>OU744320.1:57284600-58560053 GCA_916610145.1 Eristalis arbustorum | reverse complement strand
AGTAGTCCCCTGAGACGAAGAGTGTTGAATTTGAACCGAAAAGTAAGCACAAGTGCGGAAATATCTCAACTACGGCACTTACGTCATTTGAGGGCTATTGCGGGTAGATGCATGAGCCCTTGCAATGGAAATAAATCGCAAAAGTTGTCTCCTTCTCAGAAGAACTTGCAGGTATTCACTTAAAGGTGGAGACAATACCTTCTGTGCCGCACGCGGTACCGCAAATGTAGTAAAATAATGCAAGGCATCCTTAGCCAACATCATGTCGCGTGCTGAACATTTCTACTGTCTCTTGTTGCATGTTCCGTGCCATCCTCCTTGCATGTGCCTCTCCCGGTGCAATACGCGTGTGCGTACAAAAAACAAACAAAGACGAAACATTACGCGGTCCAGAACTGTACCCCTGTGTCCTCACACTGAAATTGCCTTCTACATTCAGGCCAGACAACTCCCGAAGGAAGGTACGTTGAAATCTTTGCTGAGGTAAGCAATCTGCGCCCATTCCGCTAACACACTGGACCTGTTTCTCACTTCTTTTCCTGATAAATATTCCGCTAACGTATTGTCGTTACTAGGCTCGTCAGAGCACAGGTCTGTGGCTCAGGCTACTGTGGGGGTCACCGATGGCGGACAGTGAATGGCCTGCGAGTACCCAATAAGCAGTCCCCGACCAAGAGCGACAGAGAAAGAAGGACGTGGCAAAAAAGGCCATAGAAACCCCAACGAACTCTCTGCTACAAGACGAGCTAGCACCGTCTTCAAAACTGTGCAAATCCACCTCTTGGCTCTCGAGTGAGGAGGTGGCTCCGAGGGAAACGACATCCTCATCGGTAGCAACCAGTTGAGGATAACAGCTTTGAAGGCACCGCCATGAACAGCCTTACGGCTGAGCCTTGTAAGGTCGTAATTATGAAAAACCCATTTCGGAATTATTGACATCAGGGCTGACGCCTGCAGTATTCTGTCACCTGAGCAAGCTGGAGTGCAATCTGGTTGAAATGGCTTTCAGGCTGATGCTGTAGACGCCCCCGTCCCGTTAAAACCTTGGCAGGACTCATAGTACGTTCGACGCTTCGTCGCCATTAAGTTGGTGGTGTAGGTCCAGATGTAACATTACTGGTTAGCACAGAGCCCCATGAGGGTGGTCAGCTCAGTCCTACTGTACGCCGCCCCCGGCTTTGTGCAAACAGAGCCATCAGCGGCTTCCGAACCATTTCTGACGATTCAGCATGTGCTCTAGCCGAAATGGTCCCCATTGACATACTCGCAGACGAGAACCAGAGGATGTACCTTCGGCCCCTGAATCGTCAGGTGGCAAGAAGAATAATGACGGAGGAAAGAGCGGCTTCGATGACGCTGTGGAAAAACCAGTTGAGATGGCTCCGCAAAGAGCAGGTGGACCCATAGGCTCATTCCCACCATTGAATCATGGACACAAAGCAAAACTTTAATTTCCATATTACACAGTTCCTGTCGGGCCATTGTGGCTACCGCGATTACCTCCGCAGGCTTGGACACGATAACTCACTTATGTGCCCCAAACGTCCAGACGTGAATGAAGACGCGGCGAATGCAGTGTCCTACTGCACACGCTTCGCCGAAGACAGAGCGAACCTGCCAACCTCGGAGGAACTCGTACGCTACATGACGAGATCTGAGAGCGACTGGACAGAGGTCTGCTGTTTCATAGCTAATGTGCAGATTGCACAACGAAGAGCTGAAACTCTTATATGAGCCCAAGAGATGGCCTTACAGAATAGAGTATAATTGTTAATCAGTCCCGCCAAGTAGTTGCAGGCGCGAGGACAGAGGAGAGTAATATCCCGGGAATCGGTGATGCTGGTTGCACGGGCTACCAGTATCTTGAAGAAGATTCCACATCCATTGACGCAAACCAGAAAACAAAAAAAGGCTCGTCAGAGCAAACTCCTCGTCGTCGTCACAAGATTAGGTTATGTTGTAGTGGCTGACTGCTAATGGCAGTCACCCTTAGGGCAGAGTAGGCCCATTATGATACCACGCGGATTGACTTCTCCTAACACTGGAACCTGTTGGTTCTGTTTAGCTCCTTGAGGTTATTGAAGTTGTAAACGCCTAGGTGTAGGAACCTACGACTAGCCAGAGCGGAGGAGGTGATGAGTGTTTTTTCCTCCTCTTCATCCATGCAGCTTCTGCAGAAATCATTATATGTGGCACCAATCCTGCGAGCGTGAGTGCCCGGTTATGACTCATATGAGAGTCCTTAATGAGTGCCCCTTGGTTAGTCTTCGATCCGTCTGTGAAAATACGCAGAGGATCATCCAACGTCTGCGTATCAGACATCCAGTCCGATCTGGAAGGATTGCTGATCAAGAATTTCTTCTCGAAGATAGCCTGGGGTCTTAGGCGGTCAGTGCCGCCAGGAAGGAAGTTGAATTCCTTGAGAATGGTGGAGTGGCCGATGTTCAGTTCGGACCACAGACGAAGTGTATTGAGTCTGAAGGCTGTGCTGGCTGCTGTTTGTTTTGCGAATATTTCCAGTTGTGGAAGGTGGAGGAGACGGACGGAGTACTTCTCAGTGCTCCGCTGATGCTCAGGCATTGCAGTCCTTGAACTCGATTGAGTGCCTCTCAGTTGATAGCCTTGTTAAGTGTTGTCCACCAAACAGAGACTCCATACAGAAGTGTCGGTCTGACAATCGAGGCGAATTCAGTGAGCGTGGCGTGGTTGTAGGCCCCATTTGCATCCAATGGCTTTTTGGCAGCTAAAAAGGGCAGAAGAGGCTGGATGTTAAGTTTCCAGTTTAGCTTGCGATCGATCGTGAGACCCAGAAATTTCTCCAGTATTTGTCTGAGTGTGAACATTTGGTCTATAGTCAATTTGCCTATCCGGAAACCGCTTAGTCGATTAGTGCGGTGCAAATGAGACGTTCACACAGTACGCTGGATGGGATTTTGAAGGCGACGTTAAGCAAGGATGTACCTCTATAGTTTTTGCAGGCTTTTTTGTGGATCGGGCATATGGAGCTGATATTTCCAGTCGTCGGGCATGCTTTCGTCTTCCGAAATTCGGCAGATGATCTGGTTCCCTAACGGGGACATTGCCCGCAGCTTTGAAGAGCTCCGACGGTAAGTCATCTAAGCCTACGGCTTTGTTGTTTCTCAGCCTTTTAATGGCTGTGCCGACTTCTTCAAAGCTAGGTGGAGGGACTACTTCATGGACTTGAGTTGCGATTGCCTGGTTGCCTATAATTCTCTCCTGGTCTAAGAATTATAGGCAACCAGGATCTCTCTAGTCAGCTCTCTAAGCAGCTGTTGGCAGTGCTCCTTAAACACATCTACCAATCCCTCTGGGTCCGTAATTAGAGCATCCTCGCAATTTCGAAGAGCCTGGGTGCATACCCTAAAGCCTAACACCAGGCTTTTGACTTTTTTGTAAAAGGTCTGTATTTTTTGCTTGTCTCTAGATAAACCAAAGGAGCAGCTTTTTCTCCTCCCATCATGTAGCCCGCTCTTGTTATCTGTTGCAGCGCTTTTTGGTATGCCTCGTCAGTTGCACGTTTCTTCTGCTCATACTCGAAATCATACCAGGTAGGTAGCCTAAGATAGTTTCCGCTACCTCTTTGATGGCCGAGCGTCAATGCAATCACATCTCGTTGGCACTTGACGTAGGCATACCGGAGAGTCTCTCACTTAATTGCTCCTCGTAGGCTCTGGCAATAGCCGGTGTGCTTAGGCACACAATGTCAATAGTTCTCTTTGTCAGCCGGTCCAGCCTCCTGACAGTGAATAGTCGAGCTCTGAATCTTGCTGCGATGAGAAAATGGCCAGATTCGACGTACATACGCCAGTCGGAATGTTCGCACATCCATGTCATTTGACGAGTGGGTTCCTTCAATGAGCACATGGTCGATTTGATTGGCGGTTGCTATTATCTCGGATTTATTTAATTTTAATTGAAGGTTGCCATTTCTTTCAAAATCTTCAATGTTATTGTTCTTTATTGTCTTGCAATTCATACCACATCTCTGTAGTTTAAAGGAAAATATACAATGTCAACCACACGATGCTATTCTTCTTCCAATTTAAACTAAAGCTTTTTATGGATTGACGATAACGATATGAATTTGAACAGGAAGCACAAATATGATGGAAGGCAGTGTGAGGGAATAAAATGAAACGTTCTTGTCTCTCCTCAAAGACCATTCTGTACATCAAACAGATAACAGCAAAGAAAAACAAGCAATAACAATATGACTCCCGACCATTGCACCAGTCTCTCTCTGCCTCCTTCCGCAGCGATGGCATTAGAAAACTCCAGCTTCAAATATGAGCCAGAGGCAATAAACTAAGTGCATCAACGAAAATGCCGTTCTGATATTTGATAGGAAATTTTTTCCCGGGTCCTTTGTGTGCGGAAATAATACGCAGCAGAGGGATATGATGCAATGTGTACCCACCCAGCGGATAACGATTTCTATGGCTTTGTACACATGTACTCCTTTTTTTTGCCGGAGAATGCGAATTGATAAAGAGTTAGATGTATTCTACTGCGCTCATTCATCAGAGCAATCAATGAATTTAGTCTCAGAAAAAGGGAAGCATACGAGTGCACACAGCACACAGCAGTAGGCACTCGTTGCCTTTGCTTGCAGAGTTTGCTGAAATAGTTGCGAGCCCCCAGAGACACTGATTGTGCATTGAAGCGGAAAAGTCGTGGCGATGGTTGTAGATTTAGAATGGTCCTAGACATTATTCAATTTTTGAAAGGTAAAGGCATACCGTGCCGTCGGATTCAGCATTTGCCTATTTGTTGCACGAAAAGTCATAAAGCTTGCCACAGCATTGTGACTTCATATGCACAAATGTGCTCATGGGTCAGCGATCAAATCAGCGTCGGGAGTGACCATTCAAATGGCTTGGCTCAGTCAACTGTGCTTTAGAACTCGAAGCACACACTTGTCCAGTCGATTCAAATCACAAACCGATTTCTAAAGCCGAACATCATTTAGTTGACATTAATCCGATATTTGGGAGGGCATGGGAATGTGCATCCAGGGCAAAGTTGTTGATTGCCCTCACCTTGGCGAGATGCCAGCAACGATCACTGTGAATGCACAGGTCAAGTTGACATACAGCCTCCTCGCGGCACTCTCTGGATAGCCCCTACTGCCACCGCCTAGATGTGAACCAATGCATGCAGCAGCCCCTTGTCCGGGGCTTAAACCAGGACCCGGTCCTCCAAGTTCAGGGGTTTCGCGTGGGGCTAACTTCCCCCCGTGTAGAAATAGTTTAGTTCAGAAACGGCAACAAGCCTCGGATACGGATGATCCTACTGCTGACGACCATGGACAACGAAACAAGGACAACGATTATCGGTTCTGCATGTGGAATGTGAGGTCACTTAACAGAACACATGCAGCCGATGAACTTGCGGAGGCCCTAGAAGCCTATAAAGCTGACATCACCGCCATCCAGGATGTGCGATGGGATAGACCGGGCAAAAATAGAATCAAAAACTGCGACTATTGCTACAATGAGCGAAGGCAGCGCTTGTTTTGATGCGGTTTTCTTGTTCGAGGCAGACTTAGGCAAAAAGGCTTAAGCTTTAGACACATAAGTGAGCCCCTCACAATAATCCGCATTAAGGCAACATTCGGCAACATCAGCCTAATTTGCGCCCACGCCCCAAAGGAGGACAAAGACGATGATAGCAAGACCGACTTCTATGGTCTCCTAGAAAGAACATACGACCAATGCCCCAGACTCGACAATCAAGGTCGTTCTAGGAGATCTCAACGCTAAGCTGAAATCTTTGCTAAAGCCATCGGGAAACACAGCCTACACGACACAATGTCCAGTAACGGACTAAGGCTGGTGGACTTTGTCATGGGACGCAACCTCTCTGTTGCTAGCACGTAGTTCCCACAGCTCAACATCCATAAAGCGACCTAGCGGTCCTCAGATCAGTCAACCGTCAACCAGATTGATCAGGTTGCGATCGACGTCAGACACTCCTCCAGCATTCTTGATGTCCGATCTTTCCCTGGAGCCAATGTTGACTCGGACCATTTCCTTGTTGTAGCCAAGGTCAGAATCAGGATATCGAGAGAACAGTGGAGTCGATAAGCAATACCATGGCTTGACGTCGCAAAGGACTGCTCGGATCTTAGCTGACCGAATCTCCCTGACACTCTCTGTAAGTTCGACGCCGCCGCACAAATCAAGGAAGAAGAATGGTGTTGTTGTCAAGAAGCCATCAAAAAGCCGCCACTGATGTGCTGGTGATTTACTGATGATTTACGACACCACCCAGAAGGAACCCATGATTTGACGACGAATGCAGGCAGGGACATGCGGCTAAGCAAAAGGCCTACAAAGCAACGCTGCATTGAACAACGAGGGCTGTTCGTAAGCTCTAGGGACAGAAGAGAAGGAAAGATAACCAGCTTGTCAGGCACGCGGTGGAGGAGATCTAGAGGTGTTCTGGCAATGGTGACTCTATATAAGACACGGCGCGGGAGCATGAACAGTCTCGAAGGCGGATCAAGAAGTCCTTGGTCTCTCTGCGTGTCATCTTTGGTCCTGGAGAAGAAGATTCAACCACGAACCCTATGGGCTTGAACATGGGCCTAGTTAAGCGTCTACGGATCCAACGCCTACGTTGCCTGGGGCTTGTAGAGCGGATGGTTACTACAGCTCCAGTCTGAAGAATCTTTGAATCGGAACCTGTGGAGCAACGCAACAGAGGACGCCCGCTTTTAAGTTGGCGCACCCAAGTGGAGAAGGGTGTCAACTAACTTGGTGTGCGAAACTGGAGACAGCTAGCCACAGATCGCGCTAGTTGGAGAGGCTTGTTGGTTGAGTCCTAGGTCCACCCCGGACTTTATTGCCACACAAAGAAGAAAGACGAAATTTGTTTCTTTTCCCACTTAAATGCTTGTAACATCTGCAGGGCACCAAATACAATCAAGCGTGTGTTCAAAAATCACCCACATTTTTTTATTTATGAAAAATGTTTACCTCTGTGCATTTTTGAAACGGTGTATCACAGCAATCACCCCCATTCACTAAGTCGTGTCACCCAAAAACAAGTCCCTGTGTCAAATTTGCGTACAATTTTCGGTGACACTACTTAGAGATTAGGGTTGAATTTGTGTAGCCAACCACCACGTGGGGGTGTGACTACATGTATCTAATCTGGCAACATACATGCATGCACACATGCTTTCAGCGCTAACTCGACTTATGTTAAGTATTTCAGATCCCTGAGTGATTCAAAATCAGTTTGCATTAGAGGATTAAAACACCGCGTTCCTCCAAACTGCGTCGGAACTTTTGTGATTACATATATCCCTCCTCTCCAAACCCACCACCAGGAGAATAAAATCGAATCTAATATCTCTCCCACCGCGTTAGAGAGTTTTTTTTTCCTAAATCGCATTGCTCTTGGATGAAAGGAATAAAAGAAACGCCATTTCATTTGAAGCCAACAATAACGGATTGAACTGTGGGCTATGCTCAAGCATGCAACGCTCAGCTCTCGTCTATTGAATCGTCCGCTTCTTGCAAGGGATGACTTGAACTTACAAGACAATCGTGAACAATGGAAACGCCAAGTCGTCGCGCGAAGTGTCATCTTCTGTCGCAGCACATTCATTGAGAAATTAAATTTAATTTTAAACTGCGTTCTCAGAGGTGGAGTTCACTCCTTATTGAATAGTAATTGTTTTGCCTCAAAGGAGTACCCCTGGTGGTCGGGGGCTTTTTCGGTTATCTATTGTGTTTTCTCTTGATTTCATTTCAAATTAGTTTTTGTTGCGTTTTATTTCCCTCCTATCTGTGAAGATGACACATTGCAATATAAGGAAGCACATCGAAAGGGAATGCATTGTCTAGGACGATACGAAGCTTTGGAAGCAACTTTGTGCGCAAAGTCATACGGAAGACATTTGCCAGGGGGAAGGTTGTTTCGGTTCGTGTGTGGAAGACATTCACCAGGAAGGGGAGACAATTTCGCAGTCCAGAGAACTTCGACTGACCTAAAGGGACACATGCCCTTTTCCAATGCGTCCTTGTTCGAGTTGCTGAAACTAAAATGAAACAAATAAAAAAACATAAAATTCGTGAACCATTCGACACGGTGTGAACGCACAACTCGTTTGACTGGAGTTATCGACTCGGTTTGGCCATGGATGGAGCCGTTTGATGCGGCAGACACCTGCTCTGTGGTACCACAGGAATCTATAGACTCAAAAGTACTCTTTTTTTAACCTCATTCGGGGACTCATTTTTTTAATAACAAAATTACCTAAACACCTAACGTAATTTTATTTCACATTTTCACTTTCATAAAATTGCAAGGTGTGCAATGCGCCTCAATATTTCCTGAACGCTTTCATTTAAAATGCCTGAGCACATACTAGTACTGCACCCACGTATGACTCTGGCCAGATTTCGAGCCAGGAAAGGAATGTCGTCGTATCTTCAAAGGTGGCTGCAGAACCTATCAAGGGTCTGCTGCTTTCGTGGCAGGCGATAACATTCGACTGTACACATCTTTAAGTGTCAGTTTTCCAAGCGGAAACCTATGCGCAACAAACTATATTTGAAAAAGCAGGTCGAAGGTGATGGTTGGACCGCTCGGACTGCACGCTGTCATATGCGGCCTTGAAATCGACAAATGGTGGTGGTGTCGATTCGCACTTCTTGAGTCTTTTCCAGGATCTGCCGTAGCGTGAAGATCTGGTCTATTGTGGCTTCACAAGACCGCAGAGAATAGCAAAGAGGTCTCCTTCCTTGTGGACCGGGCAAACGATACCGACCGAGTGATAAGACTTTCGGACCTCAATGTAACACCTCTCCATCTCCACGAACTTGCGCTTCTCATGCTCTTTTGTTTTCCTTCTGAGAAGCCGGTTCTCTTCTCTTCTGTTTGTACAGCTCACGAACAGCCCCCGTTGTTCGATGCAGCATTGCCTTGACGCTGTCTTCCCTCTTTGTAGCAATCACTGTAGTAAATGGCGCAGTTTCGTATCTTCATTTTGCACGGCCGATTTTATTGCATCTCCTGCAAGGCGCTAATGTCTGCTTAGTAGCAGTTCAGGGCCTCCGCGTGTTCATTGGCTGCACGTGGTCTGTTCAGGTACCTCACATTTCACGTGCAGAACTGAAAGTCTTTGTCCCTTAAACGTTTGCTTGGGTCGTCAACTCTGAATCCATCCATATCCGAGGCTTGTCGTCGGTTCAAAACCAAGGTTTTGTTTTTACGTGGTAAATGAGTTAACCTCATGCGCCACGAGAAGGCTGTATATCAAATTGACTTATGCACAAGATTGAGCTGGCGTCCTACCAGGTTGGGTCTAGTCAGCAATTTTACCCTGTGTACATAAGCCCATGCTTCCCCTTCTCCAGTACTACATTGAATACGTCACCGTACTGGGCATTCCTGAAGTGAACTGTAACGTGAATCGCGTATGCATGAGTTTCTACCAGGCTCCAGAGTCCGGTCATCGCTGCGTTTAATTCCTTGCGATGAATGCTATCGTATGAAGATATAGAGCCCGGCCTTAAAAAAGAATGATATGGACCTGTGTTAGGTTCTTCATAAAGGACTTCAGGCGAGCAGACGAAGAGAAGATGTTGTACGCGAAGGTAGGGAGACTTATCAGTGGTCTTCTTATTGTATACATACCTACGAGTCAATCAATTCGAGGTTGTGAACGATACCCTTGCCTGCTTCGAATGAATTATATCTTATCTTAACTATATATAAAGCAGAGTGCTTGCGTGTCTGACCGACAAAGGCTCCGAAACTACACGTCGCAGAGCTCTGCAATGTTCAACAAAAATCATTCTAAAATTTAGATGCTGAATGTGACAATTTTTAAGTCGGTACGACATCCGGTTCGGAAGTTACGAGCACTTCTTAAACGGGAATAAAATTCTCAAAATAAGGGTGGTTGCATACATCCGGTATGAAACCATTTCAAGTTGCGTAGTCGTGGATATCAACCATCCCCCCAGTATGTTGTAACTTCCATATGTGCACACACATTTTGTGCATTTTGGTGCTTTGGTGCAACCATTAATTTTTTTCCACGTCTCAATCGAACATATAAGTTAAGGACAAAAATATTCACACGGTACTTCAACCCGCGCAGTACACGCGAACCCGAATTGCTGACACTGCGTCTGGGTCAACACGCGCAGCCAACACCTGCACCTGCCGATGACTGCAATTTCCGTTCTGTTTGCTGATGCAATAGCATAAGTCGAGGTATAGTGTTAAGCAAATGTTTGTAAGAAATTTAGTCGATAAGTGAAGATGAGTCAATAATGACTTTATTTTTAAATAATCTTAATTCTATAATTTTTAATTTATACGAACGACTGCCTGAGTCACCAAACGAAAAGGAAACAATAAACATTTTCGCACTTTTCTTGTTTTGTCATACCCAAACTATCTATGCATGGGAACATATGTACAGAGCTACACACAAATCATTAAATTTTGCTGAAATTGTGAATACTGAACTTTTGAGTGGATTAGCTGATTTCGATAAATAGCAGAGCTAGACTAATTAGATAATGTGTTACAAGACAGGCATGGTTTATGAAGTTTGACTTCAATTTGCACAACAACTGAACATCGCGCGTAGGTAGATGGATGGGATTTCCAAGAACTTTTGTTTTAAGAATCGCTTGATAACCCTCCACGTTGTGTGTAAATGGTTAAGAAAAAAACCTTAATTTCCGTTCGTTTTACTGTAGTACACATTGATAATTCAAACTACATAATGTAGGTACACAGTCAACGAATTGTACTCATTATGAGTAGGGATGTGCATGAGACATTGGGATAGGCATCAATGAGAAAAGAAAATTCAAATTCTTCTCTGAGTTCTGGTTCGAGCAGTCTTATTATTGTTTTACATTAAGTGCGGAGTAAACATTTATTCAAAATCGTCTTCAGTGCATCTACAACGGAACACTCCACATTTTTTTTAAATAATCACATTATAGCAAAAAATATATTTTCACGACAGGTAAAGAAGAAACAAACCAAAAGGCAAAGTACGGTACGAAATCTAGTATATATACCATATATGGGTGGCGCTACAGCCCGTAGAGGGCCAGGCCCTAGCTTCTCAGCAACCACTCGTGTTGTTCGCACTATTCTTGTCTCACGAGTGGAAGGGACCTACAGTTTAATGCCAAATCCCAACGGCTTTGTTTGAGAAGCTTTCTCTAGACAGGATATACTCTTTGAGCATTGTCAGTGACTCGAAAGAGGTGGGGTCGTGAAAATTGTTTTCGTCGCACAGAGCATGGATCGAACCTACGACGTCGAGGTTGGGGACGACGCACACACCCACAACGCCACGGGCAACCACCTTCGAATGAATTGAAACTATTTTATTGTACCCAGGACATAGGTAGCCAGCTTCTACTTGTCCCCCTTTTCGAGTACTTTTTTCCTTTTTCGAATCAACGTTGGGCACCCAAATTTAGACTCGTCTAAGAAACTGAGTGATTTCTGAATCCCAAAAAAACCCAATTACCCCTGATTGCCGTCAATTCCGGACCATTTTCGCAGACAGCTCCACAGGAATCTGTTATTGAATTAAAAAACTTTCGCCCTGAATAAAGTCAATTTGCAATTACACCATTTCGGTGGAGTTCTCTTTGTACCTTAAGCAAGCATCATCACCTTACTCACACCAAACCGCGGTTACCCTCCTCACATGACGCGCCGCACCGCCAAATGTCAATCGTCAATCAACAAGCCCTAAAAACATCAATGCCGCCAAGAATCAGGAGCGCAACCACACGATTAGCGCATTTAAAAGTTTTTTTTTTTATCGATTCCCATTGAACTGATTCAATAATGAGCCACCGGCACGGCGCGAACTTCGCAGCACCTCCGCCACAACCGCGCAATAAAACTTTCTTTATTTGTTTGAGCGTGTACAGAAGGAAGTCACTCGACGCCCTTTTCGCCTGCAGACTTTGTATTCCGTTGGCAGCGGAAAATAAAGTTCATCGGTCTAGCGGGTCTGAGGACGCTCTAAGGACAAAGCGATCGATTATCGCTTTAATTGACGGTGTGGATGTAGCTGTGTGTAATGTTTGTACACCGGTGTGTACCTGGCGTGCAACAGAGGCGGTTTCCAGTGAATTGTATTTGACAGGGTGTCGTCTTATTCGATCCACAAACACATAGACTTCCTCTGGAGATATGAATTCCATCTCAAATAAATTAACCGGGGCGACGAGTTCCACTTACGTCAGCTTGGTAAATTCATTTAAGCTGATGTCTTTGGTACACACGACATTTGTGAGAACGAACATACTATGAAAGTAAGCAATTGGTTTCGTGGAAATCGTTGGATTTGATGCCTGCGAGCGTTGCGTAGCTTCAACAGATCTTATCATTTATGGGCACAGTGAAAGTACGCGTAGCTTGAGTCCGGTCCCATGCCGCTACGACGCATAAGTTGGAACAAAGTTGTCCAAAAGGCGGCCCGTGGTCCCCATGCGGCCCAGGTAGGCAATGCGGCCCGAAATTTAACGTTACTGAAGCATGCCCATTTTACTGAGGAATTTGGTGTGCAATTTTGGGCCTAATGCACCAAGCAACAAACAACAGATACAGGAACGGAGCAGAAATAATTGATGGAAATTAGCTAGCTAAAGCAGTGTAGCACTTTAAAACGGAAAAACATACATTCAGTGTGTTCGCAATATTCATAATGTGTGCCTTAAGTTTTCGTTTTGAAAAGCCTACTTCCTTCGTTTGCTGTTTGTACCCGACTCACCGCCTACTGCTGAAGAACTAACATTTTATCTGCTAACATAAAATCATTCATCGTTTATTAATTTTGCTAACAGTAATCATCCCATTACTGAGTTAGTTCTTTAGTTGCTCAGCAACTCAGTAATTTTGAAAATAAATTAATCCCAACACACGATTTTGATACAAAAATGCTAGAAAAATAGAATTTTTATTGTTCGAGGTCTTAATACTACACTGAAGCACGCAGTCTCTAGACTGGTCCAGTTTACTACCAGGCCTTCGGAAGACCAGCGGGCTCTTCTGTGATGGAGGGCCTACAGAATCAGCTGTCACTACATCAGCGCCGTACATCCGCCACTTCATCCAAGCAAAAGCGGGACAGTGACAGAGGAAATGTTCTGCCGTGTGGTTTTACTCTCCACAGTCGTACTTACGCTTGAACCAAGTAGATTTAAGTGTTTGGCAAAGGTGTAGTGGCCCGTTATTACGCCAGTGAGTCGTCCGTATTTTTTTCTGTCAGCGGACAACAAGGATGCCGCGGATTTCTTACAGACATTTGGGGGCAAACGCTTGGTCTATCTACATACTTGTGAGTCATGACTACGAGTGCGCTCTCGAGAGGTTCAACCATCAATGAATTCAGGTCCTGAGAAAGTTTCCTCTGTCCTGTCAGTGAAGATTTGCATTCATGAACTGTCTTAGTGGCTAAAGGGTTCAGTAAGGCCTAAATCACGGCCGTCACTACAAACAAAGATATATACGTATATACGACCATTAGGGTCGCAAAGATTTCCCCTTCTAAGACCAACGAAAATTTGCCTAATGATATGTACAAGTTAATGTAACAAATTGTATTCGGCCCGCGATCCACAACGTCAGCAAAATGTGTAACTTCGTGCACCGGAGATGCCCGCATTCCATCATGCAAGCGCAGCTACAGGCAGCCACCCTATACACCAGAGGGAACATCCACAGACTGCACACAGGAGATGTGTCAGAAGAATTATAAGTATTTAAGTTAGCGCAAGAAAAATAGAGTGTAGTTGAATTGTAGCGTTGTAAGAGAAAGCTCTGCCCAACAGAGCCGCGAACAAAGGAAACATTTTTCAAATTAAAATTAACAAAACGTAAATAGCTTTGTATACCTAGGTTGCGAAGTTAACACAAGCAGTAACACCACGGCGGGGATAAAACAGAGGATGACGTTCGGCAATCGCTGTATTTTTGGAATTGGAAGACAAATGAGGAATAAAGCCATTTCTCAAAGAACCAAGACATCCCTATAGAAGTCATTGATAGTTCCAGTCCCAGTCCCGGTCCCAGTCCCACTAAAGCGGACGAGGATATTCTTGAACGCTTCGAGAGGAAAGTCCTTCGAATTATATTCGATCCCGTATGTACGGATGTAGTTTGGAGGAGGAGACTGCACGACGAACTGTACAGCGACATCAACCTGGTCAAACGAGTCCGAATCTTCGTGTCAGATGGCTAGGTCACGTCGAACAAGCGAAAGCGAACGACTACAACCCCGAGGGACAACGTGGTAAAGGAAGACCACGCCTACGGTGGCGCACGCAACTAGAAGAGGACCTGCATATGTTGAACCTGCTTGCCCGGAAGCAACTAGCACAAGACCGGGCTAGATGGAGAGGCATATTGGCTGGGGCCCAGGTCCACCCCGGACTGTAGCAATCCTATACGCAAGCACCAGACCCTACATTGTTTGTATAAGCATCCATGACTACATTCCGTTCCTGGCTCGAAGTCTGACCAGAGCCATTTCTGGCTGCAGTACTATTATCTGCTCAGGCATTTTAAATGAAAGTGTTTAGGAATGATTAATAATAGATGATTTTTTCGAGAAAAAATGAATCAAATCTGAAATTTATGAGCCCTCGAGTCAGGCTAAAAAAATGTGTCGATAGTGTCCCTTTGGTAACACGGGTACCTACATACCTCACCTAAGGTCTGGGTGTGTTCGCAATGTTCATAAGGTGTGTTTTGAGTTTTCGTTTTGAAAAGTCTACATCCTTCTTTTGCTGCGTGTACCCAACTCAGGGAGCATGCCTCAGATCATTTGCCGAATTTGAGGACGAAGGACGAAAGCATGCCCGACGACTGGAAATATTAGCTCCATATGCCCGATCCACAAAAAAGCGATCCTACCTCTTGCAAAAAATTACAGAGGTATATTCGTGCTTAACGTCATCCACAAAATCCCATCCAGCGTACTGTGTGAACGACTAAAGCCGATTTGCAGTGCACTAATCGACTAAGCGGTTTCCGGATAGGCTACAGACCAAAAGTTCACACTCAGACGAATACTGGAGAAATTTCTGGGTCTCACGATCGATCGCAGGCTAAACTGGAAACTTAACATCCAGCCTCTTTTGCCCTTTTAAGCTGCCAAAAAGCCATTGGATGCAAATGGGGCTTACAACCACGCCACGCTCACTGAATTTTCGCCTCGATTGTCAGACAGACACTTCTGTATGGAGTCTCTGTTTGGTGGACAGCACTAAACAAGGCTATCAACTGCAAGGCTCTCAACCGAGTACAAAGACTGGCCTGCCTGTGCTTCAGCGGAGCACTGAGAAGTACTCCGTCCGTCTCCTCCACCTTCCACCACTGGAAATATTCGGAAAACAAACAGCAGCCAGCACAGCCTTCAGACTCAATACACTCCGTCTGTGGTCCGAACTGAACATCGACCACTCCACCATTCTCAAGGAATTCAACTTCCTTCTTAGCGGCACTGTCCGCCTATTACCCCAGGCCATCTTCGAGAAGAAATTCTCGATCAGCATTCCCTCCAAACCAAACTGGATGTCTGGTAGGCAAACGTTGGACGATCCTCTGCGTATTTTCACGGACGTGAGTGCGGGTGTCTATTCCCAAGATCTCAACATTGCTATCTCTTTCAAGCTTCCTTATCACTGCAGAGTCTTTCAGTCAGAAACCACAGCGATTTAAGAGGCGCTGTGATGGCTCAAAAACAACGTGATATCAAAAAGGGATAAAAGCCCTTCACAATGTCACTTTCTACTCGGAAACATCCCTTAATTGCAGGCTGTCTCTTAACGAGATGGCTGAGCATTTTAACATTCATCTCATGTGGCTGCCAGGCTGCAGTTAGCCACTATAACCTAAACTCACCTAAACTACCAGGATCTGCCGTAGTGTGAGGACATCTGCTTTAATGCGGAATTTCCTGCCCTGAAACCGCACTGGTAATGATCAATCAGGTTATTGACGCCTGAGGAGCTCACACAAAACGGCAGAAAAGTCCATATAGGCGATGTTAAGGAGACTGATCGCTCGATAGTTGGGCCTCCTTTCTTGTGGATCGGGCAAACGATACTGAGATTCCACTCGTTGGCCATGCTTTCCTCAGACCATATCTTACAGATGGTGCATGTGCCCCTACCAGATAGTCGGCTCCTGCAGCTTTGTTAGACTTCAGTCTTGATACTCGTCTAAGTCTGGGGAACGGAATTCTCGTCTGTCATCGCCCAGATTGAGTGAAACATTCTGCCTGAGAGCCGTATTTTGGTCTTCATTGCCGTTTAACAGTCTACTGAAGTGGTCGTTCCTAATGCTCACTATCGACTGCGACTCTACTACCAGTTGTCCATTCTCATCCCGACAGGCTTTTGTCCGAGTTTTAGATCTTCTCCATCTCCTTGACCGCTCGCATCACATCTGCTTCTTTTTTCTTCTGACAAGCCGGTTCTCTTCCCTTTTTTCTGTCCGTTGAGCTCACGAACGGCTGTTCTCTTTGTCCGATGCAGCGTGCCTTGTAGGTGTCCTGGTTGGCTGCATGTGCCTGCTTGGACTCGTCGTCAAATCAGGGGTCCTTCTGGGTGGTGTCGTAAAACCCAGCCCAAAAGTGGCAACTTCTCTGATTGCTTCTTGACAACGACTCCATTCTTCTTCGATGGTTTGTGCAGGCGGCGTCAAACTTACAGAGAGTGTCAGGGAGACTCGGTCAGCTAAGATCCGAGCAGTCCGTTGCGATTGTAGCTTTGCGACGTCAAACCGTGGTGTTCTTTTTCGACTCTGGTGTTCTCTTGATATCCTGATTCTTACCTTGGCTACAACAAGGAAATGGTCCGAGTCAACATTGGCTCCAGAGAAAGATCGGACATCAAGAATATTGGAGGAGTGTCTGACGTCGATCGCAACGTGATCAATCTGGTAGACGGTTTATTAATCCTGCGACCGACCAGATCAACTGTCCCTTTATGGATGGTAAGGTGTGGGAACCGCGTGCCGTGACAAAGTCCACCAGCCTTAGTCCGTTAATGGACGTGGTATCGTGTAGTCTGTGTTTCCCGATGACTTAAGCGAAGATGTCTTCTTTACCCAGCTTAGCGTTGAAATCTCCTTGAACGACCTTGATTGTTGAATCTGGGGCATTGATCGTATGTTCCCTCTAGCAGATCATAGAAGTCATCCTTGCTCCTGTCATCTTTGTCCTCTGTCGGGGCGTGGTTGCAAATCAGGCTGATGTTCCCGAATTTAGCCTTGATGCGGATTGTTGTCCGATGTCGCCGTTGGCTAATCTGACGATAAGCTCATCCGCCGCCATCCGATGAGTCCTGATACAGACCCACGCACTCTCCCCCTCTCTCGTTGTCAGCCGCCAATGACGTCCCACGGGGATTGAAGGTGCTCGGCTCCCCGATTTCACCGCGTGGAGGTGAGAGTATGAGCTCACAGACGCCTGTGCTTGCATGAGACGCTTGTCAACGCTTCTATATAGTCTGTGTGCTATATAGTCATGCGGATTTAAGCGTCTTGGAACGTATTAATCAAACCAATTCAAGCACCTCACCTTTCGGTTTCTCTGTCCAGAAACCCCTTTCGGTTTCCTACGCGTCCCATAAGAAACAGAACCCATACCGAACTCCAATTGAATGTGAGGCAGGACAGCTTTTTGTCTACCAACCAACGTATTGTGCGTTCACAACATACCGAGTTAAGATGCTTGCAGTTATGATGTTGAATTTAGAAATGGCCAACCGGAGTTGGTAAACCGTTACAAACGAGCTGTGTGTTCACTCTGTGTAGTTTGAAGACCATTTATTCGTCTCGTTTTGTTACAGCTCACACACAAAGTTTCGGTTAAACACAAATTTAACTCTGCTCAGCTCGGTTTGGACGTAACTCGGGTTGACTCGGTGATCTACTCGAGTTGGCCCATTTCTAGAGGAAACAGGCGGCCAGTGCGTTCTTTCTTTGTTTTTGGTGCCAGTTGTTGCCAAGAGTCTCACCTTGGCGAAAGAGTGACAGTGGAGAGAGTTGATCAAGACATATGTACGAGACCTTCAGTTTACGGGGCACTTGGACGAGCTTAGATACCAAAGACCTTCCGTGCAAAATTGATGTCTTAACTTTAATGCCTTCGTCCGAATTCTCTATAAACATTACGAGCTCTCCTGAATCGATAAAGCATTTTATACAAACTGCGACAAGACAAGAAAATACGACGAGCACTCAAACCCAAAATCATTGATAACTTGAAACTATTTCATTCTCCCTCCCTCCAGACCAGTCGCACTCGAGTGCATTGTCACCGAATCATTCTTACCTCATCCAACACCCGTCGAACTGAAGTTTCATCCCTTACACCGCTCTCCTAATTGAATAGAGCAATTCCCCACTCGGAGGGGACACCAGCTATAAAATGATCCTCACTTTTCATGTTCACTCCATTAGCGCGAACAGAAGCCACTGGCGCACACACACCGAGTGCAGCGGAGTCACAGAAAGCAGAGTACTTCGCTCGGTTGTCATAAAACCCGTAAGTAGATTACCCCATTAAAACAAAATGGCTTTTTAATTCGCGTCCCTTCGCTTCACGCTTGCATACATCAACCGAAAGCGATAGGAGGCTCTTAAACGGTTTTATCATTGAAATTTATGCCAACAACCGGGGGAAAAAATGCAGGAAAGAAGCAAGTGTTCAATTCAACTTTCTAGCGTTTTACGACGAAAGTGGTAATAAGGTCCAAGCGGTTTTATGATCATTCTGGTTTAAACAGTGCCATCGGATCAAACGGGGAGCGGCGTCCTTGGGCAGTCTACTCTGAAAGGGTTACAATGTAAGCTTTTAGTACTTGAGAAGTTCAGGGTTCAATGAGGTCTTGCGCAACACACCTTTGCCATTTGTCAACGAGGACAGCACGATAGATAGGAAAGCAATTATGCTTGGTTGGCCTAGACGTCTTTGGGGGAGTGTGACATTTACAGCAGTAGTTGTAGGGCCAATTCGGAAACGCAATCATTGCGCAAATTTAAGAATAAAGCAAACAATTCTACATCTCAGTAGCACACAACGAGGAACAACGAAATCCTGGAATTTTTAAAAAAGACTCTAGTGACGAACGTAGACGCCATGAACGTACTTACTTGTCAGGCTGACGAACCATGAAGTCTGAGCCTGAGCAATTGCTGCCTTCCATCGGTGATGGTCCTGGGCACACTGCTTCCAGTCAGCAAGGCCAAGTTGTCTTAAGTCCGCGATGACTTGGCATCTGTACCGGAAGTTCGGTCTTCCTCTCCTTCTCGAACCAGGAAGCTCAGATTCGAAGACTCTCTTTGCAGGAGCATTGTTGTCCATTCGCTCCTGGTTGACTTTTGCCTTCCGGGCTACATCCACATCCTTGTACAGCTTGTAGAGTACAATTGCAGCTGTCAATCGTTATGTGTTGGCCTAGGTTATGTGCGTCGGATCGTTTTTTGCTCGACAACTACGTCTTGTTTCAGTTGACCAACAGACCAGCTCGTTTCGATTGTTCCTCAATGCTACCAATTCCGTGAAAGCTACCAATACGGCGCGTTGGGACTGCGCGGCGATGTCGAGGTCATTAGCGTATCCCAACAGCTGAGCTGACTTGTAGAAAATAGTGCCTTTCGTGCTTACAGCCTCCTGGAGCACTAACTTCTCCAGCACCAAATTGAAAAAAATCACACAACAGTGGATCTCCTACCCAAGATCCGGTTCAAGTTTCAAATGGCTTAGAGGCCTTGGAACCGAACTGCGTATGTGTTAGCGTGGTGCTACACAACCGGATCAATGTTTCCCGGGATCCCGAATTAGACCATCGCTTCGAATAACTCCGTGCGGTGGAAGCTGTCGTATGCGGCTTGAAAATCCATAAAACGATGGTGAGTATCGATTTGCATCTCGCTGGTCTTTTCCAGGATCCATGCCTTAGCGTGAAGATGTATAGTCGATTTGCCGGGCCGGAAGCCGCACTGGTGCGTGCCGATTAGTGCGGTGCAAAATGGGCTTAGACGTCCACACAGTACGCTGGATGGAATCTTGTAGGCAACGTTGAGCAGGGATAACTCTAAAGTTCTTGCAGGAGGTAGGATCGATTTGTTTGTGGATGGTGCTGATATTCCAGTCGTCGGGCATGCTCAACCATGCGATCGGGTGAGATGGGCTGAGTATGTTTTTGCCTAAATCGATGTGAACACACATGTTTTCTTACCCAGAATGGTGGCCCATTCTTATCTCTGATTGGCCGACTTAGTCATCTTCCATTTCATTTCCATGCAAAAGATCTCGTGGCGTGTGCAAAAAACTGTCATACCACGAAACTCGATCCAGCGTTGCAGGAGACTCTGATCTCTAATTGGTCGAAATGCACTAATATCTCGCCCAGAACTCAACTCACACTTACCCACACATCCCAATGCCTGTACGTCACGACAAGCCATCTAGTCAATGGTGAATGGCATATGACTTGTGTAAGTCATGAGAGTTTAACTTACTAGCGGGAGAGAGATTTTTTGTCTCCCTCTGTCTAATGTCAAGGGCAAAGCATGGTATGGTGGTGCCCTCTTCTTTCTCATTTGCCTGAGACTTAACCGTCTGCGCCTGACAAGGAAGTACGACAGAGACCACAATCTTAAAAAAAAAAACTTGTGCGTCGTAAATATCCAAATGGTGGCTCATGGGTTCTAATTGACATTCGGTTGTGAAATCAAACCTTTAATGTTTTAGAAATTTAAAAAAGGAATACGAAACGAATTTTGAAAATACCAGCCGTCAAGCAATGTTGTCTGCTGTACTACCACGTCAGTAGATTTATGAAAATTAGGGCGCGTCAGTCACAGTGATGCAAATTATGCTGCTTGGTGAAACCTCCTAGCAATCATGGGGACTAGAAGGTTAGTAGGCTTAGATAAATACGAAAGCAGTCAACGATGTCGTGGCGTGCCCATGTATACGGACACATAGCCTATCTCCGATTTGTCAGCTTTGGCAAAGCAAAAGAGTCAAGGAGTTAGATAAACGTTAAACGCTATTGTCCTCATCAACCCGGATGATGACGGATGAGAATTCCATCCAGCACTACACACTAGTTCCTCTAACGTGCTTGATTTAAATTATTCTAGCTCAGCTTGTAGTGGCTGACACTTAGGCCAGATTAGGCTCTAGGTTGTGATACCACGCGGGTTGACTTCGCCTAACACCGAAGCGATTTAGCTGGCATATGCTGGTGCTGCTTAGCTCATTGAGGCTACTGAAGTGGTAGCTGTAGGAACCTCCGCCTAGCCAGAGCGCTGCAAAGGTTTTCTTCCTCCTCTTCATCCATGCAGCTTCTGCAAAAATCACCAATCCTGCGGGCATGAGTGCCCGGTTATGACTCATATGAGAGTCCTTAATGAGTGCCCCTTGGTTAGTCTTCGATCCGTCTGTACAAATACGGAGAGGATCATCCAACGTCTGCCTATCAGACATCCAGTCCGATCAGGAAAAAATGTTTATCCAGAATTTCTTCTCGAAGATAGCCTGGGGTCTTAGGCGGGCAGTGTCGCTAAGTGGAATTCCTTGAGAATGGTGGAGTGGCCGATGTTCAGTTCGGACTACAGTCGGAGTGTATTGAGTCTGAAGGCTGTGCTGGCTGCTGGTTGTTTTCCGAATATTTCCAGTTGTGGAAGGTGGAGGAGACGGACGGAGTACTTCTCAATGCTCCGCTGATGCACAGGCAGGCCAGTCTTTGTAATCGGTTGAGTGCCTTGCAGTTGGTCGCCTTGTTTAGTGCTGTCCACCAAACTGAGACTCCATACAGAAGTGTCGGTCTGACAATCGAGGCGAATTCAGTGAGCGTGGCGTGGTTGTAAGCCCCATTTGCATCCAATGGCTTTTTGTGCAGCTAAAAAGGGCAGAAGGGCCTGGATGTTGAGTTTCCAGTTTAACTTGCTGTCAATCGTGAGACCCAGAAGTTTCGCACTGGCAGTTAGCTATAATATATTGCCACTCAGCGGTGGGGAGTCAAACTGAGGGACTTTCTGTCTTCTGGTGAAGAGTACAATTTTCGTTTTTTGTGGTTTAACTCCGAATCCGCATGTTTGTGTCCATGTTTCCAGCTTGTCGAATTTGCCAGAGGCCGCTGTAGCAATATGGTCAGCATAGGCAATAACTTTCCATTTTGGACGTAACAAAAGTATTCATTGGATACGTCTTTGCATTGCGTCTTGCAGTAACTACGTTTTTTGTGGAATGTAATCGCAACGCACGTATCGGATTCTATTAGACGGCTCATTAAAGGTAAAGTCATATGAGGTCACCACGAATTGTGAACTTCGCGCACTCTGAGAACTCATTCAAATGGAGTTTTCTCATTTCGGGGGAAAACTGACACTTCAATGCGAATTTATTTGTCGTGGAAGTTGTGGATGTTGTGGATTGCGTTTGTGTATTACGAACTCAGCTTCGCAGAGAAAAACGTTTAAGTCATTAATTAGGACACTTAAGCTAACTTCTTCTGAGTTTTTTAGTGGTCTTTGCTTTAAAAGGGTTGTTTGTTCGCCGCTCATATGAACGCGCCTAAAGTGATTGATTAAGTCACGAACCATTAACTATGTCAACCACACGTCGGAAGGGAAAAAACTAATTTGTACACACTATTTGAGATTCACGTGGCAGCTCATAGAAGCTTACTTTAACTGATTATGTGCCAACAAGTTATGCCCACATTATCATTGCATAAACGCACGATATTCTGAAGGGCCCATAAGAAGGTGTAGTCTATTCATATCTCCAATCGACCAGAATACGAAATATGTACGCACCTAAGACAAATTAAATCATTCACACCAAAGGCACCTTCGAAGGGAGCCAGTCTAACATGTCTGCTGGTTCTAATGAAATTCTAATTCCACTACAGCGATAATCGGATAAGTTGTAAGTTGCCACGGCCGCCTGTAATGATTTGTACCCTCTCGAAGGGCGGTTATTAATTACGTTCAAGACCAACTCAGTTACATATTTGCCACTTGATTAAGTTGAAGGACGTGTCTGATATGCCAGCTGCACACAATGTTTGGTGCTCAGAGTAAGAAGCTGTTGCCTGTTCCCTTAGTTGGTTTATTGTATTTGCTCCTGCTACTCCAACTGAGGTGATTTGCGAGTATTTTGGTTATGTTGCAGAAGTTAATTCTGGTTTCGATCCCTGGGAGGTTGATAATGATATGTAAAATATTTATTTAGTGGTTAATCAGTGAGGAATCACACATGGCGGATAATTGCCTGCGTTGAGATAATTCGGAATGAATGATGTCAGTACGAGAAAGTGAGTAATGAACTACAGAAACCATCTCATCCCGCAGCACGAATGTGACCTTCATCACAACTTGTGTGAGTGTGTGCTTGAATGCGACTCTATCAGGCAGGGAACTGCTTGGTAGATCCAGGACAAGGTGGATGGATCCACTGCTTGCGCTTAGGCATATGTAACTCCTGATGAGTTTGATTCGATGGCGAAGCATAGGATAGTCTGGATATCTCTCGTGCTTTTCTCCTCGACTCCTTTACTGGAGCATGGCTTAACCTCGATCGACACCGAGCCATTGGGACAGCGCAACAGAGGACGTCCTCGCACTAGATGGCGCACACAAGTGGATAAGGACCTCAACCAACTTGGTGTGTGCAACTGGAGGCGGGCTGGCTGGAGAGGCATGTTGGTTGAGGCCCAGGTCCACCCCGGACTGTAGCGCCACTCAAAGAAGAAGGCTTAACCTCGATTCTTTTAGTATATACCAATATCTATCTCGATAGGGAACATTTGTTGTGAACGAGCCTTTATTCTTTTTTTGTTCGTTTGGTATGACATCTGTGAAAAATATTTAGTATACATCAAGTCAGACATCAAGAACAGACAAAATCATATAATTTCATTCTTTGTACCAGAAGGTGATGATTTGCGCAAAGCATTCGTTTTTTGTTTTCATTTGAAGTGAGGCGCATCGAATGCTTGTCGAGGCATATGGTGATCATGCTCTATCAGAAGCAACCTGCAAAAGATGGTTTCAACGGTTCAGAAATAATGGTTTTGATGTGAGAAGTGAAGAACGTGGAAGACCACCAAAAAAGTTTGAAGACGCCGAATTGCAAACGATATCGGATGGAGATGACACTTTGAGTCAAAAGCAAATGGCAGCAATGTTAAATGTTGCACATATCGATAGAAGGGATACCACCTTCCATGCCGATCGCCACAGCCTATCATCTTTTAAAGATTCATACAATTAAAACTACCAATGACAAATGGCTAGAAGGCACCACCTGCCTTGAAACAAAAGAAATCTGGCCATCACTTAACCTAAAACGGTCACTCAGTCTACTTGGACTCAGCAAGCCCTCAGTAAGGACCCTCATAGGAGTCATAACCGGGCACTGTGCAATTGGCACTCATTCTCCCAGGATAGGTGCCCCATATAATGATTTTTGCAGAAGCTGCATGGATGAAGAGGAGAAAGAGAATACTCATCACCTTCTCTGCTCCTGCACCTAGGCACCTAGGAGCCTACTACTTCAGCGGCTGTAATGCGCTAAAAAGTGCCAGCATTGGCCAACTAAATCGGTTCATCAGCAGCACCAACTGGTTCCAGCGTTAGGAGAAGTCAATCCGCGTGGTATCACAATGGGCCTACTCTTTCCTAAGTGTGACTGCTCTGCAGCAGACAGCCTTACAACTTAACCTAACCTAACCTAAATGTTGCACAACAAGCAAATTCTGACCCTTCACCATAAAAGCTATGGGAAAGATCCAAAAGTGTGGAAAATGGGTGCCACATGAGTTGATGGAAACCGAAAAAACACTTGGGAAAAGTTGCTTCAAAAACAACTGAGAAACTCGGCTTTGCATCGGATTGTTACTGGCGATGAAAATGGGATTTATTTTAAGAATCTTGGGTTAATCCGGGACAACCATCAACATCGTCTGCAAAACTAGATCGATTCGGCAAGAAGACAATGCTGTGTGTTTGGTGGGACCAGAAAGGTGTGGTGTACCACTCGTGAAACAGTTAATACTGATCGCTACCGACAACAAATTATCAATTTGAACCAAGCATTGATCGAGAAACGACCAGAATTGGCCAGAAGACATGGCAAGGTATTCTTGCTCCATGACAATGCACCTGCACACAAAGCAGAACCGGTTCAGGGTACAATCAAAACACTTGGCTGGGAGCAGCTACCCCACCCACCGTATTCACCAGACTTGGCTCCTTCCGACTACCATTTGTTTTCATCGATGGGACACGCACTGGCTGAGCAGCACTTCGATTCCTGCGAAGAAGTCGAAGAAAAAATTGGGTGTCTGATTGATTTGCTTTAAAAGACGAACAATTTAATGGGCGTGGTATTCACAAATTGCCAGAAATGTGGTCAAAATGTTTAGAAAACAATGGCCAATACTTTGAATAAAATGTTCTTACTTTCCGATTAATAATTAGTGTTTTATTTTCAAAAATACCGGTATACCTGGTATTAGGCGTGTTTTTTTGACTGGTCAGTACTCAGCTTAGTAAGATCGTACAGGGGAAGCAAAGACGAAGCAACTTACTGGGTTAAAACTGCTTAGTAAAATTTCACTGTCATCACTGACTAGGACCCGTTGAACAACCTCATTCATAGATGACGCCAGAGGAAAATTTAAAGGCTTGTATCACTCGATTATGTGACACTGGTTAGTGCTTACTTGTTGATGTTATTTGTGCAAATTTTTAATACATATATCAAATCATTCATTATTTGTGTATTTTCTTTGCTTTTGAGAATTAAAATTATAGTATTTTGACATCTAATGCAATGGACGTAAGCACACGTACCAACTTTTTGAAGAAAAACTTAACTCAGTAAAAAAGTGTTTTATTGGGAATCATTACTAAGCTGAGTACAGATTAGTCAAAAAACCACGCCTGTTGTACAAGTGGCGATTATACACGTTATACTACACTCTTGTGGCGGTCCGTGACGTTGTGGGTGCGTGCGTCGACCCCAACCTCGACGTCGTAGGTTCGAGTCCTGCTCTGTGCGTCGAAAAAAATGTTCACGACCCCACTTCTTTGGAGTCACTGACAATGCTCAAAGAGTATATCCTGTCTAGAGAAGGCTTCTCAAACTTGGCCGTTCGGATTCGGCATTAAACTGTGGGTCCCTTCCACTCCTGAGACAAGAATAGTGCGTACAACACGAGTGGTTGCTGAGAAGCTAGGCCCTGGCCTCCTACGGGCTGTAGCGCCACCCATAATTTATGATACTATACACTTTCATTACTATTGTTTTAAAAGGTGTGTTTAGGTGGTCGATGCTCTCACTTCAATGTTCTTCTTTTGTTTTTCAAAACAGGTTGTTCATTATTTACGGACACAATAAAACATACATTTTTCCTATTTTCCTTATGAACCCTAATTAGAGCTCAGCTTACATCAGCTCAGTACTGCGCGTTGATAATGCTATTAAGGTCATAACCGCTAATGGGTACGTTTCGAGCGAGCGTTTCCTCCTATGCTTGCGTTCCTTGGCAAACATTTTATTTTATTCGTCTGGATCCCCATTTAAATGCCTTCTTTTACTGTGGCTCTTCAATCTCCCATTTTCGTCTAATGAGCGGCATACTGACCGATGTGTTATGCCATTTTTACTGACCAAGATTATGTGAACGTTAACAAATTTACTCGGCTCTCTCGACAAAGTACATGTCATTGACCCAGCTTCCTTTATAGCTTTTGTTCTTGTCGCAGAAATTATCAGTCCTAAGCTTTCCAGAGAAAATTAAAAAAAATAACTGGTCAGTGAACGAAGAATGTTTGGGGGCTCGTTGGTGATTTATTGGTACCTCCTATCCCATGATGAAAAATAAGTCACAACTCAAAGCGTTTAGAGTCTTGGACATCATCTGTAAATGCCATCGACGTAGACAGGACTAAAGATGTAGCCCAGGTTCATCTATCTTGAGACTGACTATTCTTAAGCGCCAGGAGCAAAACAGTTCTGTGGGCAGCCCATAGAAACAGCAATTGGCAAGAGTTGTGTACAATTAATCTAGGCACTGTTAGTATTCATCCTGCATACCTGGGCACCGAGGTATACGAAGTCCTACGATGATTTGCTGGCCATCCACGTGGTTACTTGGGTGGTCTTTGTTATGGAATTGTCCTCTTTTTGGGTCTGCGTTACCTCTGAGACTTCGATACCGAGCCATTGGGACAGCGCAACAGAGGACGTCCTCGCACAAGATTAGGCACACAAGTGGAAAAGGACCTCAATCAACTTGACGTGCGCAGCTGGAGGCAGCAGGTGAACAATCGTGCTGGCTGGAGAGGTATGTTGATTGAGGCCCAGTTCCACCCCGGACTGTAGCGCCAATCGAAGAAGAAGAAGAAGGAGAAGCTACCTCTGCTCTAATCACAAGTTAACAGCCGACAGTCGCCTGACGTTAGCGTTTGAACGATAGTTACGATAGAAGATAGAAGAACGGAGAAATGATTGCATTTCCGCTTAAAGTACCAGGAAAACAGTCAAGTCAAGTCAAGACAACTGATTTTTTTTCCTTGGGTTTGTGAAGATCTTCAATAAGACCTTGTGTCCCGTGTACTCATAGTGTCAGCTTTTTACTAGCTCTAAACTCCCTTCCTATTTTTGTGGCGTCTACCACATACAGCGGCTAAGTTCCCTTCTCTGGGGGCATGGGCTTATGTACACAGGGCAAAGTTGCTGACTGCACCGAACCTGGTAGGATGCCAGCGCGATCCCTGCTTGTCCATAAGTCAAGTTGACATACAGCCTCCTAGTGGCGCCCCCGGATAGCCATCACAACAACCGTTGTGTGGTGAACCAATGTATACAGCGATCCCCCTCTGCCCGAGGGTCAAATAATGGGCCTGGCCTACCAGTTGTAGGTTGTGCGTGAGGTTAACTCCCTCACCACATAAAAAACCAACGGTTACGAACCGACAACAGGCCTCGGATATGGACGGATTCAAAGTTGACGACCTCAGCAAACGATCAAAGGACAATGATTTTCGGTTCTGCACGTGGAATGTGAGGTTTCAGATATGGTCTGAAGAAAGCATGCCCGATGAGTGGAATCTCAGCGTCGTTTGTCCGGTCCACAAGAAAGGAGACCCCTTTGACTGCGCCAACTATCGAGGGATCAGCCTCCTTAACATCGCTTATAAGATACTCTCTGCCGTTCTGTGTGAACGCCTGAAACCCTTTGTCAACAACCTGATAGGTCCTAATCAGTGCGGTTTCAGGCCAGGAAAGTCCACAATAGACCAAATATTTACACTCCGGCAGATCCTGGAAAAGACTCAAGAGATGCAGATCGACACCCACCACATATTTGTCGATTTCAAGGCCGCATATGACAGCGTGCATAGCGACCAGCTATACAGCGCTATGTCTAGTTTTGACATTCCTGCCAAACTCGTCAGGCTGTGCAGGATGACGATTGAGAACTCCCGCTGCTCCATCAAGGTCGGTAACGAACTCACCGAGACCTTCAATGTCAGAAAAGGATTTAGGCAAGGCGACACGCTGTCATGTGACTTCTTTAACATCATTCTTGAGAAGATCGTGCGAAACGCAAACGTTAACACCCGAGGCACAAACTTCCAAAAGTGCGTTCAACTGCTTGCTTACGCGGACGACATTGACGTGATTGGACGAACACAGCGAGCCGTCAATGAGGCGTTTGCTGGAATTGAAGCGGAAGCGGCTAAAATGGGTCTAGCGGTAAACCAGGGCAAAACAAAGTACATGCTGTCATCACGGAAGGACGCATAACATCGACGTCTCGGACAGAGCGTCATATTGGGCAGCAGAAACTTTGAGGTAGTCAAGGACTTCGTCTACCTAGGCTCCGGAGTAAATAGGGACAACAACACCAGTACCGAGATCAAGCGCAGAATTACTCTTGCCAATCGCTGTTTCTTTGGGCTCAAGAGGCAATTGAGTAACAGAGCCATCTCTCGAAACACCAAATTGACCTTGTATAAAACCCTGATCATCCCAGTCCTGCTCTATGGCGCAGAGACATGGACGCTATTGAAAGCGGATGAAGAAGCTCTTGGTTGTTTTGAGAGAAAAGTTCTGCGTACGATCTTTGGTCCTGTTTGCGTTGAAGGCGTTTGGAGGAGAAGGTTCAACCACGAACTAAACGGGCTGTACAGCGGCATGCACCTAGTTAAGCGTCTTCGGATCCAACGCTTAAGATGGCTAGGTCATGTAGAGCGGATGGACACCACAGCTCCGGCCCGAAGAGTCTTCGACACCGAGCCATTGGGACAGCGCAACAGAGGACGTCCTCGCACTAGATGGCGCACACAAGTGGAAAAGGACCTCAACCAACTTGGTGTGCGCAACTGGAGGCAGCTGGCGAAAGATTGTGCTGGCTGGAGAGGCATGTTGGTTGAGGCCCAGGTCCACCCCGGACTGTAGCGCCAATCAAAGAAGAAGAAGAATATTATTAGTGCGCTAAATCGACCCTTGGAGTCGGGGTACTAAACCGCTCATGTCCAAAGTTTGGAGAATGGCTGGTAACCATGTCCATGAATTCGTGTACTTAACTTCCGAGCGAAGTCTTGTTATTCCTTCGTCGACGGTAACAAAACCCTGGGCCCTTTCGTACATCACTGCTCCTCTTACAGTAGTCTATATAACTTTTGGAAGGACTGTATGAGTCCTCTTGCCTTGGTGCAACCTCAGAGTTGTATAGCTATGACTCTATACTGCAAGCAAACAAAGAAAGAGTGTTATCCACCTAGTACATCGATCACGATAACAGAAACTTTGTCTGATCAAGCTACAGCCCTTCCTAGATCTTACTGTATAGCGTCTTTCAGAAGCACAAAGTGAAGTATTTGATTCTGGATGTGAAAATGGCGATACTTTTGAATGTGTTTGGAAGTGGGGAGTTGCCGCAAGTGATTCCGACTTGTTGTTATCATGCATTGTGCCTTTAGAAATCAAGAAGAAATCAGATAACGAAAGTATGGGGTTATGGTTAAATTCGAGAACGATGTTTGAATTTGCTAAAGAAAGTTCAGAAACCACAGAATTCAATCGAATGGAATCAGAAATCTGAAAATATGTTGCAGGTCACTAGTTTGACTATAAACGGAAATCATAAGTATATCTCAGGTGCTGTTGAAGTCAATGGTTGACGGTAAGACTTGTAACGCAGCTATGAAAAATTAGGCTAAGCATCTTCAAAGGATAGGATGACTTGGAGAAGGGTTTAAATGAAGCCTGGGATAGTAAGCCTGGCACATGGCAAACTCTTCACGCACGCATACGATTCATGGAATCATTGTTACATTTGTCGCACAAGCTTGGTACCAAATGTTGGTCGACAAGGTTAGAGCAGGTCAAAAAACTGGTTCAAAGCAAAAAGTTCATCATCAAAACCAGCTCAGGAATGAGTTGGGAGTACTGGTAGACTTTCCAAAACAAGGAGGAGGTATAGCCAATGATGGAAACACTGCACATACGTTTAAGGACCCAGCAAAAACAGCCGCTATCAAAGGAATTGACCATCCGCTCGTGCAGCGTTTTGGCTGATTACTCTTTCATCAGGGTTGAAAATTGACACACAATCATCTCAAAAGGTTTGCTTCGATACAGCCAAACTATTTGTCAGCAAATATCATTGGTTTAAAATGGCTGTGAAGGTCCATAAATGGTCATGGTCGCTGTTCCAATTGGCCAACTGTCGGAAGACATTTTAGAAGCCCGCCAAAAAGCTTCTAAGCTTTACCGTGAAAGCTTTCCAACAAAGATGTCATGGATAACGACCAACGAGGACGTTCTCCATAATTTGTCGGCACGTACCAGTGCGGCTTCTGGCCCGTCAAATCGACTACAGACCAAATCTTCACACTAAGGCAGATCCTGGAGAAGACCAGCGAGTTTCAAATCGATACTCACCATCTTTTCATCGATTTCAAAGCCGCATACTACAGCATTCATCGCAAGGAGCTATTCGAAGCGATGGCCGAATTCGGAGTCCCGATGAGCCGGTAGTGTCGCAAATCGCGGTTCATCATGCATTTCGGCTCGAGTACCTCTGGGCCGTGTTAAGCCTGCACCAGAGTTCGGCAAGGAGATGCGCTGTCGTGTGATTTCTTCAATTTGGTACTGGAGAAGATAGTGCGGCAGGCAAAAGTCAACACGGAAGGCACTATCGTCTACAAGTCAGTCCAGCTGTTGAGATACGCTGATGACATCGACATTATCGCGTGGTCTCAACGTGCCATAGTGGAAGCTTTCACGGCAATTGAGGAACAGGCGAAACGAGCTGGGAGGAGGAAACAATACAAAATATATGCTGTCGAGCAAACAACGATCCGCCGCACACCACCTATGCCAAAACGTCACAATCCACAGCTACAATGCCGAGGTAGTTAAGGAGTTTGTCTACCTCGGGGCAAATGTAAACTCCTCGAATGACATCGCAGTGGAGATCCGACGTGGAATCGCCCTCGGCAACCGATGCTACTTCGGTCTGCCAAAACAACTGGGCTCGAAACTCCTGACTCGAAGGACCAAAGTTATGCTCTACAAAACCCTTATCCTGCCAGTCCTACTTTATGGATCCGAAAGCTGGACATTAAGTAAGGCTGCAGAGCTGATTCTTGGTGCCTTCGAAAGAAAAATTCTATGTCGGATATATGGTCCCGTCTGCGAGGAAGGCGAATGGAGGAGAAGACACAACCGCGAACTCTACGAGCTGTACAAGGATGTGGATGTAGTCCGGAATGCACAAATCCGTCGACTACAGTGGCTCGGCCACATCGAGCGAATGGACAACAACGCTCCAGCAAAGAGGGTCTTCGAACCCGAGCCTCCTGGTTCGAGAAGGAGAGGAAGACCGAACCTCCGGTACAAAGACCAAGTCATCGCGGATGCAAGACAGCTTGGCCTTGATGACTGGAAGCAGCGTGCCCAGGACTGTCACCGATGGAGGGCAGCAATTGCTCAGGCTCAGACCCTTCATGGGGTAGTCTGCCTGATAAGTAAGTAAGTAGTAAGTAAGATAGCAACCATAAATCGACCACTGTGCGCTGCCATGATTATGCGACATTACACCGTTCGATTATTTTCTCTGTTGTTAGGTGAAGTCTAAACCAGTTTAGTCTGTTTTATTGAGTCTAGAATATCTGGTCACCCTGTTGACTCAACAAGGAACCTAAGCCTAAGCCTAAGTCAACTTTAGTACTCTCTTCCTACGCATGCTTAACTTGGCGTATTTTCCAAGCAGGCAGTACATTTCTCTATTCCGGTTTTTAAGCTCCTCACGTTTCTTCTTCACATGGGCCTTTCACTTTAGCTCCGCGTCAAGAGTCAAACCAAGATATTTAGCTACATCTGTCACACGGTACAGAATTAGATAGATTTTCTATTTGACTAAGTAAAATTGATATGCGACCAAACGTTTGTCCACTCAGATACCCTGTCGAGAGCTCGTTGAAGTTATTCAGTTGTAGACTCAACTGAACTTCCTGTTGCAAGATAACCTTGTCTTCTGCCACAAGTATACCTTAGTTTGAGGTACAACTGGAATGATGTGGGACCAACGACGCTCTCTTGCGGGACTCCTGCACCAGTAAGCAGTTCCATGTTTAGCTCTAAATGTGCTATGATCCAGATAGGGATCTAAAATCGTAATTAAGCTTTTCGGAAGAAGCATGCTTAGCTTGTATTTTAAGCCCGCATGCCAGACTTTGTATGAAGCCTGGGAAACCTCGAGCAGGGCGGCTGAGAAAATTGAAAATTTGCAATTGTTTTTGGCGTTGCAGCCTTGATGTCCATATAATTATAATTCTGTCGTAAATATGGTACTTGCGTAAGTTCTTGATAGCTAATCATTTTTATTTGTCAACTTTTATGCACAAAACAAACCATAAAGACAAACTGCTTACAGAATAAAGGACACAGACGAAACACTCACATAAAGAGAATCGATTGGATGAAAATCGTCTGACAAGTAAGTGCGATGGAAGCCCTGACCACCAAATTCGATTGGAAGTTTCTCTCTAGAATCCATTCTATTTGCTTGCGTCTGACACAGCATAATTTATTCAATGCCAATGTTGAATATGTTTTGTTTGAAGAATCGTACAACATTCACATCTCGAATCGTCTACACTCTTGTAAAATCGGCAATAACTCCGAGAGAACATTAATATTTCCTGCCACCCTCCTCTTCTCCATGATGTCCAGGAAAAACGAGATAAAATGATTCTCACTCAAGGTTCGTACGCTTGTGTGTCTTAAATCTTCTCATGCTTTCTAGGGTATTCGGCAGGATGTGAATAGTTCTATAGAAGTTTGTTGCTCTCTAATACGGCCAGTTGCTGCACTAATTTCATTTGAAATTGCTTTATTTATTCATCTTGTTTTTATGAGTGTTTTACTGGTCGTAAATAATGGGATCAATTTGTGTTTGGCTTCCGAAGGCATACATGGAATCAGTTTGCTTGTAGACAGGTCATCGTGTGTGACACGCAACAATTTGACTCCATCTTCCACCTAGTTTCAGGAAATTTTGTATCAACCAGCAGTCCCTCCTATACCGATGCATGTCCATCATTCAGATGTTGACCGTTGACCGATATTTCCAATACTGAGTAGGTGACAGGATTATGTGGCTTTCCCTCACCGTATGAGACTGAATCAATGGTCTGTCTGTTGAAACTCATTTCTTTTACACAAAAATGATACATTTGGGTGGAAAGAGACCGACGGCCACTGTGCAGCCTTTTGCACAAAATTGTGGAAGGAAGGAAGCATCAGGTTAAGAAAGGGATTTCAATGCAAATGCATTATATTTTTGAATAATGGTAAGATCATGTAGTATCTTCGAATTAGTATCAGCATCCTTCATTAAAAATTGTATTTAATCGTTGAAACTTTATTTGCCTATAAGGCTATTATTGCCAGCATCTATAGAGACAAAGAAGAAGTGTCAGCATTGCCAAAAAGCCGCCTGATGTGCTGGGTTTCAATCCGCCACCACAACGAAACCCCTGGTTTGACAATGAGTGTCGGCAGGCGAATGCAGCCAAGCAAGAAGCATACAAAGCGGCACTGCAAAGAAGGACAAGAGCTGCTCGGGAGCTCTACGAGCAGAAGAGGAGAGACGAACACCGGCTTCTCAGGAGAAAAAAGAAGGAGCATGAGAGTAGAGGGATATTACTGCAGGAATGAGGTAAGGAAGTTTTACCAAAGGGTAAAGTCAACCAGTCAAGGTTATAAACTCCGAACCGAAGCCCGTAAGGATGATTAAGGGAACATCGTAGTAGAGTCACAGTCGATGCAGAGGGTATGGAGAAACCATTTCTGCAGACTGTATCAGAACCAAATTCCGCTGTCAGGCAGAACGAACCATTCAACCCTAATGAAGATCACCAATTCCGTCCACCCGACCCGGATGAAGTGAGGATTGCTTTATCTAAACTGAAATCCAACAAGGCTGCTGGAGCTGACGGCCTACCCGCCGAGCTTTTTAAAGCCACAGGCGATGATTTGGTAAGGAGCATGCACCAACTCATCTGTAAAATATGGTCGGAGGAAAACATGACCGATGTATGGAGACCCTTTGAACTGCACCAACTACAGAGCCTTCAGTCTCCTAAGTATCGCATACAAAATCTTATCTGCCGTACTGTGTGATCGCCTAAAGCCATTCGTCAACAACTTGGTCAGTCCATACCAGTGTGGCTTTAGGCCAGGAAAATCCACCATCGACCAAATATTCAAACTTCGGCAAATTTTGGAGAAAAGCCATTAGCAACAAATCAATACCCACCACCTGTTCATCGATTTTAAGGCCGACGAGCTATACGGAGCAATGTCTAGTTTTCGCATTTCTACCAAACTCGTCCGTTTGTGCAGGATGACGATGGAGAATGCACGCAACTCCATCAAGGCCAGTAAAGACCTAATTGAAACCGATGTCAAAAAGGATTCAGACAAGACGACGCATTGTCATGCGACCTTTTCAACATCGTTCTTGAAAGAATTGTTCAAAACTCAAACGCCAACACCAGAAGAACAATGTTTCAGAAGTCCGTCCAACTACTCGCATATGCCGACGATATTGACTTTATCGGAGGAAGGCAGCGTGATGTCAAAGGCGCTTTTGTGAGTATTGCAACGGAGGCCGCGAAGATGGGTTTAGCGGTAATCGATGGTAAGACCAAGTATACGCTTTCAACGAGAAAGAACACCTACCACCGACGTCTCGGTGAGAACGGCACAGCAGACAGATATAACTTTGAGTTAGTCTAAAACTTTGTCTACCTAGGAACCGCTATCAACTCAGACAATGACACCAGCGCTGAAATCAAACGAAAAATAACTCTTGCCAATCGCTGCTTCTGTGGCCTAAGAAAGCAATTGTTAAACAAACCTCCTCTCGAACAACCAAGGTAACGCTTTACAAGACCTCAATGGTGCCGGTCGTGATATATGACGCGGAGGCATAGACTGCTGAAGCTGCTCTTGCTTCGAGAGGAAAACTCTTCGTGTGATTCTCAGTCAAGTCTGCATAGATGGTGAGTAGAGGGGGAGATACAACGACGAACTATACGGACTTAGCCAGACGAGTGAAGATCCATCGATTGAGATGGCTAGTCATGTAGAGCGGATGGAAACCAATGCTCCGGCCCGAAAAGTCTTCGAATCTACCCCCGAGGAACGACACTGTTGAGGAAGACCGCAACCCAAGTGGCGCACGCAAGTGGAAAGGGACCTCAACCAACTATGCGTGTGAAACTGGAGACAGCTAGCTAAAGATCAAGCTGGCTGGAGACGCTTGTTGGTTGAGGTCCAGGTCCACCCCGGACTGCAGCGCCACCTTAAGTAAGGCTATAATTGCCGTTTTTTCGTTCATTGGACATATTTTTAAAATAACCGAACCGAATGCGACCGTATGTACACTTGGTGGAATGAAGGTCAACGTGGACAAATCAGAGGTTATGGTAATTGCTAGAACGTCTGTGCAAAGCATTCAACATGTGAGTGAAGTTCCATTGATGCAGATGGAGAGTCTTTATCACGAGTGATGGGAGCCATATATATTGAAACAGCTTGTCAGATCTGTAGTCAGAAATGCCTGCTGCCATGGTGTAAAAAGCCAAGCCATCGGTTTTTAGCTTAATATTTGTTCCAACTCCCACCTATGGTCATCCAATTTGGATTACGAATGCAAGCTGTCCATATGAGATTTCTTCGTATTGCTGTAGGAGTTACTCGCTGGGATAGAACCTTTTTTTGAAGCACAAGGTCATATAACAGAAATCTTGAACTTTTTATTTTTAAGAATATTGTGCTATTCTTACCCAAGAATAGTTATCTCTGAAGATTCAATTGCCATTCATTTGCCCCGTCTTGTACATATACAGTTTCGAGACTAGAACATGGCGATGGGAGCCTTGGTTCTGTTATGGTACACACAGGATACGTGAGGAGTTCAACGTGAAACCGAAAAAAAGATAAGATCCTCAGGTACTGACTCCAAACTCATGGAAGGTTGTGGAAGTGATAATGTTCCTAAAACCTAAAGGAGAAAAAAAAACTGCTCTACCGCCCTACTCGATGTTTCCCAGGCTTTCGACAAAGTCTGGCTTGGGGGCTTAAAATACAAGCAAAGCAAACTTCTTTCGAAAAGCTTATTCAAGATTTTAGACTAGTACCTGGATAATAGAACATCTAGAGTCAAATATGGAACTGAATACTGGTGCAGGAGTCGCGCAAGGGAGTGTCCTTGGTCCCACATTCCTGTTGTTCACCAGGGATACGCATCAAACTGAAGGTAGACTTGTGGCTACATTTGCAGAAGACAAAGTTATAATGGCAACAGGAAATTCAGTTGAGTCTACAACTGAATAACCTCAACGAGCTCTCGACAGGATATCTAAGTGGACAAAACCGACTGTACCGTACGACAGATGAAGCTCAATATCTTGGTTTACATCTCGACGCGAAACTGATGTGGATGGCCCATCTGAAAAAGAAATGTGATGAGCTTGAAAACCGGGAAAGAGATATATACTGCCTGCTTTGAAAGTAGGCCAAGTAAAAAATGCTTAAGAGACTGCCTTTATACAAGTGTAATCGAGTACCGAACCCTAAATGGACTAATGGTGTGCAACTCTGGGGTTACACCAAAGCAAGTGACAGAGGATTCATACACTCATACCTTCCAAAATAGAGTTACACGGGCTACTGTAAGAGCTCCATGGCATTTTAGGAATAGCTGAGTATAAAGGGACCCATAGTTTGTTACCGTCAACGAAAATATTACAAACTCCGCTCAGAAGTTATGTAAGTACCCGTCTTGATGGTCGTTGTTCCTGTGCCATTCTCCAAACTTTGGACGTGGGACGTTTAGTGCCCCAACCCAACGTACGAAGCCGTTTAATTTAACGCAGTAATAATAAACCAACTTAATTGTGGTTATTGCAAATGATTTTACCAAAAAACCTTCCTGCAACACGCGAAAATATGTTGAAAAGAAAACTACTAGACAAGGAAACTTGCCTGTTCTATGCACAACACAAAAATAGGAAGGGAGTTTAGAGCCAGCAAAAAGCTGACACAATTGTATGTACACGGAACACACGGTCTTGTTGAAGATTTTCACCAAGATTGTGGCAGGTGAGTAGCGTTCGGTAGCTAAAGGGGATTTATTAAGAGCACATAAAATTCAGAAAAACGCACGAATTCTTTTTTTGAATCATAATACGGTCCATATAATTTAATGTTTGAAGATCATTTCATGCAACTGTTGACCTTGACTGCGCCTCAAATGGTCCATCCGCTTTGTCCAATTTTGGCATACTCTTTCCAACATTTCGGCCGGTATCTCACGAACATTGAATGCTTCAATGTTGTCTTCCAGTGCGTCAATTGAAGCGGGCTGTACCTGTATAGACATGAGCTTTAGCATAGCCCCACAAAAAATAGTCTAAAGGCGTTAAATCGCCTTGACCGGTCCGAACGTGAAATAAAATGTTCACCGAACTCGCCTCTCAATAAGTCCATTGATGCGCGTGCTGTGCGGCTTGTGGCACCGTCTTGTTGAAACCACATGTCAAGTTGGATATCATCTCGCGGTAGCGCTCACCATTCACAGCTACGTTACGATTCGCATCATCTTTGAAAAAGTACGGTCCAATGATGCCACCAGCCCACAAACCGCACCAAACTGTGACTCTTTCTGGATACATTGGTAACTCTTGCAATGCTTCTGGCTGATATATATAATAATAATATGGGTGGCGCTACAACCCGTAGGGGGCCAGGGCCTAGCTTCTCAGCAACCACTCGTGTTGTGCGTGCTATTGTCGACTCCGAACGGCCAAGTTTGAGAAGCCAATTGTTGTTGTCAGTGACTGGAAAGAGGTGGGGCTGTGTCACTTATTTTTGTCGTACAGAGTCGACGTACATACCCACAACGCCACGGGCCACCACGCTTCTGGCTGATATTCACTCCAAAATCGACAGTTCTGCTTGTTTGCGTACCCATTGAGCCAAAAATGAGTTTCCTCGCTGAACACAATTTTTCGGTAAAAAAGTGGGTCTTCGGCCACCCATTCACCAAAAATTGTTCGTTGCGGTAGGTCGTTCGGCTTCAATTCTTGCACCAGCTGTATTTTGAAAGGCTTCATCCTTCCGCAAAATGTTCCACGTTGTTGAGTAGCAGAGGCCCAATTGCTGCGAACGGCGATGAAACGATGATTGATGGTCATCATTAACACTGGCCGATATAGCTGCGACATTTTCTTCATTTCGCACTCTACGTAAGCGAGTTGGTGGATTAATGTCCAACAATGTAAATTTGGTGCGAAATTTAGTCACAATAGCCCGAATAGCCGCTTCAGTGGGTCGATTAAACTGACCATAAAATGGAAGAAGCGCCCGATGAGCTTTCTTAATAGAGCACGCAGTTTGATAACGAAATTCAACAATTTGCAAGCGTTGTTGGCTTGTGAGACGATTCATGGTTAAATTATAGACCAAGCTGAAGATGTTGTGAGTCAGCTGCTTAAACCAGTGTTGCCAAAAAGATAATAGCTAAAATATTATGCTTTATAAGCTTGTCAGTGAAGGGTATCCTATGGTGTGCATCATCTTTTGCAGATGTCAAGAAAAAAGCAAAGGACTTGGTCCATCCACCTCGTAGTGCGTCTTCGTATTTGACGCCATAATGATGGAGTCGCATTTCAGGGGTGCCTCGGAACACGTCATGATGGGGACACTCGTGCCCTGTGTCCAAGCCATAGAGGCACAGGTTTTTCCGTTCGGAGAAGTGGCTGCTCGACATTAAGTTCACTGCGCACTGCTGTGTGGTTGTCACCCTATCCTGGTTTCCTATGGATTAGGCCATTAGGCCGTGGATGATACTCACAAAGGTGCCAAATTGAAGATGGATCGAGGAGATTTCCAAGTTATGCAGTGCAGCAACCGGAAGCCCTAAAATGTGACGTTTCAGCCATTGTGCTGTTCGACAGAACACTTAGTGCCCAACAAACCTTCAATCACCTGAAAAGTAATTGCTGGACACGTGCTCATTCAAAGACATTCGCAATTACGTCCATATGACGCAAACAAAAGATACGTTTGCATAGTACAAGGACAAATAAGAAAAATAACTCCAATGCAAATACAGGTGCTCGAATAGTTTTTGAATCTATGGACATTCGTGTCCACACATTCATTGTGCATCGCAAATGAATCGAAAGCCGTTCCCATTGGATCCTAATCTAATGTAAACTCAAATACTAATTATTGTCCGGGGAGTGTTGGCCTGACGCCAATATTTATCTTCGCACAATGCGCATGCACTCGCTCCCTCTCCTGCCCTTTGATCCTTTACGAAGTAAGCATTATTCAACTGTTAAATAAACATCGGATTGTAACTGCTTCTGTCGAGTTCTGCGCCCCCTTTCACCTGTTGTTGAAATAGTGTTTGTTAAATCAGTTCGAATGATAATTAGTCATTTAATTGCATGTGAATGCGCAGACGGCATGGATGTTGCGTATCTACGGGTATGGACACATGATTCCCGAAATTATCACACGGTTCACACATTTATTTGACTTTTACAATTGCACGCACCCTGTCATACGGGTCATCGGACAAGTAAGCACGTGCCAGTCGTTGGAAAACAATTATCTGTTGTTGCTTTCCCACAGTTATGCAGGCGTTCTTCCATTTTGATCCATCCACAGGAAAGGCAGTTTAATCAATTTAAGAGAGGAATATGCATAGTTTTACAGGACAATCTAAAATGATCATAATACCTTTTACCAGTCAGACAACTTTGATTGTAGGATTGCATTCTTTTTTCTGTCGCTCAATAAACCATTTTGAAACCTATCTTTGAAGCTCAAACTTGACGAAGCTTGAGAGATCATTTAACAGAATTCTTTGGGCGATTCTTACCCAAGAATAGTCATCTCTGAACAGTCATTTGCCGTTCCCCGTCTTGTACAATTTACATGTACAATTTCAAGAGTAGAATTGTGGCGCCTTGGTCCTGTTATGGTACACACAAGGTCCGTGAGGAGTTTGGGAGGGGAGCTGCTTATCTGTAAGTATGGCCTATTGCAATGGAACGAATCCTCCCGCAAAAATAAAAGAAGAAATGGCAGCAGTCTGCAGCCCCACAACATAAGACCTAGCTAAATCATCTGTGCAACCAACTAAAACAAGCTAGAGGAAGATCTAAAAAAAATACGAGATATCGAATTATCTTGAAGGACTAAGGAAAGTGTAACCACTATACCCGACAGTTCTAGAATAGAATGTGTGTCGCTAACCGAACTCTAAGCCTAAAAAACAACAATTCACCTGGATGCGAATTAATAACAGGGTAGATCTTTTTCTTTAAATTTGCGCGTGCTCAAGGGGATATTAATACCCCTCATTGTCCGGGATCAAGACACAGCTAGGGAGAGAGGGAGAGGAGGTACCTGTGCACTTCTTCTTCTTCTTTGTGTGGCGCTACAGTCCGGGGTGGACCTGGGCCTCAACCAACATGCCTCTCCAACCAGCGCGATCCCTGGCTAGCTGTCTCCAGTTTCGCACACCAAGTTGGTTGAGGTCCTTCTCCACTTGGGTGCGCCACCTTAAACGCGGGCGTCCTCTGTTGCGTTGCCCGACAGGTTCGGATTCGAAGATTCTTCGGGCCGGAGCTGTGGTGTCCATACGCTCTACATGACCTAGCCACCTTAGGCGTTGGATCCGTAGACGCCTAACTAGGCTCATGTCGCTGTACAGCCCGTACAGTTCGTGATTGAATCTTCTCCTCCAGAACCCGTCAACACAAACAGGACCAAAGATCGTGCGTAGAACTTTTCTCTCAAAGAGACCAAGGACTTCTTCATCCGCTTTCGAGATTGTCCATGCCTCCGCGCCGTATAGCAGGACTGGGATGATCAAAGTCTTATATAGAGTCAACTTGGTTCTTCGAGAGAGGGCTCTATTACTCAATTGCCTCTTGAGCCCGAAGAAACAGCGGTTGGCAAGAGTTATCCTACGCTTGATCTCGGTACTGATGTTATTAGTACAGTTTACTCCGGAAGTTATAGCTGCCCATTGTGACGCTCTGTCCAAGACGTCGATGTTGTATGTCCTTTCTTGATGACAGCATATGCTTCGTTTTGCCCTCATTCACCGCCAGACCCATTTTAGCCGCTTCCGTCTCAATGTTAGCAAAAGCCTCACCGACGGCTCGCTGAGTTCTGCCAATCACGTCAATGTCGTCCGCGTAAGCGAGCAGTTGAACGGACTTTTGGAAGATCGTGCCTCGGGTGTTTACGTTTGAGTTTCGCACGATCTTCTCAAGTATGATGTTAAAGAAGTCACATGACAGCGTGTCGCCTTGCCTAAAACCTTTTTTGACATTGAAGGTCTCGGTGAGTTCGTTACCGACCTTGATGGAGCAGCGAGAGTTCTCCATCGTCATCCTGCACAGCCTGACGAGTTTGGCAGGAATGTCAAAACTAGACATGGCGTTGAAAGCTCGTCTCTATGCACGCTGTCATATGCGGCCTTGAAATCGACGAACAGATGGTGAGTGTCGATTTGCATTTCTTGGGTCTTTTCCAGGATCTGCCGTAGTGTGAAAATTTGGTCTGTTGTGGACTTTCCTGGCCTGAAGCCACACTGATATGGACCTATCAGATTATTAATGAATGGCTTCAGGCGGGTACACAAAACGGCAGAGAAGATCTTGTAGGCGATGTTAAGAAGACTTATCCCTCGATAGTTGGCGCAGTTGAAGGGGTCTCCTTTCTTGTGGATCGGGCAAACGATACTGAGATTCCACTCATCGGGCATGCTTTCCTCAGACCATATCTTGCAGATGAGCTGGTGCATGTGCCCAACCAGATCATCTCCAGCTGCCTTAAATATTTCAGCGGGCAGACCGTCCGCTCCAGCAGCTTTGTTAGACTTCAGTCTTGATATTGCTAACTTGACCTTAACCTTGAGGTGGGAAGAGCATTCCATATTCGGGTGGTGCGGCTAAAAACGAGTCTCTAAATTTAACTGTGCGTCCGAAAGCAGGCTTTAGGGTAAACTGATGTGCATTCCTGGCGAGACGTGTATTGCGGGTGAATTCAAGGAGAGAAGGAATGCAGTTGGCTAGTTCACATGAGCATCGTTTGTTAAAATAACATTAAAACACGGACAAAGAAGACACGTGTTGGAGCGAGTCTAATGAACCCGCGATATTGTTGTCTCCTATAAGTTTTATCGCTCGCTTTTGGATTCTAGCTAGTAGGTGCAAGGTGGTCTTGGGGGAACCAGACCTGAAATGAGAGTTGTACTCAAGCTTAGGCGAATATAAACCAAATCAGGGGGGGTGAAATATTTCTTGCATCGATTAAGGAAACCTAGACATTTCGCAGCATTTTTCTCGACCTCGAATATATGATCGTTCCAAATCAGTGTTGTGTTGATGCACAGACCGAGGATGGAAAGTTTTCCGGCTTCGTCGAAACAATGGCTGATTATCAGAGGATCGCTTTCGAGACAGCAGACAGCATTGAGTTTCGGAAGCACTGAAGTCCACTCAGTTGCTCTTCTTTGGGTAAAGCAACAGTTCGGACTCAGTTGTTCTTACCCCAGTAACGAATATGAAAAGCTGAGGGTGGCATCAGCGAAGGAATGGATTGGATTAGAAGTGGCATTTATAAAAATTAGAAGGAGTGTCGGAGACAGAACAGAGCCTTTTGGTGACACCAGCATTTATTTTGTGCATATCAGACTTGAAGCGAGATACAGACAACTTGGATTAAACGGCTCGAATGGTAGTTTCTAATCCAAAGAGACTCACCACCACCATAAGCATTTTCGACAAAAGAGCTTGATGTCAATTGCTTTAGAAATATCAAGCGCAACCATTAAACGACAAGTTAGCTTTAGAGGAGAAAAACAAATTGCTCTACCGCCCTACGCGACGTTTCCAAGGCTTTCGACATAGTCTGGCATGAGGTCTTCAAATACAAGCTAAGCAAGCTTCTTCCAAGAATATTTGCTTTTTCCTTCAATAAATCATGTAGAGGCACTACCTCTGGCTGGGATTCACTGACGCCCGACAAGTCTCATGTCATAGTACAGCGAATAAAGTTTTTAGAATAGAATTTCCAAGCTAGTCCTTCAAATGCTATTAACGCAAGTAAGTGTAAGGATCTTTTGAGTACACCAAGGACGTACATCATTTATTCTTCTTGTTGTTTATGTGGCGCTACAGTCCACATGGTGGACTGTGGGTCTCGGCCTCAACCAATTAGCGTGATCTCTGGCTAGCTGTCTCTAGTTTCGCCTACCACTTTGGTTGAGGTCCTTCCCCACTTGGGTGCGCCACCTTAAATGCGCGCGTCCTCTGTTGCGTTGCCCCACAGATTCCGATTCGAAGATCCTTCGAGCTGTGGTGTTCATCCGCTCTACATGACCTAGCCACCGTAGGCGTTGGATCCGTTGACGCCTAATTAGGGTCATGTCGCTGTACAGCTCATGTTGAATCTTCTCCTCCTGAAACCGCCAACACAAACCGGACCAAGGACTGCACGCACGGATCGCGCTGGCATCCTACCAGGTTGGGTGCAGTCAGCAACCTTGCCCTGTGCCCATGAGAATGACTGGAAGTCACAATTATAAGATTTATGGTGTATTTCATCTAAACCAACTGCATTCGACCTTACTGACAACACCGCTTCTACGACATCAGAGTCGGAAAAACGTTGGAAGGAAAAACAACTTGGGTTGTTGTTAAGGCCCATTGGACTCTAGTGAGGGTTGAAGCTTACTGGGGGCGATTGGTGTTTTGTATCGATATTTTGCTTACAAGCTTAGTACCAACTGGTTTCATGAGTAGTATCGGTCAGGTGAGTTGTTACCGCCGAAATCTCCGAGTCCGATTGAGGTTGGGCGGAAGAACGCCACCAGCTCAATGGAAAATGGCCGTAGGTGTAAGATGGTTAATTTGGGCGCCACGCAGTTGCCCTTCCGCTCAACACGCTTCCTACTCCTAAAACTGCGACTAGGAGGAGGAATCCAATTTCCGCTAGGACTTGCACCCGGTCCAAAAAAAAAAATAAAGACACAGCAACAAAAAAAGGACCATACACACCTGACTTGCCAGTTCACAATTTAAATTTAATTTTTTTTTTTTTTGATCAATTCATTCTTTCTTTTTTTTTGAATTCTGAGTTAACACCTTCCTATGTGAAAATTCATCCATGTTTATTTGTACTCTTTTTTTTTTTATTTCCAATCGTAATTTCTTTTTTTCTATTCTGGCCAAACCACACTTCTTTTTTTGGTGGTGCACTCCACTGTCGTTTTCCTTTCTTTTTTTTTTGAAATTGAACTTTTGCTCAGACCCGCATTTACCGATTTAGCGCTGGATTTCTGTCCCGGCTGCGTTGCACGATCGAACAATCGCTACAAACACTCGATTGGGTGGCAAAATAACAATCTAATATAAATAAAAAAAAATAAATCAGTCCTTCACTTTAACTGGAAGTTTCCACTCACTTCACTCGCGTGCTCTTATTCCGGTTTTTTTTTTCGCGGCCAGCCTACCAAAAAAAAAAGTACACGTCCGATCCGTCTCCTTCCTAAACATCAACTCCCTGAAACTTTCGTTTTATTTTCCCGACATCCCAAGGCAACCCACGCCATCCCGATCGGATGATCCATCTCGCCGAACGCGATAAGCCCGTTGGACCAATCAGTCCACCATGAAGTCCGCTATGTCTCCATCGGACCATACTAGGAACGGGCAGTGTCCTTGAAAACGAGAGCCCAGAGGACCAGACGGGCACCAAAGGCACCAGAAAGTTAAGGAGGAGGAACAAAAAAAAATCTTAAAAAAAACAATAAAAAGCAAAGCGCTCCACGGTGGTATTCGAACCCGCAAAACCTCGTACTTGAGCCGACCACCCAACATCCTGCGCTACCGAAGTTACATAACGCCTCCTGGATTCTGAGCGACGTCATAATCAATGCCCCATACGCCCACCTACCACGACGAATCGGTAGCCTATTTCTAGGCGAAAACCTTTCAACAGTCGGAACCCATAATAGAGTATGGTTACAATATTGCATCAGTGTACAACTTTTGTGATTTTTCGGCGAAATACTGCGACAAGTCATTTTCACGGGCTTCTCTTCAAGCCAACTTTACTCCATTAAGGGAGTTCTGCATTGACCGAAACAAATGGTAGTCCGATGGTGGCATCAAAACTTCCCATCCAAGCTCTCCCAGTTTTTGTCGAGCCATCAAAGATGTGTGTTGTCGTTGTCCTGATGGAAGACGAAGTCCTTACTGTTGATCCGTTCTTGTCGGCTTTTTCGATTGCTTCGATGTTGCTGACAGTAAAGTGTAGAATCAATCGCTCAACCAGGCTGGAGCAGGGCATAGTCGATGATTCCAATCCCATCAAACACTTAGCAAAACCTTTCGAGCCGTCAATCCTGGCTTTGCGACTATTTGTTGAACTTCACCACGCTTGCACATGATCTTTTTCGCAGATTATAGTCGCATTTGATCCACTTTTCGGCTCCTATTACCATTTGCTTCAGAAATGGTTCGATTTCATTTCGTTTCAGCAAAGAATAGCAGATCAGTCCATTAAATCCATTAAATAACACATCGAGCTTTTTTTTGTAGCCAGCTTTTTCAAATCGTCCAAAACCGTTTGGACTGTTTAGTTCCTTGGCGATGTCATGGCTGCTTATGTGACGGTCCCGGTCAATCTTTTCCATAATTTCATCGACTTTTTCAAAGATAGGTCGACCAGAGCGACGTGCATCTTTCACATTGAAATTTCCAGAACGGAAGCAAGCGTAACATTGTTGTGCTACACGAACTGATACGGCATCGTCTCTGTAAACTTCACAAATTTCATTGGTGGTTTGCGTGGCTTTTTTCCCTTTTTTATACACAAACATTTCAAAATATAGCGAACTGCTTCTGTATTTTCACTCATTTTTGAACAGCTGTAACTTTTTGATACAAGTCTACTTCGTTCTTGATCTTCATGTTCCCTTATTTCGTTGGCATATGTTTTCGTGATACGTTTACATTGATCTTTGATGCATTTTTGTTCCTCTTCATTGAATCAATTCATTAGCGGGAGGAAGCAGAAAATTGGCGACGAATTTGAACAATTGTTAAATGAAGAGTCGGACAGTGTTCACCTTCTATTAGGTCCATAACTTAGTTCGTGCAGTGAGATTGAGAGTGAGTCGGGTAGAATTTCAAAAATTGCAGACTCAGTTCTTTGGGATAAGATCCACAAATTTCCAGACAGATGGCTTGGTCATAGCTTCAGATGGGCAATACTTTGAATAATACCATTGTGCATATAAGCGATAAATTGTTTCAAAAGCGTAACTTTAATCTCGCCACTTATCATTTTTGTTTTGATCGCTGACGAATTCAGCTTGGTGATATTGCTGGCCATTGGAATATCCGAATCGTTTGTTGAATAAGAATTTAGTTAAGCTTTAGCAATAAAACGTTGGCCCCTACTAACTCCGAAACTTCAAAGACTCGTAAAAGGCAAGCCATTTCTTTGTAAGCAAAATTAAAAATCTTGTACAGTCTGGCAAGAGGTGAAGGTGCAACATCTGTGGTCAAGGATTTTGGCTTAAACGAAGCTACTATCGGGATCATTAAGAAAAATGACAATGAAATATGGAAATCTGTCATCAGTTCATCAAACCATAGTTCCAAAACATCGTCATACATTAGAGATCAAGTGTTGGCAAAAATGGAAAAATGTGTAGTGTATTGGATTGGTGATTTATTGCAAAAGAGAATACCTGCAGATGGAAACATTATAAAGCAGAAGTCACTACGAATTTATAAGCAACTGCAGATATCGGAGCCAAGTCGCAAAGATAAGAGAAAGTCTGCTAGTGATGGATGGCTAACAGGATTTCCTAAAATGAACGCATTTCAAGATTTAAAAATTAAAGGAGAAATCGCATCAGCAGATGAAAAGACAGCTAAAACCTTTCCAGCAGAACTAGCCAAAATAATTGAAGATGGGGGTTATGTCCCCGAGCAAATTGTCAATGCCGATGTAACAGGTTTGTTCTGGAAAAAAATGCCTTCCAGAACTTTTATAGAAAGATCCGAAAAAATTGCTAGGAGTTTTAAAGTTGCTAAAGATCAGGTATGTTATGGTGTAGCAACACTTCTGGTGACAAAATCGTAATATAAAAATAATATGAGTGGCGCTACAGCCCGTAGATGGCCAGGGCCTAGCTTCTCAGCAACCACTCGTGTTGTGCGTGCTATTGTTCTCTCACGAGTGGAAGGGACCTACAGTTTAGTGCCGACTCCGAACGGCCAAGTTTGAGAAGCTTTTTCTAGACAGGAAATACTCTTTGAACATTGTCAGTGACTCGAAAGAGGTGGGGTCGTGAAAATTATTCTTCTTGTTGGGGTCGACGCACATACCCACAACGCCACGTGCCACCAAAATCGTAAAGCCTCTTTTAATTAACCAATCATTAAGGCCACGTGCTTTGAGAGGAAAAAACATTCAAGAGTTGCCGGCTCATTGGAGGGCGAATAAAAAGACCTGGATGACAGCAGGTCTATTACCAGAATAGTTTGAAGAATGCTTTGTTCCTGAAGTTAAAATATATATGGAACAGCAATGTCTTGAATTTAAACTGCTTTTGTTCATAGAACCAAGTCATCCTGTTTTCCAGTAACATTTTTGTCACCTAATACCACATCCTTGATTCAACTCTTAGATCAGAGTATAATGGCTTTATTATATTCAACGAGCATTCAAACATATTTTAGACGGAGTAGAGAAGGACAACCTTACGATCGTTGAGGCATGGAAAAATATTATATTTTTGATTGAATTACATGTGCATCAATGATCAAAGAATAATTACTGTACCAGTTGAAGTAGTTGCTTAAATGCTTAATAACTTCCGCCGAGCCGGTCGACCTGCACTTTGGCCAGAATGCGTCAAGAGTGGTACCTCAGTGCCCCAAGCATCGATGAAGACTTTTGAAATTGTAGCCTTGGCACACGAAATCGGGGGAGACGGATTTGAGGACCTACCTACAAATTAAGGATGTCGCCGAATCAATGACAGATAAGCCTCTAGACGATGATTGTCCGATTGAATAACAGATGACGGCAAAACTGAGAACCATAATAGAGATAACGACGAGGAGACTGAAATGTGTCAACTAACTGCTAGCTTAATTGATGACGGTCTAACATTTGGCAAAAGTATGGTGAATCGTTTCTTAAAAACTGATCCGAATATGGAACGTGCCCTGGCACTCGAACGAGATATAAATAATTGTATCGCTGGGTATAAAGACGTTGATGAGCAAATCACATTTTTCAATGCAAGTCTAAACTGCCTGTTGGAAAAACATGTCCCACTTCGTACGCGAGTCATTAGAAGCGAAACATCTCCGTGGCTAACAGATCAAATTCTTCTCGCGATAAGAAAGAGGGACTTTCTTTTCAGACGATGGAGAAGATTCCGTTGCCCGGAAATGCATAATGCATATAAAAACTGCAGAAACGATGTCACGTTGATGATAAGATCGGCTAAGCTCCGGTATTACAAAACAAAATTCAATAACGACCGATCTTCCAGGTTCTTATGGAAACAGGTTCGCGATATTGGACTGAGCAAAACAAAGAAAAGGATTAACGATGATGACATAAATCCTGAAAACTTAAATATTCAATTTGCTTCTACTATGCCGAGAGCATCCGAAAGGATGTCTTTAACACTTCCAAACAACACTCTAGCAAATGCATTTGAATTGGGTAGAGTTAATTCCTACACAGTTGGTTCCGCGGTGTTCTCGATCAAGTCGAAGTGCGTTGGCCTCGACAATATTCACCCAGACTTAATTAAAGTACTGCTTCCAATAATACTCCCTCACATAACACATATTATTAACACAATAATCATGACATCAACATACCCAATACAATGGAAGAAAGCTAAAATAATCCCTATACCCAAAAGAACCAATCCACCCGGATACAGACCCATTGCTATTCTTCCGTTTTTGTCAAAAGTGTTTGAATATGTTGTTAGTAAAGACATAAAAAATTATCTGGAGCAACACAACCTCTTAAACCCATTACAGTCAGGTTTTCGGAAAGGACATAGCATTGTTAAAGGTGACGGACGACATTCGAAGAGCTATTGACGAAGACAAAGCAACCATACTAACCTTACTTGACTTCTCGAAAGCATTCGACAGTGTTGACCCAACTATACTCCGTCACAAACTGTCCACGCAATTCAATTTTTGTAATCCCACTAATAAATAATTTTCTCTTATCTTACTAACCGAGTCCAAGCCGTTTGCCATAATTCCAGACTAGCATCTTTTTATGATGTACATTGTGGTGTCCCTCAAGGTTCTATTCTCGGTCCATTGTTATTCTCAATGTTTATAAATGACCTTCCAACTGTGTTGTCCTACTGTAACTTCCATATCTATGCAGACGATGTTCAAATCTACCTAAGCTTCCCACTAGGTATGGTTGAAGATTCAGTGGCAAAAATAAATGAGGATCTGAGCTCTATAGCAAATTGGGCTACCTACAACTGTCTAATGCTCAATCCTGACAAAACAAAAGCAATCCCGATCTCGAAACAATCCCCTTCTCTATCTAATTTCCCGCCAATAGAACTCAACTCCACGATAATAGAATATGTTACATGTGTAAAAAACCTTGAAATAGTGTTGAATAGTGAATTGACATGCACTGACCACATCGATAGCTTAGTTTCCTAAGAGGCCTATCTATCAGCAAATATATTCTCCCTCTCAATGTGAAACTTAAACTTGCCAGAGCACTCATAGTGCCAATATTGACACATGCATCCGAATTGTTCGCTGACTGTGATTACTCTTCTTCCCAAAAGTTGACAAGAGCAATCAATGCCACTACAAGGTATGTTTTTAACCTACGCAGGTATGAACATGTCTCGGAAAAACGTCGCATTCTCCTAGGTTGCGAATTAGAAGCATTGTTAAGCTACAGATCTTGCATATTACTCTTCAAAATTATTCACAAGAAACAGCCAAACTATCTTTTTGAAAAGATCACTTTCTGTCGATCGAGTCGTAACATTACCTTAAGGCCCTCCATTCATACTTGTTTAATGTCACGCAGGAACTTCTTCATTCACGCCGTCCATCTCTGGAATCACCTACCTTCACAGGTACGGTCAAAGACCGAGTACAGACAATTTTGTAACGCTTGTTTCTCCCATTTCTCTCGTCCGAACTGAAATAATTCCCCAAAATGTCTGCTTTTGTTCTTTTTGTATGCATTTGTGCGCAGTCATTTAAAATATTTTTTGCAAACATACTGTAGGCGAAAAGAAAAAAAAGAACATACTAATTCAAGAGAAATGTTAAAAAGCACCCTGTGCAGAACTGAAGCTTTCGATCATTCAGTCAGCGACATCTGTTGGCAAAAATAATAATATTTGGACCATCTGATCAGGTTATCGGCCGAATTCGCTTTCATATAAATACAAGCGGAATGCAATTTTAGTTCTTCTTCTCTTTGTTGCGAAATAAAAGATAACACCGCCTGTCAGTTAAGTGTTTCATTTTTTGCATTTTTCATTTGCGCCCACCCCACCGGCTTTCTACAATACACTTTTCCAACATTAATAATAATTGCATATAATTTAAAACACTTCATTTAAAATCGTATGCTTAATTGAATTATTCCTGTACTATCAAAAGAATACATGTATTGTTCTTAAGGTACAGCGATATAAAATCAGTAAATAAATGAAATGAAATAAAGAGTTGTATAAAGAATTTAAAAAACCAAAAGTTCAACTTTTTGCGGTCGACGGCGCAAGACCTTTCGGAAAGTAGTCGGACAGTTCAAAACTGTATCACCCGACGAAAGTCACCATTGGATAATTTGATGGACATCTCCAGTGATGAGTCCCGGGGGAACCGTGTAAGAAAAAAGTTGGGTGTATCACATCAATGTCACATCGCAAGAAACTGTGCTATGGGTGCACTAAATTTCTTAAAAAAAGGTTTCCGCATTTCCTTTGAAAGCAAATAATGCCCACAGTGTGCTTAGCAGTGAACATCTGGTGTGCACGTCACAAATCAACAAACTTTAATTTTCCTGCAGCCGTTCTACGTATGTGAACACAACCGACAATTGTGATCTTTGATATCGAAAGATTGCTCAAAGCACTCAAGTGATTTTCACTTGGCGTGCTACCAAATTCAATTACACACTTAACACCCTTGCGTTACTTCCGCATTTGCTCGCACACATTGGGTAGGACGCTTCCGCCAAGAGTTCACACCGCCTGCCAACATTAAATATATAAATCTCCGACTGCCTCGGCAAATCCCTGATTACTCATTTGTAACTCAATATGACGCATTTCATTAGATTAAAACCAGGAAAACAATTAATCCCTTGGAGGGAGGGGAGCAGGTCGTACAGAGCATATTTTAACAGCAGCAGCAGCGGCATGGCTCTTCGGCGCTGTTAACGCCGTGAAATAAGTATAATAAGCATTAAATTACACAGCATGTATCCCCTTGTATCCTAATGTTTGTATCGCAAGTACCGCGGTGGGGATGCTCGGCTCTGTATTAAGTTTTAAGACTCGCCTACTAGCGGGAGTACTCTTCGCGTACAACAGGCAGGATGTACGCGTCGCTGGGCGCTCTGTAACGCACGCTTGTGCGTGATGGTTCGCTCGAATGAGTGTGAGAGTGCGGCCGGAATGTGCTAATCTGATATTCATTAAAAAAGAGAAAAAAACGCCTGTGTGCGCCTCCGCAGTGTGAGCTGGTGGTGATTTTTGAGGCGAAATTCGTTTTTAAGAGGAATTAAAGTATTTCTCCCACGGTCTGCTGACACTCAAAGTCCGTTAATTTAATTATTTTTGCGCGGCAATTTGGTCTATGAAGAATATCGGATGGGATTAGAGTGGATTACTTTCTGAGGTTTATTAATTACTTACTTTTAAGGAAATCAATTCGTTGAGTACTCGAGGGATGGCCGAGTCCTCAGACAGACCAGGAACCAGACCAGACTAAGTATGGGTACATACGTTACATTATGGTGGAGAGGGTAACTTGTTCATAATTGTACCAGTATTCGTCTCTGGATTGAGTGCTGGCAAGCGCATTCAGTGAAGCTAGCAGCACATAAGGCGACGCTGGATAGAAGGACGAGAGCGGTTCGTGAGCTCTACGAACTTAAAAGAAGGGAAGAGCACCGGCTTAGCAAAAATAAAAAGATGGAGCATGAGAAGCGCGCGATCGAGGAATTGGAGAGGCGGTTCAGCAGAAATAATGTCCGAATGTTTCACCAGCTGGTGAAACAACTATCCAAGGGGTACGAACATCGGACAGAAGGCTGTCGGAACGAAGAGGGACAACTCGTAGGAGAGTCCCAGTCGAAACTGCAGACTGTTTAATGGCCAAGAGGCCAACAATAGCATTGTCTGGCAGAATGTACCAGCATGTCCACGCAATGGACGACGATAGAAGAGAATTCCGTCCTGCTGATCTAGACCAAGTCAAGATAGCGGTATTGAGACTGAAGTCGAACAAAGCTGCTGGAGCGGACGGACTATCTGCAGAACCTGCAGATCTTGCACAACCCTTTCAGGCACTTGCAGATGAGGTGGTAAGGTGCATGCACCAACTTATCTGTAGGATATGGTCGGAGGAAAGCCTGCCCGACGAGTGGAATCTGGCCGATCCACAAGAAGGGAGACCCCTTTGACTGCGTCAACTATCGGGGGATAAGTCTCCTTAACATCGCCTCCAAGATCCTCTCTGCCGTTTTGTGGTGGCGCCTGAAACCATTCGTCAGCAACCTGATAGGTCCCTATCGGTGCGGTTTTAAGCCTGGGAAGTCCACCATCGACCAAGTACTCACACTTCGGCAGATCCTCGAAAAAGCCCAAGAGATGCAGATCGACACCCACTACCTATTTGTCGACTTTAGTGTGTATAGAGACGGGCTATACAACGCCATGTCTTTCCTGATGCAATGGAAAGCATTTCGCGACATCAGAAATTTCAATCAATTTTGCATACCCGGGGTCGTGAAATTTAATCATTTTTAGAGTTATTCTTCCCACTGCCACAGCGGCCCTATTAGGCCTTCCAATGACTCGTGCACACCTGTTTCCATGTTTCGTCAGGCTGTGTAGGAAGACGACGGAGAACTCTCGCTGCTCCATCAAGATCGGTAACGAACTCACCGAGACCTTCAATGTCAAACAAATTTTTAGGCAAGGCGACACGCTGTCATGTGATTTTTCAACATCGTCCTGGAGAAGATCGTGTGAAACTCACACGCCAACACTAGAGGCACGATCTTCCAAAAGTCCGTTCAACTGCTCGCTTACGCGGACGACATTGACGTGATTGGACGAACACGGCGAGCCGTCAATGAGGCGCTTGCTGGCATTGAAGCGGAAGCGGCTAAAATGGGTAACGCTGTGAATGAGGGCAAAACGAAGCATATACTGTCATCAAGAAAGGACACACAACATCGACGTCACCACAGGCAGCTACAATTTCGAGGTAATAAAGGACTTCATCTACTGTGGCTCCTAAGTTAATTATACGAACAACATCAGTACCGAGATTAAACGCAGCATCACTCCTCCCAACCGCTGTTTCTTTGGGCTCAAGAGGCAGTTGAACCATGTTGACTCTACATAAGACACTGATCATCCCAGTCCTGCCAGACGGCCGGAGGCATGGACAATCTCGAAAGCGGATGACGAAGTCCTTGAATCTTTTCGAGAGAAAAGTTCAGCGTTCAATCGTTTGTCCTGTTTGCGTTGAAGGTTTCCGGAGAAGAAAATTCAGCCACAAACTGTACGGGCTGTACAGCGACATGCACCTAGTTAAGCGTCTTCGGATCCAACGCTTAAGATGGCTAGGTCATGTAGAGCGGATGGACACCACAGCTCCGACCCGAAGAGTCTTCGATACCGAACCTGTGGGGAAACGCAACAGAGGACGTCCTCGCGCGGGAGGACGCACACAAGTGGAAAAGGACTTCAACCAACTTGGTGTGCGCAGCTGCTGGCTTGAGAAGCATGTTGGTTGAGGCCCAAGTTAACACCGGACTGTAGCGCCATAAGAAAAAGAAGATGAAGGTATACAGTCTTTTGTTGTCGCCCTCCACGAAATGGTGAAAAATGATGCTAGTGCATTCCGTGCCTGGCTTGAAGTCTGGCCAGAGCCATTCCTGGGTGCAGTACTAGTATGTGCTCAGACATTTTAAGCAAACGTGCTTGGGAAATATGGTGGCCCGTGGCGTCGACGTCGTAGGTTCGATCACGGCCCCACCCTTTCTCAAATGACTGACTGACGATCTTCTCAAACCTGGCCGTTCGCAGACGGCACACTACTGTAGATCCCTGCCACTAGTGAAAGAACAAAATAGCACTTACAACACGAGCAGTTGCTGTAGCAGTTTGGCCCTAGTCCTCTACGGGTCTACAACCCACAACGCAAAGCTTCTGCACTGCAAGCGTATACACTCCGCATGTCGTTTTGAGAGTCACGTGGCGAACCAGTCCATCGCTGGCCGGGTGCACCTCTATTACTCGGCCCAAGTGCCAGTGAGTTGAAGGAATGTAGCCTTCACTCCAACATTGGCAGTGACGCTGATGTATTTGCCGCAACCATCCATTGCTACCGCCTGACATGGCTAATCGGGATGTTGTCGACTCTCTGGTCGCGTATGGCATTCAGCAAAGGCGCCGATAAGACAGTCGCCAGTCATCAAGGCCACGATGTCGTCCGGGTCATCGTACAGCGAATTGATCGGACGGCAATTCAGACAAGCATCAATGCTTGCATTCAATGTCTGTAGTTGACTATACCAGACAGACAGTGCACCAACCAGACGCTCGAGATGAGGCTTGGCCGATACAACAGCGGCGTTTTCACTGTTTAAGTCCAGCCATGGACATCGGCGTGAGACGAACCTGGTGATGGCGTCCAAAAGTCCGACCGTTGACCGCCTCGATGTGCATGGCCTTCGTTCCCATACGTTCCCCACGAAGATAGCTGCGGAGATGCAATTTACTGATCCAAAGTTTGCCGGCGTTGCCGTCTGCAGGATAAATATAGCTTCGAACGGCCCGTCGTTGAAGCGCTGTCGAAGAGTTTGTAGCATGAGCTGAGTTCCACCATGAAGAGTGCTGCTGTGTGCTTGACCAACCATACCAAGGCTCCGGTGGTCGGAAGAATCGCAGGTAAAAGCTGACACAGCATCATCCATTTCCTCAGGGCTGGCAATGGATCCCACGTGATGATTCCGTTTGGGACACCACCGTAATACATACGCCACAGGCGCTGCATTCATTTGAAACGCTCATTAATACGTTTAAGACGGCGTGTACCACCGGTAGCTCAAAATGTCTATAGTTCTGAATTGTATTTTTTTTTTTATAAAATTAAACTATTTGTGATCTTATTGAAAAAGTTTTGAGGATATTTCTAGAGAAAGAAAATAGAATATAAAAAAATTTAATAGAAATAAGGTAATATTTATTGTTTAAGAGTTTCTTTTAAAGCATTTTAGACAAAGTACTGGTTTACCTGTAACTCTTTGTGTTTTTTTTTTGCTGCATAATTACTGCCCCGCCGTGTAGACAACGACTTATAACATTCAAGGCATCGTCTTCATGATTTTCTGGCAGTTCCAGTACACTTTTGAAGAAACTGTATACTTCTTGTATGCATATACCATGCATTTACAATTGATGTTGAGCAAATTAACTCTATTATAATTTTCCTACACCATTTTAATGTCTTGCGTAACGAATTGTAATATGAGGCAAGTTGGTCGGATAGATTGCTTTATCTAAAAACTCTTCAGCTAAAGGCACAGTTGTAAAGTACCTATCTGTGTACAAAGTGCGTCCTTCAAACAGCAATCCATCCATCAATCGCATTACTATGTCATGTGCATGTGGGCTGTTGGATGCCCGTCTCTTCTTCGCGTCGTAAACGTCTCTCGAACTACTGCTGAATTGTCTAACTGATAGAATCTTCCGTGTAAAATATGGGAAAGGACACTCCCTACTTAAACCTATGCAAGCTAGATCACCACAAGGAAGTGTTCTCGGTCCCCTCCTTTACTTACTGTACAGCAGTGATATACCACAGGACGTAGGCACATTTGCTGATGACACCGCTATTTTAGTAACTGTCAAAACTGTCGAAGAAACTAAAATGTGCTCTAGACCGGATACTCGAATGGACGAATACTCAGCGAATTGAGCTGAACGAAGTTAAGTCCGTTCATATAAATTCGCACAAGAACGTGAATAATTTGTCCGTGTTTATAAATAATGTTCAAATTCTTCTTCTTCTTGTGGCGCTACAGTCCGGGGTGAACCTGGGCCTCGGTCAACATTCCTCTCCAGCTGGTGCGATCCTTAGCCAGTTGCCTCCAATTTCGCACTACAAGTTGGTTGAGGACCTTCTCCACTTGAGTGCGCCATCGGGTTCGTGGTCGTCCTCTGTTGCGTTGTCCCACTGGCTCGGAGTCGAAGACTCTTCGGGCTCGAGCAGTGTTGTCCATGCGCTCTACATGGCCTAGCCATCTTAGGCGTTGAATCCGTAGACGCCTGACTAGACTCATGTCGCTGTACAACCCGTACAATTCGTGGTTGAATCTTCTTCTCCAGGAACCTTCAACGCAAACAGGACCAAAGATCGTACGCAGAACTGTTCACTCGAAGAGACCAAGTGCGTCTGCATCCGCTCTTAAGATAGTCCGCGCCATACAGCAGGACAGGGATCATCAGAGTCTAAAATAAAGTAAGCTTCGTCCTTCGAGAGGGGGCTCTAGTGCTCAGTTGCCTCTTAAACCCAAATAAACATCGGTTGGCAAGAGTTATTCTGCGTTTAATCTCGGTACTGATGTTGTTCGTACTATTAACTTGGGAGCCAAGGTAGATGAAGTCCTTTACTACCTCGAAGTTGTAGCTGCCTATGCTCAAGTTCTGACCGAGTCGTCGATGTTGTGTGTCCTTTCTTGATGACAGCATATACTTTGTTTTGCCCTCATTCACCGCTAAACCCATTTTTGCCGCCTCCGTCTCAATACAAGCAAACGCTTCATTGACGGCTCGCTGAGTTCGGCCAATCACGTCAATATCGTCCGCGTATGCTAGCAGTTGAACGGACTTCTGGAAGATCGTGCCTCTAGTGTTGGCGTGTGAGTTTCGCACGATCTTCTCCAACACGATGTTGAAGAAGTCACATGACAGCGCGTCGCCTTGTCTAAAACCTTTTTTGACATTGAAGGTCTCGGTGAGTTCGTTATCGACCTTGATGGAGCAGCGAGAGTTCTCCATCGTCATCGTCATGCACAGCCTGATGAGTTTGGCAGGAATGTCAAAACTAGACATGGCGCTGTATAGCTCGTCTCTATGCACGCTGTCATATGCGTCTTTAAAATCGACAAATAGGTGGTGGGTGTCGATCTGCATCTCTTGGGCTTTTTCCAGGATCTGAAGAAGTGAGTACTTGGTCGATTGTGGACTTCCCAGGCCTAAAGCCGCACTGATAGAGAGCTATCAGTTTGTTGACGAATGGTTTCAGGCGCCATCACAAAACGGCAGAGAGTATCTTGTAAGCGATGTTAAGGAGGCTGATCCCTCGATAAATGGCGCAGTCAAAGGGGTCTCCTTTCTTGTGGACCGGACAAACGACGCTGAGATTCCACTCATCGGGCATGCTTTCCTCCGACCATATCTTACAGATGAGCTGGTGCATGCGCCCAACCAGCTCATCTCCAACTGCTTTAAACCGTCCGTCCGCTCCAGCAGCTTTGCTTGACTTCAGTCTTGATATTGCTACCTTGACCTCGTCTAAGTCTTGGGGACGGAATTCTCGTCTGTCATCGTCCAAATTGAGTGAAACATTCTGCCTGACAGCGGAATTTGTGTCGTCATCGCCGTTTAACAGTCTACAGAAATGATTTTTCCAAATTTTCAGCATCGACTGCGATTCTACTACTAGTTGTCCATTTTCGTCCCTGCAGGCTTCGGTCCGAGGTCTGTATCTTCCTGATACTTGTTTTACCTTTTGGTAAAACTTTCGGACCTCCTTCCTGTCGTAACACCTCTCCATCTCCACGACCGCGCGCTTCTCATGCTCTTTTCTTTTCTTTCTGAAAAGCCGGTGCTCTTCACTTCTCTTCTGTTCGTAGAGCTCACGAACAGCTCTCGTTGTTCCATGCAGCGTTGCCTTGTAGGCCTCCTGCGTGGCTGCATGTATCTGCCTGCACTCGTCGTCAAACCAAGGGTTCCTTCTGGGTGGTGTCGTGAAACCCAGCACATCAGTGGCAGCTTCTTAGATGGCTGTTTGACAACGTTTCCATTCTTCTTCTATTGAAGGACCATCGCCAACGCACCCTGGTATATACGAAACAGCGACATCCACAGAGATCTTGGAATTCCATTAGTCCATGATGAAATTACGAATTTTGCTCGTAAGCATAAACGTCGTCTGAAAGAGCACATAAACTCTGCTGTCCTCCCAATTCTTTACGAAAGTAACGCTTTCCGCCGTCTTCAAAGGACTAAGCCACTTGACTGATATAGATGCGCCTAAACTAAGAAAGTTAAACCGATAGATAAGTGTAAGACTTAGTTGTAGTGGAAATATATTTTATTTAAAGGGAGCTGTTTTTACTGGGTAAACATCCCTTTCGCGATGTGGGAACGGTCTCCATAATGTCTTTTGAAGACTTTCACCTACAATCGCAAAAAAAATCTGTCACTCGATAGACTTGCATTCAATTGATTTCAAATCTAAAGACCTGTCGTAAATATTGATCCAATCAAGACCTCAAAAAGAATAATGATTTAAATACTGAAGTCTACATCTGCAAGTGAATTCTAAGTCCTGAAATCCCAATCACGAAGTCAATTGATTTTGCAGTCTTTTAGAACTCTGCATCACAGCTTGCCACGTAGTAAAGGGTCTCTTGCAGTCAGCAGAATTTTGCGCGGACCGGATGGCGCCGGAGCAGTGAGTCCTTATATTTCTCGTACATGATTGGAAACATACGGCTTTAAGGTAGTTGGATAGTCGGTTAGTCTCCAAAGCTTGTGCGCTGAGATGCGCTGAGTAGTCTTCAAGACTTGGGCGAGAAGATAAGCCATCCACAGTTCCAGCCTAGGAATGGTAAAGCCCTTCAAGGGAGCTACTTAAGCAGTCAGAAGCGATACAGTAACCCGTCCACCGATGACACTCGTCAGCGGGCTTGCATCAAAAAAACCCATGGATTGTGGTAGCTCCTTCGTTGTGCATACCCGTGGACGGTGCTCCGAAACTGTGTCCGTGCATTCCTCAGTTCTTCAGGAAGGGGAGTGTCCCACGTGATGCAAGCGGACCACAGCATACTCCTTCGTTAAAGCCATTTATCGTAGTATTTTACCACCACTCCTTAGGTAAAGTCACACACTTCCGAGAGGAGACTTGCGGGGATGTGTGTAAGGCAGGATTTAATGAGACTACCGCGTCACAAAAAGCAGAAGGAGAAGAAGAAAACGCAGTATCTCACCTTGCTCCAGATATAGCGCCACGACTGCAGAGATTCTAATTTTGGTGGATTCGTTTTTTCCTTTCTGTCAAATTTCGTTTAACAGACACTCTTGACTTAATCGAATCGAACGTCGAGTACGCTGTCGCCTTTGAATGCATTTCTCATTAAAAATACATAGTCCTCTTCTGGTGCAATTCAAACGTGCTGAGTACTTTGGAATTCAAAACTTGAATCTGTTCATACATAGGTTCTCGTACAGCACTGCATCCGGCAATTAAATGGCCTCCTTCCGCCGCGTTTGTATAAAACGTATTTTAATTTTGATGTTCGGGGTGTTTTGTGCGAATTGAGACAAAGACACATTTTTTTTCAACGGTGGTGGTTGAATTGAAGTTTTTGCTAACGATTGCATTTGGATTGGTGGACAGAAATTATAATTACGCTTCGGTCCGCGTTGAACCAACGTCCTCTGATGCGTTGATGGATATTTAAAAGTGTTGCGTGAGGAATAACACGATGTTTATATTAAATGTTGTTTATATTAAAATAATTCTAAGTTGTAAACAAATACTAAAGGTGGCGCTACAGTCCGGGGTGAAACTGGACATCAACCAACAAGCGTCTCCAGCCAGCTCGATCTGTAGCTAGCTGTCTCCAGTTTCGAACACATAGTTGGTTGAGGTCCCTTCCCACTTGCGTGCGCCACCTGAGTCGCGGTCTTCCTCTACTGCGCCGTCCCTCGGGTGGATTCGAAGACTTTTCAGGCCGGAGCATTGGTTTCCATCTGCTCTACATGACTAGCCATCTCAATCGATGGATCTTCACTCGTCTGGCTAAGTCGATGTCGCTGAACAGCCCGTATAGTTCGTCCTTTTATATCCTCCTCCACTCACCATCTATGCAGACGGGACCCAAAATCACCCGATAAATTTTTCCTCTCCAAGCAACCAAGAGCTGCTTCATCCGCTTTTGACAGAGTCCATGCCTCCGCGCCATATAGCAGGACTGGGACGATTAAGGTCTTGTAAAGCGTTACCTTGGTTGTTCGAGAGAGGGGTTTGTTTACCAATTGCTTTCTTAGCCCAAAGAAGCACCGATTGGCAAGAGTTATTCTTCGTTTGATTTCAGCGCTGGTGTCATTGTCTGGGTTGTCTGGGACAGCAGTGCCTAGGTAGACAAAGTTGTTGACTACCTCAAAGTTATATGTGTCTGCTGTTACATTCTGACCAAGACGTCGGTGTTGGGTGTTCTTTCTTGTTGACAGCGTATACTTGGTCTTACCCTCGTTTACCGCTAAACCCATCTTCACGGCCTCCGTTGCAATGCCCACAAAAGCGTCATTGACATCACGCTCCGCTCTTCCAAAAATGTCAATATCGTCGGCATATGCGAGTAGTTGGACGGACTTCTGAACTGTTGAACTGACTTCCTCTGGTGTTGGCGTTTGAGTTTTGAACAATTCTTTCAAGAACGATGTTGAAAAGGTCGCATGACAGTGCGTCGTCTTGTCTGAATCCTTTTTGACATCGGTTTCAATTAGGTCTTTACTGACCTTGATGGAGCAGCGTGCATTCTCCATCGTCATCCTACACAAACGGACGAGTTTGGTAGAAATGAAAACTAGACATTGCTCTGTATAGCTCGCCTCTGTTGATGCTATCATACGCGGCCTTAAAATCGATGAACAGGTGGTGGGTATCGATTTGTTGCTAATGGCTTTTCTTCAAAATCTGTCGAAGTGTGAATATATGGTCGATGGTGGATTTTGCTGGCATAAAGCCACACTTGTATGGACCGACCAAGTTGTTGACGAATGGCTCTAGGCGTTCACACAGTACGGCAGACAAGATTTTGTATGCTATAGTTAGGTGACTGAAGCCTCGAGAGGGCTTGTCATGGCTTGCCATCGTCTTAACAGAACGGCAGAGTCTCGGCAGGTCCTATACAAGAGGATGAAACCGATACGAGGGTACAGCAACGAGGGTACGAAGTCATACTGCCAAAACATTGACTTCAACCGATATTACTGTGTTACAACTGTTGATTACTGTGGCTTACTAACCCAACCCACAAAGGACATTAAATCATCATTGACTAGTAGTTAATTTTTTTTTTATTTTTGACATTAAACATGTTTGTATTTTTTCAATGTGGCGATTTTTTGGCATTTAAACTTCTGATTTGGCGATTTCTCTATTTGAAACCTGACTACCCTGATTGAGAATCCTGATTCACATATTCCGTGACGACCATTTGTGCTGCAAATAAAAGGTACATGGAGGTGAAGATTGAAAGACGAACTCGCCGATCTGTACAACGAATTCGATTGTTTCGACTCAGATGGCTAGGTCATGTAGAGATAATTGACACTAACACTCCGGCTCGGAACGTCTTAGAGGCTAACCCTGAGGGACAATGCGGTAGAGGCAGAGCTCGCCTCCCATGGCGTTACCGGCGAGATAGAGATCTTAATCAACTGGGTGTACGGAACTGGAAACGCTAGCCCAAGATATCATGAGGGCACTGAGAAGCTTTAAACCCCTCAAGTCAGCAGGACCTGACGGCATCATACCTGCGGAGCTTCAAAGAACAGCGGACCTCATCATGCCTTGAATTCTCAACATCTTCAAAGGCTGTATGAGTCTTAGTCATGTCCCCAGCTCCTGGACCCTCCAAAGGGTCAAAGTAGTGTTTATTCCCAAAGCGGGTACATACTCCCATGCCAAACCGAAGGACCTCAGACCTATCAGTCTCTCCTCATTTTTGCTGAAACCCCTGGAGAAATTAATAGACCAATATATTAGGCAAGCTATTCCAGCACACAGACTCTCATCTGCACAAAATGCCTACAACAAGGGCTGTGCAGACAGACCTCCACTTTTTTTCAAGACTGCACACTTGTGACATTTCTCGACATCGAAGGCGCGTTCAATAATATCAAACCGGAAGCAATTTCACTTCGCTTAAAAAGCTAGGGATCAGAAAGCTCTTAGTGGCTTACATTCATCAGCCACTCACCAGCAGAGTAATACACTCTCAGATGGGAGACGCTAAGATCCATAGAGGAGTTAATAGGGGCACCCCACAAGGAGGTTCCCCTTTTTTGAACCCCCTTTTGGAACGTAGCGGTAAATGAAATGCTATAAATACTGGAAGAGGTAGAGTGCAAGGCTATTGCCTATACGGATGATATTGCCATAGCGGCATCCGGCAAATTCGTCTCTACTCTGAGAGACATAATGCCTTCGACAAGCTGGAAGCATGGACACAACCCTGAGGACTCGGCGTTAACCCACAAAAAACGGATATCGTACTTTTCACCAGAAGATACAAAATTCCCCAGTTTGACCCCCCACTGCTGTGTGGCACTATCCAGTGTCAAATTTCTAGGTCTCACGATCGATAGCAAGCTAAATTGGAAGCTCAAAATCCAGGAAAGGGTCAAAAAAGCTTCTTCTGCCCTTTTTAGCTGCAAAAAAGCCATTGGATGCAAATGGGGCTCACAACCACGCATCGCTCACTGAATGTTCGCCTCGATTGTCAGGCCGACTTTTCCGTGACCGTAGTCTGAAATCAACATCGGCCACTCAACCATTCTCAAGGAATTCAACTTCCTTTCTAGCAACACTGACCGCCTAATACCCCAGGCTGTCTTCGAGAAGCCATTCTTGATCAGCATTCCCCCCAGATCGGAGTGGATGTCTGACAGGCAAACGTTGGATGATCCGCTGCGTATTTTCACAGACGGATCGAAGACCAACGGAGGGTTGGGTGCGAGAGTCTATCCGTCTCTAGCGTTTTTCAGGCAGAAGCCGTAGCGATTAAAGAGGCGTTGTCATGGCTCAAAAACAACGTGATAGAGAGATGTACCAGCTGTTCGGAGAGTCAGGCCGCTGGACAATGTAGGAGCCTACTACTTCAGCAACCGCAATGAGCTAAACAGCGGCTGTTGGGAGATGTCAATCCGCTTGGTATCACAATGGGCCTACTCTGGCCTACCATAAGTGTGACTTAGCAGTCAGCCACTACAACCTTACCTAACTTAGCCCAAGATGTGCTAGTTGGCAAGGAGTACTTACTGACTGACACGTCGTCACCGGACTTTAGCGCCACGCAAAGAATACGATTTATGTTACCACGACGGGCACGACAAGGTATATCTTCTGAAGTCCACCAAACATAATTTTGTATCGAATTCGAAGCTTCTTAAATTTCTGCAAAATCATGTTGGCATCATGTCTGCTTCACTACATCCAATAAAGTCCTAGAAAACATGCTGTATTCTCTCCTTAAAGAGACGTTTCTTTTTATAGAGTGCGATGCGACTGTGAATTTCTGTTCATCACGAACAGGAAACCAACGTACAAGTATGTGCATGCAAGAAATACCCCTAAATGCATTCAGAACACGTTAGAAGATACCTTCTTTCCGGCATATGTCAAATGCCAGACAACACTTGTGGAAAGATGTTCTTGCGCTTTTAAAAAGAAAAAAGTATTTGTTTTTTTTTTTAAATGCATCAACTTCGATATGTGTAAATAAAACGGCCGTCTTTGTTGAAGATGTAACTCACCACAATGGTTTTAATCGAGCGTGTATCGTGACAACTGCATAATTAAAGGCAACCAGAAATAAAGTTGTTATCAATCACAACAATTCTTGAACATGACTCCAAAGCGATGACACATGCACGCACAGCAGAAAGCAGAAGCTGTCTGCCGGCTGCAGTCACATCGTCTCGTTTTTGGAGTCATGTCAGTCTCACCTTTCAGTAGAACATTATCGCACAATAGCAATTCGTATTTCAGTCGTGAAACGCCAAAATAAACTCTGTTCAAAAAGACAACTAATTGTGTGTACTTGACTTCCGCCCACCAGAGGTATGCGGTCATCTTTGTGAAGGAAATTCTGTTGTTACATAAGGCAACAAAAGTAGCGAGGAGGTATGCAACTTCAACTCCTAAAAACTGATTACATTCCATCGGATCGAGTTTTTTTGCTCTTCATTTAACTTTCTTGTTTATCCAGAAGTTTGCGACGAATGGAATCATAGATATCGATTTTACTTCCAGGAAAATAATATGGAATGTAAGCATACTTCCAGGTCGAGGTGCCTCTATTTAAGCTTTTCTTAATCACTTATGACATGAAATCCATGTTGGTTATGGTCTTATCTGGCTATTCCCTTTATTTTACTGACGTAGCCTGGTACACACTTGTGGTGGCCCGTGGCGTTGTGGGTACGTGCGTCGACCCCAACCTCGACGTCGTAGGTTCGATTCCAGCTCTGAGCGACAGAAATAATTTCCGCGGCCCCACCTCTTTCGAGTCACTGACAATGCTCAAAGAGTATTTCCTGCCTAGAAAAAGCTTCTCAAACTTGGCCTTTCGGAGTCGGCATAAGACTGTAGGTCCCTTCCACTCGTGAGAGAACAATAGCACGCACAACACGAGTGGTTGCTGAGAAGCTTGGCCTGGCCCTCTATGGGCTATAGCGCCACCCATATTATATTATTATTATTATTATAGCCTGGTACACAAGGCAACTGGTTGAAACTGATATATTAAAAAGGAGACTAAGTGAAATAAAATGAAATGCCAACACAACAAATCATTACTAGATGTTATTCGAATCCAGCTTGGTTCTATGAGACAGGGTTCTATTACTCAATTGCTGCTTGGGCTCAAAGATGGAGCGATGGGCAAGAGTGATTCTGCATTTTATCTGGGCAGACAAAGTCCTTGGCTAGAGAAGTTACCTCCAAACCGAGTTGCTGATACTAAAACGAAACGATAAATGGACATAAAATCTACGAACCATTCGCACGAGACACATTCGAAAGGACACATTTCAAATTTGACATTTTTTATAAGAAAAACCTTGTTGACTAGTTTATTTTCAAGATGCCTCGGTTTTTTAAGCTTTTGGAACTCGTAAATAATTTCACTGGTGGTAACACTGTTCTCAAACCATTGAGTCTATAGTATTTATTATGTCATGTTCCAAATTAACCCGAGCTTGGTATGATTCAGTTCGACACTTTAAAAAAGGAAGTTAGTCAACTATTCGCTTGAATTCCAACTCTGAGCAAATCGAGTTAAGAAAGTTTCGTGTCACATCTCTATCCCTGACTACCTCGAAGTTTCTGCGACTTCTTGTGACGCTCTGTCCGAAACGTCGATGTTGTGCGTCCTTTCTCGATGACAGCATGTACTTAGTTTTACCTCATTTACTGTCAAATCCATTTTGGCAGCCGTCGCTTCTAAGCTCACAAAGACCTCATTGACGGCTGGCTGTATTCGACCAACCACGTCAATAGACTCGGTCGGAATAGCTCCTAGGCATCTTCTACTCGTGCTGGATTTAACCTATAAAATATTAAAAAAAAATTAATTAATTTCTTTTAATTGTTAACATTCTTTTTCTGCTGGTAACAAGAAGAAGATGTGCTCAATTCATTCCAAATCTCAAATAAACTCTTTCATTTAACACTAAATTGCCTCCGTTTTGTCTAGCAAGACTATTAGTTTAGGTTAGGTTAGGTTGTAGTGGCTGACTGCTGCAGAGCAGTCACACTTAGGCCAGAGTAGGCCCATTGTGATACCACGCGGATTGACTTCTCCTAACGCTGGAACCAGTTGGTGCTGCTGATGAACCGATTTAGTTGGCCAATGCTGGCACTTTTTAGCTCGTTACGCTCGCTGAAGTAGTGGGCTCCTAGATGCAGGAACCTACGACTGGCAAGAGCACTGCAGGAGCAGAGAAGGTGATGAGTGTTCTCTTCCTCCTCTTCATCATGCAGCTTCTGCAAGAATCATTATATGGGGCACCTATCCTGGGAGAATGAGTGCCAATTGCACAGTGCCCGGTTATGACTCCTATGAGGGTCCTTACTGAGGGCTTGCTGAGTCCAAGTAGACTGAGTGACCGTTTAAGGTTGAGTGATGGCCAGATTTCTTTTGTTTTAAGGCAGGTGGTGCCTTCTAGCCATTTGTCATTGGTGGTTTTGATTGTATGAATCTTTAAAAGATGATAGGCTGTAGCGATCGGCATGGAAGGTGGTACCCCTTCTATCGATAGGGATGAGGTTGTACCACACCTAGCGAGTTCGTCGGCTTTGCAGTTTCCTGGTATGTCACAGTGTCCCGGCACCCACATGAGGTGAATGTTAAAGTGCTCGGCCATCTCGTTAAGAGACAGCCTGCAATTAAGGGATGTTTTAGAGTAGAACATGACATTGTCCAGGGATTTTATGGCGGCCTGACTATCGGAACAGATGGTGATATCCCTTTTTGATATCACATTGTTTTTAAGCCAAGACAGCGCCTCTTTAATTGCTATAGTTTCTGCCTGAAAAACGCTACAGTGATCAGGGAGCTTCACGGAGATAGCAATGTTCAGGTCTTGTAAATAGACACCCGCACCCACCCCTTCTTTTGTCTTTGATCCATCCGTGAAGATGCGCAGAGGATCTTTCAGCGTTTGCATGTCAGTCATCCAGTCCGATCTGGAGGGAATACTGATTGAGAATTTCTTTTCAAAGATGGCCTGGGGTAGTAGGCGGTCGGTGTCGCTAGGAAGGAAATTGAATTCCTTGAGAATGGTTGAGTGGCCAGTGTTGAGTTCGGACCACAATCGAAGTGTTTTGAGTCTCATGGCTGTACTTGCTGCTGCTTGTTTCCCGAATATTTCCAGAGGTGGGAGATTTAGGAGAATATTCAGTGCAAGACTATTAGTGTCGCCATTTTTTCCAAGCAACTGTCATGTGCAAATCTACTACAAATTTGTAACGTCGTGTAGGTTGAGGAATGCCGATGAAAGAACGACACGACTCAGAAAACGACGGTCGTGTAACCCGACACACGATAAACGCAATCACCTCGAACCTCCAATACTCTCGATTTTATCAAGCCCATTCAGTTGACGGAATTTCCCTTCCGAACTTAAGACTCGCAGAGTTATTGGTTATGTCTACTCCTTCAGTCTCCCTCTGTCCGCCATCCAATTGGAACATTATTTTCCCTCGGTGTGGGTTTATTATTGTGTGGTACTGTAGATATTTGTTGGCATCCCAGCTAAGATCTTCACAAAAGATTAAATAATAATTGGAGCAGAATTGGTAAGACGGATAATTAAAATGCCAACTATCGGTATCCTACGTTTACAAAGTCAGGCACTAATTCTCTATCCATTGCATCGCAGTTGGTCCGCTAAACTTCGTTTAATCGTGCTGTATCATCTCCCAATTCGCACGCCAAGTGTTCTGTCTGCAACACAAAACGTGCCGTCCCCTTGGAACGTGAATTGGAAACTGTGGACTGAATTCGAGGTAGCTGCTGCCCTCGGTACATTCTGTGGTTGGTTACAATCAATTAACAATATTAAAGTCACGAAGTGAATGTGTGAAAATCTTTATTTTAAATAACCCACTCCATCACACATCCGCAGCTCCCCACAGCCTCAGTTGATCCCCGGAATGGCAAACGAGGTTCGACCTGAATCTCATTTCGTATCGAAACTCGGCGAAATTCAATTTCAGATGTATTTAACTTATTCTCTCGTACGTGCGTAAGGAAATCGAACGAAAACCAGCGTTTATATGGTATCCAATCTTCAATCCACTTGCGCTTTGGCACCCTGCATTTAACAGGCTTCATTGCTTAGTGGTTTCCTGGCAAGATTGAAAAGTAATCTCTTGCTCGCCTATCAGGCTTGGTGAAGCCTTTTTGAAGGAAGGCAGATGTGAAATTGAAATGAAAATGTGGTTCTATATGATTTACTATGCTGTTCTGTGAAATTCGAATCGAATATTAAATCCGTCGTTCCTTGATTTATACAAATTATGAGATGTATGCCCTAGTGGACGCGTCTGTCTATTTTGAGTATAGTTAAGTTAGTTTGTATTGAGGGCGATATTGTGTGTTTGGAGTACGGCGAATATATTAACGAGACCCACTTGCCCCAAAAAGAACATAATATAGTCCATAATATATTGCGCCATTTTTCCACTGGCCAGGTGATGGTGTTCTTTGGCAAAAACTATCCGAGCTGCAATGTGCCTTTTAGAGAGTAATGGTACCTTGCGGGGACTCCGAGCGTATAGCCCTTCATTTAACAGCCGCCAGCTGTACATATTGTGACGTGGACACAAATCAATCGATGGCGCTTTAGATTGAGCGTGAAGCAATCGAACACCATTCGGAGTAGTAGCTTTAATCCGTCCCTATAATAACGTTAAACACAAACCACCACCACCAAAGTCTATGGAGTGAATGAGTTCCTGTACATAGTGCCGGGGGGGCAAATCATTTGATGGGTGTTGTGTTGCAAGCGAACTAGACAGTGCCGCGCCGGCGCCACCGTGCAGCTATATATAATCAACCCCGAATGTACATACATGAGTGCCCATAGCAAAATTTCACACACAGATGTCGACAGAGTTTTCTAGAAAGAATGCTGGCTGATATAAATATTGGAATGGCGGCTGAAGCAGGACAGTTTAGTTTTGGATTTGGTATAAAAGTGATCAAAGTGTAATAAGTGTGACCATGAAAGCCAGTAAAGAAAAGTTCAAGTTGTAATTGTGCAGTAGAAGTAAATAAATCAGTGCATAGAAAGAAGTTGCATTTCGTCACAATCCAGTGATCGAACCCCTTTTATCGGACAAATAAAGCGTGAATACGTAGAGACAGTTTTGTTAAAACATTACAATATTAGGCATGTTTTTTTGACTGGTCAGTGCTCAGCTTAGCAAGATTTAACACGGGAAGCAACAACAACACATCTCACTCAGTTGAAACTCCTTAGTAAAATTGCATTGTCATCACTGACTAGGACGCTTTGAAACATCGAAATCATAGATGGCGCAATGGTTTTTTTTTATTAAGGATTGGCATCATTCGATTATTTGACACTCGTAAATGTTTACTTGTTGATTTTACTTGTGCAAAATCTATAAAATATCAAACCATTTCTATTACTTGTTTGGCTGTCCATTATTTGTGCATTTGAAAGCTAAATTTCATTTATTTTTGACATTAGAGTATTTTAGCACTTTTAAGTAAGCACACACAACACTTTTCGGAAGAAAAATTTAACTCAGCAAAAAAACGTTTTATTGAGAATCATTACTAAGCTGAGTACTGATTAGTCAAAAAAACACGTCTAATGAAATGTGTTTTGTTTGATATTTAAAAGGGACATATTTAATGCTTATATCCATTTAGTCTTTTAGTGTATTTTTTTTATGTTTTTAAGCCAAATTAAGTGAACAGAAAATATGCCAAATTTCAACCCCAATCAAGCTAAAAAAAAAACTTAGCAAAAAATATTTTAAAATACGTTCTTCACAGAGACCAATATCGTATCGTATGCAAATAATCAACAATTTCAAGGAGATGTCAAATTGGCTGTCGCCTCGGGTCTAAGCTGCGCAGAATGCGGGGAAACTGTTGTCCCTACTGCGTAATCGTATGCTCAAATGCTCAAGGAGTATTTCCTGTCAAGCTTCTCCTGTCCCTTCTTCCACTCTTGAGAGAAAAATAGCACGCACATCACGTGTGGTTGCCCGTCTACGAGCTGTAGCGCCACCCTATATTATTAGTATACTTACTACTTACTTACTTGCATGATCCATATTAGTCTCCCCTTATTTCAGTTTAGATTCGACTTCTTTCTGTAAACTCTGACGTACTTAATTAAGTCCTTCAACCACTCGGAGGGCATAGGGCGTCAACCACGCCTGCGTGCCATCTCGTTCGAATTTCTGCAACGCGTTTGAGCTCCTTCCAACTGTTCTGCGCCATGTTTGCCTGGGGCGTCCCGGTGTTCTCTCTGACTTTGTAGGCGGATTCCAATGCATGCAATGGAATTGTCCTTGCGCCGTAGGGTGTATCGAATACACTGCCATTTTGGCCTTCGTTTTGTGACGTTTATAGTTTCCTGGCCCGTTCTCAAGTACAAGTATTCGTTGGAACCGAATGGTCGGAAAAAATCCTAAGGACGTTTCTTAAATATCTGTTTACGAAAGATTGCAGCTTTCGTGTGGTAATGGTGTCCACTTTGCAGGTCCATCCATGAAGCGGCACCCACCCTACGTTCGAGCGGAACAGTCGCAGCTTGGTTCTTAAGTTGATGACATTGCTTTTCCAGAACGTGGATAGAATTCCGAACGTAGCTTTAGCCTTCACAGTTCTGTTGCTCACGTCCAGTTCGGAGCCACCGCCATTAGCCGAGACCACACTTCCTAATTATAGAAAGCTGTTAACTTTTTCGACTTCCTGTCCGGCAGACTTTAGTTTTTATCGTATTTATTTTGGGCCCACTTTGTTTGTCTCTGCTTCTAGACTATGGGCTATCCAATGAAGATGCGATGCGAAAGGAGACACACATCGTCGTACTCAAGGTGTTTAAGTGCCATAATTTCCGTCCATCAATGCTGCACGGAGTACATCGCCACCAGAAACAATAGTGGTGACAATAAGCAGCCTTGAAGAACTCCACTGTTAACCTCAAATTCCTCTGACAACTTACCATTGTGCAAGATGTGACACTTACCACCTCCGTTAGCTATGAGTATTTCCGGACTTCCTCTCCTGCGCAATTCCGACCAGATAGCACCTCGATTCAAGCTATCGAAAACCTTCTCGAAGTCGATGAGCAATAGATGTAGCGGAGAATCAAATTGATGCTACCGCGAGTTCTAATTGGTCCCTACACATTTGTAGAGAAGAGGCTAAGGAGTGTGTTGTAGTGTCACGCTTCAAGCTATGAAATGGTTTGATTTTTTCCAGAAGTGGTTGCAGTGAGACGTTTGAGGCATCCTTCCTTCCTTCTTTGTCCGAGTCTGAGCAATTGCTGCCTTCCGTCGCTGACGGTCCTGAACACTCTGCTTCCAGGCCAAGCTGTCTTACATCCGCTATGACTTAACCTCTACCTCTAATGTTCCGCAAGGTGCTTATCCAGCGCGGAAGCCCGCCTGTTCGACATCGAGAATTGAGTTTAAATGCCTTTTGATTCGTTCCAGAACTATTGGAGCTATTTCTTTTTATACTGCTGGAAGATACCTTGAATACCACTCCAGTTTCCGCATTCCGAAAGGTTTTCCTTCTTCGGAAGCTTGATGATCATTCCCTTTTTGCACTCCTGCGGGAATTGTTCGTTATCCCAAGTTTTGTATATCACCGGATGCAGCAAATCGGCTGATACATTCGGCGCAGCTTGAAATAGTTCAGCAGGGATGCCATCAATACCCACTGCTTTGTTTTTCTTGGGCGACTTGCTGCTATTATTATTATATCCACGATGAACCATACAGAAGCAAACAGCAAACAGCCGCTGTTCTTCTTTAAAGAACACAATGACAACCGTCAACTACTCGTCATCACGCATCATATCCGCAACTCATCTTCGAACGCCCGCTGTAATGCCGAGCCAGTTATTCATCACCATCGTCACATGACTGTAAACATTCCAGATTATCATTAGTTCTCGGAATGATATTAGTATCCAGCTACGATTGCCACTGCATGCTCCTTCAAACAATTTTCGATGAAAAATTAAAGCATCACAGTAAATTAAAATTTAAATTAGAGTAATGTGATAAAAGAAGTAATTTGCTGCGACTTTTCTGAGAAACCTTTTTTGCAAATTAAATCCTTATAACACCAACCTCAGGGGATCAGCATGTGTCACCCGCACTCTTCATTAAGTAAAATCCCATTCGCTGGAAAAGATACATTTCGTTTCATTCTGAGTCTGAGGTTGTCGATATGGAAATCTACAACCAGTCCACACATATGCTTGGAACCCTACGTAATGACGCATGTGAGTGTTTGCACATTTTCACGAAGTTCAAAGGCAACCGTTCGAGGGCTTTGCAAAGCATTGTTTTCGTACGTAACTTGACAAGGTTCGTATGATTTTGTGTGTGTTTACTATTTTTATTTAATTTAATTCAATGTTTCCTCACCATTAAGCACTTAAGGGTGAAAATGACGAATTAATTTTCTCTGCGAATGCTTCTGATTTTGCATAGCTAGTCACAAGGTCGTTGTCCTTTCGCGAACGTGTAAAGAAATACGCCTCTTTTGAGTCCTAGTTGATACGCATCTTCCGAGCCCGGTTTCATGCCGCTACGACAGGAGGTCAGGAGATGTTAGTTGTAGAGTGTTGTACAGGTGACTTTGGGACATTTATTTCGGAAAATCGGGCATATCTCCGAAACGGCTCGTTTGTTTTAGATGCGGTTTGTTGCGATGGTTTCAGCATAGAATTACGCTTTTTTTGAGTCCTAGTTGGTGCCGCTACGATCAGGGGAAATCAGGGAAAAATGTAGGAGAAGGTACTCTAAAATGTTTTTTCGCGAATATCTCGGAAACTATGCGTTTTTCGGCGATTTTGCTTCTGCATTGAGAGATCTTACCATTTTTACTCCCGCTGAAAATACGCGTCGTTTGAGCCCGGTTTCATGCCGCTACGACCAATAGGTCAGGAGATGTTAGGTGTAGAGTGTTGTACAGGTGACTTTGGGACATTTATTTCGGAAAATCGGGCATATCTCCGAAACGGCTCGTTTGTTTTAGATGCGGTTTGTTGCGATGGATTCAGCATAGAATTACGCTTTTTTTGAGTCCTAGTTGGTGCCGCTACGATCAGGGGAAATCAGGGAAAAATATCGGAGAAGGTACTCTAAAATGGTTTTTCGCGAATATCTCGGAAACTATGCGTTTTTCGGCGATTTTGCTTCTGCATTGAGAGATCTTACCATTTTTACTCCCGCTGAGAATACGCGTCGTTTGAGCCCGGGTTCATGTCGCTACGACCAATAGGCTAGAAGTTAGCGTGTTTAAGGGGTCAAAATTGAGTGATTTTGAGCAGATTTCTGCTACAAATGTAGAATTTTACAAAATCGACTATATCTCGAAAACTAAGCGTTTTTCGGCGATTTTGATTTTGCTTAATATGTTCCATATTACGATTTTCGGAAAGATAGACGACGAAAATACGCATCTTCCGAGCCCGGTTTCATGCCGCTACGACCAATAGGTCAGGAGATGTTAGGTGTAGAGTGTTGTACAGGTGACTTTGGGACATTTATTTCGGAAAATCGGGCATATCTCCGAAACAGCTCGTTTGTTTTAGATGCGGTTTATTGCGATGGATTCAGCATAGAATTACGCTTTTTTTGAGCCCTAGTTGGTGCCGCAATGTTCAGGGGAAATAAGGGAAAAATGTAGGAGAAGGTGGTCTAAAATGGTTTTTCGCGAATATCTCGGAAACTATGCGTTTTTCGGCGATTTTGCTTCTGCATTGAGAGATCTTACCATTTTTACTCCCGCTGAGAATACGCGTCGTTTGAGCCCGGGTTCATGTCGCTACGACCAATAGGCTAGAAGTTAGCGTGTTTAAGGGGTCAAAATTGAGTGATTTTGAGCAGATTTCTGCTACAAATGTAGAATTTTACAAAATCGACTATATCTCGAAAACTAAGCGTTTTTCGGCGATTTTGATTTTGCTTAATATGTTCCATATTACGATTTTCGGAAAGATAGACGACGAAAATACGCATCTTCCGAGCCCGGTTTCATGCCGCTACGACCAATAGGTCAGGAGATGTTAGGTGTAGAGTGTTGTACAGGTGACTTTGGGACATTTATTTCGGAAAATCGGGCATATCTCCGAAACAGCTCGTTTGTTTTAGATGCGGTTTATTGCGATGGATTCAGCATAGAATTACGCTTTTTTTGAGTCCTAGTTGGTGCCGCAATGTTCAGGGGAAATAAGGGAAAAATGTAGGAGAAGGTGGTCTAAAATGGTTTTTCGCGAATATCTCGGAAACTATGCGTTTTTCGGCGATTTTGCTTCTGCATTGAGAGATCTTACCATTTTTACTCCCGCTGAGAATACGCGTCGTTTGAGCCCGGGTTCATGTCGCTACGACCAATAGGCTAGAAGTTAGCGTGTTTAAGGGGTCAAAATTGAGTGATTTTGAGCAGATTTCTGCTACAAATGTAGAATTTTACAAAATCGACTATATCTCGAAAACTAAGCGTTTTTCGGCGATTTTGATTTTGCTTAATATGCTCCATATTACGATTTTCGCAAAGATAGACGACGAAAATACGCATCTTCCGAGCCCGGTTTCATGCCGCTTCGACCAATAGGTCAGGAGATGTTAGGTGTAGAGTGTTGTACAGGTGACTTTGGGACATTTATTTCGGAAAATCGGGCATATCTCCGAAACGGCTCGTTTGTTTTAGATGCGGTTTGTTGCGATGGATTCAGCATAGAATTACGCTTTTTTTGAGTCCTAGCTGGTGCCGCAATGATCAGGGGAAATAAGGGAAAAATGTAGGAGAAGGTGGTCTAAAATGGTTTTTCGCGAATATCTCGGAAACTATGCGTTTTTCGGCGATTTTGCTTCTGCATTGAGAGATCTTACCATTTTCACTCCCGCTGAGAATACGCGTCGTTTGAGCCCGGGTTCATGTCGCTACGACCAATAGGCTAGAAGTTAGCGTGTTTAAGGGGTCAAAATTGAGTGATTTTGAGCAGATTTCTGCTACAAATGTAGAATTTTACAAAATCGACTATATCTCGAAAACTAAGCGTTTTTCGGCGATTTTGATTTTGCTTAATATGCTCCATATGACGATTTTCGGAAAGATAGACGACGAAAATACGCATCTTCCGAGCCCGGTTTCATGCCGCTACGACCAATAGGTCAGGAGATGTTAGGTGTAGAGTGTTGTACAGGTGACTTTGGGACATTTATTTCGGAAAATCGGGCATATCTCCGAAACAGCTCGTTTGTTTTAGATGCGGTTTATTGCGATGGATTCAGCATAGAATTACGCTTTTTTTGAGTCCTAGTTGGTGCCGCAATGTTCAGGGGAAATAAGGGAAAAATGTAGGAGAAGGTGGTCTAAAATGGTTTTTCGCGAATATCTCGGAAACTATGCGTTTTTCGGCGATTTTGCTTCTGCATTGAGAGATCTTACCATTTTTACTCCCGCTGAGAATACGCGTCGTTTGAGCCCGGGTTCATGTCGCTACGACCAATAGGCTAGAAGTTAGCGTGTTTAAGGGGTCAAAATTGAGTGATTTTGAGCAGATTTCTGCTACAAATGTAGAATTTTACAAAATCGACTATATCTCGAAAACTAAGCGTTTTTCGGCGATTTTGATTTTGCTTAATATGTTTCATATTACGATTTTCGGAAAGATAGACGACGAAAATACGCATCTTCCGAGCCCGGTTTCATGCCGCTACGACCAATAGGTCAGGAGATGTTAGGTGTAGAGTGTTGTACAGGTGACTTTGGGACATTTATTTCGGAAAATCGGGCATATCTCCGAAACAGCTCGTTTGTTTTAGATGCGGTTTATTGCGATGGATTCAGCATAGAATTACGCTTTTTTTGAGTCCTAGTTGGTGCCGCAATGTTCAGGGGAAATAAGGGAAAAATGTAGGAGAAGGTGGTCTAAAATGGTTTTTCGCGAATATCTCGGAAACTATGCGTTTTTCGGCGATTTTGCTTCTGCATTGAGAGATCTTACCATTTTTACTCCCGCTGAGAATACGCGTCGTTTGAGCCCGGGTTCATGTCGCTACGACCAATAGGCTAGAAGTTAGCGTGTTTAAGGGGTCAAAATTGAGTGATTTTGAGCAGATTTCTGCTACAAATGTAGAATTTTACAAAATCGACTATATCTCGAAAACTAAGCGTTTTTCGGCGATTTTGATTTTGCTTAATATGTTTCATATTACGATTTTCGGAAAGATAGACGACGAAAATACGCATCTTCCGAGCCCGGTTTCATGCCGCTACGACCAATAGGTCAGGAGATGTTAGGTGTAGAGTGTTGTACAGGTGACTTTGGGACATTTATTTCGGAAAATCGGGCATATCTCCGAAACAGCTCGTTTGTTTTAGATGCGGTTTATTGCGATGGATTCAGCATAGAATTACGCTTTTTTTGAGTCCTAGTTGGTGCCGCAATGTTCAGGGGAAATAAGGGAAAAATGTAGGAGAAGGTGGTCTAAAATGGTTTTTCGCGAATATCTCGGAAACTATGCGTTTTTCGGCGATTTTGCTTCTGCATTGAGAGATCTTACCATTTTTACTCCCGCTGAGAATACGCGTCGTTTGAGCCCGGGTTCATGTCGCTACGACCAATAGGCTAGAAGTTAGCGTGTTTAAGGGGTCAAAATTGAGTGATTTTGAGCAGATTTCTGCTACAAATGTAGAATTTTACAAAATCGACTATATCTCGAAAACTAAGCGTTTTTCGGCGATTTTGATTTTGCTTAATATGCTCCATATTACGATTTTCGGAAAGATAGACGACGAAAATACGCATCTTCCGAGCCCGGTTTCATGCCGCTACGACCAATAGGTCAGGAGATGTTAGGTGTAGAGTGTTGTACAGGTGACTTTGGGACATTTATTTCGGAAAATCGGGCATATCTCCGAAACAGCTCGTTTGTTTTAGATGCGGTTTATTGCGATGGATTCAGCATAGAATTACGCTTTTTTTGAGTCCTAGTTGGTGCCGCAATGTTCAGGGGAAATAAGGGAAAAATGTAGGAGAAGGTGGTCTAAAATGGTTTTTCGCGAATATCTCGGAAACTATGCGTTTTTCGGCGATTTTGCTTCTGCATTGAGAGATCTTACCATTTTTACTCCCGCTGAGAATACGCGTCGTTTGAGCCCGGGTTCATGTCGCTACGACCAATAGGCTAGAAGTTAGCGTGTTTAAGGGGTCAAAATTTAGTGATTTTGAGCAGATTTCTGCTACAAATGTAGAATTTTACAAAATCGACTATATCTCGAAAACTAAGCGTTTTTCGGCGATTTTGATTTTGCTTAATATGCTCCATATTACGATTTTCGGAAAGATAGACGACGAAAATACGCATCTTCCGAGCCCGGTTTCATGCCGCTACGACCAATAGGTCAGGAGATGTTAGGTGTAGAGTGTTGTACAGGTGACTTTGGGACATTTATTTCGGAAAATCGGGCATATCTCCGAAACAGCTCGTTTGTTTTAGATGCGGTTTATTGCGATGGATTCAGCATAGAATTACGCTTTTTTTGAGTCCTAGTTGGTGCCGCAATGTTCAGGGGAAATAAGGGAAAAATGTAGGAGAAGGTGGTCTAAAATGGTTTTTCGCGAATATCTCGGAAACTATGCGTTTTTCGGCGATTTTGCTTCTGCATTGAGAGATCTTACCATTTTTACTCCCGCTGAGAATACGCGTCGTTTGAGCCCGGGTTCATGTCGCTACGACCAATAGGCTAGAAGTTAGCGTGTTTAAGGGGTCAAAATTGAGTGATTTTGAGCAGATTTCTGCTACAAATGTAGAATTTTACAAAATCGACTATATCTCGAAAACTAAGCGTTTTTCGGCGATTTTGATTTTGCTTAATATGCTTCATATTACGATTTTCGGAAAGATAGACGACGAAAATACGCATCTTCCGAGCCCGGTTTCATGCCGCTACGACCAATAGGTCAGGAGATGTTAGGTGTAGAGTGTTGTACAGGTGACTTTGGGACATTTATTTCGGAAAATCGGGCATATCTCCGAAACAGCTCGTTTGTTTTAGATGCGGTTTATTGCGATGGATTCAGCATAGAATTACGCTTTTTTTGAGTCCTAGTTGGTGCCGCAATGTTCAGGGGAAATAAGGGAAAAATGTAGGAGAAGGTGGTCTAAAATGGTTTTTCGCGAATATCTCGGAAACTATGCGTTTTTCGGCGATTTTGCTTCTGCATTGAGAGATCTTACCATTTTTACTCCCGCTGAGAATACGCGTCGTTTGAGCCCGGGTTCATGTCGCTACGACCAATAGGCTAGAAGTTAGCGTGTTTAAGGGGTCAAAATTTAGTGATTTTGAGCAGATTTCTGCTACAAATGTAGAATTTTACAAAATCGACTATATCTCGAAAACTAAGCGTTTTTCGGCGATTTTGATTTTGCTTAATATGCTCCATATTACGATTTTCGGAAAGATAGACGACGAAAATACGCATCTTCCGAGCCCGGTTTCATGCCGCTACGACCAATAGGTCAGGAGATGTTAGGTGTAGAGTGTTGTACAGGTGACTTTGGGACATTTATTTCGGAAAATCGGGCATATCTCCGAAACAGCTCGTTTGTTTTAGATGCGGTTTATTGCGATGGATTCAGCATAGAATTACGCTTTTTTTGAGTCCTAGTTGGTGCCGCAATGTTCAGGGGAAATAAGGGAAAAATGTAGGAGAAGGTGGTCTAAAATGGTTTTTCGCGAATATCTCGGAAACTATGCGTTTTTCGGCGATTTTGCTTCTGCATTGAGAGATCTTACCATTTTTACTCCCGCTGAGAATACGCGTCGTTTGAGCCCGGGTTCATGTCGCTACGACCAATAGGCTAGAAGTTAGCGTGTTTAAGGGGTCAAAATTGAGTGATTTTGAGCAGATTTCTGCTACAAATGTAGAATTTTACAAAATCGACTATATCTCGAAAACTAAGCGTTTTTCGGCGATTTTGATTTTGCTTAATATGTTTCATATTACGATTTTCGGAAAGATAGACGACGAAAATACGCATCTTCCGAGCCCGGTTTCATGCCGCTACGACCAATAGGTCAGGAGATGTTAGGTGTAGAGTGTTGTACAGGTGACTTTGGGACATTTATTTCGGAAAATCGGGCATATCTCCGAAACAGCTCGTTTGTTTTAGATGCGGTTTATTGCGATGGATTCAGCATAGAATTACGCTTTTTTTGAGTCCTAGTTGGTGCCGCAATGTTCAGGGGAAATAAGGGAAAAATGTAGGAGAAGGTGGTCTAAAATGGTTTTTCGCGAATATCTCGGAAACTATGCGTTTTTCGGCGATTTTGCTTCTGCATTGAGAGATCTTACCATTTTTACTCCCGCTGAGAATACGCGTCGTTTGAGCCCGGGTTCATGTCGCTACGACCAATAGGCTAGAAGTTAGCGTGTTTAAGGGGTCAAAATTGAGTGATTTTGAGCAGATTTCTGCTACAAATGTAGAATTTTACAAAATCGACTATATCTCGAAAACTAAGCGTTTTTCGGCGATTTTGATTTTGCTTAATATGCTCCATATTACGATTTTCGGAAAGATAGACGACGAAAATACGCATCTTCCGAGCCCGGTTTCATGCCGCTACGACCAATAGGTCAGGAGATGTTAGGTGTAGAGTGTTGTACAGGTGACTTTGGGACATTTATTTCGGAAAATCGGGCATATCTCCGAAACAGCTCGTTTGTTTTAGATGCGGTTTATTGCGATGGATTCAGCATAGAATTACGCTTTTTTTGAGTCCTAGTTGGTGCCGCAATGTTCAGGGGAAATAAGGGAAAAATGTAGGAGAAGGTGGTCTAAAATGGTTTTTCGCGAATATCTCGGAAACTATGCGTTTTTCGGCGATTTTGCTTCTGCATTGAGAGATCTTACCATTTTTACTCCCGCTGAGAATACGCGTCGTTTGAGCCCGGGTTCATGTCGCTACGACCAATAGGCTAGAAGTTAGCGTGTTTAAGGGGTCAAAATTGAGTGATTTTGAGCAGATTTCTGCTACAAATGTAGAATTTTACAAAATCGACTATATCTCGAAAACTAAGCGTTTTTCGGCGATTTTGATTTTGCTTAATATGTTTCATATTACGATTTTCGGAAAGATAGACGACGAAAATACGCATCTTCCGAGCCCGGTTTCATGCCGCTACGACCAATAGGTCAGGAGATGTTAGGTGTAGAGTGTTGTACAGGTGACTTTGGGACATTTATTTCGGAAAATCGGGCATATCTCCGAAACAGCTCGTTTGTTTTAGATGCGGTTTATTGCGATGGATTCAGCATAGAATTACGCTTTTTTTGAGTCCTAGTTGGTGCCGCAATGTTCAGGGGAAATAAGGGAAAAATGTAGGAGAAGGTGGTCTAAAATGGTTTTTCGCGAATATCTCGGAAACTATGCGTTTTTCGGCGATTTTGCTTCTGCATTGAGAGATCTTACCATTTTTACTCCCGCTGAGAATACGCGTCGTTTGAGCCCGGGTTCATGTCGCTACGACCAATAGGCTAGAAGTTAGCGTGTTTAAGGGGTCAAAATTGAGTGATTTTGAGCAGATTTCTGCTACAAATGTAGAATTTTACAAAATCGACTATATCTCGAAAACTAAGCGTTTTTCGGCGATTTTGATTTTGCTTAATATGTTTCATATTACGATTTTCGGAAAGATAGACGACGAAAATACGCATCTTCCGAGCCCGGTTTCATGCCGCTACGACCAATAGGTCAGGAGATGTTAGGTGTAGAGTGTTGTACAGGTGACTTTGGGACATTTATTTCGGAAAATCGGGCATATCTCCGAAACAGCTCGTTTGTTTTAGATGCGGTTTATTGCGATGGATTCAGCATAGAATTACGCTTTTTTTGAGTCCTAGTTGGTGCCGCAATGTTCAGGGGAAATAAGGGAAAAATGTAGGAGAAGGTGGTCTAAAATGGTTTTTCGCGAATATCTCGGAAACTATGCGTTTTTCGGCGATTTTGCTTCTGCATTGAGAGATCTTACCATTTTTACTCCCGCTGAGAATACGCGTCGTTTGAGCCCGGGTTCATGTCGCTACGACCAATAGGCTAGAAGTTAGCGTGTTTAAGGGGTCAAAATTGAGTGATTTTGAGCAGATTTCTGCTACAAATGTAGAATTTTACAAAATCGACTATATCTCGAAAACTAAGCGTTTTTCGGCGATTTTGATTTTGCTTAATATGCTGCATATTACGATTTTCGGAAAGATAGACGACGAAAATACGCATCTTCCGAGCCCGGTTTCATGCCGCTACGACCAATAGGTCAGGAGATGTTAGGTGTAGAGTGTTGTACAGGTGACTTTGGGACATTTATTTCGGAAAATCGGGCATATCTCCGAAACAGCTCGTTTGTTTTAGATGCGGTTTATTGCGATGGATTCAGCATAGAATTACGCTTTTTTTGAGTCCTAGTTGGTGCCGCAATGTTCAGGGGAAATAAGGGAAAAATGTAGGAGAAGGTGGTCTAAAATGGTTTTTCGCGAATATCTCGGAAACTATGCGTTTTTCGGCGATTTTGCTTCTGCATTGAGAGATCTTACCATTTTTACTCCCGCTGAGAATACGCGTCGTTTGAGCCCGGGTTCATGTCGCTACGACCAATAGGCTAGAAGTTAGCGTGTTTAAGGGGTCAAAATTGAGTGATTTTGAGCAGATTTCTGCTACAAATGTAGAATTTTACAAAATCGACTATATCTCGAAAACTAAGCGTTTTTCGGCGATTTTGATTTTGCTTAATATGCTTCATATTACGATTTTCGGAAAGATAGACGACGAAAATACGCATCTTCCGAGCCCGGTTTCATGCCGCTACGACCAATAGGTCAGGAGATGTTAGGTGTAGAGTGTTGTACAGGTGACTTTGGGACATTTATTTCGGAAAATCGGGCATATCTCCGAAACAGCTCGTTTGTTTTAGATGCGGTTTATTGCGATGGATTCAGCATAGAATTACGCTTTTTTGAGTCCTAGTTGGTGCCGCAATGTTCAGGGGAAATAAGGGAAAAATGTAGGAGAAGGTGGTCTAAAATGGTTTTTCGCGAATATCTCGGAAACTATGCGTTTTTCGGCGATTTTGCTTCTGCATTGAGAGATCTTACCATTTTTACTCCCGCTGAGAATACGCGTCGTTTGAGCCCGGGTTCATGTCGCTACGACCAATAGGCTAGAAGTTAGCGTGTTTAAGGGGTCAAAATTGAGTGATTTTGAGCAGATTTCTGCTACAAATGTAGAATTTTACAAAATCGACTATATCTCGAAAACTAAGCGTTTTTCGGCGATTTTGATTTTGCTTAATATGCCCCATATTACGATTTTCGGAAAGATAGACGACGAAAATACGCATCTTCCGAGCCCGGTTTCATGCCGCTACGACCAATAGGTCAGGAGATGTTAGGTGTAGAGTGTTGTACAGGTGACTTTGGGACATTTATTTCGGAAAATCGGGCATATCTCCGAAACAGCTCGTTTGTTTTAGATGCGGTTTATTGCGATGGATTCAGCATAGAATTACGCTTTTTTTGAGTCCTAGTTGGTGCCGCAATGTTCAGGGGAAATAAGGGAAAAATGTAGGAGAAGGTGGTCTAAAATGGTTTTTCGCGAATATCTCGGAAACTATGCGTTTTTCGGCGATTTTGCTTCTGCATTGAGAGATCTTACCATTTTTACTCCCGCTGAGAATACGCGTCGTTTGAGCCCGGGTTCATGTCGCTACGACCAATAGGCTAGAAGTTAGCGTGTTTAAGGGGTCAAAATTGAGTGATTTTGAGCAGATTTCTGCTACAAATGTAGAATTTTACAAAATCGACTATATCTCGAAAACTAAGCGTTTTTCGGCGATTTTGATTTTGCTTAATATGCTTCATATTACGATTTTCGGAAAGATAGACGACGAAAATACGCATCTTCCGAGCCCGGTTTCATGCCGCTACGACCAATAGGTCAGGAGATGTTAGGTGTAGAGTGTTGTACAGGTGACTTTGGGACATTTATTTCGGAAAATCGGGCATATCTCCGAAACAGCTCGTTTGTTTTAGATGCGGTTTATTGCGATGGATTCAGCATAGAATTACGCTTTTTTTGAGTCCTAGTTGGTGCCGCAATGTTCAGGGGAAATAAGGAAAAATGTAGGAGAAGGTGGTCTAAAATGGTTTTTCGCGAATATCTCGGAAACTATGCGTTTTTCGGCGATTTTGCTTCTGCATTGAGAGATCTTACCATTTTTACTCCCGCTGAGAATACGCGTCGTTTGAGCCCGGGTTCATGTCGCTACGACCAATAGGCTAGAAGTTAGCGTGTTTAAGGGGTCAAAATTGAGTGATTTTGAGCAGATTTCTGCTACAAATGTAGAATTTTACAAAATCGACTATATCTCGAAAACTAAGCGTTTTTCGGCGATTTTGATTTTGCTTAATATGCTTCATATTACGATTTTCGGAAAGATAGACGACGAAAATACGCATCTTCCGAGCCCGGTTTCATGCCGCTACGACCAATAGGTCAGGAGATGTTAGGTGTAGAGTGTTGTACAGGTGACTTTGGGACATTTATTTCGGAAAATCGGGCATATCTCCGAAACAGCTCGTTTGTTTTAGATGCGGTTTATTGCGATGGATTCAGCATAGAATTACGCTTTTTTTGAGTCCTAGTTGGTGCCGCAATGTTCAGGGGAAATAAGGGAAAAATGTAGGAGAAGGTGGTCTAAAATGGTTTTTCGCGAATATCTCGGAAACTATGCGTTTTTCGGCGATTTTGCTTCTGCATTGAGAGATCTTACCATTTTTACTCCCGCTGAGAATACGCGTCGTTTGAGCCCGGGTTCATGTCGCTACGACCAATAGGCTAGAAGTTAGCGTGTTTAAGGGGTCAAAATTGAGTGATTTTGAGCAGATTTCTGCTACAAATGTAGAATTTTACAAAATCGACTATATCTCGAAAACTAAGCGTTTTTCGGCGATTTTGATTTTGCTTAATATGCTTCATATTACGATTTTCGGAAAGATAGACGACGAAAATACGCATCTTCCGAGCCCGGTTTCATGCCGCTACGACCAATAGGTCAGGAGATGTTAGGTGTAGAGTGTTGTACAGGTGACTTTGGGACATTTATTTCGGAAAATCGGGCATATCTCCGAAACAGCTCGTTTGTTTTAGATGCGGTTTATTGCGATGGATTCAGCATAGAATTACGCTTTTTTTGAGTCCTAGTTGGTGCCGCAATGTTCAGGGGAAATAAGGGAAAAATGTAGGAGAAGGTGGTCTAAAATGGTTTTTCGCGAATATCTCGGAAACTATGCGTTTTTCGGCGATTTTGCTTCTGCATTGAGAGATCTTACCATTTTTACTCCCGCTGAGAATACGCGTCGTTTGAGCCCGGGTTCATGTCGCTACGACCAATAGGCTAGAAGTTAGCGTGTTTAAGGGGTCAAAATTGAGTGATTTTGAGCAGATTTCTGCTACAAATGTAGAATTTTACAAAATCGACTATATCTCGAAAACTAAGCGTTTTTCGGCGATTTTGATTTTGCTTAATATGCTTCATATTACGATTTTCGGAAAGATAGACGACGAAAATACGCATCTTCCGAGCCCGGTTTCATGCCGCTACGACCAATAGGTCAGGAGATGTTAGGTGTAGAGTGTTGTACAGGTGACTTTGGGACATTTATTTCGGAAAATCGGGCATATCTCCGAAACAGCTCGTTTGTTTTAGATGCGGTTTATTGCGATGGATTCAGCATAGAATTACGCTTTTTTTGAGTCCTAGTTGGTGCCGCAATGTTCAGGGGAAATAAGGGAAAAATGTAGGAGAAGGTGGTCTAAAATGGTTTTTTCGCGAATATCTCGGAAACTATGCGTTTTTCGGCGATTTTGCTTCTGCATTGAGAGATCTTACCATTTTTACTCCCGCTGAGAATACGCGTCGTTTGAGCCCGGGTTCATGTCGCTACGACCAATAGGCTAGAAGTTAGCGTGTTTTAAGGGGTCAAAATTGAGTGATTTTGAGCAGATTTCTGCTACAAATGTAGAATTTTACAAAATCGACTATATCTCGAAAACTAAGCGTTTTTCGGCGATTTTGATTTTGCTTAATATGCTCCATATTACGATTTTCGGAAAGATAGACGACGAAAATACGCATCTTCCGAGCCCGGTTTCATGCCGCTACGACCAATAGGTCAGGAGATGTTAGGTGTAGAGTGTTGTACAGGTGACTTTGGGACATTTATTTCGGAAAATCGGGCATATCTCCGAAACAGCTCGTTTGTTTTAGATGCGGTTTATTGCGATGGATTCAGCATAGAATTACGCTTTTTTTGAGTCCTAGTTGGTGCCGCAATGTTCAGGGGAAATAAGGGAAAAATGTAGGAGAAGGTGGTCTAAAATGGTTTTTCGCGAATATCTCGGAAACTATGCGTTTTTCGGCGATTTTGCTTCTGCATTGAGAGATCTTACCATTTTTACTCCCGCTGAGAATACGCGTCGTTTGAGCCCGGGTTCATGTCGCTACGACCAATAGGCTAGAAGTTAGCGTGTTTAAGGGGTCAAAATTGAGTGATTTTGAGCAGATTTCTGCTACAAATGTAGAATTTTACAAAATCGACTATATCTCGAAAACTAAGCGTTTTTCGGCGATTTTGATTTTGCTTAATATGCCCCATATTACGATTTTCGGAAAGATAGACGACGAAAATACGCATCTTCCGAGCCCGGTTTCATGCCGCTACGACCAATAGGTCAGGAGATGTTAGGTGTAGAGTGTTGTACAGGTGACTTTGGGACATTTATTTCGGAAAATCGGGCATATCTCCGAAACAGCTCGTTTGTTTTAGATGCGGTTTATTGCGATGGATTCAGCATAGAATTACGCTTTTTTTGAGTCCTAGTTGGTGCCGCAATGTTCAGGGGAAATAAGGGAAAAATGTAGGAGAAGGTGGTCTAAAATGGTTTTTTCGCGAATATCTCGGAAACTATGCGTTTTTCGGCGATTTTGCTTCTGCATTGAGAGATCTTACCATTTTTACTCCCGCTGAGAATACGCGTCGTTTGAGCCCGGGTTCATGTCGCTACGACCAATAGGCTAGAAGTTAGCGTGTTTAAGGGGTCAAAATTGAGTGATTTTGAGCAGATTTCTGCTACAAATGTAGAATTTTACAAAATCGACTATATCTCGAAAACTAAGCGTTTTTCGGCGATTTTGATTTTGCTTAATATGCCTCATATTACGATTTTCGGAAAGATAGACGACGAAAATACGCATCTTCCGAGCCCGGTTTCATGCCGCTACGACCAATAGGTCAGGAGATGTTAGGTGTAGAGTGTTGTACAGGTGACTTTGGGACATTTATTTCGGAAAATCGGGCATATCTCCGAAACAGCTCGTTTGTTTTAGATGCGGTTTATTGCGATGGATTCAGCATAGAATTACGCTTTTTTTGAGTCCTAGTTGGTGCCGCAATGTTCAGGGGAAATAAGGGAAAAATGTAGGAGAAGGTGGTCTAAAATGGTTTTTCGCGAATATCTCGGAAACTATGCGTTTTTCGGCGATTTTGCTTCTGCATTGAGAGATCTTACCATTTTTACTCCCGCTGAGAATACGCGTCGTTTGAGCCCGGGTTCATGTCGCTACGACCAATAGGCTAGAAGTTAGCGTGTTTAAGGGGTCAAAATTGAGTGATTTTGAGCAGATTTCTGCTACAAATGTAGAATTTTACAAAATCGACTATATCTCGAAAACTAAGCGTTTTTCGGCGATTTTGATTTTGCTTAATATGCTTCATATTACGATTTTCGGAAAGATAGACGACGAAAATACGCATCTTCCGAGCCCGGTTTCATGCCGCTACGACCAATAGGTCAGGAGATGTTAGGTGTAGAGTGTTGTACAGGTGACTTTGGGACATTTATTTCGGAAAATCGGGCATATCTCCGAAACAGCTCGTTTGTTTTAGATGCGGTTTATTGCGATGGATTCAGCATAGAATTACGCTTTTTTTGAGTCCTAGTTGGTGCCGCAATGTTCAGGGGAAATAAGGGAAAAATGTAGGAGAAGGTGGTCTAAAATGGTTTTTCGCGAATATCTCGGAAACTATGCGTTTTTTCGGCGATTTTGCTTCTGCATTGAGAGATCTTACCATTTTTACTCCCGCTGAGAATACGCGTCGTTTGAGCCCGGGTTCATGTCGCTACGACCAATAGGCTAGAAGTTAGCGTGTTTAAGGGGTCAAAATTGAGTGATTTTGAGCAGATTTCTGCTACAAATGTAGAATTTTACAAAATCGACTATATCTCGAAAACTAAGCGTTTTTCGGCGATTTTGATTTTGCTTAATATGCTTCATATTACGATTTTCGGAAAGATAGACGACGAAAATACGCATCTTCCGAGCCCGGTTTCATGCCGCTACGACCAATAGGTCAGGAGATGTTAGGTGTAGAGTGTTGTACAGGTGACTTTGGGACATTTATTTCGGAAAATCGGGGCATATCTCCGAAACAGCTCGTTTGTTTTAGATGCGGTTTATTGCGATGGATTCAGCATAGAATTACGCTTTTTTTGAGTCCTAGTTGGTGCCGCAATGTTCAGGGGAAATAAGGGAAAAATGTAGGAGAAGGTGGTCTAAAATGGTTTTTCGCGAATATCTCGGAAACTATGCGTTTTTCGGCGATTTTGCTTCTGCATTGAGAGATCTTACCATTTTTACTCCCGCTGAGAATACGCGTCGTTTGAGCCCGGGTTCATGTCGCTACGACCAATAGGCTAGAAGTTAGCGTGTTTAAGGGGTCAAAATTGAGTGATTTTGAGCAGATTTCTGCTACAAATGTAGAATTTTACAAAATCGACTATATCTCGAAAACTAAGCGTTTTTCGGCGATTTTGATTTTGCTTAATATGCCCCATATTACGATTTTCGGAAAGATAGACGACGAAAATACGCATCTTCCGAGCCCGGTTTCATGCCGCTACGACCAATAGGTCAGGAGATGTTAGGTGTAGAGTGTTGTACAGGTGACTTTGGGACATTTATTTCGGAAAATCGGGCATATCTCCGAAACAGCTCGTTTGTTTTAGATGCGGTTTATTGCGATGGATTCAGCATAGAATTACGCTTTTTTTGAGTCCTAGTTGGTGCCGCAATGTTCAGGGGAAATAAGGGAAAAATGTAGGAGAAGGTGGTCTAAAATGGTTTTTTGCGAATATCTCGGAAACTATGCGTTTTTCGGCGATTTTGCTTCTGCATTGAGAGATCTTACCATTTTTACTCCCGCTGAGAATACGCGTCGTTTGAGCCCGGGTTCATGTCGCTACGACCAATAGGCTAGAAGTTAGCGTGTTTAAGGGGTCAAAATTGAGTGATTTTGAGCAGATTTCTGCTACAAATGTAGAATTTTACAAAATCGACTATATCTCGAAAACTAAGCGTTTTTCGGCGATTTTGATTTTGCTTAATATGCCCCATATTACGATTTTCGGAAAGATAGACGACGAAAATACGCATCTTCCGAGCCCGGTTTCATGCCGCTACGACCAATAGGTCAGGAGATGTTAGGTGTAGAGTGTTGTACAGGTGACTTTGGGACATTTATTTCGGAAAATCGGGCATATCTCCGAAACAGCTCGTTTGTTTTAGATGCGGTTTATTGCGATGGATTCAGCATAGAATTACGCTTTTTTTGAGTCCTAGTTGGTGCCGCAATGTTCAGGGGAAATAAGGGAAAAATGTAGGAGAAGGTGGTCTAAAATGGTTTTTCGCGAATATCTCGGAAACTATGCGTTTTTCGGCGATTTTGCTTCTGCATTGAGAGATCTTACCATTTTTACTCCCGCTGAGAATACGCGTCGTTTGAGCCCGGGTTCATGTCGCTACGACCAATAGGCTAGAAGTTAGCGTGTTTAAGGGGACAAAATTGAGTGATTTTGAGCAGATTTCTGCTACAAATGTAGAATTTTACAAAATCGACTATATCTCGAAAACTAAGCGTTTTTCGGCGATTTTGATTTTGCTTAATATGCTTCATATTACGATTTTCGGAAAGATAGACGACGAAAATACGCATCTTCCGAGCCCGGTTTCATGCCGCTACGACCAATAGGTCAGGAGATGTTAGGTGTAGAGTGTTGTACAGGTGACTTTGGGACATTTATTTCGGAAAATCGGGCATATCTCCGAAACAGCTCGTTTGTTTTAGATGCGGTTTATTGCGATGGATTCAGCATAGAATTACGCTTTTTTTGAGTCCTAGTTGGTGCCGCAATGTTCAGGGGAAATAAGGGAAAAATGTAGGAGAAGGTGGTCTAAAATGGTTTTTCGCGAATATCTCGAAAACTAAGCGTTTTTCGGCGATTTTGATTTTGCTTAAGAGATCTTACCATTTTTACTCCCGCTGAGAATACGCGTCGTTTGAGCCCGGGTTCATGTCGCTACGACCAATAGGCTAGAAGTTAGCGTGTTTAAGGGGACAAAATTGAGTGATTTTGAGCAGATTTCTGCTACAAATGTAGAATTTTACAAAATCGACTATATCTCGAAAACTAAGCGTTTTTCGGCGATTTTGATTTTGCTTAATATGCTTCATATTACGATTTTCGGAAAGATAGACGACGAAAATACGCATCTTCCGAGCCCGGTTTCATGCCGCTACGACCAATAGGTCAGGAGATGTTAGGTGTAGAGTGTTGTACAGGTGACTTTGGGACATTTATTTCGGAAAATCGGGCATATCTCCGAAACAGCTCGTTTGTTTTAGATGCGGTTTATTGCGATGGATTCAGCATAGAATTACGCTTTTTTTGAGTCCTAGTTGGTGCCGCAATGTTCAGGGGAAATAAGGGAAAAATGTAGGAGAAGGTGGTCTAAAATGGTTTTTCGCGAATATCTCGGAAACTATGCGTTTTTCGGCGATTTTGCTTCTGCATTGAGAGATCTTACCATTTTTACTCCCGCTGAGAATACGCGTCGTTTGAGCCCGGGTTCATGTCGCTACGACCAATAGGCTAGAAGTTAGCGTGTTTAAGGGGTCAAAATTGAGTGATTTTGAGCAGATTTCTGCTACAAATGTAGAATTTTACAAAATCGACTATATCTCGAAAACTAAGCGTTTTTCGGCGATTTTGATTTTGCTTAATATGCTCCATATTACGATTTTCGGAAAGATAGACGACGAAAATACGCATCTTCCGAGCCCGGTTTCATGCCGCTACGACCAATAGGTCAGGAGATGTTAGGTGTAGAGTGTTGTACAGGTGACTTTGGGACATTTATTTCGGAAAATCGGGCATATCTCCGAAACAGCTCGTTTGTTTTAGATGCGGTTTATTGCGATGGATTCAGCATAGAATTACGCTTTTTTTGAGTCCTAGTTGGTGCCGCAATGTTCAGGGGAAATAAGGGAAAAATGTAGGAGAAGGTGGTCTAAAATGGTTTTTCGCGAATATCTCGGAAACTATGCGTTTTTCGGCGATTTTGCTTCTGCATTGAGAGATCTTACCATTTTTACTCCCGCTGAGAATACGCGTCGTTTGAGCCCGGGTTCATGTCGCTACGACCAATAGGCTAGAAGTTAGCGTGTTTTAAGGGGTCAAAATTGAGTGATTTTGAGCAGATTTCTGCTACAAATGTAGAATTTTACAAAATCGACTATATCTCGAAAACTAAGCGTTTTTCGGCGATTTTGATTTTGCTTAATATGCTCCATATTACGATTTTCGGAAAGATAGACGACGAAAATACGCATCTTCCGAGCCCGGTTTCATGCCGCTACGACCAAATAGGTCAGGAGATGTTAGGTTGTAGAGTGTTGTACAGGTGACTTTGGGACATTTATTCGGAAAATCGGGCATATCTCCGAAACAGCTCGTTTGTTTTAGATGCGGTTTATTGCGATGGATTCAGCATAGAATTACGCTTTTTTTGAGTCCTAGTTGGTGCCGCAATGTTCAGGGGAAATAAGGGAAAAATGTAGGAGAAGGTGGTCTAAAATGGTTTTTCGCGAATATCTCGGAAACTATGCGTTTTTCGGCGATTTTGCTTCTGCATTGAGAGATCTTACCATTTTTACTCCCGCTGAGAATACGCGTCGTTTGAGCCCGGGTTCATGTCGCTACGACCAATAGGCTAGAAGTTAGCGTGTTTAAGGGGTCAAAATTGAGTGATTTTGAGCAGATTTCTGCTACAAATGTAGAATTTTACAAAATCGACTATATCTCGAAAAACTAAGCGTTTTTTCGGCGATTTTGATTTTGCTTAATATGCTCCATATTACGATTTTCGGAAAGATAGACGACGAAAATACGCATCTTCCGAGCCCGGTTTCATGCCGCTACGACCAATAGGTCAGGAGATGTTAGGTGTAGAGTGTTGTACAGGTGACTTTGGGACATTTATTTCGGAAAATCGGGCATATCTCCGAAACAGCTCGTTTGTTTTAGATGCGGTTTATTGCGATGGATTCAGCATAGAATTACGCTTTTTTTGAGTCCTAGTTGGTGCCGCAATGTTCAGGGGAAATAAGGGAAAAATGTAGGAGAAGGTGGTCTAAAATGGTTTTTCGCGAATATCTCGGAAACTATGCGTTTTTCGGCGATTTTGCTTCTGCATTGAGAGATCTTACCATTTTTACTCCCGCTGAGAATACGCGTCGTTTGAGCCCGGGTTCATGTCGCTACGACCAATAGGCTAGAAGTTAGCGTGTTTAAGGGGTCAAAATTGAGTGATTTTGAGCAGATTTCTGCTACAAATGTAGAATTTTACAAAATCGACTATATCTCGAAAACTAAGCGTTTTTCGGCGATTTTGATTTTGCTTAATATGCTTCATATTACGATTTTCGGAAAGATAGACGACGAAAATACGCATCTTCCGAGCCCGGTTTCATGCCGCTACGACCAATAGGTCAGGAGATGTTAGGTGTAGAGTGTTGTACAGGTGACTTTGGGACATTTATTTCGGAAAATCGGGCATATCTCCGAAACAGCTCGTTTGTTTTAGATGCGGTTTATTGCGATGGATTCAGCATAGAATTACGCTTTTTTTGAGTCCTAGTTGGTGCCGCAATGTTCAGGGGAAATAAGGGAAAAATGTAGGAGAAGGTGGTCTAAAATGGTTTTTTCGCGAATATCTCGGAAACTATGCGTTTTTCGGCGATTTTGCTTCTGCATTGAGAGATCTTACCATTTTTACTCCCGCTGAGAATACGCGTCGTTTGAGCCCGGGTTCATGTCGCTACGACCAATAGGCTAGAAGTTAGCGTGTTTAAGGGGTCAAAATTGAGTGATTTTGAGCAGATTTCTGCTACAAATGTAGAATTTTACAAAATCGACTATATCTCGAAAACTAAGCGTTTTTCGGCGATTTTGATTTTGCTTAATATGCTTCATATTACGATTTTCGGAAAGATAGACGACGAAAATACGCATCTTCCGAGCCCGGTTTCATGCCGCTACGACCAATAGGTCAGGAGATGTTAGGTGTAGAGTGTTGTACAGGTGACTTTGGGACATTTATTTCGGAAAATCGGGCATATCTCCGAAACAGCTCGTTTGTTTTAGATGCGGTTTATTGCGATGGATTCAGCATAGAATTACGCTTTTTTTGAGTCCTAGTTGGTGCCGCAATGTTCAGGGGAAATAAGGGAAAAATGTAGGAGAAGGTGGTCTAAAATGGTTTTTCGCGAATATCTCGGAAACTATGCGTTTTTCGGCGATTTTGCTTCTGCATTGAGAGATCTTACCATTTTTACTCCCGCTGAGAATACGCGTCGTTTGAGCCCGGGTTCATGTCGCTACGACCAATAGGCTAGAAGTTAGCGTGTTTAAGGGGTCAAAATTGAGTGATTTTGAGCAGATTTCTGCTACAAATGTAGAATTTTACAAAATCGACTATATCTCGAAAACTAAGCGTTTTTCGGCGATTTTGATTTTGCTTAATATGTTTCATATTACGATTTTCGGAAAGATAGACGACGAAAATACGCATCTTCCGAGCCCGGTTTCATGCCGCTACGACCAATAGGTCAGGAGATGTTAGGTGTAGAGTGTTGTACAGGTGACTTTGGGACATTTATTTCGGAAAATCGGGCATATCTCCGAAACAGCTCGTTTGTTTTAGATGCGGTTTATTGCGATGGATTCAGCATAGAATTACGCTTTTTTTGAGTCCTAGTTGGTGCCGCAATGTTCAGGGGAAATAAGGGAAAAATGTAGGAGAAGGTGGTCTAAAATGGTTTTTCGCGAATATCTCGGAAACTATGCGTTTTTCGGCGATTTTGCTTCTGCATTGAGAGATCTTACCATTTTTACTCCCGCTGAGAATACGCGTCGTTTGAGCCCGGGTTCATGTCGCTACGACCAATAGGCTAGAAGTTAGCGTGTTTAAGGGGTCAAAATTGAGTGATTTTGAGCAGATTTCTGCTACAAATGTAGAATTTTACAAAATCGACTATATCTCGAAAACTAAGCGTTTTTCGGCGATTTTGATTTTGCTTAATATGCTCCATATTACGATTTTCGGAAAGATAGACGACGAAAATACGCATCTTCCGAGCCCGGTTTCATGCCGCTACGACCAATAGGTCAGGAGATGTTAGGTGTAGAGTGTTGTACAGGTGACTTTGGGACATTTATTTCGGAAAATCGGGCATATCTCCGAAACAGCTCGTTTGTTTTAGATGCGGTTTATTGCGATGGATTCAGCATAGAATTACGCTTTTTTTTGAGTCCTAGTTGGTGCCGCAATGTTCAGGGGAAATAAGGGAAAAATGTAGGAGAAGGTGGTCTAAAATGGTTTTTCGCGAATATCTCGGAAACTATGCGTTTTTCGGCGATTTTGCTTCTGCATTGAGAGATCTTACCATTTTTACTCCCGCTGAGAATACGCGTCGTTTGAGCCCGGGTTCATGTCGCTACGACCAATAGGCTAGAAGTTAGCGTGTTTTAAGGGGTCAAAATTGAGTGATTTTGAGCAGATTTCTGCTACAAATGTAGAATTTTACAAAATCGACTATATCTCGAAAACTAAGCGTTTTTCGGCGATTTTGATTTTGCTTAATATGCTCCATATTACGATTTTCGGAAAGATAGACGACGAAAATACGCATCTTCCGAGCCCGGTTTCATGCCGCTACGACCAATAGGTCAGGAGATGTTAGGTGTAGAGTGTTGTACAGGTGACTTTGGGACATTTATTTCGGAAAATCGGGCATATCTCCGAAACAGCTCGTTTGTTTTAGATGCGGTTTATTGCGATGGATTCAGCATAGAATTACGCTTTTTTTGAGTCCTAGTTGGTGCCGCAATGTTCAGGGGAAATAAGGGAAAAATGTAGGAGAAGGTGGTCTAAAATGGTTTTTCGCGAATATCTCGGAAACTATGCGTTTTTCGGCGATTTTGCTTCTGCATTGAGAGATCTTACCATTTTTACTCCCGCTGAGAATACGCGTCGTTTGAGCCCGGGTTCATGTCGCTACGACCAATAGGCTAGAAGTTAGCGTGTTTAAGGGGTCAAAATTGAGTGATTTTGAGCAGATTTCTGCTACAAATGTAGAATTTTACAAAATCGACTATATCTCGAAAACTAAGCGTTTTTCGGCGATTTTGATTTTGCTTAATATGCTCCATATTACGATTTTCGGAAAGATAGACGACGAAAATACGCATCTTCCGAGCCCGGTTTCATGCCGCTACGACCAATAGGTCAGGAGATGTTAGGTGTAGAGTGTTGTACAGGTGACTTTGGGACATTTATTTCGGAAAATCGGGCATATCTCCGAAACAGCTCGTTTGTTTTAGATGCGGTTTATTGCGATGGATTCAGCATAGAATTACGCTTTTTTTGAGTCCTAGTTGGTGCCGCAATGTTCAGGGGAAATAAGGGAAAAATGTAGGAGAAGGTGGTCTAAAATGGTTTTTCGCGAATATCTCGGAAACTATGCGTTTTTCGGCGATTTTGCTTCTGCATTGAGAGATCTTACCATTTTTACTCCCGCTGAGAATACGCGTCGTTTGAGCCCGGGTTCATGTCGCTACGACCAATAGGCTAGAAGTTAGCGTGTTTAAGGGGTCAAAATTGAGTGATTTTGAGCAGATTTCTGCTACAAATGTAGAATTTTACAAAATCGACTATATCTCGAAAACTAAGCGTTTTTCGGCGATTTTGATTTTGCTTAATATGCTTCATATTACGATTTTCGGAAAGATAGACGACGAAAATACGCATCTTCCGAGCCCGGTTTCATGCCGCTCGACCAATAGGTCAGGAGATGTTAGGTGTAGAGTGTTGTACAGGTGACTTTGGGACATTTATTTCGGAAAATCGGGCATATCTCCGAAACAGCTCGTTTGTTTTAGATGCGGTTTATTGCGATGGATTCAGCATAGAATTACGCTTTTTTTGAGTCCTAGTTGGTGCCGCAATGTTCAGGGGAAATAAGGGAAAAATGTAGGAGAAGGTGGTCTAAAATGGTTTTTTCGCGAATATCTCGGAAACTATGCGTTTTTCGGCGATTTTGCTTCTGCATTGAGAGATCTTACATTTTTACTCCCGCTGAGAATACGCGTCGTTTGAGCCCGGGTTCATGTCGCTACGACCAATAGGCTAGAAGTTAGCGTGTTTAAGGGGTCAAAATTGAGTGATTTTGAGCAGATTTCTGCTACAAATGTAGAATTTTACAAAATCGACTATATCTCGAAAACTAAGCGTTTTTCGGCGATTTTGATTTTGCTTAATATGCTTCATATTACGATTTTCGGAAAGATAGACGACGAAAATACGCATCTTCCGAGCCCGGTTTCATGCCGCTACGACCAATAGGTCAGGAGATGTTAGGTGTAGAGTGTTGTACAGGTGACTTTGGGACATTTATTTCGGAAAATCGGGCATATCTCCGAAACAGCTCGTTTGTTTTAGATGCGGTTTATTGCGATGGATTCAGCATAGAATTACGCTTTTTTTGAGTCCTAGTTGGTGCCGCAATGTTCAGGGGAAATAAGGGAAAAATGTAGGAGAAGGTGGTCTAAAATGGTTTTTCGCGAATATCTCGGAAACTATGCGTTTTTCGGCGATTTTGCTTCTGCATTGAGAGATCTTACCATTTTTACTCCCGCTGAGAATACGCGTCGTTTGAGCCCGGGTTCATGTCGCTACGACCAATAGGCTAGAAGTTAGCGTGTTTAAGGGGTCAAAATTGAGTGATTTTGAGCAGATTTCTGCTACAAATGTAGAATATTTACAAAATCGACTATATCTCGAAAACTAAGCGTTTTTCGGCGATTTTGATTTTGCTTAATATGCTTCATATTACGATTTTCGGAAAGATAGACGACGAAAATACGCATCTTCCGAGCCCGGTTCATGCCGCTACGACCAATAGGTCAGGAGATGTTAGGTGTAGAGTGTTGTACAGGTGACTTTGGGACATTTATTTCGGAAAATCGGGCATATCTCCGAAACAGCTCGTTTGTTTTAGATGCGGTTTATTGCGATGGATTCAGCATAGAATTACGCTTTTTTTGAGTCCTAGTTGGTGCCGCAATGTTCAGGGGAAATAAGGGAAAAATGTAGGAGAAGGTGGTCTAAAATGGTTTTTCGCGAATATCTCGGAAACTATGCGTTTTTCGGCGATTTTGCTTCTGCATTGAGAGATCTTACCATTTTTACTCCCGCTGAGAATACGCGTCGTTTGAGCCCGGGTTCATGTCGCTACGACCAATAGGCTAGAAGTTAGCGTGTTTAAGGGGTCAAAATTGAGTGATTTTGAGCAGATTTCTGCTACAAATGTAGAATTTTACAAAATCGACTATATCTCGAAAACTAAGCGTTTTTCGGCGATTTTGATTTGCTTAATATGCCCCATATTACGATTTTCGGAAAGATAGACGACGAAAATACGCATCTTCCGAGCCCGGTTTCATGCCGCTACGACCAATAGGTCAGGAGATGTTAGGTGTAGAGTGTTGTACAGGTGACTTTGGGACATTTATTTCGGAAAATCGGGCATATCTCCGAAACAGCTCGTTTGTTTTAGATGCGGTTTATTGCGATGGATTCAGCATAGAATTACGCTTTTTTTGAGTCCTAGTTGGTGCCGCAATGTTCAGGGGAAATAAGGGAAAAATGTAGGAGAAGGTGGTCTAAAATGGTTTTTTCGCGAATATCTCGGAAACTATGCGTTTTTCGGCGATTTTGCTTCTGCATTGAGAGATCTTACCATTTTTACTCCCGCTGAGAATACGCGTCGTTTGAGCCCGGGTTCATGTCGCTACGACCATAGGCTAGAAGTTAGCGTGTTTAAGGGGTCAAAATTGAGTGATTTTGAGCAGATTTCTGCTACAAATGTAGAATTTTACAAAATCGACTATATCTCGAAAACTAAGCGTTTTTCGGCGATTTTGATTTTGCTTAATATGCCCCATATTACGATTTTCGGAAAGATAGACGACGAAAATACGCATCTTCCGAGCCCGGTTTCATGCCGCTACGACCAATAGGTCAGGAGATGTTAGGTGTAGAGTGTTGTACAGGTGACTTTGGGACATTTATTTCGGAAAATCGGGCATATCTCCGAAACAGCTCGTTTGTTTTAGATGCGGTTTATTGCGATGGATTCAGCATAGAATTACGCTTTTTTTGAGTCCTAGTTGGTGCCGCAATGTTCAGGGGAAATAAGGGAAAAATGTAGGAGAAGGTGGTCTAAAATGGTTTTTCGCGAATATCTCGGAAACTATGCGTTTTTCGGCGATTTTGCTTCTGCATTGAGAGATCTTACCATTTTTACTCCCGCTGAGAATACGCGTCGTTTGAGCCCGGGTTCATGTCGCTACGACCAATAGGCTAGAAGTTAGCGTGTTTAAGGGGTCAAAATTGAGTGATTTTGAGCAGATTTCTGCTACAAATGTAGAATTTTACAAAATCGACTATATCTCGAAAACTAAGCGTTTTTCGGCGATTTTGATTTTGCTTAATATGCCCCATATTACGATTTTCGGAAAGATAGACGACGAAAATACGCATCTTCCGAGCCCGGTTTCATGCCGCTACGACCAATAGGTCAGGAGATGTTAGGTGTAGAGTGTTGTACAGGTGACTTGGGACATTTATTTCGGAAAATCGGGCATATCTCCGAAACAGCTCGTTTGTTTTAGATGCGGTTTATTGCGATGGATTCAGCATAGAATTACGCTTTTTTTGAGTCCTAGTTGGTGCCGCAATGTTCAGGGGAAATAAGGGAAAAATGTAGGAGAAGGTGGTCTAAAATGGTTTTTCGCGAATATCTCGGAAACTATGCGTTTTTCGGCGATTTTGCTTCTGCATTGAGAGATCTTACCATTTTTACTCCCGCTGAGAATACGCGTCGTTTGAGCCCGGGTTCATGTCGCTACGACCAATAGGCTAGAAGTTAGCGTGTTTAAGGGGTCAAAATTGAGTGATTTTGAGCAGATTTCTGCTACAAATGTAGAATTTTACAAAATCGACTATATCTCGAAAACTAAGCGTTTTTCGGCGATTTTGATTTTGCTTAATATGCCCCATATTACGATTTTCGGAAAGATAGACGACGAAAAATACGCATCTTCCGAGCCCGGTTTCATGCCGCTACGACCAATAGGTCAGGAGATGTTAGGTGTAGAGTGTTGTACAGGTGACTTTGGGACATTTATTTCGGAAAATCGGGCATATCTCCGAAACAGCTCGTTTGTTTTAGATGCGGTTTATTGCGATGGATTCAGCATAGAATTACGCTTTTTTTGAGTCCTAGTTGGTGCCGCAATGTTCAGGGGAAATAAGGGAAAAATGTAGGAGAAGGTGGTCTAAAATGGTTTTTTCGCGAATATCTCGGAAACTATGCGTTTTTCGGCGATTTTGCTTCTGCATTGAGAGATCTTACCATTTTTACTCCCGCTGAGAATACGCGTCGTTTGAGCCGGGTTCATGTCGCTACGACCAATAGGCTAGAAGTTAGCGTGTTTAAGGGGTCAAAAATTGAGTGATTTTGAGCAGATTTCTGCTACAAATGTAGAATTTTACAAAATCGACTATATCTCGAAAACTAAGCGTTTTTCGGCGATTTTGATTTTGCTTAATATGCCCCATATTACGATTTTCGGAAAGATAGACGACGAAAATACGCATCTTCCGAGCCCGGTTTCATGCCGCTACGACCAATAGGTCAGGAGATGTTAGGTGTAGAGTGTTGTACAGGTGACTTTGGGACATTTATTTCGGAAAAATCGGGCATATCTCCGAAACAGCTCGTTTGTTTTAGATGCGGTTTATTGCGATGGATTCAGCATAGAATTACGCTTTTTTTGAGTCCTAGTTGGTGCCGCAATGTTCAGGGGAAATAAGGGAAAAATGTAGGAGAAGGTGGTCTAAAATGGTTTTTCGCGAATATCTCGGAAACTATGCGTTTTTCGGCGATTTTGCTTCTGCATTGAGAGATCTTACCATTTTTACTCCCGCTGAGAATACGCGTCGTTTGAGCCCGGGTTCATGTCGCTACGACCAATAGGCTAGAAGTTAGCGTGTTTAAGGGGTCAAAATTGAGTGATTTTGAGCAGATTTCTGCTACAAATGTAGAATTTTACAAAATCGACTATATCTCGAAAACTAAGCGTTTTTCGGCGATTTTGATTTTGCTTAATATGCCCCATATTACGATTTTCGGAAGATAGACGACGAAAATACGCATCTTCCGAGCCCGGTTTCATGCCGCTACGACCAATAGGTCAGGAGATGTTAGGTGTAGAGTGTTGTACAGGTGACTTTGGGACATTTATTTCGGAAAATCGGGCATATCTCCGAAACAGCTCGTTTGTTTTAGATGCGGTTTATTGCGATGGATTCAGCATAGAATTACGCTTTTTTTGAGTCCTAGTTGGTGCCGCAATGTTCAGGGGAAATAAGGGAAAAATGTAGGAGAAGGTGGTCTAAAATGGTTTTTCGCGAATATCTCGGAAACTATGCGTTTTTTCGGCGATTTTGCTTCTGCATTGAGAGATCTTACCATTTTTACTCCCGCTGAGAATACGCGTCGTTTGAGCCCGGGTTCATGTCGCTACGACCAATAGGCTAGAAGTTAGCGTGTTTAAGGGGTCAAAATTGAGTGATTTTGAGCAGATTTCTGCTACAAATGTAGAATTTTACAAAATCGACTATATCTCGAAAACTAAGCGTTTTTCGGCGATTTTGATTTTGCTTAATATGCCCCATATTACGATTTTCGGAAAGATAGACGACGAAAATACGCATCTTCCGAGCCCGGTTTCATGCCGCTACGACCAATAGGTCAGGAGATGTTAGGTGTAGAGTGTTGTACAGGTGACTTTGGGACATTTATTTCGGAAAATCGGGCATATCTCCGAAACAGCTCGTTTGTTTTAGATGCGGTTTATTGCGATGGATTCAGCATAGAATTACGCTTTTTTTGAGTCCTAGTTGGTGCCGCAATGTTCAGGGGAAATAAGGGAAAAATGTAGGAGAAGGTGGTCTAAAATGGTTTTTCGCGAATATCTCGGAAACTATGCGTTTTTCGGCGATTTTGCTTCTGCATTGAGAGATCTTACCATTTTTACTCCCGCTGAGAATACGCGTCGTTTGAGCCCGGGTTCATGTCGCTACGACCAATAGGCTAGAAGTTAGCGTGTTTAAGGGGTCAAAATTGAGTGATTTTGAGCAGATTTCTGCTACAAATGTAGAATTTTACAAAATCGACTATATCTCGAAAACTAAGCGTTTTTCGGCGATTTTGATTTTGCTTAATATGCCCCATATTACGATTTTCGGAAAGATAGACGACGAAAATACGCATCTTCCGAGCCCGGTTTCATGCCGCTACGACCAATAGGTCAGGAGATGTTAGGTGTAGAGTGTTGTACAGGTGACTTTGGGACATTTATTTCGGAAAATCGGGCATATCTCCGAAACAGCTCGTTTTGTTTTAGATGCGGTTTATTGCGATGGATTCAGCATAGAATTACGCTTTTTTTTGAGTCCTAGTTGGTGCCGCAATGTTCAGGGGAAATAAGGGAAAAATGTAGGAGAAGGTGGTCTAAAATGGTTTTTCGCGAATATCTCGGAAACTATGCGTTTTTCGGCGATTTTGCTTCTGCATTGAGAGATCTTACCATTTTTACTCCCGCTGAGAATACGCGTCGTTTGAGCCCGGGTTCATGTCGCTACGACCAATAGGCTAGAAGTTAGCGTGTTTAAGGGGTCAAAATTGAGTGATTTTGAGCAGATTTCTGCTACAAATGTAGAATTTTACAAAATCGACTATATCTCGAAAACTAAGCGTTTTTCGGCGATTTTGATTTTGCTTAATATGCCCCATATTACGATTTTCGGAAAGATAGACGACGAAAATACGCATCTTCCGAGCCCGGTTTCATGCCGCTACGACCAATAGGTCAGGAGATGTTAGGTGTAGAGTGTTGTACAGGTGACTTTGGGACATTTATTTCGGAAAATCGGGGCATATCTCCGAAACAGCTCGTTTGTTTTAGATGCGGTTTATTGCGATGGATTCAGCATAGAATTACGCTTTTTTTGAGTCCTAGTTGGTGCCGCAATGTTCAGGGGAAATAAGGGAAAAATGTAGGAGAAGGTGGTCTAAAATGGTTTTTCGCGAATATCTCGGAAACTATGCGTTTTTCGGCGATTTTGCTTCTGCATTGAGAGATCTTACCATTTTTACTCCCGCTGAGAATACGCGTCCGTTTGAGCCCGGGTTCATGTCGCTACGACCAATAGGCTAGAAGTTAGCGTGTTTAAGGGGTCAAAATTGAGTGATTTTGAGCAGATTTCTGCTACAAATGTAGAATTTTACAAAATCGACTATATCTCGAAAACTAAGCGTTTTTCGGCGATTTTGATTTTGCTTAATATGCTTCATATTACGATTTTCGGAAAGATAGACGACGAAAATACGCATCTTCCGAGCCCGGTTTCATGCCGCTACGACCAATAGGTCAGGAGATGTTAGGTGTAGAGTGTTGTACAGGTGACTTTGGGACATTTATTTCGGAAAATCGGGCATATCTCCGAAACAGCTCGTTTGTTTTAGATGCGGTTTATTGCGATGGATTCAGCATAGAATTACGCTTTTTTTGAGTCCTAGTTGGTGCCGCAATGTTCAGGGGAAATAAGGGAAAAATGTAGGAGAAGGTGGTCTAAAATGGTTTTTCGCGAATATCTCGGAAACTATGCGTTTTTCGGCGATTTTGCTTCTGCATTGAGAGATCTTACCATTTTTACTCCCGCTGAGAATACGCGTCGTTTGAGCCCGGGTTCATGTCGCTACGACCAATAGGCTAGAAGTTAGCGTGTTTAAGGGGTCAAAATTGAGTGATTTTGAGCAGATTTCTGCTACAAATGTAGAATTTTACAAAATCGACTATATCTCGAAAACTAAGCGTTTTTCGGCGATTTTGATTTTGCTTAATATGCCCCATATTACGATTTTCGGAAAGATAGACGACGAAAATACGCATCTTCCGAGCCCGGTTTCATGCCGCTACGACCAATAGGTCAGGAGATGTTAGGTGTAGAGTGTTGTACAGGTGACTTTGGGACATTTATTTCGGAAAATCGGGCATATCTCCGAAACAGCTCGTTTGTTTTAGATGCGGTTTATTGCGATGGATTCAGCATAGAATTACGCTTTTTTTGAGTCCTAGTTGGTGCCGCAATGTTCAGGGGAAATAAGGGAAAAAATGTAGGAGAAGGTGGTCTAAAATGGTTTTTTCGCGAATATCTCGGAAACTATGCGTTTTTTCGGCGATTTTGCTTCTGCATTGAGAGATCTTACCATTTTTACTCCCGCTGAGAATACGCGTCGTTTGAGCCCGGGTTCATGTCGCTACGACCAATAGGCTAGAAGTTAGCGTGTTTAAGGGGTCAAAATTGAGTGATTTTGAGCAGATTTCTGCTACAAATGTAGAATTTTACAAAATCGACTATATCTCGAAAACTAAGCGTTTTTTCGGCGATTTTGATTTTGCTTAATATGCCCCATATTACGATTTTCGGAAAGATAGACGACGAAAATACGCATCTTCCGAGCCCGGTTTCATGCCGCTACGACCAATAGGTCAGGAGATGTTAGGTGTAGAGTGTTGTACAGGTGACTTTGGGACATTTATTTCGGAAAATCGGGCATATCTCCGAAACAGCTCGTTTGTTTTAGATGCGGTTTATTGCGATGGATTCAGCATAGAATTACGCTTTTTTTGAGTCCTAGTTGGTGCCGCAATGTTCAGGGGAAATAAGGGAAAAATGTAGGAGAAGGTGGTCTAAAATGGTTTTTCGCGAATATCTCGGAAACTATGCGTTTTTTCGGCGATTTTGCTTCTGCATTGAGAGATCTTACCATTTTTACTCCCGCCGGGTTCATGTCGCTACGACCAATAGGCTAGAAGTTAGCGTGTTTAAGGGGTCAAAATTGAGTGATTTTGAGCAGATTTCTGCTACAAATGTAGAATTTTACAAAATCGACTATATCTCGAAAACTAAGCGTTTTTCGGCGATTTTGATTTTGCTTAATATGCCCCATATTACGATTTTCGGAAAGATAGACGACGAAAATACGCATCTTCCGAGCCCGGTTTCATGCCGCTACGACCAATAGGTCAGGAGATGTTAGGTGTAGAGTGTTGTACAGGTGACTTTGGGACATTTATTTCGGAAAATCGGGCATATCTCCGAAACAGCTCGTTTGTTTTAGATGCGGTTTATTGCGATGGATTCAGCATAGAATTACGCTTTTTTTGAGTCCTAGTTGGTGCCGCAATGTTCAGGGGAAATAAGGGAAAAATGTAGGAGAAGGTGGTCTAAAATGGTTTTTCGCGAATATCTCGGAAACTATGCGTTTTTCGGCGATTTTGCTTCTGCATTGAGAGATCTTACCATTTTTACTCCCGCTGAGAATACGCGTCGTTTGAGCCCGGGTTCATGTCGCTACGACCAATAGGCTAGAAGTTAGCGTGTTTAAGGGGTCAAAATTGAGTGATTTTGAGCAGATTTCTGCTACAAATGTAGAATTTTACAAAATCGACTATATCTCGAAAACTAAGCGTTTTTCGGCGATTTTGATTTTGCTTAATATGCTCCATATTACGATTTTCGGAAAGATAGACGACGAAAATACGCATCTTCCGAGCCCGGTTTCATGCCGCTACGACCAATAGGTCAGGAGATGTTAGGTGTAGAGTGTTGTACAGGTGACTTTGGGACATTTATTTCGGAAAATCGGGCATATCTCCGAAACAGCTCGTTTGTTTTAGATGCGGTTTATTGCGATGGATTCAGCATAGAATTACGCTTTTTTTGAGTCCTAGTTGGTGCCGCAATGTTCAGGGGAAATAAGGGAAAAATGTAGGAGAAGGTGGTCTAAAATGGTTTTTCGCGAATATCTCGGAAACTATGCGTTTTTCGGCGATTTTGCTTCTGCATTGAGAGATCTTACCATTTTTACTCCCGCTGAGAATACGCGTCGTTTGAACCCGGGTTCATGTCGCTACGACCAATAGGCTAGAAGTTAGCGTGTTTAAGGGGTCAAAATTGAGTGATTTTGAGCAGATTTCTGCTACAAATGTAGAATTTTACAAAATCGACTATATCTCGAAAACTAAGCGTTTTTCGGCGATTTTGATTTTGCTTAATATGCCCCATATTACGATTTTCGGAAAGATAGACGACGAAAATACGCATCTTCCGAGCCCGGTTTCATGCCGCTACGACCAATAGGTCAGGAGATGTTAGGTGTAGAGTGTTGTACAGGTGACTTTGGGACATTTATTTCGGAAAATCGGGCATATCTCCGAAACAGCTCGTTTGTTTTAGATGCGGTTTATTGCGATGGATTCAGCATAGAATTACGCTTTTTTTGAGTCCTAGTTGGTGCCGCAATGTTCAGGGGAAATAAGGGAAAAATGTAGGAGAAGGTGGTCTAAAATGGTTTTTCGCGAATATCTCGGAAACTATGCGTTTTTCGGCGATTTTGCTTCTGCATTGAGAGATCTTACCATTTTTACTCCCGCTGAGAATACGCGTCGTTTGAGCCCGGGTTCATGTCGCTACGACCAATAGGCTAGAAGTTAGCGTGTTTAAGGGGTCAAAATTGAGTGATTTTGAGCAGATTTCTGCTACAAATGTAGAATTTTACAAAATCGACTATATCTCGAAAACTAAGCGTTTTTCGGCGATTTTGATTTTGCTTAATATGCCCCATATTACGATTTTCGGAAAGATAGACGACGAAAATACGCATCTTCCGAGCCCGGTTTCATGCCGCTACGACCAATAGGTCAGGAGATGTTAGGTGTAGAGTGTTGTACAGGTGACTTTGGGACATTTATTTCAGAAAATCGGGCATATCTCCGAAACAGCTCGTTTGTTTTAGATGCGGTTTATTGCGATGGATTCAGCATAGAATTACGCTTTTTTTGAGTCCTAGTTGGTGGCGCAATGTTCAGGGGAAATAAGGGAAAAATGTAGGAGAAGGTGGTCTAAAATGGTTTTTCGCGAATATCTCGGAAACTATGCGTTTTTCGGCGATTTTGCTTCTGCATTGAGAGATCTTACCATTTTTACTCCCGCTGAGAATACGCGTCGTTTGAGCCCGGGTTCATGTCGCTACGACCAATAGGCTAGAAGTTAGCGTGTTTAAGGGGTCAAAATTGAGTGATTTTGAGCAGATTTCTGCTACAAATGTAGAATTTTACAAAATCGACTATATCTCGAAAACTAAGCGTTTTTCGGCGATTTTGATTTTGCTTAATATGCTCCATATTACGATTTTCGGAAAGATAGACGACGAAAATACGCATCTTCCGAGCCCGGTTTCATGCCGCTACGACCAATAGGTCAGGAGATGTTAGGTGTAGAGTGTTGTACAGGTGACTTTGGGACATTTATTTCGGAAAATCGGGCATATCTCCGAAACAGCTCGTTTGTTTTAGATGCGGTTTATTGCGATGGATTCAGCATAGAATTACGCTTTTTTTGAGTCCTAGTTGGTGCCGCAATGTTCAGGGGAAATAAGGGAAAAATGTAGGAGAAGGTGGTCTAAAATGGTTTTTCGCGAATATCTCGGAAACTATGCGTTTTTCGGCGATTTTGCTTCTGCATTGAGAGATCTTACCATTTTTACTCCCGCTGAGAATACGCGTCGTTTGAGCCCGGGTTCATGTCGCTACGACCAATAGGCTAGAAGTTAGCGTGTTTAAGGGGTCAAAATTGAGTGATTTTGAGCAGATTTCTGCTACAAATGTAGAATTTTACAAAATCGACTATATCTCGAAAACTAAGCGTTTTTCGGCGATTTTGATTTTGCTTAATATGCCCCATATTACGATTTTCGGAAAGATAGACGACGAAAATACGCATCTTCCGAGCCCGGTTTCATGCCGCTACGACCAATAGGTCAGGAGATGTTAGGTGTAGAGTGTTGTACAGGTGACTTTGGGACATTTATTTCGGAAAATCGGGCATATCTCCGAAACAGCTCGTTTGTTTTAGATGCGGTTTATTGCGATGGATTCAGCATAGAATTACGCTTTTTTTGAGTCCTAGTTGGTGCCGCAATGTTCAGGGGAAATAAGGGAAAAATGTAGGAGAAGGTGGTCTAAAATGGTTTTTCGCGAATATCTCGGAAACTATGCGTTTTTCGGCGATTTTGCTTCTGCATTGAGAGATCTTACCATTTTTACTCCCGCTGAGAATACGCGTCGTTTGAGCCCGGGTTCATGTCGCTACGACCAATAGGCTAGAAGTTAGCGTGTTTAAGGGGTCAAAATTGAGTGATTTTGAGCAGATTTCTGCTACAAATGTAGAATTTTACAAAATCGACTATATCTCGAAAACTAAGCGTTTTTCGGCGATTTTGATTTTGCTTAATATGCCCCATATTACGATTTTCGGAAAGATAGACGACGAAAATACGCATCTTCCGAGCCCGGTTTCATGCCGCTACGACCAATAGGTCAGGAGATGTTAGGTGTAGAGTGTTGTACAGGTGACTTTGGGACATTTATTTCGGAAAATCGGGCATATCTCCGAAACAGCTCGTTTGTTTTAGATGCGGTTTATTGCGATGGATTCAGCATAGAATTACGCTTTTTTTGAGTCCTAGTTGGTGCCGCAATGTTCAGGGGAAATAAGGGAAAAATGTAGGAGAAGGTGGTCTAAAATGGTTTTTCGCGAATATCTCGGAAACTATGCGTTTTTCGGCGATTTTGCTTCTGCATTGAGAGATCTTACCATTTTTACTCCCGCTGAGAATACGCGTCGTTTGAGCCCGGGTTCATGTCGCTACGACCAATAGGCTAGAAGTTAGCGTGTTTAAGGGGTCAAAATTGAGTGATTTTGAGCAGATTTCTGCTACAAATGTAGAATTTTACAAAATCGACTATATCTCGAAAACTAAGCGTTTTTCGGCGATTTTGATTTTGCTTAATATGCTCCATATTACGATTTTCGGAAAGATAGACGACGAAAATACGCATCTTCCGAGCCCGGTTTCATGCCGCTACGACCAATAGGTCAGGAGATGTTAGGTGTAGAGTGTTGTACAGGTGACTTTGGGACATTTATTTCGGAAAATCGGGCATATCTCCGAAACAGCTCGTTTGTTTTAGATGCGGTTTATTGCGATGGATTCAGCATAGAATTACGCTTTTTTTGAGTCCTAGTTGGTGCCGCAATGTTCAGGGGAAATAAGGGAAAAATGTAGGAGAAGGTGGTCTAAAATGGTTTTTCGCGAATATCTCGGAAACTATGCGTTTTTCGGCGATTTTGCTTCTGCATTGAGAGATCTTACCATTTTTACTCCCGCTGAGAATACGCGTCGTTTGAGCCCGGGTTCATGTCGCTACGACCAATAGGCTAGAAGTTAGCGTGTTTAAGGGGTCAAAATTGAGTGATTTTGAGCAGATTTCTGCTACAAATGTAGAATTTTACAAAATCGACTATATCTCGAAAACTAAGCGTTTTTCGGCGATTTTGATTTTGCTTAATATGCCCCATATTACGATTTTCGGAAAGATAGACGACGAAAATACGCATCTTCCGAGCCCGGTTTCATGCCGCTACGACCAATAGGTCAGGAGATGTTAGGTGTAGAGTGTTGTACAGGTGACTTTGGGACATTTATTTCGGAAAATCGGGCATATCTCCGAAACAGCTCGTTTGTTTTAGATGCGGTTTATTGCGATGGATTCAGCATAGAATTACGCTTTTTTTGAGTCCTAGTTGGTGCCGCAATGTTCAGGGGAAATAAGGGAAAAATGTAGGAGAAGGTGGTCTAAAATGGTTTTTCGCGAATATCTCGGAAACTATGCGTTTTTCGGCGATTTTGCTTCTGCATTGAGAGATCTTACCATTTTTACTCCCGCTGAGAATACGCGTCGTTTGAACCCGGGTTCATGTCGCTACGACCAATAGGCTAGAAGTTAGCGTGTTTAAGGGGTCAAAATTGAGTGATTTTGAGCAGATTTCTGCTACAAATGTAGAATTTTACAAAATCGACTATATCTCGAAAACTAAGCGTTTTTCGGCGATTTTGATTTTGCTTAATATGCCCCATATTACGATTTTCGGAAAGATAGACGACGAAAATACGCATCTTCCGAGCCCGGTTTCATGCCGCTACGACCAATAGGTCAGGAGATGTTAGGTGTAGAGTGTTGTACAGGTGACTTTGGGACATTTATTTCGGAAAATCGGGCATATCTCCGAAACAGCTCGTTTGTTTTAGATGCGGTTTATTGCGATGGATTCAGCATAGAATTACGCTTTTTTTGAGTCCTAGTTGGTGCCGCAATGTTCAGGGGAAATAAGGGAAAAATGTAGGAGAAGGTGGTCTAAAATGGTTTTTCGCGAATATCTCGGAAACTATGCGTTTTTCGGCGATTTTGCTTCTGCATTGAGAGATCTTACCATTTTTACTCCCGCTGAGAATACGCGTCGTTTGAGCCCGGGTTCATGTCGCTACGACCAATAGGCTAGAAGTTAGCGTGTTTAAGGGGTCAAAATTGAGTGATTTTGAGCAGATTTCTGCTACAAATGTAGAATTTTACAAAATCGACTATATCTCGAAAACTAAGCGTTTTTCGGCGATTTTGATTTTGCTTAATATGCCCCATATTACGATTTTCGGAAAGATAGACGACGAAAATACGCATCTTCCGAGCCCGGTTTCATGCCGCTACGACCAATAGGTCAGGAGATGTTAGGTGTAGAGTGTTGTACAGGTGACTTTGGGACATTTATTTCGGAAAATCGGGCATATCTCCGAAACAGCTCGTTTGTTTTAGATGCGGTTTATTGCGATGGATTCAGCATAGAATTACGCTTTTTTTGAGTCCTAGTTGGTGCCGCAATGTTCAGGGGAAATAAGGGAAAAATGTAGGAGAAGGTGGTCTAAAATGGTTTTTCGCGAATATCTCGGAAACTATGCGTTTTTCGGCGATTTTGCTTCTGCATTGAGAGATCTTACCATTTTTACTCCCGCTGAGAATACGCGTCGTTTGAGCCCGGGTTCATGTCGCTACGACCAATAGGCTAGAAGTTAGCGTGTTTAAGGGGTCAAAATTGAGTGATTTTGAGCAGATTTCTGCTACAAATGTAGAATTTTACAAAATCGACTATATCTCGAAAACTAAGCGTTTTTCGGCGATTTTGATTTTGCTTAATATGCCCCATATTACGATTTTCGGAAAGATAGACGACGAAAATACGCATCTTCCGAGCCCGGTTTCATGCCGCTACGACCAATAGGTCAGGAGATGTTAGGTGTAGAGTGTTGTACAGGTGACTTTGGGACATTTATTTCGGAAAATCGGGCATATCTCCGAAACAGCTCGTTTGTTTTAGATGCGGTTTATTGCGATGGATTCAGCATAGAATTACGCTTTTTTTGAGTCCTAGTTGGTGCCGCAATGTTCAGGGGAAATAAGGGAAAAATGTAGGAGAAGGTGGTCTAAAATGGTTTTTCGCGAATATCTCGGAAACTATGCGTTTTTCGGCGATTTTGCTTCTGCATTGAGAGATCTTACCATTTTTACTCCCGCTGAGAATACGCGTCGTTTGAACCCGGGTTCATGTCGCTACGACCAATAGGCTAGAAGTTAGCGTGTTTAAGGGGTCAAAATTGAGTGATTTTGAGCAGATTTCTGCTACAAATGTAGAATTTTACAAAATCGACTATATCTCGAAAACTAAGCGTTTTTCGGCGATTTTGATTTTGCTTAATATGCCCCATATTACGATTTTCGGAAAGATAGACGACGAAAATACGCATCTTCCGAGCCCGGTTTCATGCCGCTACGACCAATAGGTCAGGAGATGTTAGGTGTAGAGTGTTGTACAGGTGACTTTGGGACATTTATTTCGGAAAATCGGGCATATCTCCGAAACAGCTCGTTTGTTTTAGATGCGGTTTATTGCGATGGATTCAGCATAGAATTACGCTTTTTTTGAGTCCTAGTTGGTGCCGCAATGTTCAGGGGAAATAAGGGAAAAATGTAGGAGAAGGTGGTCTAAAATGGTTTTTCGCGAATATCTCGGAAACTATGCGTTTTTCGGCGATTTTGCTTCTGCATTGAGAGATCTTACCATTTTTACTCCCGCTGAGAATACGCGTCGTTTGAGCCCGGGTTCATGTCGCTACGACCAATAGGCTAGAAGTTAGCGTGTTTAAGGGGTCAAAATTGAGTGATTTTGAGCAGATTTCTGCTACAAATGTAGAATTTTACAAAATCGACTATATCTCGAAAACTAAGCGTTTTTCGGCGATTTTGATTTTGCTTAATATGCCCCATATTACGATTTTCGGAAAGATAGACGACGAAAATACGCATCTTCCGAGCCCGGTTTCATGCCGCTACGACCAATAGGTCAGGAGATGTTAGGTGTAGAGTGTTGTACAGGTGACTTTGGGACATTTATTTCGGAAAATCGGGCATATCTCCGAAACAGCTCGTTTGTTTTAGATGCGGTTTATTGCGATGGATTCAGCATAGAATTACGCTTTTTTTGAGTCCTAGTTGGTGCCGCAATGTTCAGGGGAAATAAGGGAAAAATGTAGGAGAAGGTGGTCTAAAATGGTTTTTCGCGAATATCTCGGAAACTATGCGTTTTTCGGCGATTTTGCTTCTGCATTGAGAGATCTTACCATTTTTACTCCCGCTGAGAATACGCGTCGTTTGAACCCGGGTTCATGTCGCTACGACCAATAGGCTAGAAGTTAGCGTGTTTAAGGGGTCAAAATTGAGTGATTTTGAGCAGATTTCTGCTACAAATGTAGAATTTTACAAAATCGACTATATCTCGAAAACTAAGCGTTTTTCGGCGATTTTGATTTTGCTTAATATGCCCCATATTACGATTTTCGGAAAGATAGACGACGAAAATACGCATCTTCCGAGCCCGGTTTCATGCCGCTACGACCAATAGGTCAGGAGATGTTAGGTGTAGAGTGTTGTACAGGTGACTTTGGGACATTTATTTCGGAAAATCGGGCATATCTCCGAAACAGCTCGTTTGTTTTAGATGCGGTTTATTGCGATGGATTCAGCATAGAATTACGCTTTTTTTGAGTCCTAGTTGGTGCCGCAATGTTCAGGGGAAATAAGGGAAAAATGTAGGAGAAGGTGGTCTAAAATGGTTTTTCGCGAATATCTCGGAAACTATGCGTTTTTCGGCGATTTTGCTTCTGCATTGAGAGATCTTACCATTTTTACTCCCGCTGAGAATACGCGTCGTTTGAGCCCGGGTTCATGTCGCTACGACCAATAGGCTAGAAGTTAGCGTGTTTAAGGGGTCAAAATTGAGTGATTTTGAGCAGATTTCTGCTACAAATGTAGAATTTTACAAAATCGACTATATCTCGAAAACTAAGCGTTTTTCGGCGATTTTGATTTTGCTTAATATGCCCCATATTACGATTTTCGGAAAGATAGACGACGAAAATACGCATCTTCCGAGCCCGGTTTCATGCCGCTACGACCAATAGGTCAGGAGATGTTAGGTGTAGAGTGTTGTACAGGTGACTTTGGGACATTTATTTCGGAAAATCGGGCATATCTCCGAAACAGCTCGTTTGTTTTAGATGCGGTTTATTGCGATGGATTCAGCATAGAATTACGCTTTTTTTGAGTCCTAGTTGGTGCCGCAATGTTCAGGGGAAATAAGGGAAAAATGTAGGAGAAGGTGGTCTAAAATGGTTTTTCGCGAATATCTCGGAAACTATGCGTTTTTCGGCGATTTTGCTTCTGCATTGAGAGATCTTACCATTTTTACTCCCGCTGAGAATACGCGTCGTTTGAGCCCGGGTTCATGTCGCTACGACCAATAGGCTAGAAGTTAGCGTGTTTAAGGGGTCAAAATTGAGTGATTTTGAGCAGATTTCTGCTACAAATGTAGAATTTTACAAAATCGACTATATCTCGAAAACTAAGCGTTTTTCGGCGATTTTGATTTTGCTTAATATGCCCCATATTACGATTTTCGGAAAGATAGACGACGAAAATACGCATCTTCCGAGCCCGGTTTCATGCCGCTACGACCAATAGGTCAGGAGATGTTAGGTGTAGAGTGTTGTACAGGTGACTTTGGGACATTTATTTCGGAAAATCGGGCATATCTCCGAAACAGCTCGTTTGTTTTAGATGCGGTTTATTGCGATGGATTCAGCATAGAATTACGCTTTTTTTGAGTCCTAGTTGGTGCCGCAATGTTCAGGGGAAATAAGGGAAAAATGTAGGAGAAGGTGGTCTAAAATGGTTTTTCGCGAATATCTCGGAAACTATGCGTTTTTCGGCGATTTTGCTTCTGCATTGAGAGATCTTACCATTTTTACTCCCGCTGAGAATACGCGTCGTTTGAACCCGGGTTCATGTCGCTACGACCAATAGGCTAGAAGTTAGCGTGTTTAAGGGGTCAAAATTGAGTGATTTTGAGCAGATTTCTGCTACAAATGTAGAATTTTACAAAATCGACTATATCTCGAAAACTAAGCGTTTTTCGGCGATTTTGATTTTGCTTAATATGCCCCATATTACGATTTTCGGAAAGATAGACGACGAAAATACGCATCTTCCGAGCCCGGTTTCATGCCGCTACGACCAATAGGTCAGGAGATGTTAGGTGTAGAGTGTTGTACAGGTGACTTTGGGACATTTATTTCGGAAAATCGGGCATATCTCCGAAACAGCTCGTTTGTTTTAGATGCGGTTTATTGCGATGGATTCAGCATAGAATTACGCTTTTTTTGAGTCCTAGTTGGTGCCGCAATGTTCAGGGGAAATAAGGGAAAAATGTAGGAGAAGGTGGTCTAAAATGGTTTTTCGCGAATATCTCGGAAACTATGCGTTTTTCGGCGATTTTGCTTCTGCATTGAGAGATCTTACCATTTTTACTCCCGCTGAGAATACGCGTCGTTTGAGCCCGGGTTCATGTCGCTACGACCAATAGGCTAGAAGTTAGCGTGTTTAAGGGGTCAAAATTGAGTGATTTTGAGCAGATTTCTGCTACAAATGTAGAATTTTACAAAATCGACTATATCTCGAAAACTAAGCGTTTTTCGGCGATTTTGATTTTGCTTAATATGCCCCATATTACGATTTTCGGAAAGATAGACGACGAAAATACGCATCTTCCGAGCACTTCGCGATTTTTACCGAAATCTACTATACCAGGCCACCAGCAACCCAGCAGATGCAGCAAGGGTTGTCAAGTTAAGCCCGGAGGATATGAAACGAAATTTTGCACACCATATGTCAAAAATTATTGCATACCCCTACGGCTGAAAATATGGATACTTACTGCATATCGAATTGTTAAAAAAAAAGAGTGATTCTAGGCGATTATCGGTATTAGACAGCGGCTTTCCGTCAACCGTTGGGGGTAGCAGAATTCTTTCCTCAAATAAGCAAATATATAATGAAACCAATATGGAATTATGACAAATCTATGTCATTTAGTCATTACGCTACATTATTTGCAATTTCTATGGAATCGCGATATGTAAACATTCACTTGATACTTTTACTTAAATTAAATCCCATCATAAATTATATCAGCTACAAGTGCAAGCCTAGTATATAAACAAAACTATATAAAGCATTAGTCTGGCAATGATGCCGTGCGACAATGATAAACTGACAGCTGAGTGTGACATTTGTAAACACATACTATTTTCGTCTGAGGTTATTTCGTGATAACCATGCATTGCACATAACATTTACAACCCGGTGTCGAATATTTGACTGAAAATGTTCACTTACATGCGTAGTTTCGTTGTGCCATTACCAAAGACTAAATTAAAAATATGGTAAGATAGATACTCATTCCGTATATTTTAAATTAAAATCAAATCAAAACTTCGTCCACCTCAATAGGAAAATAATCCGCCGAACCTGTGCAACATCTAAGCTCCCAGACTTGGTGGGCGACGAGATTTCTAATATTCCAGTCGAAAGAATACGTAATTTTAGTATAATTGCTCATGTGGACCACGGAAAAAGTACGCTTGCCGATCGTCTCCTTGAACTAACTGGCGCGATATCGAAGAACTCATCCAATCAGCAGGTGCTAGACAATTTGCAAGTTGAACGAGAACGTGGTATCACTGTGAAGGCACAAACAGTTTCCATTTTACATAAATATAAGAACAGCACATACCTGTTGAATTTGATCGACACGCCCGGTCATGTAGACTTTGCGAATGAGGTGAAGGGCTTTCTGTCATCTCTCCTCTGTATAAGGAATTTATTTGCTTTTGTTTAAAGGTATCGAGGTCCTTAGCTGCCTGCGACGGTGTCATCTTGCTTGTAGATGCTTGCCATGGCGTTCAAGCACAAACAGTTGCGAATTATTATCTGGCCAAATCTAGGAACTTAGCAGTTGTTCCAGTACTAAACAAAATCGATATCAAGCACGCGAACCCGGAGAATGTCATTAAGGACCTGGAGTCTCTATTTGGCATTGACCCATCCAGTGTGCTTAAGGTATGGTTACATCGCTTCAGAGAGGGATTTTTGTTTAGCAAAATTTCAAAAGATTTCAGCCAAATTGGGCACTGGGATCACAGACGTCTTGCCCAAAGTCATCGAATGTGTGCCCCCGCCTAATGTGGACAGAACAACCCCATTCCGAGCGCTGATATTCGACAGTTGGTACGACAAATATCGGGGCGCCCTTAACCTTATTTACGTACACAATGGGACACTCTCCGTTGGCGAGGAGATTCAGTCCACAACGTCGGGGAAAGTCTATCCAGTTAAATCCATTTCGATACTCAAACCAGGTGAAACTACAGTCAATAGCATGTATGTAGAAAAAAATCATATAACTTGTGAAACACCGGATGCATTAATTTCGTAGATCCGCCGGGCAAGTGGGTCTCATCGCTTGCAATATGCGAAACAGCAAGGAATCCATTATAGGCGATACCCTCCACATCAAGAATATGAAAACGACGCCACTCACCCATTTCAAGGCGCAGCAGCCGATGGTATTCGCCGGGATATATCCAGCCGATCAGTCGAAGCATGTTAGCTTAAGGAGCGCAATCGACAAACTGGTTCTGAATGATTCGGCCGTGACGGTCAATATTGACTCAAGCCCAGCGCTTGGCCAGGGTTGGAGGCTAGGCTTTCTTGGTCTACTTCACATGGAAGTGTTCTGTCAGAGACTGGAACAAGAATATGGCGCTGATCCCATAATAACTGCACCATCGGTGACGTACCGTTTGAAAATCAAAAATCAGAAAATGATCAAGCAGATGGGTAAGGACACATTGGAGCTATCCAACGCTGCCCTCTTCCCCGAGCCTACGAATGTGGAAGAGTATTATGAACCACTTGTCAAAGGTAACACTGCTCACAGGCATTCCACTAAACACTTACCTAGTCATATTTTTGATTTCATTTAGGAACGATAATTACTCCAGTCGAATACATGGGCGACATCATCGGTCTATGCGTCGATCGGCGGGGAATTCAGGAAAGCTCGCTGAACATTGACAACCACCGCATTCTCATGAAGTACATTCTGCCTCTAAGTGAAATCATCCTCGACTTCAACGACAGACTTAAGTCAATAAGCTCGGGTTACGCCAGCTTCAACTACGAAGACCATGGCTATCACCTCACGAACGTGGTGCGGTTAGACATTCACTTGAACGGAAAGAAAGTTGAGGAATTTTCTCGCATTGTACACTGCACCAAAGCGACTGCGGTCGGTAAGGACATGGTGGCGAGACTAAAGGAACTGATCCCCCGGCAAATGGTTCAAATTGCTGTGCAGGCGTGTGTCGGTAGTAAAATCTTGGCGAGAGAAACCATCAAAGCGTACCGTAAAGATGTTACTGCAAAATTGGTAAATATAAGCGTTACAGCTTTAAGATAAATAAACAGTTCGAATGTATCCTTGCAGTACGGAGGAGATGTGACAAGAAGGATGAAGTTGTTGAAGCAACAGGCTGAAGGTAAAAAGAAGATGAGGATGTTCGCAAACATTCGGGTGCCGCATGAGACTTTCATCAATGTTCTTAAGAGGTAGCAAGCCGGTTGTGTTTGAGAAATAAATGCGCATTAGTTCGGGACGGAATGTATCTGTTTTTTTGGTGGAGACACATCCACAGATTTGATCAGGTTGCATGCATGCTGGCTGATATCTGTAGTGTCTACTGGAATATTTGATACAGAAGCCTAGGATGAGGGTCCCTCTTGAAAAAACTCTGAGATCTGAAGAGATTGTTGAGTGAAGCATTGCTGTGCACGTCGAACTATGTATTCTATCCACCGACTTATTCTCAGGAATAGTGCGGCTAATTCAGCCCTATCCCAGAACTACGAAAAAATGGCATCACAAAAGCCGAACGGAATTACGAACTCCGTCGTAGAAAAACATGCAATTTTCCTTTTCATTCGTAGCCACTCTCTTTTGTGATGCTGAAGTGATCAGTTGTGTTTATCGGTCTCTTAAGCTTGTGATCCCAATTTTTGAAGTACAGAATTATTACCCAAATTCCTTTTTAAGTTAAAGCAAAGCGCATTAAAGACAGTGACTCTTTTTATCAACATTTAAACTCTGAAACAACTTGTGCACTCAGTGAATTTATTTATATTTCCACTGATAAAATTCTTTGTTTTACATTTCTCTCTTTAACGTTTCTAACATTGTGTACAGTATGGATCTTTGCGAAGAATGCCTCTCTGACCTCCCAGCCGATGGAGACTTTGTGACATGTTATAGATGCGAACGCAAAATGAACTAAGGATGTACCTCGATTTTGGAAAGGTCCTACCGGAAAATGCCTATGGCCAAAAAAGAGGAATGGGAATGTCCTGCCTGTAGAAGGGAACTGGCAGCGCTCTCCGCATCCAAGGCAACAGTGGAAATCACTGCAATTCAACCACTGAACAAACGAACGGGGTGCGCTAGCTCACCAGAATCCGCAGCAGCAGCTCTAACCACAAAACCGCCTCCAGATAATAGTACTGAAATAATGATAAACGAATTGAGAAAAGAAATGTCGGACATAAGTGCTGGTCGTGAATTTCTCGCAAATAAGTACGAAGAAACAATGCAACACGTGACATCGAACAATAAAGCACTACAGAAACTTTACAACGAAATAAGAGAACTAAAAGAAAGCAACCAAAAAAAGATCAACAAATATGCAAATTATGTTTTTTGCCGTGAAGTTTAATAAAAAAAAACAAAATTTGTTTTCCATTGGACAACTGTCCAGTTTAATGTGCGAATCAGAACTGAACTTAAAAACTAAATTACAGATATTTATATGGCTGAGATGAGTGTGACGATGCCGTTGTCTTAATACTTCTTCAAGTGCGTTCCTGGAATTTGGGTTGCGGATGTTTAGAAGATGAGCTGCGGATATTATTGGGCATTGATGAATGAGATGGTGCTGATGACAACTTGTTGTCTCAGCATTTCTGCAAGTGCGTTCTTAGAAGGAGGGCAGCGGATGTTGTTGTTTATTGATAGTTTACTTTCGCAGTCATTCTTAAGAATTTCTGCTGAGATTCAATTATAGTTTGATCGTAGAGATTGGTCGAACTAATGCTTCCCGAATGATGACCGGATGCTTTGAAGCTTCTTGGAACTAAACTGGTGCAATGGGTTTGGTTTGGAGGATGTGACATTTATGGTGTTAACTTGCACACTGGCAAAAGCTACAAAAGCTCCAATTGTTCCTCCTTTCCTCCCTTCCACCAATTCCTTAATATTTTCATCCGGTTTCACACCCACTCAGTGATGCATCCGTAAATTCTGGGACAATTTCAGTGTACAGCGGATTCCGATTCATTGGAACATCGTTTCATCGGAACAGCCTTCTTACCTTCCTACTCTAACCGTACCGAACTTTGAAGTAACATTATCTGCTTGCCAACACTGGTCATGTGGCTTGCAATTCGGTTTGTTCACAGAGTAAAATTGCGAACTGTTTACTGATTTGGTGGTGTGTGGTGGCCCGTGGCGTTGTGGGTACGTGCGTCGACCCCAACCTCGACGTCGGAGATTCAATTCCAGCTCTGAGCGACACAAATAATTTTCACGGCCCCACCTCTTCGAGTCACTGACAATATTCAAAGAGTATTTCCCGTCTAGAAAAAGTTTCTCAAACTTGGCCGTTCGGATTCGGCGTAAAACTGTAGGTTCCTTCCACTCGTGAGAGAACAATAGCACGCACAACACGAGTGGTTGCTGAGAAGCTAGGCCCTGGCCCTTTATGGGCTGTAGCGCCACCCATATTATTATTACTGAGCCGCCTGAAGATTTATACTAGCAATAGGCCATTGCGAATGAATTTCGAAATCGAATAAATTCTTCTTCTTTGATTGGCGCTACAGTCCGGGGTGGACCTGGGCCTCAACTAACATGCCTCTCCAGCCAGCACGATCTTTCGCCAGCTGCCTCCAGTTGCGCACACCAAGTTGGTTGTGGTCCTTTTCCACTTGTGTGCGCCATCTAGTCCAGAGGACGTCCTCTGTTGCGCTGTCCCAATGGCTCGGTGTCGAAGACTCTTCAGGCCGGAGCTGTGGTGTCGATCCGCTCTACATGACCTAGCCATCTTAAGCGTTCGATCCGAAGACGCCTAACTAGGTGCATGCCGCTGTACAGCCCGTACAGTTCATGGTTGAACCTTCTCCTCCAAATGCCATCAACGCAAACAGGACCAAAGATCGTACGCAGAATTGTTCACTCGAAGAGACCAAGTGCGTCTTCATCCGCTCTTAAGATAGTCCGCGCCATACAGCAGGACAGGGATCATCAGAGTCTAAACTAAAGTAAGCTTGGTCCTTCGAGAGGGGGCTCTAGTGCTCAGTTGCCTCTTAAACCCAAATAAACATCGGTTGGCAAGAGTTATTCTGCGTTTAATCTCGGTACTGATGTTGTTCGCACTATTTACTTGGGAGCCGAGGTAAGTGAAGTCCTTGACTACCTCGAAGTTATAGCTGCCTATGGTCAAGTTCTGACCGAGTCGTCGATGTTGTGTGTCCTTTCTTGATGACAGCATATACTTTGTTTTGCCCTCATTCACCGCTAAACCCATTTTGCCGCCTCCGTTTCTATATAAGCAAACATTTCATTGACGGCTCGCTGAGTTCTGCCAATCACGTCAATGTCATCGGCGTATGCTAACAATTGCACGGACTTCTGAAAGATCGTGCCTCTAGTATTGGCATGTGAGTTTTGCACGACCTTCTCAAGTACAATGTTGAAAGAATCACATGACAGCGCGTCGCCTTGTCTAAAACCTTTTTTGACATTGAATGTCTCGGTGAGCTCGTTACCGACCTTGATGGAGCAGCGGGAGTTCTCCATCGTCATCCTGCACAGCCTGACGAGTTTGGCAGGAATGTCAAAACTAGACATGGCGTTGTATAGCTCGTTTCTGTGCACGCTGTCATATGCGGCCCTTAAATCGACAAATAGGTGGTGAGTGTCGATTTGCATTTCTTGGGTCTTTTCCAGGATCTGCCGAAGTGTAAATATTTGGTCTATTGTAGACTTTCCTGGCTCACTTGAGCATCGTTTGTTAAAGTAACGATAAAACACGCACAAAGAAGACACGGTACGTCGATGTTCAAGCGAGTCTAATGAACCCGCGATGTCGTTGTCTTCTATAAGTTTTATCGCTCGCTTTTGGATTCTATCTAGTAGGTGCAGGGTGGTCTTTGGGCCACCAGACCAGATATGAGCGTTATACTCAAGCTTAGGGCGAATATACGCCTTATAGATTGAAGCCAAATCAGAGGGGGTGAAGTATTTCTTGCATCGATTAAGGAAACCTAAACATGTCGCAGCATTTTTGGCGACCTCGAATATGTGATCGTTCCAACTAAGTGTTGTGTTGATGTACATACTGTAGGAGGAAAATAATCGGCAAAAGAAAAGAACAGCTGTATGCAAAGAACAATTTAGTTTATTGTCATCCCCTATACTGCGTACACTCAATACCACGACTAGTGTATTTATGTTTTTGTTATGTGGAGACTTCGGGTCATTCACCTGATCAGCTGGTTGGCTCTTTCTAAAACAAAACAATAGCTAACGGACTGTACTGCAAGTGTATCAGATCCACAGTGTGTTGTACAAGAATCATACCGCGTGTTTTTTTATTCTTCTACAATACCGAGGATGAAAAGTTTTCCGGTTTCGTCGATACAAGCGCCATTCATGGATAATGGCTGATTATCAGGGATTTGCTTTAGAGACTGCAGACAGCATTGAGTTTTTTGAATTCCACTCTGTTGTTCTTACCCCAGTTAATTATGCTGCCCAGATCGGAATTCAAGGTGTTTGACGTACGCTGACGTTCCAATATTACGTCCGAATTTACGTTCCTTTGCGCGGGGACGGATTTACATAATAAAGCATATAAAAATATCCTTCTCACTTTTCGCAACTGCACCACAAAAAAGTATTCTCTAAAGTTTCTGTGGCAAAAACCGCATAGTTTCGCTCAATGGCATCACTGGCTGCCTGTTTTGTTGTGACTCCGATTGGAAGTGTTTGTTGAAAGTGGGGAATCACATTGTAAAAGCTTTCAAAGCTCTTGGTGAGATTCATGTGTTGAATGTGGATGTGATGTGTTTTATATCAAATTGACTAGTCCAGTTTATAGCTACAGAATACAAACAATAAATCGAGAAAAAAAGAGAGTGTAGGCAATTAACGCGATGCCTATGCCTATATCTGCATGTCAACGTAAGTGATTGTTGGTATGTATCAACAAACATATGAACGGGCCCAATTTCGGGTTATCGTTGGGGCTTGACATTGAAATAACGCAAGCAATTGTTGTTGCTACTCAGCTTTCGACAAGAACTTCACAGGTTGTATGCGATTGAACGGGCAATGTCAGTGGCAAAGAATAAATGACAGATAATTATCGGATGAGGAGAACCAGTATGGGTGTGCATGTACTGCGTTCGGTCAGTGATTCAAATGAAACAGTTACACACTCACCATTGCATGGAAATTAGTTTATCTGATAAATAGGCATAATTAAATTGTTGTTACGGATTTTTTGTTAGCGTGTGTGTGTTTGTAAGTATTATGTGAATTTGTTCACATACTTGCTTTCTTTTGTGTTGTTTTGATTGAATTCGACGTCAGCTATTTATAGGACATACATACGATGCTATAAATAGACGATGTGTCTTCATTTGGACAAGTGGGAATGTAGGTGGCTTTACTTCAGAGACACTTTTTGGGAAGCACTCAACAGTCTTCACCTGATTGTTATTATGTGTACTTTGCATCTCAGTTCCAGGGTCAAGCAAGGTCATGGGGATGGAGCAATTTGTAAGCAGTATCGTGTAACGCACTTAAATCATGAACAATGCAAACAAAAATAAACAAAGCACCAAAATGTCACACCTACAGCCGTCTGTATAGGTGTCACTGTCTTCGAAATGGAAAGTTTGCTTAATTAAGTATGAATGTGTGTGGTTCCATAAACAATCGTACTTATGGACGACAAACTAAATGGTTTCCAGACTTCAAATCGGTTCTTGAAATGTTTCACTGCAGAGAAACCGAGATAAACATTTGTTCACGAAGCGTTCTTTCATAATATCAAGCAACACTTGTCCAATCATGTGAATGTAGAACAAGAACAACACAAGTGTTTTCATGCTCAGATATCATGTTCGGTTGACTAAATGGTCTTTTGATAGTAACCACAGATAATGTATGCAGACACAATGTGTGTGAGCTAACCGGTGATCGACTAATTTGTATATTATTCAAATTCTTATAAACTAGATGTATTTTTATTGCCTTGTCCATTCACGTATTCACAAAAAAAAAAACAGGATTATGTTCATTAATTCATACGGATAACTGACGTATGTACACGTATGCACGAGGGTGAACTTTCAGGCAATTAGGCTGACATAAATCGAAGCAATAAAAAAAAGAAAACGACTAAGGTCGCAGAAGCTGATCTAATGCCGGATGATCGGCTTACTCAAATATTTTATTTGAATTATGACACCATCGTCAGTGATGACTTAGCAAATAGATGTGTTATTTAATTCAATTAGACAATAATTGTAATTAAAATCATAAGTAAGTTGAATGAACAGAAAACAAAAACCCTATATTTTTTGACAGTGTGTAATAATAAAATACGGACTGTTATTAAATGTGCACACAAAAGAATAAAATACAGTCTGACAGTTTATTATATTCCAACAGGAGCAACCAAGAGCAGAAAGAATTAATGAAGCCGGATGGATGAAAATCCCTCATCAGTAAGATATTCGAAAAGGTGACAAATAGATCTCTGATCACCTGGGCAGACGACAGACAATTAATTCAAATGAACCAATTCGGTTTCAGATCGGGAAATGACACTATTCATGCCTAGTCGAAAGTGGTGTCGTTTATCCAATGAAACAAAAGCCGCCCGCTTGATTGACCAGAAGAAGGCCTTCGACACAGTATGGTTAGAAGGACTTTTCTACCATCTCAATCGGCTAGGCATTAGTAAGCCACTGTTATCTTCTTCTTTCTTCTTGGGCCTCAACCAACATTCCTCACCATCTAGCTCGGTCTTGTGCTAGTTGCTTCCAACGAACGTTCAACTTATTTAGGTCCCCTCCTAGCTGCGTGCGCCACCGTAGGCATGGCCTTCCTTTACCGCGTTGTCCCTATAGGTTGGAGTCGAAGACTTTCCGGGCCGGAACATTGAACATTCGCTCGACGTGACCTAGCCATCTGAGACGAGAGATTCGAACTCGTTTGACCAGGTCGATGTCGCTGTACAGCCCGTAGAGCTCGTCGTTCAGTCTACTCCTCCAAACACCATCCGTACATACGGGACCGAAGATAATTCGGAGGACTTTTCTTTCGAAGCGCCCAAGAATATCCTCGTCCGCTTTAGTTAGAGTCCATGCTTCTGCGCCATTCAGCAGGACTGGGACTATCAGGGTGTTATATATAGCTACTGCTATACTTACCTAGTACGTAACCTCTACAAGTATTTTTTGAAATCAAAAATGGTCTCCAACCGGGTGCCGTTAATTCGCCAATCCCGTTCGACATTTTCCTGAGCGAAATGTTCTTTTTCTCAGGCAATTGCGTATGCCGATGACTGTAGTCAGATACCCTGGGATACCGGGCTTGCCTTCGCTTTTACAGACCACCAGAGTCACAGTACAAAAAATTCTACTCCAATGAGGTGCACAATTTCCTGGTATACTGCGAGAGCGATTAAATCTCCGCGGCCCACAATACCCAGTACCATGAAAGGGTACGTCACAGTGGATTCGTCCCTCCAAAAGTATGTCTCTACTTTGGTTTTTTTTTTTTTTCATTTTTTTTTCTTTCAATTTATTTACTTACATGCTAGACAAAAATGCTTAAAACTAGCTTAAATAACTTAGCAATCATTCTTACATCTAACCTACTGACCCTATACAAGTACTCTAAGCTAATATGATCTTAGGTTAATTGTGCCTTTCGGCTTATGCAATGTTTTTTCTTTTTATTCTGTCTATGAACAATCTGCTTTTTTTTGTTTGTTTGGCCAAGAAAACTTCAAAAATAAAAAACGTGGCTTTCTTTGTCTATCTTAAAGTAACTTAACCTAGCATTAAAACTTAAGACTATCTTAGCTATGTCCGTAACAGTACGGACACGTGCACCACGGCATATATGCTATGTATATGCCTAGCATATATAATTTATACGCCGTGGTGCACCTTCTTTTTGGAATTTTGTTATTTTTATTTATTTTTTTTTTGTTTTGTTATTAATTTTTTTTTTTCTTACGAACTAACTTAAAACCTATGTAAGTTAGCCACTATGGTCAACTATCTGTATCTCGTTATGTTAAGAAGCTAGCGGTGGCGGGACCTGTTTTTGGTGTAACCACCAATAAAATTACCGTTCTTTGGCAGACTCTCTCCTGTCTCGAGCAGAGATCGCTCTACTGAACCGGAGGAGATCCTGGTGACTGCGAGCGACGTCCCGTTCATATTCAAGTCGCCTGTCCACTGTTCGGCGTACGACGTGGAAGATTACAGGACATCCGTGTGGATCCTGTATTAGGCCAATTGTGTCGAGATAGAGGAACGCCTCGGGAGGAATAAAGCCGGTAAAGCGCACTCTCTCATGGTACATAACGTTGGGGTAGTAAGCCCCAAAGATCAGACTGTTGGACGAAGTCTTAGCTCGTGCAATATGCCTTCTGGTCAGCTTGATAATAAAATTATCTATTCTGTTGAGGTTTGCCTCGTTGTACAGGACCTCATTGGGATAGTACTTCTTGTACTCAGACTCGGGTGTACGATACAAACGGAGACAAGTCCGAAGACATTGCCTCTCGAACAACCTCATCTTTTCCATCTGGGAAGGATTCACGTTGAACCACAGTGAACAACCGTATGCCATAATTGGCCGGATGAGGGACATGTAGCAGATTACCTTCACCCTGGTATCAAGTTGGCTGCTGTAAAACAACCTCCTTGCCACAGCAAAGGCCTTTTTAGCTTTGGCTAGAGCAATATCTACCTGTTTGTCAAAATACAGATATTGATCCAACCAAATGCCAAGATACCTAACTACACATTTCACATCTAAAGGGCGTCCCTGTGGGTCATCAATGCCGAACTTACGCCAGTTTGTGCGCGCATTCCATGATGCCATGTACAACGGAGTTCTGAAAGGTATAGTTTCACACTTCCGGAAGTTGATAATCAACTTTCAGTCGTCGCAAAATCGCTGAATTTGTTCGAAGTCACCTTGCAACAAGATATTTATTTCTTCGACCTTCGGACCTGATCTGTACGCCACTAAATCGTCGGCGTACGCAATTAAGTGTGGCATTGAACCTATAAGATCTACAGTGAATATTGAAAACAGGATCGGCGAACCAACCACTCCCTGTTGCAAACCGTTCTTGATGTCAAAGACCGTGGAAGAAGTTACATCGCCACTTTCCACGACGAACTTTCTACCTGTTATCATGTCATAGATCATGTATAGCAATGGTTTACTTATGCCGAGCCTGACCAGCTTGAGGAAGAGGCCCTCCAACCAAACGGTGTCGAACGCTTTCCCCAAGTCAATCAGGCAAGCACCCGTGCACTGTTTCTTGTCTTTATTCCATTGAATGTCGGACACCAGTTTGGACGCGGCATGTATGGTTTCATGCCCCGCCCTAAATCCGAACTGGTTGTCCGGTATGATATTATTTTCCTCAACCCATTGTTTCAGAACTCGAATGACTATCTTTTCAAAAGCCTTGCTTATGCAAGGAAGAAGACTGATCGACCGAAGGTTTGTCGGGATAGATCTATCTTTGTCCCGTTTAGGGATTGGTTGCACCACAGCTGTCTTCCAATGTTTTGGGTAATATGCATTACTTAGCGCATTGTTAAACAGTGTTGTGTAAATTTGCACTGCTTCGGGGGGAAGATGACGAAGCACAATATTCGGAATACCATCGATTCCCACTGACTTTTTCTTCTTCAGCGAGTTAAAGATACCCTGGAGATCTTCTTGAGAAATCAAGATATGATTTCTGTCATTGGCGATGGCACTATTTGCCATATTAACGTCATTGAACCTGGTGAAACCTGGATTCTCAGATCGCCATTGACTTATCTCGTTACGAAAATTACTGTGGTTCAGCAGGGCTTCGTTCTCCAGTTCGTGATTCGGCCTACGAACCTCGTTGACTGTATACACTCGCTGGAATACAGCACCAATTGCTTTTACCTTCTCCTGGGGATCTTCAACCACGAACAAGTCATTGTCCAACACTGCCCCATCTGGATCGATGCCAATTGCTGTGAGTAAGTGTTCGTTCTCTGTCGTCCTTGGAAGTCTAACACTCTGAATGTCGTTTTGATCTTTTCTCCGAAATATTTTATTTACTTGCGGGAACATACCCGGGTTGTTGGAACGTACAGCCCGAATTTTATTGCCCCAGTGCAAGATTATAGCTATGCTATAATTGATACGGATTAATTGTTGGAGATTCTTGATCTCCGACTTCAACGCTCTGACTTCCGCGTTTTGTGGATCTGTAAACCGCCTATACAAGAGTTTGAGTCTTGGCAGCAGTCTACTTTTGTGCACGTGAAGTGCATCGATGGTAGCATTTCGATAAACATTTCTCTACTTTGGTCACGTCGGTCTGATGCAAGACAAAAATGCGGTACCGCTCCTATTTCACATCGCATGGCTGACTCAACCACGATCGTTCCTCGCACAACGAGCTGAGGAGGGTCTCCTTCGGTTCAGTACAAAGGGTCTCGAGTCGGAATGTGCAAGATGTTGCGTTGCAACATCGCAAGTTTTGGTGACTGGGGAGCGAAGGAACTCCAGCGTCGAACGCTTTAGACCCGGTGTAGAACGGGTAGTGCGTACTCCCTTATGGGCCGCAGTCGGTCTCTGTCTTCCGTTGGATTAGACTGAATTCTGGCTACCGCAACATATGACCGACTTACATATCGTAGGGTAGTTTTAACGTAGTTGGGTATACACATGTGTACTTTTCATTACAAATTTTTCTTAATACTAAGCTGTTCAGATAACACTAATTAGTTAAAGAAATGTATGTTAGAATGATATAGAATAAGCATTTTCAGTACATAAGCTTATTGTGGATTAAAATGGAAATGATGGCAGATTTCCAAAAAACCGGGTTGATAATGATCTGATCACTTTTAGGGAGATGCTGTGCAAAAGTTTAATAGATACGGACCTCCTCCTAAAGACGGTGCAGCCTCAGTTGGAACACGAAAGTGTACAAGTTTTGTTCCTGCCACCGAATACCACATCCCTTATCCAACCACTGGACCAAGGAATTATCGCAACATGTAGAACTTACTACATCAAACGAACATTCCAGTACATTTTGCACAATTTGGATTTGGACTCTTACAGTAATTGATGCCTGGAAAAAGTTTTCCATTAAATATTGCGTTACACATGCTGCTTTAGCATTATTAGATTTACGACCATCCTTAAAGACCATCCTTAAAGGGATGTTGGAGAGCAATTTGGCCAGAATTTGTAAAAAAGTAAAAATCCTGTGGACCCAAATACAAACGAATATCCCAATCTAATTGCTTTGCTACACGCAGTTGGTGGGGAGGGTTTTGATGACTTGGTATTCGATGACATTGATGAACTGATGATTGATAAAGTTCTTAGCGAAGACGAAATGTTGATGCTGATTCCATAGAAAGCAGCGATAGTGAGGAACCTGTAAAATTAACTGCAAATTTAATTCAAGAAGGACTTCAACTTGCAAATAAATTAGGACACCATTTCGTCATAAATGATCCCAATGTCGAAAGAGGTGCACAATTCCAATGTGAGCTGAATTCTTGTAGGTAGCAAGAATTGGCTAACAACGGCTCATAACAGAGTTCATTGTTAAAAATGTAGATGCTGAACGAGCAAGAGAAAGACCAGTTCAAAATTATTCCGGCGATGATAGTGATTGTATGCGCGTTCGAAGCAACCGAAGCAATCGGATATGCGATTAGAGTGCATATCCTTTTTATCATTAATAACTATGCTTGTAAAAATAAGCATTATATATTGTTCTTAAAAAATCCTTGTTTTCACTAATTTTAATAGGTTTTAGACATTAGGAACCAATCACCTATTTTTGCATACGATCAATGCCATTTTTTGTACGTTTCTTTCTGGAACCAGTCTACCGTGTAAAAAAAGAATAAGGTGTACATACAAATCTATGCATTGTGCAATGAAAAGGAATCTGATTCTCTTCCTCGTCCACAGTATTCACAAGTAAACCAATTGCTTTACTAGCGCTTTGTTTATTTAAAATTAATTGATTTTTTTGCTAAACTGAATCAAATTGAAACGTCAAAACATTTTAACAATAAATTCAGTGAGGCTCATCCTTAAATGAATTCACTGCGCAAAATCCCTTCGGATGAATAAATCTATTCGAAAGGCAGTCGAATAGTTTAAATCTCAAAACGGGGAAACAGCAGTTGGCATGAGTTATCCTACGCTTGATCTCGGTACTGATGTTATTTGTACAATTTACTCCTGAGCCGAGGTAAGTGAAGACCTTGACTACCTCAAATTTATAGCTGCCCATTGTGACGTTCTGTCCAAGACGTCGATGTTGTATGTCCTTTTTTGAGGACAGCATGTACTTCGTTTTGACCTCATTCACCGCCAGACCCATTTTATCCGCCTCCGTCTCAATGTTAGCAAAAGCCTCACTGACGGCTCGCTGAGTTCTGCCAATCACGTCAATGTCATCGGCGTATGCTAACAATTGCACGGACTTCTGGAAGATCGTGCCTCTAGTGTTGGCGTGTGAGTTTTGCACGATCTTCTCCAGGGCGATGTTGAAGAAATCACATGACAGCGCGTCGCCTTGTCTAAAACCTTTTTTGACATTGAAGGTCTCGGTGAGTTCGTTACCGACCTTGATGGAGCAGCGAGAGTTCTCTATCGTCCATTAGTACATATGTACTCAGGTATTTTACATGAAAGAGTTCTGGAAATAGTAAAGGGTAGTTCACACCTTGCAATGTTGTGAAAATGGAAGTGTGAAATAAAATTACGTAGGGTGTTAAGGTAATTTTGTTCATGAAAAAATGAGTCAAATCTAAAAATTACGAGTCCCAGAGTCAGGCTAAGAAAAAGTAGTCGTTTTTATTCTATGGATTCAATGTGGTAACACTGCGCCTTACCCAATTATTGCTTTGAAAAGTAAGTAATGAGACTACGTTCCCAACCGAGCGCAGAAAAATCAATGTTGCAAGCTGCCCCCGCTGATAATTATGGCTGGCAAGGGTCATCCCTTGGTGGTCCGTGGCATTGTGGGTATGTGCGTCGACCCCAACCTCGACGTCGTAGGTTCGATTCCAGCTCTGAGCGACAGAAACAATTTTCACGGCCCCACCTCTTTCGAGTCACTGACAATGCTCAAAGAGTACTTTCTGTCTAGAAAAAGCTTCTCAAACTTGGCCGTTCGGATTCGGCGTAAAACTGTAGGTCCCTTCCACTCGTGAGAGAACAATAGCACGCACAACACGAGTGGTTGCTGAGAAGCTAGGCCCTGGCCCCCTACGGGCTGTAGCGCCACTCATATTATTATTATTATAAGGGTTATCCCTCATGGCCTACAGCACCAATAAACGGATACTTTAGTCACATTAATTAGGAACTGGTTTAAATATCTGTGTGCCTGCAAGGAATGACTACATATCTGACCTGATTAATTGAATTGTAAACGAAACAAAGAATCCAATACCAGAATAAAGCATACACTGCTGTGCAAAATACTAAGCACACCTGGTTCCTTATTCCCTCTCGCTCAGTCTAACACTCAGAGTGCTGATGCAGACGCTTGATTGGTATTATTTTTGTTGGATCTGAATAGAGGTTAAAATAAGAGCAAACATATGCCTCTAGTTTGTTTACTTCAGTAGTTCTGAGCTATTTGTGGAAGTAAGTCCATATTTACATATAAGCACACAAAACTTTTCAAGCAACGATTTTTAGACGTTTTCTTTTTTTGTCCACTTTTACATTGTAAGTAATAAAAGTATTATTAAAAGAATAGATTTGACAGTTGTGGTGGCCCGTGGCGTTGCTTTTCTTTTTGACAGTTGCTATTGTTAGTGTACTTGAAGAAAAATAGGTCGGAATAAGCATTGCTCACCAGAGCAAAGAAAAATAATGCTATTGCCAAAAATGTTTCTCGATCCGCAGGAATGGTCAAAAATGCTCTGAAATTTTATTATTCGGAAATAACTTGTGGTCGAAGGCGCAAAACAACTCTAAAAACCAACCTTCAAATAGTTAGGTGCGTCAAAAAGGAGCCGTTTATAACATCAAAACAAATCAAGACAGCCTTAGACTTAAACATCGATCCCCCAATAGTTAGAAGAAGGTTGATAGAACATAATTTGAAAGCTTCACATCCATAAAAGTGTCCGCTTCTATCAAAGAAAAATATCAAGGATCGTATTAAGATTGCGGAAGTCAATGGCAAGAGACTACCTGAAAAATGGCACAAAAATTAATTTATTTGCGCCGGATACATCAAAAAAATATGTGAGAAGGCCAACCGGTATGCAATTTGACCCCAGGTTTACGGTTAAAACAGTGAAACATGGTGGCGGAAACGTCATGGTCTGGGGATGCTTTTCTTATTACGGTATTGGTTCCATTCATTGGATCGAAGATATTCCAACAAAGGAAAAATATGTGGAAATCTTAGAGACAGTCATGTATCCATATGCAGATGACAACTTACCCCTACTTTGGCAGTTCCAACAGGACATCGATCCTAAGTACACCGCCAAAGTGACGAAGAAGTGGTTTACTGATAAAAATTTTAGAGTTCTTCAATGGTCAGCACAATCCCCAGACCTAAATCCCATTGAGAATCTTTGGGGATGTGTCAAAGGAAGGTTAAATGAAGCATCTAAACCGAGCAACAGATTCGAACTAGGGGCAAATGTAAAGAAAATCTGGTGTGAAATACCGACATCGTTATGCCGGAAACTGGTCGACTCAATGCCTCGTACATGCGAGGCTGTTTTGAAGCTGAAGGGAAGTACAACAATAATAATATGGGTGGCGCTACAGCCCGTAGGGAGCCAGAGCCTAGCTTCTCAGCAACCACTCGTGTTGTACGTGCTATTGTTCTCTCACGAGTGGAAGGGACCTATAGTTTTATGCCGACTCCGAACGGCCAAGTTTGAGAAGCTTTTTCTAGACAGGAAATACTCTTTGAGCATTGTCAGTGACTCGAAAGAGGTGGGGCCGTGAAAATTATTTCTGTCGCTTAGAGCTGGAATCGAACCTACGACGTCGAGGTTGGGGTCTACGCACATACCCACAACGCCACGGCCACCACACAACGAAATATTAATAATAATAATTTACATTCTTATTTAATTATATTAATACGAGGTTACTAGCTTCAATATGTTCATTGTTTTGTGTAAATAATTTTTTTTTTGCTAAATGTGCTTATTTTTGTGCACAGATAAAAGTGTTGATGTTATTTGCTTATTTAATTTATAAAAATATCTATCGTTTGAAGTCCGTATTTATTTTTTAATTTTTTAAATTAACCCAAGTATAAAACGGTTGTTTTAGCTTTAATAACCATTATTCGATTTTTCGACCAGCTGTGTTTATTATTTTGCACAGCAGTGTATGTATTTGTCTTAAGATGAATACAAGAGAGACTCTTTTATGTCAACCGCTGTACAGCGCTATATTTAACATATTTTTGTTTCAATCATCGTACATCTACCATGTGTGATGAACAAATGTCAATGTACATACATGCACACAACATACATTTACATATTTACGTCACTGAAATAATCACTCTAAACGAGAGCAAAGTGCACTGAAAAAGCTAATGTGCACCACTTTGCCTTTATTGAGCTGTCAAGAGCAATATATAAATAATCGGAGAAAAAAAAAGCAACAACACAAAAGAATCAATGCATAAACAATCGAGACAATCACAAAGAAACAAACAAAAATACAAACTTAAGCTGTTACACAACTTTCAGAAAATTTCTAATAATTAGCTTTGATAAGCCTGTTATAACATGCAGGGCAAGCATTCAGTCAGTCTGTGTTGACAAATAAATATTCATGGCTTGTGGGAGAGAGCAAGCGATAAAACAAAAAATTCTTCGCGTGTATTGCGACGGTGACTGTACGTATACTAACTAAGTGATAACGTACTTAACCACACTGTACGATACGCCACCACATATTTCATCAAAGTGTACGTGGGGAGATTGTTATGAAAAAAAAAAACAAAAAAACACATGTAACCTCTAGTAGCAGTTGTGAGCCTCAGTGCTTCAGTGTGCAATTTATATTGGAAAAGAGCAAAATAATAACAACAGCTGATTTTCTAAAAATGTGAAATAACAGTCGCCGCAGGTAGGTGTATACATATATCGGACTCTCAGCTGAATATATGAACTCTGAATGGTTGTTGTTATTTATTTTCGGTGCTAGCGAGTGTAAAGTCAGTGACATTATTCTTTTGTGTATTATGTACAAACAAAGGCGATGAGCTTGATAAAACAGTGAGTGAAAATAATCACATACACTTGTACGCGCATGTATCTATTTTCACAAAATGTGTAATTTCGAAAGTCGATAGCATGAACTATTCACAATGTTTTTAAATCTGAATTTGATGGGCTTGTGCAATAATTAATTGAGACATTTTATGTGTCACACCGCACACAGAGGTAGTTGTGCATGTGTACACTCGTGTGCGAGCACATAACGAGTTAATTGCACTTGAATTTCCTTAAGTGTTATAAAGTGGAGAGAGATAATAAACTCTAGAAGACATTCTAGGGCATGTTATTAAATTGGTGAGAGATATTTACGACGTTTACCGATATGAAATGAGCGTTTTTTTTTTTTAAATAAAACACTAATTATTAATGGGAAAGTAAAAACATTGGGTGGTGGCCCGTGGCGTTGTGGGTATGTGCGTCGACCCCAACCTCGACGTCGTAGGTTCAATTCCTGCTCTGTGCGACGAAGACAATTTTCACGACCCCACCTCCTTCGAGTCACTAACAACGCTCAAAGAGTATTTCCTGTCTAGAGAAAGCTTCTCAAACTTGGCCGTTCGGAGTCGGCTTAAAGCTGTAGGTCCTTTCCATTCGTGAGAGCACGTACAACACGAGTGGTTACTGAGAAGCTAGGCCCTGGCCTCGGCCCCCTACGGGCTGTAGCGCCACCCATATTATATTATAAAGTAAAAACATTTTATTCAAAGTATTGGCCATTGTTTTCTACAAATTTTGACCACCTTTCTGGCAATTTTTGAATACCACGCCAATAAGATTGTTCGTCTATTAAAGCAAACCAATCAGACACCCAATTTTCGACTTCTTCGTAGGAATCGAAGTGCTGCTCAGCCAATGCGTGTCCCATCGATGAAAACAAATGGCAGTCGGAAGGAGCCAAGTCTGGTGAATACGGCAAGTGGGGTAGCTGCTCCCAACCAAGACAAATTCTGGTCATTTCTCGATCAATGCATGGTTCAAATTGATCATTTGTTGTCGGTAGCGATCAGTATTAAGGGTTTCACCAGTGGTACACCACACCTTTCTGGTCCCACCAAACAAACAGCATTGTCTTCTTGCCGAATCGATCTGGTTATGCAGTCGATGTCGATGGCTGTCCCAGACTAACCCATGATTCTTAAAATAAATCCCATTTTCATCGCCAGTAACAATCCGATGCAAAACCGATTTTCTTACGTGTCTTTGAAGCAAAATTTCACAAGAGTTTTTTATTTGTCTTTCATTTAATTCATGTGGCACCCATTTTCCACACTTTAGGATCTTGCCCATAGCTTTTATGGTAAACGGTCAGAAATTGTTTGTTGTGCAACATTTAACATTGCTGCCATTGGCTTTTGACTTAAAGTGTCATCTCCATCCAATATCGTTTGCAATTCGGCGTCTTCAAATTTTTTTGGTGGTCTTCCACGTTCTTCGTTTCTCATATCAAAATCATTATTTCTGAACCTTTGAAACCATCTTTTGCATGTTGCTTCTGATAGAGCATGATCACCATATGCCTCGACAAGCATTCGGTGCGACTCACTTCAAATGAAAACAAACAATTAATGCTTTCCGCAAATCATCACTTTCTGGCACAAAATTGGACATCCTTAACACGATGAAAAAATATGATTTTGTCTGTTCAATGACTTGATGTATACTAAATACTTTTCACAGATGTCATAGCAAACAAACAAAAAAATAAGGGCTCGTTCACAACAAATGTTCCCTATCGAGACATTTGTATCTTGACGCTCACTTCATACGGGATATACCTAATACGTACCACCCATTTTTACGTAGGTACATACAACTTATGTGTACGTAAACGTACTCGAAAAAAATGTTTTCCTCCATTAGCTGGAAGATAATGGGTAGTCCACAAACTATTTTCGTATTTCTAATCAAACTTCAACTAATTAAACTAAATGTCTACCATTTTGGTGGACCACCTTTTGCCATTTTTTCCGCTAGAGGCATTTATTTGCCCATTATTTGACTCTCGGGCAAAGAGGGTTAGCTACATACATTAGTTCACCGCACAAGGGTTGTTGTGATGGCTATCCAGGGTCGCCACGAGAAGGTTGTATGTCAACCTAACTTATTCATAAGCAGGGATCGCGTTGACATGCTATCAGGTTGGGGATGCAGACGGCAACTTTGCCCTCTGTCCATGAGACTGTCTAAAAGTCACAATTTATAAATTTAGGATGTATTACATCTAATCTAATTGAATTCGACGTTACTGACTACAACAACGACATCAGAGTCAGATAAACGTTGGAATGAAAAACATCCCGGGTTGTTGTTAACGCCAATTGGACTCTAGTGAGGGTTGCAGCTTACTGGGGGCGATTGGTGTGTTGTAAATATGTTGTTTAGAATCTTAGCACCAACTGGGTTCATGAGTAGGATCGGCCAGATGAGTGTGGGAACATTATTCGATAAATGTACAATTTGTGGGGTTTCTCGGCGAAAAATCTTCACAGGCTTCTCCTGAAGCCACCTTTACGCCATTAAGCATTGACCGAAACAAATGGTAGTCCGTTGGTGCAAAGTCAGGGCTATATGGTGGATGCATCAAAACTTCCCATCCAAGCTCTCCTAGTTTTTGCCGTGTCATCAAAGATGTGTGTGGTCTAGCGTTGTCGATGATGAAAAACGAAGCACTTTCTGTTGATCATTTCTGGCCGTTTTTGCTTCAATCACATCAGTTGTTATCAGTAGAGTGTAGAATCAGAGCAGCTCAGAGTGGATGATTCCTTTCCAATCCCATCAAACACCCAGCATAACCTTTCGATTCGTCAATTCTGGTTTTCCACCATTTGTTGAGCTTCACCGCGCTTGCACCACGATCTTTTTCGCACGTTATTGTCGTATTTGATCGACTTTTCGTCTCCTGTTACCATTCGCTTCATAAATGTTTCGATTTCATTTCGTTTCAGTAAAGAATCGCAGATGTTAATTCGGTCCATTAAATTTTTCACAGACAATTCATGTGGAACACAAATATCGAGCTTTTTTTTTGAAGCCAGCCTTTTTTAAATCGTTCAAAAGCCTTTGATGATGATTGTTTAGTTCCGATGTCATGACTGCTTATGTGACGGTCCTCGTCATTTTTTTCCATAATTTCATAGACTTTTTCAACGATAGGTCGACCAGAGCGAGGTGCATCTTTCATATTCTTTCATATTCCTATAATAAGGGCTAGTCTCACTAGTCTCTCACTAGTCTGCCCGTTTCTGAGGCAATTTAAAAAAAATTCTTAAAAAAGTTTTGTTTTGTGAAATGTTGTGAGAATGGATTTTTTCGATACTATCCTTAGGTCTGCGTTCGATCTTTAATACTGTTTGCGTTGATGGGGTGAACCTGAGCCTAAGTCAACAAGCCTCTCCCGCTGGCACGCTCCTTAGCCAGCTGCCTCCTATTTCGCACTACAAGTTGGTTGAAGTCCTTCTCGACTTGCACCATCGGCTTCGTGGGCGTCCTCTATTGCGTTGTCGCACTTCTTCGGAGTCGAAGACTCTTCGGGCTGAAGCAGTGTTGTGCATGCGCTCTACACGACCTAGTCATCTTAGGCGTTGAATCCGTAGACGCCTGACTAGACTCATGTCGCTGTACAGCCCGTACAGTTCGTGGTTGAATCTTCTTGTCCAGAAATCTTCAACGCAAACAGGACCTGTAATGACCCGTGGTCTATCTAAATTAAATTAAACACTACACTCCGGAGTTCAATAATCGAATATTTATTTTCGCTCTTCAAATATTTATTGACACAATCTCCAAAGTGATTCTGCCTACCTTGTTACTCATAGACTCACTCAAAGCAAGTGTGTGTACCTGCAGCTGGCTAGTCATTCTCGGGAGGTACAGATCTCCACAGGACCAAAGATTGAACGCTGAATTTTCGCATGAAGAAAACCAAGTGCATCTCCATCCGCTCTTGAGATAGTCCAAGCTTCCGCTCCATAGAGCAGAACAGGGATGATCAAGGTCTTATATATTGTTAGCTTGGTCCTTCGAGAGAGGGTTCTACTACTCAATTGCCTCTTGAGTCGAAAGAAACAGCGGTTGGCAAGAGTTTTATGAATAAACTTATCTTTGATTCTTTGAGAATTTTTCCTTCTTATGGTCATAACTTGTTTAAATTGGTTAGGTCTTCAAGCACATGCACTGAAACTGATTGAAAGAGATTGATTAAGGCACGCGTCGAAATGAAAGTCCAAGCAAAATAGTGTCTAATCACACCGTCATAGATTTTTGAATGAAAAATAAGAGGTGGACACTTGAAAGAAATAATAAAGATCAACTTTCAATTTCTTTAGCTATTGGTCCAAGTTAAATAGTCCACTAAATATTGAGAGAGCTCCTTACATGTATGTACATACATACATGTACGATTGAGTGATCTCCATAAAATATACATCACCCGGTGAATGTTCCCAAACTGCAATCCCATCATTAATTAATTCAAGAGTTTACAAAAACATTTCCCTTAATATTAGATTATACTTAAGCATGAAAATCGTTACAAAAATTGTATAGAAGATGTATAACTAAGTCTCATTAAAATGGCAATTTGATGAAGAGAGGATAACAAACAAGATAATGCATAATTTCTCAACCGCTCAGATATTAAACGAGGAATGATAAATTAAGCATCTTAGATAACAGTACAATTATAAATTCAATCAATTTTTGTCTTTGAATCGCTTTATCAAATCGTTTTAATTAAATATACAGTATTGAGCAAAAGAAAAGCGCCTTTTGGTTATTATAAATTTGATGGTTGGATTATTTGGCACTATTATATTTTAATGTCTTACGAAAACTTTAAATGTGTCGGATGTTTTTTGAAAATGTTCCCTAATGTGTCAATACTAGATTTAAAAAATGTTAATATTTTGATAACACAAGTTTCTTTGCTGTAGGGAAAACACTGCACTAACTAAAAGTCCAAGGAAATAAGAATAACTGGTGGAAGAGAACGAAAGAACATGTTTAAGTTGGGTTTACTTGGACTGGTTGGATTTGCGTATCAGACCACCAAACTAATATACTTTTAATTTGAGCAGGTATCCGCCGTTGCAAAAATCACTACTCGCTGTGGTGGGTACAACTCTAATGATCACAAGGATTCGCAGAATTAAACGTAGTTTCGTTAAAAAATAGGACCGTGTTTTGAAAATCTCTCCTCCAGCTTTTTTAAGGTCACTTTGGCACATAATTTGTGTTTCTCCGTTCAACTAAAGATGTGCGATTGGACGCGGATTTCATTTCATACACAGACTTTTTGGATGTACACAATTATCTGCTCAGCACAATTTATGTTTTGACATATCATTTGCACCGTTTACTCTAACATGGCAGATGTATGAATTAAAATCAATTTTAGAAATATTCAAATTTAATTAATTTAGTGTATGACAATAGTAGATTTACTAGAATTCCGTATATAGCGGCTACAAAAGGTCTTGTAGTAATTCTATTTGGTTAATTTTTCATTAAAAACAGGATGGGCAAAGATAATTTGTTCGTGAAAACAAAACATTACTTTAAATAAATTACTGGAAGAAACTTCTCAAACTTGGCCGTTCGGATTCGGCATAAAACTGTAGGGCCTTGCTCTCCACGGACTGTAGCGCCACCCTCTGACAAATACCATGCATGCATGCACCCCATTCTCAACACCATAATCATGACTTCGACGTACCAATGACAACCAATGGCAAATAGCAAAAAAAATTGCTATTCTCTCATTTTTGTCGGAAATGTTTGAGTCTACTGTTAGCTGAGCGATTGAAGGATACAATCTTATAAGCCCAATGTCATCTTCTTCTGCTTTGGCTGGGGCTACAGTCCGGGGTAAACCTGAACCTCAGCCGACATGCCTTTCCATCTATCCCGGTCTTGTGCCAGCTGCTCAACTCATGCTGGTCTTCTTCAACTTATGCAGATCTGCTTTTAACTGTGTGCAACACCGTAGGCGTAATCTTCCTGTTCCGCGTTGTCCTTCGGGGTTGGAGTCGAAGACTTTCCGGGCCGGAGCATTGGTGTCCATTCGCACGACGTGACCTAGCCATCTGAGCCCAATGCCATCTTCTTCTTCTTTAGCTGGCGCTACAGTCCGGGGTGAACCTGAACCTCAACCGACATGCCTCTCCATCTATCCCGGTCTTGTGCCAGCTGCTGAAACTTATGCTGGTCTCCTTCAACTTATGCAGATCTACTTTTAACTGCACCACCGTAGGCGTAATCTTCCTGTACCGCGTTGTCCTTCGGGGTTGGAGTCGAAGGCTTCCCGGGCCGGAGCATTGGTGTCCATTCGCACGACGTGACCTAGCCATCTGAGACGAGACCGTACATACGGAACCGAAGATAATTCGAAGAACCTTTCTCTCGACATATCCTCGTCCCCTTTAGTTAGTGTCCATGCTTCTGTGCCATACAACAGGACTGGGACTATCAGGGTGTTATATAGCGATATCTTGGTTCTTCGAGAGATGGCTTTGTTCCTCAGTGGCTTACCGAGTGCGAAAATGCAGCGGTTGGCCAACGTGATCCTGTTTGTATTTACTTCGGAGCCCATGTAGACAAAGTCTTTCACTACCATCCAACTTATAGCTGTCTATAGTGACGTTTTGTCCAAGACTTTGGTGTTGGTGGACCTTTTTCGTAGACAGCATATACTTATCCACATTAACCGCAAGCCCCATCTTGGCCGCTTCCCTCACCATGCTCACAAACGCCCCACTGACAGCCCATTGTGTTCTTCCGATGATGTCAATGTCATCGGCATATGCGAGCAGTTGCACAGATTTGTGGAAGATCTTGCATCTGGGGTTGGCATTTGAGTTCCGCAGGATCTTCTCGAAAATGATCTTAAAAAAGTCGCATGACAGTGCGTCGCCTTGCTTAAATTCTTTTCTGACATGATGAAACTTGTCTTTACTTTGTCACAAGCTTTGCACCCAATTCAACTTCTGTAATCCCACTAAAAAGATAATCTATTCATACCTTACTAAGCGGGCTCAAGTTGTTTTATATAATTCAAAACTGTCGTCCTTTGGCAATGTAAACAAGGGAGTACCCCAAGGTTCCATTCTTGGTCCGTTATTATTTTCAATGTTCTTTAAAGATCTGTGTTGGCTTATTGTAATTTCCGCATGCATATATGCAGATATTCAAATCTACCATAGTTTTCCTCTAGGTAAAATAGAAGTATGATTGAAGATTCAGTTGCTAAGTTAAATGAGGATATGTGATCGATTACGAACTGGGCTGAAGTAAGTTCTCTGACAAAAGCAAAGTCATTCCATTCTTAAAACACCATCCCCTCTTTTAAACTATGCCTACATAGAATTTAACTCTGTTGCCGCCGACCATGTAACCAAAAGGCTTGGAATATTGTGTAATAGTGAACTTGGACATGGACATGGATAGATAGTAAAGTATCCAAGGTGTATGCGTCTCTATCAGTCCTCCTGATGTCAAAGTAAAACTTGCCAAAGCACTCATTCAGTTCTTCATTTATGCTGTACACCTGTGGAATCATCTACCTCCACAGCTACGCTTAAAGACCTAGTACAAACAATTTCACTCAGCCTATTTTTCACGCATCCCCAATATGCACGGAAATAATGCCCATAATTTAAATATTAATTTGGACGCATTCAATTTTAATATACTAAGCTGACATCGAAGCTGAGTCGACTCTAGGCTTCTTAAACTTAGCCGTTCGTAGTCCTAAACTCATCTACTTCCCTGATTATTGGAAAACAACTTTGGTAATTTCAATTGGCAAGCCTGGTAAGCTAAAAGACGACGTTAGCAGTTATAGGCAAAGAGCTTACTAAGCAAAGTAAGCAAACCATTGGAAAAGCTAATTAAAGAAAGGATTGACAATCACTAAACTGTGATGCTCCCCGAGTTTCGGTCTGAGCCCTGCAGATATCTCAGCTCAGAACTACTTCCAAAGAACATGGCTGGCACGGCGGTGGATCGCTTATAGTTTGGCAGCCTCTGGGATGGGAAATTTGGTCTTCGTTGACGAAATTATGGATCGAAATGTGTATTTGAATATTCTCAAGAGCAACCTACAGCAGAACGTCATTTATTTTCCAGCAAGATAATGACCCCAAACAGACTTCCTTTTCGGTTAAGGAGTGGTTGCTGTATAATGTTCAAAAACAGCTACGAACGCCACCACAGTCTTCTGATTTGAATGCGATTGAACATCTATGGGCACATTTGGAGCGAAAAATTAGAAAACATGATATCAAATCAAAAGACGGCCTGAAACGTGTCTTGCAGGAAGAATGGTCAAAAAATCGATGAGGTAACAAACTTGGTAAATTCAATGCCGTCGAAGTTGTCTGCCATTATCAAGACAAAATGGTAGCAAAATACTAACTTGTAAATTATTTAGAATAATATATAATATGGATGGCGCTAGAGCCCATAGAGGGCCAGGGCTTAACTTCTCAGCAACCACTCGTGTTGTGCGTGCTATTGTTCTCTCACGAGTGGAAGGGACGCCGAATCCGAACGGCCAAGTTTGAGAAGCTTTCTCTAAACAGGAAATACTCTTTGAGCATTGTCAGTGACTCGAAAGAGGTGGGGCCGTGAACATTATTTTTGTGGCTCAGAGCTGGAATCGAACCTACGACGTCGAGGTTGGGATCGACGCACGTACCCACAACGCCACGGGCCACTATGCCATTCTCAATTTTTACATATTACTTACTTTTGTGACGTTTATTTTCTATATTTGTTATACTTGAATTACGCTTACTGGTTTTTTTTTTGTTTCATATTTATGAGAGTGAGAGTACAAACCTCTCACTCATTGGGTAAGAAAGACGTAGAATACAGTCGAACCCCCAAAATTCAAATAGCCACGGAAACCAATATTGTTCAGATATTTGGTTTGAATTATAGAAAATTCGATTTAAGGATGTTCCAATTACAGAGGTTTGGCTGTATTTCCATTCCCAATGTTCCTATTTTGGTGGGTATAGTTTCTCATTGGAGACACAGCCTTACGCTGATTTTATACACTGAGACCAACATATGAATAAATCGAGGAATTAGTACCCGGCATTCTGTTGGTTGTAGTAGGTATTGAGAATAATCGATTCGATTCGATTAGTATTCGATTGTTTTCTGATGAGACCGAATAAATCGACAATCGAATTCAAATTTTAACAATTGACAATTTATTCGATTGTGAATTTCATTCGCAATCGCCTATCGCTAGACTGGACACTTACTTTTGTGACTAACTCTAATTAGACAAGCGAAACTGAATAAGCTGATTTTCTATAGATCTTTCTTTCAATCCATTCTACTGTATGGAGCTCCCGTTTGGCACACCTGCGCTAAAACTCACAAACTTAAACTTCAAATATGCAAAAATAGAGTCATCAAAATTATGCCCACGTAAATTTCAACCCGCAGACTTCACAGCCAAGCCAATCAACTCAATTTTGTACACCCTCTTATAGACAATGTTACACTTGTCCTAAACCTCTAATTATGAATGTTCTTATAAATGTAAAAATGATTTGTTTTGCTACCTGAATAAACAAATGAATGAATGAATGGAAAAGAAAGGGAATCAATAAATGAAAATGCATATTTTTCTATTCCTTTAATTGTGCTAATTCATCGCTTCTCAAACCATTCTCAATCATCTGTGGATGACTAAAGTCTTCTGCGTACGTGCCGTTCAAGTACATGCATCGATTAGACATTGAACAAAGTCACCAAACAAAACGAACATATCAAGTTTAAAAATAGATGTTAATTCTGACATAACACTGCCTAATAATTCCTTTCGATGCACTGCCTTATCAATTTCTTATCACTCTCACTCCCCAAAATATACCATCTCGTTGAATCCAAAAGTGACGATATGTATAAAACAAGTGTGTACAGTAAATAAAATTTATACAAAACATCAACACCAGACAAAGCCAACCAAATAAAAACAAAATTTCTCATTGACCTTGATTTTTTATACACACACAACCGCAAGAAAAACAAAACGAAGCACAAGTACACAGTTCACTTATAAGAAAAGCTGCACTCATTTTCACAAACACAACCAATGACCCCCAAACAAACAATTTAAATGCGTGCACTATAGTTGTGTTTAGATTGACGTCACCAACAACAATACAATACATACGGTCAATCGTTTAAAAAGGAAACATTCTTTTTTTTTTTTGGCAAGACCAAAGAGAAACAAACAAATTCGCTTTTAAATAACCAAGATAGACTCGCCTTTGTCTATCTGGTGTGTGTTCAATCTAGCTTACATTTATTAATTTATATTATTTACAAGATCTCTATGAATCTGCGATCTGAAGGTGATATTATTCAATCTTTTGTTTGGCCATACACCTGCGTTTCGTAATAGCATCAAGAAGAGTCTCCCAAAAAAAAAAACGAAAGAAATAATCACGAATATAGAATGAAAGCCCTCCTTCGCCCGGTTCCCCTTCCCTCATCCAGAATCATCAGCAGACGAGTAAACAAAACGTGTGTATCTAGAATAGCACCATCACTACTCTTCGTGAACAATCTATTCGAATGATTTTCGTTTGTTGTCTCTGTCACAAAAACCAGTGAAAACAAAAAACAAATGAACAACAACAAGTGATATCAACAAACTGTCAGAATACGCCTTCACGCATACAACTGCACGCCAAAAGCGTCTCTCATCGATCAGATCTGACTGGAAATATGAATATGCCTTCACTTTGAGTGTGCGTTTAATTATTTTAGAGACATATTAAACTTCTCCAACACAGTCAAGGGCCTGTTGCCAGTCCAGAAGAGCACACCAGCTTCTGTCAAAAGATAAACAATTCATAACTCTGCTTGTATTAGCATCGTATCAAACAGCATTTGTTTGATGGGTCTTTTTCTCTTCTCTTTCTTCGATTATATCATAGCGAGTAAAAAGTCAAGTCGTTTGAAAACAATTGAATGGATGCTTTCAGTGGAGTCAATTTCAGTATTATTTGTTTGCCTATATGTGTGCACACACATTCTACGGACACGGTCTAGAGCATCACATAAGCGGTTGTGCAAAAAGTAATCCACATATTTTTGAAGGTAATAATTGTATTTCATTTCCGAAGTGTTTGCCTTTTGCTAAAGCGTACGGTCTAAAGTCCAGGCATTTTTTGGTCTGTTTTGAGAATAAATTCAAGGTTTTAAACTTTCAACACTTTATCGCCTTTTTTTTTTGTTTATCTGATGATTGCACATGACCGACCAGCAAATTTCTGTGTGATCTATCATCTTATCGGAATCCGTTGATTACACGGCTATGGCCACACCATATTCGTCGTTCGTAGGCACGTGCGACTTTAGTCGCATCAACCAACGGTATCAGACCTTTAAGTCGGATTTTATGTACAGTGACGTGATCATTTTTTTCCGACAGGTTGCCGAAACGCCAAAAATCAACGACGTTTTGAAATTTCGACGCATCCTATATGCCTACGATGGTGTAATCATCGTCAACAAATACAAACTAAGTGATCGCCACGCTCACATTTAAAACAATTCCAAGGGATGCCTCCACTGAATTCGTGCACGAATGTTTCGTGTCGTTGACATTCGCCGTTGATAATGAAGTCTGTCGACTATCACAAGTTGGATGGGGACTAGTGAAGTTCTCAAAAACAAACACAATTCCCCTTTATGTGGTTGAGATAAGGTTGGTCTAGTGTTCAGTTCGGTTTTTTTCCTTTTCGCGAGTACAAATGTAATGTCAAGTGCAAAGTAAAGTCGTCGCACGAACCGAAGGTAAGATCGGTGACATCGGAAGGAGATAACGGTATTAAATCATGACATAAAATGAGGTTGTGTATTTTATTGAACTCACTCATTATTCAGTGCAGCAGATTCAGATGATATTTAAATAAAAAAATATTGCAACCACTGTTCATTGTACAAACATGGGTATTTTCACACTATACAGAAGTATTATATGCATAATAAAAATTCTCTAAATAAAACCGAATTTAATTTTCAAGCACGTCGTCGGCTTTGACTTGCAGCAGTAACTTGTTAAATAACCAAAAATCTGAGGCTTTGCATACTAAACACTCATTTGAATGAAAGTGTTTTATAAGTTCCAACACAATTTTGAAATGAATTCAATTGTGTAAAGATTTCTGTGTGCAATGGTCTAGATCGAAATAAACTCACGTAGTCATTAGAGAATAAACGACTGACGATTTCAACATTTAGATAGTGATCTGTATATAAGCACAGTGTTGTGTTTGCGCACAAATATGAGAGAAAGTATGTGGAAATAAATCTGGAGTTGTAGTTATTTTTCATTAAGAGAAATAACAACAAACCCACAGATATGTTGTTTCTGTGAATGTGAAAGTGTTTGCAGAATATAGGCAATGACTGCTTGCTGCGATGTTTCGAAACGGATACCGGTCTCGAAGTCTACAATGCTTACTTTTGATATGTATCAAAAAAATACTCACTTTCCTCCTGACTGACATTAGAGTGGTGACTTTAAAAGCACAACCGAAATATAGGCCAGTCAGATTACCAGTTGAGATGCTTGCGGAGATTTGAATAAAAATTCTTGTGTTGTGCTACCAAGAATGTGAAAGTATAAACGAAATGAAAGTTTTCGCGGGATGATTATGTCATGCATATACACGATCCCCTAAGCCACGATCGTGTCATAGGAGGCTATAAATATTGCATATTATTACCTTAAGGTCGAATTCAATTCAATTCAATTCAATTTGAACAAAAACAATACAATTGGATTTACATGCTAAGAGCTTAAGCTCGCGAAATATAGGCTGCCTCACCAATTGGCGCCCAATGGATGTACGATGCTTACAAGGTTTACAAAGTTGTCAATTATAAAACTTAAAATTGCTCATTTATCAATGTGTGTCCTTGTTGTTGGTGGTGAGGCGGCTCATTTAGCCGCTATGGTGACTGCTATCACGGCTTTGATGAAAGTGATACAGTCCGTTGCTTGATGTCCTTGGAAATGTCTGCTAATTTTGAATTGTTGTTCGAGGTTCAAACTTCTCAGGTCCCTATAGCCATTAGTGGTTGCGGATGTCGTGTAGTTGCCTCAGGAATAGCTTTCGTCATTCCAACATTATTTTAGATTTATTAAGGATATTTCGTAAATTTGTTTGTTTAAAAATGTATCGTAGTGGGCCGTGAAAAGCACAAATCAAATCAAATCAATCAACTGCAAGTCGAGTCAAGCGGGCAAATCTTAAATGGAGATTCAGGAATCACTTGGGTAATGTGTCTCGGCAATTGTCGAATGAACCAGAAACTTGAGGAAGGACTCGAAAACTTCCAAAGCTGATGACAGGTTAATAGTTGTATCAAGCGACATCTTCAAGGTCGTTGCAGACAAGATTCCTTATAATTGATGTAACGATTCGCAGAAGGTTGTTAGAAAATAAATGTACCTCTCGAAGCCCTTGCCCCAAGGTCCCACTCTTGAGAAACAAGAATCTGCAGACTCGGGTCAAATTTGCCCAAAGTCATGCCGATTTGCCTGATAACGTCGAATGACGTAACATTCTTTTGACGTACGAAAGCAAAATTGTCCCATTTGGAAGAACTGGTTCCCGACAATACGTCGGTCGTACGTCCAACACTATTTCACCCCAATTTACGGTAAAGGTAAAATGCGAAGGTCATCGTTTGGTCATGTTTTTCGTATTACGGCTCGGAGCCGATGCATTTTGATTAATGGTATCATCGATCAACATGTTGATGTAAAAATCCTTAAAGAAGTTATAATCTCCTATGACGAGTACAAAGTACCATTCAAATGGGTGTTTCAGCAGCAACCAACGCATACGAGCAAAAAGACAAAAGAGTTGTTTCGGGTCAAGGTCATGAAGTGGCCACTACAATCCCCTGAACTGAATCATATTAAAAGCTTGTGATACTATCAAACGTGTTCCTGATGCCAAGCCAACAAGCAACCGACAACCTTGGAACTTTGTCTAGGTAGCCTGTTTGCTAAGAGATGGCGTAACTTGTATTATTCCATTGGAACGTGCGTTGGAAAACTACTGTCAGGTTGTCATAGAAAAAGTCATAGCTTCAGATGGGCATTACTTTGAATAACACTATATTACATGCTTTTCTTAAAAGTACGTTAAATAAAAAAACAGCACGAATTAAGTTATAGACCTAATATATCAAAAGAGTTTTTAATTTCAAATATTAAGGAATTGTTACGAGCACACCTTCTCTGTTCAAAATAAATAAATTTGTTGCACGTCAAGAGCACACGAGAATATTAAATTCATCAATATGCTTAAAAAGCTGTAGTATAAAAGAGCAGTAAAAACCAACGATCTTATTGATGCAGAAATAGTTACAAGAAGTTTGGTGTATTGTAACATGCATTTTTAAAGGGAAAAAATCATGGTAATAGTCGAATTAGTTGATCCCAGTTTGTTTAACAAGAAGTTGATACATTGATATGAATTCAATATGTTTCGTGGGCGTAGAAGTTTATCATCATCATCATCATTTTCTGACCCGCATGATCCATTAAAGAGGTCACGGGACTAAAGCACGCACTAGAGATCTCCAGGTGACTCGATACTTCACCATAGACTCTGACTCATTAGGAGTGATGCCCGGGCTCAGCCAAGCGAGTTTTTGGACTTGGTCTAACCACCTTGTCCTGGGTCTTTCAGTGGGACGCCTTTCTGATGGAGTCACTTTTCAGGCAGGCCTCGGCAGACGTGATAGTGGGGATATTCCACGTGTCCAAGTCATCTCCGTTCGGAGAAGATAGCTGCTCGGCATTGAGGTCATCGTACTGCCGTATTTCTCTGTAGCTTGTATTCGCGATCTGATTTTTTCGGTCATACCAAAGGCGAGAATTGGAACAAATACAAAAGTTTTACAGCAATTTCTGAATATAGATCTGCCAAGCTGTTTCAATGTTGATCCGGCTTGGCCAATCCTACAGGAAGTACTGACGAAAACATTGTTTTTTTAACATAAAATGGTTAATTGTACTTGCGAATTTCGATTTAGCTAAGTTTTCGTTACTATAAGCATTAAAACAAAAAATACGATTACCCAATATGTACAAATATCAGCATAAAGTCCAGTCCATTTTTAACTTCTTCTTCTCTGATTGGCGCTTCAGTCCCTGGTGGACCTGAGCCTCAACCAACATGACTCTCCAGCCAGGACGATCTAGCTGCCTCTGCCCCCAGCTTTTTTAACTTCTGTTTGTATTTTCTTTAGTTGCAGTATTTGTACAGTGTTGGACAAATAATTAGCACACTCAAAGAAATGAATGCAACAAAACCTTAAAATGTATATTTTTCTATATTTTTCTTCAATCCGAACGGACAAGTTTGGGAAGCTTTTTCTAGACAGAAGTACAGAGGTGGGGCCGTTTTGTCGCCCGGACAAGGGATCAAACCTACGACGTCGTAGTTCAAGTGCGTTGGGGTCAATGCACATACCCACAACGCTATGGTCCACCACTGCAAAAACTTCTCCAAATTGTGTCTTCTTCAATCCAAACAAGGATTCCACGTCGTTCCAAAGATTTTCTATTTTACTTAAGTCAGGACTTTGTAGAAGCCAAGGTAAAACACTAATTTTTTACTATTAATCTAGCGCTTTACAAGCCCCGAAGTGTGCTTAGCGTCGTTGCCGTACAAAAATGTGAAATCCGGTTGAAAATTGTCATCAGCGAATGGCTCCATATGCTCTTCCAATATTCGTTTATATTGGTGATGATCCATTCTGATGCCAGTGGTTTCATGATGCCATGCTTGACTGTTTTTGAAATGTAGCGTGGATAGATCTGTTGCTTCGGATGATGCTATGACGTTTTCCATTAGATCCAAAGCGATTAAATTCAGTTTCTTCACTGCAGAGAGATAGAGGCCAGAGAGATAAGGCGCTCATATTCTCAACCAGTAGTTGGTGCTGTTCTACGTACCCGATGAAGGAGTTTTTATTTAGCCTTCCATATTGTTATACTACATACGGCTGTTCCATGCATTTTATTCACTTCCTTATCCCTGCTAAACTGGAAGCTCAATATCCAGGAAAGGGTAAAAAAAAGCCTCTTCTGCACTTTTTTGCTGCAAAAAGGCCATTGGATGCAAATGGGGCCTAAAACCTCGCATCGCTCCATATAATGATTTTTGCAGAAGCTGCATGGATGAAGAGGAGGAAGAGAACACTCATCACCTTCTCTGCTCCTGCAGTGCTCTTGCTAGTCGTAGGTTCCTGCACCTAGGAGCCTACTACTTCAGCGACCGTAACGAGCTAAAAAGTGCCAGCATTGGCCAACTAAATCGGTTCATCAGCAGCACCAACTGGTTCCAGCGTTAGGAGAAGTCAATCCGCGTGGTATCACAATGGGCCTACTCTGGCCTAAGTGTGACTGCTCTGCAGCAGTCAGCCACTACAACCTAACCTAACCTAACCTATCCCTGCTGAAGTAATTAATGCATTTTTTCTGCGGCACAAGTAGTGATAGGAAGGTCTTCATGCATCACTTGTCCTTCGAGGAGGTCCTTCCTTTGGATCGCTTCGTACGGTTTATTTATTTATTTTTTTGAAATAGTTTGTTGCGTTCAGATTTGCAATTGCAGTAACACTGTTGTCTTGGTACATAGTATTGTTGTCAAATTAATGCTTGCAATGAGCTATCCAGAGCCCATAGGTCCTCTCTTTTAATACGAGGCATCTCTTGAACCACATACATAAGTACACATGGAGATGCATACTCAATAAATTTGATCTACATGTCCTATAAAAAATACACAAATATGTCCACTTCTACCTGGCACAAGATACAAAAGTAAATCAATGAACTCTCAAGTCACATACAAGAAAATGCACTCTGAACAGAAACGTATGCAAAAGAAACGAAAAAGAGAAAAAAAGGGCCAAAACCAAATAACATACCGTGACCCTGAAATTGACATAGAACATAATTGCTTATGTAAACGGCCTTGAAAGTTACATAGATGTCAAAAAAAAGTTCTCTCTCACTCTCCCAAGAGCGCCTTATTTCCTGCCAAGTGCCACACAAACAAGCCGCACAATGAAACGTGTGCCTGTGTCTCTCTGATAATTTTGTTGACATCGTTATTTTGAAAGCTTTCTTCGTCGTGTGGCAATGTGTGTTCCACAAGCAAAAGTGAAACTTAAAAAGAAGTACGTATACCACCAGTTTCTGATTTGCACAAACAAGTTCATCGAACTGGTGCTGCCAATGTTTTACAAGTATACTTGAACTACTATGTAGAAGTACTATTGTATTTTGTTAAATCGTTTTAATGGGATGCTATGTGACGGTACTACTCAGAAAAATGCATGCAGTGTATGCAGTGATGATTCTATATTCCTACTGTATGGGCATTAAATGATACAACTAAGCAAAATGAGGTATAAATTTGCTTCTGGTATAGCAAATGTTTTTGTTATTTTATTCAATTTTGTGTTTCATTAGGCATGTATTTTTGACTACTAAGTACTCAGCTCAGTAATGAGTCTCAATTAAACGCTCTTTCACTGAGTTTATTTCCTGTCTTGTGTTTACGGCCATTGCATTAGATGCCAAAAATAAGTAAATTTAATTCTGAGATATATATGAGTTATATCAATGATATGTTATAGATTTGTGCAAATCAGTAACATGAACAAGTAAATAGAAAAAAGAAAACACTTACAAGTGTCAAATCATCGATTGATACCAACCTTTAATAATCCCCTGGCGCCATCTATGAACGCGTCCCAATCAGTAATGACAGTGACATTTTACTAAGTAGTTTTAACTCAGTAAGTTGTTTTCTTGTGGTTTCCCGTATAAAATCTTACTAAGCTGAGTACTGACCAGTCAAAAAATGCGCATATTATAAAACCCGGTAGTAGTCCGCCTTGTCGAATGACCTAGAGACCTATAAGAACGTACGACGGTCGCATGGAATTTAAATTTTCATTTTTTTCCTCCGGTGGTATAGTAGTAGTCCGATCTGACATGTGGTACGACCGCAGTACAATTTTTTCTTCTGTTATCGATTTTAACGAGTGAGCTTCAGCGGATGAACGAAAATGATATGGTTTCTCGGTAGAATTTAGAATCGTCATCATCGTCAAAAGAAGAACATGCACTCCGATGTTGGTGCCACACTCTAATGAGTGAAGTCAGTGAGCCGTGTTAACGCAAAGCATTTTTGGTCGTACTACCAGGTTGTATAATGTGAACGTACCTAATCCCAGACATTTTACTGGCTACAGTGTCAACAATATTATTATTGTGATAGTTACATTCAGACGAGGTACTTGCTGTTTCCGGAACTCGGTCGTATTGTAAAGGAATTTGTCATTAAATTTCCATAAAAAAATATAAAACGTACGCAAAGCAACAAAGTTTTAAGCCAACTGTTGATTTGTAACTACTTTTTGTCCTTAAGCAGCCCATATACGATTCAACTCAGTTGTCAACTGAGTCGGTTTTTCCGCAAATCAACTCTTGTGTGGCTTTGTCATTGATTTGACGGTTGACGGTTTAGTTGATGAAAAATCAAAAGATTTTAATTTTGCGAAGTTGACTAGCAAGTCTTTCAACTTGATTGAATCGTGTGTGGGCAAGTCGATTGACAAGCTGTCAAATTTAAGGATTTGAAGTATAAATTCATTGTGAAGTGGTTAAAACTTGCACAACGTATCTTACCACCGCAGTCCAAGCACCAAGCAGTCTTTCTTCATTGATGTAGGGTGTGGCCAAGTATCAATTCAGTTGCCAACTCAGTTTACAATCGAATTGAATCGTGTATGGCCTGCTTTATGTTGAATGTATGTTGTTGACCTAACTTAGCTAAGTTTTTTGGTGTTTCTCTTTGAGTTCGAATGAATAAACAAACAGGTACTTATGATAATTGAAGTAAAAAACGGTTTTCCTCATTGGATCCGGTTTCTGTTGCTTAATTCATTTCAGAATAAATACGAAATCAAAACTCCCCCAGGACAGTATTGTTAAATATTTTACGAAATCTGTTTTACACTTATGAGCATCCATAATGATCCACATTTACAGTGATTCACTTAATACCTGTTCATGTGAGCGGCAAACTGCGTATGCGAACTTTCGGAAAGAACCCTTTTGAAGCAAATGTAAGCAAAAAAGTTGCAAAGAGACTGTGACTGAATTATCGAGTTTTTTCATCATTTTCATTTTTCAAAAATCCCAATAAAAGTTAGATTAAATATCCTAAGTTGCTGCTGTGTTCGTGGTACACAAACAGGGAAACGCAATTCACAATCACCTCCCCCAATAAGTGTGAAGGGAAGTGTCAGTTTGCACGCGTAGTTCTCTGCGAATGAGAAAACTCCATATGAGTGAGTTGTCAGAGTTTACGGTATTCGCAGTTCGTTGCGATCTCATATGAACGGGCCTTAAGGCTCCAATCGCTTATAGGAACCTTCTAGTTACTGTGGAACGGCTAGATGGCGCAGTTGGTTGAGTGCCTGCCCTTGGTTATGCGGGTCGGAGGTTCGAATCGCAGTAAAAGCTAGGGTTGATATGGTGGTGGCCCGTGGCGTCGTGGTATGTGCGTCGACGCCAACCTCGACGTCGTAGGTTCGATTTCAGCTCTGAGCGACAGAAATAATGTTTACGGCCCCACCTCTTTCGAGTCACTGATAATGCTCAAAGAGTATTTCCTGTCTAGAAAAAGCTTCTCAAACTTGGCCGTTCGGAATCGGCATAAAACTGTAGGTCCCTTCCACTCCTGAGAGAACAATAGCACGCACAACACGAGTGGTTGCTGAGAAGCTAGGCCCTGGCCCTTTATGGGCTGTAGCGCCACCCATATTATTATATGATATGGTTTTATGCGGTTTTCAAATCTAGTCCAGTCACCATTTGCCATTGGAATCAAATTAAAGGCACTGGGTTTCACAATGGACCAAGTGTGCTGGTAGTTTGGCTAGCAGCACAATAACCTAACCCAACCTTCTAGTTACTGTGAGGGTTGTACGGGTCCCAAGACATTGCATGGTGAATTCGTCTTTTTCCTAATATCTGCATGATCTACAGAACTCGATGCATGAATGGACATTTCACTTCTTCCTTACATGGTTTCCAATCCAATATTCAGTTGAAATCCTATTTAGAGGTTAATTTCTAACACTTACTATAAATGTAGATATCAACGTCAAAAGTTACCACAATTAGCAATCCCAGTGAAGATCATGTCACACCAATGAATCAAAAGGTACTATTTTCATCACACCAGAATTTTCTTTCGCTAACTTGGCAACACTACTGTGAGCTTTCGACCAAAACACAGCTTCCCCATGCTATGTACTTTACAAACTGACTACGTAGGGTATTCGCATTCAACAGTGACACGAACTGAGTGGACATTTCAAAGTTATTCGTAAATAGATTTAATTAATCTGCTGGAATTTATTTCAAATAATAAAAAATAAATAAAAACACTGAATCACTACTGAATGTGCTTTGTTTACCATTTAACATTTGTGATGTGAAAAAGTGATTTTTTGAACATTCATCCAGTAAGTGCCTCAACATCGAAAGTCTTATTTAAAATATACGCATTTGAAAATCGAAAGTTTCCCTTTAAGATCTCATTAATTTGCATATATTCCCTGGTTTTATAAATGAAATTGACACTCCATTTAAGGGAGGAGTGTTAAGGGTTAAGTGTTAAGTGATCAAAGTTTTGTCATAAACTTATAAATACAAAAAAAGGAAAAAAAAAACTAATTGTGAACAATTTACAATCGGGGAATTCGATTATTTTCCATTTCATACCTTTTGCCTCTGTGTTGGTCAACGTGTGGTAGATGTGTGAGTGCGTTCGATCAGAGCAGACGTGAGCTGTGCATGTAGGTGTGAAAAGCTTTATTTACCTGCAATTCTACGCGGTGCTGTAGTGTGTGGGAGAGCGTTTGACATGTTGGAGGAGTCAAGAGATGTATATATTTCATTCAAAAATAGTTTTGTATGTCAGTGGAGTGAAGCTTTTTTTTTGTTTTTTTGGGTGCACAGTGGCACAACACAGTTAGTCGTGGCTTCTACTGTTTGTCTGAGCAGGTCTTTAATTTGGCCAGAGGAGAAGGTTCTTGTCTGACACTGAAGCTCTTTGCTGACTTTACTTGTGTGCATGAGTTCAATTTTTGTGCGTCGTGGCGAGATAAGACGCCAAAATCAGCTGAGCTGGATTAGCCTGTGGTGTTGTGCATTTGGTGTGTTTACATTTTTTATGAGCTTTGGTTTCAGAAACAGAAAAGAAAAACAGAGACAAAACTACAAGAGAGTCTAGGGGTTGTTGGTCGAATTTTGATTGTGTGTTAGCATTTTGGCGATTATAAATTTGTACATACCTAGATGTGTGCCTATATAGCACTATGTGGGGATGCTTGTATGTCGGTCTAGCCTGAGCGCTTATGTGTATAGGGGGGAGTATCTACTGTGTGCGACAGAAAATTCGGCACGAGCCATTGTCAGCCATGTATTTAAGATATTATTTAACGAGATAAATAATAAATGCCACACGTATGTGTATTTATGCACATATCTACATGCATAGAGAGACATTGTTATTAGTGCTCAAATTGAGGAGATCATTTCGAAGGTCTTGTGATGAAGTGTACACAAAATAAAGAAGCACTTTTATAATGAATTACTAACATAAATCTATTATTTCGTATTTTACAGAATTTCGTGAATGAAACCATCAGCAGAAGCATTTCCTTAAAACCAAATGGGAAGCATCGCAGCTCAATTCATGCATAATTATTACAAGTTCTATGTAGCCACATGAATAATCAATATGATAAGCAATACTAGTTCATCAGGTTTACAAATCGTTGATAAAGTCGATCTTCCGTATGTTGAGTTGCACCCGAAAATCGAGTTTAGCAACTCTTATGGTAACAACAACAATAACGACAACAAAATGAGTTCATTTGAGAGAATGAAACCATTCACGTACTATACATCGGGCATTAGTGGTGTCAGTGCACATGATTCCGGTCCGATCGCAACTCAACAATGTTCCAGTGCAGATATTGTCAATAACTCAAATTCATTGGTGAACAATAAACGTACTGCCAATTTAAATGGTTCAAATCAGTGTGTTACTACCTATGAGCCATGCAGCTTAAACACATCAAAACAGGAAGAACTAACCAAGAAGATAATTGATAATTTTCGCAATGACAATGGCAAAAATATCATCAAAAGCGGCGGTAGTGGTGTTGTGACTTTCACTAGTGTGAATCATAAAACACCCAGTGATACTAGCAGTAGTTGTAGCAATAGCAATAGCAGTAATAGCAGTAGCAGAAGTAGTAAAAGTGATAGACAGAAGTCACCAATGTGCCGAACGGAGGACCAAGAAAATGCCTTTCGCCAAATAAAGGTTGTACATAATTACTCAAAGTCGAATCGTTATGAATATTGCAACGGTGGAGACAGTCATGTTGCCAATCTGTACAGTAGTAATAGCAGTAATCAGGACGAGGATGAAGACGATGAAGACGACGACGATGACGAAGAACTGGAAGACGAAGTCGATTATGAGCATCATTTAAATGCAAAAGTACGAACATTGATCGCAATTGAACGGCAGAAAAGTAAGGTTAAACAGTCAATTGAAGTAGGACATGACGTTAAGACACCAGAGGCAAAGATACCAATGGTCATCAATGTGGAGGAGAAGGAAATTAAGCCATTACCCGACCATCATGCCAGGAGACCCATGAATGCATTTTTGATATTCTGCAAACGTCATAGAGGAATTGTGAAAGAGAAATATAAAAATTTTGAAAATAGGTAATTCACCATAGCACTGCTTGTATGAAATGTTTCTTTTATAAATTAAATGTGTCTTTATCTAGATCAATAACAAAAATCCTTGGCGAATGGTGGGCTTCCTTGGATCTGAACGACAAGACACCTTACGTGAATCTTGCTAAACAGGTTAGTTGAAGAGACGGTAATGTAGTGCTCCCTAAAATTCCAAGTCAAGAACTTTGTTTGAGGTTTCTGAAAAAAATGCTAGGCCTAACCGTCGGCGCATTACTGCCAAATTGATTGCCTACAATTAACTGGAATTTTTTTAAACCCTCACCTGTCACTTAACGCTTCTGTCAATAAGTAGGTTTCGCCACAGACATTCTATCGACTCTAGGGGTTGTTGTGAAAAACTTCTGATCCACTCAGATTCTTCAATTAATTGTTTACACTAAAGCAATAAAAATATAAATACAGACAAGGTCAGAAAATTTGGTAAAGACGGAAGATTCGAAAATGGAAAGGGTCTGGCAACACCTAGTTATTGACAGAAGGGTTAAGTACTCTACAAACCAGAAATAAGAGAGCAAGGAGATATCCATCTTCGGCCATTTTTACCCCTAGTCCACAAAAAGAGGAATGTGAGAGTAGTGGAAATCCCTTATAAATCACAAATACTTTCATAAAAACTATGGATCCACCACAATATCTCGGCCGATTCGTGGATTTTGGGGGAAAAGAGAGAGATTCATGGATTTTGGGGGAAGATCGTGGGAAGTTGGCCACAACCATGTACTATTGTTCGAAGAGTGTTCAGTTGGTTCATGACTTTAATGGTACGATTGGATGAATAAAAGTGTAATGCCACGTATTATTTACAAAAATATTTAGCACCCATATAATACATTAATGTAATATAAAGCCTATTTCTACGTCATACGTGAGAAATGAAATCACTTTCATAGCATTCATTCATAAATTCGAAAAAAGAATTTAAATTTCTTATTTGTTAAGAGAAATTTCCAGATATTGAAACTAAAACTATCGAACTTCCATCATATATCTGTAGAAAAGGAAAAGCAGCAAAGAAACAGCTTATTTTATTGATTGGTGCCGGTGTTACCACAGGTCAAATTATTTATGAGTCCCCGAAGCTTATAAAACGGGTAATTTTGGAAACAAATGAGTCGCAACAAAGGTTTTTAATAACACAATACCTTCTTATGTGGGAACTAAAAAAAAACTTTCTTTTTGAGGTTTTGATACTACACTCAGACTCAGACTCAAGACTGGTCCATTGTACTACCAGGTGGGAACCTACAATTCCTTCGGAAGCAGGCGCTTCTGTGGTGAAGGACCTACAGAATCAGCTCTAACCACATTAGCGCTGAACAACTGCCACCTGATCCAATCAATGACGGGACAGTGACAGAGGAAGCTCTGCCATGTAACCGTCCTCTCCATAGGCATCGCAGAGGGTATCTTCACTTAAACCCAGTGCTTAGCAAAGGTGTAGTGGCCGGTAAGTCGTCTATCTACATACTGGAGAGTCATACTCTCGAGAGGTCCAACCATCACCCTTCCACCTGTTTTTCAATTATAGCTTCCGCTTGGAAAACTTATACTTAATGAGGTGTACAGTCTAATGTTGTCGCCTTCCACGAAAGCAGCGGTCCTGCAGCAGCGGTAGGTTCTGGAGCCATGATGATATGACATATATTGATACTACGTTCATTTCCTGGCTCGAAGTCTGACCAGAGCTATTCGTGGGTGCAGTACTAGTATGTGCTCAGGCATTTTAAATGAAACCGTTCAGGAAATATTAAAGCGTAGTTCACACCTTTTAAATTTATGAAAATGGAAATGTGAAATAAAATTACGTTAGGTCTTTAAAAAAATGAGTCAAATCAAAAAATTATGAGTCTCCGAGTCAAGCTAAAACTAATGAGTCCTCTTGACTCTATAGAGTCCCTGTGGTAACACTGATTAGTGCCAATGTTCCAAAGCATGTACATGAGTCTCGGGCAATGCATTTTACATATATAACTCATATTTGAGAAAAAAAAACATACATTTATCTGTTCATTCATTAATATCACCCTAATGCTGCAAATGAATAATGAAACTCCTATAAACAGGAGCTTTATTAATTTACAGCGTGAACATACGCTTTGTTTGTTTGCTTAACCCTCCTCACTGTGTTGAATACTTATCACAGAAAATTTGAAAAATTTCGGGTAAACGGGCGAATTTTCAAATAAGACCTTCAATCCACCCCAATACTGAAGAGGATCAGCTGTTCTCAAGAGCTCACACGTATTCACAGACACGACGGGGCAAGCTTACAAAAAACGCAGTCAAATAAAATCAAGGGGCAAGAGAGGCTAAAGATGGATATCTCTCTATTTCTGCACTCACCTGTCGATATTAGTCTCAATGGCTTAACCCTTCTGTCAATAAGTAGGTTTCGCAACAGACATTCGATTGACTCTAGGGTTTGTTGTGAAAAAACTTCTGATCCAGATTCTTCAATTAATTGTCTACACTAAAGCAGAAAAAATATAAACACAGACAAGGTCAGAAAATTTGACAAAATGGAAAAGGTCTGGCACCACCTAGTTATTGACAGAAGGGTTGAGTACTCTACAAACAAAGCATGACTTAGAGCACTTGTACACGAACTTATTTCGACAGCAAGCCTTTTCATCTTTTGGACAAGGGACGTGAAGCTTTTCCTTTGTCTCACCTCTCTGGCCAGAAAACGGGAAAAGCTTGCTGTCGAAATTAGTTCGTGTAAAAGTACCCTTACGAGTCATGTATGCCTTTAACGCTATCTTTTCCTAGTTTTCTTTATTTCCAATTTAATGTAATGTTGCTTTTCTTTTTCAGAATAAAGACGCATTTTTTTCTGCCAATCCAAACTTCAAATGGTATAAACTGCCAGCACCATCATTGCGAACATTAAACACTCGTCCGGGAAATACCGAGAGGCCTCTTTCAATTCCTAGCGTTTATCAGTATGAGCTAAACGATTCGCGACTCCAAGAACCACTCGCATACAGTCCACGTAGTCGCTATGAACCAAAAAGGGAATACTTTAAGCTTGCAGATGAAGCACAAATGGGTGAACTTAATAACTTAATGCGTCCACTCGGTGTGCCATCAAGTGGCGATTCACTTCAAGATACTCTCGGCGAAACGTCTGACTATATCAATAGCGTGTGCAAGCGGAAGAACAATTCCCCAGTCGACACACAGACAAAAGTCAAGCGGTTGAATAACGACAATAGTTTTTCGAGCAGCGAAGAAGACATTTTACCAAAAAAATCATCACGATCTTGCAAGGGAAAGAAGTACCAAGAACTCATGAATTCCGGTCAAATAACACCTGTTACACCCAAAAAGCAGATGCCATCGAAATCGTGTCCGATGGTCAACACAAGTGAGGATAATCAACAACAATTCATGGAATATAACGATCGCAGTAAAACTCCACCCACTTTCAATGGTGAGTCAGCGTTAGCGAAGCAGTGTGCACAATTGAAGGACGTCAAGGAAGAATATGACTACTCTGAGTGCTGTGGATCTCCTGTTAAACAACGGTTTGGCTACGTGTCGTTCGACCTGGATGACAAGATAAAAGCACTGCCAGCTCAGTGTTTGGAGACATATTTACAGAGAAAGAAAAACACAAAACGTAAAAAAAAGATCAACTCAAAGAAACGCAATCCTCCGCCAAAGAGTCCACTGCCTGCAAAGGGTGTAATACAGACACAACTGCAGCAAGTGAAAACCGCTCAGGAGGCCAGAGAACATATGGTCGGCAGTCAAAAGCGAAAGGCCCGCAAGGAGAGTATTACTCGACGGGACATTAATTCAATTCAAAATGAAGTTCAATTGATTCTATGCACGGGCGCAAATGAATCGAATATCCTCATTAGTGGTGCCTCACTGTCGGAAACATTACCTGTTGTGAATCAGAACAGTACCTCAGATTTACTTATCTTGGCAGAAGTTGCTGCAAGCCATACCGGTATCGCTAAGATTTAATCATCACATCACAAAATGATTATCGATTTGATTGTTTTTAAGCCCTATTGTCTGTGTAGAATTTTGCTTAGGGCGAACGATGTAGAGAATGTGAACTGTTGGGATTTCAGGGCTGTGCAGTGTTCGCCTGCTGCCTGAGAATGATTCCAATTCTTACGTTGCGTGCGGAACGGATTAAGTTGCTTTTCAAATCAGGACTGAGGAAATAAGTATAAGTGAAACCCTCTAAATTAGTTGTTAAAATTGTTAAACATTTTTATTTTGTTCTGGAATGTCCAGCATAGACTTTCTCTGCTGCTCATCGAAATGTTAGAGATTGTGATTTTTGGAATGCCTTAACAAGGGCGCTTACGGATTTAAAGAAAAACAAAACTCAGGAATTCAAAGATGTTACGTTGAAACTAGTATTATTGTAACGTATCAATTCGAGCCGGCAGTGTTCCAAAGCTCAATCTCAAAGCACTGATGTGGCAATGAATGGGGTGACTAATTTATAATCTTAAGTAAAGCACATTCATATGTACCTAATGTAATTAAATTACTGTATGCATAATTAATTACATAGTATTAGATGTACAAAAACTAACTGATATAATCAGGGCCTTGATTGTTGTCTTGTAAAATATTCTCCCTCATTCAAGAAACAAAAACACACTAAAACAATATTTTCTTATGCAGTACATCCATTTTCTTTTCTTTCTTACACTGACGTACGGCAAATACATGCTCTATCCTTCTGTCCGCCCGAACCGGCAATTAAATTGATATTTAATCACTTTCCCGAACCACCAAGTGCCTCGATAACTTGAAAAGTATGTGTCAAATGAATGCACTTACACACACATTTTCACCTTTAAGCTATAAAGCATAATATAATTATATATTTTAATATATGTATATTAATTAGTCATAGTCATTAAACAAGATGAACATCGTAGTTGAAAGAAGACAAATCTATATACCTTTACACATTATTCTTAACAGTAACAAACATATTCTCCTAAAGGGACTAAAGTAAAACATATTTTTGATAAAACAAAGCTAGTATATTATTCTCACCTTAAATAAAATACCCACACCGATTTGATGGAATAAAATATTAAGAAGTAATCATGCGTACTGTAATTTTTAGAAACTGCTGTAAACTACTGTTAGTCGGTCGCACGACCATAACAAAAATAAACGATTGTTGTAGTTGAAGTTATAAAAACCAAAAAACCTTTTGTCCTGTTTTCTCATTTTAAATAAATGTAATACAAAAATGATTTTTTTCTTAAACTCAATAGTTAGAGTGCACAAATATCAACACTATTCGAAAATTGAGGTCGAACATTCAAAAAGCATGGAGATGGGGATGTTTCTGCAAATTATCGAGGATGGCGCAGTTGGTTGAGCATCTGCCCTTGATTATAGTGGTCGGAGGTTCGAATAAGCGATGGGCGATTGCGAATGAATTTCTTACTCACTTAAGGTGGCGCAACAGTCCGGGGTGGACCTGGACCTCAACCAACAGGCGTCTCCAGCCAGATCGATCTTTAGCTAGCTGTCTCTAGTTTCGCACGCATAGTTGGTTGAGGTCCCTTTCCAATTGCGTGCGCCACCTGAGTCGCGGTCTTCCTCTACTGCGCCGTCCCTCGGGGGTGGATTCGAAGACTTTTCGGGCCGGAGCATTGGTTTCCATCCGCTCTACATGACCTAGCCATCTCAATCGTTGGATCTTCACTCGTCTGCCTAAGTCGATGTCGCTGAACAGCCCGTATAGTTCGTCGTTATATCTCCTCCTCCACTCACACAGACGGCACAGAAAATCACACGAAGAATTTTCCTCTCGAAGCAACCCAGAGCAGCCTCATCCGCTTTCGACAAAGTCCATACCTCCGCGCCTTATAGCAAGACTGGGACGATTAAGGTCTTGTAAAGCGTTACCTTGGTTGTTCGAGAGAGGGCTTTGTTTACCAATTGCTTTCTTAGCCCAAAGTAGCACCGATTGGCAAGAGTTACTCTTCGTTTGATTTCAGCGCTGGTGTCATTATCTGAAGTGACAGCGTTGCCTAGGTAGGCAAATTTTTTGACTACCTCAAAGTTATATCTGTCTGCTGTGACGTTCTGACCGAGACGTCGGTGGTAGGTGTCCTTTCTCGTTGACAGCATATATTTGGTCTTACCGTCGTTTACCGCTAAACTCTTCTTCGCGGCCTCCGTTGCAATACTCGCAAAAGCACCATTGACATCACGCTGCGTTCTTCCGATAATGTCAATTCGTCGGCATATGCGAGTAGTTGCACGGACTTTTGAAAGATTGTTCCTCTGGTGTTGGCGTTCGAGTTTTGAACAAATCTTTCAAGAACTATGTTGAAAAAGTAGCATGACAGCGCGTCGCCTTGTCTGAATCCTTTTTTAACATCATAGGTCTCGGTTAGGTCTTTACCGACCTTGATGGAGCAGCAAGAGTTCTCCATCGTCATCCACATACGCGGCCTTAAAATCGATGAACAGGTGGTGGGTATCGATTTGTTGCTCCTGGGTGTTCTCCAAAATCTGCCGAAGTGTGAATATTTGGTCGATGGTGGATTTTCCTGGCCTAAAGCCACACTGGTGTGGACTGACCAAGTTGTTGACGAATGGCTTTAGGCGTTCACACAGTACGGCAGATAAGATCTTAGGTGCATGCTCCTTACCAACTCATCGCCAGCGACTTTAAAAAGTTAGGCGGGTACGAAGGCGGTGTTCGTCTCTCCTCTTCTGCTCGTAGAGCTCCCGAGCAACTCTTGTCCTTCTTTGCAGTGCCGCTTTGTATGCTTCTTGCTTGGCTGCATTCGCCTGCCGACACTCATTGTCAAACCAGGGGTTTCGTTGTGGTGGCGGATTGAATCCCAGCACATCAGAGGCGGCATCTCTGATGGCTTTTTGGCAATGCTGCCACTGGTCTTCAATACTTGATGTTGGCGGCGTAGGATTTCTTAAGAGGTTAAGGGAGACACGATCGGAAAAGGATTTGGCAATCTCTTGCGATTGTAGCCGGCCGACGTTGAACTTCCTCACAGTATTTCTTTGTCTTGGCTGTGTTCGGATTATCCGCAACCTTACCTTGGCTACAACAAGGTGTCAATGTTAGCACCTCGGAACGTTCGGACATCTATAATACTGGAGGAGTGTCTGACGTCGATCGCAATGTGATCAATCTGATTGATGGTTGATTGATCAGGAGATCGCCATGTCCCTTTGTGAATGTCGAGATGTGGGAATTTTGTACTGGCTACTACAACATTTCGCCCCGCAGCAAAGTCGATCAGTCTAAATCCGTTATCGGATGTGGTGTCATGTAGGCTGTGCCTCCCGACCGTACTACCAAAGATGTTCTCTTTCCCTAGCTTTGCGTCAAAATCGCCAAGAACAATTTTAATGTCGTAGCTAGGGCATTGCTCATACGTTTTGTCCAGGAGCTCATAGAATCTGTCTTTGGTGTCGACATCTTTCTCCTCTGTGGGGGCATGTGCGCATATAAGGCTCATGTTGGCAAATTTAGCCTGGATGCGAATTGTCGTGAGGCGCTCGTTCACGGACCTGAACGATAAGACTTCTTGCCTAAGTCTGCCTCTAACGACAAATCCACATCCAAATAGGCGCTGTTTTTGTTGTTTGTAGCAATCACCGTACTATATATCACAGTTTTTCATCCTTCTTTTGCCCGGTCGATCCCATCGCACTTTTTGGATGGCGGTTATGTCTGATTTGCAGCAGTCTAGGGCTTCCGCTAATTGTTCGGCTGCACGTGGCCTATAAAGGGACCTTACATTCCACGTACAGATCCGAAGGTCCGTATATCGTTTGCAGGGTTCGTCATCAGTAAAATCATCCGTTTCCTAGGCTTGTTGTTGCTTCGTAACTATATTTGTTTTGTGTGGCCGGGCAGTTACCCCGACGATACAACCCCCAACCTGGAGAGGAGCTGACTTTTTTTGTAACCCTTGACAAGAGGTCTCACTTAGAAGTTTGGCAAGTTGAGCTCGGGTGAACTACAACCAGTACCCGATGGCTACCACTTGGAGGTAAAATAAGCACAATTGGTGTGTAGGAAAAGTTGCAACACTGGGCATCGAATGAATTTCACAATCGAATAAATTGGCAATTGTTAAAAATTAAATCTCGATTTATTCCGTCTCACCAGAAAACACCCAAGAGAATATCGGGCTTGCAAATTTTCCCACTCACACTCCACACACAAAAAAAAAACAGCTTAAACCTCCAATACTTACCAAAATAGGAACATGGGGAATGGAAATCGGCCAAACCTCTCTAATTGGAACATTCTTAAATCGAATTTTCTATAAGTCATATAGTTTTCTATAAAGTCAAAAATTTCTGAAAAATATTGGTTTCCGTGGCTATTTGAATTTTGGAGGTTCGACTGTATTCTTCACCCTTCTCACCCAATTAGTGAGAAGATTGTACTATCAGTCTCATAAATTTAAAGTTTAAATTGTAGCAGTGAAACGAAATGAAAAAGCGATGGGCAATTGCAAGAATCGGCGAATACACACAATCTAACAATCTCCCTCAGAATTTAAGAATCAGCGAATACACACATTCGTGGACGGTTGGAATTGGATCTACAAGAATCGAAAATCAACAATCGACTCCGCTCAGTTTGAATTCGAATAATTGCGATTGCTGAACGAATCGAATTATTCGATTGTTTTTATTCGCAACTGCCCATCGCTCGTTCGAATCCCAGTGAAAGCAAAAGTTCATATGCTTTTATCTAGTTTTCGGCAATTTCGCCATCGTGGCATACGGCGTATCTGAGATTCACTTTACTCACTCGATTCACTTTCACTTGGCATATGGATCGTGGAATACGTCGGCCAGACTACCTTGCCGATGACTATTTTGAACAAACAGATGTGCTGTTACTCACATTATAAAACCCGGTTCTACGACATGTCGAACGACCAGAAAATGCTTTGTGTTCCCATTGTACCACGCGGTTCATGGACTTTATTCATGAAGGTAGTTTCTTGGTGTCAATATTGGGGGGCATGTTCTTCTTTCAGTGTGGTGATGTCTTCAATAAACAAACGCCCCTACACTCTACCGAGAAAATACCATTCTCATCGATCTACTGATGCTCTTTCGTTGAAATCCAAAACATAATGAAAATTTGCTCTGCGGTCACATGTGTTCACATTGTACGACCGAGGGAATAAGTTGGCTTTAATTTATAAGGCTTATATTCGCCCTAAGCTAGAGTACAACGCTAATATCTGGTCTGCTGCCACCAAGACCACCCTGCACCGACTAGATAGATTCCAAAAGCGTGCGATAAAACTTATAGGAGAAAACGATATGGCGGGTTCATTAGACTCGCTTGAACATCGACGTACCGTGTATTCTTTGTTCGTGTTTTATAGTTATTTTAACAAACGATGCTCAAGTGAGCCAGGAAAGTCCACAATAGAGCAAATATTTACATTTCGGCAGATCCTAAAAAAGACTCAAGAGATGCAGATCGATACCCACCACCTATTTGTCGATTTCAAGGCCGCATATGACAGCGTGCATAGAGACGGGCTATACAGCGCCATGTTTAGTTTTGACATTCCTGCAAAACTCGTCAGGTTGTGCAGGATGACGTTGGAGAGCTCTTGCTGCTCCATCAAGGTCGGTAACGAACTCACCGAGACCTTCAATATGAAAAAAGGTTTTATTCAAAGCGACACGCTGTCATGGGACTTCTTTAACATCATACTTGAGAAGATTGTGTGAAACTCAAACGTAAATACCCGAGGCACGATCTTCCAAAAGTCCTTTCAAATGCTTGCTTACGCGCACGACATTGACGTGATTGGACGAACACAGCGAGCCGTCAATGAGGCGTTTGCTGGAATTGAAGCGGAAGCGGCTAAAATGGGTCTAGCGATAAACCAGGGCAAAACAAAGTACATGCTGCCATCACGGAAGGACGCACAACATCGACGTCTCGGACAGAGCTTCATATTGGGCAGCAGAAACTTTCAGGTAGTCAAGGACTTCGTCTACACCAGTACCGAGATCAAGCGCAGAATTACTCTTGACAATCGCGGCTTCTTTGGGCTCAAGAGGCAATTGAGTAACAGAGCCATCTCTCGAAACACCAAATTGACCTTGTATAAGACCCTGAAGATCCCATTCCTGCTCTATGGCGCAGAGACATGACGCGTTTGAAAGCGGATGAAGAAGCTCTTGGTTGTTTTGAGAGAAAAGTTCTGCGTATGATCTTTGGTCCTGTTTGCGTTTGGAGGAGAAGGTTCAACCACGAACTATACGGGCTGTACAGCGGCATGCACCTAGTTAAGCGTCTTCGGATCCAACGCTTAAGATGGCTAGAGCTTCGACACCGAGCCATTGGGACAGCGCAACAGAGGACGTCCTCGCACTAGATGGCGCACACAATTGGAAAAGGACCACAGCCAACCTGGTGTGAGCAGCTGGAGGCAGCTAGCGAAGGATCGTGCTGGCTGGAGAGGCATGTTGGTTGAGGCCCCGGACCAACTGCATCCTCCTCTCCTTGAATTCAGCCGCAATACACGTCTCGCCAAGAATGCACATCGGTTTACCCTTAAGCCGCACAGTGAAATGTAGAGACTCGTTTTTCAGTCGCACCACACGAATATGAAATGCTCTTCCCATCTCAATATTACCCATAGACTACAATACGCAGATATTTAAGACCAATGTGCACAGGTACCTCCTCTCTCTCTCCCTCTATACCTTCGCCCCGTGCTATGTCTTGACCCCGGACAATGAAGAGTATTAATAACCCCTTGAGCACTTGCAAATTATAAAAAAAGAGCTAGCTCTACTGAACCGGAGATGATCCTCGTGACTGCAAGCCACATCACTCTGGAACAACCTCATCTTTTCTACCTGTGAAGGACTCGCGTTGATCTACAGTGGGCAATCGTACGCCATAATTACCTTCACTCTGGTATCAAGTTGGCTCCTGTAAAACAACCTCCTTCCCACAGCAAAGGCCTTTTTAGCTTTGCCCAGAGCAATATCTATATGTTTTTCAAAATACAGACATCGAGCCAACCAGATGCCAAAATATCTAACTACACTTTACACACCTAACAGTTGTCCGTGTGGTTCCACAATGTCGAACTTACGCCTGGCTGTGCGCGTATCCCATGGTTAGGAAGGTCCTTTACCCCTTCGGGAGCCATAGGGCGTCTACCACGCTTGCGCGCCATCTCATTCGCAACGCGTTTGAGCTCCCTCCAACTCATTCCTAAAGAACTCGATTCCTCTTCAGCTGTTCTGCGCCATGTTTGCCTAGGACGTCCCGCTGGTCTGCCTGCCTGCTTAATCGGATTACACTGCATGGCGTACTTCGTGATTAGACGAGTCCAAAAGCTGTTAACTTTCTCGAATTCCTGTCCGGCAGCGTTGTCAGAATTACTAAGGGCTTTAGTTTTTGTTGATTTGAGCCCCGCTTTGTTTGCCTCTGCTTCTAGATTGTGGGCTATCAAATGAAGATCCATTTGACGATGCGAAAGGAGACAAACTTCGTCAGCGTAGTCAACAATCGTCAGCCCATCGGATGCGTTAAGGCCCATTTATATGAGCGGCGAATTGCGAACGCGAGCTTTTAGAAACAATCCTTTTCCGGCAAATATTTGAAACACTTGAACTTGGTTTCAGTTGTTTATTTGTTCATCGAGTTCGTGCAAGCGAAGCTTTAGGCCCAAACCCATAGAATCCGGTGCGTGCGTTGCGTCTTGTCAAAAAATTGACAACCCATAAGAGCTAATAAGAGGGAGCGAGACAACAAGTGTGGGCTTTATGTGGAATACATCAGAATGCATGAAGTTGGCGAATCTTTAACTTTTCTTCCGTTTGACAGTTTATTCTCACATGTGTGTATCATTTTAAGGCCCATTCAAATGAGGTCGCCGCGAATTGCGAACTTCGCAAACATTGACGTTTCATGCATATGGAGGTTTTTCATTCGCAGAGAACTTCGGGTGCAAACTGACACTTCACTGCGAATTTTTTGTTCGTCAGTTTGTGGATTGCGTTTTCCTCTTTGGATTGCGTTTGTGTGTCACGAATTCAGTTTGACAGTTCGCGGAGGGAATGATTGATTCGCAGAGAAAAACTTTCAAATCATTAATTAGGATAATTAAGCTCACTTTTGTTGAGATTTTTGTGGATGAAAAAAACTCGATAATTCAGTTACAATCTTTTTGCATACCAAGAAGTTTAACTTTTTGTTTATATTTGCTGGAAGTGGGTTGTTTCTGAAAGTTCGCGTTCGCAGTTCGCCGCTCATATGAATGGGTCTTTACTCTCATGTGTCGTGTGGGATTGTATGTATGGATACGCATTTCGGACGCAACGCACGTATTTCATTTGCAGTCCGGCAAATACGATTTTTGTGGATGTCGGCTGCAACGCACGCACCGGATTCTATGGGCTTGGGCCTTTAGCAACGATGTCAAGTTCTTAGAAAAATCTGTGTAAGAATGCTTTTCTTTTAAGAATATACGCAGACGGCGAAGTAAATTAAAGACCAATCTTTATTTTTTTGTTTTTGTTATACATGTATATAATTCAACATCTAAATAAATGTAGTTTCTATATTTACTTTGTTTTTTTGTCTAAAAACACGTTTTAATATAATTAAATCTTTGTAAATTTGTTTACATAGTCAGTGAATAATTTTCTGTTTTGTGTCATAAGTACATACATACATACGTATAAGTGCATCGGAAAAAATGTATGGATTTATTAAATGTTTTTTTTGTTTTTGTTTAGTTAATATTTATTATAACGTTCCACATACAAGTATATTATTGTCATTTGAAATAGTTATGTTGTTGTTGACATTACACCTAAAATACAAGCTTTACTAAAATATAATACGAGACATGACCGATGGTTATCGTAAAACCAACCAAAAGGAATATAGGGGAAACAAAAAGGACCTCTGTAAACATTTAACATCTACAAGCAAAAGAAAATTCTTGATGGACTCGTACTGGCAAACGACTAGTGTCTTGTCATTCTTTTCCCAGTCGGCTATTCGTTTTGAATTTACGAACGCCCGCATGTACACAGCCCCCCAATTTGAAATGAAAATACAGAAGTAGAGGATGTTTTTATTTTTTGCGTTTAATTGACCTAATTAATTAAAATAATAGTTGTTTAAAATATAAGAACAAATTAAATTAAACATATCAAAATAAAAGTTACAATGAAAATAATTAAAAATGCAGCCTAAATATAATTATTAACACATACTATTGAACATTACACAAATTATTCGTTCGCATACTTATTTCGAAATTTTAATCGCATTTGATGTGCACTTCAATTAGATAAAGTTATATAAATCAAAAACAATTGTATGCAGTAACTATTATTTAATTAATTATTTTAAATACAGTAAGAGTTCATGGTTTTTGTTCATCATCTGCTGTTTTTTCTCTCAATATTTAGGATATAAGACATTTAGATGATTTTTAGTTTGTTTTTAGTAAAGTGTATACGTTATCGTTTCAGTGTCCTTTTTATTTGTTTTTTTTTTGTTATGCTTCTTAAATTGGAACATAATTTCCTTTTGGTTTGTAAAATATTTGACCTCTCAGTATTCGCCTGGAGATTTCTTTGGCCAGCAGACTTTTTTCTTTTTGGATCTTCTTCAGGACACCCCTGTTCTCGGTTGCACGGCGAGATAGATATGGCAATACCTCTTGGACGGGTCCGTACGGTATGTACTTGTAGGCCGAGTATCCAGCTTGACCTGAAAGCATTTGAATTTTATTATTATTTCTGTTTTTTCTTTTCATTTGAAGCATTGTTCGTACCTAAGGGGAAAGTAATGAAATCGCACATTCCAAGCAATTGACCGAAGCAGATCACTTTGTCTTCGGGCTCAACACCGATCTCTTTCATTTTTTGAATTGCAAAACGGACAGTGTCTTCGTTATGTGACGCGACCATTATACCAATTCGCTTTACATCATCGTTATTGTCTTTGAGCAGCTGGAAGAAGTAAAAATAGTTTTTTAAATGATTATACGTTCAATTAACATTTAGAAGGCAACGAATAATTGTATAGTTATAGATTGAATTATAGTGTTGGAAAGTATATTCAAGTCAAAAAGATTGCAGTTACATATATTACACAACACGTATTTGTTGGCAAAGCTTTAACAAAATGAACATTTTAACAAGATAATAGATATTGGACTCTTTTTCGGTCGTAAGCTCTACGAGCAGAAAAGAAGAGCACCTGCTTCCAAGAAAGAAAAAGAAAGAGCATGAGAAACGCGTGATCGAGGAGATTGAAGGATGTTACTGCAGGAACGATGTTCGGAAACTCTACCAACAGGCAAAAACCGAATGGAGGCCTGCAAGGATAAGGATTGGAACCTAGTATTAGAATTACAGTCGGTGCTTTGAATTTGGAAGGACCACTTCTGCAGACGGCGAGGATGACCAAATTACCGCTGTCATGCAGCATAACACATCCAATATAGGCGATGATGAGCAGGAATTCCGCCCTCCCGACCTTAATGAAGTGACGGCAGCAATCGCCAAATTGAAGTTCAACGAGACTGCTGGTTAAGATGGACTGCTTGCCGAGCTCTTCATAGCAGCTGTTGATAATTTGATAAGGTGCATACACCAATTCATCTGTAAAATCTGGTCGGATGAAAGCATGCCCGATGGATGGAATCTGAGCATCATTTGCCCGATCTTAAAGACAGGAGAGGCTCTAAGCTGAGGGATAAGTCTCGTAAATATATCCTAGATCTATCTTAGATCTTTTCAGCCGTTCTGCGGGGCCAAGATGGGACTTACAGTAAATGTTGGTACGAGAAAGTATATGCTGACTACGAAAAAGGTCCACCAACACCGACGTCTTGGACAAAACGTCACTATAGACTGTTCCATTTATTGTGAAATTCGCCGAAAATCACTCAATCAATCAATCGAAACTCTGTGGGCAGAAAATTGAAGACTGTCAAACTCAAAATAAAAAGAACAAACGACAGTGCATTCAGAATTGAATAAGTAACAGTTGAATATATTTTTGACGTTTCTCGAATTCTGTGCATTTCTACGAAACGTCGTTCCACAAGTTAATGCACAGTTTCTCTCTCAAAGAGAGATTCAACTACGAATTTCTGTGCACAAGTCAATTGGAACAGACCTAATATTTAAGGGAGGATTAAGCCCCATTCATATGAGGTCGCCGCGAATTGCGAACTTCGCAAACATTGACGTTTCATTCATATGGAGGTTTTTCATTCGCAGAGAACTTCAGGCGCAAACTGACACTTCACTGCGAATTTTTGTTTCGTGAGTTTGTGGATCGCGTTTTCGTCTTTGGATTGCGTTTGTGTATCACGAATTCAGTTTGACAGTTCGCGGAGGGAATGATTGATTCGCAGAGAAAAACTTTCAAATCATTAATTAGGATACTTAAACTAACTTTTATTGGAATTGTTGTGTATGAAAAAACTCGATAATTCAGTTACAATCTTTTTGCATACCAAGAAATTTAACTTTTTGTTTATATTTGCTGGAAAAGGGTTGTTTCTGAAATTTCGCGTTCGCAGTTCGCCGCTCATATGAATGGGCCTTTATGTAAGTCAAGGATTGGGTGTCATTGTGCATTATTGCCTACACCAACCAAGGAAGACATTGGTCGTAGTGGTTGTGGATTGCGTTTGCCTCTTTGTATATTGCGAACTCAGCGTGACAATTCGAAAAGATAATGATTGGTTCGTAGAGAAAAACCTGTAAGTCATTAAATTAACTTTTGAGAGACCTTGAGACTTTTGTCAATAAAAAACTTGATAATTCAGTTACAACCTTCTTGCGTAGCAAGAAATTGTTTACATTTGCCATCAACCCAACAAGCGAATGTTTATGTATTTGATGATATTATTGAAATATGCGTGATTTATAAATATGCGTACTCACTGCTCTCTCGGCAGCACTACCAGTTTGAATAATTAGTTCTGTTTTGTGTCTCCACCTCCATGTATTTTGGGGTTGAAAGAATTTTAATACAATAATGGCAACTGTGTACTCTCAGCATTGACACTCAAGCCGTAGCCATCGATGGCTTAAGTTAAACTACTATTTAAGTTGAATCCATCACTTAAGTTACACTTTGAAAGCAAAACTTCTATTGATTCTGAGTTTAGAATTGCATCGACACTTAAGCACATAAGCTCGGCCAGTGAAATCGGGAATTTGAGTTTTGTCAGTGACTCGAGACAGGCGGGCAGCAAAATGTATTTTTGTCGTACACACCAGGAATCGAACACCACATCGAGGGTCAAGGGCATTGGGGTCGACGAAGACACATACAACACCACAGCCCACCAAGACATCTGCTCAATACAATATACAAAAATGTGTCGACTTGAGAGGGTATTTCATTATATTATTATTGTTTTTTTTTCATGAGCTATTAGATCTACTGTACATCACACGAATTTGAAAAATAATAAATCCAGGTGATGTGCAAATGATTCTCTTGTTGTTTGATGTTAATGGTTGTTAGTTTAATTTGTTGGTTGAATAAGCCAAATGTTTTAAATATTGTATTTGGATGAGGGTCATTTCATTCAGGCCAGTTCATATAGATATTTTTTTTATATTTTAATTGAAATGCTGATAAATTAAAATTTGTCGATTTTATATAATATCTATTTAAGGAGTAAAATTACGTGCAAACTTAACATATACATGACATCTGTCTCCTTTTACAACTCACTACCAACTACAAAATGATGCATGCACGCAAATAAGTGGTAACTACAATTAAGCATAGACAAATTATAAGCTGGTAAAACTCCAGTACACCACAAGGAAAATTTCGAACTCAATATTTTCTTACCGGGGTCTTCAAGTGCGAATGGGGGTACTGGAGTTTATTAGGTTCATGTGAGGTTTACAGTGTACAAGCGTGCAATTTAGAAAAAGTGTTTTAGTGAAGTGAAGGAAATATACATACAATAGAAATGCAAGTAGACAGATGATATATGTTTAAGGATATGAATAATAAGGGTGGTTAAGAATGGTCTACCATGAGTGCATCAGAATATTCAAATGGGGTTGAATTAAATCAAAATTGAAAGGACTTTGTGATCTGTTTTCAATATCTACTAGTCAGGCAGCTGAAGTTGTGCGCTAATATCAAAGGTGAATATGCAGCAAATTTTCAAGATTTCTGAAGTGGCTATTGTTAATAAGTTCGCATAAAAATATTCATGCTGATTATGGAATCCGGCTTATTGACTGCGGAGGGAAAATGTTCGCATCCAGAAAGAGAGCAGATGCCGGTGAAGTAGTGCGAAAGAAATGCTGTTAGTGAAAACGAAACTCATCCGCACTTCATACATTTTGTGACGTTTTCATTTTGAACCAAAAGAGTTGCGGAGAAACAAAGGATGAGTGGTTGCAACGAAAGTACATTTTAGAACATGAAACGAATGAAAATTATTCTTGTTTTTAAAAACAATGTTATTTAGCTTTTTCGCTTTTGCTTATGCTTCACATGAGTGTAATAGCTCATCCCTATCAATAGCAGGGGTACCACCTTCCATGTCGATCGCTGCAGCCTACCATCTTTTAAGGATTCATACCATAAAAACCACTAATGACAAATGGTTAGAAGGCACCAACTGCCTTAAAACAAAAGAAATCTGACCATCACTTAGACCCAGTCTACTCAGACTCGGTAAGCACTCATTAAGGACTCTCATAGGAGTCATAACCGGGCACTGTGCAATTGGCACTCATGCTCGCTGGATGGGTGCCCCATACAATGATTTCTACAGAAGCTGCATGGATGAAGAGTAGGAGAAAACACTCATCACCTTCTCCGCTCCTCTAGTGCTCTTGCTAGTCGTAGGTTCCTACACCTAGGAGCCTACTGCTTCAGCGGCCGTAACGAGCTAAACAGTGCCAGCATTGGCCCGCTAAATCACTTCATTAGAACCACCAACTTGTTCAAGTGTTAGGAGAAGTCAATCCGCGTGGGATCACAATGGGCCTGCCCCTAACAGTCAGCCACTATAAATCTAAATCTAATCAAGAAGAGACTACGATGCACAAACATTATACATCCTATGTACCACATTAAAATTGGTCCATTTATCGCTTTGCCTATATGTATCGTCATCGTCAGCAAATATTACCTTTATTCTCCTAAGACATTCAGTCAACGTTTTGTGGTACATATCGGTGGTTGCCTCATAAGTGGGATTAATTGGATCGGGATAGCCAAGAGCGGCTGCACGAGCTCTTTCCTGTTCAATGTACGCTCCCCGAACCAACTTGGCGCCGAAATAAAAGTTTTGCCGTTTAGCTTGCTCCAAATCGGTGCACACCTACAAAACAGAAATTATTAAAATCTCTAGAAAGCAAAATCAAACAAGTGAATACCTCCATAAACGCTTCTCTTAAATAACACTGATAGGTGTTAAATACTACAGCTTTTTCCTTATTATATTTCCTCATCATTTCGAGGGTAATTCGAGAAATGGCTGGTTGGAAATACGTTTGTTCAGCATCGATCATAATGCGGACATCCAACTCAGCGGCAGCCTGGAAAAAAAAGGGGACATTCAATTAATTGTGGTAGAGTTTGGAGTGTGCAACCACTTACCTTAACAATTGTATTCACCCGCCGAATCATATTTCTGAACATCTCCTCTTCTTTGGGCGGAATCTGTGAGATCAATCGACGCATTTGTCCTGTTTTTGGATCTGGTACTCTGAATGTGTCACTTAATTGAGAATCTTCGTCCACGATACCGGACCAAGGGAACAGATGGAGAATACTGTCGATGTGAATGGGATTATAGATTAGTAAGGAAATGTTACGATCACTCCTAGAATGTGTGCAAGATGTATATGCTGCTAAGGATATTTCTTTATCTCTCTTGCTGGGAACAAACCAAAAGCTCGAAAAAGGTATACAAGACGCATTCAATACGAGGGGTGTTTGTTATGAAGGAATGAAAAAAATCACCATATCGGAGATCACTTCATGTTAATTCTTTCAAAGATGTAATGATCAAAAGCAAAATTGTCCGGCTGTTGGATATACACAAGTATTTAGGGAGACCACTCGCATTTGTTGGGGGATTTTTGAAGCGTTTTTGATTTATGTGTAAAATCTTCAAAATATATAAATAATAATATTACGCACATTGCGTCTTTTGCGTTGCGCTGCTCAGATGATTTAGTATCCCTACAAGTTTTGCATACCTTTTTTTGAATTAATTTGGGTGATTTTTTAAGTGTAAATAAATAAATATATAATTTAATTAAACAGTTTGTTATTGAAGTCGAAAAATAGATTACAAGTTTTAAGGTCACGTGATACAGTCTGTTTCAAAAGATCGTACACGACAAAGTGAATGATGAATGCTTGTCAATTAAAATGTTGTCCACTCTCCTCCATTATCATTAATTGCTTGGAGTCTTCGAGGCATGCTTTCGACTAATCTTATACCACAATCTTGATGCAAGGATCTCCATAAGACTCGTATTTTTCGTGATAATTGTTTGACCGTCTATATCTTCCTTCCTTGGAGCTCTAGCTTCATGAATGCCCAAACATTTTCAATGGGATCCGTCAATCCAAGCAATCTACGTCATTTTCTTGTTTCCACGACTGCGATGTTTCGGATCATTGTCTTGTTGCAGTAATCAATTCTCATTCCTTCTTTTAAACCACCTTTGGGCTGAAGGTAATAAAGCCTTCTTTTAAATGTTGACCATGTTGTGTGCGTTTAACTTATTTGTAAACATGAGCGAATTGCCAAATCCTTGTTTTTAGAAGCACGGACACCTTTGCCGGGTGTTCGACGGACCGCTGGATTAATTTATTGAATTGTGGACACCAAGTATGAGTCAGAGGAGACCATGCTCAAAAAGAAGCTCCATTCGAAAAATTAACATTGTTCCAAAATCTGTTCAATTTCTCCTTCTCCCAACTGAGTCGTTTGTCTACGCGTTTTTTGACAGTAGTGGTTGCTTTATTGTGCTTTGAAATTTTACATAATTGGCTACAAAACTTCTTCGTATCGTATCACAACTAGTGTTGGGAACTATCGAATAAAAACTAACTAGTTATTCGATAGCTGCAAACTATTCATTTATTCGATAAAAATATTCAATTGTTTTTACTTGTATGGCTGGTTGGACTGAATCAAATGGTTATTGTAGCTTCTCTGAGTGAGAATTAGTATGTATTAAGCTCTGAGATAGAATTTTGTGTATGCATACACACATTGCAGGATATTTGCATGACAGATTGTTCACCAATATGTTTCGGTTCGTGTCGATAGTTCGACTCAGTTGGGGAATGAGTTGGAATGTTTTTTTTACTGAATTCGTTCATTTGTATGACGGACTTGCGCACACCTTTTTGCATGTCCCGGTGTGTGTATTAACAGATCCTAAGAATTTGGAGCGCATCCGGCATCATTCAGCTTTTGACCGCAAAATCTAAGCAGTGGTTAGTAAGGCATTTCTGACTCGCGCACACCTGTTTCCATGTCATCTTACGTGTATTAATCGATCCTGATGCAATGGAAAGTATTTCGCCACATCAGAAATTTCGTTGATTTTGCGAGCTAATCTTTCAACTGCCACAGAGGCCCTATTGGACTTCGGACTATCGAGTTCAATGAACGATTCGTTCACTTGTATGATGAAAACAAGTTTTTAGGTTTTTGTGATATTTATATACCGAGGACTAGGTATGACTAACACGCCCCCACCCCCTTCCCGGAAAAAAATCCTGGTTATAGGTTTTTAACGACACAGTATGTGAATGAATGAATAAAACTATTCGATAGTTGAAGTCAATCAGTTACTCACTATCGATTGTGCAAAATTCATTCGATAGATCCCATCAATAATCACAACACACTTCTTTCCGTAACACTTCTTTGCTTCCAAGTAACGATAGACGAGGAATTTTTTCAAACACGCGTAGAATACTTTTGTTCTGCTATTTTTATAGTTTCCAATCAAGCCAATCATCCACAATTTTAACTTGGGAATAATGGTAGACCACCATGCTAACAAATGCTTCTGACTTCTTCACGTATTTAGCAGCACCTCGGTATGATTTTTTCGGTCCTTTTGGATGCGTGCACAAGAATACTGCTTCATAACGCGACATTCATTTTAGAATACTTCTGTCTCAGACAAAAAATGAACACTCTTTAAATTTTAGCACCTTAGAAGAATTTTGTTTTATCTGCTAATGTAAGTGCCACTTCCAAACCGGTTTTCATAAGTGAGTTTTGCCGTATACGATCGTATCAAACGGAGTGTACATTAAAAAAAAAGTGGTTAACTTCCGCATTTAGCGGTTTAATTGTTCCCTGTTCTTGTAATCTAATTTTCACCAGATTATCAGCTGCAAGTTACACATTTTCAGAAGTGTTACCATTACATGTCTTGCAGCTATTCATTTCATTTAAAAAAATATCCTTTTATATACTTTTTAATTTATGTATGACATTGTTTCTAACCCTTCTTTATCTGAAGTTACATTATTGAGGAATTCCTTAACATCCTTATTATCACCCAAACTAGCATAGTATTTTTCTAAGTCCTTAATTGTCTTATGATGAGTTAAAACGTTTCCCTGACCGCCAACCAAGTCTTCCATATATTTACGTGTGCGCATAATTACTTCAGATACTTGTAGCTATAGAATAAAAAAAAAAACAAACAAATACGATTAAATGACTCCACATAATTAATTCTGCTTGGCAATGAACTTTGACAAAGGCAGTGTTAACTCATATATTAATGTATGTAAATTCCACTTACAAGTAACTGAGGGCGACCAAGTGCTGTGAGTTTGATGGCTGTTATTCCAGTTCCAAATGTAGCGCCTTAATTAAAAATAAGTAATACAACAAAAAATAAAACATTGTTAAATCTCCAATAAAAAAGCAGATGCATTGTGTGCTTGTTTGCTATGTGATGTTAGTAGTATTTAATTGAATAAAGTCTTGAGTGTACTTATTGATATCCGTTCAATACTCGAAACATAAATGTTTATCTAATCATCATATCCAATTTGAATGGAACAAATGGTTTTAATAACAATATTATGTGTGTGGGGGCTACAGCCCTTAAATGGGACAAGGGCCTAGCTTCTCTCGTGTTGTGCGGGCTATTATTCTCTCACAAGTGAAAGGCTCGTTCTAGGAGATTTTATTGCAAAGCTGGGCAAGGAAGAAATCTTTGCTAGAGTCGTCGGAAAAAAAGCACACCTCCGACAATGCACTTAGGGTGGAGTTCGTGACGGGGCGAAACCTTTCTGTAGCCAGCAAGCGGTTCCCTCACCTGGCGGTCCTATAATCAATCAACCGTCGACCACATTGATCACATTGTGATGAACGTCAGACACTCCTCCAGTGTCCTCGATGTCCGAACATTCCGAGGTGCTGACATCGACTCGGATCATTACCTTGTTGTAGCCAAGGTCAGAACTCGGATATCGATTGTACAACGGAGTAGAGCAAGACCAAAACAGTTTGACGTTGGAAAGTTACAATCGCACTCGACCGCTGGGAACTTTTCCGATCGAGTCTCCCTGAAACTCTCAGACAGTCCAACCCTGCCAGGCGAAACAATCGAAGAACGATGGAACCGTTGTCAAAACGCCATCAGAGAAGCTGCCTCTGATGTGATGGATTTTAAAACGCCACCTAGAGAAAACCGATGGTTTGACAATGAGTATCGGCAGTCGCATTCAGCGAAGCTAGCAGCATTTAACGCGACGCTGGATAGAAGGACGAGAGCTCTACGAACTAAAAAGAAGGGAAGAGGACCGGCTTCTCAAAAAGACAAAGAACCTCCTTCTTTTTGAGGCTAAGGATCGTGCCAGCTGGAGAGGATTGTTGGATGAGGCCCAGGTTTTCCCTGGACTGTAGCGCCACAAGAAGAAGAAGAAGAAGTGAAAGGCAGTTTTATGCCGACTCCGAACGGCCAACTCCTTGAGCACGGTCATTGACTCGGAAGAGATGGGGCCGTGAAAATAATTTGTTTGTCGTACAGACCAGGGATGGAACCTACGACGTCGTGTGCCCAAGTGCGTTGGGCTCGACGCACATACCCACCACGTCATTTGCCACTACAAAAAACAAATGGTTTTAGTTCAAATAGTTTGAGAGGACGCAACTAGCACTAGATGAAGAGGCGTGTTGGCTGAGGCCCAGGTCCACCCCGGACTGAGAGGACTTCTGTATATTCGGAGTATATTAGGACTAGTATGCACTTCATACAATTTGGATCAGTATTCCTGGGAATAGAAGCTTGGAGTTGTTTTGGGTGACTTCTGTGATCATCTGTACTGCAGGAATCATTTCTTTAAATAACAGTACTAGAGTTTAAAATGGTTTTAGGCTTTCTTAAAATTGTGTACACGTGTTACCAGCACGTACTTCCCACATAAATTGTCTCATTAGCAAAAGGAAAAATTCCAAACTTCCATGTTTTGAATATAATTGAGCAAAACGAACGAATCATATGCCTAGTATGACACTACTTAACAAACATTTTACATCTTACCCTAAGCTTTAGGTCGAGGGACACATCTTAAATCATTGTCTTTACTTTTATTCAATTAAATGTTCATAATCAAAGTGTGGTTAGATTTTCACATTTTCGTTTTAGGTCATTTTTTTTTATTTGTAAGTGAAATTAAATAGAGAAAATAAGGTGAGACAATCGTATCACAAGCAAAAATGTACAAAAATTAAATGTTATGAATTAAAAATGGAACAAGACTAAGCTATTTAAACCAAAGCTCTATTAAGTCAATTCTCTTGATTCGAAAACAAATCTAGGCCTACAGAATTCGTGGTCCATACTTAAGATCACTGTTGCCAACTCAAGTATCAAACGGCAGATATCCGAGACACCTTGTTTAATTTAAGCTAACCATATGTTTGCCATGTTTCGCGTTTCATTTGTTAAAACTTTAAGACACCAAGGAGACTGAGTCTGTTACAGACTTCTTAAGGTATATGTTTCGTCCATATGGAAGGTGCACAGAACATTTTAGCTGCCCTTGATGAAATTGTTGAATGAGATACATGTGCCAACCCGAAAGTTTCTTAACTCGAGTTGACTTAGGCTGGAATTGAAGCGGACAAAGTTGTAACGTGAGTTAACTAACTCGAATTCAGCTACCAGAATATATTAGATGTATTCCTTTTTGTATCAATCGAACTGATTCAAACCAAACTCGGTTTAGCTTGGGTCACTATGAGCACAATGCATTATACATTCACAATAACAGAATTATATTGCATTATAAATACTCTCTGTATCATACTAAACGCTCAATTCATCGAATGCGACACCTAGACCAATTACTAGCAGAAATTAAAAAAGATGTTCGGCAATTTTTCCCCAGTCCGCAAAAGAGAGGAATGTGAGAGTAGTGGAAATCCCTAGTATTCCATTAATACAAGGAAAGCAAGCCCGATGCGTGCAATCTCAGCGTCGTTTGTCCGGTTCACAAGAAAGGAGACTTCTTTGAGTGCGCAACTATACCAGACTTGTAGATGGATCAGTCTCCTTAACATCGTCTGCAAGATCCTCTCTGCCGTTCTATGTGAACGCCTGAAACCATTTGTCAACAAACTGATAGGTCCTTATCAGTAGGGATTCAGTCCTGGGGAAGTCCACCATCGACCAAATATTCACACTTCGGCAGATACTGGAGACTGCTCAAGAAATGCAGAGCGACACCCACCGTCTATTTGTCAATTTCAAGGACACATATGACAGCGTGAATAGAGACGAGCGGCATGTCTAGTTCTGACATTTCTGCCAATCTCGTCAGGTTGAATGATGATGGTGAATACTCGCTGATCCATCAAGTTCGATAAAGAAATCACCGAGACCTTCAATGTCAAAAAATGTTTCAGGCAAGGCGACACCCTGTCATGTGACTTTTTCAACATCATACTTGAGAAGATCGTGCGAAACTCAAACGTTACCACAAGAGGCACGATCTTCCAAAAGTCCGTTCAAATGCTAGCTTACGCGGACGACATTGACGTGATTGGACGAACACAGCGAGCCGTCAATGAGGCGCTTGCTGGCATTGAGTCGGATTCTTCTAAAATGGGTCTGGCGGTGAATGAGGACAAACCGAAGTATATGCTGTCATGAAGAAAGGACGCACAACATCGACGACTCGAACAGAGCGTCATAATGGGCAGCAGAGACTTCGAGGTAGTCATAGACTTCGTCTACCTCGGGACAACAACACCAGTACCAAGATTAAACGCAGAATTACTCTTGCCTACCGCTGCTTCTTTGAGCTCAAGAGGCAATTGAGGAATATAACCATCTTTCGAAGCACCAAGCTGACTTAGATCATCCGTGGCTTGCTCTATGACGCAGATACATGGACGCTGTTGAAAGCGGATGAAGGAGCTCTTCGTCGTTTTGAGGGAAAAGTTCCGCGTGCGATCTTTGGTCCTGTTTGCGTTGATGGCGTCTGGAGGAGAAGATTCAACCACGAACTGTACGGGCTGTACAGCGATATGAGCCTAGTTAGGCGTCTACGGATCCAACGCCTACGGTGGCTAGGTCATGTAGAGCGTATGGACACCACAGCTCCGGCCCGAAGAATCTTCGAATCCGAACCTGTCGGGCAACGCAACAGAGGACGCCCGAAATTATTATTCCCGGGTAATACCCGGAAGAGCGGACATTTCCAGTTTATTCAAGCTCTACATTTTATAGATAGTATTCATATTTAAGCAACAAAACATAAATTTAGGTGTTTATTCACTCCAATCCACCATCCTCCATCAGCTGTTCTCAAGAGCTCTCACGTATTCACAGACATTGTGCGAAAAGCGTATAAAAACGCTGTTAGAACGAAATCAAGGAGCAGCAGAGTGTGAAGATGTATATCTCTTTACGCTTACCATTAGTTTCGTTCCAAGATCGAAAGATCGACAATCCAAGTATGTACAATATTAATTTAGACATCGATTTCAAACTTATCAACAATCCACGAAAGGTTTTTACTGCGCAGTAAATGAACTAAATATATTTTCGGAAGAAATTCGTGGAATAAACTTGATTAATGCGAAGTAATGGGAGAAAAATAATTCACCCAAAGAAAAAAAAACACCATCCATTAACCGCAAGTAAAATGTGGCTAATAATTACTTATAAGCTACAATCACCTAGGTGATAATACACACACGGTGAAGAAATGAAGATACGATCACAACAATTTATTTTATTCGGCTAAGCATCCATAATATTGGACTGGTTTTACCTGATTTATATATAATTTAAATGTACATACGTCACTCGGTGATGTGTACACATAAGAAATTGTTTTATTGCGATTTATTCAAGACAACGGCAATAACAATATGTCATTTGGATGAAATGTTTTTGTCCGTACAACAAATTGGTACAATTGTTCATTAATTAGCACACATCGTTTACACAATACATTGTAAGTATTTATTTCGAAAACTAAATGTATATTCACTGCAGAATGCAGGTACGATGCACTTGCTCAGAGTCAAGGTAATAAGCAATGATTAATGCAAGTAGAACAATTGCGAGTGCATGTAATAGCTGCAGAAACAAGTATTATTTGCAAAATGAACAGTGTGGGTTGAAAAAAATGAAAAACTAAATTCATTCGAAATGAACCAAAATCTAAAGAGAAAGAAATTGTGTGAATGAAACGTAGAGCTGTAAAACGAACGACAATTTGAGAACCCGTATGTATGGTATTCGTTACATTTCACTCATATCTTTATGATAATATCGTTACTTGTTACTTTAGTTACTTTAGTTACTTCCATCAAAATGCCATTCATACATATTTCCGATTTTATAACCTCAGATAGGAATATTGTATTCAACTGAAGGAAGATTCTCTTCATTGTGTGGCGCTACAGTCCGGGGTGGAACTGGGCCTCAATCAGCATGCCTCTCGAACTAGCCAGGAAGGAACAACTGAAGGAAATATTTAGGTTAAAATGAATTATATTTCACATACTGTGAATATGTGAAATGGCATTTCATTCATTCATCTTCACTCAACGAGAGGCAAAGTAGAAACAATCACGTACAATGCAATGAAAGGTCACATAATGCGTACACAAAGTAATACCAAACCACCATACGCTTTGTTAATAGAACAGTTTTCATTATAATATGTACCTCTTACCACGTTTTTTCCACACACAACATTCTAAATACGCTCCTCGTACAGACTTCGATTGTCTACACGTCTACGCGGTAACGTTTCGTTACTCAGCTTTATCAAGTACTCGTTACTAAGTAACAAATACGTTCATTTTGCTACCACACTAATGAAATATATTCTGGCGGATCGATCGCCACGAAGAGGGCATGCTACGTCGAGTGTAGTGTAAGCTGACATTGGTTAGGTTAGGTACGTGGACGGTGAAGCAACGTCTCCCCATGGTCTTATTGGACCCATGGGGATGAGCGACTTTCTGTCCTACTCGTTGTTTGTCGAGAGAGCTTCGATTTACAGATGTGCTGTCCCTTCCAGCAATCCGGGGGTCTTGACAAATCTGCAGATAGAGTTTAAAAGGATATTTGCTATGCCTTGGAAGTTCTGGAAGAAGAAATCTCCATTTGTTCTCTGTCTCAATATGCAGAGACTGGGGCAAGGACAAAGTTAGGGGGAAGTACCCTCAATCTTTTCTTCGTCCCCACTGACCATTTTCACGGTACACGGTATCTGAGACGATTGTGCTATGACTACCATCCGCAGCAGCTTTTTGCTACATTGGAGAAGCATGTCCGTTTTGACACTACTTTATCTAGGACATAATATGGGAGCAGTCTCACATGTGAGGGGAGCAGTCTCACATGAGAGGGGAGCAGTCTCACATGTGAGGGGAGCATCCCACCTTTCATTACCTAGTTCCATGAATCTTTCGTCCACTTTACTTTTGACATCAGACAGGGCTAGATGGAATGGAAGCATGGGGTTGCTTGGGATGGGTCGGACTCGGCCCCTTTCCTAGCAAGCTCATCTGTTACCTCATTGCCGGACATGCCTTTGTGACCCGGGATCCAGCATAGAGTGATCAAATCGCGGCAGCTTACGACTGGCTTGGACTAGATTTCTATATACGAAATTGCCTTAATGGACGTTTGATTGTCAATGAGAATGGTAATTTACAAGAATGATATGATTTTGGTCGCTTCTTTGACCGCCAGGACCTCCGGTTGGAAAACACTGCCGTGGTCAAATAGTCTGATCGAGTGTTTAACAATTCATAGAAGATACCGCGTCTTTTCCATTGTCCATCTTCGACCCATCTGTGTAAACAAGGATGGAGTTCGATGTTTGATGAGTTCTTCTGTGTTCCACGCGTCTTTTTTTCTTGGGAGGGCGTATCGAATTCAAGGGATGGGAGGTAGTAGTCACTTATAGAATGTTCTGACATTATAGTCAAATTCAAATCAGCTCATCTGTCAAACATTGCTCAGATTCCTACCTGACAAAAAAAAACTATTTAAATAGAGAGCTGATTACTGATTAGTTCAAATCAGTCAACTCTAAAATTAAATAGGTATAGCACGTGAAATCGGACTATACAACGTTTCGTGAGTACAACAAATGGAATTCGTTAAACGCACGTCCCAGTAGCTTATTCATAGCATATGCCAATCGAATAGGGAATGTTAGAAGTTGCTAGATCCAAACGCACCACGGACTGTACCACCACCAATATTATTATTAAATGTTCATATGTACATGCTAAACTGCCGTGAAGTAGATCGCCATCTACCAGGTGATGAATACTTCGAGATCGCATAAAGAACTCATGGTATAAATGTTTTCAGTTTACTTGCCCTCTTATCACCTACCGCCACGAAATAGTTTATACACATCTATCTCCTAGATATACAAAATAGATAAATTTAAAGATGTGTTAAATGCACAGATTTAGATTTAGATTTTGAAAAATTCCGACACAAGCACATTCCAATTTGCTAAAAAAGAAACAAATGCACAAAGAATATGAGAAAGTGTATTTTTTGAAAACAATTCTATTTTAATCATTAAAAAATTTACGCATTTGGGCAGGAAACTTTAGTGGCGTATATATGATTTACCATTCCAAACCCACATAGCATATGTAGGTTAAATGCTCAAGTTTTGGTAAAAAAAACATTACATTAACATTCATATTTATGCAGACTTATAGGTACATAACTCAATACTCACCACAACTCAACAGTAAGCAACTAGGCAGACATAAAGTCTTTCAGTATCATTTCCAACGTCTGTGTAAAAACCGCCAAATGGACAAAAACTACTATCGGTTTTAACGATCTTCAAGGGACACGGTCTACAACACAAGCGGTCCTGTGGCGCTTTGACTATAAAAGAGGTGTTGCAGAATAGGGTAGATTCTTGGGAGGATGTTTGCATTTTAAATGAAATTAAGCTAAACGAAGTAGAAACGAGTTGCTACGCAGCAAAAGCATGAATAGTAATATATTAAGCAGGCCTACTACAAATGAAGTACATTCTCATCTCTGGCTCTAACATGAGAACGTCTAGCAAGGCAGTGCCGATGAACCGATGCAACATAGAATTATGTTCTTTGGAATGTTATGTTATGTACTCTCTGTAATCCTTAATGAATTAGAGGATGTGTTTTGCTTTATTTGGGGGACAGGGTCTATGCTCACATTGCACAGTTGCACATCGATCTCAACTTCGCGAGATGCCAGCAACAATCTTGTCGATGCATAGATCAAGTTGACATGCAGCCTCCAAGCGGCGCTCCCGGATAGCTCTCATAACACTCATTGTGAGGTGAACTAATGCATGCAACGTTTCTCCTGCGTTTGTGCGGAGAGCTAACCACCCGCCCACAAAAAGATCATATTTTACGGGAAAGCAAGCTGCCTCGGAATAACGAACGGAGCCTCAACTACGACATAGCGTGAAAAGGGACAACGATTTGCGTGAAATGTAAGAACACTCTACACTCCAAAGCCTCTCACAAACTATCAAATATCCTCACGCAGAATAAAGCGGAGTACGATGTCAAAATCGTACTCGTGGACTTCAATGCTTTAGGACAGCACGTAATATGGTCATAAGTAGCACAACGTTCCTCGGAAAAAAATTAACACAGCGATCACAGGCGATCTTCGGACGATGGAATTCAATGAGCACATTTTGTCGATTTGATTGGCAAAATTGACAATGTGCTCACTGGAAATGCGTCAAATATCGAACAGAATATCGTAGAGTCTAGGAACGATAAAAAAATACGGCCCTTTTATAAAAAAGCAAAAATCCTGGCTTCAGACTTGAGGAAAGGTACCCATGCTCTTCGAAATTGCCAGGGTAATCTAGTTACGGACCCACAGAGAATGGTGGATGTGTTTAAAGAGCACTTGCAACAGCTGCTTAGCGGGTCCGACCAGTTTAGAGTAATATTGAATCAGGTTGGGATCTCCTTACTCAGTCGATGAAGTAGTCCTCCCACCTATCTTTGAAGAAGTCGGCACAGCCAAGAGCAACAAAGCCTCAGGCTCAGATGCCTTACCAACGAAGCTCTTCAAAACTGATTGCAATGTTCTGGTAGAGAGCATGCACCATATCATCTGACGAATTTGAGAGAACGAAATCATGCTCGACGACGGGAATATTAGCTCCATAACCCCTCCACAAAAAAGGCGATCCTACCTCTTGCAACAACTGCAGAGTTGTATCCCTGCTCAAAGTCGTCTAAAAATTCCTATCCAGCGTACTGTGTGAACGTCTATAGCCGCTTTGCATCCGGCCCTGCAAATCTTTACACTGATGCAGATCCTCGAGAAGACGAGCGCATGTCGATAGTCACCGCATACGACGGCATCCATCGCAACAAGTTATGGCGGAATTCGGGATCCAGGAAAAATTGATACGGTTGTGTCGCATTACGCTAAGACATCGCGATTCACCAGGCAGTTCAGTTCGACGACATATGAGTTGTGTGAAATCAGCACCGGATTTCGGCAAGGAGTTTCGCTGTCGTGTGTTTTCTTCAATTGGGTACTGGAGAACACAGTGCGACGGGCAGCTGTCTTCTATAAGACAGTACAGCTGTAGAGAAAAGTAGATGACATCGACATTGCCGTGCAGTCCCAACGCGCAGATGAGATGTAATATATTCTATCGAGCAAGAAGCTATCCGCCGCACACCGTCCAAACCAAAACATCAGAATCAAAAGTTTCAATTTTGAGGGAGTGAAGGGGTTTGTATACCTCGGGCCAAACGTAAACCACGAATGACATCTTAGTGGCGATCCGAAGTAGAATCACCCTTGACACCCGATGCTACTTCGGTTTGTTTAAACAACTGGGCTTGAAGTTTCTGACTGGAAGCACCAGAAGCATGTTCTACATGATTCTTATTCTGGCAGTTCTGCTTTATGGAGCTGAAAGCTGGACACTAAGCAAGACTGCAGAGCTCATTCTTTGTGCCTTCGAAAGCAAAATTCTACGTCGGATATTTGGTCCCGTCTGCGGAGATGGTGTATGGAGGAGAAGACACAACCACGAACTCTACCAGCTGTTCCAGGATGTGGATGTAGTCCGAAATGCAAAAATCGGTCGAATACACTAGCTCGGCCACATAGAGCGCATGGGCACCAATACTCCAACTTAGAAGCTCTTCGAATCCGAGCCTCCTGGTTCGAGAAGGAGAAGACAGAACTTCCGGTACATAGGTTAAGTCATCGCGAAAGTAAGACGGCTTGGTCTTGATGATCGGAAGCCCAGGACAACTATCGATGGAAGGCAGCAATTGCTCAGGCTCGGACCCTTCATGGGTCGTCGGACTGATGAGTAAGTAAGTAAGTTTCGCTTTATTTCAAAATTGGTCGAGGGAACAGCTTTGAATATTTGTAGCTAGATTTTTGGAAATTTGTGGCAAAACAGACCAACGGCACCATTCGGCACATAAACAAACATTTTATCTGAAAATTATTGAAGGCGTCGTACCTCACAAGGACAAAGGCCAACGATATGATGAAGTATGATTGGTCGAGGGTTAATCCCCATGTTTTGCGTCATAGCTTAAGATCTCGTTCCAGCCACCAGCTTCAAGAAAGGACGGTACAAAACAAAGCACTCTTCATTGTGTGGCGCTACAGTCCGAGGTGGACCTGGGCCTCAACCAACAAGCCTCTCCAAAGAGCGCGATCTCTGGCTAGCTGTCTCCAGTTTCGCACACCAAGTTGGTTGAGGTCCTTCTCCACTTGGGTGCGCCACCTTAAACGCGGGCGTCCTCTGTTGCGTTGTCCCACAGGTTCGGATTCGAATAGTGTCCATCCGCTCTACATGACCGAGTAAACCCAACCAAAACACTCGCAACACAAATTAAATCCCTGACAGTTAAATTACCGTCACTAATGATTCATGAACATACCGTCTTAATAAATGTAACTTCACTGAATTTTAATTGAGTGCATACAATTCTGCTACCGATCCGAAATGTTTCTAACCCGACTGTAAGATGCTGTGCAAATCACCGCACCACAATGTAATGAGAAGGAGGACATGAGCTATGGACAGACCCAGCAACAGACAGTTTCATTATTTTAGAATAGATTTCAATGTCGCACGTAATCATCTTATGGTCATATATGGTATGTATGTATTTGAAAAGGGCGACAAATGTGACGCAGCGATAGTCAAGTGGCAATTAGTTTTTTTTTCGCTCTCTCGATTCTTTACAAACCAACCCCTCAAATGACAACACAAAAGAAACACATTTAAATTTATTGTGCCGCGGCATGCACATCTGTTTGGCAAAAGTCCATTGCATATTCGGCGAATCGGCTGCCTCTTGTCTATCACATGCATTCGTGTAGTGTCTGTTGCAAGACTCGTGCCGAGCAAAATTACGTATGCATTCATGAGGACGTATCAAGAATATGGTTTCTCTTGAAGGCGTGTTAAGTGGATTACATTGTATGTTACACTGTCGACAATCGATTTCACGACCATCCGTTCTCGGTTTAACGAGCTTGCCAAAATTAACATCTTGTTCAAATAGTATTAAGAGTATTATCTCGCCCAGACCATGGCCAAATATTTAATTTTCTAATTACTGAATCGGAGTAACCCAGTTACCTCAAATTGATTGCCCAAATACTTAGGTGCTTAGATCGAATGTGTGAATTTGCCAGCTATTGCACGAATCTCGACTCTAAACTGGTTCTCTGATGATGATCAAAAGCAAATCTTGACGCAGGCCGGTGTCTGTTTGAACAGCAGTTTATATATAACCAAAAACTCTGACACGTCCGAAAGTTATAAATAAAAATCGGTAACACAAGAGAACAAACATGAAGGTGATAATTGAATCAACCCCGTCTAGCCCAGACGGTTGTCTACGCAGCCAACAATGGAAATCCTTTAATAGTTGTGTGTACACTTTTTGGCCGAAACGCTAATCTCTTCTACGGCGCAGATTTCTACAAATATTGCCATCGATATCCAACTGTGTGGTTGCGTTTTTGTCCACGTTTCCGAGAGATGATTTCTCGCGGTTGTCACGTGTATCCAACCAGATTTTTTCCTTTTCACTTTCTTCGAGTTTGCATGGCAAAATATTTAAAAGCGTTTGTCATTTGATACACTCACTAATGGTCAACGGCAGGTACATTCTTGAAAAGGTACATAATTTGTTTGCTTCGTAAAAAGAAAAAAAAATGTGAACGTTGCAAAACTTGCTCCGTCAGTACGACTGTGAGCAGAATATTTTTAGTCATGTCAACGATTTGAAATACATTTCTTACTGCGAGAGAAGAGAAAATAGCGCTACGGGCAAATTGGTCTCGTGACACTTCAATGTGTTTGAAATCATTCATGTGGTTTGTTTTTATTCATTTTTTGTTCCAGGTTCTTACACATTGATACGAGTCAATTAGCATACTGCGAAATGTTTGTCTGATTTCTAGTGTTTAAATGTGATATCTGCGCGGTCAGTGGTCAATGAGAACACTGTTATTGTTTAGTTCCCGATTGATGCGGCCGCTTAATATTAAATCATGTCAAGATTGTTAAGGTTGTGTTTAGGCGAACATTGCTGGCACTTTGCCAAGGCAAAAACGCATTTTTAAGATACTTTTGACAGTCGGTTGACGTATTTTCTTTCATTTTTTTCGACGAAATATATGAATAAATATATCTGCAACTGTATAGTGATAACATCTGTTTAGGACAGTGGTGTTCGAGGACGTAAGATATGAATTCATATTTTCTGAATTTTGGAATAAGGTCATTTAATGCGTATTCGGAATAAAGGAGAAAAAGCTAGTGTGGGGCACAACATTTGAAAAGAAGAATTCAGTGTCATTGGAAACATATTCATTTGCAAACACCATGCGTTTCTGTTTATTGACATCTGAAATATATCGCTTTTTAGGGGCAACTTGGATATGGTACCTCATTTTTTTCTTAAGATTAGTCTTACTGTACAGTTTTAGAGAAACTTTCCTCTACTTCAAGTATTAGTTGGAACACAGTAATTCTAGGATTGAGGGACACCAACAGAACGACTCGCCTTTTTTCTCGCTTTTGAGATGAACGGCGAAACGTTGGTTAGACAAAATGGAACCAGTTGTTCCATAGTAAGCCAGTAGTCTCTGCACTGACGAGTGAACTCTACCAATTATTTTTTTCAATTTCTCTATAGGTTTTACCTTGCTTAGGAGTATTAAAAATGATTAAAAGAAACACCCAGATGCATGAGAAAAATTCGTTGGCTACCAGTACCGCATATTCCCTCATTTTGTGCAGCTGCTCACAATTGAACGCAGACCTTGGCGTTGCTTTTTGTGCGAAAAATTGTTTGGAGTGTTCAAATTCTGCGTTACAATCGACAGCTACAGTTTCGTAGTAGTTTCGGAGGTTGTCTACCTCGGGGCAAAAGTAAACTTCACGAGATCCGACGTAGAATCGCTCTTGACAACCGATGCTTCTTCGGTTTGTCTAAACAACTGGGTTCAAAACTACTGATTCGAAGGACCAAAGTCATGCTCTAGAAAACTCTTATTCTGCCTATTCTGCCAGTCCTGCTTTATGGAGCCGAAAGCTGGACACTAAGCAAGGCTGCAGAGCTGATTCTTGGTGTCTTCGAAAGAAAAATTCTACGTCGAATACATGGTCCCGTCTGTGAGGAAAGCGAATGGAGGAGAAGACACAGTTGCCAACTCTACGAGCTGTACAAGGATGTGAATGTAGTCCGGAAAGCAAAAATCCGTCGAATACACTGGCTAGGCCACATCAAGCGAATGGACAACAACCCTCTAGCAAAGAGAGTCTTCGAATCCGAGCCTCCTGGTTCGAGAAGGAGAGGAAGACCGAACCTCTGGTACAGAGTCCCAGTCATAGTGGATGTAAGACAGTTTGACCTTGATGACTGGAAGCAGCGTGCCCAGGACCTTCACCGATGGAAGGCAGTAACTGCTCAGGCTCAGACCCCATGGGTCGTCTACCTGATAAGTAAGTAATAATAATAATATGGGTGGCGCTACAGCCCGTAAGGGGCCAGGGCCTAGCTTCTCAGCAACTACTCGTGTTGTGCGTGCTATTGTTCTCACACGAGTGGAAGGGACCTGCAGTTTTATGCCGAATCCGAACGGCCAGATTTGAGAAGCTTTTTCTAAACAGGAAATACTCTTTGAGCATTGTCAGTAACTCGAAAGTGGTGGGGTCGTGAAAATTATTTGTGTCGCTCAGAGCTGGAATCGAACCTACGACGTCGAGGTTGGGGTCGAGGTTGGGGTCGACGCACATACCCACAACGCCACGGGCCACCACCATAAGTAAGTAAGTAAGTTAAAATGCTGCAAGAAGTAAGTTATGAAGACAAATGATAAAAATCAATTAAAAAGAAGATGTTGGTTCGATATGTTCTATTGCGCGGTTGAATTTGATGTTTCCATTTATTTTGCGTTGTACGCAAAATTATGCGACCGATGTACTAGGTGCACCGGTATGAAATGAGCGTTTTTTTTGGAAATAAGACACTAATTATTAATGGGAAAGTAAAAACGGCCAGAAGTTGTTTGTTGTGCAACATTTAAAACTGCTGCCATTTGTTTTTCACTCAAAGTGTCATCTCCATCATGGGGAGGTCTTTAAGAACTTATTGAAAATCGCCCATCGTTACAATCAACAAATGCAGTGCTTGATGGGACAATACAAAGTATATAGGTGTACGCATTCTTTATGAATTGTAGATACGTTCAGATTTTGCATTTTGTCTTCAGTTTAAATAGCTTAGGTTTTGATGTTAGTACTACACGTACAGACATAAAGCTCTAACATTAAATGTACACTTACCAGATATGGCCTCAAGACATCGGATGAATATCTCCATATTTCGTTCACAGGTTGCTTCATTAAGGTAGAAGTATGTGCGAGCACTGCTGACTTTGTACCGCCTATCCGCAAATGACTTATCAACATGGTACTGTGGAAGAGTGCCCTCATCTTTAATATCACCTGCACTTGAGACTGATGACCTGAGAAATTTGAAGAAAAAGGAAAAGTTATATTTTATGATCAAGTGAGTGGTTATCTGTAGAGCCCAGAAAGTTCGATTTATATATGTAGTTATAATAGCAATAAGACTGGCGCTGCACAGTCCGTACAGGGCCAGGGCCTAGCTTCTCAGCAGCTACTCGTGTTGTGTTTGTCATTGTTCTCCCACGAGTGGAAGGGACCTGCAGTTTTATGCCGACATGGAACGGTCAAGTTTGAGAAGCCATTTCTAGAAAAACGTACTCGTTGACCATTGTCAGTTAAAGGAGTAATGTCGTGAACATTCTTTTTTTTCTGTCGCACAGGCCAGGGATCGAACCTAGACATCCAGGTTCAAGTGCATTGGGTTCGTCGCTCATTCCCTCACAGCCACGGGCCACCATATTATGCCCAACATATTTAATTGCCTTAACCCGATGCACCTTATGAAAATACTAAAGTGAACACAGACCTCAAATGAATGATTCGTAGATGAAAATTCTTTTCAAAATCAACGCAAACGTTTGGACCATTGTGATAAGTTTGAGATACTACCTTGAGCTCATGTTCTCAAATAATTATCTAAAAATTTTGGAGGAAGGATGTTAAATAATGGGTGGCGCTGCAGCCCGTATAGGGCATTGGCTCGAAAGAGATAATGAGACTTACTTAGGCAGTCCCTACTGCGCCACCGGTCTTTGAAATCAAAAATGGTCTGCAACAGGGAGCGGTTGGTTCGCCAATATTGTTTACCATATTCAGGCGGATCTTTTAGTTTCCATGCCGCAATTAATTGCCGTACGCCGACGATCTATTAGCATACAGAACTGCTCCTAAGGTCGAGGTAATAAATATATTGATGCAGCGTGACTTTGATAAGGTTCAGCTATTTGGCAACGACTGGAAGTTGGTTATTCATTTCCAGAAGTGTGAAACTATCCTTATCAGGAACGCGGGATACGCGAGAAACTACTGGCTCAAGTTCAGCATAGTTGACCAGAAGGACCAATAGAAAAGTGATGTAAGACATCTCGGCATTTGGCTGGATCATTACCTCTATTTTGACCAACATATAGATATTGCTCTGACAAAAGCCAGAAAAGCTTTTACTGCGGCAAGAAGGTTGTTTTCCAGCAGCCAACTTGATACCAGGGTGAAGGTAATTTGCTACATGGCCCTCATACGACCAATTATGGTATACGGTTGTCCACTGTGGTTCAATGTCAGTCCTTCCCAGATGGAAAAGATGAGGTTGTTCGAGAGACAATGTCTTCGGTCTTCTGTGTCGTACACCCGAATCTGAGTACAAGAAGTACGATCCCAATGACGTCCTGTACAACGAAGCAAACTTGAACGGGATAGATAATTTTATTACCAAGCGGACCAGAAGACATGCTGCGCAAGCTATGACTTCCACCAATAGCCTAATCCTAGGGGCTTATTACCGAAACTTCATCGCAGATCATATACAGGAACTGTCATATTCAAATAAAGCAGGAAGTATGTTGTTTGGCGGAATTCGTTGATCCATCCATAGGACAAGTGATGACAAAACTGTTTGAGTTGACAAATTTAATTTGAAATGATAGCAGAGCAGAGGTTCCGTTTCATGCATTTGAAGAATTGATAAGATCGTATTGCATGCAATGTCTCAGTTGGGCAGTTATTTTATTTCGAGATTAAGCCAATGTTGTGCAAACTAATTTGAATAAATTGTATTTATCATGCGGCTTTCCTGGATGAAGTTGATGCGGCCCTAGATAGGGTAGCTGCGATGGTTTCCTATATCCTGATGGTTGACTTCAATGCTCACGTGGATGAGGATATAGCGACGTGGGAGAGTGCGAATGGGAGGGAAGGTTACCCCCATCAGAACGGGAAAGTAGAAAAGGTGTTGCACTTCTGCTGTGCAAATGGCATATATATGAACACCTTGTTTCCACACAGAGGTATCCATTAAGACGCTTAGTATCGTCAGAGCCTTCAAACGTTGATGAAACGGTTGATTTGTGATATTCGTGCAATGAGGTGCTGAACTGTCAGCTGGTCATCTCCTGGTATTGTGAAAGCTGAACTTTACCGACCGAGGACCGTTTCCGCCAAGGTTCCTCATTTAAAAAAGGGGGACTAAAGAGATTGTTACAAATTCAGAACTTTTAAGTCCTCTCTGTAAAGTCCACGCGATTCCAGGCTGGGGGATAAACTGTGCGGCTTTCGGCCGAGCAGAAGTAAATACAACCGACCAGCTTTTCATTCTAAGAATGGTACTCAAGAGGCTTATGCCAAACCTATCTAGAGCTGTTTTCTTGATTTGGCGAAGGCATAGAACCGAATCGAAGTGTTCGAAATCCTGGAGTGTTCTACAGGAGTTCTCTTTTGAGGGTCATTCGGTCGATATACAAAAACTGCAAAAGCTGGTTTCGGGTTAACGGTGCTAAATCAAAACCTTTCACCGCGGGCGTTGGACTTCACCTTCACTTCATTTGTGCAGCCTGTCACGTCACCTTTTCATTATATGTACGGATTGGATGTTGCAGCGCAGTCGAGGTGAGGAATGTTTCAAGTCCTCGCTCGTTAGGATCTCCTTCGGTTCAGTAGAGCGATTTCTGCTCGAGATAGAAAAGAGTATGCGTCACTTTTACTGGTGGTTACACCAAAACCAGTCTCCGCAGTCGGTGGCTTCTCAAATTAACGTGGTAGTTGACCGCAGTGGCCAACTTACAAAGGTTTTAAGTCAGTTTTGAGATTTAAAACAAAAAAAAAAATCCAAAAAAGGTGCACCAAGACGTAATCATTTTTTTCTATTATCGCTTAGGATCGAACCTACGATGTCGAGGTTTAAGTGCATAGGGGTCGATTCACATATCCACAACGCCACGGACCATCAAATCACATAAATACAAATAAAATTGTATTCATTAGAGTGTGTTTTGTACGCAAAAAATATTCCTAATGCGTGAATTAATTCACTTGTAATTCCATGTTCATCCGAAAAACAAATTAAATAATTAAATTATACAGTTTTCCTTGCCACTGCATGTGCACACCTAATTTGTTTCAAAATATTCTAAAACGACCTTAAAAATGAAGACCAAACATTTCAGAAGAAACATTAATTCACTCCAGAATATGCGTCGCATTTATGCTTTTAAAATTATGTAATCTAGGTCAAAATCATCAAATACTTACTCGACTTCACGTTTCTCCGCTTCCTCCTGACTAATATCCTCTTCCACTGAATAATCCAGAATTGGTTTCACGCCAAAGGACCTGAGTCTGTTGACAGATTATAGTTTAGTGTTTGTAAAAATAAAATCCAACAGGTGGTTAGCATTATAAATAAAATAAAATGGTATTCAAACGGACAAACGTATCAGTTAGTTGTGTAATTGAAATGAAACATTCTTGTAGGTGTTAGCCGAAATACATTGTATATATGCAAACATATGCACGAGCCAAAAATACTTCGAGAGCGTACCATAAATTGTTAGTCAGCTGTCCTTGAGACGAGAGAAATTTGTCACAACGGAAATAAGCGATCAATAGACGTACGATCAATACGTAGTGTGAATTGCATGTACATACCGACATTCGTATACAAATTCAGACTTAACACTTGTCCAAAAGTGTGTATATGCTGACATGAAAGCTTAGCCTCGAAATTATTGAACCAAATAAAAGTGTTTCGAACAGCAACCACGTCTGCTATGAAGACACGTGATGACGCACGAAGGCACGTTCTGATGAAGTTATATAATAACGACATGACATTTGTTTTTCCAATGAACTTGTGTACTGTTCAAAATCAATGCGTTGTTGAATGAATTGTGATGAGACGGCAATACCTTATGTTTTATGTTCTAGTGCAAATGTTATTGTTGAGGTCATCACTAGTGGGTAAGTAATGATATGTAACAGGGGTAGAATGTTAAGGAAGTGTTTGCGAAAGCATCAGTCAAGCAAAATTGTAATTTTGTTAATGAACTCCCACGCTTCAAAAAAATTGGTATTTATAGTGTGAGAAAATAAACACAGCCTAACAAAATAAAATGATAAAACCCGTGAGGTCCATGCAAGTTTTGTAAAGATAAGATTTCATGAGAATTGTTTGGGATATGTTGTAATAAGAATAAATGCCTGTGTAATATTTTTAATGATAGTTAATCTTCAATGTCCCAAAGTCACTTATCGTACACTCTCAACCTTACATCTCCTGACCTATTGCTCGTAGCGGCATAAAACCGGGCTAGGAAGATGCGTATCTTCGTCGTCTATCTTTCCGAAAATCGTGATATGTAACATATTAAGCAAAATCGCCGAAAAACGCTTAGTTTTCGAGATATAGTCGATTTTGTAAGATTCTACATTTGCATTAGAAGTCTGCTCAAAATCACTCAATTTTGACCCCTTAAACACGCTAACTTCTACCCTATTGGTCGTAGCGACATAAAACCGGACTCAAAAGACGCGTATTTTCAACGCGCCAAAAACCGTAAGATCTAGTAAGTCCAAAAAAAAAAACAAAATCGCAGAAAAACGCCTAGTTTTCGAGATATAGTCGATTTTGTAAAATTCTACAATCGTAGCAAAAATCTGCTCAAAACCACTCAATTTTGACCCCTTAAACACGCTAACTTCTAGCCTATTGGTCGTAGCGACATGAACCCGGGCTCAAACGACGCGTATTTTCAGCGGGAGAAGCAGAAGCAAAATCGCCGAAAAACGCATAGTTTCCGAGATATTCGCGAAAAACCATTTTAGAGTGCCTTCGCCGACATTTTTCCCTTATTTCCCTAGTTGATGCCGCTACGCTCAGCAACTAGGACTCAAAAGAGATTTCTATGCTGAATCCATCGCAAGAAACCGCATCTAAAACAAACGAGCCGTTTAGGAGATATGCCCGATTTTCCGAAATAAATGTCCCAAAGTCACTTATCCTACACTCTCAACGTTACATATCATGACCTATTAGTCGTAGCGGCATAAAATACACTCAATTCTCACTTCTCCATTCAGATTTATTATGAAAATGGGCGTTCAAATCAAAATGCATATCGTGCACTTCCTGATTTTTTTGGTCAATTTAATCGTCCAAATGTGCGTACAATCGGAAAAGTTGAGCGATGGTGAAGCGTGATGTGAAAACATCAGTGCATGCTGCTGAAAATATTGCTGCTGTTCGCGATAGTGGAACTGGAGAGCCGTCCACCTCAACTCGTCGTCGTGCCCAGAATGGTGGCAAGAAAGGCAAGAGTGGATTTTCGAAGAAAATCATCTTCAGTGATGAGGCATATTTTCACCTCAGTGGATTCTTCAATAAGAAGAATTGCCGCGTTGATAATCCGAGGATGATAATCCAAGAGCGATAGCCGAAAAACCAATGCACCCACAAAGAGTGACTGTTTGGTGCGGTTTATAGGCTGGCGGTATCATCGGACCGTATTTTTTCCAAAATGAAGCCGGTCAGGCAGTTACTGTGAATGGTGTTCGATATCGTGAAATGATAACGAACTTTTTATGGACCAAATTGGAAGATATGAATGTGGACGGTATGCGATTTCAACAAGATGGTGCCACTTGCCACACAGCTAACGAAACAATGGCTCTTTTGCGCGACAAATTCAATGGTCGTGTTATCTCACGTGGTGGCGATGTCTTGGCGGCCTATTGCCAAGATCATTTGACAACTCTGGATTTTTTTTCTTTATGGTTATTTGAAAGAAAAGGTATACGTCGATAAGCCAGCAACAATTTAAGAGCTATAGGATGAGATAAGTCGGCACATTAACGGCATAGAACCTCAATTATGCTTCAGCTTCATCGAAAATTTGGACCATCGGATGGAGGTATGCCGCCGACGTCGCGGGGGACATTTGGCCGATATTTTGTTCCATACATAATTGAATCATACCAATATTATCATACTAAAAAAATGACAATAATTTCCTAAATAATTTGTGTTTTATTCAAAATCAACATCGGTCCTTAAAATGTAACCACCCTTTATAAGAAGATCTTAGCTTTGATTTAGGAAACAATTGTGGACTCTAATGGCAAAAGTGCGTACATATTTGATAACCTTTCGTTGATTCGATTCATGTCACGGGTTCGATTCGTTTCTAGTTAATGTTCTTCAATTCTATCCAAGTACAAGCTATGAAGCGAGTTGGCTAATTGAAGTAGAAGGGATGTCATCTTGAAGTGCTGCCTTTAAGCAATGCCCTCTTAACTTAAAAAAAAAAACACAGCACTTCGACTTAACTATGGTCTCATTATACTGAAAGATATTTCTTAGGGTATTATTTGATCTTCTGTTTGTCACATTTACTTGCACTTACGGTCCTAAGCCTTATTCAACGCGTGTCTAGTCGGCTAAATCGGCTAAATGGGATTTTTCTTTCTCTCAATGATATCTGTCACTGATTGACCAGGACCTAAAAAAAAACCCGAGTGGACTTCAACTGCTCTGAGTTATTTGGCGAACAAACGCAACAGTCGATATAATGACTGCGTGCGCAGCTATGAACCTTAAGATTTTCGCGGTGAATGCAAATTCTCTCTAAGAGTGACAAATAGAAAACTCACCTTCGGCCATCTATTAAGAGACCCCAATCCTGATGTGATCCTGAGAGATCGCACCCGCCATGGGGGCGGAGTCGCTCTTCTAATTAAGAAAAACATTGTCCATAATGTCATGCATAGCAAATGAAGCGCGTGGATTTCAGTTGCTAGAGACGTGCATCGCACGCATATCGCTCTCGGGAGGTAAGCGACTATACGTGATCGGTCCTATGCACCCGATAACTCAAATCTCGATCGAGCTCGAAGCTCTTTTTGCAAGCCTACGTCTGTGCTCGGAAGATAACTATTTTATCATTGCAGGGGACTTTAACTCTAGGCATAGAGAATGGAGATGCAATAGAAATTGCAACAGAGGGGTCTTTAACAACTGGTTGAATGAGCATGATGAGTTGGGGGCAGACCTGCTTGCAACCGAGATACCGAGATCATTTCCCAGAAGCGGGAATCATCTGGATCTACTATTGATTGACAGACGACTGACTGTACATGACATAGATAGAGTAACACAAGGAACTGCTTAACCATGATAGAGCACGATAGTGATCATCGTGCTTTCTCAGCGGTTATCCAGATCCCGAACGAGGTGGTTGAACTGAAGGAATATGTCCAGAAAAAACTTTATAATTACAACAAGGCTGCTGGACACGCTTCTCCAGGCCTTTATCCACCGAACTCCGTTCGAGTGCGATCAATCCACCAGCGAACAGAAACGAAGAGGCAGACGGGTACCTCAGACAAATGGAAAACGCGTTTTCTCTCCGGCCTAGATCGAAAAAAGGTATGGTCAACAGAGTAAAGTAAGTAATTTAAGACCAGACTCAAAAGGTTCAGAGTTATTTTCCACCGCAAAACCTGCCTTTGCCTTTATTTTGTTAACCCTTCTGTCAATAAATAGGTCCGTAGGCCTAGTAGTAGGCCACACCCCTTCCATTTTCGAAATTTCGGTATATAACTTAATTCATGCGGTTTTTTAAAGGTTTACTTAAGAAAAACAAGTACAATAGTATTATTCAAACTCTTGCCCAACTGAAGCTATGACTTCTTCTTATCTTTCTGTTTTGTGGATCCCAAAAGAACTGCGCCGGCTTGGCAGCCAAAAATGAGTCAAGCCAATTTTGGACATGGTACTCTCACTAACTCTCTCTGATAGAATTCGGCTATAGACCTAATTTGTTTAACAAATTTTCTGACCTCGTCAGTGTTTAGACTTGTATTGTTTAAGTGGGGACTATCAATCTGAGTGGATCAGAAAACAAAGTTCTTCTTCAACATATATGTGGCGGGTGAAAGCCAAAACCCTCAAAGCATTTTTCATCTACATGTGTACCTAGCTATTAAATTCGTATAACTATGTCAATGCATACATGACAATCCTGCACAAGTTAGATGTGGGCTTGTGTACGTCATTCTCTCTAATTTAATTGAAAATTCACTAAACTCACTTACTTTGTATCGTACCCTCACCGCAAATTAATCAGATTTCAAAATGCTTTTAAAATATGACCCGAGTGTGCGAACCATTAAAAATCAATCTGTGGAAAGATGATCCCATGCAATGACAAACAAAAAACGAATATGAAACCGTCTGACAATAAATCTGCGGTGGACGTTCGATATTCAAACACAAAAAATAGTTTAATCGTATGTGTATATATTACTTGCACGCTCTTGATGGAGTCAGTCGCGTAATTTCGCACCATAAGAAGTTATAGGCGAAATTTTCGCAAAGGAGCAATTACTTAAACACCAATTGGAATTGCTTTAAGATTCATATATGTACACGATTGAATTTTTTTAGCAACAAAATCATGGAACAACAATACTCATCAAAACAAATCTATTCTTGAATCTCTCAACTGAAGATATACTTCAAGGAATTCAATGTTTGAAGTCGTGTTTAAGTCCTGATCCTGACAGTATTCCGTCCAAGAGAGAGTCAAAGAGCTAATATTTTTACAACAACATGGATTTGTTTCTGTTAGATCCACCTTAACAAATTTAACTGTGTTCACAAAGTATCTGTTTGAATCAATAGAGTCAGGGTATCAAGTTGATGTGAATTGTACTGTCTTTAGCAAAGCTTTTGATAATTGTTTCATACCATTCTTTTAAGCAAGTTGAAGTCATTTGGAATACACTCAGTACTTCTTAACTGGATCTCGAGTTATTTGCCAAATCGAATTCAATAGATGGGATAAATAAATAAGCCGATGTGGTGAATTTTTATCCAGATGGCTTTGTTTAGTCATTCGATTACGCAACTTAAATCCATTAACGTTTTTTTTGTATCTCATCTAAGGCTATAACAAGCACACGACCATTCACGTTTCGGTGAAACCTCGTCAATGCAAATCCGGCAAAAAATATCGCACATTACCGTGAACTTAATTTGACCAACACGCCACTATACTTCCTGCCCAAAAAAGGCACACATTTTCTAACCGAAGCTACGTTCTCTGCGAAAATCACTTAATGTGTGTCAATTCCAATCTGCGTCATGCAAAACAAAAATGAATTTATGTAAAACTTATTAGAGAACACGCAATATATGTCAAACGGCAAACAATAAATCGCACAAAAAGCATGCACATGTCAGCGAAATAGTGTTATTGATTTGCAAAAAATGCAAAAATGCAAAATGCAGTATATCATAAAAGAAATAAAACCTTTCCAATGTGGGGACAATCTTGTAACGATCCTCTCCTGCGACAAAATGCCCATAAAACGTTGCCTTCATAAGGAACTCAAAAAGCTTATCACCGAGTATAGAACGGGCGAGTTTCATAAACTATTTTCGGTTCTCAATTTGATTTTGTTTAGGATTCAAACAAATTCATTCATCATTTGTCACACATTAATAAGGTAAGCGTTCAAGCATATCGGGGGGTATTCATTTGATATAAGGTATATAAACATATGAAAGAAAAAATAAAAAGAAAAAAGAAGAAAATCTTTAGTAAAATAGTTCAATTTGTATAATTACCTTTCTAGAGTTGGTTTAATTTTGACTTCATCTTCGCCAGCAACGAAGTGCCCATAGAATGTTGCTTTCATTAGTTTAGTGAATAGACTGGTGCCGATTATATTTTGAGTTAATTTCATAAGCTGTCAAAATTTTACAAAATTGTTTTGCACTTTATGTATTTTTTTTTTCAAAATGTTTAGACGCGAAACGATTAAATTTGAATAAATTTTCCAGTATGGACCCAATGAATGAGAGAAAATACGCGATTTGCTGCCACAAGGGAATGACTTGCTGATTTGGGCTAATCAAAAAAGAAAATTACTGAAACTGTGTGTTTGCATTTAAATAGCTTCTAATGTGAGAGGTGCAGCACACCGTTGTGATAGACATTTTAAGGAAAACAATTAAGACCAACCTTGGAAAAAAAACCTAGAACAGATAAGTGCCCAACGTCGACATTAACTTTTTGTGTACTTATCCCTGGTAAGACAATATATGTCAATTTTAATTAGGGGCTTTGGCTTGTGCATTTATAGTAAATCTGCCCTTATCTGTTCCCGACTGCGGACTGTAGACTAAAGTTATGTGTTCACACAAGAAAATATCCATGGACACGCATGTACACATTCTGTAAGAACACTGTCTTTGGACATAGGTTGGGTTAGGTTAGGTTATAGTGGGTGACTTCTAAAGGATTGACTTCGATTAGTTGGCCAATGCTGGCACTGTTAAGCTCGTTACGACCGTTGAAGTAGTAGGCTCCTAGGTGTAGGAACGTGTTTGGACATAACATCAGTCCAATGTTACGGAGGCATTAGATAATTCGATCAGTGGGTATGTGCGTCGACCGCAACGCACTTGAACCTCGACGACTAGGTTCAATCTCTGGTATGTACGACAAAAAATTATTTTGACGGCCCCACCTATTTCGATTGTGGTGGCCCGTGGCGTTGTGGCTACGTGCGTCGACCCCAACCTCGACGTCGTAGGTTCGATTCCAGCTCTGAGCGACAGAAATAATTTTCACGGCCCCACTTCCTTCGAGTCACTGACAATGCTCAAAGAGTATTTCCTGTCTAGAAAAAGCTTCTCAAACTTGGCCGTTCGGAGTCGGCGTAAAACTGTAGGTCCCTTTTACTCCTGAGAGAACAATAGCACTCACAACACGAGTGGTTACTGAGGAGCTTGCTGGCCCTCTACGGGCTGTATATATTATTATTATTCGATTATTCACACAGCTGAGGATTGTGATGATATTCTGGTTTATTGACAGCTGAGTGGAGTTATTCTTATGATTTTGCTGTTCAAATATTCGACTGCAGTGAAGGTCATATTGGCTACAAACGTAGGACGTGTCTTTCAGGCAAACTGCCACTGCAAGTGCAAGGGCCTGAGTTCTTGGAAGAAACAGGTAAATGTCTACAGAAATTCAATTTAAACTCCACCTCATTTGGAAATAATTATTTCATTGTTTGCGGATATTCAAGAATTGACAATGAAGGCTATACAATGTAATCGCCTTAAAATTGACGAACATTTTCCCACAAAAACATACTTTGCTTGGTCGATTATCTGTTTATTCGACCAGCTGACGTTGCTTTAAAACATAGGTACACACGCAACATTTGATCATATTTGTACATAACATGCGCACATTTCTGACGTTCAGTCTAAATTTATGTACAAACGTCCAGAACATGCTGCTAAAAATAGCAAAACAGACTGACGAGGGTGAAGGAGAGTGAAGAAAAGCATTGCCGGCATCTGCACATTTTTAGAATGCTGCCTACTTTACAAATGTGGTCTTCTCTTCGAAACTTTTTTAGGGTCCCTTCGGACTACATAACGTGAGTCATGAGCTATTTTGGAATAACCAGTTACTATATTTTATGTCTACTGCACAAGACATTTTTAGTGTTTTCTTATATTTTATAAATTTATTTTATGTTCCATAAAACTGATTTACAATTGATTTGGATGGAAGTGTGCTGCAAGGTGGTTGATGTTCTCAATTCCTGTCAACAGAGTGGAAACAATTGATGTGAACACATGCGGCTGCGATATTTCTGCAGTTTACGCTTTTAAAAAATTTCGTTTTTTTTATTAAATTCGAACCTAAAACTGTTCAAGAAGCAGATAATACGAAAAGATTTGTTGTCTCTTGGGGAGATTGGGAGCATGGCGCTTTAACGGAACCGATGCCATAAATCATGCTGCCATCTTAAGAATTATTTCGTCTTGAATCGCAGTCCTTCGAGAAAAATGTACATGCGATGGTATATCTCATTGATGGCGCGACGATGGTTGTTTACTGAAGCAATTTATTTGAAGTTGGTATCATCATTATGGAATACCATTTGCCGGCACAGTGATTGCATATAAAGGAGTGCTTCAAGCGGAATCGACTACTGAACTGGGGGGAGACGCAATGTTTGGTGGTACTTATTTCACTTGGTAGCGCCAGGCGATGTGGGTTGAGGTAAAAGCCCTCCTTAGCCCGAAGAAGTGATGTGCCCAAACGACCTTTGCCCCTCTAAATGTTCCCTACCCAGACCAGATCTGTTTAGCTAAACAACCTCAATTGACAACCCTGCGGCACACCATTCACCCGATCGTCTCATGTTCCAATTTTAGATGTGTAAAACCGCTCTTAATTTATCCCGAACACGAACCAACTCCACTGGCACAAGGACCGGATGCGTCACACCATAAACGTGATGCCGCACGAGAAACGCCTCATTAACCGTACATTCACAGAGATTTTGAGGGAAAGCAAAGAAAGGAAAAAAATCACAAAATAAGGAAGAAGCAAAATGATTCCTCGTTTAAGTGCAATCGATTCGCCTTTTGCTAATGCCGTGCCTTGGGGGTGAAAATTTCAAAAACTCTTGCAGATATAGTCGATTTCTGGTAGCAGCGTCAGTCGATTTATGCCCAAGAATTCGCTTCTCAAAACTTTAAACCCGTTTTTCTCCAAACAATCTTTTTACGACTGGCGCTTGAAGTAACTCAAAAACTATAAATCCCATCTGTTCCAAATTTGTATACGTTATTCTATAGATATATAACCATGGTATGAACTAGGATAAATCAAATTGGTGAAGACCTTCTTTACATTTTAACTTGATTTGCGGCTGAAAAAAGGTGATTTTCAAAAAATAATTCAAAGGTCTGCCATTTTGTGCGAAAATAATAATCCTAGTTCATACCAGAACCAAACGTGTACTCTTTCTATTCCCCATAGCGACTGTGGTTCTATGCGTGAACTTCGAGTAGTAGTAGTTTTCCTGTTGTCCTTGTTGTATGTTAGGCCTGCTTGCCTTCGTTTTTCTGGGGTTTCTTTGGTAGGGATGAGTGCATGGCTTATGTATCTGTACTCCAGAACAATGAGATTTTTCGGTAGTGGTGTAAAACGATTCGGTTTGTGCATGCCTCGGTCTGACCTTGTTGGAATTTCGGGGCAAAATTGTGTTGTCTTGTGTTGTGTTTGATGGATGCAACTCGACCATTGGTCTCTGCCTCGACCACTGATTCGATGTGCGACCATCTAAGAGGCTGTTAGGCCTTGAGTGTTGAGGCACTTATCTAGAAGTGACCTTCGGGTTACGAAAGCCTGATCAGAGGCTATATTCTGGTGCAATGGGAGATATCTGGCCCCGGAGAGGATAGCTGGTGCCGTTAGGCTTCCAACCTTCTATTCCGAGCTATCAAGAGGTATCATGATGGCTGTGGTTGCCCAAAATCACGGGAACATATTGCATACTGGAGATGCTGGAGGTGTTAGATTGGCCTCGCCCTCAGCAAGGTTTGTGGTCGCTCTTAAGCGTCACTAAATTGTTACTGGGCGGTGGTCAACGCTAAATTTGACACCGCTATTGTAGGTAGGCTCACAGTGAAATTTGTCAATAATTGGCCGGGTATTCACGTTAAGCATACTTTCGACTTCTTTTTACGCCTGTTGGAATTTTTTCAAATGTTCCAGTGAGCGGAAATCACATGCATCTGTGATGTACAAAGTCTTCAAATAAATGTGTGCAAAGTTACAAGCCGAAAAAATAATTTATGTTCATTTACCAGCAGATTCAAAATCGTCAACATTTTAAATCGAGAATGGAAGGGGGCCCCTGAAACAGAAACATAGTGAAGAGGATATGCATATTTTTCCTATGGGCCCTTGGCGGTAAATGATATCAATTTTCGGCGCCAGAGTTAACGTACTCGTGTTCGGTTTGTGTTTTACTTTAAGGTGCGTTGGCAAAATGATGCACTCTCAAAAATCTTTTAAGTCTTGTACGGGACGGTCATACATAATGAGAGTCAGGGTTATTTCTCAAAAGCGTTTTTTTTGTCTACAGACAGACATCTACCAAACTTCTATAGGTACTATTAACACCACAATGAAAAGAGCACAGGTTGTGTGCAATAATGCTACACAAACACAATAGGCACCAACCGACATACTCACCACCGGTGTACTTGTCTTATCACGATAAAGTCCTACCTAGACAACAATTACCATTTACTCGATCAAACACCACAAACAAAATACTTTCCAACTTGCACTTGACCGACAAGTTCACGAAATGACCCAGCCTCACAAGAACGAAGAGGAATGTAGAAAGAATGCCTCAATCTATCGTTTGGGATAAGACGACACAATGAACTTTGATTGTTAATGAGGTTATTGACCTTGGTGAACACCTTCATAAAACAACACACACTTTGTTGAAAACGAACCATTTCTTCGAATTCAGTAAGAAGGGGAACAAACTATGGTCGATTTTGTTTTCTTTGGAAAGTACTTAAGCAGCATCTGAGATTTAAAAAAGGCCACACATCACTGGAATCTGTTAGGAAACGCTTTTCAAGTCTACAGTGAAGATGAAACTGGTTACTTGTGCAACATTTTGCGCACGTTCTTGCATATTCGATAGTTCGATAGTTCTTTCATTTGACAGGTGAGAAGAGGATTGATGCGAGGGATAGGTGTGATGCCCGACAGCGGTAAAAAATACGAATGCTCGTGAGGTATCTAATTTCCTCAAACTTGAATATCTTGACGTCTTTACTGTTTCATAGAGATAACTCTTAATGGGCGCATGGTCAGTAAATTAAGACGGAACGAATAATTAGCTTCTGGGCGGCTAGTACCACCAAGTTTGTATCTTATTCCATCGGGTATCTGAATAATTTTCAAAGGGTGTAACTGTCATGGGATTTAGATAAACTGTAGCTGAACCAATCACGATTGGGATGTATCAACAATGGCTGTAAATCATTTAGAGACGTATGCGTCAGTGTCAATATTTTACACTATACATATCCCTACTCGAAGTGGACTCAAAATGGACTGATAATTGTGCCACTTGAAATTGTTGGCAGAGAACACGAATATACAGCAAACACAAAATCGATTAGTTTCGTTGACACACCTTTCAGTCTGTAGACTAACCATGACCTTCCAAACTAATTTATCCAGTTAGACCGTTTACACAAGACTTAATGCCTTTTTTTGAAGGAAAATAGGCGAAATGCCTGCTTTTATTCACCAATAAGATAAACAAAACTATAAGCATGTGTGGTCACAACACTTCCCCTCATTAACTCCACATTTCATTAGCAGTCAAAACGTGACTACAACTCGATTCAGGCAGACGTTTTAAATTGATTAAATAATTGGTTTATTGAGTGATTAATAATTCGGCATTTATTTCACAGATATGGTTCTGTGTTCACAAATTGAACCAAAGAAAAGTATTTTTGGAAAAAAAGCTTACATAAAGGTGACGAAGTACGAAACTTTTGAGTTCTGTTGCCAAAAAGGATATACCTGTCAGGCATAACGTTCGACAACATAATACTAGCTCGCGGCATCAATTTTGGAACAGGACCAAGTGTCTGATGATAAATGTTTGCCAATAAATGTAGCCATGTGCCTTTTGGGTGAGGTCTGAAAACAGTTGAAATGTTTTTTTTCAGGCTTGATCTTATCACATTTTTTGGTAATGCAAAAAGTTTACTGAAATTATTCGCTGTTTATATGGATAACACCTTTTTCTCTTCCACCTTGAATGGCTTTACAGTCTGGGTGGACCTGGGTCGCATCCAACAAGTCTCCACTACAGTCTGAGGTGGTCTTGAGACTCTACTTATTGGCCTCTCCAACGAGGCGCGATTTCTGGATAGCTGTCTCCAGTTTCACCCACCAAGTTGGGTGATGTCCTTCTCCACTTGGGGACGCCATCTTAGACTCAGGCGTCCTTTGTTGCGTTGCCCCAGAATTTCGGATTCGAAGATTCTTCTGGCTGGAGCTGACTTTTGGCTGGAGCTACGCTCGTCATGGCCCAGCCACCGTAGACGCTTGACTAGGCTCATGTTGCTGTACAGTTCGTGATTGAATCTTTTCCTTCAGAACCCGTCAACGCAAAGAACGCACGCAGAACTTTTCCCACGAAGCGAACGAGGAGTTCTTATCCGTTTTTGAGATTGTTCGTGCGTCCGCGCCGCATAGCAAAACTGAGATGATCAGTCTCTTATTAAAACAAGTCCAATTAGTTTATTTAAATTACGTGTGACTGGTTCCCATTGAACGTTTAAAATAAACACATTTTGAGCCAATCCCACTTCACATATCTGTGCATGTGTGGCTTTGAAAAGAACGTGTGAAAAAGTACAAATATTGTGGAAATTACTAAATGGCATGTTCAAAAGTAATTAACATTGAACTCAATTTCGTTCAAAAAGTAGAAAAAATGCGGAGATATTGGCACATTTCTTCGATCTATCTTTTTATGGATAGAGTCAACTCGAATGTCTAAAGATAGATTTCAATTGCCATTGAACTTCTCAATATTAAGCAGTTTTAAAATTCCAAAAGCTCCCTAGCCGATGCTTGTGTATGGACATGCATTACGTATGAAATGTGTACTTCAAATTGTAATCCACTTGAACTGTATCAAGAATTCTACCGTTGATTCTAAATGGCAATTATAAATTCACTTCATCATGTCACAAAAATGCGAAAGCAGTCATCGATTTTTTTGTAATTAAACAACTTGTCTCGACTGAATATCGATGAATCTACTTGCGCCATCTTAGAAGCGACTTTCTATTTACTTCGGTTTCTGGGAATTTACAAAACTAATGCGATAGTAATGAGACAAATTAAACAACCATTATTAACAGCAATGATGCCTAGAAGTCATTAAATCAAGATTTTCAACATTGTTGACAAGGTACGTTCAGTTAGTTTCATTTGATGACTAAATTATGCAATTCCCTGCAGTTCCTTTATCATGCTACGTTTTGCCTTGATATCTTCCGAAATCACCCTTTAAAAAATTCTCATTGACTGGAGAGATATTCATTGATCATCGTAAGATGACGTAAATAATATTTAAGTATTATCTGTGCAGTCATCTGCAATTTTTATTGAAGTGATGACTAAGACTTGTCAATGGATACATTTTTGAATGTAGCCATCTCCCCAATTTTTCAAGTGTTCACTCAAGCATGCTGATGTACACTCACAAAGCTTTTGATACCAAAATTTCATTGCTTAATGTTTCAAGCAGAGATGGGCATGATGAAGAACAGCCCGAACCTGCACAAAGAATAAAGTTGGAATAAAATCTTTCCCTTAAGTGTTTAATTATTCATTTTTCATTGGGTTTTGGTAGTAGCATTTCCTAAATTTTACCTATAGTGATATCCTATTGGCTGATTGTATTACGTGCGGGGAAAATTCTGATTGTAGATTTGAACTCTGTTTTTTCGATTTGTAGAAACAATCCAAATCAAATTTTATTATACGTAATGTGTGTATAATTTAATTGCATAAATGAATGTTTTTTTTCGAATTCATTCATTAGGTGTATTTTTTTTTTGCAGTCCTACATAAGGCGTGTTTTTTTTTTTGACTGGTCAGTGCTCAGCTTATTAAGATTTTACACGGTAAGCAACTGACAACACATTTCACTGAGTTAAAAGTCTTCAGTAAAATTTCAATGTCATCGCTGACTAGTACGCGTTGAAGCATCGAAATCATAGACGGCGCCAGAGGGAAGTATTTGTTTACCAAGGGTTGGTTTCTGGTATATTTCTTGACACTTGTAAATATTTCGTTTTTCAGTTTTTGTAAACGCTCATTTCACACACAAAAATCTTGCGGACTATTTGAGGAGTCGTACACCATATCAAGTTAATACTTTCGTCGCCGGGTAAGAGATCAACACAACGTATTGTAATGAGAATTTTAGTAATTGGACGTTGTTTATTTGTAGCTACGATGAAGCAGAAGGTACCGAGCTGCAGTACATCGTCTATTTGGCAAATGCTAAATCTCTAAAGAGAATCCAGCTCTGAGCGACAAAAATAAGTTTCACAACCTCACCTCTTTCGAGTCACTGACAATGCTCAAAGAGTATTTCCTGTCTAGAAAAAGCTTCTCAAACTTGGCCGTTCGGAGTCGGCATAAAACTGTATGTCCCTTCCACTCGTGAAAGAACAATAGCACGCACAACACTAGTGGATACTGAGAAGCTAGGCCCTGGCCCTCTATGGGCTGTAGCGCCACCCATATTATTATTATATATATATATTATATTAAATCTCTAAAGTATGGTGGGAAAGGGTACGGTGGCATGTTTTGTGCCAGTACTTTCGATCGCTGGCCGGAGATAACGTTCAATTTACGTAATTCATTTTGAAGAATATTGTATTGTACAAGTTGCGAAAGGGTTACCATCTTTCGACTAAGTCAGCCGCTGACATTGACATCTAATGCAATGGACGTAAGCACATGTACCAACTTTCGGAAGAAAAATTCAACTCAGCAAAAAAGCGTTTTATTGAGAATCATTACTAAGCTGAGCACTGACCAGTCAAAAAAACATGCCTATAGGCATACATTTTAATTTGTATGTAAAAAACAGTAACAACAATTTCTACATATATCGGACTCATCATATTTATTGCGGCTTGTCAAGTTGTCTGGGATAAAAACTATGCTGACTGTGAAACGTCATAAGATCCATCGATGAATTAAATCATTTGACACAAAATATGTTCAAAACTGCAAAGGCCTTGAAAGGGAGATATGTAAATCGTGAGTAACAAAGATTAATATTTTAATTCCCTTAATTTCTTCGAACAGCTGACTGTCACAAATGTCAAATGACGTCTGTGCCGTCAAGTTTTTCTGACTAATTTCAAGAGACACTGTTTTTTGCGCATTTAAAATTTAGTCCTATATGGGACTTGCAAAAAAACACAGCTTTAAACGCAATAAAGTGCTTATTGGTTTTGCAAACTGATTAAATTGCAAAAATGCCTATATAAGCTGTCTGTATACAAATTTAATTCTTACATAACATTCACATTTACTGAGTACAATCCCGTCGAGAAGTGTTATAAATCACCCTGTGGTTCGTGTATTTCATGACGTGCAACATCCTCCATCCAACAAAAATTCACCTGATTGTAAGCATGAGTTGCAACAGCAGAATCACTCATTCAATGGGAATCGGATATCTTACCACAGCATGTACGTGTGTTTCTTGGGGGCTTGTCCACAAGTTATCTCACTCGTGCAACTACAGTGGAAGAGAAATAGTATATGCCCCCGATCGATTCTCTTTAGCTGTTTTTTTCCCTTGCATGGTGTATCACACATGGGAAGTTAGTGGATGGAAGAAAGTGGATGAAGGGTATTGCGAAACGTAGGAGAATTACAAAACCGGTAATTGACCCTTTTTTGTTCCGCCCTATGAACAAGTTCGCTTTTTTGTATTAAATTCCCCAAGTATTCAGAAGTATACATCTTATGTGCACATAAAGCAAAACTTGAATTGAATCTTCGTTAGGTTTTGTCTACACTTTGCACACACTATGTACACAATCGAGAGAATCGTACGAGTGTAATTGAGAGAACATCAATCGCCCTCTGCAAAAAAGCAACCGATGTGTATTGAGAGAAGACCTGCGCAGTTTATTGGATTTAGGGGTGAAAAATCGATTCAGAAAAATAAGCCATTCAGCAATGTATCACTCCTTGTGGCTGCATAAATAGGATAGTATGATGGGGAAAAAAATAAATTAAGGAAAAAAAAATGAAAGTCAATTTCTAGAAAGGCATAAACGCTTACATCAGAGTAGAGTGATCTTACCTTCATGTTATGTTCAACCAGATATTGACTGGAGCACAGCATGTAGACAATTAAGGATCGTATTAACTCCATGGTTGTCTTGCTTTTGAATGCTGCGATGGGATCGTTGAATCCAACGTCCAGTGGATCTCGTTGCGGTGTATTGGCACCGACTTGATCCTTTCCCCCAGCTTGGGAGACCGGATCCAAGACCTTAACATCTTGCTTAGGAGCGCTGGATTGTATATAGCGACGCGGAAGAACACCTTTATAGCCATTATATACGGTCGACTGTAATAATTGACTTTGAGTATTCAATTTTATGTTATTCTCATTATTTGAGTTGGATGCGGTACAGCTACACAGATGCCGGCTAGACTGCTCGAAACCTAGTGATCTCCAAGTTGAAGCTACCACTACCGTCGGATCGTATTCTTTATGAGTATTGCTGCGGCGATGATGACTGTAGACTAAGTTGGTTGCACGTTGACGAGAGATTGAACGCAAAAACGCCATTACATTCACAAGTACACTAAAATGTCTGATATTTGAAGTTCAATGGACTTTTTTGCTAGATCAAACAGAGAAAAAAAAATAGTTGTACAGGACTTATTTTTCGAAACGTCACCGGAGATGAGATCTCTGAAAAAATTATGGTAAAAGGGATGTCACTATTTGCTAAGAACCCGCAGATACACTGGCGCCTTCTTTTCTTTTCCCTACTTTACTGATTCAATGTCTTTTGGCGAAGTTACACAACAATTTTTTGGTATATCCTTTTTTTTCTGCTGCCTTGCTCTTATTTCTCTCTTTCTATCGCCCTCCCATTCTCACTCTCTTCATTGCCTACAGAATTTCTTTCAGGGGGTGTTGAATTATATAGGACACGATTTTGACGAAGACTTTGGGTTTTTTTTTTCTTTTTCAAAAGATCTCTTTTTTGAGTATAATTTTAGTCTCTGTTACAGTTAAAATCATTTCATTTTTATATATGGAAGAGAACGAAAATATAAATTTACTACGAAAAAAAAAGCCGGCACAAATGACCAGCTGTAACACAGAAAGACTCTACACTACACTCAGGCTTAAGAATGATTAAATGATATCTTCGCAGGAGACTGCAGACTAATTTCCATATAAATCTTGCAATTTCAGAATCTGAGAATAGTATCCGGCAATGCATTGACACTAATACGATACGTATACCATAACCACTTCAGTAAGAGGACACATGCACGTGTCCGATTGAAGAAAAAATTTTATATAAAAAAAATTGAAGAAATCTGCCGACTTTTAACGGACGTTTTTGTTGCTTCTCCAGAGACAGTGATTATATAACTTTAAAAGAATCATTTCACCACTCTAGGTACAGCATTTAATAGCCGGTCATTACGACACGCAGATGAGGAATTTTCTTTTTTTTTCTCCTCTCAATCAATAATTTGGTTCCAAACCTTCTTTCGAGGGAGTTTCGAAAAAAAGTTCGAAATCAATTTATATATTGAACATTAAACAACGCTGATGAAGCACGGAAATCAATTGGAATTATTTAAACCTAATTTTCTTAAGTTTAGCAGAGGGAAAAAAAATTATAACAAAAAACCAGGAGCACAACACACCAATCGAACGAAGCACGCGAGATGGAACTTTTCAGAGAACTGAATTCGCTTAGCGGGAGCCAAATTACTCTGCCTGTCGTTTTCGTCTCTACTCTATTCGTGATGTTGGTTTTAATAAGGCGGCATACAAAAAAAGAAAAAAAAAGAAACAAACGTTCGTTGAATACGTTCTGACGGTGTGGGACTAGTTTAGTGGGGAGATGCCGTGTACACATCGTGTGCGCAGCGCACTAAAGCTGATGAATAGCAACATAAATCGAGCACACAAACCGCTTACCAGCGAGAATGATGTTTTTCTATGTAGACTTTTGCCAGTAACCCCAAGCAACATAAATGAAAAAAAAAAAAAAAATAAAACAATTGTGATACTGCTGAATTGGGACTTTTGAGCCAACCATGTTTTTTTGCAGTCTTCTCCGGCCGTGGTGAGATTCAAACATTTTTTGTATGTCGTTTTGGCTTGTTGAAGGGGGCCTGTGGCACAGAGAGTGAACGCTTAAGAGAGTGGATTTATACAGTAGCTGTCGTCTAAAACAAACAAATAAAAATGTATTTTAAATAGCGCGATTTGTTTGCCGGTGTTTTATTCAATTTGATTTTAAAAAATGTTTCTGTAAGACTAGGGAGCAGTATTGCTTAAATAGCCCTTTTAAAGAGAAGCACAATTCAGTTTTTTTCAGACTGAGATAACTTAATTTATGCTTGCCTCATTTAACACAGTTTTAATAGTTTTTGCTTTTTTATATAGATCGCCTTGGAGATGGGTTGGCGCTACAGCCCAGGGCCTAGCTTCTCAGCAACCACTCGTGTTGTGCGTGCTATTGTCCTCTCACAAGTGGAATCGGCTTGAAAACGCTTGTACTTAAATTCTTCTTCTTCTACGTGTGGCTCTAGATTCCAAGGTGGAGTTGGGGGTCACTCACAGGCAAAATCTGGCGGATGTTCCCTGTCGCGCTGTCCCATAAGCTCAATGTCGATGTCCATGAGTGTTGAATTCGTAAGCGCCTGAATGACCGCTGTACAGCTCTCCACACTCGGTTGCAGTCGCCAATGACGACCCATTGAATTTGGTATCATCGCTCGAAAGTGTTCTACTCCCAGATTTCACCCCATTGAGTAGGAATTACGGCGCAATGTACGGAACATTCATATGCAGAGATTATTTCGGACATGGACACTGTGGTTGCGCCTGTACATTGTACAGGTTTCTAATCCATCGAGTAATGTTAAATCAGCGTTCGCAGAAGAAAGTATTAGCAACAAAAGCCTTCAATTGGTGCATTTTTAAATCGTCCCGTATTTCTATTTCTTTTCGCTGGACCCGATATAGATTGCCCTTGGCCAGAAAGCTGGGATGATTTTTAGTCAATGAAAAACAAGACTTCAACTAAGAACACTTCTGTTCTGACTTAAATGGTGTCTTTTCTAACAAAAAAAATAATAATTCGCATATCAAAGAACGCCGGCCATTTAACATACCTAACAACAACAATTTATGTTGCTAAGTTTCTTCAGCAAAAACATGTGTTGAGCTCTACTTAAGAGACCAACAGTCTTATACCATTCCCAATGAAAGCTTTTGGATAAGCTTTCTATAACTGTTATATCGAAGCACTTTCTATGGCTTTGAAGTTGTGGCATAGCGAGCTTTAAGCATTAGTAGCATTGTTTCTTTCTACAAATGGAGACCATGATGTTGAAAGCATCAACCAAAGTCTAAATTGGTTTCCTCAAGTGTGTATCGATTTGATAAAGTGATTCAACATGCTCTAAATACAACCTTTTAGATTTTCAACTCTATTTGAGTGGACCTAATTTTTCCCTGGCGTCTTAGGGGAGATGTAGATTGTTTTTAGTTTTCTAGTTTTTTTCTAGTTTCGTTTGACTTGTATTTTCAATAAGCATTTCTTACAAGTCATTAATGGCTTGACAAAAAATATAAACATGTGTTGTACATCAAAATACATTTTTTATAATTTGCGCTTGCTCAAGGGGTTATTAATACCCTTTATTGTCCGGGATCAAGACACAGCACGGGCCGATGGTACAGAGGTATAGAGGTACCTGTGCAGTCTGGTTGATGTCGATCTGCATCTCTTGGTTTTTTTTCGAGGATCTGCCGTAATGTGAAGATTAGATCGATGGCGGGCTTCCCAGGCCTGAAGCCGCACTGATAGGGACCTATCAGGTTGTTGTCGAATGGTTTCGGGCGGTCACATAAAGCGACAGAGAGGACCTAGTAGGCGATGTTAAGAAGACTTATCCCCCGATAGTTGGCGCAGTCAAAGGGGTCTCCTTTCTTGTGGATCGAAGATTCCACTCGTCGGGCATGCTTTCCTCCGACCATATCCTACAGATAAATTGGTGCATGCACCTTACCAACTCATCTCCAGCTGGCTTAAAGAGTTCTGCAGATAGTCCGTCTGCACCAGCAGCTTTATTCGACTTTAGTGTCGATATCGCAATCTTGACTTCGTCTAGATTGGAGGACGGAATTCTCTTCTATCGTCGCCCATTGCGTGGAGTGGAACATTCTGGTGTCCTCTTCGCCGTTAGTCTGCAAAAGTGATCCTTTCAGATTCTCAGTATTGGCTGCGACTCTACTACGAGTTGTCCCTCATCGTTCCGACAGGCCGATGTTTATACAATTTGGATAGTTGTTTCACCCGCTGGTAAAACTTTCTGACATTATTTCAGCCGTACCACATCCACCTCCATTTCCTCGATCGCGCGCATCTCATGCTCCTCCTTTTGAAAAGCTGGTGCTCTTCTCTTCTTTTAAGTTCGTAGATCTCACGAACTGCTCTCGTCCTTCTATCCAGTGTCGCCTTATATGCTGCTAGCTGCTAAATGCGCCTCCCGGCTCTCGTTGTCAAGCCATTGGTTTTTTCTGGGTGGCGTTTTAAAACCCATCACATCAGATGCAGCTTCTCTGATGGCTTCTTGACAACGTTTCGACTATCCGTGGATTGTTTCGCCTGGCAGGGTTAGACTCTCTGAGAGTTTCAAGGAGACTCGATCGGAAAAGTTCCCAGCAGTGGATTTCTATTGTAGCTTTCCAATGTCAAACTGTTTTGGTCTTGCTCTACTCCGTTGTACAATCTATATCCGAGTTCTGACCTTGGCTACAACAAGGTAATGATCCGAGTCGATGTCAGCACCCCGGAACGTTCGGACATCGAGTACACTGGAGGCGTGTCTAACGTCGATCGCAATGTGATCAATCTGGTTGACGGTTGATTGATCAGGGGACCGCCTACAGGTCCCTTTGTGAATGTTGAGGTGAGGGAACCGCGTGCTGGCTGCAGAAAGGTTTCGCACCGTCACGGAGTCCAACAGCATAAGTCCATTGTCGGACGTGTTGTCGTGTAGATTTCTTCCTCGCCCAGCTTTGCATTAAAATCTCCTAGAACGATCTTGGTGTCGTAACATTGATTTTTTGTTCTTTCTAGGAGATCATAGAAATCATCCTTGCTACCATCGTCTTTGTCCTCCGTTGGGGCATGGGCGCAAATTAGGCTCATGTTGCCGAATGTTGCCTTGATCCGGATTGTTGTGAGGCGCTCGCTTATGTATCTAAAGCTTAAAACTTCTTGCCTATGTCTGCCTCGAACAACAAAACTGCATGCAAACAAGCGCTGCCTTCGCTCTTTGTAGTCATCGTCGTAATATATGTCGCAGTTTTTCATCCTCTTTTTGCCCGGCCCAATGGCGGTGATGTAAGGCTTATAGGCTTCTAGGGCCTCCGCAAGTTCATCGGCTGCACGTGCACGTCTGTTAAGTGACCTCACATTCCACGTGCAGAACCGAAAATCGTTGTCCTTGTTTCGTTGTCCATGGTCGTCAGCAGTAGGGTCATCCGTATCCGGGGCTTGTTGCCGTCTCTGAACTAATGTGTGTTTTACACGGTGGGGAAGTTAACCCCACGCGAAACCCCGAACCTGGAGGACGGGGCCCAGGTTTAAACCTCCGGACAAGGGGTCGCTGCATACATTAGTTCACCTCTAAGCGGTTGTAGTACGGGCTATCCAGAGGGCGTCGGGAGGAGGCTGGGCATTTACAGGGATCGTTGCTGGCATCTCGCCAAGTTGAGAGCAATCAACATATTTGCCCTGGATGCACAGGCCTATGCCCTCCACCAACGTTCTTTTAGCAACAGCAAATTTTTCCTTGAAGTGCGGTTTAAAATTTAGAGGCAATGATATTAGGATACGTAAATTTCTGTATCTGGATACAACCTCGATTTCTTCATCGTCTAGCTTCAATTTTTCTAGATGTGAGTAACGTCCTCCAGCATTTCTGAATATCATAATTTTTGATTTCTCAAGATTTATGGTGAGATTCTAACATTGCATATTTATCAGTAACTGCATTCCTTGGATAGTGTCGCACAGAAGGATTATATCATCAGGATACCAGCGCTAGGATTTGACACATCTTTGAACCTTATTCCACCTTTAACATCATCTGTTATGTCATTTTAAAATAAAAAGAGCAGTGCACTTAAAATGCAGCCTTGTTTGAGAGCCGGTGAAGCTTTGAACTCTTCAGAGTGCCCATCCCATACGTAGGCTCTCAGGATTCGGACAAGTTAACTTGATGCACCGATTTTGGATAGCTTGTAAGAGAGTGCTTTTCGCAGTATTGAATTAAAAGCTGCTCGAAAGTCTACAAGGAGAGCGTGTAAGTAGAACATCTGGTCGAATGCTTGGAATTCTTTAACAATGCAGATGTACATGTACATGAATATTATTCCTTTATTGTGCCAACAATCTTACTAAGTTAAAGACACATTTCTTTACATATTTATGGAGATTCGGCCCAATGTATCACCTTAAAATATAGATGGCGCTACAGCTCGTTGAGGGCCGGGGCCTAGCATCTTAGCATCTTAGCACCACTTGTGTTGTGCGATCTATTGTTCTTTCACAAATGGAAGGGACCTATCATTTTGTGTCGACTTCGAACGGCTTCTTCTAGGATTAAGTACTCTTTCAGTATTGTGACTTGAAAGTGGTGGGAGCGTGAAAATTATTTTTGTCTTACATACCAGGAGTCGAAGCTAGAATTCGTGGTTGAAGTGCGAAGGGGCCGACGCACATACACACAGTGCTACAGATCGTAGACCTGTAAAATGTTCCTTGCACTTATTCTGTCCCGCTTGTTTGACCTTCTAAGTCATTTCGAATATTTGTAATTGTATGCACACTAGAACATACAATCCATAAGAAAGGAGACCCCGTTGACTGAGCCAACTATCGGGGGATAAGTCTCCTTAATATCGCCTACAAAATCTTCTCTGCCGTTCTGTGTGAGCGCCTGAAACCATTCGTCAACAACCTGATAGGTCCCTATCAGTGCGGTTTCAGGCCTGGGAAGTCCACTATCGATCAAATTTTCACATTACGGCAGATCCTCGAAAAAACCCAAGAGATGCAGATCGACACCCACCACCTATTTGTCGACTTTAAGGCCGCATATGACAGTGTGCATAGAGACGAGCTATACAACGCCATGTCTAGTTTGAACATACCTGCCAAACTCGTCAGATTGTGCAGGATAACGATGGAGAAATCTCTCTGCTCCATCAAGGTCGGTAACGAACTCACCGAGACCTTCAATGTCAAAAAAGGTTTTAGGCAAAGCGACGTGCTGTCATGTGATTTCTTCAACATCGTCCTGGAGAAGATCGTGCGAAACTCACACGCCAACACTAGAGGCACGATCTTCCAGAAGTCCCTTCAACTGCTGGCATACGCCGACGATATTGTCGTGATTGGCCGAACTCAGCGAGCCGTCAATTAAGCGTTTGCTTGTATTGAGACGGAGGCGGCAAAAATGGGTTTAGCGGTGAATGAGGACAAAACAAAGTATATGCTGGTATCAAGAAAGGACACACAACATCCACGACTCGGTCAGAACGTCACCATAGGCAGTTACAACTTCGAGGTAGTAAAGGACTTCGTCTACCTTGGCTCCCAAGTAAATAGTGCTAACAACATCAGTACCGAGATTAAACGCAGAATAACTCTTGACAACCGCTGTTTCTTTGGGCTCAAGAGGCAATTGAGTAGTAGAGCCCTCTCTCGAAAGACCAAGCTCACGTTATATAAGACCTTGATCATCCCTGTCCTGCTGTATGGCGCGGAAGCTTGGACTATCTCAAGAGCGGATGAGGACGCACTTGGTCTCTTCGAGAGAAAAGTTCTGCGTTCAATCTTAGGTCCTGTTTGCTGTTGTTGTTGGTTCTTGGAGAAGAAGATTCAACCACGAACGGGCTGTACAGCGACATGAGTCTAGTTAGGCGTCTACGGATTCAACGCCTAAGATGGCTAGGCAATGTAGAGCGCATGGACAACACTGCTCCAGCCCGAAGAGTCTTCTACTCAGAACCAGTAGGACAACGCAATAGAGGACGACCATGAACCCGATGGCGCACTCAAGTGGAGAAGGAGCTCAACCAACTTGGAGTGCGAAATTGGAGGCAGATGGCTAAAGAACGTGCCAGCTGGAGAGGATTGTTGACCGAGGCCCAGGTTCATCCTGGACTGTAGCGCCACAAGAAGAAGAAGAAGATGCACACTATAATGCCCTTCCTCTCTCTGTGAAGCATATTGTGATTTAATTTCGTACTAAAACTTTTCTTCTTACGTTCTACATTGCATATCCAATTTCTGATCGCCATGTGTATGAATGTAACTAACCATAGCAATATTTTCTATTAATTCAACTTGCGAACGGTAAAATGAAGCAAAGGCAAGGAACAATAAGTAATTGAATCTTCAGCAAATGTGTTGTTCCATTATGGGGTTCTTAATGGAAGAGATTATGCGAATCGAGTGCTTTCATTCAACTACGTTACAGATTCGAATTGATCTCATACACAGTCTTTTGTTAGTTGTCGATGCGCGTTGAAGTGCTCCCGTCTTGTTTTCAACATGATTCGGCTTCTCAGTCCACAGGTGCAGATCACTTTCTTCGTAACAATTGTGTCGGTATTTCAAGTGAATAGTGCAATTATAACAAGTGTTAATTATGTGTTTGAGGGATTTAGCCCGTACTCGATGGTGCGTTTTTTTGAAATCAATGACAGAGGCTGGAATATCAGTGACAACTGCTTAAAAGATACGTACAACTATTTGGAAGGACTTCGCAAGGGATCCATTTGGGCTATTAAATGTGAGTTATATGTTATGTGTCTCGTTCATAGAATAACTAACCCTAACCGATGAAGGGTCCGAGCCTGAGCAATTGCTGCCTGCCAGAGCACTACACGAGCAGAGAAGGTGATGAGTGTTTTCTTCTTCCTCTTCATCCATGCAGATTCTGCAAAAATTATTGTACGGGGAACAAATACTGCGAGCATGAGTGCAAATTGCACAGTGCCCGGCTATGACTCCAATGAGAGTCCTTAATGAGTGCTTGCTGCGTCTAAGTAGACTGAGGGACCGCTTAAGGTTAAGTGATGGAAAGATTCCTTTTGCTCTAAGGCAGGTGGTGCCTTCTAGCCATTTGTCATTGGTGACTTTAATCGTGTGAGTCCCTAAAAGATGGTAGCCTGTTGTGATGGAATGAAAGGTGGTACCCCTGCCATTGATAGGGATGAGGTTGTACCACACCTGACGATGTTTTTGAGTTAAACATGACACTGTCCAGGGTTTTTATGGCGGCCTGACTATTGGAACAGATGGTGATATCCCTTCTTGATATCGCGTTGTTTTTTAACCATGACAACGCCTCTTTAATCGCTATGGTTTCTGCCTTAAAAACGCTACAGTGATCAGGGAGCTTCAAAGAGATAGCAATGTTGACATCTTGGGAATAGACACCCGCACCGACACCCCATCCGTCTGTAAAAATACGCAGAGGATCATCCAACGTCTGCTTATCAGACATCCAGTCTGGAAGGAATGCTGATCGAGAATTTCTTCTCGAAGTTAGCTTGGGGTATTAGGCGCTTAGTGTCACTAGGAGGGAAGTTGAATCTTTGAGAATGGTTGAGTGGCCGATGTTGAGTTCCGACCACAGTGGAAGTGTTTTGAGTCTCAGAGAATATTCAGTGCGTCTGAGGGAGTAGTTCTCAGTGCTCCGCTGATGCACAGACAGGTCGGTCTTTATTTACGATTGAATGCCTTGCAGTTGATAGCTTCTTTAGTGCTGTTCACCAAACTGAGACTCCCCATTTGTATCCAATGGCTTTTCTGCACCTAAAAAGGGCAGAAGAGTCTTTCTGTTAAGTTTCTAAATCAGAATAGGTAGATGGTCGTAAAAGTATTTTCCGTATATAAGTTTATATTTAGTTTATATTGACCCATTTTTTAATTACACTGTCAAAAAGAAAGTGTAGGGCATGGGCTTGTGCATCCAAGGCCAAGTTGTTGGTTGCTCTCAACTCTGGATAGCTCTGGATAGTCCAGTTGGTTAATAAAGGTACAGCGTGTTCGTAACTTCTTCTGACTGTGACTGTTACAAAGAACATAGTCAGCGTACATTTTGATTCGGGTTTGTCATTAACAGCAGACTTAGGCAAGATGTCTTAAACATTAGATGTACTCCAAGGCTTGGTCACTTTCTGAATCAAGTCTAACTACGCCAACATACGAATCATATGTGCGCACTCCCAGACAGATTAGAAATATTACTGGTGACTTAAACGCAAATTTGGGAACGGAGGACATTTTTGGTAGCGCAGTCGGTGAACACAGCCTATGCGACATCACCTCCGATAACAGATTTAGGCTAATCGGCTTTGCCACGGGCCGCAACCACAACGTAGCAAGCACGTGGTTCCAGATCAATTCACCGTCAAGCAAATTGATCACATTCCGATTGAAGCGAGACATTCCAGCAGAATTTTGGACATCCGAACGTTCCGAGGCGCTTAGTTCCGATTGATTATCATTGATTAGATCTCTACCTTGTGTAGCCAAAATCCGAACCCCGCTCCAAAGAAATGTAACGTCGCACGGCTACAATCGTAGGATATCGTCTGAGATTTTTCCTTTACTTCTCACAGTGGCAATACTGCCAGGAAGGCATCAGAAAAGCCGAAACTGATGTGCGAGGTTTACTTTGCCATCAAAAATAAACCCCTGGTTCTCTGATGAATGTCAGAGAGCACATCCAGCCAAACAGGAAGCAGTTTGTGGGCAGAGATGAGAATCTACTTCATTAAGTAATTTTCATGCATTTGATACGTAGTAACTTATTTCTACTTCGATTGTTTAATTTTTATTAAGGATAAGATTATAAAATATTTTCGAATAGGGACTTAAGAACTTAATTTGTGAACGCATTCTTTCACTAATCATCAAACTGTCTTTGCAGTAAACTCGACATTTTCATCATGCGAAAGTACACAAACGAGCAACGTCTGACAATTTTCTGCCGTAATTCGGAGTCGGTGACCCCAACTTTAAGAGCGTTAATTCCAATTTTCGGTCGTAATTCGAAGACAGGCAATAAAAAGTTCAATGATGTTGCCATGTCAGGGAGACAACGGATGGGTTGAAGTATCGAAAAAATCGCTGCCGTTCAGCCGACCGTAGCAAACAATCCAAATCAGTGAATTGTACAGCGTTCTCAAGAATTGGTCATCGTTCAGACCACATTATGGCCCATTTTGCTTATGGATCTTGGTTTACACCCATACAAGATCGAGCTGATTCAAGAATTGAAACCGATGGATCATTTTTTTTGCGTGTTATCTTTGCGAAGGGGCCATGCTCATCTTCTCAGCATCGTTCCAATTTTAGTATATGTTCTGCCGAAGCAAGAACAACCGATGGATCATTTGAAGCGATGTATGTTTGTTTATATCCTCGTAAAAATCTGTAACACCACTTCCATAGCCTAGGCACCATAGGCTAACTTGTGCCATAGCCCCTAAACTGCCCTGAAAATCAACACATCCATTTGTAGGCAACGATTTTCTTCCGGTAAGGTAATGATACTGCGATAGTTGGCTAGGAGCTTTCAAATAAGTAGATCTACTTTGTTTTTTGTTTGTAGCAATTTGCTTCTTTTTTGTGTGCTCTGCAGTTCTTCCCTTCTCGTGAGCTCTAAGAGCAGACAAGAGTGAAAGAGCACCGGCTTCACGGCATAAGAAGCACACGATCGAGAAGATTAAGCGATGTTACTGCACCAACGACGTGTGGAAACTCTTCCAACACTTATGAGGTCAAGTTCGCAAAAATCGAATGGGAGCCTGCAGGAACCTAGTAGTAGCTTTTATGACCTGTTTTATGAAGTTATACTTTGGTTAGAACTCAGGATGATGAATAAGAATCATAATATTTCAATTACAATTAACTGAATTTAACTAATCTCTTCTTTCTTACCTTAGTGTACGATGCAACTAGTTATTATGGTGGTGCGGCCTATGGCAGCAACAATTTTCGAATTTTCAATCCTCACCTATGTCGCAACTTGGAATTGGAATACAAGGATATGCTCGGGATGCACTGGAACTTGAGGCTTAACACAACTGTTGTCCCATTTCCAGTGAGGATTACCTTAGCTAAATACGAAATCGAAATGGGTAGTCCTGGGGTGCGTAAGGTAAAATCACAGTGTGTATCTAATATCTGTACTTTATCACACCGTTTCTCTTTAGTCCGAAACAATTCAGCAGATGGTCTGTCTTCCAAAGTCCTGCGGAGATGCCGACTTGGCTCAGATCTTGGACATATTCATGTTTCAAAGTAACCACATCGTTAAGAATATAACTTTCTTACAACATCGCATAGTGTCCGAGAGTTTTGATATTTTCCAGGATGCTGGTTTCTACACTATACTGTTAGTAGTTTTTCGAAAGCGCGAATGATTGTGCTCTTAATTCCATTTCATCTGTTTTCAGAATATTAATTGGATCGTCGCTGTTAATTTTTGCCTTGTCGCACTTTTCAAATTATTGTCCCGTGGTTGAACCCACAAAAGAAACTGATGCAATGTCGAATGGGTTCGATAAGAAGTATAATATTGTTGAAGAGTATGAAAAGCTGCGGAAATGCATAAATTTGAACGCAAATCAATTTACGGATCGGAGGTCAATTCCTGCGGGTACATTTACAGCGAAACCACGCCGCTCCATAGCGACGGCATTTGATGCTGTGGAAGGTATGGAATTTATGATTGTACAATGTAGTATGTTTATGTGACCCAATTTCTCAGGTAAGGGCATCCCAAAGCGAAGTTTCCTCAAAGATCTAAATGCTGCCGTATCATTTCCAAACATTCTATTCGAACTGCTCAAGCAAGACCATGATGCGGAAATGGCAATGAATGGTACACTAGCGGTATTTTCAATTCTCTTGATCTATGCGCACACTTCCGTTGAAATGGAGTCTATATCCAACAACAGGAGCAATTTCCCACTTGAGGACAGTCATTTTCGAAGATTTATAAGGAACCAGGCTACGTACTTATTTGATGCTTACTTTTTTATATGGTATACACCTTTATACGATCTTCGTCACCTAGATATATCACCTTAACGGGTTACTTTCAGTGGATCCAATTTAACATACAACTTCTTCAAAATCATACCGAGTGGCAGCTGGAATGTTTTTGAACAACTCGTCCATTTGCTAACGATGTTTGCTAATAAAATTTGCAGGTGAGTTGATTTAAATTTACTTATGTGTGTTTTTGTGGATTTTGGCACTTAAGTTTAATGTCTGCTGCCGACTTAGGAGTGGTCTGGCTATGGATAATGTTTTAAGTATGGATGGGTAAATCCAGTTGATAAATCGTGTCAACCCGAGCTACGTCCAAACCGAGTTGAACTGAAGTAAATTTATGTCAAACCAAGTTGCTAAAACTAAACATTCGACCCAGTGTTAACAGCTCGCTTGACTACAGTTATCGACTCTGGTTGGCCATGGACGTAGCACTGTTTGATAAGGCACAGACTCCGGCTCTTCTTTCGTAGCTTGGCACCTAAATGTATAAGGTTGTTTTGTTTGACGTCAAGGGTTGTATTTTCCATAGTCTTTTGAGCCTTGTACCACAACGCTACGACAAGTAGAAGCGTCGGCAAAGTCACCTGAAATGACAAATTTTACAAAACCGCCGATATCTCGAAAACTAAGCGTTTTTCGGCGATTTTGCTCTTGTATAAACTCTTTAGGGCTTATAGCGGACGGAAAGACCTTTCTTTTGAGCACCATACCATGAAGCTACGACAAGTAGAAGGTAGGGAAAAGCGTCGGCAAAGTCACCTGAAATGACAAATTTTACAAAATCGCCGATATCTCGGAAACTAAGCGTTTTTCGGCGATTTTGCTTTTGTTCAAACTTTTTAGGGTTTATAGCGGACGGAAAGACCTTTCTTTTGAGCACCATACCATGACGCTACGACAAGTAGAAGGTAGGGAAAAGTGTCGGCAAAGTCACCTGAAATGACAAATTTTACAAATCGCCGATATCTCGAAAACTAAGCGTTTTTCGGCGATTTTGCTTTTGTTCAAACTTTTTAGGGCTTATAGCGGACGGAAAGACCTTTCATTTAAGCACCATACCATGACGCTACGACAAGTAGAAGGTAGGGAAAAGTGTCGGCAAAGTCACCTGAAATGACAAATTTTACAAAATCGCCGATATCTCGAAAACTAAGCGTTTTTCGGCGATTTTGCTTTTATTCAAACTTTTTAGGGCTTATAGCGGACGGAAAGACCTTTCTTTTGAGCACCATACCATGACGCTACGACAAGTAGAAGGTAGGGAAAAGCGTCGGCAAAGTCACCTGAAATGACAAATTTTACAAAATCGCCGATATCTCGAAAACTAAGCGTTTTTCGGCGATTTTGCTTTTGTTCAAACTTTTTAGGGTTTATAGCGGACGGAAAGACCTTTCTTTTGAGCATCATAGCATGACGCTACGACAAGTAGAGGGTAGGGAAAAGCGTCGGCAAAGTCACCTGAAATGACAAATTTTACAAAATCGCCGATATCTCGAAAACTAAGCGTTTTTCGGCGATTTTGCTTTTGTTCAAACTTTTTAGGGTTTATAGCGGACGGAAAGACCTTTCTTTTGAGCATCATAGCATGACGCTACGACAAGTAGAGGGTAGGGAAAAGCGTCGGCAAAGTCACCTGAAATGACAAATTTTACAAAGTCGCCGATATCTCGAAAAGTAAGTGATTTTCGGCGATTTTGCTTTTTTAGGAGGGTTTAAAGCGGACGAAAAGACCCTTCTCTTGAGCCCCATACCGCAACGCTACGACGTTTCTGCAAAGTGAGCGACATTATCGAGCATCTATACAGAGGGCGTTAAAGGCATTGCTCATTCCTTTAATCTTTTGCTTCCGATCCGACTTTAGAAGACATTAAGTTCTGTTTGAATTAAACTGGACAGGTGATAGTAAAGTTTTTAGTTTTTCCAGTGAGGACTAAGGGATGGGAGGTTCCCTGTTGCAGATCCGCCCCTTGCTTACAAATTTATTTGCTCCATCAACATTATGTCTAGAGAACCAGCATATGGTACAATTGCATTGCAATGGGCCGCAGAATTATACCGTCTTGGAGCCGATCGATGGTATTTCCAGAGCCCGGCAAGCTCTATGATCTTCCGTCTAACGAGTTCATTGATTCGTGTGCTACCTTCAGGCCATATACGCTTCCTGAATGTGTGCAGTGCAGATGATACTTTCCTCATGGAATCTGAAACATTTCGTATCCACTTTAGTTTGCTGCTCCTAGAAACAGAATCAGTTTTCGTCTCTTGCTGCTGTTGCTGTTTTCTTTTATTATTGTAATCGTTTCTAGATAAACAGCATAAATAAGAAAAATGTATTTAATTATTTTTCACTGTATCTACAAGTGAAATAATGTGCGTTTTGTTAAAAATTCAATAGACAAGTCTACTAACATAAGTCTTAGACCACAGCTTTCTCAGGTGTTTTCAACTTTTCATTGCATATTTATTGGCTGGAATATTATTACTTTAAGGAGTGAGTGAAATGAAACACAATTTGAAACCCACTCAAATATTGCAAGCCGGAAATGAGTGGAATATTCGTTCGTTATCGGTGGTGTCGAAAGCATGAATTGCAATTCTCGGAATTCTTGTTACCAGTCTGGCCTTCCACCATACTACACAGCCATTTATCAAGTTTGGCCTAACTACCGCTGTGTACATCCACAGGAAAGTTTCTCTCCTTTAGACTGAGGGTAGTATCATTGATAGTCGGGAGTTTGAATGGTTGGTTCTCTTATTGGTCAAAAAGACTTACGTCTAAGGAGGATCTTATTGCGTTTTCTAATAGATCTCTGATAGTCGGAAGGTATTTGCCGCTTGTAATCAACACATCATCGTCGAATGCGATGGCCATAGCCCCTGAATAACAAGTTTGTCATTAATGTGTGGTCATAGAGTGGCTGGCCCTGTCTGCCTTGAGGATGTAGACTACTTTGACTTATTTCCTATGACCCAACACATCCTATCCACGCTAATAATGTAATTCGCATTGTTTAGTTTGGTTTCTGATGCTGCCACTATAGTTTAAAAGAAATTTTTCTGACTCCCTGGGGAATGAGTTTTCAAGAGAATGCGAAGAGTCTCACTTGATGATTGTGTCCAGTTGCCTCCTTCGTCTTTAATGAAGCCAGGCGACGTAGGATTTTTGGAAAGGATTTTTCTTGGAATTGCGGTTTCGGATGTTTGTCTAATTTCACTACAGGACGAATGCCATAGACCCCGCTTGGCTGAGGCCACTGCTTTCTTAAAGGTATAGTCTTCTGATATGGATGCTTTGGCACCATTGAAGAGACATCTAGATTTCTTTCATGAGAAAATACTCAATACTCACCAAGCAGTGGATTTTTTGTTGGAATAAATCCATAGAGGATACGCCTTTTGGAAGGCTTCCCCAAAAGAAGATGTGATGAGGTTAGCGGCTTCTACTAATTCTCCAACATTCTCCTATGTGCTTCCTTACTTCGTTGGCGAATCTTCCCAGTCTGTGTTTCTGGAGATCATGAATGTCCTTTCACTTGTACACATGTACGGAGCATTATAGACTTAGCAGTTTGCTATCACCAGAGAGTTCGATATGCAGAGTTAACACCTTGTCTATTACTGGTCACGAAAGTGTGTTCGTTTTCAGTTTTCTTGGCTTCCGCAACCAATATTTTATGCTGCTCGTTCCACATCGTATGGCATGTATACAGATGCCAAAACCAGCGGTTTGGCCTTTGGACCGAAAGTAGGTAGACGAAACAGTTTTATTCCTCGCTAAGTAGGTGTTCGTTCCTTTGTCCTTGCACGTGACCTCGACTAAGCCATGGTTCTTGCCAGGGCCAGGGCGATGTCTACCTTCCCCGTTGACAGGGGACAGGAGATTAATCTGATCCACCTGCATGGCAATCAGTTGTTCTTTGTTGGGCTGCCACTTGTCACCAGGATTCGCAGTTTACAGCGGGTGGTGCCCACTCAGACCTTGAATACCTGCTGTCGCAACAATGGCAACGAGCTATGGCTAAGGAGAATATCCACATATATGCCAGATTCTTCATCGAACCTACCACGTCGAGGTTAGGGTCGACGCACATACCTACAACGCTACGGGCCACCACAATTACTCACCTCAAATAATATCGAATTAATTCACATCTAATCTACCATGACAAATGTTTTTGTATTTCAGCATGTCCTTATCGTATGCGTTTCTTTTAATCACCCATGAGTTGACATCTAAAAGCTTTCATTTCAATAATGTTCTGGCAGTGCCTTCAAATGATTATGCCCAATGCGAGATACACAAGTGGAGGAATATTTTGTACATCGAAACATTTTTACCACTGGAGGAAAGGGTAGGTTAACAAACATACACACAGGTGGCAAGAGTCCTTTAAAAAACACGTTTATTTTATTTGTTTCATTGTAGTGCATGCCATGGACCTGGTTTATTTCGATAGAAATGCATTTTTTTGCAGCTGGATGTCTCCTTTTGCTCCTGGCTCAGATCCATCCGAAGTATGCGTCAGTTATTTGCTCAGCGCTGTTCATCACCTCACTAGTGGCGTCGGCCTTTTTGGAGCTGAACGAATTCGGGGACAAGTAAGTTCATAAAGTTACAGCACTGAGTACATTGTACTCAAATCACGCAAAATGCAATGCAACGAAGTAATAATTTTAAAATTCATAAAATAACGCATGTCTGTAAAAGCAAAAAAATAAAACATAATTTTCTTGTTTTTTTTTTCATTTTTCTGTTTTAAACGCACAGGTTCATCGGCACAATGAATGATGATTTGACAGAATTCAACTTGATTTACGATAAAGTATGGCTGCGTGTCCCGCTTTATATTCTAGGGATGTGCTTGGGCTACATTCTCCACAAAACAAATGGATACATTAAGATAAACGTAATTATTTTCATATGTGGTGAGTTAATGTGGTTATAAGCACTTGAGCACTGCTAAGGAATAATACGTTTGTAGGTTGGATTGCTTGCGTTTTGATAGCATGCTTTTTCCTGTTCGGGTATCATTTCATACTGTTTCGAGCGAATTCACTTACCAGAGCATGTGTGATCACTTTGGGACACACGATGTGGGCAGTGATTTTATTTTGGATTATTTTGGCTAGTACAACACAGTACGGAGGTAAGTAAAGTTATAATATTACATACGACTTTTTTCTAGATCAAGGTCAGATAATTATTGCAAGAGAGCAGTGGCAATGAAATGAAAAAGAGTTTTCTCTAGTGACAGAGATAAGTGACTATAGTGACATTATTTGCCCTCATTTTCTATACTTTATTAAGGAAGACAAGCAAACATATCATCGTTTATTACAATAAAGAGATGCCACTGATATGGAACTTTCAACATTTATACTTTCAACTTAATATCAAAAATGTCAAGGTTCTAGATTCGCCGGAGCAGTCTCTAGACCTTAACCTTATAAACTGGAGCCAATGCAAAACTGTTGATCAAAAATATGAGACAATGGAAGCCAATGCAAAACTGGTGATCAATAAAACGAGACAACGGAAGATGCGTGCTATAAAATGGATTTGTTCCACAATATAGGCTTCACTTGGAATAACTCGGTGCTGTGACCGTCCTCGTGAATAGTTCGATCGAGAGTGCCCTCAAACGCCAATCCACCGCATCATCGAGCTATCTTTGAATCCATTATTTACTCAAGCAGGAAAGGATACTGCACAGAGACGGTTTTCTCTTCACAATAGCCCTCCGCTGATCGTAGATGAGCGTAATAGGAAAGAATGAAATATCCACAATCCCTTTTAAGTAGACATTTTAACAATGGACACGCATGCCATGGACATAATAGACCATCTAATTCTGTCCGCATGGAAAATGTAGGAAAAATGCTCTAAGAACACCCTTCTCCATTATGGAGGCTGCTTTAGTTTTGCCTAATACTGTATATAGAATATCAGTGAGTGGCAGGAAACCTTTTAAATGGTAACTCGGATAAATATGCACCTGCCAATGCTTTCTGAAATTATATTGTTAATCACATACACAAAAGCAATTCAAGCCAATGTTTATACTCCAAGTCTTTAAAGGTAAAATTTACAGAACTATAATAAATGCGGCATCAGCAGAAACCTTCAGCAGAACTTCACTTAGTGACTGTTAGTAGGTTCAAAAATAAAAGAATATATAGGCATACACCAAGGAGATGTACCGAATCGGTCAGACATCCGGACACAAATTATCTAATGATTGTCTGAAAAAATAAGCGGGGGCATTAAGTGTTTCCAGGCTAAACAGTAAAAGTTCGTTATCATTCAAGAAATTAAAACGAACAAAGATTTTAGTAACGCAAAAGATGATACGAATATGCATTTGATACTTTGTGCTTACTATGGATTACCGGGATTCCCCACATATACATCTTTATGATTAGTTCCGATTTCAGAATATTAGAGATCTATGTTCAACCTATGCATGTTCAATGGCTTCACATATTTTCGCTAATTTTATTGAATTTTTACATAAACGAAATTAAGAAAACTATCCCGTAAGGAAACTCAACAAACGTAGCGATAACATAGGATTTAAGTGTCATAAGTTCGTCATTGAACCTTCCGCAAGCAGTAAACGAATAAAGTAACATTTTTCAGCGGAATGGTACACTCTTCCATTGAAAAAAAAAGTATTGATAATCAACATCAAAGTTACAAAAAAGAAAGATATTGCCGTTTGGAATTCTTCTCAGTTCAATTGAAGGCGGGCAATTAACTACTAAACTCAAAAGAGTTCGTACATGTTTTTTGAGTACATTCATGAAGCAATGATAAGATGAATGAACGCCAAAACATGTAAGGAATCATTCTATATCACAAAGGCCTTCGGACAAGAAAAAGCGAGTACAGGTTGGACATGAAAAGCCTTAGCCTATGTACAGATGCCAACACACAAGATCGCAATGAATGGGAATTGAAGGTTCTGTCGAAACTGGTGCAAAAATATAATAAGACGATGACTTTAATGCCAATGAGACTGGCTGATGGCACTGGCTGGCAAATGATAATTAAGAAAAAGCATTCACGAGCGACTAAAAATTGTAAACCTTAATAATAATATTCCAAAAGCAAGATAAATATGTATCAAATCTCTGCACACACACTTTAGGTATAATGTATGATGTTGTATTATGCTGGAAATAAATCTACTCATAATTAAAAATGATAAGTGCTTTGCAGGAAAACATAACAAAGAGTAAAATAAAAGCTGAAGGAATATAATAAATATCATAATTTCTATATAATAAGTTTAAATTGAAGATTTTTTTCTGGTCTCGCGCCAGTTGATTTTAAGGAAGTCCGACTATATTTAAAAAGGTGGTGTTATAATAATACGAGAGAACGTTTCGTAAGGTGCCTTGAAGATTTCTACCTACCCACGTAGAAAACAAAAAGCTGTAGGACCAGAATGTCGATAAAGTACGTTATCTACACTACACGCGGATACTGACTTACAGTGTTCTTATTTGCTGGGCTCTCAAAGAAATAAATGTATTTTTACGCATCACGGGTGCCTCTTGCGAAAATACTACTCCTGAGTCCATTCAGCATGCTCGGAAAATTGATATTCCAAAATGCTTCCCATTCCCCTTGTGACTGTGCATTCCCGGAAAAGAACGTGGGAATAAATGAAAGCAACCAATCGTGCGGTTTTGGCAAGGCACCAGAAAAGCTATCCATAAGTAACCAATCAAAGAGAATAAATGTTGTCCTGTAAGCGATTTGTATATGGAATATAGTGTCAGGGGCGAAGAAACTATCCATTATTTCGTAACCTTTTTTACCAATTATAACTTGCCTTGAGTAAGGTAGTATACCTAATTCTGTTTTTACACGGTTTTGATATAACCCGGTTTGAAAATAAAATATTTTTAATTTGATTTGATAAAACGATTTTATTCCACTTAGCACGATTTAAAATTTGTTGTGCTTAAATTTTTGTGTCAAGTTTAACTTTTGCGAAGTATATTCATATTACAAATTTAAGGGAATCCCTTTTCGAGGCGTACAAGCAAATTTACTGGTCAAAAAATAAAAATAATTTGTAAATAGCACAAATTTAGGGGAATTCCCATTGTCTTTTTTTACACGATTTTGTAACACGTTCTTTTCTGGAGCTAATCTTCTTTGTAAAAACAGAATTAGGTGCATTTGCGTCTCTCTGTATTATTTTCATAATTTTGCGTCGTATTTCTATGTACATTAATAATGCCAACATTGGAATTGGACTTATCACTGCCGTTGAATGTATTCTGCAGGCCCTTAACTCAATGTTATTATTTTCATACAGTACTCTTGCCTCTAACTTTCGCCATATACACACATATTTAATTTTAATGAAACTGTTGAAGAATGTCTTTCTTGGATAGTATTTTATGATGGACAAGAAAATGTGACTCTTTTCACCCTTTAAATGTCTTTCTGCTTTCGTTTTACATACTTCGCTTGCCCGTGCGAATGTCTCTACTTTGTCATTTCAAACATCTTCTAAGCACGCAGTTTTACGTTTCTTGTATTTACATATTGCGTGTTTTATTATTTTAGTTGATCGCTATTTCTTCTCTAGTTTTTTCTGCATGTCGACTTTTTGGAAATTGTGTGACGTGGTATTCGAGGCAAATGTATTTGTTCGTGCTTTATTTTATGTAGTATAGCAAATGAACGAAGAGATTCATCAAATTTTGTGTCACATTTACTTTATTATATGGTCTTGTAGTCAAGCCGTGATGGCCAGTGGCTTTGTGGGTATGAGATGAGACGACCCCAAGAATGATGTATACAAGATTGCGCCTTAACTGACAGATGTGATGTAGTTGAGGGTGAGAGCGGTTGAAATTGCTTGCAAATTGCGGAAATTGATTGATTCATATTAGTCTAAAAAGGATCTTGTACTTTTTTGTAAAGTTAGCAAAGTTTTATTGCAAATAACTCTCATTTCTTGTTAATCTCGCTATACGTCACCAACATCCTCATTCTTGAGTCAACTCCAATACATTTGAACCTCGACGTCTAGGTCCGATTGCTGGTCTGTACGATAACATAAATCCATCTCTCTCGAGTCACTGCTCAGAGTGTACTATTGTCTAGCAAATTTTTTCTCAAACTCGTGAGACAATAGCACGAACAACACGTTTGCTGAGAAGCTACGCCCTGGCCATCTACAGGCTGTAGCGCCACCAATTTTAATATAACGTCAAACTACAGAAAAAGACTTATCAACCTTTTCAAGGAAATATAAATTTAATAAGAAAAATGTTGTGGTCCTATTCCGAAAAAAAAGACCTGGAAAACATACGTACCAACATACAATTTTGCAGCACAAATGTTGCAATCTCAAGCTAAATCGAGTACTCCAGATTAGCTTCAAGAATCCAAAAAAAATCATCCGGTCAACAGTCGGGAAACAATAACAAAACTATCACCACTACGAACCATCTAGAAGCGTATTCGGAGCCGGCATAAAACTGAAGGCTAGATAATACGACGAGAAAATACGACATCATCGGTTACTGCAGAAATAAACAGCAGCGTCCACTTAAAGATAACAATAACATCCGCAGCTCTTCTCCTAAGCATCCGACTTTTCGTCATCACGCTTCCGCAGCTCATCTTCGAACACCCGGAGTGTGGCAGCTCTTCGTCACCATCACCATATAAAAATCCGCAACTTAAACAAAATTTCAGATTTAGTTCTATTTCGCACAGTAAACTCGACGGTTGTCCTGCCCAAAAATAACTCACATACAAGGTCACAAAAAGCAAAAGGGGTCCACATACTGAGTACCGGCTACTCGTATGCGTACCAATCGTCGAATCAGTATTAATGCACGAAATCAGATTTTGGTGACTGTTCCAACTGCAACTTGTTTAACCAACAAGCAACGGAGTACAAGTGTATTTGTTCCACTGACATACATACAAATGAAGCCAGACAATTTATGAACTCGTAATCGTGATTTCAATAAACTTGAATTCGAATTCCTTCGAGAAAAGACCACATGGTTAATATCCATCCAGATCTAACTCGAGCAAGATTGTGTTGTGTGATATAAAATCAGCGATGGTACCTTTCCGGAGGATCTCTGCACATTTGCACGATGATTGGTGTAGCATTTCTCAGGTGGTAAATATGGCCGAAAAGAAATACATGTATACAGAACATCTTTTCAATGCACTCTATATGTGCAGTTCCATTAATGCAGTTGCAGAAGTTCACACACATGTAAAATGTGGCTATCATAGCTGGCATCGTTATGTCATGCAACATAAATGCAAATATAAGGCCTATTCTCATATCGTACGAAAACATAAATACTTTGTTTATACTTAATTCTATTTCTTTTCAGGATTTCTAAGAAAAATATTTTCTTCCGATCTTATGAGCATAATTGGGAAAATATCTGTTAACTCACTTTTATTGGGTCCATTCATTATAAGGACATTTTTGTTAGCCGGTGAGGTCCCATTTAATACTACTGGTGGTCAAGTTGTAAGTATTATACACAACTTTTAAAATTGATTGAATTGTATCGCTTTTCTTTTCAGTTCTTGATGTTCATAGGCTTCAGCGTTGTAACTTATATATGTGCACTGGCTTTATATATTTTATTCGATAGTCCGTTACGAGAAATTTTATCTGTCATTACAAAGTCAAATGTAAAATGAAATACGTTTAGTTTATTTATTTAGCATTTAAAGGGGTATGAATTCAAATATGGTTTATAAATGAAATGACTTAATAAAACTAATATTTCAATAATCATTTGGTTAAATTCATTTTCGTCATACATCAAATACAATTTCTGACAATTCTTGTGGACTAGAAAATACGACATCATCATCATACGACTGATCATTCCGTACCGCAGTATTTTCTATTTGAGTAATAGGGAGAGGAAGTACCTGTGCACTATTTGTAGTGAAACTTAGTTATGTGTGGTTGTTTCGATAGACAGATATTTTAATGGGGAATGTAGTGGTAGCCCGGTGGTGGCCCGTGGCGTTGTGGGTATGTGCGTCGACCCCAACCTCGACGTCGTAGGTTCGATTCCTGCTCTGTGCGACGAAAACAAATTTCACGACCCCACCTCTTTCGAGTTACTGAGTTACTGAGTATTTCCTGTCTAGAGAAAGCTTCTCAATCATAGCCGTTCGGATTCGGCATAAAACTGTAGGTCCCTTCCACTCGTGAGAGAACAATAGCACGCACAACACGAGTGGTTGCTAAGAAGCTAGGCCCTGGCCCCCTACGGGCTGTTGCGCCACCCATATTATTATTATTATTTTTATGTTTAAGTCTAGAGCTAACTGTTAAACTTTATTCTCATTTGGCTTCTCACTGACCAATATTGAATTGCTCATCGATTTCGGTTTTGCTCTGAGTTATATTTGAAAACACTCAAGTTTTCGTTCTTCGCTTGAAAGTGTTTTTTTCATTTCTTCTGTTGACATTTTTTACAAGAAGTAAATGGAATAAATCAACCTAAGATCTCTTTCGTAGAGAAGAAATCAAATGTCTTCAATGTACCTATAAAATTCAATTCCCGCATACATCATAAATAGATGACTGAAATCGCTTTGAGACGAATTTAGAAAGTTAACTCTCAAGGGTCTTAGAACGTAAGCTATACCTCTCACTTAAAATATAAAACAAAGGAGAAGAGGCGCTTTCGACACTTACTTGGGTTGACGATACGAAAAGCAAAACCAATGCGGACTTAAAAATATAAGGAGACTTTAGCATTAATTTATAAAGCATATAAGAACATTGGTGTCTAATGACTTTTTTACTTCCAGTTAATTTTCTAGTTATCTCTTCGTTAATCTTCTACTAAGAAGTGAGTCATCTATGTGTCTTATGACTTTCGATTTACTTCTTGTTAATTTTCTTCAATGCTACCTAAGTACAAACTAGGAAGTGAGTCATCCTCATGTGTCGATGTCGCGATAACTAGACTAATTGGAGTAGAAGGGATGGCATCTTGAATTGCTGCATTAAAATTATCCCACTTAATTGCAAATCACAAACAGTGCACTTCAATTTGACTGTGGTCCTCTTCTACTGGAAAAAAATGCTTACAGTGTTATTTGAACTTCTGCCTTTCATATTTATGCACTTACTTCCCTGAACTTCATTCGACGTGTGTTACCATTGAAATCACTAATCGGCTAAATGAGTGATTGACCAGAACCTACAAAATTATAAAAAGACCAACCAAGAACAAAAAATTTATAATGATGCATTATTAAGTGACTTTTTTTGCAAAGTGTCAACAAGAGAGAGTAATTCAGGAACCTTTCAAAAGGTTGAGAGTTATTTTCGAGCACTGTTCAAAACTATTGGTGCTTTTAGTTTGTTTTATATTAAAGGGGAGGGAATGTCACAGGCGAGTAGAGTCAACAAAGAACTGACGTTCAGAAGTAAGGCATGCTTATGTTGTTTGTAGTAGCATACACATTCTATCGAACTATAGAAAGCAAAGATTGTTATATAGATTGTCAGGCTCTTTGGTTTGTATGATATTGTGTATGAGGCATAACGTCCTGTATTTAAGCAGATTGTCAACGGTACAACCGCAGATTTTTTCGAGTAGAGGAAAACGTGATCATATCTTCTAAAATCATACACAAAGCGAGCGATATTGTTATAAGCAACATTCAGCTTCCGTCTAGATATATAGTGTGGACTGCAAAATATCCCACATTACTACAGCAAAAGAGAGCTTTCAGCAATAAGAGTTATGTCTGTGTGAGAAGATGTTCTGGTTTTCAGAGAGCACGGCAATAGGGGCATTTAAGTGTCTGAACCAAGTAAGAGTTTTATTAAATATAAGTCCAATATTTTTGGCAGAGTTTAAGTATTCTATAGGAACTTGTGATAATTTGATTGGTGGAAAGCTAGATTAATCCAAACTTCTTCTGTGTATGACAATTGCTTTTAACTTGTGGGTATTCAACCGAGCTTAGTTTTTAGCCCAATCGAGTACATGCTGAAGGTCATCATTCACCAGCATGATAGCTTCGCTTATGCGATTTAGGGACGGCTCAAGTGGATTTGTGTATCAGCGGCAAAAATATGGATTGAGCAGCGCTTGATCACTTTAGGAAGTTCATTGACATAGATAGAGAAAAGGAGAGGCCCAAGGATAGATACTTGGCACTTTTCTAGTGGGTATGATGTGAACCGTTCATCAGCACTCTCCCTTGGGGATTGGAAAGTATTAGCTTAGTGATGAACATTGAAAATGTATACTCTTTTCTAAGTTTTGAGCACATAATAGAATTGATTGTGTCAATAGTAAAAGGTCTGCTCAGGGCAAGTGCTGCCTTCTTGGGCACGCTGCTTCCAGTCATCAAGGCCAAGTTGTCTAACATCCGCGATGACTTGAGTGTCGATACCGCAGGTTCGGTCTTAATCACCTTCTCGAACCAGGAGGCTCGGATCCGAAGATCCTCTTAGCGAGGGTTGGTGTCAAGGCGCTCGATGTGGTCAAACCAGTGTAGTCGACGGATTTTTGAGTTCCGGACTACATCCACATCCTGCTACTGCTGGTAGAGCTCGCGGTTGTGTCTTCTCCTCCATTCGACTTCCTCGCAGACGGGACCATATATCCGGCGCAAAATTTGTCTTTCGAAGGCACAAGAATCAGCTCTGCAGTCTTGTTCAGTATTCAGCTTTCGGCTGCATAAAGCAGGATTGGTTGGATAAGAGTTTTGTATAGCATGACTTTGGTCCTTCGAGTCAGGAGTTTCGAGCCCAGTTGTTTTGACAGACCGAAGTAGCGTCGTTGTCAAGGGCGATTCTACGTCGGATCTCCACAACGATGTCATTCGTGGAGTCTACGTTTGCCTTTGAAATATCGAATAGTGTTAAAACTGTAACATGATTTTCATCAACAGCTTTTTTGATGTCTTCAACGATCAACGATAATAGTGCAGTTTTGCAGCTGCGCTTAGGTCGAAAGCCTGATTGATTTTAAAATAGTTGTAGCCGTAGTTTACTTTTATGTCAACATTATTATTGTTGTTAGTAAAATATCATATTAACGAGCCCTTACGAAATGTAATATCACTATCCCATTTCGCTACTGGAGCTAACTCTTTAATTCTTGCGCGAATAGTTAAACTGATTCACAGGTCTGGTCGATTAGAGATATTTACTTATTTTTCCTATTGTGGGTTGGGTACTCTAATTTAATTCATTAAAAATTGCAAAAACCCAAAACTTGCTTGGAAATAAAATAATTATTCTTTTCTTCTGTAATGTCATATTTATGGAAAGTTGAATTCCAAGGTTTGGAAGACGTTGCAATCGACAGATACAATTCTAATGTTGTAAAGTAATTTCTATACCGCGGGTAACTCTACAAGCGACATTCTAGTGAAGATCCTACATAGATTAGCCCTATTGAAGTACTACACATCATCTTTTATAAAATTTTGTCTATACTTTAGTTTGACCCTCAAATCGTAGTTTTGTCTAACACCGACAATTTACTCAAAGCCGTACATACCTACCATTATCATCTTCCAATCCGATAAACAGTAATCTTACATTTACGAGATTTAAGAGTCATGCCATTAAAACAATTGTGTTGTTGCATTTGAAAAATGATCAACGTTTCGACATAGTTACGTAACTATTAATGCAACTAGACAATGCGCTTAAATCTGTTAATAGTAGATCTCCAAACTAATTAACAGATCTACACCGTTACGTGTTATAAATACCTAATGCCAACTTAACATTCAGCGAAAACTCAATACTCATCTACTTCCATACGAAAACAACTACTGTGAGTATTATCATTTCGATGCAATCATACATTACTCTTTTCATTTACACCAGATAAATGGGCTTCTAATTGAGCATCTAAGCGAATGGCGGAGTGGCGCTTAAATTTAACTCAAACCTCAATACACATCAAAGTGCTTACACCCAACTTCGTCACTTTAGGCTGACAAGCATCACACATGCGCATGTGTACATTTATGCAATATTCATCGGGAAAATGTTTTCATCTTCTTCAATTTGATTGTACAAAATGTAAATGCCCAGTAAGCCAACGAAAGCTAGGACTTATGCTTGAATAAAATGCGTATCTTACGTGCATATACATCGCACATACATATGTGTATTCATTTGTCGGCATTGTTGTCATTGTTTCCTACTTCCGTATGGACGGAACAACACAACACGACAACATGCAGTTTGTAAAACTACTTAAGACATTACGTTTACCCATCTTACAACTTCTCCTTTGTTTATCTAGCTCTGCGGTGTTGATAAAATGTTGGAGGGAGCAGAAATATGCTGAGTAAAGTCATATGTATTTGTAAATGTTGAGTTTATGATATGTCCGGTTACTGCGATAAATGCAAATTTTTGCTTGCGATTTATTATTCTGAAAACTGTTTTTTTTTTCGTACAAAAACAAAAAAAACCTTATGTAAGACCTAAAAAAGGTAGGCACACTTAGCGGGGTGAACACATATACGGACAACGAAAAGCGATTTGCACAAAATTGACGGGCAAAAGTGAAACTTTATTACGGAAGATAGTATCGCTTTTATGTATTTTAAAATCTGATACTCGGAGTATTGTATAATAGCTGACCTTTCTTTTTACTGTGTATTATCTAGCTTGTCATTTTCTTGATCGACTGAGTGGTAAGATTAACTGAATATGCTGCAGTATTCAGATGGTTTGTTAGCTGGCAGTAAGGTATGTCAAAACGTATGGCATTTGATGGGCGTTGCTTTTGGAAAATATGCTGTCACACCTAACTAATTTATTTTTGAGTCTCGTGAAATGCACTATACCCACGCCATGTTTTTCATAACAATATTTTCAAATGTATTGCTTAAATGTTAAAATTGGTCTGATCTTAAGGTCATTACAATTTCTCTTAATTCCAAAAACTACAAGGAATGCCCACGCAGTGGACCTACATGTATACATTAAAATAAAAGCTGACTGTGGAATTTCCTTCTATGTTCACAGACAACTTTTGACTTACATTCCGGAAAAAAGTCTCAAAACCCTCAGGGAATCGACCTCTGTACTGTGTTTAAAAAGTTGATTGAACTTTTGTACCAACATTCACTAAAAAAAGAAGTACACTACGAACTCGGCAACAGCAACTTAACGAAATGCGGGTTACTGAGGTCGTTGCACCTACCAAGGAAAAACTAAGTAGGTAGCAAAAAAATGTGATATGTAGAGCATATTTGGCAGACTTGGAAGAAAAGGCAAATATTTTCTTTTTTTCATGGATTTTTTAGTAAAACAAAATTATCTGTTGACAACATACACAGGAGATCATCGAGAAAAACACAAAAGTACAAAAACGAACAAAAGAACATACGTTAGCTCTGTTCCCGTAATTTCTGCACCAAATTGTGAAGACTGTCATTTTACGGGAACGCAATTAAACCAAATGTGTAACTTGTGTCATTTTTTAAGAGCTTGTTCTGTTCCTGGAGTCAGAGATGCCATATGTCAACAGGATATTATTGGAATCTTATTTGGTTATTCTTACAAACTACTAATTAAAAAAAAAACAAAAAAAAAACAAACTAATTCAAAACTTTTGAATAGCGGCCAAAACTATACCGACGTTTTTCGCACATCAATTGATTTGACAGAACCACAGCAATTTCTCGGGCTAAAATGGACAAGGTGAGAAAAATGTTTGTATTCGTCGATTCTTCAATTTTGAGGGAGATTGTTAGATTGTGTGTATTCTCGTAATCTCTTTTTCATTTCGTTTCACTACTACAATTTAAACTTTAAATTTATGAGAGTGAGAGTACAATCCTCTAACTAATTGGGTAAGAAGGGTGGAGGATACAGTCGAACCTCCAAAATTCAAATACCCCCGGGAACCAATATTTTTCAGAAATTTGGTTTGAATTGTAAAAAAATCGGTTTGAGGATGTTCCTATTACAGAGGTTTGGCTGTATTTCCATTCCCAATGTTCCTATTTTGGTAGGTATAGTTTCTTATTGGAGACGCAGGCTTATTCGATTTGATTATTATTCGATTGTTTTCTGATGAGAATGAATAAATCGACAATCGAATTCAAATTTTAACAATTGCCAATTTATACGATTGTGCATTTCACTCACAATCGCCTATAGCTAATTTACTCTCTCCCGAGAGCGCACATTTGACATAAAACCCATATTTTTGTCGAACTGGAACAGACTTTCGTAGATTTGTGTTGTTTTGAACTGTTCTGTGTACTGATTATTTTGAGTACGGGAACAGTCCTATTATGCGTTTATTTTCTGACTTACATCACAGAGAGTTGCACTCATCGAAGACATTTTTTAATGATCACTTATAAAGGTTACAATCATAGGTTTTATGCAGTTGCGTAGATCGAGATGGTGCGTGTATCAATGATTGTGATTACCGATATCGTACTGTAACAAAAAAATGTACAAATCCATATCCCCCTTTTACATTGGGGTGAACTTAGATTTTACTAAACCTAGCACTCTTCAGTGGACTATGAAATCGGTGTATGTGTGCATCACCTCTTATACTTGGAGTTTAGTTTTAATACGGATATCGCAGGTAAGCGTTCAAACTGCCCGACCTTGGCATTCTTCTTCATCGCATGGTGCTACAATTCGTTTTAAACCTGGGCCTCAGCCAACACGCCACCTACAGCTGGCGCGATCCTTAGCCAACTGCCTCCAATTTACCAAGTTAGTCGAGGTCATTCTCCATTTGTATGCGCCATCAGATTCGTCGTCGTCCTCCATTGCGTTGTCGTACTGGTTCGGACTCGAAGACTTTTCGGGCTGGAGCAGTGTTGTCCATGCCCTCAACAGGGCCTAGCCATCTTAGGCGTAGACGACTGACTAAACACATGTCGCTGTACAGCCTGTACAGTTCGTGGTTGATTCTTCTTCTCCAGACACCAACAACGCAAACAGGACCAAACATCGCACGTAGAACTTTTCTCTAGAAAAACCAAGGGCTTCTTGATCCGACTCTCTTGGGAAAGTCCGCGCCATAAAGCAGAATAGTGATGATCAGGGTCTTATATAATGTTAGATTGGTCCTTTGCTTTTCTACTCAATTGCCTCTTGAGCCCAAAGAAACTGCGATGGGCTAGAGTTATTGTGCGTTTAATCTCTGTGGTCGTACTATTTATTAACCAATGTAGATGAAGTCCTTGGCTATCTCGAAGTTATAGATTCTGACCGAGTTATCTATGTTGTGTGTCCTTTCTTGTTGACAGCATACAATTCGTTGTGCCCTTATTCACCGCCAGACCCATTTTGTAGTAAAAGATGATAATAATAATAAGTAAAAATAATACATTACTATATAATAATGGCTTCACAATCGCAGTGTCTTGGTTGGAATGGACATTATCTTATGCGAAGATTTCTTTCAGGAACATATAAGTACACATTTTGAAGAATTTCAAGGCAGATAATACGCTACGAAATATATGGTCCCGTCTGCGAGGAAGGCGAATGGAGGAGAAGACACAATCGCGAACTCAACCACTTGTACCAGGATGTAGATGTTCTCTGGGAGATAAAAATCCGTAGACTACACTGGCTTGGCCACATCGAGGACATATACACCAACACTCCAGCCAAAAAGGTCTTCGAATCCGAGCCCCTAGTTCGAGAAGGAGAGGAAGAATGAATCTCCGGATTACAGACGAAGTCAACGCGGATGTAAGACAGCTTAGCCTAGATGATTGAAAGCAGCGCGCCTGCGACCGTCACCGATGGAAGACAACAATTGCTCGGGACCCTTCATGGGTCGCCGGCCTCACAAATAAGTAAGTAAGTAATGGACACATCGTCTTTAATAAAATGCTTCCAATTCTATTAAGGCACTTGGTATGAATGCATGCTATCAAGTTTCCATTTCAATTTCGCAATAATAAATCTTGTAAGCGCCTTCTGAACACTTTCCTACACCTAGGGCAGAGTTCATAAAGGACGGACAGCATGCAACAGACCAATATTCAAGAATCGGAACGCACAATTAACATACATATACACCGACTTAAGATCATGGGGATCAGAGACTTGAGCACTTGTTCCTTTAAGAAACCCTAACATTGAATAGGCTCTAGCTCACGCCAAGATCTGCAATCTCCGCTTTCCTGGAAATAGTAGCTCCACACATTGAATATTCATGGACAACAGGCAACAAAATGTGGTGAACAGAAAGTAAATGACAGTTACCCACTTACATTTAAGTCACTTTGGATTCCTACACAATCTTGAGAAGGAAGAACATTTAATATCATCAGCATACACTAGTCAATTAGCATGACTGAGGATTGAGGGGATCTCGTTTTTGGAAGGAAATTGAAAACTACTGCATTATGAACATGAACACAAGTGACTCAATGCAGGGTCTGCAAATACGTCCTGTTATATTCAGTGTTGAATGCCGAATAGTGACACAAGCGACTTCATTACGAACTAGACACACACTACCTAGTATTTCTGTCTACCAGTCCTAAAACATGACACCAACGCACTTGAGCCTCACGCCTTCTCCACGACGTCGTAGGTTCGATCCCTTGTATTTGTCTGACAATTTTCACGGGTCAACCTCAACCTGAGTCACTGATGATGCTAAGAGTGTACTGGAGTCTAAAAAAGGCTTCTCAAACTTGGCCGTTCGGAGTCGGCATAAAACTGTAGGTCCCCTCCGCTTGTGGCAGAACAATTGCACGAACAACACGAGTGGTTCCTGCGTAATTAGGTCCTTTGCCTCTAGAGACTGGTGCGCCACACACATTGTTATTATTGCTATATTTCTGAAACATCCATCTAAACGCAATTGCAATTGTTAACGAGGCTATTCTTGTTGAAATTATTATTTTAGACAGATCTCTTAGAAATTAGTGTAAAGTACTCCGACAAAAGTCTTTAGCTTCTCTGGAATTTTGTCCTCGACTAGAAGGTTCATTGATTCTCTGCTTCACCCAGTCAATGCTATACGATCCCTCTTGATTTACAACACTTTATTAAGCAATTCAATTCTCATGATCAAGTGATTGGATTACTCGAGAATTCAAATATACTCGTATCAATAAGTGCCCAGCCTACAATTTGAAAGCCTTCAAGCAAAGGTTTTCTTACATCAACACTTCTTACTTTGATTCGCTATTATGTTGTGGAAAACATCTTTTGAACTAAACGCCTTGAAAATTAATTTTAGACCAAGACCCAAACATCACTTACCTACATACCTACAAGCCTTCACATTTATTTTTTCTTCATCACCTGTTACGCCTCATTCGTTATGGTTTTATTATTACCCCATTGCCTGATGGTTTATTGACCAACCAACTGAATCTTTGACAAAATTTCCTGTCGACACTAATTGATCTCAATCATTTCGACAATTACATGTGCACATAACTAACAGTATGTTTGTACATTTATGTGGATGTGATTATGAAAAAAAAAATGTATGTACTTCATGTGTAACCTAAATGATATTTATTGACTTTACCTTACTATTTGTAGTTTGATACTATATTTCCCTTAAAGATAAACAATCTTGCAGGTTCACCGGTGCTAAGTTTGATGGCATGTGTGCTGTCCAAGGTCCAAGGTCGGCAAATGACGAATACGAATTTTGCAGTAATGTTGAAAATCATTATTAAATTAAGGCTCTGCCTTAAAGATTTCATCTTGCTGGTGGTGTTATTGAAAAACAACTACATGATATGTAAATATGTGTGTATGGAGCTCACCAGACCACCTTGAATCACCTGCCTGCAATCACCTTACATACGAGTATCCATCAGTGGTACAAAATCATCACAAAGAAATCAAGTATCGAAATAAAGCGTAAGCAATTGGAAGATATATTTTTTTATCGGAGGCTGATGTTCGAATTCGATACAGTCAGCGTTCATGCAATTAGTCCACTAATTATTAAAAATGTGTCGTATTTCATTAAAATGTGTTAAATATGTTCGCCTGTCTGTGTGTTCGATTGTGCACATTATGTACGTGTAATTGGAAAGAGTTGTCGTGTTTATGCCAACCAAAAAGTTTTTTCAACAAATTTTATCAGTGCTTTTGCCGCAATTTGCAGATGTTGTTACGATTGGAATAGGGGCAGTCACAGACTATGCGCTGGGTGCTTTCCTCTTCATCCTCTTGTTAACAGCTTGTACAGAAATTGTTGGATATTAGGCCTAGTCTTTTGGAGTGGATCTCGTATAGGCTGCGTCTTGTAATTATTCCAACTGCAGTATTGGTCTCTTTAGGGAGATCAGACTTCTTGGTCATTTAGGATCGAGATTTGTTTTGATGTCCGGTAATTGGTGCCTGTCAACCATCCGGTATTCTCTGTACGTATTTGAATTTCAAATATTTCATTGCTGAATTCAAAATTAAGAGTAAATGCGAATTGACAATGAATAATTTGGGAGCGCATTTTGAGCTCGATTGCTAGAGACTGCTTGAAGACAATCGGAAGCCATAAGTTGTTAGTAGTCATCGACCATTAGCAACAAATAGCAATAAGCATAAAATGTACTCGTAGATAAGCTAATTTTCTAAATACACTAAGTCACTGAAACAGAACTTATGCGATGCGATATTCATTCCTCTCTTATTCTTAAAACAGATAACAGATTTAACAAACGACTGTTGCTAAGTTATATTGAACTACATCCCATATCGTTTAATAACTATCATGGATAAATCGCATATTCTAATTCTCTTGTATCGTATGCAGGGACGAAAATGTACAAATAGTAGTAGAACCGCAGTCGATGCTGAGTATTTGGCAAATGAACAAGAATTCCGTCTCCCCGACTTAGACAATGTCACCATAGCGATTTTTAGCTGAATCGGACGAACTATTTTAAGTTGCTGGAGATGATCTGGATGGGCGCATGCACCAGCTCATTTGTAAGACATGTTCGGAAGAAAGCACGCCGCGATGAGTGGAGTCTCAGCGTCGTTTGTCCGTTCCACAAGAAAGGAGTACTGAGCTAACTATCGAGGGATTAGTCTCCTCAACATCGCGTACAAGATCCTCCCTGTAGTATTGTGTGACGTATGAAACCATTTGTTAAAAATCTGATAGCTCCTTATCAGTGCGGCTTCAGGCCGGGAAAATCCACCATCGACCAAATATTCACATGACGCCAGATCTTGGAACAGACTCAAGAGATGCAGATCCACCACCTATTTATCGATTTTAATGGCGCATACATCGACATTCCTCCCAAACTCGTCAGGCTGTGCAGGATGACGATGGAGAAATTTTACTGCTCCATCAAGGTCGTTAACGAACTCACCGAGACCATTACTGTCAAAAAGGGTTTTAGGCAAGGCGACATGCTGTCATGTGACTTCTCCAACATCGTCCTGGAGTAACAGATCGTGCGAAAGTCGAACGTCAACACCAGGGGGCACGATCTTCCCAAAAGTCAGTTCAATTGCTTGCTTACGCGGACGACATTGACGTGATTGGACGAACACAGCTAGCCGTTAATGAGGCGTTTATTGGCACTAAAGTTGAAACGGGTGAAATGGGTTTAGCGAAAAACCAGGACAAAACAAAGTACATGCTGTCATCGCGGAAGAACGACCACCATCGACGTCTTGGACTGAGCGTCATAATGGGCTGCACAAACTTTCAGGTAGTCAAGGATTTCTACCTCTCCTCTAGAGCAAACAGGTACAATAACACCAGTAGCAAGATCAAGCGCAGAATTACTCTTGCCAATCAGTGGCAATCTATCGAAACACCAAGCTGAATTCATATAACCCTCTGCCCATCCCTGTCCTGCTCTATCGCGCAGAGACTTGGAATCTAATAAAAGCGGATGAAGAAGTACTTGGTCGTCTTGAGAGAAAAGTTCTTCGTGCGTAATTTGGTCTTGTTTGCGTGAATGGCATCTGGAGGAGAAGATTCCACCACGAACTTTACGGGCTGTACAGCGGTATGCACCGAGTTAAGTGTCTTCGGATCCAGCGATTAAAATTTCTGGGCCATGTTGAGCGCTTGGACACCACAGCTCCGGTCCGAAGAGTCTTCGATATCGAGCCAATGGGACAGCGCAACAGAGCACGTCCTCGATAGAGTTACGCACACAATTGGAATAGGACCTCAACCCACATAGTGTGCGCAGCTGAAAGCAGCTGGCGAAAGATCATACTGGCTTGAGAGGCATGTTGGTTGAGGTGGCCCAGATCCACCACTGACTGTAGGGCTAATAAAAGAAAACAAATACTCTGGGATATATTGGTATACCAAGCCTCGTCTTTAATGCAACATTCTGAAGGGGATTTTCTTCAGCTTAAACCTTCAAATTTGGTTAGTGGCATAAAAAGTGCATTGTGTTCGACAAACTGAGCAATGATCTTAGAAGTGAATTAAAATAAAATTACAAAACGATTATCGGTTCATCGCAAAATATGTTCTGAATATGATCTGATCAACTGGCTGTCACTCACAAGACACACACTATGTGCAATGCTTCTAGAATGTTATGATATAATGATAGGTCTTAGTTGTCCTTACACTTAGACCATTGTTGGTCCATTCTGATACCCAGCGCCGTTAATTTCATACCAACAGCAAATGGTGACTGGACCAGATTTGAAGATAAAGCATTTTAATTTTGGCTTTCACTCTGATTCGAACCTGGGACCCCTATAATCCAGCCGTTATGGTATTTAAATTTGCCCTTCATCACCCACCCCTAGAAAGAATCGCATGGCATCAGCATAAGCTGAGTACATTGCGAACGAATCTTACTCCACTTGCGGTAAAGTCCTCGTCATTTAAACGTTCTATTAATAAGTAGGTGGTGAACCCCGCATATTTAATTGACTCTAGAGGTGGTGTTGTACAAACACTGCTATTAGTTGTCTTCACTAAAAGAATAAAAATATAAACAATGAATTTCGAAAATGGATAAGGTCTGGCCGGACCTACTTATTGACAGAATGGTTAAGGAAGAGGCGGCAGAATGATCAGAATGTGAGTTGGTTATAGTCCAAAATGCCAATGAAGATCTAGTGCAACCTATACCTAGTCAAAAACAGCTTGAAAACTACCTTTTTCTTTGGAGATACATATTTCATTATCTGTACGTAATTTTTGTGTCAGCTGTCACTTTAACAATTGGGATTGCAATTTCAAGTGAGGTGAATATTTCATTATTTTACCAAACTTTTAACTTATTCGATTCAACCAAAATGCTGGCTAGGAAAGTAAAAATTATAAATTCTACTAATTTACTTTAATTTATTACTCCAATGTTTCAGTCTTCCTAACTCCGCTATTTGATTTTTACAAAGTGGAGTCAAGTTACACTCGCCCAGTGTGAGTGCATTCGAACTTATTACCAAATACTTTTGAATAAAACCATGGAAGGAAAAAAATTAAATAATTCCAAAAAAAAAAAAGAGTGGTGGTAAACATTACGTGCATCCAACGATATCTTGTATGCCTATCCCACCAACACCAACAATCTTGAATTTTGGTTCGAAGTACGATTTTCAATTTCGTGGCGAAAGAAGAAAACCACTTTTCAGTTCACTTTCGTTAGCCAGACGGTTAAGTCATATAGGCGTCTTTGCCTTGCCCCACCGTTCGTGCCGCAATCCACACTCGTTTTGTAATCCGCGTAGCAATAGCCACCGTCCGTTCGTTCGTTGCTTCGTTCGCTTCAATCTTCGTTGCCATCCATTGTGATGTGTCTGTAGGTGATGGAAGAGTACTACACATAGCTGAGTCTGCTTTACGGTTGCCGTTGTCAACATTTTTCTTTTTTTTTTTTGCTTAACTTCTTCATGTTTTCTATAAGTCTTTCCCGCAAAGGAAAAGCCATCAATACCGTCGACGCCATTCTGCACCGCGGGTGTACTTAAACGGTTTAAAGAAAGAAAGTAAAAGTCGTATGCTCGCTCTTCCGCTTCGTCGTATTCGAGATTAAAGGTGGCTCTTTTTCCGGAACTGTTTGGTGCTTCCACGTTAAAAAGAAAAACAAAAGCCTCTCATTTTTCCAAATTGAATGAATAGTGACAAGTGAAATAATGACATCTTGATTGAAGTGCGTTGCATATTAACAATATTATACTTCTCTACCTGTTTTACATAAGTACACAGATACTCAAGGATTGCGACTAGTTTTAACGTCGCAGGATGCATTCCAGAATAAGCAGCAGGATGACGAAGTCATTTTTGTTTCTGTTGTTGGTGTCCGTTGGGTTGTCTCGCACTCATGGCGAGATAAGTAGTAGTGACGGAGATTCCACAAAGGTTCCACTAAAAATGAACATAAGTGATATAATAGGGGATGTGAAAATAATAAATCTAAGATTAAACAGTGATAATAGCAGTAATGAGGAAACGACAGACTTTTCAAATATCCTTCGATTGAAGGATATGCTAAATGTTTTTGACGTTCAAAAGTTGGCTGAAAATTGGATTACACTTACCAGCGGAGATGTGCAGTTTTCCGGAAATTGCACTAAGGACATGGATAACTATTTGAAAGGATTGACTACTAGGCAAATGTGGGCAATTAAAAGTATGTATGGATTTATTTTTGTGGTTTTTTAGTAGTTTCAGTGACAATGTGTTGATTAATGACTGCTTTTTGTTGCTGTTTGGATTAATGTCTGAGCTAAGAAATTATTGATATGATGACTAGGATAGTTTAGTAATATTTTACTAACTGAATATTTGCTGAATACCCTACATTTTGCCCAGATTGACATGACAATTTGACGAAAAATACTTTCGAATCCGCTTATAGGGTACAAAAAACTACAAACTGTTATTCCTATTAGTATAAGCAAAAATCGACCGGTACAAACAACTAACATTCCATTCATTCGCGCGTAGAAAGGGAAACCACAGGAACACAGAATGTGCAAATTAACAAATAGAAAGTGTTATTTTAATTATCTGAAGAGAGTAAGAACACAGTTTCAAAACGTGCCCAAGAAATTATCGGTATATGAAACCGTGAAGTATTCGCTTGTCTCGTCTCTATTGCATGCCTATGGTTTACTACAACTTGTGGTGCAGCAAGTTGATTACTGCGTTGACATCCTTAGCCAAATTATAATTCTTAAACATGCGTGTGTGTGCACGCTTTAATAAAGAAATTATTTTTTGTTAACTTATTTGACACACATTTACAGATTAGGCCCCAGTCAAGGCAACAATTGAAAGAATGACCAGTTCCGTTCACAAGATTGTTTAGATTTAATTGCAACAAATTGTTGTGTTGCGTTTAATGTTGATGGGTTTAAAATGATGATATTTGGCCAGCATTAAAGTGATTGATATTTTAAGTTGTTCTTAATGTTTATTCTTGATTACCTTTGAGGGAAGTAATTTAGATGCTCTGCGCTTGAAGAGTGATAATTATATCGTAGCAAGTAATTTTTAAGGCAAAAGTACAACTATCATTGCAAATGAAGGGTGGTTACATTGTGTGTGGAACCACCACACATCGTGATTTTTGGACAAAAAAAACGGCCCGATGATGGATGGAGGATGGACTCTTGGATTATCATTCGCCCAAATGCGGCAATTCTTGATGAATCCACTGAGGTGAATATGTGCCTCACAACTGAAGATGATTTTCTTCGAAAATTGATCATACACTGTGGCCATTTCTTGCCAACATTCTGACCACTGACAACGCTTGAAATGGTCAGGAGGCTTTAGTTCTTGAGTCAATTGCACCTTGTAAGCGGGTAAATGCAAGTCTTTATGCATAACGTTCATCAACGACGAGCATGAGAGGTGCAATTGTTTGGCACGACGAAGTGGACGGCTCTTCAGCCACACTATCGCGAACAGCTGGAATATTTTCTGCAGCATGCACTGGTGTTTTCACATCACGCTTCACCATCGCTCAATTTTTCCGATTGTACGCACATTTGGACGATTAAATTGACCAAAAAAATCAGAAAGTGCACGATATTTACTTTGATTTGAACGCCCATTTTCATAATAAGCCTGAATAACTTCAACGCGTTGCTCGATTGTGTATCTTTCCATAGTTCAAATTGCAGAAAAAAACTTGACGTTTAGCTGTGGTTCACATTCAACATCAGCCCTCAAAAATTTAACCAGCCTTTAGTAACACGTAGTGCAAATTAAATATTTACGGAAAAATTAAGAAAACAACTTCCAAAGAAAAGCAGTTCTTAATGCATGAATGTGCATAAATGTAACCATACTAGTTGACTACATAGTTTGGGTTTGCATGGGTCCAGCATCCACAGGTAGCAACCACTTAGGTTGTTAGTCCTATTGTTCGATCTTACACCGACTTCGAATCGAGAAATTTGATAAGTTTCTCTTGAAAGTTGTAATTAATGGGTTTTGTCAGTGAGAGGTGGAGCCGTGAAAATGAAAATTATTGTATTCAAAATCGAACTATGGGCCTTCAGCTTCAGAAGACGATACACGTGAGTGTAATTTTAAAATGCAAAGAATAGACATTTTTCTTGATCAAGAGATTATTGTCTTAGAGTAGCTCGCATCACAAGAAAAAAAAACAGTAAAAAAATAAACAAAACAACCTAATAATGATTTACGCAGCTACTTTCACTATTCATACTTACGAGACGTGAATTTCCGCAATTCCAAGAAACACAATACTCATATGATCATGATTACTTTATATTACAAACAACGTGCATTTCGCATGCCTCTACCAAGTGGGTGGGTCACAAGGGAGTCATTAATATATTTGTGTAGTTCCTCTTGGCTTTCAAAAAGACGGAAGTGCCAGCTATCATTAACAACTTATAGGCCAAGCGAAACGTCTTGACCATACGCGAACCACACAACCTTAAACTTTACTTAAACAATTTGCTTGCTTCTTTTTTCTCCAAAAAAACCTAAGCCTCGTATGATCTTTATTTGTACAGTGCAAGGTTACAAGTCAGATGCCATATTTTATTTACAAAATCTCATGCTAATATCAAGTGTATATCTATGTATGCAAGCAAAGAGCCACTAGTTTTTGGCAAAGTGATTCAACCAACATACCCATTTCCGAATTGTGTTTGCTTGTTAGGCGATATGATCTTCCAATGGTTCGGCTTGTATTCAACGAATGGCTAATTTTTCACATAAATGATATGTATTCGATTCGTATGTACAAGTACATGGGAGGAAAGCTTTTTCTAGAGGCATGCATATAATATCTAATCTTAAAGCGAACGATAAATTTATAGACGATACGTTTTTTTTACGATTTTTTACGATTGGGTGCTTACTTGTCGACTGACTTATCGGCCGCACCGATTGAGCGAAATTGTCTCAACACAATTAATCCACGGTTTTATGTTAGCCGCCTCTCATAACCCAGAATATGGAATCTGAGTTAATTGCAAACCCTCTACATCCTTCAGAAGATATCGGTTATTAGGCGAAATTTCATCAACATTAAATTTTGGAACTATTTCTTTATATATTCCAGGCTGGCTTATAAATTGTTCAATCACAATATAATCGGCCACTTTGTATTCTCTACACTTCCTGTACCTATCTTTAGATATTTCATTATAATTTTAGTGTACTACTATTTTTTTCTAAAGCTTTTTTTTTAGACCTACCGAGTCTCTTTCATTTTCTTTCTTCTCTTTAATTTTTCTGATGTCTTTTAATTCTTTTCGTAAATTGTCTACCTCTTTAATGGCTGCCTGGACACGTTCCGAGGGTTCTGCAGACTAGGTTTTACTAGGTTTTTTTTTGTGAAGAGAAATAATGGTTCCTGCATTAATTGATTTAGCTATCATCTGTGCTAAACTACGATTTACTCTCTCGACTTGTCCATTCGATTGAAGCTAACCGATAGCTATTCTAACATGTCAAAGAACTTCTAAACTCATTGGAAGTAAACGCCGTACCATGGTCGGACACATCTACCCTTGGTCTACTATATGAGTCGTAATATGACCTTCAACAATTCAAAACCTCTAAAGTTAAAATGGATGGCTCTTCAGCCCGTAGAGGACCAGAGCCTAACTTCTCAGCAACAACTCACACACCTACAGTTTTAATCAAACTCCGAACGGCCAAGTTTGAGAAGCTTTTTCTAGACAGGAAATATTCTTTGCGCATTGTCAGTGACTGGAAGGCCGTGAAAATTATTTTTGTCGCACAATACAATTTTGTAAGTTTAGTGAAGACATCGACCACAAGAAGCACATACTTCTTCTTCAGATTCTTCAATTTAACTGGGCTACATTGGTCTAGATGTCCAATATTAAACTCTCTACCAAATCAGTGCTGCCATAGACGGAAGAAATATCCTGCAATAAATGCCAAAATCTCTCCAATGCAGCCTTATTGTGTTTTCCTTGTCACAGTTTCATTCAACATATTCTAACAAACAATTAAATTCTTATCCACCGCGAATTCATCTGAAATACTCGTCGACGCGGGTCACTTTTAAGCTTGCTTTTGGAGGCGGATTTATATTTAGAGAGCCGTTTTTATCCTTCTCCACCCTCAACAGTCCGGGGTTGACCAGGGCCTCAGCCAACAAGCATCTCCAACTAGGGCGATATCTGGCTAGTTGTTTCCAGGTTCGCACACAAAGTTGGTTGAGGTCCTTCTCCACTTGGATGCGCCACCTTAAAGGCGGGCATTCTGTGTTGCGTTGCCCCACAGGCTCGGATTAGAAGATTCTTGGGGCCGGAGATGAATTGTCCATACGCTTTACATGTCCCAGCCACCGCAAGTGTTGGATCCGTAGACGCTTTGGCTAGGCCCAAGTCGCTGTACAGCCCGTACTGTGGCCTTAGCCGGAGGAATAAAATATGATCTACACAGGCAAAACAGGCAAATGTACTTCCTCTCCCATTATCTTCCAGTAGCTTAGGCGCGTTCTACTGAACGTTAAACATTTATTGAAAACATATTCAGAATACCCATTTCTACCCAAACACCTTCTTATTTTAAAGGTACACACTAAACACGTGCGCATTTGTGATTACTATGCTTTTGCTCATATTTTCGTTAAAGCAACTGACAAATATAGGAGCAAAAAAGTAAACAAACCAGAAATCGATAATTGAATATGTCTACACTCTAGAAGGACAAGCAGACGTTAATGAAAGGGAATAGCAAGAAAAAAATCAAATTTACTTCGAGTACAGTGCTTGACGAATAATTCGTAAAATTGGATAGAAATGTACACATACTATCGGTCTCATCGTTGACATGTATTTACTTTCGTCTCTTACCATCATGGTAGTCATTTTATTTGCCAATGAAGTGTTGTGCGCTTGAAATAAAATGCTAAACATTATTCGAAAAATCGAATAAAAAATTGTGTAACGATTTTAGCGCGTCATTTTTTTCGTCCACATTCACCTGTAAACTATATATTGTAACAAAATTGTGCAAGAGCCAGAAGTGGGTCTAAAAAAACCCATATTTATTAGTACGCTCATTTAGCTTGGACCGGATGGTCAAAGACAAGGATTCTGTATCTCTTGGTGAAGAGGACTAGGTTAGGTTAGGTAGTAGTGGCTGACTGCTGCAGAGTCACACTTAGGCCAGAGTAGGCCCATTGTGATACCACGCGGATTGACTTCTAACGCTGGAACCAGTTGGTGCTGCTAATGAAACGATTTAGTTGGCCAATGCTGGCACTTTTTAGCTCGTTGCACCCTGTCTGTTTAGGAAAAGTTCATTCGATACTACGTTTCGCAAGATAGGAGGGAGAACTCCACCCTGTGGCACCCTGGGCCATCCGATCCGGCTTTGAAGGTGTTTGGTGATGGCCCTTATAACAATTTTGGGAGTCAACCTGAATGAGCTGCATTTCGTATAGGGGTGGTTGATCTCCGTCGGTTTACTCTTTTGGAATATAAATAATAAATAATAGAATAAACAAAGAGTAAGATCCAACGATTGTGATGGCCTGGTGATGTAGAGCGGATGGGAACTAATTCTCCTGCCAGAAAAGTCTTCGAACCCATCACCAAGGGATGGCGCAGTAGAGCAAGACCGCGACTCAGGTGGTGCCGCAAGTGGAAAGGGACAGCTAGCTAAAAATCGAGCTGGCTGAAGACGCTTGTTGGTTGAGGCCCAGGTCCACCCCGGACTGTAGCGCCACCTTAAGTAAGTAAGGAAGAATAATCAAACCTGTTCATGTTAGCTTCTTTGTACAGGACTTGAGTGGGATGGAAATTCTTGTACTTACTCTTGGGTGAACGATTCAAGGCCTTGCAGCAGATTACCTTCATGCTCACATCAAGTTGGGTGTTGTAAACAAACTTCGATACCTTCCGGCCGGCAAACAATGTCGATGCTGCGACAGTTCATGGGAGTTTCGCATGATGTCACATACATCTAGTTCCTTCCACAATTTAGGAAGTTGACATAGTATGACATCTGCAATTAATATTGAGAACAGTTTGGTAAGTTAAAAGCACTGCACTAGGCCATTTTTGATCTCAAAAACCTTCGTCAACCGCTAACGTTTTTCAGACCTAGGTTAGGTTAGGTTATTGGCGCTGCCAGATTTGAATCATAGCATACAAAATTTTGCTTTTCACTGAGAACCTAGGACCCCTAAAACCAAGGACAGGCACTCAACCAACTGCGCCATTCAGTCGTTTTTTTGAGGAACTAAATCAGAACAAAAAACTGTGTTCTAACTTGAATTTGGTAAGGAGTATAATTATGCCATAACACCATAACCCCCTCATTGACTTATCCTCTTTAACAGATCTCAATCTCACAAGAGGTTATCTTATTCATCAGGTATGCATAAAGACCGCTAAATACAAGACATGGTCATTGGAAGAGTGACAGTTTCTTCAACTTGTCTGCAGTGTCTGCAGTTTTCTTTTACTGTGCTGCGAAATATTTTGCATACGTGCTACTAAGCTTCCTCTTGTATTGAACTTGAAAAAACTCATATATCTCAAAGCATCGAGTAGAATATTTTCAAAGAAATAAGCTTGAATTCAAGGTTAATGTTGGTATGAGCTGAACAAAAAAAAAAGAAACTGACACTCAAGATTCTTGGTCATTGACAAGTAGCGTGTGTTCGTGGTCAACGAGCATGTCATTTGCTCACTTAATCCGTTAACTTCACTACAGTTCACTCAATCAGATACATAAGCATGTTTGCATAGACAATTGTTGCCTCTCCAAAGTGAAACTATAAATCGGGGTCATGAGTTTAATGAACACATACCATCGCACTGTATTCGGTCTGTAATCGAATTATTGATTATCTTTGGTATGATGCCGGGGTAGCATGTAATCTGCAAGATCCATTTCAAACATGCGAAGTACAATTAGAAAATATGTGGATATACATATACCTGCACTAACAGTTTAACATCAAACGATTAGCCATGGACATACAAAAATCAAACAAAGCTTATGTTATATAACTCAATCTGATTCACTGCACCAGTTGGCAGGCAAATGGTGCACCTTGGTTACTTTCAGTTTCTGTAATCGAAGTCAGTAGAGCGCGATCAGAGGCGTGCTAGTCATTATGCGCTTTTGCCTAATCATTTATTCACTTCTTGTATTTGTTGACTTGACTAACCGGCTATATACATCATATCATGTACATGCGTCAAAAACTATAAAGAGATGTATTTTGGAACGGAACGCATGTGAGGAAGTTTTTAGCTTGTCATTAGGGCTTATGTGTACGCGAACGCTTTGCATTATTAAGTTTTAGTACGTCACGCAATTTAGCAGCTATTCCATAGCGACTTTTATGAGCCATTGAAGTACCTACCCGCATTTGCTCATGCCACTGTCTTGAAGCTTGTAAGGATTTACATTTCATAATGGTTACTGCGCTTGCATAACTAATTCGCCAGTTCTCTGTTACTTTCCATTTGAATAACTCTCTTGCAGCTGATTTAGTAACGCTTTAATTATCGCACAACATCTTGTAACATCTTGTTGAACCACTCGAAAATATAATATCTCATTTTCAATTTTGCAATCAAAAATATTTCTTTTATCATTGGGCATGTTGGGGAAGCACAAGTGGATTGGTACATGCAAGTAACACTAATGTTAATGAGGCATTTTTGAAAATGACATCTAGTCTGGTGCGTGAAATTCACTTTTGTTGACTGATGTTCGGAGACTAGGAACATCTTAATGGTTAATTTTTGGGTCTTGCGATTGTAAGTATACGGCCAAATAAGTGACATGAGAAGTAAACCTCTGAAAAACAGTATATTTCGGGGCATTCGTGGCTAGGAGATGGCATAGTGCTGTCGAAAGTCTGTGTCTGCGAAAACCTTCACGACATTCTGTTTCAATCAGACTCTCCCTGTGTATATAGGGAGGTCCATTTAACATTAAAAAGGAAAAGAATTCAGCCAATGTTGATGCTGTGGAGCAAACTGTCACCTTGCTGCAAAGCTGTCGATCTCCATTCATCTCCGGCCAGATCTTTTTGAGATTGTTAGATATTCTTTACGACAGAGTGGACAGAGGCTAATGTTTACCTGCTGCTAATGCCACGACGAAAAAAACGAAGAGGATAACGTCGACTCGGTCACGGAAAAACCACAGACACAAGCAGCTTCGTTAAGTTCAACTTTGCCTAAAGAAGGCGCTATTTTCCCTTTAAAAAAATGTCAAAAATTTATTTTCATAGCAAGGCTGCACGATAAAATATTTTTGTTTGGGTTTCAGCATTTATCTTTGAAATTATCCTTATTCATTGTAAAATTAACTGAAAAAAAATTAAGGCAAAATTATTGTCACACGACAAATCAGACGCAAAATTGTGTGCACAAGTGTAACGAACGGGCGTGCAGATGAATTGACCGATAAATCTTTGAACTAATTATAGAAATTCGTTATTAATTGATAATTGTCACAGCCTATCTCCTTTAGCGACATATTGCCTAGTGGCTTGTTTTTTTCCACCTTTCGCAGCAATACCCTCAGTAAGGCGCCTTGTAACAGAATCTATAAGCAGATGGATCTGAACTTCTTGCTTGCTGCTTCAAGCGTTATAAAATCGTCCCAGTTTGCCATCGCTGATCTTCCAATTTCTTACGGAATTTTGGATTTGACGAGATGCCATACCTTTTCGATGACATTCAAGTTAGGGCTTAAGGAAGGTTATTTTAGGACTCCTTGAGCAACTTCTCATAAAGAGTTTTTTGATGTTTCTGGTGAAGTGTATTTTATACGCTTTATCTTGTTGAAGTATGAATTTGCTCTCAATGAAGCTTTCACCAGCCACCAGGGCAGCATTATTCAATATGTCTAAGTAATAAGACTGTTTTAAAATTTTTAAATTTTTATTTTTAAATCTTAAGTTATTGGAACACTTCACAAGAGGTCCAACACCACTATACGATATGCAGCCCCATATTATTATTTTACCTTCATTTGAGTGTCTAATGTGTCTAATGGGCTGTGTAACTGCCTTATTTGTTTTTGTTTTTTATCAGAATAATAAAATATTCGCCCATCTAACGACCAGGCCGTTTTGTCCGTCCAAAGAAGGCTTCTCCAAAAATGGGGTGGTTTATCAATGTGTTCTGTGCCAAATGCAACCTTGGCTTCTTGTTTTTAACACTGATAAGCGGTCTTTTTGGCAGACGTATTTTATTTTCCTATAACCTGCTCCCATTTCAATCCGCTTTTCATCAAGATCCTTGTTCATTAATTTAAGCACATTCTTTACTTTATCACGGCGATTTACTCTGAAGGGACCCTTTTTCTGCCTCTCCCGGTTCTGCGACTGCACTAATATTTCTTGAATATTTCTTCAATCGAAACAACGCTGCTCGCACCACAATTTCTTTAGTTCGACCCACAGGAACGGATTTGTTCGCTTGCTATGTTCAAATTGTGGAAATATACGCTTGCGAGCAGCTTATGATCGACTGAAGCGTTCATCTGTACTTTCTATAGACAAAACCGTGCAAAAATTCGATGAGACCGGCTCTGTTACATATGATCCAAGCTGGAGCACAGTTTTTGCCCTTATCTTACAGTTGGCCCTTAACCCTTCACCGTTAAACACATATTAACAACCACTGAAACATTAAAGTCAGTCCTGAAATGTGTAGAAAATACGATCAGCCTTGGAACAACCAGTTTTCACAATACATATTCTTCACCGATGAGGCTATCAGACCAAATTATCGTGTGAAAATATGTAACTGTCGAAAGACCGTTGCATCAAACAGTTTCTGTGTCGTGTTTACTTTGGTCCATTGATTAATACTTACTTACTTACTTACTTGCCAGGCCGGCGAACCATGAAAGGCCCGAGTCTGAGCAATTGCTGCCTTCTATCGCTGCTTCCAGTCATCAAGACCAAGCTGTCTTACATTCGATGACTTGTTCTCTATACCGGAGGTTTTAGATCTTTCTTTCTGACCTTCTAAAACCAGGAGGCTCGAATTCGAAGACCCTCTTAGCTGGAGCGTTGGTGTCCATGCGTTTGATGTGGCTGAGCCATTGTAGTCAACGGATTGTTGCCTGCCGCTCTACATTCTGGTACAGCTGTTAGAGTTCGCGATTGTGTCTTTCATTGATTCATACTTCTTAGAAAGTGTCCATTACTGTTGATTCCCATATTATGTGGCCTTCGATATAAATGTGGATGGCATGCGGTTTTAAGACTGTGGTACTTCACACATAACACGATCCTTGTAGGTCTTATTGCAAAATTTTTCAGTCAAGTTGTGTCTCCTTTACGGAATGTGGTCATGACGTCTTTGGATGTATATTATGTCGAAAACGGCGAGCGAAATTACCAGCTCACTTAGACCATTTTTGTTCCATTGTGTGCCCTATTTGATCCCAACGGCAAATGGTGACTGGAGAAGATTTGAAAACGAAATAAAGGCATATTAACTTTTACTTTCACTGGGATTCGAACCTGTGACCCCGGCACTCTACCAACTGTGACGTAGGCAAGGGATTTTACACATACCATGTAATCTTGACGGTTATTTGTGGAGTTATGATCGAGTTATCATCCGATTTGACATTCATATGTCAAAATTTGAACAATATATTGAAAAAAATATATTTTCTGAAGTTTCTACAAAGCTCCAAGATCCCACAAATTATAAAATGTCTTTCCAATCTGAACAAATACCCAAGAAATAAATGCAACAAAAAATCCTTTCAAAGCCAATTACTACTCAATGCACATGTTGTGGTTTACGTTTGCACATGCTCGATTATCAAAGCCAAATATGCAGCTTTAATTAAGCAACAAGATGACAGACGTCAACCAGAATGCCAACTCTTGCAGTGCAATTTATAAGAAAGACAACGAAGAATGTGTAACTGTGAGTAACCTGCTATCGGTATGTGGCCACTTCAAAAGTTGAAATACTCGTATTGCGATCAAAATAAACTTCGAAATTTCGACATGAACTGATGAAACCTCGACATACTATTCGATACAAATAAATACAGATAGCATTTACAATAGCGAAACTATTTACAATAGTTTTTCCACCATAGTTTCCTATGTACATACGGTCTTGCGCAATCAATATCTTCCACTTGAGTCTTGTGGGTGGATTAAATATTACACAATACTCAAATACCACCGCATTTCTCTATAATAAATCGTCACCTTGACTTGAAGTACCGAATTTATTTCCGATGAGTGTTTTAAAAATGATATGATTATCTCTTTTGTGTATCTTATGCAACCACCAATAAATCAGAGAGACAGAGAGAGTGCAATGCCTTTCTCAACCTGAGTGGGTACATTTATGTGGCAACCGAGTTCGATGGTTTCAATTAAACTTCTCATTAGATTGATGCTGAGAAATGGGTCAAGGTCTTCATTCAAAGAGTGGCCTAAGCGGAAAATCCCATGTTGGTAGTAAACCTGAAATGCCACTAATGAAGCGATGATGAGTGAATGAGCTAATGGAAATACGCAACCTTGCTTATGTACTACAAATGCAGGAAGCTCTGCTATGACCATACAGAAAATACTAAACAATCTTTATGTGCAATCCAAAATGTCAATTTATGATCGACAGGGCTTGAGTCAACATATTTATTTAGGTGCTTGGCAAAAAGGAAATTAAGTACAAGGCCGCGTTAGCGAAATTTCATTCAGTCTGGAATACTGAGTAGGGTCTAGTTTTGTATGCTGATTGAATACGATTAATATTTTCGTTGCACTTCTTCACTTGGACAGCGGAGAATTTTCTTCAAGTTTAGCCATTTGCATGCTTTATGTCGGTACGTACGTGTAATTGATTGGACAGGTTTTTATGTCACTGCTGCACGTATGCCAAGTTACGCAATTTGACATAATCGTATGAGTTGGATTTTTTTTCTACTACTACTTAACTCAATTACGAATTCATGACCACGAAGGTGGGTAGTTTAATTGGGTGATTGAAATAATGAATGTGAATGCATACCGCTCAGAAAGTTAACGACTCACAGTAACTAAGGTGCATTTTTTCAATGTTAGATGCAGGCTCTTATATTTGTTTAGTTGAAATTGGATGCAGATAATGTTGGAAAATCATGATCGATTAGCACTGATTTTGATGTCAGTAAAATGCGAACGTATTGTTCATTGAGATGAAAACTAAAATTTCAGCCTAATTTCAGCCTCATTACTAAGATAAAGATTTTTTTTAATTCGTTTACTTACATGCTAGACAAAAATTCTTAAACTAGCTTAACTAACTTAACAAATGCTCTTACATCTAACCTACTGGCCCTATACGGGTGCTCTAAGCTATTCTAATCGTCATCTGTATTGTGCCTTTCGGCTTAAGTTATGTTTTTATTTTTGTCTTAATGGACACCCTGTTTTTGTTTCATTTGCTTGCCCAAGAAAACTGGTAAAAAAACTTGGCTACAACTAAGAAAACGATAAAAGTAGGGGCATGCGTACACAAAAAGGTAGCCCTAAGGAGAGGCACAAGCTTGAGCAACACATTCATTTCGATTTGTGTTAGTTTCTACGTTGAAAGTGACTTCATTTCTCATGTATGACATAGAAATAAGCTATATATTACACTACTGTATTAAATTGATGCAAAATATTAACGTAAGTAATACGTTGCATTACATTTTTATTCACCCCATCCTACCATTAAAGTCATGAGCCAACTGAACACTACATGGTTGTGGCCAACTTCACACGATTTTCTTACAAAATCCATGAATCTCTCTCTCCTATCCCACAAAATCCACAAATCGGTCGCCATATTGTGGTGGATCCATGGTATTTGTGAAATATAAGGGATTTCCCTTACTTACTCTCACACTCCTCTCTCTTTTGTGGACTAGGGAAAAATGGCCAAAGATGGATATCTCCTTGCTCTCTTATTTCTGGCTATGAGCTAGATTGGATACATTCTCAATCGTCATCAAAAGAGATAAAGCTGCAACTGGAATTGGATGTTGCCACATCAATAATAAGACGAAGAGCCTTAAAGGAAGCTCCGAGACTACAAACTTTCAAAGAAGAATATCAGGACCCGCTTAAATCTTGACGGGTCTCATTTGCACTTGAGTTTTCAGCAATGGAGAACCGTTTTATTTTCCGAGAAGTCAGAACTCAATTTCCATGGATTTAATAGGAGCCTACACGTGAGAAGACCGAAATACGAGCGACTTAACTCAAAGTAAACAAAGTGGTGGTAGCATTATGGCTTGGGAAGAGTTGAAGGAATAATGGTGTCCGAAAACTATAAGGGTATTTTAAGTAGCCCCATGCTTCCATATGCAGAGATGCCGCTTGTTTGGTAGTTCCAACATGATAATGACTCCAAGCACACTCCTAAGCTACTAAAACGTTGGTTTGGAAATCAAAATGTTAATCTTTTACAATGGCCCCCTCTATTACCAGGGGCCTAATCACAGTCACATAAGGCGACTATCATCTCTAGCTAGCATTTCAAATTTAGTCTCGCTTCATGTAAGCATGAACTAACGCTATCGTCTGAACGATAACGTTTTACCTGCTTCACGTAAGCTGAAAACTGTCATTAACTATTATCTCGTCAACTGATTTTCGACGATATCTATTTCAGCATCGTTTTCATATTAAATGACAATAATTATGAATACATATTTTGTTGTTCTACACCTTTGTGATGACTTCAGAGTGATAGGACGTATATGTCTAGTTTTGGTCACAAACTGAACTGAGAATGCGTTGATGCATTTTGAGAAGGATGAGAGCACAGATGTCTTTTTTACGTGAGAGATATAGTTCTCAGACCTCACAAATTGTGTACAAAAACGATAGACAAGGCCAATCGACATATGGTATAACTCTGTCGGAATATTTTGGTTCTAACCTCTTAAGGCAAAATTCTGCCTTGAGGGATAGGAATTTACATTGAAATCTCCAAATATGGTGGTGATTTAAAAGAGTGAAATTAAATAGATTATCAGAACTTTATATTTAAAATAATGTTTAAATATCTTGTATAACTTAATCTTGTATTACTTTTTCCGGGTATATTACCAACAATTATAATTGATAATTTGATTTATAATTCCACAAATTGAATTTTCTACCAAATTTGAATATGGAAGTCGATTGGCGAATAGTAATGGTCTCACATGAAGCAAGTCATCAATCATCAATTCATCACTGAGGAGAATTGAAGCGACGCAATAGTTACGCGATTAGACCTCAGATCTCAACCCTATCGAGAAGTTATGGTAGATTGTTAAAAGATCTGTTGAAAACCAAATTCAAAAAAAAAGATGAAATTTTTATTTGAATAAAAAAAACAATAGGAAGATATTCCAATAACATTCCTTGTCAATTTATTTGTAATCTATAATTCTCGCCCCAAATAACATTTTTGTAATGGTTATTGATTTCTATTAAATTTCCATTTCCTGCGAAAGTTTTGCACCGCAAGTAATGCATATAACGTTTTTTTATGAATTTACAAAAAAATTGGCAAGTTTGGCTTGACTTTTCTACTGTTCAACTGTTTTGTAACAGTTCAAATAGGAACAGGGGAAATCTAACTTTTTATTATTTTTCTTGTATAGATTGTGTTATCACTTGGCCTGCTCTATAAGGATCCCAGGTTCGAATTCCAGTGAAAAACTAGGGTTAATATGCTTTTATCTGGTTTTCAAATCTGGTCCAGTCATTTGCAGATGGAATCAAACAGATGGAACGCCACTAGGTATCCCAATGAACCAACAACGGTCTAATTGTGCTGGCAAATTTCTCTGGGAGCCAAATAACTTGTGGTGGTTTTGGGTATGTGCGTCGACCTCAACCTCGACGTCGTAGATTCTGTTCCTGCTCTGAGCGACAAAAGTAATTTTCACTTTCGAGTTATTGACAATGCTGAAGGAGTATTTCTTGTCTAGAAATACCTCCTCAAACTTAGCCGTTCGAAGTCGGCATAAAACTGTAGGTCTCTTCCACCACAACAATAGCACGTACAACAAGAGTGGTTGCTGAGAAGCTAGTCCCTGGCCCTCTATGGACTCTAGCGCCACCTATGTTATATTATTATAACCTATATATAGATTAAATTATTTTAACGTAACCTATTCTCGCTATCTTCAATACTTTGTTTTATGTATTATTTGGTGTACACCTTCTTGATTGCTTGGTAAAATAACATATCCGCGATCAGAAATCTGGGTTATACAAACAATTTTTGCAAACACAATTTGCGTATTATATACGCTTAGTGACAAAAGTCTACGTACACTAGAAGTTCTAGTCAATAAACGAGTTATTCTCTAGTAAAATTCATTTAAATTCAAAAAAGTAAATATGGTTCGCTTTATTTTTCCATCAATCATAAACGTAAATGTCTGGCGAAAGGTGTTATTCAGCAATTAGTGTAAATTTAATATTTACAACAATGACGGTAAAGTGAGAGTATGGCGTAAGCCCAAAACCGCGCTGGAGAAATCAAACACCGCTGGTACAGTGAAGCATGGAGGGGGAAGCGTTCTCGTGTGGGGTTGTATGTCAAAGACGGGGGTTGGAAACCTATTTTTAATTGTCTCCATAATGGATAAATTCGTGTACTTGAATATTCTTATAAATAACCTAAAGCAGAGAGCTGAAAAACTAGGATTGGGTTTGTGTTTCAACAAGACAACTACCGCAAACATACCTCGCACCTCGTACATGAATGGCTTGTATGCCACACAAAACAATTGAAATCACCTTCCCAATCTCCTGATATGGGACAAATTAAAGCGGCGCCCCAAGAAAAGAACCATCACAAACAGGCAAAGTTTAAAGAAGAATAGGCCAAAATTGATCCCTCAGATACCAAAAAAAAATCGGTCGAATCAATGCCGAAAAGGATGAGAGCAGTGATATCCTCAAAGGAAATTCAACGCTTTATAAACAACCATTATATTTTTTAATTTATATATGTACTATGTACACTTAAAGATTACGTTATAACTTTTAAGTGTACGTCGACTTTTGTCATCCTGTCTAATTTTTAACTTTTTTATGGAATAAATGCTTACGTTTATAGTTGACCGAATAATAAAGCGAACCATCATTACTGTGTTTTACTAGAGAATAACTCGTTTAATGATTCGAACTTCTAGTGTACGTAAACTTTTGTCACTAAGTGTATAAGAAAAGCAATCATGCATGTCCATATATTTTTCTTTATAATTTTGGATTACAAACAGTACATGCTAAAGATAATATATTCATTCACTCTTTACTTACCAAAATTCAATTTTCTGCACGTCATACCAACATTGAATTACCTAACTCAGCCAACAAAGCAAACTTGAATCATTGATTTTAGACAATAAAAACATAAACCTTAATATCAATGAATTTTCATATCAAACTGTATTGGTGTTGTAAGTTAATCAAAATAACCACTGACACATTTTACATAAACCGCAATATTTATAAGCAACCTGTTTGGTTTGCTTTAACTGACCTACCGCAACTCTTAGGCATGTGTATGCATGTTATTTCGAATACTCCAAGCATCTGCTTAGTATTCTGCCTTCAATCGTGCTTACTTTGAATGAAAGTCAGCTTGTAAAGGGTTAGGAAAATACGACCGACTGGAGCAGATACCTACGTATGTGTTCACTTCCGTTTCCATGTACATAAATTCAAGTTCCCTTCGAAATTTAATTATAGTCAATTACGAAAAAATCTAATAAAATTCTTCCGTCACATCTGCATGCACTGCAAAATCTGCAACCTTTCGAAATCTAATTCAATTCATGTAAAAGATTGTCACATCGGTCAAAATCTGATCAATATCTTCGCCTTAATATATAATAACTGTAAAATGGTCGGAAAAGAAACCTGGTGCCGCACTGTTATTTGCACAAACACAAACTGTTGCACAATACTTTCTCTTTTCGATTGGTGGTGTTTTGTTTACCATTGGTGTGACTCGCATCTGCCGTTACGTTTGTTTGGATCGTCTGGTTACGTTTGATGAAATCCGAGTACAAACAGCCACATGGAACAGAAAGAAAACAACGAAGAATTTTGAATTTTTTTTGTTTGTTTGTTTATTGTTAAGGTCTGTAGTATTCATTGTCGGCTTTTCCGATGTGGCCAAGTGAACTGTACACGTATCAGGCGCACCGAAACCGGACCTAGTTTTTGAACGATACATCGGCATGTTGAGCCCCATTTCTTTTACTTGTTATTTTCGTTACAGTTGACTGTATGTAATATTTCCACATTGCCGCACGTGTACACATACTGTGGCGAGTTTTGTGAAAGACTTGGATAGTCTGTCGTTAGATATCTTGTATAAACCTGAGTTTATACAGAATCAACAACATTGTTTGCGATGATTTAATATAAATTAACATAATCACGCACAAACAAGGACATTTCGTACAAGATCGCACTATTGACGCTGCGAAGTTATTTGATTAGCTAGAAAAGAGAAGAATGTTGATTGTTGACGCATTGCATAAGCACGTTGAGGTTTGTCAATAACGATGAGCGGCTCATAAAAAATATGACTAGGTTCAGTTGTTAAATTTTTTCATCCGATATCTTTCTTTTATAAATTTGTAAAAAAAACCGTCACCATTTCGTCTTTGAATATGTGCACGTTAAATTTGCTATATACATGAATGACACGCAGAAATTATTTGAAAATTAACATATCAGTGGGGCAAGAAACATTTTGGTAAATGCACAGGTCAAGATGCTGCTACAGATCGGTGTCTGCAATCGTTAAATGTGACGAAGATGATAAACAACCACTATCGTAGAGCAGTATGTAATAAACCCAATATAAGGTATAAGAGATCAAGAACGAGTTTTTGTGCAAATTAGGTTAATGATGGCATTTAGTTGGCTATATAAATAAATACCCTTCGGCCTTGCTTGACGTAAAATAAAATATTTACATTTTTATAAGAAACAAACAAACAAATGTGTTTAAGAGACCATTCTATTTTTGACCTAATTGAGTTGACTACACAAATGAGACGGCATTTAAAGTTTGTAATTTAACTCAAGAAAAATCTAGAATTATTCAAATTTGAAGGCTGTAGTTTTAGTAGAAAGGAAAAATATAATCGAACCTATTTGTGTACTCTTTAAATATTCCAGGTCTCTTATTTATTTAATTTTTATAAATTTTAAAAAAGTGCTGGCCCGTGGCGTTGTGGGTATGTGTTTCGACCCCAACCTCGACGTCCTAGGTTCGATTCCAGCTCTGAGCGACGAAAATAATGTTCACGGCCCCACCTCTTTCGAGTCAGTGACAATGTTGAAGGAGTATTCCCTGTCTAGAAAAAGCTTCTCAAACTTGGCCGTTCGGAGTCGGCATAAAACTGTAGGTCCCTTCCACTCGTGAAAGAACAATAGCACGCACAACAGGAGTGGTTGCTGAGAAGCTAGGCCCTGGCCCTCTACGGGCTGTAGCGCCACCCATATTATTATTATTATAAATTTTAAAACCTCAATTGATCATTCTGATATGACGTTTTCCTAATATTCTATCAGCAAGAGTAAACATTTAAAATGTCTACAATATTATGTGGACACCCTTACAATATACCCACACTGTAGAAATAATTCAAATGATTTCTATTAAACATCACAGTATAGGTCAGGTTAGGTAGTAGTGGCTGACTGCTAAGGGCAATCACAATTAGGCCAGTATAGGCACCACGCGGATTGACTTCTCCTAACATCGGAACCAGTTGGTGCTTCTAGTGAAGCGATTTCGATGGCCAATGCTGGCACTGCTCTTTACGGCCGTTGAAGTAGTAGGCTCCTAGGTGTAGAAACCTATGACTAACTAGAGCACTACAGGAGCAGAGTAGGTGATGTGGGTTTTCTTCCTCCTCTTCATCCATACAGCTCCCTTGCTGAGTCTAAGTAGACCAACCGAACCATTTTAGGTTACGTGATGGTCAGATTCCTTTTGTATTAAGGCAGGTGGTGCCTTCTGGCCATTTGTCATTAGTGGTTTCAATTGTGTGGATCTTAAGAAGATGATAGGCTTTAGCGATCGGCATGGAACCCTGCAATTGATAGGGATGGGGTTGTACCACACCTGGCGAGTGCATCGGCTTTGCAGTTTCCTGGTATGTCACAGTGTCCCGGCACCCACATGAGGTGAATGTTAAAATGCTCAACCAATTCGTTAAGAGTAATAATAATATAATATAACATGGGTGGCGCTGCAGCCCATAGAGGGCCAGGGCCTAGCTTATCAGCAACCACTCGTTTTTGTGCGTGCTATTGCTTTCTCACGAGTGGAAGGGACCTACAGTTTTATGCCGACTCCGAACGGACAAGTTTGAGAAGCTTTTTTTGGCCGGAAATACTCTTAAGAGACTGCCTGCAATTAAGGTAAGTATTTGAGAAGAACCTGACATTGTCCGGCGATGTTATAACGGTCTGACTATCGCAACAGATGGTGATATCCCTTGTTGATATCACGTTCTTCTTGAGCCATGACAACGCCTCTTTAAACGCTATGGTTTCTGCCTGAAAAACGCTACAGTGATCAGGGCAGTATAGCAAGAAAAGCGATCTTTCGGTTTTCTTATACAATAATCGTGTGCGTAAATAAAATAATGCAGCTAGATCTTGCCTTGCCTTCTTGTAAACCTTAATGCAAATTGATGCGGTATATGAAGACGCTGGACGGTGGATCGAACGCTAAGAAGCTTCAAAGAAACTGCGTTAGAAAGAGGAAAAGTATTAAAAAACGTAAGACCACGTTCAACAGCAAATGACGAACGACTAACTTTGTTCCTTCAAAGTCGAGTTTGGTGCACTTCCAACATAATCCTCTTTTTTTATTATTGACATATGATATTAATTGAACGTTTATTTAAGAAAAACACGTACAATAGTGTTATTCAAAGCATTGCCCATCTGAAGCTATGACTTTTTTCCCATCTTTCTGGCAATTTGTGGATCATATTCCAAAAGAACTGCGCCAAGAAGGAATCAAGCCAATTTTTGATATTCTGGCTCTGATGTGAACCGTATTTCAGTGAGGGCGTTCTGCGTCAACTGGATCAAATGGTAGTCAGAAGGTACAAGGTCTAGGCTATAAGGCGCGTGAGGTAAAACTTCCCGTCCACTGTTTTCCAAATAGTTCTTTACCGGAATAGCAACGTAGGGCCCAGAGTTGTCATGATGGAAAATTCTTGCCTTGTGTCTGGTCGCATATTCCGGGCGTTACGGCTGCTAATACTAGTTTGGTTATTATTATCCAAATGCCTAGACTGTCATCGCGGGGGTTAAGCGAACACTACACATCTCCAGGCCTTTCGAACCCCCGCCATCGACTCTAAGTCGTAAGATTTTCTTCAAACTCGAAACCAAGTGAGCTTTTGGATTTGGTCCAACCACCTTCACCTGGGTCTTCCAATGGACACCTTTCTGTTGAAGTCGGATTTAAAGTAAGCATGGGAAGACGTAATGATGGGGATAGTCGTGCCACGTGTCCAAACCATCGAAGAATAGCTCTTTCCGTTAGGAGACGTGCCTGTTCAACATTGAGTTCTTCGCGGACTGCTGTGTTTGTCACCACCTCCTGGCAAGTAACTCCTACAACAGCACGAAGAAATGCAATCTCGGGAGTTTTTATACGCGATCTTATTCTTTCGGTTATTTATCAAATGAGTTGGAACAAATACTGACTTGAAAACTGCTTTGACACCAAGTTAGGTTGATTACAGATCCAAGCTGTTTCAACATTGATTCATCTTGGCCAATGCTACATGAAAGCTCAGCATTACACCTCCCATTCCCAGTGAAAAAGACCCCGAGATACCTCTCCTCTCCAACCTCTCCACCAGCTTAAATGGGATGCCACTTACATGTAGAATGCCATTTACCAAGCGTTCTGTGACTGTACCTAGCCTGTATGGCTACATTTTATTTCATATTACTATGCAAGGTAAGGGTTACTATTGTATAAAAGTAACTACCTACTTACTTGTCAGGCCGGCGACCCAGGAAGGGTCCGAGCCTGAGCAATTGTTGCCTTCCATCACTGACTGTTCTGGGCACACTGCTTCCAGTCATCAAGTTCAAGATATCTTGCATCCGCGATGACTTGATCTCTAACACCGGAGGTTCGGTCTTCCTCTCCTTCTCGAACCAGGAGGCTCGGATTCAAAAAAATATCTTAGCTGGAGCGTTGGTGTCTATGCGCTCGATGTGTCGAGCCAGTGTAGTCGACGGATTTTTGCTTCCCGGACTACATCCACATTCTGATACAGCCTGGTTGAGTTTGCGGTTGTGCCTCCTCCTCCATTCGCCTTCCTTGCAGACCATATATCCGACGTACAATTTTTATTTCGAAGGCACCAAGAATGAGCTCTGCAGTTTTGCTCATCGTCCAGCTTTCAGCTGATTCCCATAAAGCAGGGCTGGCAAGATAAAAGTCTGGTAGAGCATTGTATTGAACCTTCGAGTCAGGAGTCTTGACCCCATTTGTTTCGGAAGACCAAAGGAACATCGGTTGCCAAAGGTGGTTCTCCGTCCGACTGTCATGTCATTTGAGCATTAAACGTTTGCCCCGAGGTAGACAAACTCGATTAATCCCCCAAAATGTTAACTGTCGATTGAGATATTCAATATTCTAGCTGGTGTACATATATTTTTGTAATAATGAACTAGACGGAAACAAAATCCGCTATAACATGATCAAATGGCATTTTCAAAATGAAGTAGAGCTCACTTACTTTTGTGAGTGACTGTAGATACTTATGTGTCAACCGTACACACTCTGTAAGACGTAACAAAGATCTGTGCACAGACGGCGATTTCATTTTTCTGCGCAAGATCCACTGTGTCAAGGTCAAGTTTGGTCCAATTTGTTTGTTGAAGATATTTGCTTAATTTCTTTAAATTCAATTAATAAACAATTATTTTTCATTGTCATTTATCTTCAATTATCTGCCAAGATTTCACTATTACCCAATTCATTGTTAATTCAATTTGTCAATGAATACAAAACCGAACCAGCAGGCAGTCATGTGCATTAGAAATTGTAGAAAATACCTAAATGACTTAAGAGGAATGAGGAGAGACATACACGGGCTTGTACACATTTTTCAACGTTTATATGTCAAGGTCGATAGTAGCCACTCCAGTTGAAAAATGTACCTGCATAAACGAAAGAGGAGTTAGTTGAGAGTCGGCGTGACCACAAGGCTTGCCTTTAAAATTGATAGACACACACAGTTTATTTGAGGGCTCAAGAATTTAGTCCAACTTAGCCTAAATACTCTTCAACGAAATTGGTAATTATTAAAATACTTCTGATGAAATGCATTTGAAATATCGCATGAAAACGAAAACAGAAAAAATTATTTTTCCCTACTTAACGCACAGCATCTGTTTGGACTGTAAACATCAATGCATGTTTTTTTTTCTCTTTTATTGTTTCACCATTTTCGGTTTATACCATGATATACATACGAAACCTGTAAAACCCAACTGGCACTTCGTCTGACCTCATTCGGTCTGAAATTTCAGATAACTAAGCAATTTTTATGAAAGCGAAACTTTGGTTACATACCCTCGGCGTATGATGAATCAGCGCTAGGTTGCATAACGAAACTATGTAGATGATCTGAAAGTGGTTGTAAATAGTTTTTTTTTTTTTCATTTTTTACAGTGGATGACGCGTCTGGGCATTATACCTCCGGCTTTTTTTATGGCAACAATTATTGGATGGGATCGCTGTCACTTTGTGAATCAATCTACCAGGCCGAGAATGAAGAGAGCAAGCAAGCTAAAGAAGTGAGAAATTCTGGACTGCCTTTTGCGAAGGCACATCAACAACTTTACAGTTCCGTTCGACATGAAAATCCACCGTTCCAGCCAGGATTTTTCATTTTAAAAATGTTTTTAAATGAAACATTTACTACTCCAGTGGTAAGTAGTTCAAATTTAAAATACATAAATAGCTTGGCGAATGATCTCATACAAAGATTGCATTAAAATAAACATACTATAGATGGATTGTTGGGTAGGACAAGTGAAATAGGAGTAATTTGTACAAGAACTCATGATATGATCATCAGCAAAGACACTGCATTTTGTCAGGAGAACACAGTCGCATAATCTGCATGCAACGCAAAATAAATAAGAAACAACAAATTTAAACGCGGTTATCTCAGCCAATATAGAACATGTAGGGCCATACTTATTTTTATTAATTCTCTTTATAACTAATATTTTTGCACATTTAAGCATGCCAAACATGTTTATTAATTTTGTGTCTAAAAGAAACAAAAAACAACGACCGAATTGGAGGAAACGAATTTTTTTCATACGTGTTCTTAAACTTTTCTCATAATCCTGAGCGATAATTCATAAAAATAAAACGATGTTAGATAAGGAAATTTGTACTGTACAAAGAAAAATTATTATAAAGCTACACTTTGAATCTACTACCTACATAGAAATTGGAAAATTGTTGGTAGAGCTCACTTGTCAGTGAGGTAACAACTGATCCCATTTTATCTAAGCCCCGTTTTCGTAGTCCATATCTTTAACAAAGAGAAAAAAAGCGAATAGTGCTGTTAGTGCCCCTCTATGCCAGAATAACAGCTTACCAAGTAAAACTTGTAGTAGAGGAAAGTTTCTCTAAAACTGTGCAATACACATAATAGAGGTGTGTTTTTGATTACTCTATACTCAGCTCAGTAATGATTCCAATAAAACGCTCTTTTACTGAGAAATTTTTTTCTTCTAAAAGTTGAAACGTGTGTTTACGTCTATTGCATTAGATGCATTACTCTGATATCAAAAATGAGTTAAATTAAATTCCGAGACATATTTTCAAGTAATATGAATGATTGGATACGTTATAGATTTGCACGAGTAACGACTGAATAGAAAAAAACCACTTACAAGTGTCAAATAATCGCCTGAAACCAACCTCTAATAAGCAAATTGTTTCATCTGGCGGCATCTATGAATGCTATTTTTCAACGCGTCCTAGTCAGTAATGACAGTGAAATGCTACTGAGTATTTTTTACTGAGTAAGTTGCACCAAAGTTGTACACCATAAGACTATATACCCTTCAGTATTTGCTTGTATAAAAGCAGTTTCTTTTCCTTCTAATACCGTTTTTCAAGGTTATCACGTTTCATTTTCGCAGTATCGCGTAGAGTCATACCAAGATATTTATCTTCAGTAGCGTATGGTATTTGTATAGAATTAATGAAAACAAGTAGGTTATCTATATGCCTGTATGATATGCGTGAGGCACAGACTCGCCATCTTTTTGTCCACTCCGATATCCTGTCGAGAGACCGTTGAAGTTTTTCAGTCGCGGACTCAACTGTACTTCCCGTTGCCAGGATAGCTGTGTCATCTGCAAATGTAGCCACCAGTGTTACTTCAGTTTGAGGTTTATCCTTGGTGTACAATAGGAATAATGTAGGACTAAGGACACTCCCTTGCGGAACTCCTGCACAGATCTCCTGAAAATCAGTGTATTCAGTTCTATGTTAATCTTCGATAACTTTTTGGATGCATTTTAACTAAAGTTTTTTTAAATAAGTTGAATAAACGGCTGGAGAGGGCTGTTGGTTAAGTGTCTGCCCTTGGTTATAGAGGTCCCAGCTTCGAATCCCAGTGAAGGAAGGGTTAATATGGATCTTCCATCAAATTAATCGCACCGGGTATCACATTGAACCAATCATGGTCAAAGTGTGCTGGCGATTTCACTGTCAGCCCAATAACCTCACTTAATCCAAGTACTTTGAATATTATTGGAAGCATTGATATAAGCCTGTATGATTTTTGTCGTAAATCGGTTTGCTTGGTTTTGGAACCATTATCACTCTCGAAAGATTCCACGATTCTGGAACATATAATAGCCTAAAAGCAGCGTCAATTAAATAGAGAAGACACTTTCTATTCTAGAGCTGTCGGATATAGCGCTTATACTTTGGTCGTCGACCAGTATTTGCCCATCAAAAGGCTGGAATGTTTCCCCCAGATATTCGACAAACAGGTCCGCCTTTTCCTTACCAGTTTTTGTCCACTCATCATTTTTTTCCCTGATTGGTGCGGACTGCATGTGGGGCTTCTTTATATTTTTGCGTAGCTTGTACATTTTTTGATTTGTTAGTCCTTCGAGATAACTCGATATCTTGTGTTTTTTTAAGTTCTTGTATAGCTTTATTATTTGGTTGCACAAGCGATTTAGGTAGGTCTCGTAAGGTTGAACTCGTAAGAAAAATGTTTCTTAACTATTTTCTTAGAATTTGCTTAGACGATGTGTATAAAAAATGCAGGTATAATTAGAGTTGTAACCTGCGACATAAGTCACATATCCCAAAAATGATTGACCTTATTTGTACATTTTTTCTATTGGTTTTGTATTTTCTTTTTTTTTAGGCTCGAACTATTTACGTAGGCCTCTGTCTTCCGTCTTCCTGCTCGGTAAATGATGTACGAAAGTTAACAAAGGCGTCAGAAATCGATGTACCCTTCCGTCAACTTGACTTAATCGACATTCGAATCCCAACAGCTAGGACCTACGATATTCTTCAAGACACCACATTTTGGATATTAGCGTACGTATTCACTCATATCCACGTGACTTAACTCATTAACGATAAGAACTTTTGTATCCATCTTAGCATTGTGTCGCTCATAGTATTCACCCTTATGATCCTTGGAACATTCTACGAAATCTATTTACGAAAACGACTGCAAAAGGCTCTTAGAGACCAGGACAAAGAAATGATGAACAACAGCGAAACATCTTCGGGTATAGGCTGTGCCGCATCTGACTACAGTGATTCCGGTACAAACGACTTGAAGAAAGACTTGAAGGACTTGAATATCGTCTTGAACTTGCCGCATAATGTGAACACAATGAATACGAACAATTCCGATGAACACCTCGAGGGACATCTCCACGAACCGGATAAGCTTAGTGTTTACTCAGAGTTGCTGCTCTCATTTTCGGTTATCACTAACTTCAATGCCATTTGTGATCGTAACGTGGGCTCTGACACCATCCCATCGATCCATGGCCTTAGAGCTTTCTCCATGGCATGGGTCATACTGGGTCATACCTGCATTGTGGTGTTCAAATACTCGGACAACATGGAGATGCGTAAAGACGTCGAGAAGAACTTCTTCTTCCAGGCAATCACCAATGGACCATTCAGCGTGGATACATTCTTCTTTTTAAGTGGCATTCTGGTGTCTTACATCTACTTCAGGACAAATGCCAAAGGAAAGCTGAATAAACTGACAAAAGGAGCGAATGAGTTCACATCGGGACTGTTCCATTTCTTCGGCTTGGTTGCCTATCGGTTCATGAGGTAAGCAGTATATTCATTGTTTTTTTGCAATACGGATATGTCATAGCATTTTGTTTAAATTTAAGGTTGACTGCTCCTTACATGTACGTTTTGGGTATAGTCCAAGTCACGATGAAATATTTGGAAACATCTTCAATCTTCGATCCACCAACGATGGATCATGTCACCTGTCCTCAGTACTGGTGGAGAAATCTGCTATACATCAATACACTCTTCCCGGTCGATCAAATGGTAATATACTTAATAAATGTGCTTGTTGTGAAAATTTCTAACATTGTTAACCGTTTTTTCGTGTTACTAGTGCATGCTGTGGAGTTGGTATTTAGCTAATGACACGCAGTTCTATATTATTGGAGCCATCATATTGATCGTTGCTGTTCGCCATTTCAAACTTGCAGCTAGTACAATGGCTGTGTTCTTGGTATCATCTTGGATTACAACGGCCATCATTGCGTTCACAAACAATCACAAACCAAATACAGACGATCCATTGGCGTTGTTTGATAAAATCTACGATAAACCATGGACAAGATTGGGACCATATCTGATTGGAATGACCGTCGGATGGATACTTTTCAAGACAAATTGCAAGATTCGTCTGTCGAAATTCACCGTGGCCATTGCATGGATTCTGACGATGACAAATCTGTTCGTGCTCGTCTTCGGTTTATACAACACTGAATTGTCACAATTCACAGCTGCTGCCTATAGTTCACTTAGCCATTCCGCTTGGGCGGTGTCACTCGCCTGGATAACAATAGCCTGCTCCACGGGTTATGGGGGCTTTATAAATACAATTTTATCAGCCCCTTGCATATATCCATTCTCAAGGGTTACCTACTGCGCGTACCTGGTGCATCCAATTGTGATAAGAGCAATGGCTCTGAACTCCGATGCCCCCCTTCATCTGGGGACGGATTCCATGGTAAGCTTAAAAATGTTTACTTTGCATCATGTATTCATGCGTATTTTTTTTGTATTTCTTTTTGCAGATTGTTACCTTTTTCGGCCTTGTGGTGTGTTCATGGCTGCTTTCGTTCATTGTTTCGCTATCATTCGAAGCTCCCGTTGTGACGATGCTCAAAATTTTAACACCTAACCGAAAAAAACTCATACCACAGCAATAATCGCTGTGTACTTTTCCACAACTAGACAAGTTAACCTTTTTGTACATAAAAAAAAAAACAAAGCAACCAACGTGCACAGTCGACGTACAGACATACATAAAAAAAAGAAAAAAACTATAAATATCGGTTGTGAATGAAACTTTGCATAATTCCTCACTCATTTCATCACCACGCCGACCTCAGCCAACACCACCAGCATCACTGATAAAAATCATATAGCCGGGACTTACAACAAGGTCTGTCGTTTTTGGTCTCATCATTGTATTTTTTGCTATTTTGGAAAAAAAAAGAAACACTTTCACTCGGCACGGCATATTCACTTCATACACATGGATTAAGTAAGATTCACAAAAACCAATTCAGGTTAATCGACTGCACAGAACACAAGATGTATGCGTGTATTTTGAGGATACAATGTAATACTGTTAGACTATTGTAGAATAAGGTTGTTATGTAATGTAAACTAAAGTACCCATCATTCTCTGCTTAACTGCACCGAAATGTTGTGTAGACGCACAGTCCGTCTTTTCAAACATTAAATCAGCGACATTACATTTTCAAAACATATGAACAAATATTTTAAATTAAGCTTATCATTATGCACTGTATTATACGATAATTATTTCATTTATTCCATTTTATATTCATAGTGTGGTCGTTTTTTTCGGCACACATTTTGAGTGTTATTTAATTATGTATATTGTTTTTACCTTTTGTTAACGCTTTTGTTTTGATTAGAGTCAGAGACTATTTTTATCTGTGTTCTTTTATTATTTTTTTTTATTTTTTATCATTTTATGTTTGTGTAGTCAAGAAATAAAATATTATTTTGGAAAAAGATTGTTTACTTTTACACCTTGCCAAGAAACCCAAAAGATTCTGCCAAAGTTGTTGATCGTTCTCAAACTGGCGGAATGCCAACGACGATCTCTGTCGATGCATAAACCAAGTTCACATGCAACCTCCTCGCGGCACCTCGTGTGGTGAACCTCACCTCGTGTGGTGAACTAATGCATGCAGCGATTCCATTGCGGTTTCTATTTTATTTTTGCCTAGCCTTGCCTAGCTGCACCCAAGGCAGATTCTATACCATCAGTCTATGTATGTGCACACGCTTTTATCGACGAGACTGAAGACTCGTATCGAAAAGGACTACTACGACCTCTTCGACGGTCCGTAGGTGCCGTCCGGAGAACGATGTCGAAATCGTACTCGGAGACTTCAATGCTAAAATCTGTAAGGAAATTATCTTTGGCGGAGTGATCGGAAAGCACAGCCTCCACGACACGACAACAATCAACGGCTTCCGTCTCACTGACTTTGCTACAGGCCTTAATATGGTCATAAGTAGCACAAGGTTCTCTCGCAGAGAAATCCACACGTCAACCTGGCGAACTCCGGATGGTCGAACCCCCAATCGACCGTGGGCTCATTGGCGGAAGACACGCGTCAAATATCCTAGATGTGCGAACATTCAGGGGGGCAAACGTCAACTCTGGCCATTTTCTCGTGGCAGCAAGATTCAGAGCCCGGCTGTCCAATGTTAGAAAGCTGCACCAGCCAACAAAGAGAAGTCTGAGCTCATCGGACGTTGCCAGAGCCTACAAAGAACAATTAAGCGAGAGACTCTCCAGTATGCCAACGTCAAGCATGAGAGCGAATGATGTGTAGTTGCATTGCCGCTCGGCCATCAACGAGGTAGCGGAAATCACCTACCACCCCCGACAAGAAATCCGTGGTATGATGGTGAGTGAAACCAAAAAGCACTGCAATGCTGCAACAAATACGAGCCTTCTACAAAAAAGCCAAAAGCCTGGCCATGGGCTTTGGGAAAGGCACCCAAACTCTTCGAAATTGAGAGGGTAATCTAGTCACGGACTCACAGCGAATGCTGGGTGTGCTTAAGCAGCACATCCAACAGCTGCTTCACGGTCCTGACGAGGACAGAGTGATAGGGAACCAGGAAATCCCAACTCCAGTCGGCGAAGTAGTCCCACCTAGCTTTGAAGAAGTCGGTACAGCCATTAAAAGGCTGAGGCGCAGGCTCAGATGGTTTACCCAATTCACAAAAAATGCTATCCTATCTATTGCAATAACTACAGATATATATATATATCTGTATTCCTGCTGAACGTCACCTACAAGATCCTATCCAGCGTACTGTGTGAACGCCACACTAATCGGCACGCCCGAGTGCGGCTTCTGGTCTCAGCAAATCGACTATAGACCAAATCTTTACACTTAGGCAGATCCTGGAGAAGACCAGCCAGTTTCAAATCGATTCAAACGACCTTTTTATCGACTTCAAGGCCGCATACGACAGCATACAAGGAGTTATTTGAATGCGATGCATCGTGCAGTTCGGTTCGAGGACCCCTGAGCCGTTTGAACCTGGCTATGCGCTGATGTGTGATTTCTTCAATTTGGTACTGGAAAAGATAATGCGGCGGGCGGCTGTTAACACGGAAGGCACTATCTTCTACAAGTCAATCCAGCGATTGGGATATGCAGATGACATGGACATCGTCGCGCGGTCCCAATGCGCCGTAGTTGAAACTTTCACGGCAATTGAGGAACAGGCGCAACGAGCTAGTCCTAAGGTCAACGAGGACGAGCCAAAATATGTGCTGTCGAGCAAAGAACGATCCGCCGCACACCTCGGGGCAAACTAAAACTCTATGCTCGAACCGACGCTACTTCGGTTTGCCAAAATAACTGAGCTCGAAACTCCTGACTCGAAGGACCAAAATCATGCTCTAAAAGACTCACATCCGTTTTGGCGCCTTCGAATAGAAAACTTCTACGCCGGATATTTGGTCCTGTCTGCGACGAAGTCGAATGGAGGATAAGCCTTTGTCCTTGTACTGAAGGTTCGGTCGTTCTCTCCCTCTCAACCCAGTGGGCTCGGATTCAAAGTCCCTTTTTACTGGAGGCTGTAGCAGTGTTATCCATGCTCTCGATGTGGCTAGTGTAGTCGTGGCATTATTTTCCTTTGATTTATAGTCGATATGCCTTGCCGGTAGGCGCATTGGTACGTTGCAAAACAGCTTAAGACGTACACTGGGCTAAACTAAACCCTTATATATAGGAAACGAATAACTCGACACCGCTCACCGTAAGGCGTTCATATCATAACACATGTCATGAAATATATGCATCAAAATAGATACTATCCATAATAGTGATGGGCGCATTCGAATGATATCTCGAGTGATAATCGATTATTACAACATCTCGAGAAAATCTCAATTCTCAATCAATCACTCGAATGACTACTAATCTCTCGAGTGACTACTAATCCATCGAATGACTACTACGTTTCTGATTAGTATCTATCGACGAGAACTATTTGTTACTTGTTCTTGCGCTTGTATGACAATTATCGAGTTATCTTGTGTTAGTAGTTTGTAATTAGTCAGTAGTCACTCGAGTCTCTCTAGTGGTTAGTAGTCATTCGAGTGATCATTCGATTATTAAAATATCTCCATAACTAAAGTCTTGATTCTTAAAATCATTCGATTATGCCCATCACTAATCCATAATATAAGTAAACTCCAACTGACGATATTTAAAACAAAATAAATTAAACATAATGCAATATACAAAGTTACCCAAAAATTTAAATCTTAAAATAAACAGTTGTGGCAAAAAACTTTCCTTTGTACTGTACTTTTGATGATGATTTTCGCTGCAACATACTTCAGATTTGACATACATATGTTTTGATTCAATAATTAGAAAGATCTCTGAAAGTAAATACATTCCTCTATTTGTTGTGTCCTTAAATTTTGTTAATTAAAAATGTCAATTACATGTGAACTAAATAAAAAGCAACTATCTGAAGAATTGGCTGTGCATTATTTACCAGCAGACATTGAAGGAGACGGTGAAGCGCATGTAGATGAATATTTCAACAACTACACGAGAAGTGAAAACGGGCATCTCACGAACTCCTTGCGTGGTTTCCCGCTCGATGGCTGTGAATTTGAAATGCCGGAGAAATATGGAGGTGTTGTGTTTCAGGAGGCTAACCGCACATTAGATCAATCAGCTAATCGACTACTAAGAGTAACTGGGACTTTTAAAAAGTTTACATATTGGAACTATGATAAAGTACCATCCGCTGGTGATGCACTTCGACAAGCTTTACAGGCGATCAATGTAGCTAATGCACTTGCGGAACCTGTCTCGAGTGAGGATTTTGCAAAGGAATTAGAGAAAATGAAATAAAAACCTGTACTACTTGTGATAAGCTAGTTTTATTTTCATCTGTTCATAATCAATGCAAATTAAATAGAAAAGGAAAAATAAAAACATTTTGTGGTGTCTTTTTATCTTCGTACAGAGTATTTCATATACAAGTGAAAAATCATTAGTCTAGTCCTTTGGATGATGATACTGATCATATACGATCTCAAAAACTGTTTAAATCTGAGTCAATATGCAATAGACAATTCAGAAGTGAATTGAGTAGAATCTTCAAACGCGGACATAGGAAATGTTCTGAGCATTGAAAATTATAACTGTCAAATTGACAATGTAGTACTTGACAGTTCTAAACTTGCACAAAAAAAAAAAAAAAAACAACATTTTTGATGAGGTGGATTTAAGGCAATTTAATTAGATTTTCTTGATGTGAAATAACGTCGAATCATTTTGTTATGAATTGAGAGTCACAACTCGTTGTCCGATAATGTATATCCCGTCATTTACTAGTATCTTAGGATGTATTTTCCTCATATACACAATCGACTCAATATGGACAATGGCAAAACTTTTCACAAAACTGGAGTGTTCATCAGTGCCTTGTTATCAATCGTTCCTGGCTAAAAAGCCAAAAATGCAATTAGCGTTATTTACATCGGTAACTAGTAATCCCATTGCAACAGAAACATCGAAAATACTAAGCATACAAAATTTTAATTATGATGAACCATTTCAAAAGTAGGTTTTTTGGAGCTTGTGAAAATGTGTGTGCTCTAATCATTTAACCGGCATTTGTTTTAGGGATATAACAATAGATGTGCCCTTAAAAACTAGAAGGAATGGTACATTATACATGCAAGTAGTCTTCGCACTGGACGGACAGCCAATGGAGTGGAAAACTTTGAAAAGAGATGGACCAACTGTGATACATAACATTATCTTGACTGATTACATGGTTCCAAGGGCGGAGGCTTTCAATTTGTTGGGCGAAAGTGTAAGTATTAGTGGAATATGTTTTGTGTTATTTATTTTATGCACATATTGGGGCATACATTTTCAACAAGAGACTTACGTCGTGTACTTCGTACAGAAAGCAAGCTTGTTTTTGATCCTCCAAATGCCGGCTTCTCATGGCTATGAATGTATAGCTGTTTAAGTTTAATAATAAAATTGGTGACGCTACAGCACGCAGAGGGCATACTGTTCTGTCAGGAGTGGCAGGAACCTACAGTTTAATGCCAATTCCGAACGAGAAAGTTTAAGAAAATTTTCTTAGACAAAAATACTTTTTGAGCAAAGTCAGTGACTTTAAAGAAGTGGGGCCGTCAAAATTGTGTTGCTCGTACTGAGAATGTAAGTTCAAGTGCGCAGAGGTCGATGCACAAACCCAAATAGATTCGGCAGCTATGGTGTTTAGTATAGACGAAGCAACTTGATCGGAAATGACGGATGTAATAGCTTTGTAAACTTAACTGTGCGTGACTCCAGCAAGAATTTTCTGTCTCCTCCCAACACAACCATAGTGCAATGATGATAAAGACGTATGTTGTGTTTTACTGAAAGGCCGTCGCGGATATCCCGAAAGTGCACAGGTCGAAAATGGCTGTTCTAGAATATTCTAAGAAAGCCGCATATTTAGCCCGCTTGTTATTATTTTTTGGAAATTTGGTTTTTGCTAATTCATTTCATCAGCAAATGAGGCATAGTTCAATGTTCGCCTGTCTTGGATACCTGCCTTCGGAATATATCGCGTAACTAAAGCGACCGATCTTGCAAGGCTATCCACATGAATAAGGGAGTTATCAAAACCCCATCAAAACATCTACATCGACAATGTTCTCTTTCTTTTTGAAAGAAAGTTTTTTTTTTGTTTAAATAGAAACAAACACTTTTCAGATCACGAGGGTGCCTCGAAAGTTTGAAGAAAGAGTAACACAGCGCTGAAAATAAAAAATCTTATCTTATCCTATTAAACGTTAGCCTTATCTTACCTTATCGATGGCTCATTCCTCGTTGTTCTCATAGAATACCCATTTCTGTTGGAAAATATGTCTCGATATACGATTGCGATTGTGGTGGCCCGTGGCGTTGTGGGTATGTGCGTCGACCCCAACCTCGACGTCGTAGGTTCGATTCCAGCTCTGAGCGACAAAAATAATTTTCACGACCCCACCTCTTTCGAGTCACTGAAAATGCTCAAAGAGTATTTCCTGTCTAGAAAAAGCTTCTCAAACTTGGCCGTTCGGAGTCGGCATAAAACTGTAGGTCCTTTCCACTCCTAAGAGAACAATAGCACGCACAACACGAGTGGTTGCTGAGAAGCTAGGCCCTGGCCCTTTATAGGCTGTAGCGCCACCCATATTATATTATATACGATTGCGATTTAAGGGTCTTCGGTGGGAAAATTGACTGAATCCTGGCTGAATATATGAGCAAGGTAGAGACCTAAAACACACAGCTCGCCAAGGAGTCAAGGAATGGTTATTGTACTATGCTCCAAGAGTTCTCCATTTGCGGGATTTCCTAGCGCAACAGCTGCACAAACACGACGCTTGCAAAGATTACACTTAAGGAAGCTCTGCAAATAGAATGGATCGGACACTGAAGACTTCGCTCACAACCCTGCTTGTTCTATGCCGCGGAGACTACAAGGTGTTCTCTAATCCAATGAAGGTCTTACAAGCTCCTAAGAACGTTGCAACACACACAGTGTTTTGAAGGAATTCTACGAATTTTGTGGTGTACTTTTAATGAGTAACTTGTCCTTTTTTTTAAATGGAAAGTATATTTCTCGATATACTTAAATAATCTTTTCCAAATACGTACTGAAAGTAACCTCTTTTGACGAACATCTAATGACGAATTATGCCGGCCTGAGTATGCACATGAGGTTTCACTAATTTTATGTACATATTATGAAGCTATAGCTAAGTCTTAAAAGAGTCGACAACAATCAACATTTTATTAAATTCAAGTATAAATTAAATTCTCAATTTGAATGGTTTAATGAAAAAATCTAAGATATTCATTGGAATCATTGATTTGTCATTAGTTTCCAGCAAAATTTTAACCATTTCATCTAGAGTTCTGAAGTTGCATGAGCCTAAAGTGCATCTATCTCTGAAGGAATTTGAACCACATTCTCGAATTTGTTTCCTCAAATAGACTTACTTTCTTACAACCTATGAAGCTTCCAAGCCTGAACACTAGAGTTCCACTACATTCATTTTTGTGTAGTGCTATATTCATTCGACTCATATCTTGAAAACTAAAATCAATACTTCACCCGATATTTGATTCCTGAGTGAGTACTTCATCCACTGACAACCAACCTCAGGGTACACAGCACTGAGTACACCGAGTGCAATGAGTCTATGCAATCCAAAATTGATTAACTTAAAAATAATTCTGTATTATGAGAACAGAAGTTTTTTTGTCTTCACATGATCATAACTAGAATCAAGAGGCCCACTGCATATATTCTAAATGAATGCTTACTTAAGGTGGCGCCACAGTCCGCGAACTCAACCAACAAGCGTCTCCAGCCAGCTCGATCTTTAGCTAGCGGTCTCCAGTTTCGCACGCATAGTTGGTTGAGGTCCCTTTCCACTTGCGTGCGACAATTGAGTCGCGGTCTTCCTCTACTGCGCCGTCCCTCGGGAGTGGATCCGAAGACTTTTCGGGCCGCAGCATTGTTTCCATCAGCGACATCGACTTAGCTCTCTTCTGGCTAAGTCGATGTCGCTGAACAGCCCGTATAGCTCGTCGTTGTATCTCCTCCTCCACTCACCATCTATGCAGACGGGAACGAAAATCACACGAAGAACTTTCCTCTCGAAGCAACCAAGAGCTGCTTCATCCGCTTTTGACAGAGTCCATGCCTCCGCGCCATATAGCAGGACTGGGACGATTAAGGTCTTGTAAAGCGTTACCTTGGTTGTTCGAGAGAGGGCTTTGCTTACCAATTGCTTTCTTAGCTCAAAGAAGCACTGATTGGCAAGAGTTATTCTTCGTTTGATTTCAGCGCTGGTGTCATTGTCGGAGCTGATAGCGGTTCCTAGGTAGATAAAGTTTTTGACTACCTCAAAGTTATATCTGTCTGCCGTGACGTTCTGACCGAGACGTCGGTGTTGGGTGTCCTTTGTCGTTGACAGCATATACTTGGTCTTACCCTCGTTTACCGCTAAACCCATCTTCGCGGCCTCCCTTGCAATAACCACAAAAGCGCCATTGACATCACGCTGCGTTCTTCGGTTAATGTCAATATCGCTGGCATATGCGAGTAATTGAACGGATTTCTGAAAGATTGTTCCTCTGGTGTTCGCGTTCGAGTTTTTAAACATTTTTTCAAGACCGATGTTGAAAAACAGCGTCGCCTTGTCTGAATCTTTTTTTGGCATTAAAGGTCTCGGTTAGGTCTTTACCGACCTTGATGGAGCAGCGCGCATTCTCCATCGTCATCCTACACAAACGGACGAGCTTGGTAGGGATGCCAAAACTAGACTTTGCTCTGTATAGCTCGTCTCTATTCTCTATTCTAAATGAATGCATTTATTTAAATTGAAATATTTTTGAGCCTTAGCAATGCAGTTGCGGATATCCGACATAATACCTGTGTTTTTTTTTTACCTCGTTGATAGTGGATAAACTGTCCGAGCAGATCACATCTTCACACTTCACACTGTTATCCATAGAGCTTTATAGATGGCTCTGCTGTGAACACGGAGGCATGTGTTGGTAGTAAACCTCCAAGAATTAAAGTTCCTTGGTGACGGCAAAAGAAGCACTATTCCTCCTCTTGGAACCATCCGTAAAGATGAATTCCCAGCTATTCGCCTTTAAAGCTGTGAAAATGCGAAGAAATGTAGCTAGATGTCTCGTTTGGCGTGCTGTTTTTGTCGTGATGGGTCAGGTCCAGGATTAGTGACTCTGGCTCAGTAGCCCATGGTGGGATAGTTGGAGTTTGTTCGATGAGCATTTCCTGCGGAAGATCCAGATGTTTTGCAATTAAAAGAGCTCTTGCTATTGAAGACTGAACTCTTTTTGAGTGTTTTAGGTTTCTTGTTAAAGTCCTTACTAATGATGGATTTGTTAGAGTGTAGGAGCTTTACGTAAAGTGTGGCGGTTTCTATTAGTTCTTCTACCGTGCAAAGTCCGGCTTCAACGGGGACATTTTTCATAGGGCTGGTTCGGAAGGCTGTCATGTGATTTCTTCAACATCGTCCTGGAGAAGATCGTGCGAAACTCACACACCAACACTAGAGACACGATCTTCCAGAAGTCCGTGCAATTGTTAGCATACGCCGATGACATTGACATGATTGGCAGAACTCAGCGAGCCGTCAGTGAGGTTTTTGCTAACATTGAGACGGAAGCGGCTAAAATGGGTTTGGCGGTGAACGAGGGCAAAACGAAGTATATGCTGTCCTCAAAAAAGACGTACACCATCGACGACTCGGTCAGAGCTTCACAATGGACAGCTATAACTTCGCGGTATTCAAGGACTTCACTTACCTCGGCTCTGGAGTAAACTGTACTAATAACATCAGTACCTAGATCAAGCGTGGGATAACTCTTGCCAACCGCTGTTTCTTCGGGCTCAAGAGGCAATTGAGTAATAGAGCCCTCTCTCGAAGAACCAAGTTGACTCAAGACACAAGACACTGATCATCCCAGTCCTGCTAAACGGCGCGGAGGCATGGACTATCTCGAAAGCGGATGAAAAAGACCTTGGTTTTTTTGAGAGAAAAGTTCTACGCACGATCTTTTGTCATGTTTGTGTTGACGGGTTCTGAAGGAGAAGATCAATCACGAAACTGTACGCGCTGTACAGCGACATGAGCCTAGTTAGGCGTCCAACGGATCCAATGCCTACGGTGGCTAGGTCATGTAGAGCGTATGGACACCACAGCTCCGGCCCGAAGAATCTTCGAATCCGAACCTGTCGGGAAACGCAACAGAGGACGCCCGCGTTTAAGGTAGCGCACCCAAGTGGAGAAGGACCTCAACCTACTTGGTGTCCGAAACTGGAGACAGCTAGCCAGGGATCGCGCTAGTTGGAGAGGCATGTTGGTTGAGGCCCAGGTCCACCCCGGACTGTAGCGACACACAAAGAAGAAGAAGTTCGGAAGGCGTTGATGCTCCGTCAGGCTTGATGGTGTTGATGGTTGATTTTGGTGAATTGCCGTAAAAAGATCAAAATGTTGCCTTGATGCGGATTGTTGTGAGGCGTTCGCTTATGTATCTATAGCTTAAGATTTCTTGCGTATGTCTGCCTCGAACAACAAAACCGCATCCAAACAAGCGCTGCCTTCGCTCTTTGTAGCAATCGCCGTAATACATGTCGCAGTTTTTCATCCTCTTTTTGCCCGGTCCATCCCATCGCACCTCCTGGATGGCGGTGCTGTCAGCCTTATAGGCTTCTAGGGCCTCCGCTAGTTCGTCGGCTGCACGTGGTCTGTTAAGTGACTTCACATTCCACGTGCAGAACCGAAAATCGTTGTCCTTGGTCGTCAGCAGTAGGGTCATCCGTATCCGAGGCTTGTTGCCGTCTCTGAACCAGGGTATATTTTACACGGTGAGGAAGTTAACCCCACGCGAAACCCCCGAACCTGGAGGACCGGGTCCTGGTTTAAACCCCCGGACAAGGGGTCGCTGCATACATTGGTTCACCTCTAAGCGGCTGCAGTAGGGGTTATACAGAGGGCGCCGCGAGGAGGCTGTATGTCAACTTGACCTGTGCATTTACAGGGATCGTTGCTGGCATTTCGCCAAGTTGAGAGCAATCAACAACTTTCCCCTGGATGCACAGGCCCATGCTATTCTGACTAAACTAATAAATATTTTTCGATGCATGCTTTATACACATTTTAATTAATTTCAAAATTTCATTTTCATAAAAGGAGCCCAGCCCAGCCCATAAAAATAATGGCAAAAAATCCACAACAACATCGCTGACCAAACCCGTTACTCATATAACATCGAAAGCATTCGTCACGGTGCTCACAGACTTAATAACACTATCTCGGGAAGATATACCACCGGAGTTGGCTCATCTAATACGTATCAACCGCTATGCCGAAATACTTCCAATTGTCAAGACGGACTTTTTCAACACTCGTATCAAGAACTTCGTTCAAGTAACTAAGAACACAACTGAGTTCACAATGTCCTTCGAGTACAAACCAATCAGCATTGGCAAGTTACGTTTAATGCTGATCATTGAGCATGCCACCAAGTCCATGCAGTCCTTGGGCATTTCGAAAAAAGATATGGACGAAGTGAAGGGAGTGTTCTCCGACACAAATGTCTATCTGCTGTGCGGAACACTTTTCGTTGGCAGCATACATGTGAGTCGAAGTCGGAGAAAAGTAAACAGTATATTTGCTAATGATTTTATCTTCAGATCTTGTTCGACTTTCTGTCCTTCAAAAACGATGTGATATTCTGGCGCAGGAAAAAGTCCTACGAGGGACTCTCCACCCGGACAATACTGTGGCGTGCATTTTCGTCAATCGTAATATTCCTCTACCTCATGGACGAGAGCTCGTCGCTTCTTATATTAATACCAGCCGGGGTTGGTGCACTGATAGAGCTCTGGAAATGCAAGAAAATTCTAAAACTTGAGATCAACCTGAAAGGAATACACAAAAAGACTACCAATGCGGATCGTAAAGACGAAAAGAAAACCGAACAGTTTGATCGAGAAGCCATGCGGTATCTCAGCTATCTCCTGTACCCATTGTGCATTGCTGGAGCTGTGTATTCATTGCTATACCAACCACATAAGAGTTGGTACTCTTGGACGCTCAACTCTCTGGTGAACGGTGTGTACGCGTTCGATTTCCTCTTTATGTTACCGCAGCTGTTTGTCAATTACAAATTGAAGTCTGTGGCTGCACTGCCGTGGCGATCATTTATGTACAAAGCCTTCAATACATTCATCGACGATATGTTCGCATTTATTATCACCATGCCGACATCACATCGCGTCGCCTGCTTCAGAGATGACGTTGTGTTCATTATATATCTGTATCAACGCTGGTTGTATCCGGTTGACAAGAATCGGTTGGATAATGGCGTTGCAATTGAAGAGAGATCAGAGACTGAGAACGTTGAAGGGGTTACCGATCAGTTGTTGGACAGCGACAAGAAGGATAAATAAATGTGCAGAAATTCCATTGTAGTGTGTATTTTCATAGAATCCGTCTTTTGTGTTTAATTTTAATGATATTTAATTGTATTGTTTTTTGATTTTTTTTTTATTGTGAATCGAATTGAATACGGAAATAAAATTTTTTAATTTAATTTTATAATACGAAGAAATAAGTCGAGTGATGTTACATTCTTATTCAATTGGCTGGATGGCGCACTTGGTTGTGTGCCTGCTCTGGTCCTATAGGATCCGCGGTTCGAGTACCAGTGAAAAGTAAAAGTTAACGGCACTCGGTGTCACCCTGGATTAACAATAGTCTAAGTGTGGTGACAGCTGAATAACCTAACCTAGCCTAACCTAACCTACATTCTTATTCGTCTTCTTCTAATTTAGCAGGTAAACCAAACTAAACTGCCGCAAAGGACCATAGTCCAATCAGTCGTTCATCTTGAGTTTGCAAAGTTATCCGTTCAACGCAAATAACATGTTTGAAATTTCTACTGGCCTGGGCTAAAAAATAGTTCAGAGTCTGGCCGAGGGAATGTTCCTGCAATCGCCCAACCTGTCAAAGAGGCTCAAGCAAACAGGTAGTGCTTTATGCACCGATGAACCGATACGGCCATACATTGGGATACTGAAAGGACACCTCACTTTCGCCGTGATAGATAGGAGCGACTCCTAATCGAACGTGGCATCAACACGCCTTTTTCGGCCTCATAGCTGAAATATGATGGTTATCATTGGGGCCACGTGAAGCTGCTGTCCTTCACGAACAAAAAGTTAGCCGATATGGGAGGTGCACAAATTAACGTCGTGCACAGAGAACGTGCACCTATTATACCCTCCGATTTTGTCCTCATACTAAAGTTCAAACAGGTACGCAACTTAGAACTTCCAACTCATGACTGAAGGAACCCAAAGGGGATGTTAGGGCAGCGGTGATTGTCATCAACAAGGAGTCCTTGGCACCCCTCGCAAAAGATAACAACAGTGTCTATTATGGCTTCAGTTGGCTCACTTAAAGTGTACAATAAGGATGGGAAGGATCCTACGAAGGTTGGGCACAGGCCAGCACCATGCTAGCTACCTCGACCGCCTCTTCGTTTTTATTAAAAACTTGGAAAGACCCCTTGACCTGCACATCAGAGGACTTACGAATTCACACAGCTTATCCAGAACTCAACACGCCTACCACAAGGGAAGATCTGTGGAAAGTGTACTGCAAAGTGTTGTTCGTTAACTCACTGAACATTAAAGAATTTACAATGGAAACCATTAGACTAAGGAAGAGAAATAAAGTGTAGGAGGAAAATAATCGGCAAAAGTAAAGAACAGTTGTATGCTTAGAACAATTTAGTTTATTGACATTCCGTATACTGCGTACACTCAATACCACGACTAGTGTATTTATGCTTTTGTTATGTGGAAACTTCTGGTCATTCACCTGATCAGCTGGTTGGCTCTTTCTAAAACAAAACAATAGCTAACGGACTGTACTGCAAGTGTATCAGATCCACAGTGTGTTGTACAAGAATCATACCGCGTGTTTTTTATTCGTCTACAAAAGCCATCTCTCCAAGAACCAAGATACCCTTTATAGTCCCAGTCCTGTTGTATGGCGCAGAAGCATGGTAAAGCGAACGAGGTCGCTTCGAGAGAAAAGTCTATCGAATTATCTTCGGTCCCGTTTGTACGGATGGTGTTTAGAGGAGGAGACTGAACGACGAGCTGTGCGGGCTGTACAGCGACATCAAACGAGTTCGAATCTCTTGCCTCAGATGGCTAGGTAACGTCGAGCGAATGGACACAAATGGCCCGGCCCGAAAAGTCTTCGACTCCAACCCCGATGGACAACGAGGTTAAGAAAGACCACGCCCACGGTGGCGCACGCAGCTAGAAAGGGACCTGTGTAAGTTGAACGTGCGTGGCTGGAAGCAACTAGCACAAGATCGAGCTAGATGGAGAGGCATGTTGGCTGAGGCCCAGGTCCACCCCGGGCTGTAGCGCCAGCCAAAGAGGAAGGCACATATTTTGGCTTGTCCTCGTTGACCTTAAGACCAGCTCGTGTCGTCTGTTCCTCAATTGCCGTGTAAGCATCCACTACGGTTCGTTGGAACCGCGCGACAATGTCGATGTCATCAGCGTATCCTAGCCACAGCTGAACTGACTTGAAGAAGATAGTGCCTTCCGTGTTTGCAGCTGCCCGCCGCATCTTCTTTAGTACCAAATTGAAGAAATCACACGACAGCGCATCTCCTTTCCGAAGTCCGGTGCAGGTTTCAAACGCCTCAGAGGTCCTCGAACCGAACTGTCCGGTGCATCGCGTGTGTGGTGGTGTGGTGCGACAAAACAGGATAAATTTTGATCCCGAATTGGGCCTTCACTTCAAATAACTCCTTGCGACGAATGCAGTCGTATGCGGCTTTGAAATCGTGTGAAGGTTTAGTCTGTGGTCGATTTACCGGGCCGGAAGCCGCACTCGTGCCGATTAGTGCGGTGCAAAACGGCCTTAGACGTTCACGTAGTACGCTGGATAGGATCTTGCGACGTTGAGCAGAGATATTCTGTAGTTGTTGCAAGAGGTAGGATCGCCTCTTTTGTTGCTTGGGCATATGGAACGATATTCCAGCTTCGCTCACTTAATTGCTCTTCTGACAGCCCTGGCAATCTCTGATATGTTCTGTCGTCCGATATCCAAACTCCTCCTTATGCTGGTGCTGCTTTCTGAGATTGGACAATCAAGCTCTGATCTTGCGGCGACGCACATCCAGGATACTTGACGCATGCCTTCTGTCAATCAGCATTTGTTCGATTTGACCGTCCGGGGATAGTCAGGTTGATGTGCGGATTCCTCTGCGAGGGTACCTTGTGCTACTTATGACCCGTCGCAAAGTCATTGAGTCGTAAGCCGTTGTCTGCTGTCATGCCGTGGAGGCTGTGCTTTCCGATCAGACACATCTTCTACAAAGCTAGCGAATGCACATATAAATCAATTGATCGATGCTTATCTCGGACACTCGCATCAAAGGAAACCATGTTGTGGATGGATTGTGAAAAATCAAAATTTTTATTTGAACCTTTGTCATCTTGCAATTACAAAGCAATCCTAAGTCTAATGTTTAAATAGCTGAATATAAAGCACTAATTCAATAGGGGAATTTCACGTTATCTATGCGCAGTGCCAAGCCTATGAATTACGAATCCCCAGTGCTTGTTCAAGCTCAGCACGCTTTTGATTTACTTTTGTGAAAAAGTAACGTGAAACTGCCTCGTGTGTCCAGGGTTGATAGTAAAACTCTGCTCGACGTTCCTCTTCCGGATTTCCAACGACATCCGTCATTGTCTGCAAGCAAAAAAAAAACCACATCAGATTTTCTGTAAAGGGAATATCTCGAACATCGTCTTACCTTTAGATCCCTTGTCTGACTGACTATCCAGCGGTGAATGAACGTTTGAGGATCCTTGGCGAAGCTTAAGAAGAACTCTCTATTTGTTTTCAACTGATTGATGGTGTCCACTGTCTCGTGGATCTTTGCATCCAATCCCTGGATCTCTTGTTGACTGGCGGTGCTCATCAAGAAATTGTTCATCTGGTTCTTCAACGTGTCATCCACTTCCACGTCAATGTCATAACATGCCGTCTGCTTGTTCTCTGCTCCGCTCTCAATGAAATGATTGATGACAATTGGATCTGGAGGGTGCAGCAGTGGATTTAAGCGCTGAGGAATTTCAGCAAACTTCATCCGTGGACACCCGAAGATCTGCTCAAGGTACTTGTCACAATTAATGTACTCCCGTTCGTGCGCATCTTGTAGCTTATGTGTCTTAATGTACTGCCATAGGGCTGAGATTATCACTGGACGTGTTTGTGTATGAACGCCGAGCAAACGGGCCAACCTCGGGTCTAGTTTGAATTGTAGGGGCTGGTAGTCCAAGAGCAGCAGTATCGTACACCGCACATTCCTATCTCCAGGACGCTTCACTTGAAAGCCGTCGGTTTCTTGTGTGGTGTGAGTACGGTGCCACTCCACTAGATGATTATCGGGCCCGTAGAGATCCTTGTCCAACTCAATTACCAACGACTTGAAGAATGACGAGAACTTTCTCTTTATTTTAGTATTTGGATCCCCCTTGTTGTCTTCGAGTAGTCTTCCTTCCACTCTCAATTCCCACGAGGCAACGGCACCTTCTTCACCGTCACCTGATGGTTCCTTGCTGGGGTAGAATGTATTCGAAATGAAAATTCGCAGTTTGCGCTTTTGCTTCATGGGACGTTTCAGTGCTTCTTGAATGTCCAACCTCTTTCTCATGATAGTCGCGTCTAACTTTCTTTCAAAGGTCAGCAGGTCCATATACGCTTGTGATTCTGGCACCAAATCTCGCACCTTTTGCGGCAGTATTTTATCAGCGAGCTTCTTTTTCTTTTTTGCTGCCACATATTCACTTTTGCCCGGAGTTTGATTGATGTTGCGTGCTTCTTGCGACCTTTTACTACCACCTCCGGAACCACTCCCACGTAGACCGCTCTGGAAGCCCGGCTGTGAAGTGCGCTGATGCATCGGCGCTCCGCCTGGAGATGGGGCATTCACAACTGGTGGTGGGGGATTTTGATGCATTGGAAAACCACGTTGCTAAAAAGAATACTCAAGATTATATCATGGCACAAGTATTTTGTACATTATTCCTTTTACCGGGAAATTTCCGCCAGCAGTGTATGGTCTCATTCCGGTAGATTGGGGCGGTGGAGGCTGATACCTCGGTTGCCCTGCAACAGGAGGCTGCCCCGGAGGAGCTGATGTAAATCTTTGTGACATTGGAGTCTAGTTAATTTAATAAACACAATTTTACGAATTCCTTTCACCAAATGAAGTAAACTTTTATTTTACAAATGGCGTAGGCTTGTTTTAAAATATGTCACTGTCAGATATTGACGGCAAGAAGTTGCAGAGATACTGGTGTTCGTGTTTTCTCAATTGGCAGAGTTCAGCAAGTGATGCTAAATTGCTTCCAAATGTTAGTTAGTGCTACAACTATACTCGTTTGAATTATACAAGAAATGAAATATAATTTAAATCAACTTGTTATTTACAGCACTTATTTATAATGAATATTATAAGCGGATTTATAAGGTATGCATTGAGATTCTCGTTTCGGTCGATGAAAATGTAGTAGATTAGTGAAGTAATTAAACAAAGTGAGTAGTAGAGCAAGAAGTTAGGTGTGCTCTATTCACGGTGGATGGTTTGATTCAACACTAAAAATAATCCACGTCAGAGATAATGCATGGTTAAATGCTGGAAACTGATTGTTGTAATATTTATGAGCTTGCTCGCTAACCTTATTTCAAGGAAAATCGGTGGCATGGTTAGTAATGTAGGATCGACCTAAGGGAGTTTCTAGAATGATTCATACAAGGGAGTTTGTATAGGAGTCTACTTATTGTTTAGTTTTTCCCACTGAACGGTGCATATAAATATCGTCTGAATGTTCCCATTTTATAATGTCAACTGGCTGTCACTTACAGTGAGTTTGTTATTTCGTTTTGCAATTGTTAAAAATGGGAGAAGATTGGTGCATTGAAAAACTAAATAATCTTCGTATAAAAGAGAATCGAATTGAAACACTCAATGAAATTCGGTTCCTCCTTAGCGATGGTATTTCTTTGGAAAATATTGTCACCGCAAAGCTCTTGAAATCATCAGAAATCTACGACTGTCTCGAAGATAATTCAGAAAGGTAAAGCAAAGACTGGAACATTGTGCAAACATGTTTAAAGGTTTAACTTTGTTATTTCAGGGAGCAGTGTGATTTGGCAATTGATATACTCTCCATATGTTTATCGCATCTGACAATTAATCAAGCGGACCTGCCCAGTCTTTTAGAGCGGTCTCTTCAACACAAAAAAGCAACAGTTCGGTCGTTAGCTCTGAACACTATATTAAAAGAGCTTAAAAAACACCCAAATGCAATTTTGCAAGCGGACCTCATACGAGTGGTCATTGAGTGCATACAAGAGCATGAGACAAGTGTTGGGGTGCCCGCTGTTGCTATTCTTTCCATAATTCTGTCAGATAAATTAGAGAACACAAGTTTTAAAGCAGACCTCATCAGTAAGCTCAGTCAAGACGATGTGGTTCGATGCAGGGTGTACGAGGTAGCGGTCAATTTGGCCAAGGCCTCTCCATCAAACCTGATTAAGGTGGAGGACATTCTGAATGCAGCTCTAGATGAGCTAGAACATGATGATATTCTTCTCCAAGTAAACATCCTAGAAATATTGGTGTCTCTCGCTGAACAAAATCACGGCCTTGTTTTCTTGGAACAAAGACAAGTTTTCGAAAGGATATCGAGGCGGGTTGAATCCATGCATCAAAACCCAATCGATCGCTTGCTGATTCCTGGCATCATGAACTTCTTTGGAAAGATCGCGTATTCTCAGCCTCAAAAGATTATTGTGGGCTACCCGAACATGGTTCAGTGCTTGTTCGAATGCCTGCATTCTGCGGATCCCTCTCTTCTACCAACAGCCTTTGCGACATTGGCCAACTTGGCGCATTCTCAACAAGGAAAAATCCTCCTGGAGACCCACTATGCAGACAATCTACGAGAAACATTTGCTGATTTCTTGTCGTATCTTAGAAATTTCCCGACGGAATTGAAGAACCATGCATTTAATTGTCTAGAAATTGTGTTCTCCTGTGAAGGTGATGTTTCGCTTGAGGCCAGGTGGGTGCATTTAAAATGACGTGTGGTACATTGAATTCAATTTGTTTTTACAGCAAAGTAATGCAGCACTGGTGTCAAATTCTGGCTGAGGGTGAAAGTCTTCAATTCCTGATGGACTTCTGTCGCAATCCCTTCCCAGACATAAAGGTTTCGTGTCTAAACTTTGTTCGCGCTATCTGTCGTTACAGCTGGGGAGTGACGGCACTGAAGAATACAGCTGGGTTTTTGGAGTATCTCTTGGATAGACGTATCGAGTTCGACAAAAATGCCAAGTACGCCAAGTATCAAATCATCGAGGTACTGTCGCACAGCAGTGCATTCGATATACAAACACAGCTTCAACTTAAAAAGTATGTAAACGAGGGACCTTATTATGTGCAAGGTCAAGTGGAAATTTCAGTTGAGGGCAGTTAAATATATAATCAAATTTTATCTCCAAAAACCTGTTTCACTTACTTGACTTAACAAATTATGATATCATGCTTAAAGCGTCCGACGTCCTAGTAGTTAGTTTATAGAGAACAACTAGGGAGAAGGATACTATCAATTGATGAGTGGAGAGAGGACTATAAGCTTCCTTAACCGGTTATATTATGCAGTTGTGTCCGGTCTGGAAATGAGCCAAAGTTCATACTACTCATATGCGTAGTCATTTCTTGCTGGTATAATTGTAACTTTCCCACATGAATTTTGCTACTTTAGGCTTTTAACACAGGTTGGAAGGATCTCTTCTGTAGACTGAAAAACGGCAACGAGAACCAAACTACCGCTGTCAGGCAGAATGTTCCTCTCAATATGGACGACGATAGACGAGAATTCCGCCCTTCAGACTTAGACGAGGTCAAGATAGCACTATCAAGACTGAACTCGAACTAAGCAGCAGCAGCGGGCAGCTGGAGATGATCTGGTAGGGCGCATGCACCAGATCATCTGTAAAATATAGTCGGAGGAAAGCATGGAAGATAAGTGCAATCTCCAAGAAAGGATACCCCTTAGTCTGCGCCAACTATCGAGGTATCGGTCTTCACAACATCGGACACAAGATCTGACGTTTTGCGTGAAGACCGGGGAAGTCCAACATCAAACCAAACGGCAGATCCTAGAAAAAAAAAAACAAGATGCAGATTGATTCCCACCACATATTTGTCGAGAGAGACGCAGAGAGACGAGCTATACAGCGTAATGTCTAGTTTTGATTTTCCTGCCAAGCTCGTTAGGTTGTGCAGGAAGACGATGGGGATTGCTCTGCTCCTCCATCAAGGTTGGTAACAAGCTCAACGCGAACTTCAATAAACAAAGGTTTTAGACAAGAAGACGCGTTGCCATGTAATTTCTTCAACATCGTCCTAGAGAAGATCGTGCAAAACTCACACGCCAACACTAGAGGCACAATCCTCCAGAAGTCCGTACAATTGTTAGCACACGGCGATGACATTAACGTGGTTGGTGGAACTTAGTCAGCCGTCAATGAGACGTTTGTAAGCATTGAGACGGAAGCGACTAAATACGGGGAAATCGAAGTACATATATGCCTACCTCAAGAAAGGGCATACGGCATAGACGTCTTGGGCAGAGCGTTCCAACGGCCATCGATAACTGCGATGTACTTTAGGACTTCAACTAGATAGACTCTGGAGTAAACCCTACGAATAACATCACTCGCAGATAACTCTTGCTAACCGCTGTTTTTTGGGCTCAAGAATCATCAGTAATAGAGCATTCTCTTGAAGGACCAAGTTGACTCCATATAGAGCACTGATGATCCCAGTCCTGCAATACGGAGTGGAGGCATAGCCAATCCCAAAAGAAGACGAACAAGTCCTTGGTCTCTTCGAGAGAAATGTTATGCCAGCGACCTTTGGCATTGTTTATATTGACGGGATCTGCAGGAGAAGATTCAACGATTAACTGTACGGGCTGTACAGAGACATGAGTCAAGCCAGGCGGATCAAACGCCTACATTGGCTGGGCCATGTAGAGCATATGCACAACCGAAGAATCTTCGAATCCGAACCTGTGGGTCAATGCAACAGAGGACGCACCTCAACTAACTTCATGTCTGAAACTGGAAACAGCTAGCCAGAGATCGCTATAGTTGGAGAGACTTTTTGATTGAAGCCCAGATCCGCTCCAGAGTAGCGCCATACAAAGCAAAAAAGCAAAAGAAGCCACTTTGTGGCTTTGTGAAAGCCATTTGAATGTTTTGGTTTTGCACATATCTAGTTCAAATTCGACCTCCAACTGACTAAGGCTCTCTGTCGAGTCGAAAGTTTTCTGCACTCATGTCTTTTGTAATACATGCCCGGATGGATCTTTCACGAGGCAGTAGAATGGTTTCGTTTAACTTTTGAGTCAATTTCCTGCCAAGTAGCTACCTCGTTGCATTGGAATTCATAAAAAAAGTCTTAAGTAAGATGGATGTTTTTGGAGTGAAGTGAGAAACGATCTGCGTAGTTTAAAACCCCTGCAGAAACAGAGAGAAGAGAAGAAAAGTACCTACAGAGACTGGATTCGTATGGGGGACTTTCTGCTCCTCGTGACCGGTAAACTGAGGCGCGAAGAACTTGCAATTGGTAGTGAGTCAAATCCAAACATGGTGTGTTGCTTTCCAATGAGGTGGATATTTTACGCAGATGGGACGGCCAAATTTCGGAGACTCAGTTCAGTTCAATCCTTTAATGCAATGGATAAAAAGGGAGTTTTATGCGGTTATTGCACCTCTTTTCAAAAAGGTGGGCAAAAGAGATCGCGCTGTCGAGCGCACCGAGTCACTAACAATGCTCGAAGAGAAAAAACTTCTGTCTAGAAAAAGCTTCTCAAACTCGGACGTTCGGAGACGGCATTAAAATGTCCATGAACCATGAAACATGGTTCAGATTTTTTCGGGATTCTTCTCGCACAATTTACAGAATCATTTAGACTCTTGAATATGTGTAGTGTCTTCCAAACAGAGATTCTGGCAACAGAAAGCGCTGCAGAACAGTTACAAGAAACCGATATCCCACCATTGGGGATTGTCTAAAACCTTTTTTTTTATTGAAGTTCGCCTTGAGCTTGTTACAAAATGGAGGAGCCGCAGAGCAAGTGCATGTAATCCTATTTCTAAGCTCCACTGAAGTCAATAGGATCCTGTACAACGAAATGAAGTGCTGTCATGAAAGGCGACTCATTGAGGTCCATCAGGCTCCAAACGGTCAAATTCTGCTGGGTCCCGGGCCACAGCACAATCGAAGGGACCGAAAGAGCGAACAAATTGACCAGACAAAGAACTGAAATGGACATTAGCTAAGCGGGTACGGCCTGCAACCACCGATCAGTGCATTGTGCCGGATGACAATTGTAAAAAAAGGCTCGAGGCTAGAGTGTTAGACGACAAGATCAGCATGGCCGCCGGGCATACGAAACTCGATCGGTATGTTCGTCGGAGTGAACTCAATGTCAAGCATCTACGTCTAAGAACGGAAAGAGCTATTCTTCGGTGGTTTGGACACATGGCACGCATCCATCACGTTGTCCGAGGCTTGCCTCAAGTGTGACTGCATCAAGAAGGCGACTCCTGGGCAGACGCAGAATGAGGTGGTGGGGCACAAATCCTGCTAAGTTAGAGTCGATTGCGAGAGATCGAGTGGCCTGGAGATCTCTAGTGCGTGCCAGACAAACACCTTCTCATCTCAACTTAGTGAGCTATTAAGTATCTGGTTTTCAAAGAACTTGCACGTTAACAAGATAGGACATTATATCTGTTATGACAAACCGCATTAAGTCATAGGCCGTGGTGGTTATCGTGTATATATCTCACCTCATTCGAGTCACTGACAATGCTCGCAGAGTATTCTTGTCTGGAAAAAGAGTCGGCATTAAAATGCCAACTATGACCTTGAACCATGGTTCAGATTTTTCGGGATTTTTCTGGCACAATTTACAGAATCATTTAGTGTCTCTGATATGTGTAGCGTCTTCCAAGCAAAGATTCTGGCAATAAAGCTGAACACTTAGAAGAAACCGATATCCTACCATTGCCTATAATCATATTTGTCAGCTCCACTGAGGTTAGTAGGATCCTTCAATACGAAATACAAGGATGTCATGACATGCGGCTCACTGAGGTCCATCAGGCTCCAAACTGTGAAACTGTGCTGTGTCCCGGGCCACAACACAATCGAAGGGAGCGAAAGAGCGAACGAATGGACCAGACAAGGAGCTGAAATGGATATCACCGAAGCGGACACGTCACTGCAACCACCGATCAGTGAATTGTGCGGGATCACAATAGTAAAATAAGGCTTGAGGCTTGACTATTAAACGACATGATCAGCATGGCCGCCGAGCATACGAAACTCGTCGGAGTGATTGCAGATCGACACTTTTCGATCGGAACAATGCTCCGGAAATGGAACCTGGAATTCAGCAATGTCTACCTTAGCTGCACCGGCGAGGAAGAGACCGATACGATTAGACATCTGCTTTGTCACTGCCCAGCCCTCCAGAATCGGCGACTAGCTAAGCTTGAAAATAGATTCATCGCAGAGACTGCGGTCATAGCATATAAAGGCATATCGGATCTTTTAAAATTAATAAAGAGTACAAGACGGACAACCAAGGTAACGCTTTACAAGACCTTAATCGTCCCAGTCCTGCTATATGGCGCGGAGGCATGGACTCTGTCAAAGGCGGATGAAGCAGATCTTGGTTGCTTTGAGAGGAAAATTCTTCGGGTGATTTTCGGTCCCGTCTGCATAGATGGTGAGTGGAGGAGGAGATATAACGACGAACTATACGGGCTGTTCAGCGACATCGACTTAGCCAGACGAGTGAAGATCCAACGATTGAGATGGCTAGGTCATGTAGAGCGGATGGAAACCAATGCTCCGGCCCGAAAAGTCTTCGAATCCACCCCGGATTGACGGCGCAGTAGAGGAAGACCGCAACTTAGGTGGCGCACGCAAGTGGAAAGGGACCTCAACCAACTTACTTACTTATCAGGCAGACGAACCCTGAAGGGTCTGAGCCTGAGCAATTGCTGCCTTCTATCGGTGACGGTCCTGGGCACGCTGCTTCCAGTCATCAAGCTGTCTTGCATCCGCGATGACTTGATCTTTGTACCGGAGGTTCGGTCTTCCTCTCCTTCTCGAACCAGGAGGCTTGGATTCGAAGACCCTCTTTGCTGGAGCGTTGTTGTACATTCGCTCGATGTGGCCGAGCCAGTGTAGTCGACGGATTTTTGCCTTCCGGACTACATCCACATCCTTGTACAGCTCGTAGAGTTCGCGGTTGTGTCTTCTCCTCCATTCGCCTTCCTCGCAGATGGGGCCATATGTCCGACGCTGAATTTTTCTTTCGAAGGCACCAAGAATCAGCTCTGCAACCTTACTTAATGTCCAGCTTTCGGCTCCATAGAGTAGGACTGGCAGGATAAGGGTTTTGTGGAGCATGACTTTGGTCCTTCGAGTCAGGAGTTTCGAGCCCAGTTGTTTTGACAGACCGAAGTAGCATCGGTTGCCAAGGGCGATTCTACGTCGGATCTCCACTACGATGTCATTCGTGGAGTTTACATTTGCCTCGAGGTAGACAAACTCCTTTACTACCTCGAAATTGCAGCTGTCGATTGTGACGTTTTGGGCTAGATGGTGTGCGGCGGATCGTTGTTTGCTCGACAGCATATATTTTGTTTTGTCCTCGTTGACTTTAAGACCAGCTCGTTTCGCCTGTTCCTCAATTGCCGTGAAAGCTTCCACGATGGCACGTTGGGACCGCGCGACAACGTCGATGTCATCCGCGTATCCCAACAGCTGGACTGACTTGTAGAAGATAGTGCCTTCCGTGTTGACTTCTGCCCGCCGCGCTATCTTCTCCGGTACCAGATTGAAGAAATCACACGACAGCGCATCTCCTTGCCGAAATCCGGTGCAGGTTTCGAACGGTTCAGAGGTTTTTGAACCGAACTGCACGGTGCATCGCGTATGTGTTAGCGTGGTGCGACACAACCGGATCAGTTTTCCCGGGATCCCGAATTCGGCCATCGCTTCGAATAGCTCCTTGCGATGAATGCTGTCGTATGCGGCTATAAAATCGATGAACAGATGGTGAGTATCGATTTGAAGCTCGCTGGTATTCTCCAGGATCTGCCTTAGTGTGAAGATTTGGTCTGTAGTCGATTTGCCGGGCAGGAAGCCGCACTGGTAAGTGCCGATCAGTGCGGTGCAAAACGGCTTTAGACGTTCACACAGTACGCTGGATAGGATCTTGTAGGCGACATTGAGCAGGGATATACCTCTGTAGCTCTTGCAGGAGATAGGATCGCCTTTTTCGTGGATGGGGCATATGGAGCTGATATTCCAGTCGTCGGGCATGCTTTCATCTTCCCAAATTCGGCAAATGATTTGATGCATGCTCCCTACCATTACATTGCCCCCAGCTTTGAAAAGCTCCGATGGTAAGCCATCTGAGCCCGCGGCTTTCTTGTTATTCAGCCTTTTAATGGCTGTACCGACTTCTTCAAAGCTAGGTGGGAGGACTTCTTCGTCGACTGGAGTTGGGATTTCCTGGTTCCCTATCATTCTCTCCTGGTCAGGCCCGCTAAGCAGCTGTTGGAAGTGCTGCTTAAACGCATCCACTATTCCCTGTGGGTCCGTAACTAGGTTACCCTCGCAATTTCGAAGAGCCTGAATGCCTTTCCTAAAGTCTGACCTCAACCAACTATGCGTGCGAAACTGGAGACAGCTAGCTTAAGATCGAGCTGGCTGGAGACGCTTGTTGGTTGAGGCCCAGGTCCACCCCACCTTAAGTAAGTAATTAAGTAACAAGGCGGTTTCAACCACAGCACGACATGACAGGTTATGAGATCGGATTCACAAATGGGGCCCTTGACCTATGAGTGGTCAACCATCACAATATCCTTCCAAAACCTAACGTCGTGTTTTAGTACTCAGCCAGTACCTGTAAGGTACGAGAGACTGTATGGAAATACTACACAGTTCACAGTCTTCGTTAACCCTCTGTAACACGATCAAGTGTGTAATCACTCATTTTTAATTAAAATATTCCTCTTAGTTAGTTGCAACTGATGGAAATCAAATAATCTTGTAGTGTGAAATATCTTCAAGCAAATGTGTAAAGTTACTACAACCATGACGTTAAAACACGATGCATCATAACCGTTGCTTAAAAACTACTCGACACGACGGACTTGTTTTTTAGTTAAATTGGAAAAGTTATCTGCTGATTTATTGCCTAGAAAATGGGAAAGAGTACCGAAATAAACATAAAAATCCTATTCGCCTCACCTTGAGTTGTGTGTGCAGAAAATGCAACCTTAGAGCATATTTTTTATTACCACACCAGCAATCATAATGTCATCTAGAGGAGTCAATTGGAGCGGGAATTTTTCTGTGAAAAGCAACCATTTTCAGGCATGGTCAACCTTAACAACTCCGCAGACAATGAGAAAATAAGAAAAGGGTCGACGATAAATCGCACAAATGCATCTGACCGAAAAATTAAATGTATCCTTTCAAAAGGCACGTTCATTCATATAAAAATATGAAAAGTGATTTATTGGTTTGTAGGTAAAAATGTGTGGTACATACGTGTACGTACCATATCTTGGGCATTTTCAAGTCAAATGCCGCGTCAACCAAATCTGCTAAACAGCTTATTTTGGGGTGCTGTTCGGGAAAATCATCCTCTGTGAAATCGATTCTGGGGCAATACAGACAAATACACACAATATAGAATTCAGTATTCAAGCTTATTAGAATCAAATGTGAATGCATTTGAGAAGTATCAAAGGATGTTAGGATAGGTTAGGTTGTAGTGGCTGACTGCTAAGGGCAGTCACACTTAAAACAGAGTAGGCCCATTGTGATACCACGCCGATTGACTTCTCCTAACATCGGAACCAGTTGGTGCTGCTGATGAACCGATTTAGTTGGCCAATGGTGGCACTGTTAGCTCGTTACGGCCGCTGAAGTAGTAGGCCCCTAGGTGTAGGAACCCACGACTAGCCAGAGCGCTGCACGAGCAGAGTAGGTGATGAGTATTTTCTGCCTCCTCTTTATCCATGCAGCTACTGCAGAAAGCATTATGCGGGGCGCCCATCCTGTGAGCATGAGTACCAATTGCACAGTGCCCGGTTACGACTCCTATGAGAGTCCTTAATGAGTGTTTGCTGAGTCTAAGCAGACTGAGTGACCGTTATAGGCTAAGTGATGGCCAGGCAGGTGGTGCCTTCTAGCCATTTGTCATTGGTGGTTTTGATTGTGTGAATCTGTAAAAGATGGTAGACCGTAGCGATCGGCATTGAAGGTGGTACTCCTGCTATTGATAGGGATGGGGTTGTACCACACCTGGCGAGTTCATCGGCTTTGCTGTTTCCTTGTATGTCACAGTGTCTCGGAACCCACATGAGGTGAATGTTAAAATGATCAGCCATCTCATTAATAGACAGCCTGCAATTAAGGGATGTTTTTCAGTTAAGCATGACATTTTCCAGCGATTTTATAACGGCTTGACTGTATTAACTGTCCCTTTTTGATAATACGTTGATTTTGAGTCATGACAACGCCTCTTTAGTCGCTGTGGTTTCTGCCTGAAAAACGCTACAGTGATCAGGGAGCTTCCAAGAGATAACAATGTTAAGATCTTGGGAATAGTCACCCGCACCCACACCTTCGTTGGTCTTCGATCCGTCTGTGAAGGAAGTTGAATTCCTTGAGAATGGTTGAGTGGGCGATGTTGAGTTCAGACCACAGTCGGAGTGTTTTGAGTCTCAGGGCTGTGCTGGCTGCTACTTGTTTTCCGAATAGTTCCAGTGGTGAAAGGTGGAGGAGAATACTCAGTGCGTCTGACGGAGTACTTCTCATTGCTCTGCTGACGAACAAGCATGCCAGTCTTAGTACTCGATTGAGTGCCTTGCAGTTGATAGCTTTGTTTAGTGCTGTCCACCAAACTGAGACTCCATACAGAAGTGTTGGTCCGACAATCGAGACGAAAATCCAGTGAGCGATGCGTGGTTGTAAGCCCCATTTCCATCCAATTGCATGTCCGCTTGTTTGTGTCCATGCTTCCAGCTTGTCGAAGGCATTCTGCATTTTTCTCTTATTTTCTTATCTTATTGTAGCCGATTTTGTGCAGATGAGAGTCTGTGTGCTGGAATAGTTTGCCTAATATATTGGTATATAAGTTTCGCCAAGATTTTCAGGAGAAATGAGGAGAGACTGATAGGTCTGGCATGGGAGCTTTGGAAATAAGCACTGCGTTGACCTTTTTCCAGGAGCTGGGAACATGACCTAGACTCATACAGCCTTTGAAGATGTTAAGAATCCAAGGCATGGTCCGCTGTTCTTTGGAGCTCCGCAGGGATGATGCCGTCAGGTCCTGCTGACTCGAAGGGCTTAAAGCTTGACAGTGCTCACATGACAGTTGTGTGACTGATATTTATGAGGTTAAAACGGGGTTTTTGGAAGAGATACGACATTGGCTCTAGTTGAGGAGTTGCGCGGAGAAGGGTTTCCTCACTGAATGACGTCCAGGTCTCGACAGAATCGCCAGATCGAAGACTTCTTCGATCTTAGCACAAAACAATCTTCAAGAGATTCGTTGGGCCTTTCTCAGTCCACTGATGGGTTCAATTAGGTTGATGAAGTCCAGCTGCTCGTAGCCAAACGAATCTGCTTCCCAAATGAATGACGATCAGAAGAAAATCTACTCTTGATCAATCAAAAATGGATTGCTATCAAACTCAAAAAATAGCAAGTCATTCCAATTTCAAAAAATCGATCGATCTTTCACCTGACATAGACCTGAAAAATTTTCAGATTAAGGCAGTCGAGTCTACTGCTAGTTTTGAATATGTTGTTAATCGTGATCTGTCTGGCTACAAGCACACAAACATGGTCATTGGCCGTATTTCTGATTGACTGCGGAAACTGTGGTTCTATGCATATTTTACTCCGCTAGCAACACGCAAGAAGTTTGTATAATAACAATATGGGTAGCGCTACAGCCCCAGTTGTACTCTCCCCAATTTGCTGCATACAGTCAGTGAAGGAAACTCTTTTGGAACTCAGTCATGTCGGCTGCAAGCCAATAGCCTATGCAGGAGGGTCCTCGGCCCCAAATGGATACTGAAACTCCAGAATGACACACAGAATGTATACAGCAGTCGGTACACCAATCCTAGAATACGTCAACTGTGTATAGTGGCCAGCACTGAGAATCAATGAAAGTCTGAAAAAGATAAGTTGAGCCCTCAATTCCACGCATTCTGTCTACAGCTGCTTCCCGCGTTCTTATTAGGAATTTTATCAGTAAAATCATAGAGCTTGCTTAGCCATTGCAAAAAAAATGCAGATTTCGCAAGGATGGTAAACACTCAGCAGAGTTCCATAAATGTCGGAGTCCGGGATCATCGGATCCTCGCCGATGATATAGCACATGCTATTGATCTCTCACAAGTTGAAGGGACCTACAGATTTATGCCGACTCCGAACGGCCACGTTTAAGAAACTTTTTCTAGACAGGATATACTCGACGAATTTCGAACCTACGACGTCGAGGTCGGGATCGACCCACATACCCACAACGCCACGGGCCGCCTTATATTGCCACTTGCAACATATGCCGAAGTAGTATACAGTAATCTTGACTCATTATCCCAGCGTAAATTGCTGATGCTGTGCGTTACATCTATGGTGTTGATCGATACGAGCACACATCTGTGTACGTCTGTCTCGTGCCTTGCTGGGCTGTAACTCGCTACAATACGTCAACGCAAGAAACTGCATGTTCTTGCATAAAGTAATTAATAATCGTAGTCCGGCGTATTTTTATTAGGTCTATAATAATTAATTTGTGCAGAGAGAGTGAGTCAGAGCAGTGAGTCTTGGCTGCCAAGCTGGCATGAGACAACAATAGCACGCACTACACGAGTGATTGCTGAGAAGCTAGGCCCTGGCTCTCTACGGGCTGTAGCGCCATGTTAGCTGCAAAATGCCATTGGATGCAAGTGGGGCTTACAACATCGATTTTCGACTCGATTGAGACCAACCAAATGCAGTCCCAGTTTGGTGGTCAGGACTAAACAAAGCTATCAACTGCAAGGCACTCAACCGAATACTAAGACTGGCCTGCTTGTTCGTCAGCGGAGCACTGAGAAGTACCGTCAGACGCACTGAGTATTCTCCTTCACCTTTCACCACTGGAACTATTCGGAAAACAAATAGCAGCCAGTAAAGCCTTGAAACTCAAAACACTCCGACTGTGGTCTTGTCGCATTGATCAGCATTCCCTCCAGATTGGATTGGATGTCTGATAGGCACACGTTGGATGATCCTCTGCGTATTTTCACAGACGGATCGAAGACCAACGAAGGTGTGGGTGCGGGTGTCTATTTCCAAGATCTTAACATTGTTATCTCTTGGAAGCTCCCTGATCACTGTAGCGTTTTTCAGGCAGAAACCAAAGCGATTGAGGCTTTGTCATGGCTTGACAACAACGTGATATCAAAATCGGATATCACCATCGGACAGTCAAGCCATTATAAAATCGCTGGAAAATGTCATGCTTAGCTCAAAAACATCTCTTAATTGCAGGCTGTCTATTAATGAGATGGCTGATCATTTTAACATTCACCTCATGTGGGTGCTGAGACACTGTGACATACCAGGCAGTTGCAAAGCCGATGAACTCGCCGGGTGTGGTACAACCTCATCCCTTTCAATAGCAGGAGTACCACCTTCAATGCCGATCGCTACAGCCTAACATATTTTAAAGATTCACACGATCAAAACCACCAATGACAAAAGGCTAGAAGGCACCACCTGCCTGGCCAACACTTAGCCTAAAACGGTCACTCAGTCTACTTAGACTCAGCAAACACTCATTAAGGACTCTCACAGGAGTTGTAACCGGGCACTGTGCAATTGCCACTCATGCTCGCAGGATGGGCTCCCCGCATAATGATTTCTGCAGAAGCTGCATGGATGAAGAGGAGATATAAAACACTCATCACCTACTCTGCTCGTGCAGCGCTCTGGCTAGTCGTAGGTTCCTACACCTAGGGGCCTACTACTTCAGCGGCCGTAACGAGCTAACAGTGCCAGCATTGGCCAACTAAATCGGTTCATCAGTAGCACCAACTGGTTCCGATGTTAGGAGAAGTCAATCGGCGTGGTATCACTATGGGCCCACTCTGGCTTAAGTGTGACTGCCCTTAGCAGTCAGCCACTATAACCTAATCTAACCTTGGTCCTAATATTGACCCCTGTGGAACGCCTATATGAACATTCAGAAATGACGAACAATGTTTCCCCCCTCCCTTTGTGAGCGCTCAGAAAGAAAACTTCTCACTAAGCGAACCGGCCTTTCACCGAAGCCGAAATTGTTTAATTTATTTTTTTTTAATTTCCAACAGAAAATGTCCTGATTTACTTTATCTTCCATTCAAGACAAATAATAGACACAACATTCGAAGAGTGTTCTAAAATGTACATATGTTCATTTTTATGTAATCTCGTATAGATATGATTTAAATTAACTCATTTATTCAATATCCCTCGTCCTTATTTATTATCTTTATGAAGCAATTGATTCCATCGCACAACTTCCGTCAGTTTTCTCAAATTAGAGACATTCCTTTTTATTGCCGTATTTTATGTCTTCATAGATGTCAAGATACTTCCCTGTACATATCTACCCGCACATATGTACATCGTTATGTAACAAACCAGTCCCTTATTTTTTTTTGTTTCATTTCCGTTTTATTTTTCAATTTAAATTTGATTACCAAGAATGTTCGTCGTTATGTTTCTTTGAGTGAAACACTAATAATACGAATTCACTTTACATGCCAAGACCCTGCGCACATTCACATATCTTCCATCGTCTCGCATACTTCAAGTTACATCTCTTTACCACAAGCATTTATGGGGTTGTTTTCTGTTGATTGTATGGCTATAAAAGTTTCAAACCTTTGGAACGGAACGAAAACATTAGGGGAGACAAACCGGTGGTCGATGGTGGTTGAATGGCATGGCTGCTAACTGCTATCACCCACATCTCTGTCGCTACGCTGCTCTCAGCCACTGGGCGGAAGCCATTTTGTTGGGGCTAAATAAATAATTCTGTCCACATTATTTTCAGTGAGAGCGGGACTAAGGACAAGAGACAGTCACACTCGTACTTGTATGTATAACTGTATATAGTCACATACAATGTATGTACCGGGGGGGGGGGGGGGGGAGGTGGTTGGGTATTGTATTCATTCCAAGGGAACTTTTCCGTCATATCCTGGCGAGGGGGGCTGTGTTGTCAGCCCCAAAATTAAGGGTGGTAAATTAAAATGTATTTGAGTGGTGGTGCCGAGTATGAGACGACGATGCAAGAATTGCCAATTACGATATAGGACTTTGAACAACACAGCCTCCTTGGGTTTGTCATTCCACCGCAGATACGTAGGCAGACAGAGCTTTGTGATGGGGCGATGCTTCTAAGTACAAATTGTATTTTCTCCCACATGGTGGTGGCATAAATTAAATTCTGAATAAGTTTCACTGAGCCCGGAGAGTTTTTCACCGGGTGATTTGATGGAGGCTCCGAACCTTCATCTGGGGTATGCTACGAAAGCAGTATCGTAACCATTTTTCTCACTCAAATGTTTCGATTTAGTTTTTCGGTGATTTTGATTTATTCGCAGCGATTAGTGGACGAACATGCGGTGGCGTGTAGTTTGCGTCCGATGGTCGTGATTTGGATCCTAGAGTAATAGTAAGGTTGTGTGCATGTTCATACATCCGGAAATATCCCTTGTTCATATACATACGTGCATACGTACCGATGTATGAATAGATACTTGGTTTACATGCATACACTGGGAGATGCTTAAGTGGAGGATGATGATTGAGTGTTTTGGGGGCAATAATGGGTGTTAATATAAGAGTCATTTGTTTTCGTTTGTAATTTGCGAAGGCTTTTCTATTTTGGAAGGTGCAATTTATTCACCTATTATAATGATTTGCTTGTTACGAAGCTGACGTGGGCAATGGGGGTGTATTTTTTCGAACAAGGGTAAGAGCGAATTATGTTAGACGGAGACTGATATACAATTTAACTGACACAATCTCTTTGTGTTCGAGTTTTGTGGACTTTGTCCAGCCAGCTGTCTGATGGTGTCACAGTTCACTTTTCCCATTCGAAATTAAATTCTACAAATCGAATTTCCGTCCGCAGTACCGTCAAAAGAATTTACTTGTATTCAACTTTAATTCTATTGGGATCGCAATAAGTCCCTGAGTATCAAAGCAGACCCTCTTTGAAGCTGTTGCCCCAGTTGCATTTATAGTTCTCGCCACAACAGCAAGGCATACTTCATCTTTAAGCCGTCAACGTCTGAGACAAGTCTTACGACGGTTTCAAAATCATCTGGGGCTGGGACTTCTCTATTGAACTTGCAACAGAAAATGGACGGACAACACAAGTGGTTGGCGTCACCCTCGGAGCCTAAAAGGCAAAAACCAAGTGGTGAAATGTCGAATATTGCCAATAGGCTCATCAGGCCGTATACTGAAGTGCTGAAAAGGCGACACCACATGCTGACGGCGGTATCTCTCCACTGAATTGGAAGAAGCTGGAGTAGGCGATAAACGATATCTATCTGAGCCTGGTCCTGGAAAACGGAGGCCTTGCGCATGTAGAGCGCGACGGAGGATGGCACCAGAGTCACAGAAAGCTTGTGACTTTCACCTGCCAGAGATCAGCTGACCTCTTAAAAACAGTCATAAGCAGACTGGCAGAGGTTTGGAAGGGTGCGCGGCTCGAAGTCAGTAGACGCAGGACCCGTACTCTCGAACCCAACCGTACGTTTCTAAACCAAGCATTTGGTTCATATATAACAGCAAATCAGTGTCTCCCTCAGACCAAGGCCACCACCAACATACATGCAGGATGTTCAAATGCGTAAGACGTTTAGGAATGCATTATGAAGACTACTTAAGCATGTGCTACAATAATATAAAAATATGGGTGGCGCTGCAGCCCGTAGAAAGCCAAGGTCTTGCTAGTACAGCAAGCACTCGTGGTGTAGTGTGTACGTGCTGTTATTCCTACAGGAGAGAAATTCCGTGGAAAATCGCTGTCCTTCATCTCCGCGCTATTGTCGTCCATTAAAAATTGATTTTCAAAAAGGGACCGATGAACCTGTAATGATCGGAAAAGATATTACAGATATGTACACAAATTCAAAATCTGCATGGGTTGTTGTGAAACATGAAACGATATTTTAAGTGGACAGCTGAAGAAAGGGGAGCTAAAAATTGGCCTTGCATGGGGCGCTCATTTGGATCGGACCGGGCCTCCTCCTGACATTTACAATTTCGGTAGACATTTCGATGAGATTGTTCTTCTTCTGCAGGATCCATACTGCGAGCATTAATGTCAATTACGAAGAGTCCGGTTGTGATGCGTCCTGAATTAAGGTCTGCTAGGTCTGAAGAGATATAGTACTGGCTGTATTTCTTTTGTCTTGAGGCAGGTGGTGCCTTCCAGCCATTCGTGATTGGTTGTTATATCTTAAGAGGATGCTAGGAAGCGATCGACATAAACGGTGGAAGATCTTGTATAACATCTTGCCAGTTCATTGGTTTTTCATTTAGAATTCAAAGGTTCGATGCAAAGTTACAAGAATTGACGGGAAAACGAAACAGATTTCGCATATAAATTGTAGGTATATAGGGGGTATACCGGTTCGAAGTGAGCGTCAAGATACAAATGTCTCGATAGGGAACATTTGTTGTGAACGAGCCCTTGTTTTTTTGAAAAATATTTAGTATACATCAAGTCATTGAGCAGACAAAATCATAATTTTTCATCGTGTTAAAAATGCCGAATTTTGTACCAGAAAGTGATGATTTGCGGAAAGCATTAATTTTTTGTTTTCATTTGAAGAAAAATGCTGCAGAGTCGCATCGAATGCTTGTCGAGGCATATGGTGATCATGCTCTATCAGAGGCAACATGCAAAAGATGGTTTCAACGGTTCAGAAATAATGATTTTGATGTGAGAAATGAAGAACGTGGAAGACCACCAAAAACGTTTAAAGACGCCGAATTGCAAACGATATTGGATGGAGATGACACAAATGGCAGCGCTGTTATATGTTGCACAACAAACAATTTCTGACCGTTTAAAAGCTATGGGAAAGATCCAAAAGTGTGGGAAATGGGTGCCACATGATGATGGAAAACCGTAAGTACTTGTGAAATTTTGCCTCAAAGACACGTAAGAAAATCGGTTTTGCATCGGATTGTTACTGGCCTTAAAAATGGATTTATTTTAAGAATCCTAAACGGAAAAAATCATGGATTAATCCGGGACAACCATCAACATCGACTGCAAAACCAGATCGATTCGGCAAGAAGACAATGCTGTGTGTTTGGTGGGACCAGAAAGGTGTGGTGTCCCACGAGCTCTTAAAACCTGGTGAAACCGTTAATACTGACCGCTACCGACAACAAATGATCAATTTGAACCATGCATTGATCGAGAAACGACCAGAATTGGCCAGAAGACACGGCAAGGTAATTTCGCTCCATGACAATGCACCTGCACACAAAGCAAAACCGGTTCAGGATACAATCAAAACACTTGGCTGGGAGCAGCTACCCCACCCGCCGTATTCACCAGACTTGGCTCCTTCCGACTACCATTTGTTTTCATCGATGGGACATGCATTGGCTGAGCAGCACTTCGATTCCTACGAAGAAGTCGAAAATTGTGTGTCTGATTAGTTTGCTTTAAAAGACAAACAATTTTACTGGCGTAGTATTCACAAATTGCCAGAAAGGTGGTCAAAATGTGTAGAAAACAATGGCCAATACTTTGAATAAAATGTTTTTACTTTCCCATTAATAATTAGTGTTTTATTTTCAAAAAAACGCTCATTTCATACCGGTATACCTGGAGTCAGTGGAGTCTCCCTGAGTCGATTGTCTAAATATATCAAAATTAGTTCGAATTAGAATAAGTTAAAAGTTCGACTAAGAGGATAGGTTACCGCTGGATGGGGGAGTATCTACCCTTGGTTATAGGGCTCCCATGTTCGACTTAATGTTTTTATCTGGGCTTCAATCATCATCACACATCACAATGGACCAACAACGGTATTAGAGTGCTGGCAATTTCACTGACAGCCCAATAACCTAATCTAACCCAGAGGATTGTTTTTTGTGTGGAAAAATGGGGAGAATGTCAAAATAAAAAAATGTGAAACCGCAAACAAAAAATTCGAGTTAGAGAGAAATTCCACTTAAGAAGAGTACACTGTACAATGGAAAATGTTAAGTATTTTATTTCGCATTTTGATAAGAACTTATCATGCAGCAGCATGTAAGGAATTCTTGATGTAAACTACCGTGTCCAGAATAGCTAGATTCCGGTTGTTATTTAATCGGGCACCGAAACCATAAAACCGATTTAGCGACCACCGTGACGCGGGAGAACATCGACGACTTCATTTACTTTGGGAGCTGTAAATAGTACGGACAACATCAGTACCGAGATTAAACAAAATCACTCTTGCCAACCGCTGTTTCTTTGGGCTCAAAAGGCAATTGAGTAGTAGAGCCCTCTCTTGAAGGACCAAGCTCACATTATATATAAGAACTTGATCATCCCTGTCCTGCTCTGGCGCGGAAGCCTGCACTATCTCAAGAGCGGATGAAGAGGCACTTTGTCCTTTCGAAAGAAAAGTTCTGCGTTCAATCTTTGGTCATGTGTGCGTTGAAGGTTTCTGGAGAAGAAGATTCAACCACGAATTGTACGGGCTGTACAGCATCATGAGTCTAGTACGGCGTCTACGGATTCAACGCTTAAGACGGCTAGGCCATGTTGAGCGCATGGGCAACACTGCCCGAAGAGTCTTCGACTCCGAACCAGTGGGTTTGGGATGGCGCACTCGAGTGGAGAAGGACGTCAACCAACTTGGAGTGCGAAATTGGAGGCAGCTGACTAAGGATCGTGCCAGCTGGAGAGGAATGTTGACCGAGGCCCAGGTTCACCCCGGACTGTAGCACCATAAGAAGAAGTGACGCAGGAGAAGATACCATCAGTAGGTTGCAAGAGATCTGGTGTAACTGGTGGTGGAGCTATTGATGGTGGCCTTTCCGACTGTCAATTGTCGTTAAATGGTAAATGTCGGCAGTCATCAGAAAAATCCACAAATGTTTCGAAGAGCTCTCGATTTTCTAGAAAAAGCACAACATTTGGTTGCATGCTGCTTCTCCGAGAATCGATTGGGAGGTAATGCCAGCCACTTGCTAGCTACCTCGAGCTCTCTCCGCAGAATGTAGCGACGAGGAAGTAGTGATGAGATCCTTCCCCTCTTGGCTATCTATGCTGAGCGTTTTAACGAGGAAAATAAAAATGATGAGGTCTTGTATGATTCCCTTTTCAGAGAGTTAGAAGCTCTATCAAATATTTTATCGGAACAGAAGAAATGATATCCTCTGAAGCATGGGGTATATGCTAGCTTGCTTTGTTAGCAGCCTCAAATAACACAAGACATATTTACCTATGCACATCTTTGTTTTCATACAACCAAATATATACCATCGCTAATATGTACATATATCCTAGATAAGTGAGTACATATGCTCCCCTAAAGGACAAAGTGCACGACGACAACGCAATTGTACAAATCGTATTATAAAGTGTCCGTTGAGCTACAAAAAGTGTTACCTTTTTACTCGCGCTGTTTCAGATCAAAGGATCCTCGCTCTTCTGTTGTGCAGCAGTGTATTAAATCGAAATAAAAAGAAGCGCGCACTGAGTGACATCGAGTTCTACATTTCTTTATTGTCATGTCGTGGATGCAAAATAATTACATGAGTGCAAAAAACCCCTGAGCTGCAACTGCAAGAAACGCATTTCTGCTCCGTGAAGTGGGAACGCACCCCCAGGCAGTGGTCACTTCCGTTCTCTTAGCTGGCGTCGTTGATTGCGCGAACCAGTAGCAATAAGAATTGTTTCGCATTAAATTAAGTGATTAAGTCCAAGTATGACGGTGTGTGAAACATATGGACACCCTTAGGGCAAATACGAATTTAATTTTCGTTTTTTGTTGCCTAACTGATTTTTAGACCTTAATGAGTTACTACAGTTGAGCTCGAGCGCTCTGTATCTGGGCGACATTTGATGGGTTTTTCATTCACTAGTTACACATAAATGAATACAGACCATTCATATGTAGGCTTGTGATTGCGAGAGCTGGACAAAAGAAAACCTACCTGCAATCAAACAGTAGCTTAATGATGAGAAATTAAAATAGAGTACGGGAAAGATGAATGGCAAGGCTGAAAATGCTCAGTGCTCCTCACACACTTTTTTGCCAGTTTAAATGGAGCTGCGATAATTGCAAGCGTAATTAGCGAATGGTGTAAACACTCATTTTAAAATAGGATACGCATTTTCGCGCAAATGTGCGAATAAAAAAACATTTAATGGCAACTTTATGTGCATGTGTGTAAATGGAAGCATGTGAGCTTAGAAGAGATATGGGGTGCAGTTCCGAAAAGTACTGGTCTAGTTGCAATGTTCCTTAACACTAGAAAGACGGAAATCGATCGTCTTACCTAGAGAGATGGTAAGGATCATTTGACCCCATACAATGCAAATTAAGATTTTGATCTAATAAATCATTTAAAAGCGCTTACCATTGTGACACAAAATTTGCTTTTGACTGTTTATCTTTTCCACATAAAGGATTCTCGCAAACATCGAACTGACTACTAGATTGACTATTAGAGCTGGAAATAAAAGAGTGGCGTCTTTTACTTTTTTTATAATGTGTGCGTGCTCAAGTGGTTATTAATAATAGTAATAATATAATATGGGAGCCCGTAGGGGGCCAGGGCCTAGCTTCTCAGCAACCACTCGTGTTGTGCGTGCTATTGTTCTCACACGAGTGGAAGGGACCTACAGTTTAATGCCGACTCCGAACGGCTTGATTGAGAAGCTTTTTCTAGACAGGAAATACTCTTTGAGCATTGTCAATAACTCGGAAGAGGTGGGGCCGTGAACATAGTTTTTGTCGCTCAGAGCTGGAATCGAACCTACGACGTCGAGGTTGGGGTCGACGCACATACCCACAACGCCACGTTCCACCACTCTCAAGTGGTTATTAATACCCTTAATTGTCCGAACTTGTGCACATTGGTCTTAAATATCTGCGGATTGTAGTCTATAGAAAATATTGGGCTGAAAAGAACGTTCCAGAAATGTTTAAGCCAGAAATGACTGCAATGCAATAATCCGACGCATGAAATTCTCCCATGAACAAAAGTTGAGGCAAAAAGTGCTACAATGTCCCAAGGGTAGCAAAAACTCTTGGTCATTTGTGAAAAACATAAAGAATTCAGCTGTCAGCTCTTTGGACAAAGACAAACTGCTTGCAGCCCGCTCAACACTGCCAGATTGTAATTTGTCCCCACCTGTACTCGAGAGCGTTGGTTTTACCATCGGACAAATTCACTTCCGCACTCGTACAAGTGCAAGAGTACTTAAAGATCTCGACGTGCACAAATCCGCTGGTCCGGACGGTATTCCCCCAATACTTCTGAAGAGGTGTTCTTTTTCGCTGGCAAAACCACTGCGTAAGCTTTTTCATCTATCCTACTCTTCTGGTCTCTTTCCGAGTAGATGGAAAACAGCATTTGTCCAGCCCGTCCCTAAAAAGGACGAATCTTCGTCACCCACCTCGTACCGACCCACAGCCCTTACGTCCCTTCATTCTAAGGTCATGGAAACGCTGATAAATCGTCAGCTTAAGAAATATCTTGAAGCGCGGAAGCTTCTTAATGACCGACAGTATGGCTTCGGCAGCAACAGGTCCACTGGTGATTTGATGGCTTATCTCACAGAAAAGTGGAACCAATCTTACCAAAATAGAGGCTTTTGCCAGATAGTTGCGCTTGGCATTTTGCGCTAAGCATTTGACAGAGTTTGTCATCAAGCTCTTTTGTCGAAAATGCGTGCTTATGGTGTTGATGAGTCTCTGCTTCTATGGATTAGAAATTACCTCCCGAACCGTTCAATTCAAGTTGTTCTGGATGCGTTCCAGTCAAGTTGTGATATTCACAAAATAAATGCTCAAGTCCGCCAAGGCTCTGTTCTGTCTCCGACACTCTTTCTCGTTTTTATAAATGATCTCCTGTCTGCCACTTCTAACCCAATCCACTCCATCGCTGATGACAGCACCCTCAGCTTTTCATATTCGTTCCAAAATCCACGACCGTTCCCTTCGGACGTAGTATTGGAACGGCAGCGTGTGTCAAGCACATTGAATTGTGCGACCTTGACTGGGTTAGGAACAACAGAGTGAAATTCAATGCTTCCAAAACGCAATGCTGTCTCCAAAGCGAACCCGTGATAATCAGCCATTATCCATGAAGGGCGCTTGTATCGACGAAACCGGAAAACTGTCCATCCTTGGTATGTACGTCAACACAACACTTAGTTGGAACGATCACATATTCGAGGTCGTCAAAAATGCTGCGAAATGCTTAGCTTTCCTTAATCGATGTAGGAAATATTTCTCCCCCTCTGATTTGGCTTTAATCTCTAAGGCGTATATTCGCTCTAAGCTTGAGTACAACGCTCATATCTGGTATGGTGCATTTTTTTTTATGTTTATTTTATTTTTCAATTCATTTACTTACATGCTAGACAAAAATGCTTAAAACTAGCTTAACTAATTGGACAAACGTTCTTACATCTGAACTACTACTGTCTCGAGCAGAGATCGCTCTACTGAACCGGAGGAGATCCTCATGACTGCGAGCGACATCCCGTTCGTACTGGAGTCGCCTGTCCACTGTTCGGCGTACGACGTAAAAGATTACAGGACATCCGTATGGATCCTGTATTAGGCCAATTGTGCCGAGATAGAGGAACGCCTCGGGAGGAATAAAGCCGGAAAGACGCACACTTTCATGGTACATTGTTGTTGGGTAATAAGGCCCCCAGATCAGACTGTTGGAAGAAGTCATAACTCGTGCAATATGCCTTCTGATCAGCTTAATAATAAAATTATCTATACTGTTCAAGTTCGCCTCGTTGTACAGGACCTCATTGGGATAGTACTAGTTAACTCACAACAATATTGCACCGGACAGGAAACACGCGCAGACGATACTTACACGCGCCGCCGTCAATTCGACACGTCAGCAGCTTTCCCGCGATCAACGAGCAACGACCGCCCAGCTTTCCCACGACAACAGGTAATCGGATCGAGCAAGGTGCAGAAGCGGAATTGCAGTCGCAGCAATAATTTTATATTTAAGGTAGCTCTAAGTTATTTCGATGTTCAGTCATTTGTGAAAAGGCAGAACCGCTGCCAAAATAATAAAGATTTTTTTTATAAATGTAAAACTTTAAATAGTTTAATTTACTTCTTGAACTGAGACTCGGGTGTACCATACAGTCCGAAGGCACTGTCTCTCGAAAACCTCATCTTTTAAATCTGGGATGGACTCAATTTGAACCACAGTGGACAACCGTATGCCATAATTGGCCGGATGAGAGCCATGTAGGAGAGTACCTTACCCTGGTATCAAGTTGGCTGCTGTAAAGCAACCTCCTTGTCACAGCAAAGGTTTTTTGGCTTTGCCCAGAGCAATATCTTCATGTTTGTCAAAATACAGATATTGATCCAACCAAATGCCAAGATATCTAACTACATTTTTCACATCTAACAATCGTACCTGCGGGTCGACAATGCCGAACTTACGCCAGTTTGAGCGCGTATCACTTGATGCCATGTACAACGGGGTCCTGAAAAGGATAGTTTCACACTTCTGGAAGTTGATAATCAACTTCCAGTCGTCGCAAAATCACTGAATTTGTGACTTCGTTGCAACAAGATATTTATTACTTCGACCTTTGGACCTGATCTGTATGCCACTAAGTCGTCGACGTTCACAATTAAGTGTGGCATTGAAACTATAAAATCTGCATTGTCTGGCCTGGTGCTAACAAGACCACCAAAAGAATCCAAAAGCGAGCGCTGAACCTTATCGGAGACAGCAATATCGGGTTTCATTAGACTCGCGCGAACATCAACGTACCGTGTCTTCTTTGTCGTTGCATTATATGAGAGGGAAAAAAAGCAAACAGGCGTATGTAGAGTTGAATGCGTCGCCTTAACACACACTTAATATAAGCAACACACCTGAAAATACAAACACACAGAACATTTTGCGGGGAGTGAATAGAAAATTTAAGATTGTGCGTGATAAAACGTCAGCCAGATTCTAAGGATTCCTCTGTTGAAGCAATTAATCATCATCACAAATCGTATGAAATATGATCAAAACATGAAAAGGGCCAAAGGAAAAGGATGTCACTCTCATTCTTATCGAAACGAGTTCATCTTTGCGTATCTCCACAATCGGAGCCCACGACCTTGCCACCCTTCTTTTGACTGCAAAACATAATTTTCAAATTATTTTCCCTCGACATATCAAACAAGAAGGACGCGGCCACCTTACACCCCAGGCACAAAGAACGAATATAATGAAAATGTATTACCACCTACCCCATCTCATTCGAACAGATATTTTAGACAGCATAGAGCGAACATATTTCTGCTTAAGTCCACCACCATCGCTAACAGGAACCAGTAAAATATGAACCATGAAAATTATGTTTAGATTGAGAGTAAGGATGAGAACAAAGGCGAAGGGTGGCAGAAGAACTTTATAAAATCCTGCAATGACAAGCAATGCTGTTGTGGTGATGTTTCAAAAGGCAGATCTCATCCAGGAGATAAACGATTTCTTGATCGTAGACAAAATCCGTGAGGGTGACGTCCGCTCAACGCGAAGGGGACGTATTTTGGTTTAACGAGAATAAAAATCATGTTATCTGATAGTATTAGCAAATAGAATGCGGCTATAAGGAGGGGGACCAAGAGCAATCCGCAAATAAATTGATACACGAAGAGTTCATCTCCGCCATGGATTTTAAATATGAAGATAAGAGGAACGCCGCACTGCCCTGCGCCAATGGAAGCAATTGGAGATTAAATCAAATCCTGAAGCGTGTTAATTCTTATAGTTACAGCTAAAAACCGGATGACGGGTTTTGCGCTTTTATTTTTCATTTTTGTGCACCGCACTTGCGAAACGTAAGTTAGGCGTGACATTGGAATCCTTGACACGCACCAAAAACGCGATTTGCACGCAGGATCAGGGCAACTCTGTGAAGTGCTATCTATCAATCTAATTGTATTCGGTCACGGTACGTATCGAATTATGTGTGTTTTTTGTTTAGCCCAACTGAACTAATTTCTCACAAAGATTTTAATTTAATCCCCTCGTAAATATGATGGTTGCTTTTGAGGGGGAGTGTGTATATTTATTCAGACACAAATAAATGTGAAATTAATATTGGCGAAGGAGTAGGTGTCATTAATAGGAACGAAGGCAACAAAATTCGTGTTTTAAATTATGTCCTGTGGTGCGAGGAATCACCACCATGGAAATTGCAATTGGATTATTTTATAGATTAGGTTAGAGGCGACTTTCATTTTTGCTCTGCTGCTGGTGTTCTATTGGATCCGGTACACTACATCATTGATCCGTTTTATTACCTTGTACGGGCCCTTCCAATGTGTCTGTAGCTTGGGTGGCAGTTCTTTCTCCCATTATGGATTGTGAAGCAACACCAATTGTCGATCTTCAAAGTCTCCAGAATTTGCTCTGATGTCATACCTTGTCTCCACCCTTATGTCTCGATGAATCTGGTCCAGACCTTCTTTGAGGGGCGACAACTCTCCTTCCTTTGTTGATACACCAAACCTCAGGTCTGCTGGAAGCCGTGACAACTCTTCTTCCTTCCTTGATACACCAAACCTCAGGTTTGGTGGAAGCCTTAGGTTATGTTAGGTTAGTTAGTCGTGGCTGACTGCTGCAGAGCAGTCACACTTAGGCCAGAGAAGGCCCATTGTGATACCACGCGGATTGACTTCTCCTAACGCTGGAACCAGTTGGTGCTGCTGATGAACCGATTTAGTTGGCCAATGCTGGCACTTTTTAGCTCGTTACGGCCGCTGAAGTAGTAGGCTCCTAGGTGCAGGAACCTAGGACTGGCAAGAGCACTGCAGGAGCAGAGAAGGTGATGCGTATAAATAAATTAAAAAAATTAAATAAATTCATTATATGGAGCACCCATCCTGCGAGCATGAGTGCCAATCACACAGTGCCCGGTTATGACTCCTATAAGGGTCCTTACTGAGGGCTTGCTGAGTCCAAGTAGACTGACTGACCGTTTTAGGTTAAGTGATGGCCAGATTTCTTTTGTTTTAAGGCAGGTGGTGCCTTCTAGCCATTTGTCATTAGTGGTTTTAGTTGTGTAGATCTTAAGAAGATGGTAAGCTGTAGCAATCGGCATGGAAGGTGGTACCCCTTCTATCGATATGGATGAGGTTGTACCATACCTAGCGTTCCTTGTTCGTCGGCTTTGCAGTTTCCTGGTATGTCACGGTGTCCCGGCACCCACATGAGGTGAATGTTAAAATGCTCGACCATCTCGTTAAGAGACAGCCTGCAAATAAGAGATGTTTTTGAGTAGAACATGACATTGTCGGTGGAAGCCTTAAGTGCGATCCGAAAATTGCCTTTGCCGGTGATGTTGATGTCGTATCGTGGATAGCTGATCGGTATGCCATAAGAAAGACTGGTATTTGTTCGTCCCAGTTTCGTTGATTCCTGTCGACTACTTTCCTCAGATATTCCTCAAGTCTCCGATTGAACCTTGCCACCATACCGTCCGGACGCAATCGCGATTATTGAATTATTGAGTAGTATTAGGATATAATGTGGTGACCTGGTGCTGTGTGGGTACGTGCGTCTACCCTACAGCACTTGTACCCCGACGTCGAGGCTTGATCCCTTCCGTGCGACAAAAACTATTTAGCACCGTCACTGACAGTGCTCAAAAAGTATTTAATGTCTGGAAAAAGATTCTCAAACTTGGCCGCTCGGAATCGGCACGCACAGCACGAGTGGGTTGTTGAGAAGCTAGATCCTGTCCCTCTATAGGTTGTAGCGCCACCCATATCATTATTATTATTAGAATATAATTATTTGCCCTTGTTTGTTTTGCGTTACGACAGTCTCCAGCAGTCGAGAGTCTTTCTAGTTCGAGAAGGTGACAATGAATAACTTACCGAAACGAGGGGCCCTAAGCTTACAGTGTATGATCTTGTGTTGGATAAGTTACTTTGGGACATTTATTTTGGTACATCGGGCATATCCCCTAAGCGGTTCGTTTGTTTTAGATGCGGTTTGTTGCGATGGATTCAGCAATCGATCAGGAGAGATCAGGGAATATAGCCCAAGAAGGTACTCTATAATGGTTATTCGTGAATATCTCCGAAACTATGCGTTATTCGGCGAATTTGCTTCTGCATTGAGAGATTATAGACTGGGGAACGGATTTCTCTCCTTTCGTTGTCCGTTGCGTGGAGTATAACATTCTGCCTGTCAGCGGTATTGGTATCCTCTTCGCCGTTAAACAGTCTCCAGAAGTGAATTCTCAGTATCGACTGCAACTCTACTACGAGTTGTCCGACCTTGTGGGTCCACAATGCCGACCTTACGCTTGTTCGTGCGCGTATCCCATAGCACGCCATCTCGTTCGAATTTCTGCAATGCGCTTGAGTTCTCTCCAACTTATTCCTAAAGAACTCGATTCATCTTCAACTGTTCTGCGCCATTTTTGCCCAGGGCGTCCCGCTGTTCTGCCTGCCAGCGTAAGCGGATTCCACCCGACCAGTACATCCCTGATAACCACCTGAAACAATAGTGGTGACAGTGTGCACCCTTGACGAACTCCACTTTGGACCTCAAATTCCTCTGACAACTTACCATTGTGCAAGACGTGACACTCACTACTTTCATGTGTAGCCTTTATAATAGCTATGAGTCTTTCCGGAAGGCCTCTCCTGAGTAGGCCCGACCAGATAGCATCTCGATTCAAGCTATCGAAAGCCTTCTCGAAGTCGAATATAATCGCATAAAACGCATTGTTCAATAAGGTGTTTGTCCGTAAGGTGTTTATTTGGTCGATGCAGCAGGATCCAGCGCGGAAACCCGCCTGTGCGACATCGAGAGTTGAATTTAAATGTTCCTTGAACCGTTCCAGCTTTCATTTTTGATACTGCTGGAAGAACGGAAATACCTCTCCAATTTCCGCATTCCATAAGGTTTCCCTTTTTCGGAAGCTTGATGATCATCTCCCTTTTCCACTCCTGCGGGAATTGTTAGTTATCCCAAGTTTTGTGTATCACCGGATGCAGCAAGTCTGCTGATACATTTGGCGCAGCTTAAAATAATTCAGCAGGGATGCCACCAATACCCACTGCTTTGTTTTTCTTGAGGGACTTGATTGCTGTTTTTATTTCGCTTTGCCTGGGAGATCCGGTGCGAATTCGGGCATTTGTTGCTACAGAGTACTCATTAGAACTCGATAATATTCCGCCATCGTCTAGTTGGTTTAACACAGTCGCAAAGTGTTCTCTCCATCTAGTGAGTTGCTCTTTATCTGAAATCAGAAGGAACCACCAATGAGTTGCTTGGTGATGTCATAAAGAGTCCTTCTATCGCACCCATTCGCTGCTTCTTCAGCCCCAGAAGCTTGTATGTCGATATACTGACGATTGTCTCGTCTTACGCTACGCTGCACTTCGTTCTTCTTCACCCGGTATTTGATTTCTAGTTCGGTTTTCTCTACTGCTGAGGCTGATGCAATTCGAACTTTTATTGCAATAAGCTTATCGCATACCAATGGTCATCCACGCTTTACTGTCTTGAGCTGCTGATTGCTTCTGCTTCTAAGGCAAGATGGTCCCTAATCTGTTGGCGGGCTTGGGGCGCCTTGAGCCTGTCGATATTGTACCTGGCATTGAGCAAATTACAGCGATTGCTATTGACGACTGCCGTACAAAGTCGTATATGAGCCATCATAAGATGGTGATATCGCTCTAGCCCGATATCGGCTCTCACGTCTGTTTCGGACATCTAAAAGACAGTTTCTAGAGCGGCAGCTTATCGCAATGTGATCGACCTGGTTAGATGCTCGCTGCCTATCAGTTGATACCCAGCTGATCTTGTGGCAGGTATTATGCTTAAACAATGTACCACCAACGACTGGGCGGTTGACGCTGCAGAAGTCCACAAAAATGTCGCCACAAAAATGTCGCAGCACAGTGCTGCCGCCTCCTTCTTTGGCATTGATTTCTCCCATCACAATTACGATATCGGCATTTGCTTGACGGCTGCACCTCAATGACAGCAGACGTTGTTTTTTTTTTTTTTTTTTTTTTTTCATAAATTTTTGTTTTATTTTATAATTCATTTACTTACATGCTAGACAAAAATTCTTAAAACTAGCTTAACTAACAAATATTCTTACGTCTAACCTACTGACCCTATACGGGTACTCTAAGCTATTCTCATAATAGTGTGGTCTGTGCCTTTCGGCTTATGCAATTTTTTTGTTTAGTGTTAAACGCATTGTTCCATATTTGTTTAGGCCAAGAAAAATGGTAAAAAAAAACTTGGCTATATATATATATATATCTATTTAACCTAACTTAAATTAGCTTAACCTACCATTAAAACTTAAAACTATCTTAACTATGTTCGTAACAGTACGAACGCGTGCACCAGGATTTTTTTTCATTTTTCTATTTTTTACCTTACAACTACCTTAAACCTATGTAAGTTGGCCATTATGATCAACTATCGATCCATTTAGAGAAGCTAGCGACTGCGGAGACTGGTTTCGGTGTAACCACCAATAAAATTGCCGTTCTTTGGCAGACTCTCTCCTGTCTCGAGCTGAGATCGCTCTACTGAACCGGAGGAGATCCTCGTGACTGCGAGCGACGTCCCGTTCATATTGAAGTCGCCTGTCCACTGTTCGGCGTACGACGTGGAAGATTACAGGACATCCGTGTGGATCCTGTATTAGGCCAATTGTGTCAAGATAGAGGAACGCCTCGGGAGGAATAAAGCCGGTAAAGCGCACTCTCTCATGGTACATAACGTTGGGGTAGTAAGCCCCAAAGATCAGACTGTTGGACGAAGTCATAGCTCGTGCAATATGCCTTCTGGTCAGCTTGATAATAAAATTATCTATTCTGTTGAGGTTTGCCTCGTTGTACAGGACCTCATTGGGATAGTACTTCTTGTACTCAGACTCGGGTGTACGATACAAACGGAGACAAGTCCGAAGACATTGTCTCTCGAACAACCTCATCTTTTCCATCTGGGAAGGACTCACGTTGAACCACAACGGACAACCGTACGCCATAATTGGCCGGATGAGGGCCATGTAGCAGATTACCTTCACCCTGGTATCAAGTTGGCTGCTGTAAAACAACCTCCTTGCCACAGCAAAGGCCTTTTTAGCTTTGGCCAGAGCAATATCTATATGTTTGTCAAAATACAGATATTGATCCAACCAAATGCCAAGATACCTAACTACACTTTTCACATCTAAAGGGCGTCCCTGTGGGTCAACAATGCCGAACTTACGCCAGTTTGTGCGCGTATCCCATGATGCCATGTACAGCGGGGTTCTGAAAAGGATAGTTTCACACTTCCGGAAGTTGATAATCAACTTCCAGTCGTCGCAAAATCGCTGAATTTGATCGAAGTCACCTTGCAGCAAGATATTTATTTCTTCGACCTTCGGACCTGATCTGTACGCCACTAGATCGTCGGCGTACGCAATTAAGTGCGGCATTGAACCTACCAGATCTGCAGTGAATATTGAAAACAGGATCGGCGAACCAACCGCTCCCTGTTGCAAACCGTTTTTGATGTCAAAGACCGTGGAAGAAGTTACATCGCCACTTTTCACGACGAACTTTCTACCTGTTATCATGTCATAGATCATGTATAGCAATGGTTTACTTATGCCGAGCCTGACCAGCTTGAGGAAGAGGCCCTCCAACCAAACGGTGTCGAACGCTTTCTCCAAGTCAATCAGGCAAGCACCCGTGCATTGTTTCTTGTCTTTATTCCATTGAATGTCGGACACCAGTTTAGACGCGGCATGTATGGTTTCATGCCCCGCCCTGAATCCGAACTGGTTGTCCGGTATGATATTATTTTCCTCAACCCATTGTTTCAGAACTCGAATAACTATCTTTTCAAAAACCTTGCTTATGCAAGGAAGAAGACTGATCGACCGAAGATTTGTCGGGATAGATCTATCTTTGTCCCGTTTAGGGATTGGTTGCACCACAGCTGTCTTCCAATGTTTTGGGTAATATGCATTACTTAGCGCATTGTTAAAGAGTGTTGTGTAAATTTGCACTGCTTCGGGGGGAAGATGGCGAAGCACAATATTCGGAATACCATCGATTCCCACTGACTTTTTCTTTTTCAGCGAGTTAAAGATACCCTGGAGATCTTCTTGAGAAATCAAGATGTGATTTCTGTCATTGGCGATGGCACTATTTGCCATATTAACGTCATTGAACCTGGTGAAACCTCGATTCTCAGATCGCCATTGACTTATATCGTTACGAAGATTACTGTGGTTCAGCAGGGCTTCGTTCTCCAGTTCGTGATTCGGCCTACGAACCTCGTTGACCGTATACACTCGCTGGAATACAGCACCAATTGCTTTTACCTTCTCCTGGGGATCTTCAACCACGAAGAAGTCATTGTCCAACACTGCCCCATCTGGATCGATGCCAATTGTTGTGAGTAAGTGTTCGTTCTCTGTCGTCCTTGGAAGTCTAACACTCTGAATGTCGTTTTGATCTTTTCTCCGAAATATTTTATTTACTTGCGGGAACATACCCGGGTTGTTGGAACGTACAGCCCGAATTTTATTGCCCCAGTGCAAGCTTATAGCTATGCTATAATTGATACGGATTAATTGTTGGAGATTCTTGATCTCCGACTTCAACGCTCTGACTTCCGCGTTTTGAGGATCTGTAAACCGTCTATACAAGAGTTTGAGTCTAGACAGCATCCTACTTTTGTGCACGTGAAGTGCGTCGATGGTAGCATTTCGATAAACATCGCTGTCATCGACTTGTACTACCTTTGGGATAGTTTTGTCCATAGTACGTTTGATTACGTTGTCTATCTGTCTGAGGTACCTATCAACCTCCTCGTTTGTCAGGTTTCTGTTTGTAGGAGGATTGATCCCACTCGAACGTATTTCCGTGGATAAAGCTCTGGAGAAGCGAGGCCATCGGGCCTTATTATAATTATAAGGGTGCCTCTGGACATATTCCCCCAGTTCTTCCACCTCGTTCGGGAGCTGAATAGCCGCGAAGAGTCCGCAGTGATCACTCTCGTACTCAATCGTAGTTAAGCAGTTCCGCGTGTGTCTTTCCACGTCAAGTATCGTCAGTCGTTTGTCGATTAGCAATAGATCCAGGTAGGATCCGCTTCTGGGAAACGATGGCCTATCGGTTGCAAGCAAATCTAGCTTGAACTCAATATTGTGCTCTACCAACCAGTTATACAGTGGGGTTCCCCTGTCGTTATGCACTCTATTACCCCATTCTCTGTGCTTGGAGTTTAAATCCCCAGCAATAATGTAATAGTTTTCCTCCGAGCTAAGTCGAAGGCTAGTAAAAAGAGTGTCGAGCTCTAGGATGAAGTTGCGATTGAGGCTTGGATTGTCAGCTGCATAGATCGCGATCACATATAACCGCTTGCCACCCTGGAGCGGAATGCGTGCAATACACTTTTCTATTACTTGCAATCTTCGCACTTCACTGCTGTACATGACCTTGTGACAAAGGCCTTTCTTTATTAAAAGAGCGACCCCTCCCCCTTGCAGAGATTGGGGCCGGTCTCTTCGAATTACGTGGTAATTCTTGTACCAGAGTTTGCGCGTCTGGTTCAGCTTAGTTTCGCTGGCCATAAGCACGTCTGGATTGTGTGATTGCAAAAGGTTACCGAGCGTTAATTTTCGTTCAGTCCTAATCAGTGAATTCACATTCACTGCTAGGATCTTGAGGTTACTGGCTGCGTGCGCAGCCATTAAGATTGTGTGACGTTAGGCACGGCAAACAACGTCGAGTAGATGAGGTCTACCCGCGCTGCTTGCTCCTGGAACTGCTTTTGGAGCTGAGTGATCTGCCCCTGGATGGAGAGCAGGACCGCCTTCAGATCCAGCTCAGCTTCGGTTTGCCTGGCCACTGGGAACGGGGCCACCTTCGGCACTGTCTGTTGTACCGGCTGCCTTCCTGATGCCATTTGGGCGAAGGAGACTTCCGGTGTAACAGTGGTAGCTGGAACACGGGGCACTGGCCTCGCTTCTACCATTTTTGTTTTCCTCTTGGCCTCTATAATGTTCCTGAGTTGTTGGACTTTTGGACATCCCCTATAATTTGCAGGGTGCCCATTGGTCTTGCAGATTACGCATGAAAGCCTGCTCCTGTCCTCGACCTTTTCAGTCCCTAATGGACATTCCCCTTGATTGTGGGTCTTTGCGCATTTGACGCAGCGAGACTCCATGTTGCAGTTCGCCGCGGCATGTCCAAACCGCTGACATCGAGCACATTGAAGTATGTGCTTTGTCTTTTTTAATGTATCCCATTTGACAGTTACAGAACCTAAGCGATTGATTCGTTTTAGGCTTTCTATTTTGCTGTCAGGGGTGACCTGAACAAGGAAGAACGGAAGTTTCCTGTTCTCCCTTTTCGTCACCGCAGTGGTGAAGGGCTTGACTCCTATGATCGAGACGTCGTCGCTCTGCGCCTGGCGCAGTTCAGCGAGGATCTCCTCGGGATCTGTATCGGGATCTATGCCCTTGAGGAGCATAGTCTGCAGCTTTTCCCCTTTTGGGGTATAAGAAAAAAACTCGGCCCCCGCCGTAGCTAGCTCTTCTTTTATAGAGTGATAGTCCGCTGCTGAAAAGCAGTGTACTGAGAGCCTTAAGGGCCCTTTGTATTTTAAATAAAATGAATTTGACTTAATGGCCAACTTACATAGAACATCCAGATCCTTGGTCGCCATTCCAACGACGTTGATTGGTGGGCATTTCTCCCTCTTAGGTACTGCCTGCTGCTGCTTCTGCTGCTGTTGTTGTTGGTGTTCCTGTTGCTGCTTTTGCTTCTGTTGTTGTTTCTGGTGCTGTTGTTGTTGTTTCTGCTTATTGACAGCTGGCGAACGTTGTTCCTTAGGCGGCTGTGACTGTTGCTGTGTCTGCAGTTGTTGTTGCAGTTTTTGCTGTGCTGCTGCCTCTTTGGCAGCTTTTCGTGCCTTCAGTTTTATTTGGAGATACTTTATGTGGGCATCAAGCTCCTCTCTCTCACTCTGCTTCGTCAGCAGCTCTTCGCGTTCATCTTCTTCTTCGTCATCGGATTCTGATGACGTGAGATCACGATATCGGTTACGGCTGCCTCCGTAAGAAAATCTCCCCTCACCTTCTGCCGATTCATATTGAACATTATCCAGTTGTGGTAAATGATTTTTTGCTGAGGTCGAAGCTATGTCTGCTGCTGCTGTCGCTCTTGTTGTTGCTGCTATTGCGGTAGGTGTTGCTGCTACTGTTGTTGTTGCTGCTACTGTTGTTGTAGCTGCTGTAGTTGTAGCTTCTGCAGTTGTTGCAGCTGCTGCGCTTATTGTTGCTGGTATTCCCGCTCTAACTTTAATGTCACCTGAGGTGACGGTGGAACGGCGCTTCACAACATTAGGTTGTGGGGGAAGTTTCTTCCTCCTTTTTTTCCCCTCCCCGGAGTGCGATGACTCGTGGCCTGATGTACCAGCCTGGTGGTCTGATGCGTCAGGCACCGCTTCATCACTTTTGCCCGCTTTTTGGAGAGCGGACCGCTCTCTCGAAGACATCGGGACTTAGTCACCAATTAATTTTGATTTTTTTTAAGAGAAAAAAAAAAAAACAAGCGATTGCTTTTTGTGGTGTTCGAACCCACGACCCGGAGATTACTGTCACCGCGGTGTAGCACTACTTCCACTAAGCCACACTATTGGCTTGCAAATTAATATCTCTTTAAGTACTTATATTAATTCTCGAATTCGCACTAAGCCGAAACACGTCTGATTCGTTTGGAGGTCTGTTAACGACTGACAGCAGACGTTGTCCCTTACACTGTATGATGGTTATTTTCCATTATTTACTCTGAAGCCTAGCCGTCAATTTTCTGTCGGTGTCAGGTTTCCAGAGAATGAGACTGCTTCGAGCGGCTGCAGATAACACCAGTCCTAATCCAGATCTGCGCTAGTAGAGCATTACAGTGCTTTTAGTCCAACGTCCAACTACCTTATCTCACTGAGCCCGGAAATGTGAACATTATACCGGGTGAACACGCATCCCATTTGGAGGAATCTGGTGTTTTGTGACCCTTCCTGAGTCAAGAGAGCTAAGAGTCCAAGAGAGCCTTAACGCCTTAGCTAAAGGTCGTCACCAAATTGTCCGTCCGTCTCCGAGGCATTGGTTTTCGTTTCGGAGCAATTCTTTTTTGTTTTTTGTTCGATTAAGGCTCGCTAGGTCCCGGACCAAACCATTCGTCCTCTCCCGTTGGCAATTCTAGGATAAATTTCCAAACGGCATTACGAAGAGGTGGGAATAGGACTTACTAAGAGAGCTGCTAGGTTTTCGGCTGCGGTGGCTCTTGCTCGTTATTTAGCGGAACAGCACCTATCGGGAGATGCTGCCCTTGAGAGGCCTTTGTTAGTCGTTCACCGTCCGTCATGTAAAGCGGGTTCCTGAATAGGATAGTTTCACACTTCAGGAAGTTGATAATGAACTTCCAGTCGTCGCAAAATCGGCGAATTTGTTCGAGTTCCGTATTTATTACTTCGATCTTCGGACCTGATCTGTACGCCACTAAAGACGTGTCGTGCTACCGGGTAGTAGAATGTGAACGGACCTAATGGGATTGGGAAATTGAAATATTATCATTCGCCCCTCGGTTGCTATCGACTAACACGACCATTAATGCTACTTGTTAATTTATAATTTTAAAATAAAAACATTTGAATAAGTAATTAAGTATTTCATCGCGGATCACTATTATCTTGTGGAATTATTTCCCCAATATGAATGCTTACCTGACGCGTCAATTGTTATTATTTGGTACTGGATTTGAGTTTCTTTTTTGTGTGGTCGTTGAAACTCTCGGTCTGCGTCCTACCAAAATTATGACATTTTAAGTGTCGATAAAATGTTATTGCTTGTCCCTTTCGCTTTTATGGGTTTTATTTGTGTAAGCAGTTGACGGGATTTCGGTAAGTCTGATTGTGTGAAGCCGTATGAGGTTGTCTCTGTTTCTTTCCTTGTGTCCTTCCACCTACCATATCCACTTGTGGTGATTATAATTTTTATACCAACCTTATCATGTCCTTTGGGAAACAATTGTGTGGGTTGAGCGAATTAAACAGCTAGACACATCATGTACTTTAAGCACAAATGTGTATACAAACACTGAAACAAGAAAAAAGAACCATGCTCATGCTGGCGGAAGACTAAAAATATTTTTTCCTCTCTAGGCGGCTTCATGTGGTCAACAATTAGTGTTAATAAGCCTGCTATTGTGCAAATTTCATTGAATTACCTTTACGAAGTAGCTTCTCCAACGGCACCAAGAAAAGCCAATTATATGCATCCGATTACAGTTGCAGTAGCTGCATCGGAGTCCGGCTGGCTAACGATATTGCGTTAATGCCAAATGAGATGTTGACCGGGTTCAGCGAAGATGATTTTACATTGCCAGTCATTATCGCCAATAACCATTATTTGAGGAATACCCGTAAATAGGATAATCAAATATGATTTTGATCGGATTAACCATCGATGGAGGCTGCATCTGCATGACCACAAGCGTCTTCAATTTAAGCTGTTAAATATGAAGACATCATAAGCGGTTGGGGGTTAATGTGGTGTGCGGCTGGCACGAGTATTCGAATGCTTGTGCAAATGCAAAACGAATGCATTTGTGAGGCATTTTTAAGCAGTGCCCGAGACTGGACACGACTCTGATTCAGCGTGATGATAATAATGTGTTGTTTGTTATTTAATTGCAAATAAGTCTTAAGTGAATCTGTGCGTTAGAAATGCGGAAGATGTGTAATTATTTAATAAGGGAACTGTAGTTAGCTTGAATCGGAAGATGGTTGAGCTTAGTTGAGTAAGCGAACATGTTATTATCTACTCATAACAAACGATAACAAGGTTAGTAAGTAAGCAATTTGAGGCTAATTGGTAAAAGGGGTATTAGTGCAAATTGTAAAAATGTACTTGATTGTGATTATTTAGGTGAAAGCTGAACTAGTTTGCAAACGTGCGTGTTAGGTTAGGTTAGGTCGTAGTGGCTGACTGCTGCAGAGCAGTCACACTTAGGCCAGAGTAGGGCCATTGTGATACCACGCGGATTGACTTCTCCTAACGCTGGAACCAGTTGGTGCTGCTGATGAACCGTTTTAGTTGGCCAATGCTGGCACTTTTAAGCTCGTTACGGCCGCTGAAGTAGTAGGCTCTTAGGTGCAGAAACCTACGACTGGCAAGAGCACTGCAGGGGCAGAGAAGGTGATGAGTATTTTCTTCCTGCTCTTCATCAATGCAGCTTCTGCAGAAATCATTATATGGAGCACCCATACTGCGAGCATGAGTGCCAATTACACAGTGCCCGGTTATGACTCCAATGAGGGTCCTTAAGGGATGTTTTAGAGTAGAACATGACATTGTCCAGGGCTTTTATGGCGGCCTGACCATCGGAACAGATGGTGATATCACATTGTTTGTAAGCTAAAACGATACAGTGATCAGGGAGCTTCACGGAGATAGCAATGTTGAGGTCTTGTGAATAGACACCCGCACCCACCTCTTCTTTTGTCTTTGATCCATCTGTGAAAATGCGCAGAGGATCTTTCAGCGTTTGTCTGTCAGTCATCCAGTCCGATCTGGAAGGAATGCTGATTGAGAATTTCTTTTCGAAGATGGCCTGGGGTAGTAGGCGGTCGGTGTCACTAGGTAGGAAATTGAATTCCTTGATAATGGTTGACTGGCCAGTGTTGAGTTGGAACCAATATTTCCAGAAGTGAGAGATGGAGGAGAATATTCAGTGCGTCTGACGGAGTACTTCTCAGTGCCCCGCTGATACACAGGCAGGCGAGTCTTTGTATTCGGTTGAAGGCATTGCAGTTTATAGCCTTGCTTAGTGCTGTCCACCAAACTGAGACACCATAAAGAAGTGTCGGTCTGACGGTAGAGGTGTAAATCCAGTGAGCGATGCGTGGTTGTAAGCCCCATTTGCATCCAATGGCTTTTTTGCAGCTAAAAAGTGCAGAAGAGGCTTTTTTTTACCATTTCCTGGATATTGAGTTCCATCGAGAGTGAGACCCAGAAATCTCGCACTGGTGGTTAGCTGTAATGTAGTGCCGAACAGCAGTGGGGAGTCAAATTGGGGATTTTGTATCTTCTGGTGAAAAATACGATATCCGTTTTTTGTAGGTTGACGCCGAGTCCGCATGTTTGTGTCCATGCTTCTAGCTTGTCGTAGGCATTCTGCATTATGTTTCTTATAGTAGAGACGAATTTACCGGATGCCGCTATGGCAATATCATCCGCATATGCAATAACTTTGCACCCTACATCTTCCAGTATTAATAGCAGTTAATTTACCGCTACGTTCCAAAGAAGGGGTGAGAGAACACCTCCTTGTGGGGTGCCCCTATTAACTCCTCTATGGATCTTAGCGTCTCCCAACTGAGAGTGTATTACTCTGCTGGTGAGTAGCTGAATGAAGGCCACTAGGGGTTTTCCGTTTCCGAGGTTGCTCAGCGCAAGTGAGCTTCCGGGTTGATATTGTTAAAGGCACCTTCTATGTCGAGAAATGTCACAAGTGTGAACTGGCGTGTTAACAACCAAGGTCTTTTCTGCACAGCATAGACATGGGGGAAATATTCTGCTCGCTGGTGGATATGTGGTCAGATCGCCTGTGTTTTTCCGTGTATGACGAGTCCGTGCGATTGAGTAGAAATTATTTTCGAGCGCGTTATGTTCGTTTTGAAATTATGAGTGGTTTTGATAGCCCCTGGCATACTGATAAACAAATTAAGCAGGATGACAAGGAATGTGAGAATAATAGCCCCCTTTTTTTGTACGCGTATATTCGTTAACTCAAAAATGTGTATGCTAATTGCAAGGACACGAGCTAGTTTTAAATGTTTATGTATAGAGTTGGTAATTGCAGTGATATATATGAGGGATCACATACAATATTGATTATGATTGTGATCTTAGGATTTTGTATGAAAATTTGTAGTACCTGGGAAGCCTAATTAATTTAGCTTTGTACGGAGTAACTATAACTAACCCATTTAGACACACAGATTGTCAACTGTTACAATTTCAAATTATTTACTTTAATTTAAAATAATATTTGCATAATTGTTCAAGTTAATTAATTTATATGAATCAATTTTGTGGTTTTCTGTATTTTAATATTTATTACAGATAATAATTATAATATACTAGCTGGACGCATTTAAAGAAAATTAAACAAAGTTTCTCAAAAAAAAAAAAATAAATCCGAACAAAGTTGTAAATATTAGTTCATCGGATGCCTCATACTATGTCCCTACGACCTGGGACCTTAGCAGACACACAAAATTCGTTAACTATGACTGCTTATTGATTTGGTGGTTTTGATAGAGCGATATCTGGCTCCCTATCTCCACTTTCGCACACCAAGTTAGTTGAGGTCTCTTCCACTCGCGTGCACCACTTTAAATGCGGGCGTCCTCTAATGTGTTGCTCCAAATGTTGCTCGGAGACTGTCCATGCCGGAATAGAGTCGAAGATACCCTCTAGCTGGCACAGCCATTTGATGGGTTGAATCCGAAGACGCCTGGCTTATGTCGCTGCATAGTCTGTACATTTCGTGGTTAAATCCTCTCCTTCAGATCCCATCAACGCAAACAGGACTAAAGATCGTACAGAACTGTTCTCTCGCAAAGTCTATTGAAATTGTCCATGGCTGGCAGTGTTACCACAGGTTAAATTATTTATAAGTCGACACTACTCACTTGATTATTGTTCGACAAAGATGATCATTCTTCAGTTCATTAAGTTTGTTATACCTTTTATTTTACAAACTTCTACATAATTAAAAAAATCAAGTCAACATTAATTTTCTGTATTTAATGTCTTCTTTCGTTCCGCCGATGCAAAAATCCAATCGGAAATGAAAAATGTACCGCAATTGTACAATTGGTCAATCAATCTGAACCCGAGAAATTAAAATGTTTTGTCAGCTGCACTACAAGTCTGCGGTATGGTTGTAGCCAGCGGTCACATTGACGATTTGATCCGTCAACCACGGTTGTTAAACAAATAGTAGCGACAAATTGTTGAGTGAGAACGCAGCTATAGGTTTCTTGAAACAATTAATCAAATCTAAACAGTATGATTCCCCGAGTAAAGCCAGGAAAAATGAGTCCTTTTGAATCTAAAGAGTCTCCGTGGTAACACTGATGCCTTTGTCATTTGAGCTCATAGAAATAACACAACCTGAGTTTGGCGGGAATTAAAATAACTTGTCTCTATGCACGCTGTCATATGCGGCCTGGAAATCGACGAATTGAATGGAGTAAATCCACCTGATATAACTTGTTCGCAGGAAGACCTTCCAAATTGCTGCTTTTAATTTTTTTAAATTGTATCTATTAGGATTTCTTCTTAAAATCAAAATGTATATTTTATCATCAAAAGGCACGAAACATTTTTTGCACACATAAAGTGTCCCTTTATGCCTACATCGTCCAATATTTGGGTTTGAATGGACTACGAGAAGAAGTGGTTTTTGAAGTTTGAAGAAACACACCACACGAAGCACAGTCCGTTGTTGAATGACGCGACCATGATGTGAACTTTACTCTTTTAAACGCAATAATTATATGATACGTGGCGACGTGATGTCCTAGTGTGTGCACCGATTCCTAAGCCGAAGGTCTCTGAGTTAAGTCTCGACATAAGCTACTTTCATATTTGACAACATACTCTAAGACACAACTAGCTACAAATAGCTCTTCAAATGCTTGGCTTGAAATCGGTACGCAAGAAAAGATCTCCTGTTGTATAGAGAAACTATCAAGTGTACATCATATATAAGCAACTCGTGTACCATTTTGAAATTGAGAGCCACATTTTGACTATTTTCTTAGCTCAAGTATAATTTAAGGAAACATTTTAATTCGGTTAAAAAAAAAGCTTCACCAGTCAACCAATCCACATGTGAATAAACAACGTATACAATGCCTTCAGATATGCATGCGAGTATAGAGCGCTTTTGAACACTTAACGAACTGATATGTTATCATGCCAAGGCTGACCGCAGAAGAAACAAACAACATCCTATCCCCACACAAGAAGTAAATCCTACCAATTACCATATATATGAAACAAGAGCTTTCCGCTTTAACTAAATCCCTTTGAAATTTATTGTGTAGCAAGAGCATTTATCTTAGCCTGTATCAGAAATTTTCATAGAAATGCCGGTATCATCCCTAATAGAGTTCAGTGAAACCTGAAAAGAGACCCAAATCCAACCACATTATACCACTAGAAATTCAATGGGACTGCACATCCCCCTTTCGTTGCCGTCAACATTTAGGACATGGGCAGGGAAAAGGTTTGACGGTAAGGAAATCCAAATATTTTATATTGAGAACACTCTCTGTGTATACAGCACCTCAACATGAAGTGGTTGGTTTTTATTCTTTTGCACGGAATATTCAAAATCTTGCCTAGAGTTTATTTTTTCCCATTAGATGTCCTCCAACACAAGGGTTATGTTCGCACATATTGGTACATAATGTGTACATCGTAATAGCATTTGGTGAAGCTGCGAAAGTTTTGTCCACGATCAATGGGATTTTAATGAGTTATTAAGGCATTATGAAATGGGTTTTCTATTCAAATGAGGGGGAAGTAACCAACCAAGCGACCATATTTGTGGAGTACAAAAAGTTGTATGCAAACAATTTAGCTACTGTGGCGGGAAATATCATTAAAAGTTGGAATCCCACTTTAAACACCACCGGTGTTAATTGGCCTAATAATTTTTGCAATAAAATTAAAACACACAAATTAAAGTAAGCGTCGTAAGACAAAGAGAGAACAGCTGCAATTAGAAGTAGCACAACAGGAGGCCTGGATAAAATACTTCTATTAAATCTCTATACGTTGACAGTTGCTAATTGTGCATCCAGAACTAATCAATCCAGAGATTAGTTCGCAAGAATCACTTAGTTACTTACTTAAGGTGGCGCTACAGTCCGGGGTGGACCTGGGCCTCAACCAACAAGCGTGTCCAACAAGCGTGTCCAACAAGCGTGTCCAACCAGCTCGATCTTTAGCTAGCTGTCTCCAGTTTCGCACGCATAGTTAGTTGCGGTCCCTTTCCACTTGCGTGCGCCACCTGAGTCGCGGTCTTCCTCTACTGCGCCGTCCCTCCGGGGTGGATTCGAAGACTTTTCGGGCCCGAGCATTGGTATCTATCCGCTCTACATGACCTAGCCATCTCAATCGTTAGATCTTCACTCTTCTGGCTAAGTCGATGTCGCTGAACAGCCCGTATAGTTCGTCGTTATATCTCCTCCTCCACTCACCATCTATGCAGACGGGACCGAAAATCACCTGACCTGCTTCATCCGCTTTTGACAGAGTCCATGCCTCCGCTCCATATAGCAGGACTGGGACGATTAAGGTCTTGTAAAGCGTTACCTTGGTTGTTCGAGAGAGGGCTTTGTTCACCAATTGCTTTCTTAGCCCAAAGAAGCACCGATTGGCAAGAGTTATTCTTCGTTTGATTTCAGCGCTGGTGTCATTGTCTGAGTTGAAAGCGGTCCCTAGGTAGACAAAGTTTTTAACTACCTCAAAGTTATATCTGTCTGCCGTGACGTTCTGACCGAGACGTCGGTGTTGGGTGTCCTTTCTCGTTGACAGCATATATTTGGTCTTACCCTCGTTTACCGCTAAACCCATCTTCGCGGTAATTCTTCTCAAGAACCACTGACCCTACTAATTTATACTTTGAAAGCAAAATACTACGTTTTACATTTTTTACAATTTTTCGGATTTCAGACCAACACCGCCAGCACTCAATCTGTGAACGCACGTCTTTGACTTCAATTCGTGTGTCACCACAAAATGTTATGGATGTATGCCCAAAACCAGCTGGGTATCCGACGAATTGACTTTTTTCTTTTAATTTTCTCGTTACTGGCTTTTTGCTTATTTTGCTCTAAACATTATACGCATGCTCAAAATTGCCCACGGTCTTGACGACACCATGCGACGAAACTGACGTTACGTATATACAACTGAGGAATGAGAACGATTTTTGCTTAATGTTTTTACATTCAGCAGGCGCGTGACGGTTTTTCTTGATTAGACATATTTCTGAGAAAATGATACTCCAGGCTTTTCACAAAGTTTCGTTGAATAGTAAGTTTGTGAGGAGTGGATGATAATCAATGTTCCAATCGCATTAGGTACGTTCACATTAAGTACTCAGTAGTTTAGGTCTGAGAAGGTTGAACCACGAACTGTACGGGCTGTACAGCGGCATGCACCTAGTTAAGCGTCTTCGGATCCAACACTGAAGATGGCTAGGTCATGTAGAGCGGATGGACACCACAGCTCCGGCCCGAAGAGTCTTCGACACCGAGCCATTAGGACAGCGCAACAGAGGACGTCCTCGCATTAGATGGCGCACACAAGTGGAAAAGGACCTCTACCAACTTGGTGAGCGTAACTGGAGGCAGCTGGCGAAAGATCGTGCTGGCTGGAGAGGCATGTTGGTTGGGGCCCAGGTCCACCCTGGACTGTAGCACCAATCAAAGAAGAAGAAGAAGATCATGTCCGAAGATCGAAGCAATAAATACCTTGTTGCAACGTGACTTCGAATAAATTCAGCGATCTTGAAAAAATGAGGTTGTTCGAGAGACAGTGTCTTCGGACTTGTCTCCGGTTGTATCGTACACCCGAGTCTGAGTACAAGAAGTTGTATCCCAACGAGGTCCTTCACAGAGAGCCAAACTTGAACAGGTATCTATCATTTTTATTATCAAGCTGATCAGAAGTCATAGTGTGCGAGCTATGACTTCTACCAACAGCCTAATTTTGGGGGCTATTACCTAACACCAGTGTACCATGAAAGAGTGCGACTCAACAGCTTCATTCCTCCTGAAGCATTCCTCTACCTCGATACTATTGGCCTGACACAGGATGATGAAGGATGTCCTATTATCTACCATGTTGTGCACCAAACAATGGAGAGACTACTCCGATACGAACGGGATGTCGCTCGTAGTCATGAGGATCTCCTTCGGTTCAGTAGAGCGATCTCTGCTGGAGATAGGAAAGAGTATGAGTATATTAAAATGATTTTGTGATTCCATGACAACCAGCTTGTTTTATCAACTGATGAGGATATTGAGAGAAGTACCGACAGGACAGCACGGCTTGACGTTGGAAAGCTACAATCGCGTTCGACAGCTGGGAACTTTGCCGACCGAGTCTCCCTTAAACGTGCCTACTCACAATAGATCAGGATAGGAAGTGATGTCAAGAAGCCATGAAAGAAGCTGCCACATGCATCCAAACAGAAAGCCTAAAGGCAACGCTGCATCGGAAGAGCACAAAAAGAGTGCGGTCGAGGAGATAGGTTAGGTTCGGTCAGGTTATAGTGGCTGACTGCTAAGGGCAGTCACACTTAGGTCAGAGTAGGCCCATTGTGATACCACGCGGATTGACGTCTCCTATCATCGGAAACAGTTGTTGCTTCTAGTGAAGCGATTTAGCTGCCGTATGCTGGTGCTGTTTAGCTCATTGAGGCCGCTGAAGTAGTAGGACCCTAGGTGTAGGAACATACGACTAGCCAGAGCGCTGCAAGAGCAGAGTAGTCGATGAGTGTTTCCTTCCTCCAGCTTCTGCAGAAATCATTGTATGAGGCAACCATCCTGCCAATTGCACTGTACCCGGTTTTGAGTACTATGACAGTCCTTAATGAATGCTTGTTGAGTCTAAGTAGACTGAGAGACCGTTTTAGGTTAAGTGATGGTCAGATCTCTTTTGTGGCAGGTGGCAGGTGGCAGGTGGTGCTTTCTAGCCATTTATCACTGGTGGTTTTGATCGTATGAATCTTTAGAAGATGGTAGGCTGTAGCGATCGGCGTGGAAAGTGGTACCCCTGCTTTTGATAGAGATGAAGTTGTACCCGGGTACCCGGGAAATGTTTCGGGTACTCGGGTATCAAGAGCTCTAGTTCATACAGATCCCTAACGGTTTCGAAAATATTCAATCGCCTATGTTTATCAGGAACAATGTAGGATTCTAGTGGTATAAAAAACATGGACAATATCGAGAGTATATCAGACTAAGAAAGAATTCTCAATCAGCCCAGCAGCCTAGCAGCCAACACCAATCCTCCACGATGTTCGTGAAAATGCATAAAGTAGATCAACTCATTTTATTATTCCCATAATTGTTTTCTACATTCATAGTGAATAACGAACAGCGTCTCCGGTTCACAGACACCGAGCGCAAGAAATCTACGAAGCTCATCAGGTCGACACAATCGGTAAATTATAACACCTTCTCAGCGATTACTTGCGCACGATGCAGTCAATACTATCCGCAAATGCTTCCACAAGCATCAGCAGCCACTTGCACTCGTATTTTTGGACGCCAACAACTTCAACTTGAGTGCGCAGCATAAATGTGGCTACACTGCTAAACCAACTCCTAATTTACTCGCACATCAGTTTTTGTTGCCATAAAATGCATTATTATGTTAAATGATCATAAAAATCACGTTTACAAACCATTTACGGTGGGATAATAACCCATGGTCATGCTCTCCCTGCGTCGCCGATATCCACAAGACTAGCCTCATAAGTGCTCGGGTATAGGAATGCCATTTGTTTACGGCGAGGATAATTGAGTTATCTGATCCCTGGGCCAAGTCAAGAAGACCTTATTTCTGTCTCACTCTCCTTCTCTCCTGATGCCTTGCATATACGATATAAATATATATGCGAGTGCAGAAAAGCCCAGTGTACGGTGAGCGGTTCCCCTTTTTAGTCACATTATAAAGACTCTATTCGAAGTTGTGGCAGATGAGGAGGAAGATGCACCCATCACCATGATCGGAGGAGCAGGCGAGAATCGCGATTAAGCGTTCTTAAAGTCAATGCAGCCATCCTGATCCGCCAAACCGCCTGGTTCGACTGAAAATGAGCAAAGGTACTGCATCGCGGAATAACATAGCTGGAGGTTACGTTGACTGCGCTCAGATTGGACCAGCACATCATACGAAGAGGAACCGATGAGAAATGTTGTGCCGCCAGTCATGTATACTCACCTTTGTGGGCGAATGTTCAGTGGAGGATTGACGTGGCGCAAAGGCAAGGCGCTTTTGGCAACATTTCCAAATAAAAGAAACCAAGGAATGTGTCAATCCAGTTCAAATGGAAGGATGCCTCATAACTATTCACATCTGTTTAAGCTAAAGGAACAAACGTATGGCGAACTACTGATGGATCAACTTTTTTAAGCGAAATAAAAGATGCGTATCAGATCCGCTCCTGGAGGCGATGGTCAAATACGTTTTCACGCCGCAAATTAATTTCTTTTTCTTTTTGTTCTTGGCTTTTGGAAGAACAAGTCTTTTTTATCTGTTCCGCTTGAGCACGGGCTCGAGCCCCCTTTTAACTGTGCCATGTTCAAACCCAGCAGGGATTTCACACCTTTTACTTGACCCCCCTTGGGAGCGGGATAAAACACGTGAAACAGGCTGCTGTAGTGTTGTGATGTTAGTGCGGACGTAATGGTTGGGTTCTATCGTGTATATCCTGCTGTCGTTATAGTAATAAGCTTATTGGGAATAACTTTTAGCGGCGCAATCATTACAGGCACCGTCAGTCAGCTCGGCGTGAAGGAATGGAATCTGTAGCAAGGTTTAATAAATAAATTAAATTCTAAACAGTTGATGTCTTTATTGCCTCCTGGAATTAAGTTATTATTATTTTACGTTGGGATCGTTGATTTGGCAGTGATTGGAGATAGTCGATGTTTATGTTCTGAGGAGAAGTGAAATGGGCGTCGACCAGAGAGCATCCACTTTCGTGGATTAGTTAATTAATAAAACGCTCGATTTAACGCACAACCGAACAGTCCTATTCTCAAATCGAGCTGATCGAAGATTCTGTTCACTTATTCGATCGATCCCCATTCTGTTGTTCGTTGCTATTCTCAAACTGTGTATTGCTTATCGATGTAATTGTTTATTTGGCTTCATTTCACTCTGATCAAAATTAATCGATTGCTCGGTTTTATTATTAGAGAGCTCTTAATTTAAATCGTGCTTATTTTTCCAAAATCTAAAATGTTGTCGATCTATAATTGAGTTCTCCAAATTGAGCTTAATATTTCTAACTCTTGTCTTGTAAAAGCATTTTTCAAATTCAAAGACGAATGAATCTGAGGGTACTTGCCTGCGTATTGGACCTGCAACCTATGGAGAGAAGTTGGAAGAGTACGATAACTTTACTGCGAAAAATTGATAATTGTGTTTGGTAGAGGGGTCAACAAGCATTTTTTTTACTAAGGCAGGAATTTGTTGGTTAATTTGTTGGCTAAACAGGGTCAGATAGACCCTCTTCTTCTTCTTCAGTCCGGAGTGGACATCAGTGTCTTATATAGAGTCAACTTGGTTCTTCGAGAGAGGGCTCTATTACTCAATTGCCTCTTGAGCCCAAAGAAACAGCGGTTGGCAAGAGTTATCCTTCGTTTGATCTCGGTGATAATGGTATTTGTACAATTCACTCCGAAACCGAGGTAAGTGAAGTCCTTGACTACCTCGAAGTTATAGCTGCCATTGTAAAGCTCTGACCGAGTCGTCGATGTTGTATGTCTTTTTTGAGGACAGCATATACTTCGTCTTGCCCTCATTCACCGCCAGACCCATTTTAGCCGCTTCCGTCTTCTATGTTAGCAAATGCCTCATTGACGGCTCGCTGAGTTCTCTCTCTCTGAGTTCGGCGTATGCTAACAATTGCACGGACTTCTGGAAGATCGTGCCTCTAGTGTTGGCGTGTGAGTTTTGCACGATCTTCGCCAGGACGACGTTGAAGAAATCGCATGACAGCGCCTTGTCTAAAACCTTTTTGACATTGAAGGTCTCTGTGAGTTCGTTACCGACCTTGATGGAGCAGCGAGAGTTCTCCATCGTCATCCTGCACAGCCTGACGAGTTTGGCAGAAATGTCAAAACTAGACATGGCGATGTATAGCTCGTCTCTATACCCGCTTGCTTTGCACATCCGGCCTTTAAATCAACGAACAGATGGTGAGTGTCGATTTTCATTTCTTGGGTCTTTTCCAAGGTCTGCCGTAGAAGATCTGGTCAATAGTGGACTTTCCTGGCCTAAAGCCACACTGATATGGACCTATCAGATTAATGAACGGCTTCAGGTGGGTACACAAAACGGCAGAGAAGACCTTGTAGGCGATGTTAAGAAGACTGATCTCTCGATAGTTGGCGCAGTCAAAGGCGTCTCCTTTCTTGTGGATCGGGCAAACGATACTGAGATTCCACTCGTCGGGCATGCTTTCCTCAGACCATATCTTATAGATGAGCTGGTGCATGCACCCAACCAGATCATCTCCAGCTGCCTTGAATATTTCAGCGGGCGACCGTCCAGCAAAATCTTACACAATAAAATATATGATACAATTTTTTTCCGTAATCAGTAGCCTTCTATTTTGTAATGTTTTTTTTCCAGTTGAACTCGCTTAACATTGCAATTGTTTCTGGCATGCTTAATGTTTTCTGCACGGCGCTAAGAAATGACTGAAAAAAAAAATAGGGCGGATACTTAGAAAGTGAAAGCAGTCTTATCTTGCTTTAAGATTAGAATTGATTAATACTTCCATTGTAAGGGGTTCCATTAAGATGAAAGACTTCGCATCTTGTTTTAAAAATTCAAAATATTTCTCTGTAACTATACAAGTCACCAAAGTAGTTTAGTTATGCGTACAATATTCTACACTCTGATACTCGAGCGCTCGTTAAGTAGAAGAGAATTTTTATGTTTCTGAATAATTCGATGGAGTTGCCCCACAGATCCTCACGTCTCTGCTCGTACCACAACATGTTTCTTTGGTTAGGGGCGTTTCTGAGTGAGAGAGAACTTTGATGATGTAGTCTTCCTGCAGTTTCAGAGTGTATGTGAACCAGTGGTGGGAATTATCGAATAATAACTATCGAGTTATTCGATAGTTGCAAACTATTCATTTATTCAATAATTGTATGGCTGGTTGGACTGAGTCATATGGTTTTTGTAGCTGTTCCGAAAGAGAATTGTATGTATGAGTACACAAATTGAAAACATATTTGCATGGTTTGGTTGCCGTCCATTGTTTAGTTCAAAACGATTGGGAATAACTTCGAATTGTTTTTTTTCACTAAATGAATGATTCGGTCACTTGTATCATGGGACAAGGTTTTATGGAGAAGCACAGCACATCGCAAGGAATTATTCACAGCGATGGCCGAGTTCGGAATCACGGCAAAATTGATCCGGTTGTGTAGCACCACGCAAACACATTCGTGATCCACCGTGCAGTTCGGTTCACGGAATCGCAAGGAATTATTGTTGGCCGGATTTCGGCAAGGAGATTCGCTGTCGTTTAATTTCTCCGATTTGGTAATTGCGAAGATAGTACGCTGGGCTGCTCTAAACACGGAATACACCATCTGCTACAAGTCAGTCAAGCTTTTGGGATACGCTGATGACAAACACATCATTGCGCTGTTCCAACGAGCCGTAGTTGATGCTTTCACTGCAATTGAGGAACAGGCGACACGAGCTGGACTTAAGGTCAACGAGAACGACACAAAATGTATGCTGCCGAGCAAACAACGATCCGTCGCACACCACCTAGGCCAAAACGTTACAATCGGCAGCTGCAATTTCGACTAAGTGAAGCAGTTTGTCTATCTCGGGGCAAACGTAAGCTCCACGAATAATACCGTAGTGGAGAATCGACGTGGAATTGACTTTGGCAACCGATGGTACTTCGGTTTGTAGCTGGTCTCGAAACTACTGACTCAAAGAACCAAAGTCATGCTCTACAAAACTCTTATTCTGGCGGTCCTGTTTATGGCGCCGAATGCTGGACACTAAGCAAGACTGCAGAGCTGATTCTTGGTGCCTTCGAAAGAAAAATTCAACGCCTGATAGGAAGGTGAATGGAGGAGAAGACACAACCCCGAACTCTACGTTGTCGTTTTTATCATTTCATGTCAAATATGCAAAACAAAAGTATACCTCACTCTCGCATCGAGTTGGCTGTTGTAAAACAGTCTCTTTGTAAGAGCGAAAGCAGCTCGGGCTCTGGCTAGAGCAGCATCTACATGTTTGTTAAAATATAAATATGCACTGATTTTACCAGATTCCCAGGCATCTGACTACAAACCTTTGCACCAGTGGTTGCCCGTGTTGTCCAACAATTGGTTGACTTTCGTCAATTCTTTTTTGTATCCGCGGATGCTTTTTACAAGAATGGTTGAACAGAATGGTTTCCGACTTCTGAAAGTTGATATTCAACTTCCAGTCAACGCAAACTCTCATGAATGAGTCGAAGTCACCCCGCGCGAGCGTAGTGATGTCCTCGATCTTTTTGCCTGATCTGTACACGATCAAGGGGGACATGGGCTTATGTACACAGGGCAAAGTTGCTGACTGCACCCAACCTGGTAGGACGTCAGCGCGATCCCTGCTTGTCCATAAGTCAAGTTGACATACAGCCTCCTCGTGGCGCCCCTGGATAGCCATCACAACAACCGTTGTGTGGTGAACTAATGTATGCAGCGATCCCCCTCTGCCCGAGGGTCAAATAATGGGCCTGGCCTTCCAGTTGTAGGTTGTGCGTGAGGTTAACTCCCTCACCACATAAAAAACCAACAGTTACGAACCGACAACAGGCCTCGGATATGGACGGATTCAAAGTTGACGACCCCAGCAAACGATTAAAGGACAATGATTTTCGGTTCTGCACATGGAATGTGAGGTCACTTAACAGACCACGTGCAGCCGATGAACTCGCGAAGGCCCTGGACTGCTACAAAGCAGATGTCACCGCCATCCAGGAGATGCGATGGGATGGGCCGGGCAAAAGGAAGATGAGAAACTGCGACATCTATTACGGTGAACTCTACAAAGAGGGAAGGCAGCACTTATTTGGATGCGGATTCGTTGTTCGAGGCAGACTTAGGCAAAAAGTCTTAAGCTTTGATTATATCAGCGAGCGCCTCGTAACAATCCGCATCAAGGCCAAATTCGGGAACATCAGCCTGATTTGCGCACACGCTCCAATGGAGGACAGAGACGATGATAGCAAGGATGACTTCTATGATCTCCTAGAAAGAACATACGATCGATGCCCCAGCTATGACACCAAGATCGTTCTAGGAGATTTTAATGCAAAGCTGGGCAAGGAAGAAATCTTTGCTAGAGTCATCGGAAAACACAGCCTGCACGACAACACATCCGGAAACGGACTCAAGCTAGTAGATTTCGCCTCGGGGCGTAACCTCTCTGTGACGAGCACTCGGTTCCCACACCTCAACATCCATAAGGGGACCTGGCGGTCTCCTGATCAATCAACCGTCAACCAGATTGATCACATTGCGATCGACGTCAGTTCGTCAGTTCCTCGCTTGGATATGGGTTGTACAATCGCAGTTTTCCAATGCTCCGGATAATGTGCATTACTTAGAGCATTGTTAAACAAGAGGTGCCTTCGCACAATGTTCACGATCCCGTCGATCACAACCGACTTTTTCTTCTTTAGTGATGTGAAGACCGCTTGAAGATCTGTCTGCGAAATGAACATCGAGTTGGAATTCCGAAATTTCTATATCACCTTTAATTGAAAGTTTTCCTAACTTGGTTCAGTGTGATCCAGAAAATGTTGTGATGGAGTGGAGAATGCAATGCTTTTCCAACAATTTTCAAGATAAAATGGACATTAACAAATTCTGGCAAGAAGTTAGTTTTCTTAAAAACTGCTTAAGCGAGAACTGTTTTTAAAATAGTATTTTTACTTACAATTTAATGTCTCTTCACACAGCTCAGGTGCTGCTAAGAGAACTAAATGAACTTATGAACTAAATTTAATTAAAAATAAATTAAGGAATAGACTTAATTTTGACACCATTAGTAATATTTATAATGCTGGCCATTGAGCTTCAAGAAAGATAGTCATAACTTCTACTGTCTGCGAACTAATTTCCAAAAGCTGTGAAAAAATGATGTTGGTCATTTAAAGCTACATATGGTCAACATTTATTTCCAACTTTCGACACACATTTTGTTTCCAAGTGGCAACCCCGCCTACAACATAAGTGGTTGTAGAAGCTAGTCCCTGGCTATATCTCCGTATCTAATTCTCGACTGGCCCGAGCCAAATGAGTCTGCCTTTTTTCTTTTAACTTTCTTTTTTCTCTTTTAACACATGATATTACTTGTCCAAAAAATCGTAAGTGATATGAAACTTAATTGAAATTGAACCCGTGATTGCATCAAAGCCAACGATTCTGCTATTTAGATGTAAGGGACTTCGTCTTAGGTTGTGCACAAAATGCATCAGCTTGGCAATTAGCAGAACATGCAACACCATCCGAGATAATAAACAAATAATTATTCGTGCTGTTAAGAGTGAGAAATAGCTTACCTATTATTGTAGTATTATCATCCCTTAGAATTAATAGCGCTAGTTCATTTAAAAGCTCATCTAACTCGGCTTCTTCTACACTCAACAACATCGTCAAGTGCAAGCAATTCATCTCAGTGTAATGATCAACAATAAACACATTAATTTTCCTTTCATCTGTCTTCGGTTAAACTAGCAATCTGTAACCTTTCCCGGACCGCAAATTCGAATCGCCTTAGGTAACCGATACGACCCCATTCGGGCGAAAAAAAGGTCAACTGCCAGTAAGACCAAAATCTAATTTCCAAAATCTGTTCACATTTCTTCACACCCCGTCAAACATCAGATAAACATTACACCACCGCCCCCAATTGCAGCCCTTGCTTGTTCTTTTTTTTACCGCCGTAGAAATAACCTAATAGACTTGCAATAACACCCCTGTAAACAAGGGCACACCATAGGAAGCAAATCAAATCCCCTCACGAAACAGTCTCGATTGCACATTCTAGACGATAAGTGTAGAATTGCCTTACATAGGCCATTTGTCATGTTCGATGATTGCCTTCTACTTCTTTAGCGACACAATTCTTTTGTTGTAACAACGTCTATGGTGCCCCTAATGATGAGTTTTCAAGTTGTCGTTTACACCCTGTCTGCACTGTCTGCCGCCGTACATAGCTTCTCCCGGGTATTCGTGTGTGTATGCGTGTAGTAGAGTTGCGCTGTTTGCCACTGTGTGTCAAGTTGTGGTTATGGTTGCTTTCGGTCGTCGTCGTCGTCTTTTCCACCCCCAATCGGGAGAAGCAAGTGAATTCCAATGTCGTCCTTAGGGATGATTACGTTGGTTTTTAATTCATGATCTCTTCGCACATAGAATGTCGCGCCATTGTGGCATTGTTTTCCACCCACATTCGCCGATGTAGACGGCACTAACCCCAAGGGACCAACTGACTCCAACTCCAGCAAGGGGGATGTGATCAGCTAGTTGTGGCTTGTCTATCCCCCTATTCGATATAATTATCCCACTTCGATTCAATAAAGTACCAATGGTTACAGGGATTGAGTTGATTTGTTTTTTCCCGAAATTCCGAAGACATTTGGTGCTGAACTAATTTAATAGAGAAACGGGTAACAGTGCGGTGCGGTAGGATGCTGACGCCAACCCCTTTCTCGTTGTCGGCTAACCAAAACAAATTATTGTCGACATTGTTTTTTTGTTTTATTCCTCTCCAGTCTGCGGTCTGAAAGGTTATTAATAATAAAATACTTGTGCGCTTCTCCTTGGGGCGTGGCGTGAAAAGCATTAAAACATGTGGCCTACATAATTGAATTTGAAATCAGTTTTGACATGTTAAGGAGGGCATGCAATTTTTTCGTGGTTCGTATGTTCAGGATTATGAAAATCGAGTGTCGTCCTGGGTCGTTAGAGGGTTATTTCTAATTTATTTATGAAGGCAACTTTGTGCTATATACGAAGGTACGTGTGTCCGCGTCATGCATATGGACGAATAAGGATGCATATGTTTTTTGCATATGGAAGGGAGATAACTATTAGTTTTGGAGCAGATGTTGTGTTAGTTTAGATTCTGAAGACTGCAAGGTGGAACTAATTGCTATATGGCGTTCGGACACGTATGCTTTTTTATTTTAATTTTTATATTATATTTCTTATTTTATGGCGTTGTGGGTATGTGCGTCGACCTATACATCGACGTCGGTTCCTGCTTTGTGCGACAAAAATAATTTTCAGGGCCCCACCTCTTTCGAGTCACTGACAATGTTCAAAGAGTATTTTCTGTCCAGAAAAAGCTTCTCAAACTTGGCCGTTCGGAGTCGGCATAAAACTGTAGGTCCCTTCCACTCGTGAGAGAACAATAGCACGTACAACACGAGTGGTTGCTGAGAAGCTGGGCCCTGGCCCTCTACGACCTGTAGCGCCACCCATATACTATATTATTTCTTATTTTATTTATTTATTTCTCTAACGCGTTACAATAGTGATAGATACCAGTGAAGCTTAAACTCTTATCTGCTGGTGCTTTAGTATACCATTATGTTCACAATGGCTTAGCGATTATTGACATTTAAGGTTCAATTTGATTTAATTAATCTCATTAAGAGGTCTGCTCCAATTGATTCGTGCACAGAAATATTCGTAGTTGAGCGAATTGCCAGGAGTGGAGCTAAGAATCTCAAGAGAAACCATGCAAAAACTGGAGACGAAGAGAGTTGTAAAAGACTGCTTTCTTTTGAAAATGCAATCTCTGAATTCAAGGAAAGAATTATATGTTTTGTCATTCAGTCAATTGACTTCATTTACGACTTCTGGACTTGAGCATCGAAGTCACCATTCTATTTGAAGTCTTTACAAGATCAATCTTCCCGACCAGTCTTTTGATTTGAAATCAATTGAATGCAAGTCTATCGACTCACTTTGAAGTCTTAACCATTCACTTGAAGTCATCTGCATCAAGTCTTTGGGACTTCAAAAATGTTCGATGCAGTCTTTGGGACTACAAAGTTTTTTGTTACAGTCTTTGGGATTTCAGTATGTAAGTAGGTTTAAACAAGTCGGATAAGATCACGTATAACACTTTTATATGGAGTACAATGGGCTTTTAGGTTTAGAGAAACAGGAATACGTTGTGTTCACGACGGGAGGAGGGGCGGGAATGGGGATGGAGTCGTTCTATTCAAAAAAGGAGTACTTATTAAAACGAATTTGCATATTTAACAATTTTCCCAGAGATTAACTTTCAGAACATTTTTCAAAATTGAAGTCTGAAAGGGCTCCTTGCCGAGGCGTATTCGGAAAACAAAATTTTCACAGCTGCTGAGGCAGGTTGTGGAGTGTTATACCTTAGTGTAGTGTATAATAGTGTAAGATATATTTGCGCAAAATCGGTGGAAGCAACTAAGTTAAGCGTATGTGTTGCACATTTAATATGTTTCTGTAACGAATACATCATTTCTTTACTCAGCTGTTTCCATTTCATTTTTTTTTTTTTTTGGACTGTCAGTGCTTTTATTATTGTTGGTTTTACGAAGTTGGAACCGTTGTCAGTGACTGTTGCCACAACTTAATTTTTATCAAACGCCTTATAAAATTGTATGTGACTTCCATGGACTCTTGCCATCGTATCTGGCAACAGCAACACTCAACCAGAACAGCATTCCTCCTTCGCTGGAATTCAGTATTGTTCAGCTATTGACGAGTAAAATAATTGTAAGAAATACATAAAACATATTTTTTTTACATGATGGACGGTATTGCGCTTTAAGCAATATAGACAACCTAGGGGGCACTTTATTAATACATCACATACTAAAATCCAAAACAAGAAACTTTGAAGTCCCAAAGACTGTAATGAAAATTTGTTGAGGTCCCAAAGACTTCAACTGAATGCGGGTCACTTTAAATTACTGGTAAAGACTTCAAAGTGACTTCAGTGACTGCACTGTCAGTCGATAGACTTGCATTCAATTGATTTCAAAACAAAAGACTGGTCGCGAAGATTGATCCTATAAAGACTTCAAAAAGAATAAAGATTTAAATATTGAAGTCAACATCTGAAAGTGAATTCAGGAATTGAAAAATCCCAAACATGAAGTGAATTGATTTTTAAAATCAAAAGATTGCAGTCTTTTACAACTCTGTAGTAGAAATTCATAGAATTCACATCAACGAATTGCGAACTTAGCAAACATTGACATTTCATTCATAAGGAGTTTTTTCATTCGCAGAGAATAAAGCAAACCTTTGAAAATCCGCAGGGTGTAGCAATATTTTATTCTCACATGAGCTCTCTCTTCAAATAATCTGTGATGATTAAATGGAACGGCTTTTGACAGTTTTTCGGGGAATTTGAATTGGAACAATTAGAGATCCGGTGTAGATACAATTTTTAAGTAGAGTGAAGTCTCACTTATTTAAGCCACTGATTGGTGGACCATTTCATGCAGGAGTACGATAACTTTGGCATGCATTTTTCATATCGGAAGGGTAGTCTATCTGATCCTCGTTGGCGATAGATGCGAGCCTGTTGTTTAATGCTGCATTTAAATTAAACTATTTTTGTTTATATATTTTTTTAAGTCGCATGCAAACAAGTACCTGGACTTCAAAAAACATAATATTACGAATCGTTTTTCATACTAAACGGAGTGAGATAGAACACCTCTTCCCCTCCTATAGTAGAAAAAAGCTCGTTTTTAGCTTCTACCAAAAACAGCTACCACTATTTTCGGTGGCAAAGTTATCGTAGAGTAGGGTGGGGAGGTTTTGACACGTTAACAAACATTCGGAAATAAGTTTAGTATTTGAATCATGAAGTTTCGTGTATTTTCGAGAGAAGATTCGATGAAATGTTATTGTACAAGTTGAACGAGTGTCCAAGTACAACAAATGCTCCCACTAGCAGACATTGCGTCAGCAGAACGCAACAAAAACCTGTATGCGAACCGACCGCCGCTATAATGCTGATCCAGCTGTCTGAGCAGCAGAATAGTTTTTTGTTACAATTAAGGTAGAAAATATTTTAAATAAACGGAGTGCGATACAAGTTTGCCTCCAAGGTCTCCAAACGATGGGGACGCATTTTAAAATACTTAACTTACACTGTACAGCCCAGCGAGAATTTAGTGTGTCTAATTGTAGGCATGGTGGCCCGTGGCTTTGTGGGTATGTGCGTCGACCCCAATCTCGATGTCGTAGGTTCGAATCCAGCTCTGAGCGACGAAAATAATTTTCACGGCCCCACCTCTTTCGAGTTACTGACAATGCTCAAAGAGTATTTCCTGTCTTGAAAAAGCTTCTCAAACAGCCGTTCGGATTCGGCATTAAACTGTAGGTCCCTTCCACTCGAGAGAGAACAATAGCACGCACAACTCGAGTGGTTGCTGAGAAGCTAGGCCCTGGCCCCCTACGGGCTGTAGCGCCACCCATATATATAATTGTAGGCATAGGGCATTGAGTTATCTGGATATGTCCTCTAACTCGCAGCAAATGCGAGCTCAACCTCTGCTGTGGCTACCTCGGGTTCATCCAAATAAAATTGTTCAAAACTCGAAATATAAAAAAAATTGTCTGCAATCTTTTAGTCTTTGAATAATTTTGTAAGCAGATCTGATACTCGGTCTGACACATTCTGTTTGAAATGTTGGTCACAAACGAAAATTTAACAGTCAACGGATGCGACCGGAATGGATCCTTGCTTTATTATTTTACTTACTTATCAGGCAGACGACCTATGAAGGGTCCGAGCCTGAACAATTGCTGCCTTCCATCGGTGATGGTCCCTGGCTCCTTCCTGTGATTAAGGCCAAGCTGTCTTACATCCGCAATGACTTGGTCCTTGTACCGGGGGTTCGGTCTTCCTCTTCTTCTCGAGCCAGGAGGCTCAGATTCAAAAACCCTCTTTGTTGACCCTCTCAGTCTTTGTTGCGTTGTTGCTCGATGCGGCCCGAGAGATTTGAAGAAATCACACGACAGCGAATCTTCTTGTTGAAATCCAAAGCAGTTTCGAATGGTTCAGAGGTTTTTGAACCGAACTGCACTGTGCATCGCGTATGTGTTAACGTGGTGCGATACAACCGGAACAATTTTGCCGGGATTCTAAATCTGGCCATCGCTTTGATTAGCTCCTTGCGATGAATGCTGTCGTATGCGGGGTTAAAAGCGATGAAAATATGGTGAGTATCGGCTTAAAACTCGCTGGTCTTCTCCAGGATTTACCTTAGAGTGAATATTTGGTCTATGGTCGATTTGCCGGGCCAGAAGCCGCACTCGTACGTGCCGATTAGTGCGGTACAAAACACAGGACGCGACGTAGGATCGTCTTCCATCGTGGATGGTGCGTATGGAGCTGATATTCCAGTCGTCGGACATGCTTTCGTCTTTCCAAATTTGTCAAATGATCTGGTGCGTGAACTGGCGTACTAGAACTTTGCCCCCAGTTTTAAAGAGCTCTGATGGAAAGCCATGAGGCTTTGTCCTTTCAATGGCTGTACCGACTTCTTCAAAGCTACGTGGGAGGACTACTTCTCTGACTGGATTTGGGATTTCCTGGCTTCCTATCACTCTCTCCTGGTCAAACCCGCTAAGAAGCTGTTGGAAATGCTGCCTAAACACATCCACTATTTCCTGTGGGTCCGTACCTAGGTAGTTAGTTAATGATCAAGCAATTAAAAGTTCAATGGTCCAAGTTGAACCTATTAGGTCTATAGCTTCGTGCAGAGAGAGTGAGTCAGAGCACAATATCAAAAATTGGCTTGATTCATTCTTGGTTGCCAAGCCGGCGCAGTTCTTTTGGGATGGGATCCACAAATTGCCAGAGAGATGGGCAATACTTTGAATAATACTACTGTACATGTTTTTCTTAAATAAACGTTCAAGAAACTGCACGTTTGGTTGTATGCCCAATAATTTAAAAGAGGTATTATTTCTGTATACGTATGTACCTACCCAATTATTTTTATTCAAACTTTTGTTCGGGACACGCAAAATAAATTAAAAATTAACAGAGACAAAAATTCAATTAAAATACATAAGCACTCATATCATGATGGTCTTACTTGTGTAAAAACCCACAAAATGGTAATGACTTCAGAACCCATTATTTTCTTCAAAACAAATAGTATTCCCCGCAAATTAATAACTTCCATTGATTGTCACCGAGCATAAATTAAAACCTACCCAAGCCAACCAAAATGGCACCCTCAATAAAGCCAAAATCAAGGCAAAACCAGCCAAAGTTTTCTTTTTGTTGTTCTATGCTGTCGGTGGTCACCGAAACTTGAAACGGAATTAATTAGCGTTTATCACCGCAGGTCCAATATCAAATACCTATGTTTGCACAAGAGAACGAACAAAAAGCAGAAGAAAGAAATGAAAGCAAAATTAAACTCACCCCGAGCTATGACTTTTTAAAAGAATTTCTCCACTTCTTCATCATATTTCAAGGAGCAACTGATATTCGAGCCAACCCTCCACCAAAACAAAAAAAAACAAACAAAAAAATAAGCCACAAAACTTTGACGTCATTTATAAAATTATCACCACGGTGCACACCAATTAAGCAACCTGCCAACATATCAAGCATTCTCAAGCCCACCATGGAGTGGAGTTTGCCACCGACACTTCTCTGCTTGGCTGGAGTGAGTGAGACGAAAATATGGGCATAATGGCGGCGCGACCAAGAGAGGGGTTGTAGTCCTGCCCAGGGTGCATAAAGTGGGGAGTCAAGGTGACAGTCAGAGTCACAGTGTTGTCAAATTACGGCGTTTGGAGTGAGAATCAAGCCTGCCTTGCTGCCAGCAGTGGGAGTTGTGCACCCCCAAAGTAAATCCTTAAATTGATGAACGAGACGAGCATTTTTCGTGTTCGAACACCAGCTCTGTCCTGGCCACGGCCATTGGGGAAAGAGCCAGCATACACTCACGAAATAGAAAAACCTCCGAAAAATGAACAGAAAATGATTCATGCGCATTTTCTTTAAAGCGAGGCGTTTATGTTAACAAATTAAAAGCAAATTGGTCGCCTTGGAATTTAGTGGTGGGAACTCACACTTCCACCCAGTTGCCTTTACAAATACCACAAATACACACACACACACACGACACGGGTGAATAAAACAATATTTCATTGCAAATTGAAAGACTCTGTGGCTCCGCCTCAAATTCCCAGCTGGCATTCACAAACTTCCCGCTATTTTTCTCTCACTCTCCCCTAAGCGTGTGCTCGTAAGGTGGCGCAGCGAACTAGCTCTGGGGTGTTGGTAAAATGTAACTCTTTCTTTGTCCGATTGGAATACTGGGTCGTGGTACGGACCGGTTTGTGCTAGCCATCTCACTTGCACTTGCGCGATTGAGGCTGGCAAGCGTCTCGTTTTGTTCACAGAGCAATGGCAGATATCCCAATTGATCGCAGTCCGCCTATCGGGGTTCTTATGGCGCTGGGCTACTTGGACCTGTGCAACCTTTTCGAAGTTTAGTTGAAGTCGGAAGTTTAGAAGTGTCGGTTGTTTCATTATCATTCTCTGTGTCCATCCGAGTCAGTATGTGCTGCATGTGTGTTTATCATAATTGACTCTAATTGACTGTAATTGATTTAACAGTACAGTAGTAAATTGAATTGGTGCGGTGGGGGTTACAAAATTTAATTGCATCGAGATTTTCTGAACGTTTGGGGAGGGGTTGCTTTTCGTGTGTCAAACTGCCTGTCAATGTGTGTTTTATCAATAGTTTAATTGCCACTACAGTGCTTGTGTGTTCAGTGTTTGATTGTTTGGAATGATGGTGCTGGAACAACAAACTGAAGTTCCGTCAAGTTTACCGTCGGAAGGTCTGCATCCAAGTGCGGCACTACAATTGTACGCTGCAGCGGCGGCACAATTGGGATCACCTGGTGTAAGAGTGCCTCCATGGGGTCAGTTTCTTCAATTCGGTGTACCCGGTGTATTTGGTGGGGCAGCTGTGGCCGCCGCAGCAGTCACTGGTGGTGTTGCTAATGCCGCGTCACCATTTCTGAGTAGACACCGTTTCGATGGAAATCAAGCGCATAATGCCGCTGCATTGGCGGCCAGTTCAAATGCAAGTCCCTTTGCTAACCTCAGTGGATTAAATGCGGCAATGAGGAATGTCACGGCACAACAAACTGCTGCGGCGGCAGCGGTCGCTTCTGTTGCAATACATCATCGTTTGTTGATTTCATCTGGGAACAGACAAATGCCACAGGGACCACCGAGTGAAGGTTCCAACGAGGATAATGGTGAGTAGTTGATGAAAAAAAAAAAACAGAACACACTTGTGTAGATATTTGGTACATTTGCGATAATTCAAATTATCATTGTGACCACAATGGAAAACTCAATTAAGTGCGATTTGACACCCACGACACGCAATTTGTCACATCGTTTTAAGCTGATTAGTTGCATTTAGTAGAATTAAACAGAGCTGTGTGAGTTATTGAGGGACTGGCACATTAGGTCTATCGTCATTCGTTTCGGCCATTACTTCCGTTGTTTAGATTTTTGCGTGATAACAGTTGACACATTTCAAACTCTGTCTAAGAAGACTGAATAAGAGATGGGTTCACGTTTCACAGCACATCCCTTTCTGAGGCGAGATTGAGTGAGGTAAAGTTGTTTCCCAATGAATTGGGATTATTAATTCAAAAACTACGCCCATAATCATACATTTTTGTAAGCTGTTCTTTATAGTTGGCCGAAAGAGAAACAAGAACAGATTTAATTAATTTTGCAAACCTGTTTTAATTCGCGCAGGTTCACTCCTTTATTGTGTTCTCTGTTGTTTGAGAATAATGAGTTTAAAATTGAATTACATAACCGGCTACCGGTTATTGATCCTCTTATTTTCTTCAAAAAATTTGTGAATTGGCTGCAAATCAGAGAATTCAACTATTCATCAGAATTATGGTATGAAGATCAATTAATTAAAATTAAAAAAGCATTTACTCCAGACAGGAGACCCATAAAATATAAAAGCTTGAAAAATAGCTTTGAAAATGAGTAGTTTGTTCGCAACATTGAGTTTTGAACGTCTACTTATAAATGGATACAGTATTCGTGTAGTTTTGTTAACCATCTTAATTGTTTCTTGCACATAAAGATTGAATGTTAAGCGCTGTATAAATAAATGCCAAGATATTTTACATTCGGTTTCCATTCAACCGCCATTTCATTGACACTAAGTCTGTTGCTAGGAAGTAAACAAGATTGCGAGTAAAAAAGATAGCTGGTGTCTTAATTTTCAAGTGAATACAATATGTTTCGAATGCATTTAAAGCGGAGATTGTAGATTAGTTTTAACGTTGAAAAGAAATTTGATGAATAAATGCAAGTATCGTCAGCGAAAAGGGGGATACTACAGTTTGTCAAGTTCGGCAAATCGGATGTATAAATGTTATATAAAACTGGACTAAGGACGGACCCTTGAGGAACTCATGCATTAATCAGTTTATCAACAGAAGAATGTACATTTATGGAAACATTAAAACTTCGGTGCGACAATGACTGGATGACTTTGACAAGATACAACCAAAGATCAACACTTACCAACGAAAAGCGCAACATCTAAAATTACCATGCCAGTACTTTTTTAAATTGTTAAAATATTTTTGTTGTGGTGGCCCGTGGCGTTGGTGGCCCGTGGCGTTGTGGGTATGTATGTCGACCCCAACCTCGACGTCATAGGTTCGATTCCAGCTCTGAGCGACACAAATAATTTTCACGACCCCACCTCTTTCGAGTCACTGACAATGCTCAAAGAGTATTTCCTGTCTAGAAAAGAGCTTCTCAAACTTGGCCGTTCGGAGTCGGCATAAAACTGTAGGTTCCTTCCACTCGTGAGAGAACAATAGCACGCACAACACGAGTGGTTGCTGAGAAGCTAGGCCCTGGCCCTCTACGGGCTGTAGCGTCGCCCATATTATTATATTATTATAAAATATTTTTGTTATCACCTGTGATACGATGCACTTGGTGTGTAGTACTGTGAAAAGATCTAAAACCGAATAATGGAATAACATACTCTCAATGATAGACACAGCCACACGTTAAATAATTTATGAGTCCCAGAAGCTAAAAAAAATTAGTCTTTTTGAAAACAAATGAGTCCCAATTAAAGATTTGGATAACACAACGCCGCCTTTGCGAAAAAAAAGAAACTAATTTGTGCTCAGTCGTTTTAAATGAAAACTAGCTCACATTTTGCAAAATTATAAAAACGATGAAATGATGAAAATAAAAATGTGAAATAAAATTACGTTAGATGTATGAGTCCTTTTGGCTCTATAGAGTCCCTGTGGTAACACTGGACACAACTCTAGTCTACATGATCTTTTCAAATCACTTACTAAGTGAACTGAGCAGACGGATTGCTCTGTAACTTGCGACTAGATTAGGGTCCTTGCCAGGCTTCAAGATTGGAATTACCTTGGAAGTTTTCCAATGGGATGGAAAATGTTCCAAAGTAAGACAACAATTAAACAGTTCACCGTTTTTATACCGAATCCGAAAGGCTTTGTGTGAGAAGTATTTTCTAGACAGGAAATACTCTTTGAAAATATATTTTTCTATGTCGCTCGGACCAGGGATCGAACCTTTGACGTCGAGGTTGGGGTCGACGCGCATACCCACAACGCCACGGGGCACCACGGGACAGTAAATGGCATTTTAAAATTAAAAATTTCCTGAACACTTAATGAGAGCAAAATGAGGCAAATTTTTCAGATACACGTTTCTAACACCATCAAAGCCAGAAGATTTCTTAACTTTTAAGCTGTCTGTAACATGTTTTAGTTCAGTCACAGAAATACGATTGAAATCGCCGATTGTTGTCTGGGAATTAAGAAAATGAATAGATTGCTCGACGGAAGATTTAATGTCCGTGGGTGGGATAATGTTGTTGATTATCGAAAGATAATAAAAGCTTTGGTTTTTTTCAGTACAGTAGAGTTATCCACCTTCCGAGTTTGTTTTTTCATCATCTTTACCTTCACCAAATTCCAAAATCAATTAAGTTTGCAAGTCAAGCACCCGCCATTGTTGCATATGCTCTTTTTACGCATTATGTGCAAAACACTCTTGTATTGTACCTCCATGAAGAAGCATATTCACAGAGCCATCTTACCTCAGATTATGCTGTAGAACAAGACGCATACACACATAACTTTCACTCAATGACTAGTTCAAACCCGTATAAGACCATTGCTACGTTGGTAACACATTAAGCCGGTTGGGAACACTGATCGGTGCGAACACATTTCCATACATACATATTCTTGAATTATCTATTTTTATAACGTACATATTTCTCTCAAGCGCGTGTCCTGTGCATATATTTATAGCAAGCAAATCACGGACGTGTTATCTCCGGGCTACTGACGTTTAGTTCAGTTGTTCAGCATTAGCTCATACCGCTGCAGCGTGGAAGATGTAAATTAAGGGATTATATAATATTTTATAAATTATGTATGCAAAGACGCTGATGACTTGGCTAATATACATAAATAGTCACTTTGACTTCTAATATTAAAATGTTTAACAAGACAAAAAAAAAATACATCTATAAAATGAACGGATGAAAGTGTTGTTTTAGAAAGCTTGGCTGGATGAATTCAAACATTCAAACGTTGGAAAATTGTTTTGGCCATTGTATTCAAGTGCCTACGATCATATTTCCATCGCATTAGATGGATATGTTTCAATAATTCAAAAGCATTGATGTGGGTACTCTAGAGCGTCTGGATCAACAAATCGATTCACCCTGCACGTCTGATTAAAGCCAGATTTCCTTAATATTCTGTCCCGCAGGAGGAATTACATCTAATGCATTGCAATTTTCCCGAAGAAATAGGTTCGCTTTTGAATTAAATAGAGATAATGAAAGATCTCAATCGATTCATATCTTGGACTTAAGTCGTCATTGATAATGCAAACAACATTTAACGCATTGTCGGGATTTCTTTGATTTTGATCTACTTGACGAAAACATTCTCCGGGCTTATTGACATGAAGAACAATTCTGGTGGACCTGTGGTGTTGTGGGTATGTCCGCCGACCTCAACGCACTTGAACCTTGATGAAAACAAAATAATAAAAGAATAATTTTCATGGCTCCACCTCTTCCGAGTCACTAACAATGGAGACAAAGAGTAATTCTGTCTAAAAAAAGCTTCTCAAACTTGGCCTTTCGCGGTCAGCTAAAATTGTAGGGACCCTCCACTCGTGAGAGAACAGTAACACTCACAGCACGAGTGGGTTGCAGAGAAGCAAAGTCCTGGTCCTTTACGAGCTGTAGCGCAGTATCTTAATTTTATTTAGTAATAGTTCATGCGATTCTCTGGCGAGTTTCAGAAGTTTCGACTGTGAAGTTAATACACAAAGTAAGTACACAAAAGAAGATACACTCTGATATTCAGAAAACAATTTCAAGGGAGTCTGCAAAGCTCAGGAAGGAATATCAGGAGTATACATAAATCATTTTAATTGTCAACTTTGTTCCATCAGCTGGGCAAACTCTCAAATGTGTATTTCCATTTTTGTAGGTCTAGAACTTTATTTGATTTGTTTAACGTTAATTTAAGAAAAACTTCTATTGCTGCCCTGAAGCTATGACTTTTTTCTCATCTTTCGGGCAATTTGTGGATCCTATCGCAAAAGAACTGCGCCGGCTAGGTAGGCAAGAATGAATCAAGCCAATTTTTGATACTCTTCCCTGACTCTGACTCTCTCTGCACGTATTAAGCTATAGACCTATTATATAACTATATCCCAAAAGTTGTCTGGGATGTATTACACCAACATTTATGACCAACTTATCACTTGACATGAAAACAGGAGAGACTGCAGGACCATATTACGTATGTACATCGTCCACTTCTGCGGCAGTCATTGTAAAGCAGACCCATTTACCTTTAGATTTAGCTTAAAAGACGCTACAGCTTATCGGGAAAAGTTTGACTTCCTCTGCCTGTGGTTAGCATGCTAGACGACGTCTGTGTCTAAGGCTGGCGAGAAACACACCATAAGCCCAAAGTCGGCCCCTCTGAAAGCCAAAGTCTGATTCTTAGACCTGCCACTGTGGAAACGCTATATGTTCATATGAACATTTCTTCTTTTGATACAGAATTGACGCTCTGCATTGTAAATGCTCTTGCTCCTGATGGGAGAAAATGTATGCTTTTGTAATACCACCCGTAAGCCACTCAATGCCGCCGGTAATTTTAGGTAAAAAATTGTGTGTTGCGTTATGTTCAATGCGATCTTTGGTCGTGTTTGCGTTGATGGCCTCTGGAGGAGAAGGCATGCACCCAGTTAAGCGTCTTCCGATCCAACACTGAAGACGGCTAGGTCATGTAGAACGGATGGACACCACAGCTCCGGCCCGAAGAGTCTTCGATTGTGAGCCATTGCGACAACGCAACAGAGGACGTCCTCGACTCAAATGGAAAAGGACCTTGACCGACTTGGTGTACACAGTTGGAGGCAGCTGGCGAAAGATCGTGCTGCCTTGAGAGGAGTGCTGGTTGAGGCCCAGGTCCACTCCGGACTGTAGCGCCAAACAAAGAAGAAGAGATTATGTTCAATGCTCACAATATGATGCTCTCATAACAGAGCAGTGTGGATTCATTACATTCATTAGTGAGGGAACAATTCAGTGGCTCGAAGTGCATTTCGGGCAACTTGCTGTGAAGATGTACTGAAGCATTGAATTCATTTCTTGATTTACTTGGTTTTGCAAACATGTTCAGGATAAGACATTGTGCATCAAACATTTTTTAATCTACCAATATAGATGAGGCTACAGCTCGTAGAAGGCCAGGGCCTAGCTTCTCAGCAACCACTCGTGTTGTGCATGCTATTGTTCTTTTACGAGTGGAAGGGACCTACAGTTTTATGCCGACTCCGAAGGGCCAAGTTTGAGAAGCTTTTTCTAGATAGATGTTTGAGCATTGTCACTGACTCAAAAGAGGTAATGCCGTGAAAATTATTATTGTTTCTCATCGTCGAGGCCAGGGATCGATCCGACGTCAAGTTTCAAGTGCGTTGGAGTCGACGCATATAGTCACAACGCCACGCCACACCACGGCCAGTGTTACCAAAGGTAATGAGTCCCAGAAGCTTGAAAAACGAGTAATTCAGAAAAGAAATGAGTCCCACCAAAGGTTTTTGATGACATTCTTATGGGAAAAAAGAAACTGGTAATTTTTTGTTGTTGGAGGTCTTAATACTACATTGGATCACTCAGACTCAAGACTGGTCCAATGTGCTGCGAGGCAGCAAAATACAATTCCGTCGGAAGACCAGAAAGTGCTTCTGTGATGAAGGCACCACCGCTGAAGACCAGTCACGTGATCCAAACAAAGGTGGGACACCGACAGAGGAAGTGCTCTGCCGTATCGTCTTCGCTTAGTGTTGTGGCTCGTTATTGCAATATTAAGTCTACAGCATTTTCAGTGAAGGGACAACAAGAATGTCGCTTGGTCGTTCTACATCCTTGAGAGTCATGCCAACTTCAATTATATTCCCGAGAGGTCAAACCATCAATGGAAGCTCTGATGGAAGCACAGATGCAGGTAGTCCGAGCGCAGGATCAAGACCTGAGAAAGTTTCTTCTGATCCTTGTCTAGTAAGTTCGTCGGCGATCTCAGTTCCAGTAATTCCTTGGTGCCCATATGAGTATCAGTGAATTTTGACTGCCATTTGGACTGCATAGCACAGGATTCTTCGTTGGTCTTGGAGCCATTCATGAAGATACGACTACATTCCATTCCTGACTCGAAGTCTTCAGACATTTATAATGACAGCGTTCAGGAAATAATAAGGCATAGTCCACACTTTGTACACTGATGAAAATGGAATTGTGAAATAAAATTACGTTAGTTAATTTGTTCTTGAAAAAATGAGTGAAATCTAAAAATAGGGAGTCTCCGTGTCAGACTAAAGAAAATGAGTCCTTTTGACTCTATCGAGTCCCTTTAGTAACACTGACCACGGCACTCACAAATCTGCTAATTAGACTGGTTCATATAAAAACCAGGAACTATGTTGTATTGACAGTTCTCTCCAACAAGTATTTACCATTTCGCAGGAGATGTGATCTGCATAAATTGGATTTATCGTGTACTCTGTTAGAGATAAAGAGCAGCAAGTTAGTCATGCTCACTGCAAAATGTACCATAAAATGCAGATAAAAACAGAACTTCCTTAAGGCTTCCATATCATTCCCAATTCCTCGCATTTTACTTCGTCACTTGATCTAGCTCTCTCTCTCAAAAAAAACGTACTTCCTTCATATTATCTTAATTGAATCTTGAACATATAATTTGTAGCAAGAAAAAAAATCAATTTTTCCTCCACTGTACAGCGGGAATTTCACTCCCATGTCCCATGCAAAAAAAAATCTTAATTATATTCCGCAACATACAGACTTGCCTCCCTTAGCGTTGATGATTTGTTTGATTGATGACTCGACCGGGTGACAGTTTCATTTCCTGTCCCAGATTTCATATCGTTCCCAGGATCCGAGCTATTTTGAAAACCGATTTGCAAGCAGCCATGTGAACTTTGATCCCCTACTCATGGGCTAGTAAATTGATACACCCCATAATCATTTAGCCATACACAAGATTAAGTTTCCACTTAAGTGGCGATCTCGTGCTGTGATGATTAATGAACTCATATACTGCTCATTGGCAAAGAAGTTCACCAGATTGCTTGTTTATAAACAGAGAGATTCGACAGAAAGGGGTACGAAACAAAATGTAATAAAATAACCCCGGTGACAGTAATCCTGCCTAAGTCAGTCAAAGATTCACTGTGCACTGATCACCGGTTTTTAATGAGAAAAAAATATGTATGATAATTTCTTAATTGATTCAGTGATATTTTGCATGTCTGATTAGAGAATCTTTTCTTCGAATTTGTCATTCGGACGATGACGGGAGCTTCGATGCAGATAACCTCGGGAAAATATTTATTTTATTTTTTTTTTTCAGAAATTGTACATTTTGTCTGTTTCAAGTTGGATGCATTAAAAAAAAAACTACTGCAACTTGTTCGAAATGAATTACGACGACGATTTCTATTTAAAGATCTGATTTCAAGTGAATTCATGTTCTTAATTATTTGTTGTCTCGTTAATCGTTGACTGGATGATAGAAATGAATCAAGGCATGCATCATCTTTATAAATCGAAATCCTCCCCGAACACTGCAGCTGTTCCATATGCCATGTCATCCAATTTGGTATCCTTTTGAATATGTATCATCACTACAGTGTCAGTCCAGACATTTAGTCTTATGACTAGGAAACGCATCAAGTTCACTTCATGTCTAGTCATGCTTATTGAGTATTAAGTCTTAAAACATTGTAACAACGTCATATTCAGTGCTTATTCGCTTTGAGATTTTCTTGTGTTGTGCGTGCTGTGAAGTGAAGTCCATGTGTGAAGTGAAGTCGGAAACTGGCGAGTGTCCAAACAGTGTGGAGCGAAGCTCAGCGTTTAGCCATTGTGGATAGTAAAATCGAGGTTTAAATTTAAACATTTTTAAGAATAAATCACTGTCAGACACTATGAATAATTATTATGGCAAGAACTAGCAAAAAGCAAGCTTTACCAGTCTCAGGAAAAGCACTGCGATTATTTGCGTTTTTTGCCAAAAATGCACAAATATTGAGGAAGGGAATATAATATTACGCCCATCAATCGGGATTGAGGTAAAAATGTTTGATTTTGAACCGAATTAAGTGCGAAACTCATTGAGTAAAGTTTTCATACCTGTAGAGCCCCACCATCTGTCAGATTAGCTAGACGGTTCTTAACAGATACCACAGCATCTTTTTTGATGACAATCAGCATCGATGGTTAAGGAGTACAATAAGTCAGTCTGTTCAGGAACAGCGTATGAACGGTCAGAAACTGAAGCTCTATTTGCAGACGTGTCAATGAGGAAGTTTATTGAAAGCAGATATTATTAGATGGACGGTAGAATAAAAATTCGGCACAGTTTAGTTAAAATGTTTCGGGAAATAGATGTATGTTCTTGTGGAGCATACATGCAGATTGATGATGGTCATATAGACCCCATTGTACCGATTCCAGATAACTATGACGTAAAAGCCTATAGCCTGGTTTGTCATTCAACAATTAATAAAACAAATCATAAGCGTCAAGATACAAATGTCTCGATAGGGAACATTTGTTGTGAACGAGCCTTTATTTTTTTTTTGTTTGTTTGCAAGTCTGAACAGACAAAATCATTTCATTGTGCTAAAAATGTCGAATTTTTACCAGAAAGTGATGATTTGCGGAAAGCATTCATTTTATGTTTCCATTTGAAGAAAAGTGCTGCAGAGTCGCATCGAATGCTTGTCGAGGCATATGGTGATCATGCTCTATCAGAAGCAACATGCAAAAGATGGTTTCAATGGTTCAGAAATAATGATTTTGATGTGAGAAATAAGGAACGTGGAAGACCTAGGCCCTGGCCTTCTAAGGTCTGTAGCGCTACCCTTATTATTATTACTAATAAATTACTCGGATAAAGCGACGTTCGCCTATACAATGAAATACTTGCTCCTCAAAACATTGACGTAGCGCGGATATGACATTTTTTCATTTTAATTCATTTTTATTTGCTTGATTCATATTAAACTTACATACTAGACAACTATGTTTAAAACTTATTGGGCGTACGATTCTCCTTCTAACTTACTGTCCTTCGGCGAGCGCTCTAAGCTAAGCTTAATCTTATTCTATGTCTTCTTTAAATATATGAATTCGAGTGTACAAATTAATATTAAGACAATTATGAAAAAAAAATTAAAAATAGGGCGAAGATATTCGATATAAGCATTGGTATATGTAAAAAGGTTGATTGGTAAGTAGGACCATTCTACCATTAAAAAATAAATGTACTTCATTATACCAAAACACTTGTAAATACGGCTTATCCTTATTTCAAAGCAAACTTAATCGCTATCAGTTTCAATGAACGACATTATATAATAGTATCTGACTCATCACTGGATAAAATCATCTTATTAGATTCTGCTTCTACAATTGTTGCATTGGTATTAGTCATAGTTTGAAGAGGTATTTCTTTAGGAAAATGTTCTGAAATAAGCCCTTGTTCCTCTACGGTACTGACCCTCTACGGGCTGTACGTTACCCATATTATTATATTATTGTTATTCATGCCTATTATGGAATCCGCCGATCGACTTACATCCGCAGTCGAAGTTCAACCCTATTATCCTTACCGACACTTTCTGAAATCAGCTGTTTTCAGTCAATTTCGAATTTTCAATATTCAAGTGTTAGTTAGGATTTTTTTAACGAGCGAAATAAAGTTATTCATGGATTCAATTTGTTTTTTAATGGATTTAGACGAAGAAAAAGGCGATTTAAGAAAATTCGTTGCAAAATAAGAAGTAGGGCGAAGAACGTTTTATCGATACCTGACAATCAGTAAGTTTAAATAAGTTTTGTTGCATTGCATTGTTGCATTTTTGAATTTTTCTTTGGACTTATATATGTACTGTCAGATGATATTACAGTATTTTTGTCCTTTACAGCCTCGGTCATCTCTTGATGTAAATTGCATAAATTTTGGTAATTTTCTGAAAAGATCATAGATTTATACATTACATTAAACAGCAATTATTTTGTAATATATTTCTAAAGCCGTCGAGCAAATAGGTAAATTTGCAGTCAATTGAACTCCATCCTTTTTTGTCCCACGAACTCCCACTGCACAGTCTTTTAAATAAACGAGTTTGATGACTTCCTCCTCCAAGGGAGTAAAATCAACCTCATTGTTTTCTTCGCCACCAGTGGCTCTCCTCTCCCTGTTGTTATGCGCTAGTTTTTTTCCGTAAGGCGGATTTCTGATCTGACCAAACCTACCAATAAATAAGTAAATTATGAAGTCATCTTTTTCCATTCCGCAATTTCTTTAATTGGAGGTCCTAGATCATTCAGTTGGAGTTTTAAATCGTCCCAAAATGTTTGCGCAAATTCAGAGTCCTTTTTTGTGAAATTCTCGGCGATGTCAGAATTCTTTTTCATGCACTACACATTGCCTCGAACTGCAGTCAGGTGGTTTGTCTTCCGAAAATAAGAGTAAATTAGTTTTTTTTTTTATTTAATCTGGAACTAACTTACAATTGCTCATGTTTCCTAATTAAAATCCGCAACTCATTTGGTTGGGATTGAAAACGTCACAAAATGTATGAAGTGCGGTTGAGTTGCGTTTTCTATAATAGGAAAATATGCGGATGCGAGCATTTCCCTCCGCAGTCGATCCGGCGGATTCCATAATCGGCATGATTATCATACACCCGACGGCATTTTGTGATCTACACACTGCACGTTAAGCCGCCTCACATTTATTCCATCTACACATTTTCAAAGTTGAAGTAAATCTGCTGCGATTTTCAAAATCGAAAACCTACAAAAAACATAAGAGTGCGTATGATGTATATTAAATCATGGCCAATCATTTCAAGTAGCGTGTCATTGAATGAAAAAACTGCGTGCATTTCGCTCAATTTAAATCAATTTTATTAACTATCGGCTTTGATTCTAAAGAGACCCCTTGTTCTTTGCACAAGTTGGCCTTCAATTGCGTTGACATCTAATCATTTATTTTATATGGTTTAATATGTGGTATATTCTATTCATGAATTTCCATCGCAATATTCAGAAAATTGCTTTCATTTATTGCTGTATTCATTTTTGCAATCGACTGTTCTGAATCGGTTTTGAAAGCGTTTGGATTGTGGTTTTGCAGGAGAAACGAATACATTTGTGTGGAAATCGTACAGCATATCTTGAGCATCTAATCTCAAGCATTTCGTATGTGCCTTCTACTCAGAGATTGGCCAGGTACTGCAGTGTCTTTTCACAAAAGTATGCCTCTTGGGAAAATAATTACAACAACTTTTAATACACGAAACATAATGCTTCTGGCTTTTTTCTTCTTTGCATGGCGCTAGTGCGATGTGTCTCTAGCTATTTCCAGTTTCTCGCACCACGTTGGCTGAGGTCCTTCTTGGGTGCGCCACCTTAAACGCGGGCGTCTTCTGGTTCGGATTCTAACTGAATGCTGCTGGCCATCTTAAAAAAAAATGTTTTTTTTTTCATTTTGTACTGTCCTGCTTCTTTGGCTGGCGCTACAGTTCGGGGTGGACCTGGCCCTCATCTAACATACCTCTCCATCTAGCCCGGTCTTATGCTAGTTGCTTCCAGCGCACGTTCAACTTATTTAGGTCCCCTTCTAGCTGCGTGCGCCACCGTTGACGTGGTCTTCCTTTACCGCATTGTACCTCGGGGTTGGAGTCGAAGACTTTACCTGCTGGAGCATTGTGTCCATTCGCTCGACGTGACCTAGCCATCTGAGACGAGAGATTCGAACTCGTTTGACCAGGTCGATGTCAATATACAGTCCGTACAGCTGGTCTTTGTCTTCTCCTACAAACCAAAGATAGTTCGAAGGACTTTTCTCTCGAAGCTACCAAGAATATCCTCGTTCGCTTTAGTTAGTGTTCATGCTTCTGTGACATACAGCAGGACTGGGACTATCAGGGTCTTGTATAGAGATATCTTGGTTCTTCGAGAGATGGCTTTATTCCTCAGTGGCTTTCCGAGTGCGAAAATGCAGCGGTTGGCCAATGTGATCCTCCGTTTTACCTCCGCGGTGGTGTCGTTGTTTGTTTTAACTTCAGAGCCTAGGTAGACAAAGTCTTTTACTGTTCCAAAGTTATAGCTGTCTATAGCGACGTTTTGTCCTAGACGTCGGTGTTGGTGGACAGCATATATGTTGTCTTACCCTCATCGACCGCAAGCCCCATCTTTGCCGCTTCCTTCTCGATGCTCACAAACGCCCCACTGACAGCCCGTTGTGTTCTTCCAATCATGTCAATGTCATCAGCATATGCGAGCAGTTGCACAGATTTGTAGAAGATCGTGCCACTGGTGTTAGCATTTGAGTTCGACACCAAAATGATATTCAATAAGTTGCATGACAGTACGTCGCCTTGTCTAAATCCTTTTTTGACATCAAAGCTTTCGGTTAGGTCTATACCGACCTTGACAGAGCAATGGGCATTCTCCATCGTCATTCTGCAATGGCGAAGGAGTTTTGCAGGGATGCCCAAACTAGACAAGTCGTCTCTATAAATACCGTCATACGCGGCCTTAAAGTCGATGAATAGGTGGTTGGTATCAACTTGAAACTCCTGGGTCTTTGCCAAGATCTGCCGTAATGTGAATATTTGGTCAATAGTAGATAGTGCGGCAGGCAAAAGTCAACACGGAAGTCACTATCTTCTACAAGTCAGTCCAGCTGTCGATGGATACGCTGATGACATCGACATTATCGCGCGATCCCAACGCGCCGTATTGAAAGCTTACACGGCAATTGAGGAACAGACGAAACGAGCTGGTCTAAAGGTTAACGAGGACAAGACAAAATATACGCTGTCGAGCAAAAAACGATCCGCCGCACCGATGGAAGACAGGAGTTGCTCAGACCCTTCGTGGTTCGTCTGCCTGATAAGTAAGTAAGTGTGGATTTCGCTGCCCTGAACCCGCACTGATATTGACTAATCGGGCTGTTAACGTAGGGTTTCAGGCGTTTACACAGAACGGCAGAAAAGATCTTGTAGGATATATTTAGGAGACTTATCCCTCTATAATTGGCACAGTTTAGAGGGTTTCCGTTCTTTAGGATCTGTCCTGCTACTGTTCCTAGGAAGCTTCTGTGGAAATCAGACCTCAGTACTGCCAGTTTTAGATTTAAGTCTGTAAGTTGATGCATCTCGCATTACAATTGAGTTAAGTGGCAGTTTTCATGTGATATTCTCTGTACGTCTATGAGTTTCATGACCACCATGATCCTTATAGGAGTAATAAAGCCATCGCATTTTTGACCTTCAACGTTAACACCATATAAATATCAACAATGCAAATGAACCGGCTTTAATTCTATAAATCCCACTAAAACAACACCACCCCGACTCCTGACACCAGGTGAACACTGCAATAATCATAATAAATTTCAATTACCCCCTTTTAAAAGAATTATGACCAGGACTGCTTTGCAACAGCACCGGGGCATTATCAACTGCACCACATTGCAACCCTATAATTTTGTCCTCTCGGCCTGGAAGAGGAAACTGTTAAGCGCAAGAGAGATTACTGTGTTGGCACTACCCACCTCACCGGAGGGACACAATGTGCCCAAGGTGCGACGCGATACGTTCTCCGTTCTCCGTATTCTGCTATTTGGCGTGTGTTGGCTTTGTAGATACCCCACTGCAAATAAACGCAACGAAAAAACAAAACCAAACACGATGACTTTACTTTGCACTTCCCCTGCCTCATGCGCTCATGAGTGCATGCGTTTTTTTCCGAGAAAATTGATTTCTTTTGTACATGTGTGAGGTGAACTCAGCCATTCATCTCTAGCATAGGCATTATTTTGCAATTAGTCATATATTCATTTATTCATGCGATGCATCTTGTGGTCACAGCATGTCCTGCATGGCTGAGGTGCGATAAATGAATTACACTGGAGTTTGGATGGTATTTTGAAAATATACACAATATACACACAAGCGTATGTATCGCCTCACATGAGCAGTTGGCTATTTTTTAGGTGAAAAAATGATTTAGTTACGCTCGCCCTTCACTTTGCATTCGCTGAGTCCTATTTATGAGGTCGCCTTTGTTCGTGGCGTGGCGTGCTTTGTTTAAGAATATAAAAGGTTCAGTTCTAAGAAAATAAATATTTGTAATTGTTACTTTACGCAAATCTCTCTCTCGCCCACTCTTAAGGTTTCACGGCGGATGGCGAAGATGATAGTAGTTCGTCAAAAAGACGACGTTCGAGAACAAATTTCAACTCTTGGCAATTGGAAGAACTAGAGCGAGCATTTTCAGCGAGTCACTATCCGGATATCTTTATGCGAGAAGCTTTGGCGATGCGTCTGGATCTGAAGGAGAGTCGGGTTGCGGTAGGTTTAGTTTCAATTACCTTTAAACTGTAGCGTCCATTCCATTGCCACTGCCATTTGCTAAATTATACACTTTGTTTCAGATAGGTATGGTTCCAGAATCGAAGAGCAAAAGTTCGAAAGCGTGAGCACACCAAAAAAGGACCCGGACGACCTGCTCACAATGCTCAGCCGCAAACCTGCTCTGGAGAACCAATCCCGCCAAATGAACTGAAAGCCAAAGAACGGTAGGAATTCAAAAACAAACAAGACCTTAAGCATTTTTTAAACATTCGGTTTCTGGTGTTTTGTTCATTTTAGAGCGCGACGTCGTAAAAAACTAGCGAAAGCCATTGATCGACAGGCCAGGAAGCTTCAAGCCAAAGGCATTACGGTCGACTTGGAAGCCCTTAAGGCTGAATACATATCGCAGCATCGGGGAAGCGGTGCCTTCTCTGATTCTGATCTCGAAGACGATGGCATACAAATTGACGTTGTCGGCGGTACTGACAGTGATGATGAACCAGAAGACTTCTCCTTCCGAAGCTCCAACAATGATCTTGCAAACAGTTTCCCGTCGACTGCGAGCCCCACCAGCATAGGAAGTCCATCGTCACAGCAAAATCCCACGCATCAAGAAGAGGCCAGTGAGAAACCGTCGTTCCTGTTCAACAATTCACAAACGCATTATATAAAAGATGACAAGTCACCCACCCACCACCCGATTAGTATTCGAAGGAGCAATCCATTCAGCATAGAATCGCTGCTGTTCAGCAGCAACTCATCGTGAGGGTAGAGCTGAGCAGTGCAACCGTATGTATACATCGCAATATTAGTTTATGAATGTGACAAGGAGATACAGGACACCTGGAGGGCGTGTGTTTGAGTTTGACTAGAAAGAAACGAAATAAAATTATTTTATAAGCTAGGTATGGTACGTATGGTACACTTAGTAATAATATGTAAGCACCTGTAGAAATTATTATTTATTAAGAAATAAAAAGAAATGCAATAATTGTAGAATAAAATTGGAAATGAGGAATTTTATAATTGAGCTTTGGAGAGGACACAAGAGGTAAGATATGAAGGCAGGGGGTGTCGCAAGCAAGCAGCACTCTGTCCAATTTCTTTCAGAAGCATCGGTTAGAGTTTGGTAAGTGGGATAAGCCAAAGAAAGTCGCCAGGTCACAATTAGAACTCGATTTGGATATAGTTTTAATGCACTTCAGAAGTAAATTCATTTGAAATTGATTATCCTTCGCCTCCCCAGTTTATAGTTACTTAATTATTTGAATTCCAAATGGATAAAACTAATTTAATAAATAACCAATCATCTGATCAAGAGTCCAACATCAAACAAAAGAAGGCGCGACAGCGACCTATTCCGAGCAGCAACAAAAAAAAAAATTATTAATAACTAATAAAATTGCCATGAAATTAATATTCGAATGACTTCAACAGCCACCCGCTGTGCGCCGCGCTGCTACGCCTCATTATCCGACAGCTTAAATGCCAGAAAAAGAGGTGATCTTCCGCTCCAGAAACAAAACAACAACATCCACAGAAATCATCCTAAACGGACGAACAATAATCGCGTCGATAAAATTTCTGAACTAGTTTATGGCAAAGATTTCTGTAGGGACACGGATACTCTGGAGCGGCAGCAAGTGATGAATAAGCGAGGTGGTGGCCTTTTAATGTTGTTTTCTCTCTGCTTCTTCAAGAAATTCATAAATAAACAGATTACTGTCCACGAACGGGTAGTCTACAAGTATTTCAGATCATGGTAGCCGAATTTTTATCCGATCAAATAAAAAATAATTAACAAGAAAATGGAGATATATTTCATTAAGTTTTTATTAACAAAATCGATTTTGACGATTCCGGGACAGAGGAGTGCATAAATCATCCCCGTGATATTAATGTGAGTGTGAGGCAGATGGCTACCTCACCGGTTGCTGTGATGTTGCCTGCGCGGATCAGGTTTTCTCATTTGAGATATACCGCGCGTCGTACACACATTCATACCGATCTGAAGGTATTCGAATGTCTGCTTGGAATTTAGTGTGAATAAAAATGTGTTACCCATCTGAATATGGATGATAATGACGATAAGGAGTGTTAATTGAATATATGGTAAACTTGTATGGTTGGACATTCATATTAAGATGTACGGAATACAAGCCGAATTGTACTCATCTTTGGAGGGTCCGTGTGTTTTGACAAGGTAAAAATAAATACATTTCATAATTCTTAGACAAGAGCATACAGTCGAACTTATACTTACTTAAGGCTGGACAGAGGACAAACATACAATTCCGGATAACCAATTCGGTTTCAGAGCGGGGCATGACACTATTCATGCCGCGTCGAAACTGGAGTCGGATATCCAATGGAACAAGAGCAAGAAACAATGCACGGGCGCCTGCTTGATTGACCTGGAGAAGGCCTTCGACACCGTGTGGTTAGAAGGTCTTTACTACAAGCTCAATCGGCTAGGCATTAGTAAACCACTGCTGTACCTACTGTATAACATGCTTACCGGTAGGCGGTTCGTGGTCAAAAATGGCAACGTGACCTCTACAGGTACTTTTGAAATTAAAAATGGTCTCCAACAGGGTGCCGTTAATTCGCCGATCCTGTTCAACATTTTCTTGAGCGATCTGATAAGTTCTCTTCCGCACGCAATTGCGTATGCCGACGACTTGATCGTGTACAGATCAGGCAAAAAGATCGAGGACATCACTACGCTCACGCAGGGTGACTTCGACTCATTCATGAGAGATTGCGATGACTGGAAGTTGAATATCAACTTTCAGAAGTCGGAAACCATTCTGTTCAGGACGCCGTTGTATAAAGCTTCCGCGGATACGAAAAAGAATTGGCGAATGTTCTCTATTGTAGGACGGCACGAGCAACCACTGACGCAAAGTATTGTAGTCAGATACCTGGGGATCTGGCTAGATTAGTATCTATATTTTAACAAACATGTAGATGCTGCTCTGGCCAGAGCCCGAGGCGCTTTCGCCCTTACAAAGAGACTGTCTTACAACAGCCAACTCGATGCAAGGGTAAAGGTAATCTGCTGCATGGCCCTCATACGGCCAATGCCCACATATGGCTGTCCCGTGTGGTTCAACGTGAGTGCAAGCTTGATGGAAAAGATTCGGGTGTTTGAGAGGGCCTGCCTTAGGGCTTGCTTTCGCCTTTACAGAACACCAGAGTCCCAGTACAGAAAATTCTATTCCAACGAGGTCTTATACAACAGGGCCAACCTGATACGAATGAACAATTTCCTGGTGAAGTTGATTCGAGGCCACACTGCGAGGGCGATGAACTCGGCCAATAACTTGATCTCCGGATGGGCGACTCAACCACGACCGTTCCGTCGCACAACGGGCTGAGGAAGGCCTCCTCCGCTTCAGTATGGCGGTTTCAAGACGCGATGTTCGGCATGTTGCAAGGCAACGTCGAAAACTCTGGTGACTGAGGAGTGAAGGAACTCCCTCTTCGAACCCTGATGGGGGGGAATGGGGAAGCAGTCGGTCACTGTCTTGCGGCAGTTCTGTTGCATGCATTCACAGAAGAAGCAGAAGCACTGTTCGTCCAACTAGTTTTAAGCATTTTTGTCTAGTATATAAGTATGTCATGAATTAAAAAATAAAAATGAAAAAAAGTACTTACTTAAGGTGGCGCTACAGTCCGGGGTGGACCTGGGCCTCAACCAACAAGCGTCTCCAGCCATTTCGATCTTTAGCTAGCTGTCTCCCTTTCCACTTGCGTGCGTCACCTGAGTCGCGGTCTTTCTCTACTGCGCCGTCCCTCGGGGGTGGATTCGAAGACTTTTCGGGCCGGAGCATTGGTTTCCATCCGCTCTACATGACCTAGCCATCTCAATCGTTGGATCTTCACTCTTCTGGCTAAGTCGATGTCGCTGAACAGCCCGTATAGTTCGTCGTTATATCTCCTCCTCCACTCACCATCTATGCAGACGGGACCGAATATCACACGAAGAATTTTCCTCTCGAAGCAACCAAGAGCTGCTTCATCCGCTTTTGACAGAGTCCATGCCTCCGCGCCATATAGCAGGACTGGGAAGATTAAGGTCTTGTAAAGCGTTACCTTGATTGTTCGAGAGAGGGCTTTGTTTGCCAGAAAATTTGTTATAGAGAGGTAAAGGAGAAGTTCGATTGTACATGTTTCGTCTCACTTGGGTTTACTCCGGAACAATTGTGTCTAGTATGTAGATCAATACATGGACGACTCGGTCAGAACGTCACCATAGGCAGCTACAACTTTGAGGTAGTATAGGGTTCATCTAGCTTAGCTCCCAAGTTAATATTACGAACAACATGAGTACCGGGATGAAACGCAGAATAACTCTTGCTAACCGCTGTTTCTTTGGGCTCAAGAGGCAATTGACTAGTCGAGCCCTCTTCGAAGGACCAAGTTGTCTCTATTTAAGGCACTGATCATCCCTGTACTGCGCTTTGGCGCGGAAGCCTGGGCTATCGCAAGAGTGGATGAAGACGCACTTGGTCTCTTTTAGAGAAAAGTTCTGAGTACAATCGTTGGTCGTGTTTGTGTTGAAGGTTTCTGGAGAAGAAGAATCAAACACGAACTGTACTTGCTGTACATCGACATGAGTCTAGCCAGGCGTCTACGGATTCAACGCCTAAGATGGCTAGGCCATGTTGAGCGCATGGACCACACTGCTCCAGCCCGAAGAATCTTCGACTCCGAACTAGGGGGACAACGCAATAGAAGCCGATGGCGCACTCAAGTGGAGAAGGACCTCAACCAACTTGGAGTGCGAAATTGAATGCAACTGGCTAAGCATCGTGCCAGCCGGAGTGACTTGTTGGCTGAGGCCCATGTTCACCCCGGACTGTAACGCCATTGGAAGAAGAAGGAGAAAAAAGTTACAAGCCAAACAAATAATTTATATTCACTCACCAGCAGATTGAAAATCGCCACCATTTTAAATCGGAATTGGGGAAGGCCTCCCTTAAATTTGTAAAATATTTATGTTGTTCGAATCCATTAGTGATTTAATTAATGTTCTTTAGTACTTTGTAGGAAAGTCTATATTTTTTTAGGACTGTTTGACACCGGCGCCCCGTGCAGTGTCATAATGTCCACCAGACTCAGACAATAAGGAGGAGTTACGACAGGCTTCCTCGACAAACATCCAAAGTTGTGGCTTGTTTGTTGGCTTGGCATCAGTAACATGTTTCCTAACATCGCACCACATGTTTTCAATATAATTCAGTGTCGGCCACTCCATGACCTTAATACTGTTGATCGAAACCACTGTCTTGCCTTTTTTCCTCGTATTCTTTGGGTCGTTACTCTGCTGAAACACCCTTATGACCAGAATTTCGAACTCGGCATAGGGGAGCATAAGTTCTTCAAGGATCGTTATCCTGATCCCAGCTTTGTGCGACAAAAATAATTTTCACTCATTCGAGTCACTGACAATGCTTAAAGAGTATTTCCTAGAAAAAGCTTCTCAAACTTGGCCGTTCGGAGTCGGCATAAAACTGTAGGTCCCTTCCAATCGTGAAAGAACAATAACGCACAATACTAGTGGTTGCTCAGAGGCTAGGACCTGGCCCTCTGGACGACGGTTAGGGCCTGGCCTTCTATAGGCTGCAGCGCCATCTATATTATGTTGATCCATTATACCATTTATGAAATGTATCGGCCTCACAGAGTAATACGGAAAACATGCACAAACGATGGCCCACCACGCTTGGCGGTCTTTACCGTATACTGGGTAAGTATTTTGTGTTGGGTGGACGGATTATTTTTGGGAACTAGTTCCTCCAAATAGGACAAGTTTTCTTTCGTACGTCCAAAAAATTTACGCCGATCTTGCAGATGCTTATTTCTCAAGGGAAGATCCCACCCTTGAGTATATAGGGCGAATAGTAGGCAATTATAGGCAGGCGACCTTTGAAGATGCCGCTGGGCTGTTTCATGACCGGCGTACTATTAACCTTTTCACCAGCTTTGGACGATTTACGTTACTTTCACCGCGTTTCTGGCTTTTCGACATAGCGTAAAGCATTTCGAATTACCGAGACACTACATACAAGTGATTCCTGAATCTCCTTATAAGATTTCCCGCTTTCCGAATTTTTATATTTTCCACGGCCAATTTTTAGACAAAACGTCCACTCAGAAGCAGCACTGGTTTCTACGAGCAGAAAATGAAGAAGTGAAGAAGTGAAGAAGTGAAGAAGTGAAGAAGTGAAGAAGTGAAGAAGTGAAGAAGTGAAGAAGTGAAGAAGTGAAGAAGTGAAGAAGTGAAGAAGTGAAGAAGTGAAGAAGTGAAGAAGTGAAGAAGTGAAGAAGTGAAGAAGTGAAGAAGTGAAGAAGTGAAGAAGTGAAGAAGTGAAGAAGTGAAGAAGTGAAGAAGTGAAGAAGTGAAGAAGTGAAGAAGTGAAGAAGTGAAGAAGTGAAGAAGTGAAGAAGTGAAGAAGTGAAGAAGTGAAGAAGTGAAGAAGTGAAGAAGTGAAGAAGTGAAGAAGTGAAGAAGTGAAGAAGTGAAGAAGTGAAGAAGTGAAGAAGTGAAGAAGTGAAGAAGTGAAGAAGTGAAGAAGTGAAGAAGTGAAGAAGTGAAGAAGTGAAGAAGTGAAGAAGTGAAGAAGTGAAGAAGTGAAGAAGTGAAGAAGTGAAGAAGTGAAGAAGTGAAGAAGTGAAGAAGTGAAGAAGTGAAGAAGTGAAGAAGTGAAGAAGTGAAGAAGTGAAGAAGTGAAGAAGTGAAGAAGTGAAGAAGTGAAGAAGTGAAGAAGTGAAGAAGTGAAGAAGTGAAGAAGTGAAGAAGTGAAGAAGTGAAGAAGTGAAGAAGTGAAGAAGTGAAGAAGTGAAGAAGTGAAGAAGTGAAGAAGTGAAGAAGTGAAGAAGTGAAGAAGTGAAGAAGTGAAGAAGTGAAGAAGTGAAGAAGTGAAGAAGTGAAGAAGTGAAGAAGTGTACAGATGTGTACAGATGTGCGTATCTCCACAATATCAGTTGGTCTTGTCAAATCACGACACGAGTCTTGTCAGGACTAATGAATTAGACGCCGTATACTTTTCCGTTGAACCAATAAAATATGACCATTTCTAGAATACGATTAGCAAACAAACAAACTCTGAAGAATGTATGTAAAATGTATGTACGGACTATTTGCGTACAAAAATAAACGTCTTCCCAAATTTAATTAATTCAATCGGACTTCACCTCACTTCAGGAATACATTGACATAATGATTTTCAAACGTCTTCTCAACGCGCAGACATAATGAACACAATAATTACAATAACGTTCGAGAATCTTTTACACTCCTACATTGTGCACGAAAATTATGCCAAGTGGAAGCAAACGAGAAGGGTTGGTTTCGACAGGTATCACATTTTGCAACCCTTTCTAAGCATCACCCACGCCGCCGTGGTGCAGAGTCAATAGATGGGAGATTACTCCTTGTTGCCAGTGATGTGATTCTACTATGTACTCGTACACCTCATTCGCTCACAAAAAGGACAACTCAAACAGGATTCCCAGTCCCTAGATATTTCTGGTGCTATTATACAGAAGTTAACGAAGCGCAGAGGTTGGGGAAGGCACAGGAATTCACTTGGCGGTTGATGATGTGTACGAAAATCCGAACAGATTGTTATAATTGAGTTTTCCCCCAAACTGTAGTGTGGTAGAGGCCGCCGCGCCACTGCTATAACAAGTAATAATCACGAAGGGTGAGTGACTTTTAATTTACTGCCGGAGAAGAGACCTCATAGCTCGTACCGATGATATGCGCACCGTATATTTTATAAAATAGAACATTTTCATAGAGGGATGTACATCGTACATTTGTATGGTCATACACCGATGTGTCTTCGCATAATAAATGTTGCTCTATCGAGTTAGATGCACCACGGAGATTATCCCTGATCCCTTGATTTTATTGTTATTAATAGTTCCGTTGGTCATATTATTGGGATATTAACTTGAGAAGGGTGTTGACGGGTAACCGCAGTCGACATTGGGAGTGAAGGAACATGTAATACAGATCTAATGGCTCATTTAATTTGTTTGACAACCAATTTCTGTTCAGTTTTGGTATTTGCGGAATGATGTAACATTGTATATGTATACACGTAGTTATAATAAACTTTTTGTGTTGAATTATAATTTTATTAGTTCCACTCCACACAATGGACGACAATAGAAGAGAACACCCTTCCCAAGATCTAGACGCAGTTAAGATAGCGATATCGAGACTTAGGTCGAACAAAGTTGCTGGAGCAGACGGACAGTCAGAACAGAACTCCTTAAGGCAGCTGGAGATGGGCTGGTAGGATGCATGCACCAAGGCGTCTGTAAGATATGGTCGGAGGCAAGCATGCCCGACGAGTGGAATCTTAGTATCGTTTGCCCGATGCAAAAGAAAGGAGACCACTTGGACTGCGCCAACTATCGGGAATAAGTCTCCTTAACATCGCCTACAAAATCTTCGTCGCCGTTCTGTGTGAGCGCCTAAAACCATTCGTCAACAACATGATATTTCCCTATCAGTGCGGTTTCAGGTCTGGGAAGTCCACCATCGATCAAATCTTCACATCACGCCAGATCCTCGAAAATACCAAAGAGATGCAGGTCGACACCCAGCACCTATTGTCCTCTAAGGCCGCATATGACAGCGTGCATTGAGACGAGCTATACAGCGCCATGTCTAGTCTTGACATTCCTGCCAAACTCGTCCGGCTGTGCAGGATGACGATGAAGAACTCTCGCTGCTCCATCAAGGTCGGTAACGAACTCACCGAGACCTTCAATGTGGAAAAAGGTTTAAGGCGAGGTGATATGTCATGTGAGTTCTGCAACACCATACTTAAGAAGATCGTGCGAAGCTCAAACGCCAACCCTAGAAGCACGATCTTCCAAAAGTCCCTTCAACTGCTTGCTTAGGTCGACGACATTGGGTGGTGTGAATAAAAACTGAGAAAACACTCGGAGTAAAAACACTTGAGTCGAGTATGTTCGTCAAAGGAAATGCTCAATTTGGTGTGAATAAAAATGTTCCTCAAAGCAGGTCCTTATCCTCAATTTGACGTTTAAAAACTCTGCTGGAGAGCTGGCAAATTTATTCGTCAACATTCTTCAAATTCAATTAACAAACGCAAACACATGCGAATTATTCATTTTCAATCATGTTTTTAAATATAGAAACGCGAAAAATAAAACAATATAATTCACGGCGTTTCGGGGACACAGGGAATAATTTTAAGAAACATTACAGATTCGAGTTTCGTAACATGGAATGGTTAACCAATCAGTCCTCTCCGATATTCCTGGAGAAAACCGTGGTGGTGCAATACCAAGCATGGAGAAGATGAAAATATTCCTTCGATACATTGGTGACCCGGGTTTCCAAGTTGGAGTTGGAGAGGACTTTGGGGTTTATTACACCACTGTACCAAAAACAGTTTGGCAAGTGTGTTGCTATATGTGCAAAAGCGGATCTGTGGATGAAATTTCCTTCTTCGATCGAGGAATTGCGAGAAGTGAAATTGGCGCTCTAGATTGTACTCATATTGCAATATTAAAGCCTTATTTACATGGCGATGAGTACCTGAATCGGTTTGGCTTTTTTCCAGCAAACACGGATACAGTTGTAAACACCTGATGAAATCGCCATCGCCCATTCCAGATTTTTTTGTTTAAGGAATAAGGCTTAATCCGTCAAAGTATTCCTCCTCCGACGCAGTAATTTCCATTATTTTTATTGTTTTTTACTTTTTTGTCTCTTGAGTCACCTCCTATGCACACTCAACTTCAACGATTGATATCTAAATACATTCCATCTTTATTCACACCAAAACTGAGGTAATACTCAACTGTGAAAATATGTGAGCGGAGAGGATTCGTTAAACTTAACGAAATACATTTTTATTCACGCCAGATGGAGCATTTCCTCCAAAATTCTGAGGAAATGCTCATACTCAGTTTTTATTCACACCACCCATTGACATGATTGGACGAACTCAGCGAGCTAGACCCATTCCGCATTGAAACGGAAGCGGAATGGGTCTAGCGGTAAACCAGGGCAAAACAAAGTACATGCTGTCATCACGGAAGGACGCACAACATCGTCGTCTCGGACAGAGCGTCATATTGGGCAGCAGAAACTTTGATGTAGTCAAGGACTTCGTCTACCTAGGCTCCGGAGTAAATAGGGACAACAACACCAGTACCGAGATCAAGCGCAGAATTACTCTTGCCAATCGCTGCTTCTTTGGGCTCAAGAGGCAATTGAGTAACAGACCCGTCTCTCTCAACACCAAGGTGACTTTGTATAGAACTCTGATCCTGCTCTATGGCGCAGAGACATGGACGCTATTGAAAGCGGATGAAGAAGCTCTTGGTGGTCTTGAGAGAAAAATCAACATTATATAGAAGACTAATGCCTCGATAGTTGGTGCAATTCAGATTATTATCGTTTTTGTGGATCTTTCTTGGGTTCATATTCTTACTTTCTCAAATCATTTACACCGATTTCTTAGAGCGCTTCTTCCTTATGGCCCATAGAGGGCCAGGGCCTAGCTTCTCAGGAACCACTCGTGTTGTGCGTGTCATTGTTCTCTCACGAGTGGAAGGGAACTAGAGTCTTATGCCGACTCCGAATGGCGAAGTTAGAGAAGCTTTTTCTAGACAGAAGTCTCTTTGAGCATTGTTAGTGACTCGAAAGAGGTGGGCCGTCAAAATTATTTTTGTCGCACAGAGCAGGAATCGCACCTACGACGTCGAGGTTGGGGTCGACGCACATGTCCACAACGCCACGGGCCACCACAATATTCAATGTTAACATAAATAATTTAACTAAATTGCAGGATTCACCGAAACATTACTTTCATTTCAAATTGGTGGAATTGAGTGTCGCATTCCTTGCGTGAGTGAGGTCAACTCCCTCACCACTCAAAAATTATTCTGCTAAGACTCGAACACAAGCCTCGGATATGACAAACGCGACGTTAAAACAGTAACACCAAACCTCTGTTTTCCGCACTTTTGCACGCACACAGACAAATTGAGATTCTGCGTTTCAAGATTTTCTTTTTAATGAAAACACAAAATCAATGACTATTCATTCTCGATTCTTTGATCTGCTCACCACACCGAAGTTCAGTGTTTTCCAATAAAACACACAGCCGCCTTGTTGTACGAGTCAGTACTGTATCTTATCAACTTTGTACGTACATTTCCGGCGACCCGGATTAATTTATTCGAATTGATAATTAACAGAAAGAAAAATAATTTATTCGCTCCAGCGAAGTCAAGTAGCCGCCATTCACCAATCCCCACCAATTAGTTGGCTCACAATCAGAATTATTTTCAAGTTGTCTTAACCCCCTCAAGCTAATTCATTATGACAATCACGCGGTTCGGGTCAGTTTCACTCCTTCTCTGGTTCGCTGTAAGTCCTCAGACAACCGAAACGTATCGCCTCTTGTTGCGTACAAGCACGCAGCCGTTGGCGCGGCATCTGCCGTAAATAACAATGGATTCCATTCAGGATGTTCGCTCTGACTCTCTGTTGTCTGTGGATGTCGGGTTTTCTTATCGGAAGCCGGACATTTTTGTGCACATGTGTGCGTGCGTACACAGTGGGAGTAGTTGAACAGATTCGGTCAGCGGTTGTGATAATTTTTTTTGACAATTTTTTGTTATTATAATTGTCAGCCCAGCGGTTAACCAATTTGTCAATCCAATTAGCTGGGATCACAGATTGTGCTGACATTTCGATAGTGAGACGTTGTTTGTCGTGTCCCAGGAGACGTGTGCGGCAGTAGTTTATGTTTAAATTGTCTTAGAACGTCCACTGAACGGATAGGAACGAGACTGCGTATCCCGAGCTCAATCTATAAATTATCCATTTGTTAATAAATCACTTCAAATGAACCTTTATCTTCATTTCCATGCATGCACCACATGCACACGTAGCAACGTTTGCATATATCTTGAAAAAAATGTGTTTATCTACCCCAATTGTATATTTCATAGCCATAAAGGCAATTTCAGGATCAGAGCAGGACTGCCATCGAACAAATGATGTCCATTTTCGCTCTTACGAGAGGACCGCTCTTTGTTCCTTGCACTACCTGACATGACTTCTGTTCGTACATGCAATGATGCACCACCCCCCACGAACCGTAACCATTGGCTTGCAATGAAAAAAACTGCCCTTTTGGGAACTGAATGAAAACTGTATGATTCGAAAATACCAGCCCACGTACAGCAGATTGGTATATTATTTGCCAATTTTTATGAAATACTGTGTCCAATCGAAGATTTTTGATTGAAGCTATTAAACGTCGATCGTGACTACAAAAAATGAAAGAGTGGCACATCGCTCTGTGATATGTTACCAAACCATATGGAATTCTTTACTCCGGAGCCATTTACAATTCCCGATGTATAGTTGGTGCACTTCATATTCGATGGATGGCGAAGATAGAAGCACCAGGTGATTTTTTTCGAATTGCTATAGTTGGCGATAAAATATTCGGTAGTAAATTGTAAGATATCAGAAATGGGGGAGAGTACTTTGAAAAAGGAAATGTGGTTAACGTTTTTGAGATTGAGGTTTTCAATTGGTGGCAATTTAATTTTTAAGAACGTAGATTCTAATGGTCAATAATTCTCTCGCCATGTCTCGTTCAATATTGGGTCTGAACTACTCTAACGACGCGGGCTTGTTTTGAAAGACTAATGAGTTCAAGTGGCCCCACAAAAAAGGCTAGAGGTGTCATATCATATGACTAGTCACCAGTTTTCATTTCGATTGTCACGCTCGCTGTATGCTTTGTGGATCCATCTTAGGCAACCACTTTTGATAAAATGGCCTCCATTACTGAATGTATGTACATAACCCGCTGTCTCTCTGGCGCTGGGACGCCCTGTAGCGGAAATTCAGTTCGCAAATTTGTTGGCTTGACTTTGAATTGCCTGTCTGCTAATAAATTGAAGTAGATGTGTGAAATAAAAAAATGATTCATTTGAGAATTAAAATAATCCCTCCAATATAGGGATGTAGAGACGTACCTACCTCGTCCGCTGCAACAGAATTTTATCGGTTCCGAAGGCGAAGAGCTAACTTTTTAAGTAATTTTCTCTGATTCTTCTTCTTCTCACGGCGTTACAGTACGAGATGAACCTGGACCTCAGCCAATAAGCCTCCCCAGCTGGCACGACCCTTAGCCAGCTGCCTCCAATTTCGCACACCAAGTTGGTTGAGGTCCTTCTCCACTTGAGTGCGCCATCGGCTTTGTGGTCGTCATCTATTGCGTTGTCCCACTGGTTGGGAGTCGAAGACTATTCGCGCTAGAGCCGCGATGTCCATGAGCTCAACATGGCCTTGCCATCTTAGGCGTTGCATCCATAGACGCTTAAGCGGACGTATAGCCCCACAGTTCGTGGTTGAATCTTCATCTTCTCTTCAACGCAAACAGGACCAAAGATTGAACGCGGCACTTTTCTCTCGAAAAGACCAAGTGCGTCTTCATCCGTTCTTGAGATAGTCGACGCTTCCGCGCCATAGAGCAGGACAGGGGATGGTCAATGTCTCATATAATGTGAGCTTGATCCTTGGGGAGAGGTCTCCACCACTCAATTGCCGCTTGAGCCCAGAAAACAGCGGTTGTCAAGAGTAATTCTGCGTTTAGTCTCGGTACTGATGTTGTTCGTACTATTAACTAGGGAGCTAGATGAAGCCTTTTACCACCTCAAAGCTGTAGCTACCTATGGTGACGCCCAAGACGTCATTTGTTGAACACAGCATATACTTCGTCTTGCCCTCATTCACCGCCGGACGCATTTTAGCCGCTCCGCCTCAATGAGGCAAATGCCTCATTGACGGCTCGCTGAGTTTTGCCAATCATGCCATGCCAATGTCATCGGCGTATGCTAGCAATTCTACGGACTTCGGGAAGATCGTGCCTCTAGTGAAAAAATCACGCCTTGCCTAAGATTCCACTTCCCTAATGACGTTTTGACAACGGTACCTCTGTTCTTCGATTGTTTCGCCTGGCAGGGTTGGACTCTCTGAGAGCTTCATGAAGACTCGATAGGAAAAGTTCCTAGCGGTTTGGTCTTGCTCTACTCCATTGTACTATCGATACAACGGAGTATCCGAGTTCTGACCTTGGTTACAACAAGGTAATGATCAGAGTCCGGAACATAATACTGGAGGGTGTCTGACGTCGATCGAAATATGATCAATGGTTGACGGTTGATTGATCAGAGGACCGCTAGGTCCCTTTGTGAATGTTGAGATGAGGGAACCGTGTGCTGGCTACAGAAAGGTTTTACAATCACGAAGTCCAACAGCCTGAGTCCATTGTCGGACATGATGTCATGTAGGCTGTGTTTTCCGATGAGTCTGTCAAAGGCGTCTTTCTTGACTAGCTTTGCATTGAAATCTCCAAAACGATGTTGGTGTCGTATCTGGGGCTTTGGTCCTTTCTGGGAGATCGCAGAATTCTGTTTAGGTGTAGGCGCAGATTAGACAGATCAAGCCGAATGTAGCCTTGATGCGAATTGTTGTGATGCGCTCGCTTATGTAACTAAAGATTAAAACTTCATGCCTAAGTCTGCTTCGAACAGCATTACCGCATCCAAATAAGCGTTGCCTTCGCTCTTTGTAGCAATCGCCGCTGTTTTTCATCGGATTTTTTCCCGGCCCATCCCATCGCTGTTGTGTGTCTTATAGGATTATATGGCCGGCGCAAGTTCATCGGCTACGTGTGGTCTGTTAATTGACCCCACATTCCCCCTTGCAGAACCGAAAATTTGTCCTTGTTTCGATGTCCATGCTCGCCAGCAGTAGGCTCATCCGTATCCGAGGCTTGTAGTTGTCTCTGCACTAAAGGTTTTTTTTTGACACGGTGGGGGAGTGAACCTCACGAGAAACTTCCCAACCTGGAGGACCGGATCTTGGTTTAAGCCCCTGGCCAAGGGCCACTGCATAGGTGGGTTCACTTCCAGAGGGCGCCACGCCATGAGACTGTACATATGTCAACTTGATCTGTGCATTTGCAGAGATCGTTGCTGGCATCTCGCCAAGTTGAGAGCAATCAACAACTTGGATGAACAGGCCTATGCTTTGGCTTACGTTCTATGACGTACGTTCGAATTTTTTTTAAAATCTTCCTTTTTTCAGCCGCAAATTAATTTAAAAATTCAAGAAGATCTTCACCGACTTGATTTATCCTAATTCATGTCACAGCTGTATATGTATAGAAAGAAAAGCGCGTTTAAGGTTTTGAGAAGCTAATTCTTGGGTATAGAACCTGCCTACGTTCGACCATAAAATCTATCTACTTTTTTTTTAAACCGTGAATGGGGGTTACCTGAATTAAAAAAAAAAAACAAAAATTTAGATTAAACTTAGCTTAGAATGGCCACCGAGGGCCATAAACAAATTCAGAATAGAAAACTTAGATGTCTTTCTATTCCTTTTCAACCTTCCACCAATCAAACTTTATTCGCAAAACTTTCCCCAGCCTGAGGAAAAAAAGAAACAAAAGAAAATATATAAGAATTTTGTGAAACGTACGCACGCTCGTAAACAAATAAAACCCCAAAACGACATCAATTTACAAATTTGCAAAGCTAGGACTTTTACTCCGAAAAAGAGTCATAATAAATGGCCCCTCCTCTTGGCGAAACCTCTGGGTAATGGCACATTGTTACCAAGTAAATAAAAAACCAAACGAGTTAACCCTTTCGTGCACCCTTGTCATTTGATGTTTGTGTTACCTTTTTTTATATGTCACCCTTAACCGATGGGAGTTAAAAAAAATATCGCACCTCACAGAAAACTCACCACGAGAACAAATAAAATCCTGAATCAGCAGCAAAATTTACATTTCAATAAACTAAATCGTATTACACTTGATCCGGTAAATAAAAAAGCACACCACAATCGAATAACCTTTGGTATTACAAGTGATATCGGCTGAAAGGAGGTCTCTAAAGGAATCATAGGAAACGGTTCCAACAAAGAGAAAATGTGCCCGAGGGATACTCAATAACCCCGAAGGCGCATAAAACCAAAACAAATTTCGATTTGCATGCGAATACTTGACCAATTTACTTGATAATGGTTATTGGTGAACGCATTTGTCCAAATGAGTACGTCCTTACAGATGCTTTGTGTTTTTTTTTTTGTTCTATTGGAAGGATGTCTCAATATGTGTGGGTAAACGGTGAGTAAAATACATCAACTTGTGTAGAAACATTAAGAAAGAATAATAGTAGCCCAATTTTGCAAGCAGTAGTGGCATATTTGTTTTCAGTTGTTTCAAAGAAGAAAAAGTTTAAATGTGCAGAGTCCTAGTCACAGCCGACAGCTTTACATGAAATAAAGTCCAATTTAATTCATAGAGTTTTTGTTATAACTCTTGTACATGGTATGTTCTTTAATTTTTAGCCAACGAAAGCCTCTATGTTGCTATTTGTACTTCGGAGACGATATTATTTACTAAGTTGTATACACAATATACCATAAATACATGAGCCTGTTCATCCAGGGCTACGTTGTTGATTGCTCTCAACTTGGCGAGATGCTAGCAACGGTCACTATAAGTGCACAGATCATGTTGACATACAGTCTCCTCGTGGCGTCCTCTGGAAGTGAACCAATCTATGCAGTTGCCCCTTGTCCAGGGGTTTGAACCTGGACCCGATCCTCCAGGTTTCACGTGCGTTAACTCCTCCACCGTGTAAACAAAACCTTTAGTGCAGAGACAACTACAAGCCTCGGATACTGATGAGCCCACTGTTGACAACGATGGACAACGAAACGAGGACAACGCTTTTCGGTTCTGCACGTGGAATGTGGCGTCTCTTAACAGACCACTTGCAGCTGATGAGCTTGCGAATGCTCTAGAATCCTATAAGGACATCACCGCCCTACATGAGGTGCGATGGGATGGAAGGATGAAAAACGGCAATTGCTACAAAGAACAAAGGCAGAGGTTATTTGGATGCGGTTATGTTGTTCGAGGCAGACTTAGGCAAGACGTTTTAAGCTTTAGATACATAAGCGAGCGCCTCACAACAACGCGCATCAAGGCTACTTTGCGCCTACACCTCAACGGTCTTCTGTGATTTCCTAGAACGGAAATACGATCAATGCCGCAGCTACGACACCAACATCGTTTTGGAGATTTCAATGTAAAGCTAGTCAAGAAAGACGCCTTTGATAGAGTCGTCGGAAACCATAGTCTACAGAAAGACTTCGTCATTGTAAATCCTTTCTGCAGCCAGCACGCGGTTTCATCACCTCAACATTCACGAAGGGACCTAGCGGTCGCCTGATCAATCAACCATCAACCAGATTGATTACATTACGACCGATGTCAGAAATTCCAGCAGTATCCTCGATGTCCGAACGTTCCAAGTTGCTAGCATTGACTCGGATCATTACCTAGTTGTAGCCAAAGTCAGAACTCGGCTATCGATTGTACAACGGAGTAGAGCAAGACCAAAACAGTTCGACGTCGGCAGGCTACAATCGCAATCCACCGCTTAGAACTTTTCTGATCGAGTCTCCCTGATGCACTCAGAAAGGTCAACTCTGCCAAACAAAACAAAAAGAGAAGCTGCCTCGGATGGGTTTTAAAACAGCACCCAGGAAAATCTCAGTTTGACGAGTGACGACAGGTGCATTCAGCGAAACAAGAAGCATTTGCCTGATCAGCCTGATTTCGATAATCTGCATTTCCGTTCATCTATTATTAATTTCGTATGTATAATATAATATGGGTGGCACTACAGCCCGTAGGGAGCCAGGACCTAGCTTCTCAGCAACAACTCGAGTTGTGCGTGCTATTGTTCTCTCACGAGTGGAAGCGACCTACAGTTTTATGCCAACTCCGAACGACCAAGTTTTAAGAAGCTTTTTCTAGACAGGTAATACTCTTTGAGCATTGTCAGTGACTCGAAATAGGTGGGGTCGTGAAAATTGATTTCGTCGCACAGAGCAGGAATCGAACCTAAGACGTCGAGGTTGGGGTCGAGGCACATACAGACAACGCCACGGGCCACCACCACTTCGTTTGTGGCGCTTGTAATTCTTTGGCTGGCGCTACAGTCCAGGGTGGACCTGGGCCTCAGCCAACATGCCTCTAGCTCGGTCTTGTGCTAGTTGCTTCCAGCCACGCTCGTTCAACTTATTTAGGTCCCCTTCAAGCTGCGTGCGCCACCGTAGGCGTGGTCCTCCTTTACTGCGTTGCCCCTCGGGGTTGGAGTCGAAGGTTTTCCGTGTCGGAGCATTGGTGTCCACTCGCTCGACGTGACCCAGCCATCTGAGGCGAGAGATTCGACCAGGTCGATGTCGCTGTACAGCCCGTACAGCTCGTCGTTCAGTCTCCTTCTCCAAACACCATCCGTACATACGGGACCGGAGATAATTCGAAGGACTTTTCTCTCCAAGCGACCAGGAATATCCTCGTCCGTTTTACTTTGTAATTAATAGCACTCAAAAATGAGTGAAAATAATAAAGAAATTCGCTATATTTTGAAATTGTTATACAAAAACAGGAAGAATGCCACTCAAGAAACCACTGAAATTTGTGAAGCTTACGAAGACGATGCTGTATGAGATCGTGTTGCACAACAATGGTTGGCTCACTTCCGTTCTAATAATTTCGATGTGAAAACTGCACGTCGCTCTGGTCGACATATCGTTGAAAAAGTCTATGAGGTCGATTATGGAAAAGATTGACCAGGAGCGTCACATAAGCAGCCATGACATCGCCAAGGAACTAAACATTCATCATCAAACGGTTTTGAACCAAATGGCTGACTACAAAAAGAAGCGATGTTTGGGTAGCACATGAATTGTCTGTGAAAAATTTATTGAACCGAATTAACATCTGTGAGTCTGCGAGCTGAAACGAAATTAAATCGAACCATTTCTGAAGCTAATGGTAACAGGAGACGAAAAGTGGATAAAATGCGACAATAATGTGCGAAAAATATTATGGTGCAAGCGTGGTGAAGCTCAACAAATGGTCGCAAAGTCAGGATTGACGCCTCGAAGGGTTATGCTGAGTGTTTGGTGGGATTGGAAAGGAATTATCCACTATGACCTGCTCCAGCCTGGTCGAATAATGGAGTGTACACCTTACTGTCAACAACTGATGAGACTGAAGCAAGCAATCGAAAAAAACGGCCAGTACTGATCAACAGAAAGGTTCGTCTTCCATCAACGACAACGCTAGACCACACACATTGTTGATGACTCGGCAAAAACTGGGAGAGCTTGGCTGGGAAGTTTTGATGCATCCCCCATATAGCCCTGACCTTGCACCATTTGTTTCGGTCAATGCAGAACTCCCTTAATGGAGTAAAGTTGGCTTCAAGGGAAGCCTGTGAAAATTACTTGTCGCAGTTTTTGGCCGAGCAACCAAGAAAGTTTTACACTGATGGAATAATGTCTCTAGCTTAAAAAATGGCAAAAGGTGGTCGACCAGAATGGAAGTTCATTATATAAAATAAAAAAAAGAGTTGAAATTTGATAAGAAATACGAAAAGTCTTTTTCGACTATCCATTATATGCAAACACACCCTTTATGTATATCCACCCTTTATTCTCTCAAGATATGAAGCAGCAACAATAAAATGATGACAATATTCAACCACGATCAATGCAAGAAATCTCGAAAGGCAGGCAGGTGATCCCACCAATCCATCCAATCATCCGTCATTCATTTCGGTACATCTCAAAATAAAACCCTTGACACACCGCACGTGTCATTCATCCGCCTTTTGTTTGCGTACTTCATTATTGTCACATTAACGGCGACAACAGACACAAAGCGTGCTTCCCATGCCCATGTCCATTAGGAATGTTTGTATAAATTTTCACATCAACCCCCTTAGGGATCTCATCTCAAATTATTCGAGACTTCTCACTTGTAGCCTTTTCATGAAAACATTATCTGCACAATCTCTTTAATCTCCGCAGGAATAATTTGCCCAATCGGCCATGGGATCAGAACCGAACCATTTCATTTCCCAAAAGGGATGTATTTAACCACATCATCCTTTTTGGCGCACCAGCAGCGGCATTAGGGTAAACAAAGATCCCTCTCTGAGGCGGTGTTATTTTACTGAAATCCAAGTGAACTCGATTAATATCGCAATTTGTGACGTTTGATTGAAATATCTGATCATTGATCTTTCCATAGTTGGAACTGCAATTCTGCCTTTGAAAAAGTGGAAGGAGGCGCTTGTTTTTTAAGACGCGAGCTACTTTGGAGCACGAATGATGTCCAAGGTGGGTGCGATGTTTCAACGGCACATGTGTATTTTATGTGCATTAACAAATAAAACATACTCATAGCGCAACCAACCAATGCGGCGAAAAGGATTATGAACGAACAACATCAATCAACTATAATTGTTCACACCTTTGAGTGGATAAAACATGAAGTTTACGAATTGCTCGAAACGGGTTTTAATGCGTTTTTAACGACGTCTGGGCTTGAAGTTATTGGCCATAGTTTAACTTTAGAAAGATACGTAAATGCAGTGTAAATGCAACGTACCCGAACGTACATACATGTACATACGTGAAAAAAAAAACAACAACCATATGTACATTCATATGTAAGCACATGAAAGCTGGTTTCAATCGCTTGGTGATTGGATTCAATCTTGCATTCTGTTTGCCTAAGTAAGTGTGAAGTTGTAATGAATGCAATGATGACAATTTCCATTGAATTTGCTTGAATTTATTATATGTAGTCAATCTGCTTTGGCCGGTTGCAATTAATTTGAATTAGCTGGAGTCAGCCAAGTTGATTTTGATTAATTGAATTTATGAGGGAAGTGCTTGTGTGGCAAATAATCTGTTGATAGAAGCGAGTGTAATGGATTGCAGTTGATTTTATAAAGAACGTGATTTATTATCCTATTTAATTAATTCTTCCGATTCAAGATACGCAATCTTTGCCATTTGCGCGATGATTAACAAGTGGGTTTCCAGTAGACTTCCATGGGACTGAGCTTGGAATTAGTGCTCAGCAGTTCGTAACAAGTATTTCATGTTCATTAAAATAAACACCCACTTAGTGGAATACGGAGTAACTGAGATTCACTTCACTCTCTCGATTCACGTTTCACATATGGACCGTGGAAAACAGCGGACAGACTTCCTTACCGACTTATTCAAGCTCGCAAAAAAGATGTGTTGTGATAAGTGACAGCAATTAATGTGGGAAAAAATCTCAAATTCAAACACAAGTGAAATAAGAAAAATGATATACTATAAGATCATAGTTGAATGCATTTGACAATGAGGAGTAATCAGCTTCTAACAGAAAAAGGCGAACTAAAAGACCTCAAAATCTTATTCACTCTTCTTCTTCTTATGGCGCTACAGTCCCTGGGCATCAGCCAACAAGCCTCACCAGCTGGCACGACCCTTAGCCAGCTGCCTCCAATTTCGCACGCCAAGTTGGTTGAGGTCATTCTCCACTTGAGTGCGCCATCGGCTTCGTGGTGGTCCTCTATTGCGTTGTCCCACAGGTTCGGAGTGGAAGACTCTTCAGGCAGGAGCAGTCTTGTCCATGCGCTCTATATGGCCTAGCCATCTTAGGCGTTGAATCCGTAGACGCCTAACTAGACTCATGTCGCTGTACAGCCCGTACAGTTCGTGGTTTCTCCAGGAACCTTCAACGCAAACAGCACCAAAGATCTAACGAAAAGTGCCTCCTCATCCGCTCTTGAGACGGTCCACGTTTCCGCGCTATAGAGCAGGACTGGGATCGTCAATGTCTTATATAATGTGAGCTTTGTCCTTCGAGAGAGGGCTCTACTACTCAATTGCCTCTGGAGAACAAAGAAAGGCAACAGTTATTCTAAGTTTAATCTCGGTACTGATGTTGTTCGTACTATTAACTTGGAAGCCAAGGTAGATGAAGTGAAGTCCTTTACTACCTCAAAGTTGTAGCTGCCTATGGTGACGTTCTGACTGAGTCGTCTATGTTCTGTGTCCTTTCTTAATGACAGCTAATTTTGCCCTCATTCACCGCTAAAAACATTTTTGCCGTCTCCATTTCCAGCAAACGCTTCATTGACGGCTCGCTGAGTTCCACCAATCACGTCAATGTCGTCCGCGTATGCTAGCAATCGCACTGATTTTTGGAATATCGTGCCTCTAGTATTGCCGTGTGAGTTTTGTACGACCTTCTCAAGTACAATGTTGAAAAAATCACATGACAGCGCGTTGCCTTGCCTAAGACCTTTTTCCACAGTGAAGGTCTCGGTGAGTGCTTTACCGACCTTGATGGCGCAGAGAGAGATCTCCGTCGTCATCCTGCACAACCTGATGAGTTTGGCAGGAATGTCAAAACTAGACATGGCGTTGTTTAGCTCGTCTCTATGCACGCTCTCATATGCGGCCTTAAAGTCGACAAATTATTCGCTAAGTATTATTAAATTATGTTCCTCAAGGATCTGTGCTTGCGCCGGTCTTATTCATTATTTATACGTCTGACTTCCCGGTACTTGTACTTGTCAATCTGATATGTTTGCTGATGATACCTGCATTCTCTCATCAGATGCTCTTGGTTCCAACATTGTAAGCAATTTGCAGTCTGCGTTGAATGATGTACTATCGTATCTCAATAACAATAAGATTAAAATAAATGCTTCAAAGACTCAGACTGTCTTTTTTACTAGAAAAAGAAAAGCCTGCTTCTTACCAAGCAACAATCTTCAAATTAACGGAACTCAGACTGAATGGAAAGACAGTGTCAAGTATATTGGGATTCACCTGGATAAAAGATTAACATTTGGCTTACATATCCAGCAAACTAAATGTAAGATAAATACTAACATTGAAATTCTATATCCATTTATAAATCGCAAATCAAAGCTGTGTATTGATAATAAATTAATAATTTTCAAGGCAATATTCCAAGCAATAATGTTCTACGGATGCCCCGTTTGGGAAAATTGTGCTATCAGCCATATACGTAAACTGCAAATAAGCCAAAATAAACTTTTGAAAATGATTTTTATCTCCCATGGCATTTCTCTACTGACGAACTGCATTTGTTGGCAAATATTGATAAAGTTCAAACTAGAACTCAAAACTATCAAATCACTACAACATGTCTTGTAGTTTGTCTGAAAATCCTTTGATTTCCAATCTAGCTTCATAATCATTTTAATACATTTATAATTATTATTATCACTTTTGTTATGTGTTATTCTTTCTATGTGTTTGTTTATTATTTATTTTGTTTTTTATTTATTATTTATTATTTATTATTTATTATTTATTATTTGTTATTTATTATTTATTATTTATTATTTATTATTTATTATTTATTATTTATTATTTATTATTTATTATTTATTATTTATTATTTATTATTTATTATTTATTATTTATTATTTATTATTTATTATTTATTATTTATTATTTATTATTTATTATTTATTATTTATTATTTATTATTTATTATTTATTATTTATTATTTATTATTTATTATTTATTATTTATTATTTATTATTTATTATTTATTATTTATTATTTATTATTTATTATTTATTATTTATTATTTATTATTTATTATTTATTATTTATTATTTATTATTTATTATTTATTATTTATTATTTATTATTTATTATTTATTATTTATTATTTATTATTTATTATTTATTATTTATTATTTATTATTTATTATTTATTATTTATTATTTATTATTTATTATTTATTATTTATTATTTATTATTTATTATTTATTATTTATTATTTATTATTTATTTTTTTATTATTTATTATTTATTATTTATTATTTATTATTTATTATTTATTATATATACCAATTCACATTACATAATTGTGATGGAAATCAAAGAGTAGTTCAGTAAGTCGGCCATCGTCTCCCCTTTTCTCATAACTAGTTTCTAGTAAATACTATAATCTTATGTTTTAATGAAGTTTCTTCGGTAGCTTTTCCTTCCATATTAATAAAAAATTAATTGTGATATATTTTCTTGTAATTTATATTAAGTTCTCAGTAGTAAGGTAGTGTATACCGCATCTCTGTAAATTGTGCAATGTAGTTTTTAAGGAAAGTGTAAATTTTAAGCTACAATAAACGAAATCTAAATCTTATTAAATTTTTAAGATTTGTTAAAACCAACGGCAGCATTTTCATATCGTGTGGATATCTTTAAAACATAGATTAATCCCAGCTCCGAGCTCGAAGTCATATTTATTTCTTTTTTTACAACCAACACCCGGATTCGCAATGAATTTGCTTCGTTTGAGAAATGTAAAAGTTCGTATGGGGTGCTTTAATTCGAACGTTTTCCACGATGTCCTCAAAACGCATTCACCTTACCGACAAGTGATCAATTCATTTCGAACGTATTCAACGGTCTAAATTTGTGAATTTTAGTGAAACGTTCCCCCGTCGTTTTCCACGATAAGGGACTGGACGTGCGTTTCTAAATTTTATTTATTTCCTTACTTGTGGTGGCACGTGGCGTTGTGGATATGTGCGTCGACCCCAACCTCGGTGTCGAAGGTTCGATCCCTAGTTTGTACGACAAAAATAATATTCACAGCTCCACATCTTTCGAGCCACTTACAATGCTCAAAATGTATAACTCTTAAGAAAAAGCTTTTCAAACTTTGCTAAATTTGGTGCATTTGTGAACAATACAGTCGAGCCTCCAAGATTAAAATAGCCATGGGAACCAATATTTTCCAGAAATTTGGTTCGACTTATAGAAAATTCGATTTAAGGATGTTCCAATTACAGAGGTTTTGCTGTATTTCCATTTCCCATGTTCCTATTTTGGTAAGTATGATTCCTTATTGGAACTTTACGCTGTTTTTTTTCTTTGTATGGAGTGTTAGTGGGAACATTTGTAAGCCCTACATTCTCTTTTTTGCAGTAGGTACTGAGAATAATCCATTCGATTCGATTATTATTCGATTGTTTTCTGATGAGACCGAATAAATCGACAGTCGAATTCAATTTTTAACAATTGCCAATTTATTCGATTGTGAAATTCATTCGCAATCGTCCATCGCTACTTTACATGCTTTGGCAGCTTGTTTCACATCTGGCTTTTAGAAATTTTTGGGTGGTACCTTCTCCTTTTTTTGTGTCGGCTGATTTTCTGATGAACTGCTGGATGTTGTTGTTGCTGCTGTTCTATGCTTCTGCTGTTGCGCTGTGGATTGTTGCTGAGCAGCTATCTACAGCTGTTACTGGGTTGCCAGACGCTGTTGACAAAATTGGGTACTGTCTTCCATTTAATGACCACCAAGACCAAATGTCACCATTCCACTTAAGCCTAACTGTTTTGAGATACAACTCAAGCTGGTTGGCTCTGAGTATTTCCATCCGCAACTCGTATATTTTATTATGTTCAGTAGAAGGGCAGCAAAAATAAGAATATCTCGTTAATTAGCCAGAAAAAAACGGTCTGATTTGAGTATCAGACCACCAAACAACTGAATGTACTTTTAGTTTGGGCAGATATTCGGCCGTCTTCAACAGTGCACTTGAGAAGGTCGTGCAAAACTCATTATTCCAAAAATCCGTGCAACTACTAGCATATGCGGACGACATTGACGCGATTGGTCGAACTCAGCGAGCCGTTAATGAACCGTTTGCTGGTATTGAAACGGAGACGGCAAAAATGCGTTTTGCGGTGAATGAGGGCAAAACAAAGTGTATGCTGTCTTCAAGAAAGGACACACAACATCGACGACTCGGTCAGAACGTCACGGGACTTCATCTTCCTTGGCTCCCAAGTTAATAGTACGAACAACATCAGTACCGAGATTAAACGCAGAATAACTATTGTCAATCGCTGTTTCTTTGAGCTCAAGAGGCCATTGAGTAGTAGAGCCATCTCTCGAAGGACCAAGCTCACGTTATATAAGACCTTGATCATACCTGTCCTGCTGTATGACGTGGAAGCCTGGACTGTCGCAAGAGCAGATGAAGATGGACTTGGTTCTGTGTTCAATCTTTGGTCCTGTTTGCGTTGAAGGTTTCTGGAGACGAAGATTCAACCAGGAACTGTACTTGCTGTACATCGACATGAGTCCAGTCAGGCGTCTACGGATTCAACGCCTAAAATGGCTAGGCCACATTGAGCGCATGGACAACACTGCTCCAGCCCGAGGAATCTTCGACTCCGAACCCGTGGGACAACGCAATAGAGGACGACCACGAAGATGGCGCACTCAAGTGGAGAAGGACCTCAACCAACTTGGGGTGCGAAATTGGAGGCAGCTGGCTAAGGATTGTGCCAACTGGAGAGGATTATTGACTGAGCCCAGGCTCACCCCGGACTGTAGCGCCATAAGTAGAAGAAGAAGATATCCGGCCGCCAATATACTGCCAAACTCACTATTCAGTACAACACTCCTTAAAATCCTGGCAAAGATGCAACACGATCAATTTAATTTTACCATTTTAGTGGCCAGGAAACCAATGATTAATGCGACGTAAATTAAAACACACAGTTTTTTTGTGTCCTAATTCACTCAGCAGAGAGTAATCGTTGAACAACGACAGCAGCTACGAAAAGGACAATACCATTATCGTTCATCAAAAGTGCGAATACGAAGAACAAGAAACTTCATTCAATTTCATTTCGCTCATCGACATAACCATAACCTCGAAAGTCTGTATAACTGCTCCCAGCCAAATGCCATTAAGAAACCTAAGGCAACCTCCTAACCACCCAACTGAATGGAAAAACATGGAAAATCCAATTGATTCAAATCTGATTCCAATTTCCTGATTGAGCGGAATTTTCTTTCCTTTCGTTTGCTTTTCTTCCCTCTTTTTTTTTTTTGTAGGTATTTATGTATGTACACTTATGTGAATGTGTGCATATGTAGTATACGCAATGTGTCCCCTACACACACTCATGTGTAGTGTGCCTTGCGTTTGCGTGTTTTTGCGTCGTTTTCTCGTGGATGTGGAAAATCAAACCATGGTTTTTATCAAAGCACTTAGAATCAATAATTCTGAAAATTTTCCATTTTCCACACAAAGTTCCGAATCGGAATGAGTGTGGGGGACGGAGATGGAAATGAAAACTAACGGAGAGGACGAAAAGATGATATCGAGTATTGCAAAAAGCACATAATGGAAATTCTGTAAGAGTGGGAAATGTGGGGGATGCTGAAACAGTGAGAATCGGAAGAAAAACTTAATTAATTGAATTTGGCGTCACTGGAGCAGTACCTCTTTCCAAAGAAGGTTCGCCTCGGATCCAAGAGGATGAACACTAACCACTCTTTCATCATCTTCTACACGGCGCGCACACACAAGCAATAAACATCCATCCGTGCAGCTCGCCAATCAAAATTACTGCCACGTACATAACTTAAGCGCCAAGTTCACCATTTGCCCAAGCGAGATGGGTAGACACACGAGAATTTCCCAGTATTTGTGTGTTTTGTCTTCCCTTGCCAACCGAGACTGCCGAGAGCCGGCCCATTTTCTCTTGCTCTGTCTCGCTCCAGTCCAGTCCAGTTGTGAATTATTTACATTTACTCTCCTCTCAGTAGTTTCTCTTCACTCAGACTCGTTCTCCAGTCTGTTCACTCCCATCCAAAGTGTTCATAATTACTTCCCTTTTATTCTCGCATTGAATTCGCCTGCGGTCACAAGTGAGATAGAATCCACGCAACTGCACTTCTTCAGAGCCGAAAAGGAACAACAGAATGTAGCAACGGCTTTTGGGCAAGTGGCACTGTAAGCTCGTCAGACGGTGTGCAGAGTAAGGTGTAATTGTCGAAGGCGGTTTATTTCGGGGGAAATTCGCATTCGATGTGTGAGTAGGGCGGTTTTTTTTTTCTTCGAAATTTCACTTTAGATTGTGAATGGGGCTGACGTTTAGTTGATGTCGGAGATTTGATGTCGGCGCGTGGTGCCCGCTAATGTCGGATAAACGCAAACAAATTCGAAACACAATTCTCAATTGAAATGATGCATGAAAATATTTTTGTAATTTCCTCATAGAAAATCGGTGATCGTTTGTAAAATGGTTCTCGAACATTCTGGTATGCTACCGAGTTGTGGGCTGCAACCAGCTCTTCAGCTGTATGCCGCTGCGGCAGCACAATTAGCACCTCGTGCAAGGATGCCTCCATGGGCGCCGTTTTTGCAATTCGCCGGTGTGCCGAGCGTTTTTGGAAGACCGTTGCTGACGCGACCAAGATTTTCGACTGCGGTTACGCCTAATCAAAGTAGTGATAGTGGCAGTGTTCCTAGTACACCATCGGAAAGTGCTAATGGCCGACAGGCGACTTTGACCAGTTTGAGTGCGGCAATGGTTAGTGCTAGCCAAGCGGCTGCCGCTGCTGCGGTGGCGGCAGCTCATCAACAACAACATCAGCATCAGTATCAACATCATGAGCATCAGCAGCAGATGATGGAGAGCGGAAGTATGGTGCCAGGACCATCAAGTGAAGACTTAAATGACGACCATGGTAAGTAACCAGACGCCGCACGTGCAAGTACAGTCTCTTGGAGTTGAAAGCCGTCGGCATTTCACAGTTTTCTGTTGAGGGTTTACGTGAAGTCTTATTGGCTACAGAGTTTGCTTTATGGGATTGAAGGGAAAATGTTGTTTTCTAGTTGTGGAGCTATGTATTTTCTGTGTCCTCACCTTGCTATAAATTTGCCTTACTTTCTTATACGAATTTAATCCAAAGATGAATTTCGTTCAGGTGCCTATGCAGCCTACAACTAAGTCTTACACTTATCCAGCAGTTTTAATTTCTTGGTTTAGGCGCATTTGGCAAGAAATTCTCCCCTGAGAGTGTCTCCAGTAAGGGAGGGTTGAATTCACCGTGCTAGGTCAAGGGGTTTAGTCCTTTGAAGATGGCGGCAAGCGTTACTTTCGTCGAGAGTGTATGTCCTCTTCCAGACGACGCTTCTGCTTACGACCAAAAATCGTAATTTCATCTTGGACTGATGGAATTCCAAGATCACTGCGGATGTCGCTGTTTCGTATATACCAGGGTGCGTTGATGTTCCTTAGCACTTTATTTTGAAATGTTTGTTGTTTCTATTACTTTCTTTGGTACAACCCCATTGTTTTCATTTTATTTATTTATAGTGGCACAAATTTTGGAAAAATGTGTTGTCTACAATTTGTTGTACAGAGATTTGGTTTGCATCACCTTATTACTAAAATATTCAAATAATCTTTATATAATATATCACAGAAAAATTACAGTCGAATTGACTAGAATGTCTTAGAAAACACAAAAATTAAATATATGGTATAAATAAATGCATAAATAAGAAAGTAAAGAAGTAAATAAATAAATAAAGAACAAACAAATAAATATATAGATAGATAAATAAACAAGTAAGAATTGCACTCATTCTGCAGTTAAGTTTGAAATCAAGTCGTTTCCGGCTGATAAAAGTGATTGATTATATCGGAGAAAAAGTTTTTCAACTCTGGCTGTGACCATTTCGATCATGGATATCTTATGAAGTTCCGTAGTCGAGAATGACCAGGGGAGATTTAGAACAATTTTTAGAAGCTTATTTTGCCTTGTTTGGAGTCTACACAGAAGATTTTTGGCGCCCTTACCCCAGACAGGAGGCCCATAGAACATGTTCGGCTGGAAAATAGACTTAAAATATCAATATTTTGTTTTTATTGCTTAGTTTTGAATTTCTGCAAATGAATGGATAGAGGATTTTTATCGTTACGTTGAATATGAAGCCTAAAAGTTAACCTTTCACCTAAATGTACCCCCAATATACTTTTCACTCGACTTCCACTCGATCGGAAAACCATTAGGTTGAAGGCTGTTGCTCGGAAATAAGCAAGCTTTTATGTTATGTGAAGCGTTAATGTTAAATTTTCAATCTTGACAATATTGAAGGACAGTATTTATCCCAGATTGCAGATTGGTTTCAATAATGGAACCAGTTACATCCGAGGAGTAAATACATGTATCATCTGCATATAAGGCAATATTGCAATTATTTAGGTTTGGGAAGTCAGAGGTGTATATATTAAATAGGTCAGGAGCTGGGAGCCTTGTGGGACACTAGCGCTGATGATTTTGTTGTCCGTGAGGCTCTGATTTACAGACACTTTGAAAGTACGGAGAGATAGAAACGACTGAACGATTTTAATAAGATACAGTGGAAGGTTGTAATTCAATAGCTTGTGTATCAAAACACCATGCCAGACGGTATCGAATGCTTCCTCAGCGTCCAAGATTAACATGCCAGTGGTTTTCCCTTCTGTAAGATTGTCAATATATTCCTCTTCTTAAGTGTTGCAACTCTGTCTTTCATTCCCCATGTGATAGAGCTAACGCACTAGCAATTAGTTATTTGAATAATCATTAACATTTTCCCAACCACGCATGATAGACACTCAGTCAAAGAGTCAGTTAAATTCGTCAGTTCACACCCACTTGCGAGCAATCCCAACCCTATACTCCTAAGTGAGCTTAAAGGCATAATACATGATTTATAGGATAGGAAGTCATCCGGTTTTGATGGTATCAATGACGTATTCCTTAAAAACTTACCAGTACCTGCCCTCAAACATTTGCTAGACATCTTCAATAACTGTCTCAGGCTGGGATATTCCCCTAATAGATGGAAAACAGCCAAGATAGTGCCCATTCTAAGACCTGGTAAGAGTGCGAATCTACCTGGTAGTTACAGACCTATTGGTTTGCTCAGCTCTCTAAGTAAATGCTTTGAAAAGATCATAAAAAATAGGGTTGTTTCTTTCATTGATGAAAACGGAATCTTACCTAAAGAACAATTTGGATTTAGGCCTCGTCATAGCACTACTCATCAAGTGCATCGTATAACAAATGACATCCGAATAAACCCTATAGTTGTATACCATACGTCCGGCGGGTTTTAGCACTTGCTCGTATATAAGCAATTTGTTGTCAATACTTAGCTTGGAATATTTTCCAATAAGCTAGTAGATGTCTTTGTATCTTAATTGGAGCTCTTCACGTTTCTTTTTGACATGCTCGTTCCATTTAAGCTTTACATCGAGAGTCATTCCGATGTGCTTCGTTTCTTTACCGTATTTGACCATTATTCATAAAAACGGGCAAGTTATGCGTACAATTTATATGAACGGATTTAGCTTCGTTAAGCTCATTTCGCAGAGTGTTTGTCCATTCCTGTATCCGGTCTAGATCACGTTCTAATTTTCTGGTTGATTTTTAGACCGTTTTGGCAGTTACTAAAATGGCGGTGTCGTCAGCCGTGTGCCTACGTCCTGCGGTATATCGTTGCTATACAGTAAGTAAAGGGACCAAGAACACTTCCTTGTGGTACTCCAGCTTGGATAGGTTTCCCATATTTCACACGGAAGATTCTATCAGTAAGATAATTCGATAATATTAGGTAAAGTCTTCTAGGGGGAACTGTCGAAGCCTGTGTTGCAAACTTTCGTGCCAAACCTTGTGAAAGGCTTGCACAATATAGAGATATACAGCTGAGCATACTTGCTTTTGTTCAAACGATTTTTCTTTAACAACAATTTTTCGACGTACTTGGTCGATAGTTGAATGTGTACTTCTAAAACCGAACTGGACAACCGGGCTTAAACGTCCAAGCAATATTCGTTCGAACACTAGAACACTAGACATTATCGGAAGCAGTGAAATCGGTCTATAAGACTTTTTGTCTATTTTGGGTTTACCTGGTTTCGGCACCATTATTATTTCCGCCACTTTCCACTGACTAGGGACATGTTCTAATCTAAAGGTGGCGTTAATTAGGTAGAGAACATAAGAAGCGCTGTCTGAGGTATTACTTTCAGAACTTCTCCTACGATTAAGTCATAACCAAGAGCTTTTTTGGATTTGAGGTTTTTCAATTCCTCCTTAAGTTCTGTCAAAGTAGCATTTCTTATACAAAAATGTTCATTATTTGTGTTTGAACCTAAGCAGTTTACAGGAAACGTTTGTCCGTTGCGTGATTTTAACGTTGCTTCCAAATGATCTGCGAAGAGATCCGCTTCCTTTTTATCTTCTTTTGCTCACTCGTATTGATTTTTCCGAATTGGTGGCAGCATGTGGTTAGGGTTTTCTTAAGCCGTTTGCTGAGTGAGTAATTGGTATCCTTTTTCGCTGACAAGCCTGTCAAATAGGTATTTAGGTTATTTTATATGAACGACTTAATTTTCGCCTTCAGAAGGTTAGACAGTTGGTTGAGGCTGGTTTCATGTTTGCGGCGCACAGGTCTGTTGTATTTCTTACGAGCCTTACTTTTCTCTCTCACTAATTCTCGTATTTCCGGTGGATATCGCTGTACATGTTTTATCGTCGTTTTTTTAGCTAGAGGTGTATTCCTCCACGCAGCACGCTGAATTACTTCTTTAAAACGAGTTCTATTTCTAAATCGAATGGGGTTCTCAGCGGTACTCTAAGTACGATATTATCTTGTAGGGAATTTCTAAATGCTTGTCAAGTCGTAACGTAGAATATCCTCTTTTACAAGGGTATCGTTTATGCATAGTACAATGGGAGAATGGTCTGAACTAGGATCAAAGCTTTCTTCAATTCGTAAGTAGTTTCGAGAAACACCTCTTATGACAAAGAAATCAACAACGTCAGGTATTTTTGTAACATCCGACGGTCAGTAGCCAGTGCTTTGGTTGGTGAATAATATTTTACCAGTAATTCGAGAGTTTAAGTAGAGTCGCTATTTTTGTTCTGCTCAGCTGCTCTTCAATACAAATTTCCTATGCGTGCTGGAGCGTAACAAATAAAATGTCTGTTCATTTTGAGACACAGAAAGTGAAATTAATGTAACTGCATTCAATTACAATTTATATCATTTTAGCTTGTAGAACTCATTGTTGAATTGCTAAAATACAATAAACGAGTTGATGTCTCCCATGTTACGGGAGCAGCGGTAGTAGGAAACTTAGCAACGACGGTACTCATTTTGGGATCTGGGAGGTGTACAAAATTGTATAAATAACAGGGTTAAGCTTTGCTAAGGTTGTTGTTGGTTGAGGCCCAGGTCCACGCCGAACTTTAGCGCCAATCAAAGCAGAAGGTACTTTAGTAAGGTTGATACTGTCTAGACAGTTTCGAGGCTTCAAGGGGAGCTTAGTCAGCAGCAGGAGGTGTTCGCATTTATTAGACAGGAGGAGAAGAGCCATGTGTAGGTGTTCAATCCATTAGGGAGATGATTTGAACACGGATGTTCAGATCAAAAATACTCCGACTTGTTACAAGAAAATGGACGGCACTGAAAAGAGGCCTTACTGGGACAGCACATGTTTTTTAAGAATGTGGAACTATTTAAAAGTAGTAAACGTGCTGTGTGCCTTTTTTTATTGTTTTCCAACATGACAACATAAAATTGAGGTACCTATAGTTGACTCTCCCTAATTTGAGTTGTCACAGGATATCAAAATGTGTTCGAATTAGAGAAAGTTCGACTTCTAGAATCAGCAACCGCTAGTGTTGAGAGCAGGGTTATCAGGTTTCAAATAGAGAAATCACCAAATTTTCGATGCCATAATCGCCAAATTGAAATTAAAAACAAAAAAATATTTATTGTCAAAAATAAATAATAAAGATGTTAGTTAATTGTTTGTTCGGCTAGTAAGCCCCAGTGATCAAGTCATCGGTCGAGATAAACACATTCGGCAAGCACATCTCGTAAAATTGTTTTGAATTTTTCGAGTCTAAGTTCTTGTGTGTCACACGGAATCCCAATCCCAAATGATGGAGGAATATTGGATAGGACCTCATTGGAGTAGAATTTTCTGCAATAGGACTCTCCCGTTCTGTAAAGGTAAGCCCTAAGACAGGCACCCTCAAAAACCAGAATATTGTCCATCAAGCTTGAGCTCACGTTGAACCACATCGAACAGCCACAAGTGAACATTAGCTCATGTGGGCCATGTAGCAGATTAGCTTCATCCTCGAATCTAGTTGGCCGTTGTAAAACAGTCTCTTTGTCTAACTACTAGTCATTAACAAAGGGAACTTCAACCATTGACAGCGGGGTACCTTGCAATTCTTATTAATACTTTGGACGAGTAATGAATATGAATATGAATGAATATCGATTTATTATAACAAATGGGGTGTGTTCAGATTAAGTAACATTTCATTTATGAAAAATATAAATACATATATATTTTGATAAAAAAAAAATTGCCAAAAGCAAAAAATATCGCCATTTTTGGGTTGTGGGGATATATACCAATTTTTGTGTCGCCAAATGAATGGCGATAAATCGTCACATCTGACAAGCCTGATGTTAATGATTTTGTGCAGATGACTGGGGCAGTTTCAAATATGTTACAATATCCCCGGAGAACACTGGATCATGTGCATAGCCTGTAAGAAATGGCTTCACACTTGTTGTATTAAGGGCAACACTTCTTATTACGTTTGCATCAATTGTAATGAAAATGAGTCCACTATTATTTCTGAAATTTTCTGTATGTTATTGTTACATTTTTAAAAATTGAAGAAATTGGCTGCATATCTTTAATATCTTGTACTATGTTTACATGAATTGTTTTTTTTTTTTTGTTTTTATTAAAAGAACAAATAATGGGTAATCGAAAAAGTCTTTTCGTATTTTGTCAATAGATGTCGTTGGATTCGTCTATTTCCAGTTCTACCAATCACATTGTGTAATACCATTGGAAAGGTGGCATCTTAAGCTTCATTTAACCAAAAAAAATTAAATTCAGAGAAGTTGAAAAAAAGTTACACCTGTTAAAAAATGAGTTAAAATAATGAAGAATTTCTCTATATTTTGAAATTTTTCTATAAAAAAGGGAAAAAAGCCACCCAAGCCACCAGTGAGATTTGTGAAGTTAGCGGAGACGATGCTGTAACAGTTCGTGTTGCACAACAATGGTTCGCTCCCTCCCGTTCTAATAATTTCGATGTGAAAGATGCACCCCGCTCTGGTCGACCTATCGTTGAAAAAGTCGATGAAATTATGGAAAAGATTGACAACGCCCGTCACATAAGCAGTCATGACATCGTCAAGGAACTTGGACCATTTAAAAAAGGCTGACTACAAAAAGAAGCTCGATGTTTGAGTACCACATGAATTGTCTGTGAACAATTTAATGAACCGAATTAACATCTGTGAGTCTGCGAGCTGAAACGAAATGAAATTGAACCATTTTCGAAGCGAATGGTAACAGGAGACGAAAAGTGGATCAAATACGACAATAATGTGTGAAAAAGATCATGGTGCAAGCGTGGTGAAGCTCAACAAATGGTCGCAAAGCCAGGATTGACGCCTCCAAAGGTTATGCTGAGTGTTTGGTGGGATTGGAAAGTAATCATTCACTATGAGCTGCTCCATAGTGCCAGGAGCACGAAGGATTAATTCTACACTTTATTGTCAACAACTGATGAGACTGGAGCAACCAATCCCAAAAAAAAAAAAAAAGGGCCAGAAGTGATCAACTGAGAAGGCTTCGTCTTTCATCAGGACAATGCTAGAGCACAAACATCTTTGATGACTCGGCAAAAACTGAGTGAGCTTGACTGGAAAGTTTTGATGCATCCAACATATAGCCCTGACCTTCCTTGCACCATCGAACTACCATTTGCTTCGGTTAATGCAAAGCCTTGTCGCAGTTTTTCGACGAGAAACCAAAAAAGTTTCCAACTGATGGAATAATGTTTCTAGCGAGAAAATGGCAAAATTTGGTCGACCAAAATTGTGCATATTTGGTTCAAGAAAGTTCACTATAGATATAAAAAAAATGAGTTGAAGTTTGAGTAGAAATACGAAAAGAATTGTTCTACCTTTTTTTACCACGGTCACAACCAACCCCAGAAACAGGGTTGAATGTAACAGCATTTGATTGTGTTTCAAACCCCGCTTATAGCCAAGGCATCAATCTTTTCAGCGAACAGATTTCATTTAAACAATCTGCCTCTGATAACGGCCAGTAACAAATTTTCAAACAATCTTACAACCAACCCCGTGCTCCCCTAACACAGCATCAACTGTGTCCCACTTATTGATTCCAGTTCATATGAAACAAAACGTATTCTTCAACAAAAAACATCCCACCCATTCTTAATCCAACATCATTGTGACCGCTTTTATCAACTCACATTATAATAAGAGTTCTTTACACCAAATTAACAACACTCACCGAACCCAATGAATAATAATCCTACAGCGAGCGCACCGTGAATCCTGTCCACTCCAACAACCTGTATTAAACACTTCGTAGAATGAATTACGTTTTTTTATTTGTTGTTAATATTGATTGCGTGCAGCGGTGTAGCAGTTGTCAGTGTTAAAGCCACAGTTAATTTCATTCCAAAATATATGTTGTTGCGATTATCCATTCACATTTTCACTCCCAGCAGCCAAAATAGAGGCGTCGACGTTCTGCATCTGCAAACTACCTAAATTGGCAATGAATTAAGTGAAACTCAGCGAGAAAAATGCGCCACGAACTATGCGGCAGGCGGCAGTAGCGTCCGATACAATCCTCCCCCCCCCCCCCCCCCCTATCCCGGTCCGCCACTTATATATTTATCGCGTTAAAAATTAATTTTGAATTTCGCTATATCGATAGACACACATCCCTCTGATGCATGCACACACGGACACAGTGGCTGTCGCACCACTGCCGCACTAGGCGGAGGCACCTAATGTGAAATTTTAATTTGCGAATTGATTAAAATTGCGATTTCAACTTTATTGGAAAATTGAAATTCGGGAGGGTTTTATTAAAATTTATTGCGTAGACAAATTATTGTTTATTAAATTTTAATAAGCCTCGTGTTGTTCGACGGGGATGCAGGCATTTGCGGGGAGACGAGATGCTGAAATTGGATATTTTTGTGGCTGCTGTCCGATTGGATTACCAGTGGAATTCACTGCAATGTATGTTAGTAAGTTTTTTTTTTGTTTTCCTTAATGGGCAAATGTGGTGTCTGTGTACGTTGCGAAATCATGGTAGTTAGCACTAATGTGACTATGTTTATGAATAACATCGTTTTATTTGGTGGAATTTATTTGGCGTGAAAGAAAATAAGTATTTTGAAAATGTTGCTGTTTCAGATCAATAAATGGGTCTTGTGGCTAAATACTAGTTGTTAATTTGGGTAGAAGAGGCTACGCAACTCCCATCACTCACCTACATGGCAGATTTGAAGAGCAATCGTTTCAGAAAAAAACATTCATCCACTGCAAGACCAATTTGAAAATTCGTAGCTTCAAATGATTCGAGTCCGAACCTGGGGGGCAATGCAACAGAAGACGTCAGCGTTTAAGGTGGCGCACCCAATTGGAGAAAGACCTCAACAATCTTAGTGCGCGAACCTGGAAACAGCTGGCCAGAGATCGCGTAGTTGGACAGCCTTGTACTGTCCGGGGTGGACCTGGGCCTCAACCAACATGCCTCTCCAGCCAGCACGATCTTTCGCCAGCTGCCTCCAGTTGCGCACACCAAGTTGGTTGAGGTCCTTTTCCACTTGTGTGCGCCATCTAGTGCGAGGACGTCCTCTGTTGCGCTGTCGCAATGGCTCGGTGTCGAAGACTCTTCGGGCCGGAGCTGTGGTGTCCATCCGCTCTACATGACCTAGCCATCTTAAGTGTTGGATCCGAAGACGCTTAACTAGGTGCATGCCGCTGAACAGCCCGTACAGTTCGTGGTTGAACCTTTTCCTCCAAACGCCATCAACGCAAACCGGACCAAAGATCGTACGCAGAACTTTTCTCTCAAAACAACCAAGAGCTTCTTCATCCGCTTTAAATAGCGTCCATGTCTCTGCGCCATAGAGCAGGGCTGGGATGATCAGGGTTTTATACAAGGTCAATTTGGTGTTTCGAGAGATGGCTCTGTTACTCAATTGCCTCTTGAGCCCAAAGAAACAGCGATTGGCAAGAGTAATTCGGCGCTTGATATCGATACTGGTGTTGTTGTCCCTATTTTCTCCAGAGCCTAGGTAGACGAAGCCCTTGACTACCTCAAAGTTTCTGCTGCCCAATATGACGCTCTGTCCGAGACATCGATGTTGTGCATCCTTCCGTGATGACAGCATGTACTTTGTTTTGCCCTGGTTTATCGCTAGACCCATTTTAGCCGCTCCCGCTTCAATGCCAGCAAACGCCTCATTGACGGCTCGATGTGTTCGTCGAATCACGTCAATGTCGTCGGCGTCAGCAAGCAGTTGAACGGACTTTTGGAAGATCGTGCCTCGGGTGTTTACGTTTGAGTTTCGCACGATCTTCTCAAGTATGATGTTAAAGAAGTCACATGACAGGGTGTCGCCTTGCCCTTGTTACAGTCGGTGCTGGGAATTTGGAAAGACCACTTCTGTAGACTGTTTAACGGCGAGGACGACCAAATTACCGCTGTCAAGCAGAATAATCCATCCGATGGATAGGCGATGATGGACAAGAACTCCGCCCTCCCGACCTGAATGAAGTGACGGCAGCAATCGCCAAACTGAAGTCCAAAAAGGCTGCTGGTGCCGATGGACTTCCTGTCGAGCTCTTTCAAGCAAATGCTGATGATTTGGAAAGGTGCATACACCAATTCATCTGTAAAATCTAGTCGGATGAATGCATGCCCGATGGATGGAACATCAGCATCGTTTGCCCATTCCTAGAGAAAGGAGACCCTCTAAACTGTGCCAATTATAGAGGGATTGGCCATCTATGTAAACGCCTGAAACCCTACGTTAACAGCCTGATTGGTCAATATCAGTGCGGGTTCAGGCCAGCGAAATCAACTGTTGACCAAATATTCAGTTTACGGCAGATCGAAAGAGACCCAGTCGTTTCCAGTCGATGCCCACCACCCATTCATCGACTTTAAGGCCGCGTCTGACGGTATTTATAGAGACGAGTTAGCGCTTTGTCTAGTTTTGGCATTCCTGCAAAATTCGTCCGTCTTTGCAGAATGACGATGGAGAACGCCCGATGCTCTGTCAAGGTAAAGAGTGTACCGAGACCTTTGATGTCGGAAAAGGGTTTAGACAAGGCGACGCACTGTCATGCGACTTTTTTAATACCATTCTCGAGAAGATCGTGCCGAACTCAAATGCCGACACCAGAGGCGTGATTTTTCTACAAATCTGTGCAACTGCTCGCATATGCCGATGACATTGACATCATCATAAGAACACAACGGACTGTCAGTGGGACGTTTGTGAGCATCGAGAAGGAAGCGGCCAAGATGGGGCTTGCGGTTAATGAGGGTAAGAGGAAGTATATGCTGTCCACCAACACCTACGTTTTGGACAAAACGTCACTATAGACAGCTATAGCTTTGAAGTAGTGAAAGACTTTGTCTACCTAGGCGTTGAAGTCAAAACAAAAGATGACACCACCGCGGAGATAAAACGGAGGATCACGCTGGCCAACCGCTGCATTTTCGCACTCGGTAAGCCACTGAGGAATAAAGCCATCCCTCGAAGAACCAAGATATCTATTGTCCTGTTGTATGGCGCAAAAGCCTGGACACTAACTAAAGCGGACGAGGATATTCTTGGTCGCTTCGAGAGGAAAGTCCTCCGAATAATCTTCGGTCCTGTATGTACGGATGGTGTTTGGAGGAGGAGACTGAACGACGAGCTGTACAGCGACATCGACAGAGCGACAGAGAGGCCTGGAAAGTCTTCGACTCCAACAATGAAGGACAACGCGGTAAAGGAAGACCACGCTACGGTGACGCACGCAGCTAGAAGAGGAACTGCATAAGTAGAACGTGAGTGGCTGGAAGCAGCTAGCACAAGACCGGGCTGTATTGAGAGGCATGTTGGCTGAGGCCCAGGTCCACCCGGACTGTAGCGCCAGCCAAAGAAGAAGAAGAAGCTTCAAATGACCAAGATGCTGCGCACTCAGTGCCCAAAAACTGTTGCTTTTAGTTATTCCACAGCAATCTTATCGAGTGAGCGTTGGTAAGCTCAAAAGCGATAACTATTGATGAGTAGTTGGTGGTCACAAGGGCTAGGTCCCCTTTAAAAATGCTCATGCCAAATAGACGATTATATGGAATACGATATATCTGGTTATAGTCATAACTAAGTTGAAACGATAAAATCAAAAAAGCCGCAGTTGCCTAAATAAGAATTTCAAACAGACTATTGAAAAACTTCTCTACGAAATAAATAAATAATTTTGGACTTCAATTGTACAAAAGGTGGCGATACATTTGATTGTTTGGCAAGTGTGTATACCTGTAAGCGGAAAATAAGCGGTAGCCAGTAACGTTCAAACTCTTGAACTGCACAGGTGTAGGCGCTTATGCGATATTTGACATATGTAAGCCACCATGATGTACCAGCAACTAGTATTGTTTTTTTGAAATAACTAGTACCAGAGCTTGCATGGAAATAATCGAATACCTAAGCGCACTCTTCAAACCAATGGGAAAGCTGTGATGAGGTTGTTCGACTATTAAATTAAAAATGCCACTACATCACGTTATATAACTTCGAAGCACTCAAGGACTTCACTTACGTCGGCACCGGAGCAAAGATCAATCGTAGGATAACTCTTGCTAACCGCTGTTTCTTTGGGCTCAAGAGGCAATTGAGTACTAGAGCCCTCCCTCGAAGGACCAATTTCAATCTATGTAAGACACTGATCATTCCAGTCATACTATACGGCGCGGCGACATGGACAATCTCGAAAGCGGATGAAGAAGTCCATGGTCTCCTTGCGAGAAAAGTTCTGTGTGCGATCTTTGGTCCGGTTTGTGTGGATGGGTTCTGGAGGGGAAGATTAAACAACGAACTGTACGGGCTGTACAGCGACATGAGCCCAGACAGGTGTCTTCGGATACGAAGCCTACGGTGGCTGGGCTATGTACAAACTCAGCTCCGGCCCGAATAAGCTTCGAATCCGAACCTGTGGGGCAACGCAACAGAGGACGCCCGAGTTTAAGATGGTTCACCCAAGTGGAGCAGAACCTCAACCAACTTGGTGTGCGCACTGGAAACAGCTGGCCAGAGATCGCGCTAGTTGGAGAGACATGGCTGACACTATCTTACGCCCGAAACTTAAGGTTTGCAATCCAATTATTTTACATATTTCGTCATAGTTGATGAGCTCTTCAAAAGACTTCATTTTCGGAAAGCATATCTCGTGAAATTCTCTTGAACTTTTTCGAGTTTAAGTTCTTGTGTATCATATGGAGAGTCCCAAATGAGGGATGAGCATTCCAAGTACGGTCTAACTAATGCACAGCAATGATCATTACTTCCTTCAGAAACGTGTTCCGTCTGACTACACTCTTGTCTCTGTTGTCGTTGTTTTTTATCGAAATCCTGCCTCTTTAACAACATTAATAGCTTGATAGGAAATGATAGGCTCAAAAGAAGCGCTATGAACCCTAAGAAGTTTGAACAAAAGCAAAAATTTATCGGCGATTTTGTAAAATTTGTCATTTCGGGTGATTTTGGCCACGTGGATAGGGAAACATAGGTATTCTTCTGCATGGGATCGAGTTGATGTCACAGTCATCTTGAACTACCCTACCTACTAACCATTGTTCAGCTTTTACCTTTAGTTTGTTCTCTGCAGAAATATTGTTTTTAAATGAATTCAATTAATTTATTTAAATCGTTGCCTCGATAATGGATATTAAATAGTCTTCTACCTACCATACATAAATAATTAATGAAAAACATTCATGGTCAAACTAACAACTTCAAAGGAAGCATCCGCTAAGTTCCCTTTCTAATTGGGGTTATTCAGTCATAAGCACTGGCCGTTCAGTTCTTGTAAAATGTCTCAATTGAGGGTAGCAACACGTTACCTAATTGTAGACCAATTTAAGTAAGCATTCAGTGCGCAAGGGGTCTAACCTCTGGTCACTGTAATTATTGAAAATTTATTGCAGCGAATAGTAACTGGTCATTAAATGTACCTCCAAGCAGATGTATGTGTCTATTTGTATCTGATGAAATTATTAATTATTAGTCAGTGGTGGTGGATATGCAGTGGACGCTTACATATACGGATGTTCCTAAAAAATTCGAACCTGAGGAGTGCATTGAATGCTCCAAAATTAGAACTAGAGGTTGAGCGATGTTTTTATTCTTAGCTTTGTGCACCTTTTTTAAATTTATTTTGCTTCAACAAGGCAACTCAGCATCGATCAAAGAGCGAATATATTTTAATTAAAAATATCAAGTAAAGTCAAAGAACTTGGTTCTTTTAATATGAGATTTGTGGGGATATAATACATCTTAGAGGTAGTTACATTTTTTTTTTGAATTAAAAATAACCCCTAGAAATAATAACAAAGTGATTCTCATTTCTGAGCGTCCACTGTATTTATGGCAAAACTTCTATACGGTTTTTCCATTTCTACGGTCAAGTTTCAGCTAAATTTTAATTTAGCCATTTCATTGAGTTTTAAGGCTCGTATCATAGTGTTCCTCATTTGAGCTAGCTGGGATCGGTTTCTGTACATAAAACAGAGAGTGTGTTTTCTAAATGTTATGCTTTATACTAGAATGCTGCAGGATGTTGTTTACTTAGTAACCCTGTAAAACCAGTTTCTTCAAAACGCAACCGCTCCCAACAAGAAGTTCTTTCGCGAACGAAGAGGAGTTCAAGGACTTTAACTGGGTAATCCACAACGACGGCTTCAAAATGGACAACTGAGTAGGTGCAAGTGTGCTCTCAGATTCCCTCAACATCTCCAAAGCCTACAGACTGCCAGATAATTCTTGTGTTTTTCAAGTGGAACTTCTCGCTATTCGAAGAGCCTGCCGTCAGACCAACATTCAACCACATATCTTGCAAACACAAACGGTTGCTTCATGTATTGATAGTCCAACTGCCAGGAACGCCAGGCCGAGCAAGCATCATTCGAAGATCAGCTTATTATATCCCCCATCTGGTTACCTGGTCACACTGAAATCTTAAGAAATGAGAAGGCGGATGAACTGGCTGGGCAAGGTTCTTCCCGTCATTTGTACTTCTACAAGCAATAAAGGCAAATATCCCTTAACTTCCTTCAATTTGCTGACCCCAGATGGGTAAGACTAACGAACTGTGCTACATCCAAAAAAACTGGCCCGAATATAATCGATCGATGATATTGCAAAATTAGTGCACTGGCCGATAGGAAATGATGCCGAAACACCAGGTATCCCGCATAGCTCACACTGTCGCATCTGTGTGACACTCGACACTCGATCCAGCCAGGCAGCGAGCACTTGTTCAATTCACTCGATGAGATTTTTACAAAATCCTAAAGGTGCTTTTAGGAAGATCTCCATTATCCCTTGGTGGCATTTAAATGGCAAACAGTCACGTTGAGTCCAAGTTGGTTGAGGTCCTTCTTCACTCGAATGCGCCATCGGCTTCGTGGTCGTTCCCTATTGCGTGGTCTCACTGATTCGGAGTGGAAGACTTTGCGGGTTAGAGCGCTCTACACGACGTACCCATCTCGGGCGTTGAATCCGTTGACGCCTGGCTAGAATCATGTCGCTGTGCAAATTCTGGAGAAAACCAGCGAGTTTCAAATCGATAACTACATTCATCGCAAGGAATAATACAAAACGAATTTGGGATCCCGGCAATATTGATGAATTGTGTCGCAGCTCGGCTCGAGGACCTCTTGGCCGTTGAAACCTACACCGGATTTCGGTAAGGAAATGCGCTGTCGTGAGGTTTCTTTAATTTGGTACTAGAGGGGATAGTTCAGCGGGTAAAAGTCCAAACGAAAGGTACTATTTACTATAAATCAGTTCATCTGTTGGAATATGCAGATGACATCAACATTTCCAACCCAACCTGCCGTAGTGGAAGCATTTACGGCAATTGAAGAAGCGGCGAGACGAGCTCGTCTTATGCTCCTACAATTCAAGCCAACCTGCCGTAGTGGAAACATTTACGGCAATTGAAGAAGCAGCGAGACGAGCTCGTCTTATGTCCCTACAATTCTCCAAAGTACGCCCATACCCATTCATCTAAAGGGTATGTGAGGCATTAAAGTCTAGAAGACTGGCCTTAAGCTCGCCAAATTGGTCGCCCGGCGTCAAGTCTTGTGTCACCACATGTGCCTATATCCAACCGCAAAATATGAAATGGCAAGCCTTACCACACCTTCGTCTATTTTCGATCTTGGACGTGATCTGGGAGTGTGCTGGACAAATTCTTCTCGATGGTTTGCTGGGGTATTAACTTGTCGTTGTTTTCAGCTAAGGCCCTTCAGCTACTGTCAAGAATAATAGAGTGTCCGAAACGGAGTTTTTCCACATAAGCAGCGATATCAGTCTTACAGCTGTGTTGAGTGCAGCCTGTCTATCGAATAAGCCTAACAGTAGGGGATTTTACACTAATATTACATGCTGCAAAGAGAATTGTATAAATTGAAATCTGTAGCACATAGAAGACGATGCATCTATCGCATTTGCCGGGTCCTTCATCAAATGTCTACCAAGTCTCCGAACACATCGATCATTTCTTTCAGGTGCAAGAGTAAGAAATCAGAGTTGCAGTTAAAATGTGTTAACGTGGAAATGTTTTTCACGAGATATGAAGGTATACCGGAATTGTTGTTGCAAACCGCCGAAAACAGAAACAGACAGATTCAGACTTAACAAGTACTAAAATCCAATTTAAAACAATTAAATGTCTAATTCTATATAAGACGTGTTTTTTGACCACTCAGTACTCAGCTTAGTAGGATTTAAGACGTGAAGCAACAACAAAATAACTTACTGAGTAAAAACTACTTAGCAAAATTTTACTACAATTGCTGACTAGGACGTATTGAAAAATCTCTTAATAAATGATGGTATCAATCGATTATTTGACACTGGTAAGTGTTTACTTGTTGATGTTACTTATAAAATATTAAGTCATTCATATTACTTGTCTGGCTACCCATTATTTGCGTATTTTCTTTGTTTTTGAAAATTACACTTCCCTTATTTTAGACATTACAGTATTTTGCACCAACTTTGGGATGAAAAAAAAACTCAGTAAAAAAGCGTTTTATTGAGAATCATTACTGAGCTGAGTACTGAGTAGTCAAGAAATACGACTGCATTTTCGTCCTACTGTATCTTGTTCCGGAATAACTGGCGTTATTTTAACTCATCCTTAATTTGTACAAATTAGTTACTCTTACTGACTAATTCCTACTGATTATGAACATGACAATTATATGACGTCCCTGTTAAAATACAATTCATTCATATGGGATTTTGTGTTACCTCAGCACCTGTATAAACAAAAACAAACGTCTTCACACTGCTCACGCTGACCATTTGAATCTAATCAAATTCCAAAGCTTATTCTCCACTTAAGGGATTCCACGAATTTTTACCGGCACTCTCGAACACCTTTCAAATAAAAAAAAGAATAGTTTCATCTTTTGACTACTAGCCCACCCCCGACCTTTGAATCAAGCGCCCAAAACCCTCAGCGGCACCCCTCTCTATTATCCCTGCCCAACGAGCTGCTCCGCCGTGTTGACTATAATTAATTACATTTTCAGAAAAAGGTGCAAGATACATTATTGTTTTACTTTGTGTTTTGTTGTGTTCGGCGGTGTTATCGCGATTTATCAAGGAAGGGGGAAAGATGAAAAAACTACATCTATATTATATGTGCGGCGTGCTGGTGTGCTGTGCTGTGCGCCATTGTTCGTAAGAGAGTTTCGCCTCCGATGTAATCTATTTCGTTGTTGCCCCGCATAATCGATTGCTTCTCTAAGTAATTTGTCCAAAGTTTATGAGTTGTTTAGAGTTGTTTGATGTTGTTCCTGCATTGTATTCACAGTCGGTTATTGTAGACGCTCATTGCTCGATTGCAGTTTTTTATTCGGCCCACGGCAACTGCTGTGCGGGAGGGGGGCCGCTGAAGTAGTGATTGGTCTTCGTGTGTTTTGATGTTTGAATTTTTGGTTGGGGGAAATGTGTAACTGCAATGGCCGTTGCCCATGATGACGGATCGCGATGACGGTTTTGTGGTTTGTTAGCTCCACGGAGCTAAAGTGGTCACTGATGGGATTTTTTTCTGTTTATTTCTTTTCACATTTTTTTGGCCATCATCAGGGTATAAATTACGTGGGGAATGTTTGGTAATTTCACTTAAAACTGGCTCGAAGGAGGTTTCGGGGGACGGTCTCGACTAGCAGCCAAGTGATTTTGGGTTCGTAACAACGCTAGCTTACGGCTTGTTAGTTCGTTAATATGTCGAACAAGCGTGGAATAGTTTCCTTGATTACTCTTTTATATTGTGTTTCTTCACTAATGTACATGCCGTAATTATGTGGCTCTAACTAGCTGCGTTTGCCCAAATTACATTGGTCAGGTAATAAAAAGGAAACGCATTATGTGTATGACTTCGCAACATCCGGGGGTTTTCTAAAATATAATTGATTTAGCGTTTTTTCTCTCGCTCTCGGTTGTGTTATGGGTTAAGCTTATTCACCTGTTGCGGGAGTGCGTCGCGTGGGAACTTGTATGCGGGAAATACATATTTTAATTATTTAGTGAAAGGAACTTTACAGAAGTAAGTAGAAGATTAAGTATCACGATCATCAGGCTCATCTATATTATATAAATTATATATGGTACATAAAGGGTGATTTTTTAAAAGCTATGGGAAAGTTTTTTTTCCAAAAAAACACATACAATTCAGAAACATGCATGAAATCTTTATTTGAATCGATAGTACGGTCCATATAATTTAAGGTTTGAAGATTATTGCATGCAAATGTTGACCTTGATTGCGCCTCAAATGGTCCATCCGCTTAGTCTAATTTTGGCGTATTCTTTCCAACATTTCAGCCTGTATCTCACGAATAAATGCTTCAGTGTTGTCTTCCAAGGCGTCAATTGAAGCGGCTTGACTGTATAGACATTGCCCGACAAAAACATAGTCCAAAGGCGTTAAATTGACCGGTCCCGAACGTTAAATAAAATTATCACCGAACTCGCCTCTCAATAGGTCCATTGTTGCGCGTGCTGTGTGGCATGTGGCACGGTCTTGTTAAGACCACATGTCATGCAAGTCAAGCTCCTGCATTTTGGGCAAAAAAAGTTGAATATCATCTCACGGTAGAGCTCATCTTTAAAGAAGTACGGTCCAATGATGCCACCAGCCCATAAACCACACCAAACTGTGACTTTTTCTGAATACATTGGTAGCTCTTGCAATGCTTCTGGCTGATATTTACTCCAAAATCGACAATTCTGCTTATTTACGTACCCATTGAGCCAAAAATGAGCTTCGTCGTTAAACTGACCATTAAATGGAAGAAGCGCGCGATGAACTTTCTTAACAGATCACGCATATTGATAATAAAATTCAATAATTTGCAAGCGTTGTACGTTTGTAAGACGATTCATGGTTAAATTATGGACCAAATGAAGATGTTTGACAGTGAAACAAAACACAAAACGTGAGTCAGCTGTTTAAATCAGTGTTACCAAAAAGATAATAGCTAAAAAATCAACCTTTACTTATATATTATACATAAGTCAGTTGGAAGATTTTCCAGTTCAAAGATGACATGGTCTTAATGTAACTTAGCGGATTAAGGAAATCGTAATCGATTCATCAAATCGGCCTGAATACAACGAACTAAGAATTTGGTGTTGTTCTCCTAGATTGAGATCAGCATAGCTCAGAGATTCAACTCAGCACTATTGTTAGATACGATAGCTTTAAGCATTTCTTGTTAATAAGTTAAGTAAAATGAATAATGTTAGGGTTAAAAACGGAGTAGTAAAACAGTTTCAAGAAAATAAAACGAAAATGTGCTACTCGCATTAATATTATATCTTGACACCTTGTGCGTTCTTCCAGACATTCATTCCTGTCTTTGTGTGTCATTTTAAATGTATTTAACACTGGTTATCCGATTGTCCGGGGATGTCCCGGATAGATTACGGGAGAGAAATAAAGAGCGTGCAGTCACGGAAGGAAGTGTACAGTCACTGAACCTCCAACAATTTCAGAAGTGGGATCTGTGATTCATCGTACGTATAGTTACCCCCTTATTGTGTGGAAGTACCATATACTCGTGTTTGCCAAAAAGAAAAACAATAATTTAGTTGTGCATTATTTTTGCGATTGCTTGCAAGTGTTCGAAACAAAATGTCTGAAGAGTGGTCTCAATTCATTGAAACAGGAACGCTAAAGAACGTTTTGAGATCATTGAAAACGCAGACAAGCGGCAGTAAATCGGAGCTAAAACAACGTGTGGAAGAAGCAATTCAAGATTATTCAGATGGCGAACTTCGAAAACTGATCCAAGAGCATAATGGCAGGGAAACCGTCGACAAATCAATATCCCATGAGGTACATGTGTCAAGCAACATGGAAGAAGATGACCATGGCCATTTGGATGAAGTATTGGAAAGATTGCGAGTAATCTATACGAAAAAGAGGGAATAGCTCTTCTCAAACAAAAGCTAAAGTGGGAGCTTCAGTTGGAGGAAGAAATGTCGAGTCACTCATCAGGTACTTTCCAAAAAATCAAAGATTTTGAAGATTTGCTGTGCCCGTTTACAGGTGACGACAACTAGGAAGGAAGACCTCATGCAGTCTATTATTAAAGGAATTTGTGACAGTGAGTCTAGCAAAAGCATATTGTACAGTGCAAATAACATGGACGAATTAAAAACAGCATTAAGAAAGTACAAAGAATTCAAAGCCAATTGTCCCGATCGTAAATTTACGCTGTTTGTTTAAGTGTTTCAAATGTGGCACATCAGGCCATATCGCAAGAGACTGCAAAAATATATCAGTCCATACCCCTCAATCAAACGACAATAGAACCATCCTGAACATTGACAACAGCAAACGTAATAGCATCCACATCAGCAACAACAACACCAGCAACAGTTCCAACAACATCGATACCACAGAAGATAGCTGTTACGTAGCAAACATCAGCAGGAAGGGATTTCATCCGCAAAGCTGGTGTGGTGCTGCAGAAGCCGGAAACCAATTCGGAAGAACAAGATAACTATGTTGCATGTTTACAAAGCAATTCGACATCCAAGACAATCCTCATATTCCAAGTCCAACACCTGACACATCGAGTAAGAACTGTAAGCCTCATAATGGTGTAAGTACCATTGGTGAAAAAGAAGATTTCTAAGATCAAATCCTTAATACTGACATAAATAATAATAAATTTAATACCTAGTTAAATATAAATAAAAACTTATCTGTTAATACTAAGGAAACTGCGAAGGATTCTTCTTCTTCTTCTTCTTGTGGCGCTACAGTCCGGGGTGAACCTGGGCCTCAGTCAAAAATCCTCCAATTTCGCACTCCGAGTTGGTTGAGGTGCTTCTTCACTTGACTGCGCCATTGGCTTCGTGGTCGTACGCCATAGCGTTGTAGTGTCCATCCGCTCTACATGACTTAGCCATCTTAAGCATTGGATCCAAAGACGCTTGACTAGGTGCATGTCGCTGTACAGCCCGTACAGTTCGTTCGGTTCGGTTGAACCTTCTCCTCCAGACGCCATCAACGCAAACAGGACCAAAGATCGCACGCAGACCATTTCTTTCAAAACAACCAAGACCTTCTTCATCCGCTGTCAATTGCGTCCATGTCTCTGCGCCATAGAGCAGGACTGGGATGGTCAGAGTTTTATACAAAGTCAACTTGGTGTTTCGAGAGACGGCTCTACTACTCAATTGCCTCTTGAGCCCAAAGACACAATGGTTGGCAAGAGCTTTTCTACGTTTAATCTCGGTACTGATGTTGTTCGTATTATTAACTTGGCAGCCACGGTAGATGAAGTCCTTTACTACCTCGAAGTTGTAGCTTTTGATATGCATGTCTTGGGTTTTTTCGAGGATCTGGCGTGATGTGAAGATTTGATCGCTGGTGGACTTCACAGGCCTGAAACCGCACTGATAGGGACCTATCATGTTGTTGACGAATGGTTTCAGGCGCTCACACAGAACGGCAGAGAAGATCTTGCAGGCGATGTTAAGGAGACTTATCCCCCGATAGTTGGCGCAGTCAAAGGGGTCTCCTTTCTTGTGGATCGGGGAAACGATACTAAGATTCCACTCGTCGGGCATGCTTTCCTCCGACCACATCCTACAGATGAGCTGGTGCATGCGCCCAACCAGATCATCTCCAGCTGCCTTAAGGAGTTCTGAAGACAGTTCGTCTGCACATTGCTACAAGTCAGACATTTCCTGACCCGCAAGGCTCCATAATGGACCATCTTCGGATGAACCTAACCTAAGATAAGCTATTACTCATGAACGCATAGGATTTATAATTTACCCTTGGCTTGCTTTGCATGAATGGAACAACATATTTCATTTAATACTCCCTATCTTGATAAGAAAAAAATCTGCAAAGGCTTCACCGTTTATTTAATATTTTCCAAATTACAGTATACAGCTGCCGCCCTCCAGCAAGTGCTTAATATACTACTCGGCATGACCACAAAACCCCACAAAAAAAAAAAAAACGGCAAATAAACGTCCTTAAAAAAATAATGTTTCCCTTCGGGAAACTTTACAAATTAATTCAATTTAAGTTTCTCAAGCAAACGCCTATTTTGCGGCCAACAAAGGCTTCCAATTCAGTATCAACGCTCCGTCGTATCCCCTCACGGGGGGCTCCAGCTAACATTCCCAGTTATTACCCATCTAAATGAAGGAGGCATCATCATCGCCAACAATCTTCTATCGCCCCCCCAAAAAAAGCAGAACAAAAACAAAAAATAACGAAATAAATAAACCCAGAAATGGTGGACACATTGAGGCGGCCTACAAATTGAAAGCCCTCGGTTAAATTTGTCTCTCCCTTCCAAGATGGCTCTATTGGGTGGTTTTCCCTTTGGAAACCATGTTAACTAAACCATGAAATTTTCTATTCCCATTCTTCTTTGTTGCCCAACATTACACAGAGCATGGGATATTAAATGAGTTTAGATGATGAGGATAAAGTATCTACAGCAACAACTTCTACCGAAGTTTCTTGCTTCATCTGGGGGATAGCAACGGCTCAAATGCCAAAGATTGAAATGAATTTTTCCCTCTTGATATTTTTGTAATTCCCCAAAATGACACTCGTATCTGCATCCATCCCCCTTCAGCTTGGGCTTGCTTTGCGCATGCTGTTGTATCATTGTATCTGTGTATCTAGTTCACTTGTATACAACACCCACCGACTGTGTAGTTTATATTTCACAAATTAACTCTGTACAGATATATCTCGGCACGGTCTTGTGTATGTATATCTCCTTACAAGAGCTTCAAGCTTTATCCGGCTGTCTGTGGATGCCTGTGTGTGTGCCTCCACTATCGAGTTTATTGGATGCCTTGTATTCGATGCAATGACAAGTGGCTGTGCGGGTATTCAGACACAGTGCGGTCCTTTCATTCTGCTTATCTGCTTACTCCAGTGGCGAACAAAAAATATGTAAAACTTAAGTAAAAGATGAGCTCGTCAGGAGTTATGACACCCAAGGGATATAAACTAAAACCAATATATCTGCGGCAGGGTGACACAAATACATGCCAAGAAATTCAGCCCCTCGCCCAACACCCGGATTCATATTGAAACAGATTGCTCTGGCAAACGAGATTTTTGTGGTTTGTTGATTTTCTGAAGTTCCAAGGATGTGTATGATCTCGTTGTGATGATATTGGTTAATATGACTACGACGAGAATTCACTGAGTCGGTGGCGTTGTGTAGTATCTGAAACAATTTTCTCAATTCGTATTTAATTCTATATCTTGAGGTTTGTTCTTGGTATGTTTGTTTAAGGTGTGTACCTAGTCGACAAGTGTACATAATGTACGAGATGTTTCACCCGGGAAATGGGGCCTTTAAAGTCTGCCTGCGTGGCATCGTTTTAATAATCATAAGATCTGTAACTGGGGCCTTGTCAGTTGCTTGAAATTGATTTTTCAAACATAATCTTTCTTTTTAATTTGAATACCTAATTTCTCTCGCATCTATGAGTTTTCAGCATTTACGTATTCGAAAGTTAAATTAAATATACAGAGACTGGTGGAGGGGAGCTGGTAAAGGTCAGATTCGAAAATTGTGCTGTCTTGGAACAACTCTTCTAATTATGAATTGCCGTCTTTTGTAGCTTCAAGAAGTGGTGAGATACTGGACTCGAATATTCCTCGTGAATGGTTCCACGTTGGCTCCAACGATGATGTAGCAAAAAACGGTTCTACATATCATTAAGCTAACAAACCACGCAGTAGTTCAAAGGCCCACACTTTTTTAAAACGTCCTTTTCAGGATTGGCCCATTACTCCTTGCATAGGAATCACGCAACAGGAGAACGAAATGAATACGATTACCAAGTTTTGTCTACACGCTCATGGCAAGAAGCTCCGTGGCTAACAGATCGAATTCTTCTCGTGATAAGAAAGAGGGACTTTCTTTTCAGACGTTGGAGAAAATTCCTTTGACCGGAAATGCATATTGCACGATAATAAGATCGGCTAAGCTCAGGTATTGGTGGTGGCCCGTGGCGTTGTTTGTATGTGCGTCGACCCCAACCTCGACGTCGTAGGTTCGATTCCTGCTCTGTGCGACGAAAACAATTTTCACGACCCCACCTCTTTCGAGTCACTGACAATACTCAAAGAATATTTTCTGTCTAGAGAAAGCTTCTCAAACTTGGCCGTTCGGATCCGGCATAAAACGGTAGGTCCCTTCCACTTGTGAGAGAACAATAGCTCGCACAACACGAGTGGTTGCTGAGAAGCTAGGCCCTGGCCGCCTACGGGCTGTAGCGCCACCCATATTATTATTATTATGTATTATATTATTATAAGCTCAGGTATTACAAAACATAATTCAATAACGACCGATCCTCCAGGTTCTTATGGAAACAGGTTCGTGATATTGGACTGAGGAAAGCAAAGAAAGGGATTAACGATTATGACGTTAATCCTGATAATTTAAATACTGAATTCGCTTCAACTGTCTCGAGAGCACCCGAAAGAATGTCTTCAACACTTTCAAACAACGCTCTGCAGATGTATTTGATTTGATTCTTACGCAGTCGGTTGTGCAGTGTTCTCTATTAAGTCAAAGTGCGTTGGCCTCTACAATATTCACCCAGACTTCGTTAAAGTACTGCTTCCAACAATACTCATATAACTCATATTATTAATACAATAATCATGACATCGACTTACCCAACATAAGCCACCCATCCACCCGAATATAGACCTATTGCTGTTCATCCGTTTTTATCAAAAGTGTGTGAATATGTTGTTATTAAAGAAATCAACAATTATATAGAGCGACACAACCTCTTGAACCTATTGCAATCAGGTTTACGGAAAGGACATAGTTGTGTCACAGCGTTGTTAAAGGTGACGGACGAGCTATTGACGAAGACAAAACAACCATACTAACCTTACTTGACTTCTCCAAAGCATTTAACAGTGTTGGCCCACTAAACTCTGTCATAAACTGTCTACCCAATTCAATTTTTGTAATCCAACTAATAAACTAATTCTCTCGTATATTACTAACCGAGTCCAAGCCGTTTTCCACAATTCAAAACTTTCATCTTTTCGTCATGTACATTGTGGCGTCCCTCAAGGTTCCTTTCTCGGGCCGTTGTTGTTACTCAGTGTTCATAAATGACCTTCCAACGATGTTCAAATCTACCTATGCTTCCCGCTAGGTATGGTTAAACAACCAACCACTCTGTTGCAAAACTAAATTATCCTAATTTGAGCTCTATATCATATTGGGCTACCTAAAACTGTTTAATGCTCAATCCTGACAAAACCAAAGCCATCCCGATCTCGAAAAAATCCCCTTCTCTATTCAATTTCCCGCCAATAGAACTCAACTCCACGATAATAGAATATAAACATAAGTTACATGTGTAAAAAACCTTGGAATAGTGTGCAATAGTGAATTGACATGGACTGACCACATCGATAGCTTAGTTTCGAAGATATATACATCCCTAAGAGGCCTGTCAATCAGCAAATATATTCTCCCTCTCAATGTGAAACTTATTGAATTGTTCGCTGACTGTGACTTATCAACAGTTGACAGGAGCAATCAATGCCACTACAGGGTATGTTTTTAACCTACGCAGGTATGAACACGTCGTATTCTCCTAGGATTCGAATTAGAAGCATTATTAGGCTACAGATCATAAGAAGCAGTCAAAATATCTTTTTGAAAAGATTACTTTCTGTCGATCGAGTCGTAATATAACCTTAAGGCCCTCCATTCATACTTGTTTGCTGTCACCCAGGAACTTTTTCATTGACGCAGTCCATCTCTGGAATGACCTATCTTCATAGGTACGGTCAAAGACCGAGCACAGACAATTTTGTAACGCTTATTTCTTACATTTCTTTCGTCTGAACTGAAATAATTCCCCAAAAATTCTGTTTTTGCTCTTTTTTATATACATTTGTGCGCAGTCAGTTGAAAAAATTGGCAAAATTACATAATAATAACATAGTAATAGTATTTGTAAAGAATTCAAAAATGTTATTTAAATCCAACCTTAAGACAACTATCCCTGTACTATTAAAAGACCATATGTAATATTCTTAAGGTACAGCGTACAACATATAAAAATAAATATATGAAATGAAAAATAAATAAAATGAAAGATAAATACTAAACATAAACATTCAAAAACACTATAACAGCCCTTGAAGGCAGAGAGAGAAGAGGGACTTCAAGTCAAAGCTAACAGTGGATATTGTTGCCTTTACACTACTAACATAAATATCGTTTAAACAGTAAAAAATGGAAGACCGTCAAGAGAAGTTCCGAAAAAGTATACAATAAAGGCATACATTTCAATTTGCATTTGAAATACACTAACTACAATTTCTAAGCCGGATTAAATTTCCGATCATATTTATTGCGATCCATTTAGCACGATTTAAAATTTGTTGTGCTTTCATATTTTTGTCAAATTTAATTTTTGCTAAGTATGTTCATATCACAAATTTAAGGGAATTCCCGTTTTGTGCGTACAAGCAAATTTACTGGTCAAAGCAAATGTAATATATAATAATATAATATGAGTGGCGCTACAGCCCATAGAGGGCCAGGGCCTAGCTTCTCAGCAACCACTCGTGTTGTGCGTGCTATTGTTCTTTTACGAGTGGAAGGGACCTACAGTTTTATGCCGACTCCGAACGGCCAAGTTTGAGAAGCTTTTTCTAGACAGGAAATACTCTTTGAGCATTGTCAGTGACTCGAAAGAGGTGGGGTCGTGAAAATTATTTTTGTCGCTCAGAGCTAGAATCGAAACTATGACGTCGAGGTTGGGGTCGACGTACATACCCACAACGCCACGGGCCACCACTCAGAGCAAATGTAAATAGCACAAATTTAGGGGAATTCCCAAAGTCTTTTTTTGAACGGTTTTTTCTGGAACCAATCCACTGTGTAAAAACAGAATTAGGTGTGCTTACCTACTTACTTGTCAAGCTGGTGATCCATGGAGGGTCCGAGTCTGAGCCATTGCTGCCTACCATCGGTGACGGTCCTGGACATGCTGCTTCCAGTCATGAAGGCCAAACTGTCTTACATCCGGTCTCTGTACGGAGGTTCGGTCTTCCTCTCCTTCTAGAAGCAGGAGGCTCGGAATCGAAGACCCTCTTTGCTGGAGCATTGGTGTCCATGTGTTCGATGTGGCCAAGCCAGTGTAGTCGACGGATTTTTGCCCTTCGGACTGCATCCACATTCTTGAACAGCTCGTAGAGTTTGCGGTTATGTCTTCTCCTCCATTCGCCTTTTCGCAGACGGGACCATATATCCGACGTGGTAATCAGTGTTCGCACTTTCTATTTTCAAAGCTGGTGGAAATTTAGTGGTAAATTTAAAAAAACGTGGTAGATCAGGTTTACCTCTTTAATTTTACATGTTAAGTTGAAACTGCTTCCATAAAAAATAAAATAAACACCGCCTCCATCTCCTATAGTCGTCAGTTATGACATTTCTCTGTAAATTTGTGTACATATTTTCTTTATAATAATTTCTAATCTTATAATTGAGTCGCAAGAAGTATAAGAACCAAAAAAACAATAAATGCCATAATGAGGAAGAATTGAGTGATGGATTTTGCACTTCGGGTAGTAGGTGTGGTAGATTTGAAAATTTCGCAAAAGAGAAGTAAATCCACCACATTGGCGCTAAAGTCCCAACACTGGTGTTAATGCACTAACAACGGTGTTTCTATGATACCTTGGCTTAATTTTTTAATTATTAGCCACTAATTAGTTCAATCTGTTCAACTATGTTATCGCAATTAATCTTATGATGGAGCCTTAAAGTGTTTCCCCACCAACATCTAATTGAAATACATTTCACTTTAAAGAACAAAAAAACTGCGCAAGCACGAACGCAAAGGTAAAATAAACGAACCCGTTCTCTTATTCTTCTTTCCCGCTTATTCCGCTCGGGTTTCATCACATGTTGCTATCTCATCCTGATTCCTTTGCTGTGCTTTTTTTTTGTTTTTGCAAAAGAAGTTAATTAAATATCTCTGTGTACCTACTCATCGCAGCACCTATGAATGTCGGTTGCTTGAACGTTGTGATAATTAATTCGTCGGTAATTTGTTTTGATACGGACGATGACCATCGAATGCCTTTACTTTTGATCCCCGCTTCTCCCTCAAGCTTTGTTAGTTTGCTTTTTGTTCACTTTAATGTTAGTTTGAGGGATATCTTCGTCCGCCACGTGATATCTCAATCTGATGTGTTTTGATTTATTACCAGTATCATTTATTTCTAGTTATTGTTTTCTTTTCATAACAAAATAATTCACATCCGGATGTTTGCGTTTTATTTTTATTTTGGTATAGCTTTCTTGATGTGTAGAGAATGATTAGTCTTGAAGTGTGTTTTCGGACTCCATTTGAACTGATTTAAAACTGTTCGTTTATTGGCTCAATATTATATATTTATGTACAATTTATTTTCATTTCTTAGGTATGCACTTATTTGTTGCAAACCTTCTGTGGGTAGTGTTGCAGTTTAAAGCATAGTTCGTCCTGTCTAATACAGCCTAACCTAGCTCTGTCACAGTTGTTTGTTGTACACCAAACTAAGCTGCCTGTGGTACTATCTTACCTAAAGAAGATCCCATAACTAAATGAGAACATTACTAGATTAAAATAATGTTCGTATCACAGAAATAGTAGTTACTAGCTTGATATACCCGTTTTGCTGGATCCTTTATCATGAATCACGTACATATTGACATGTAGGTAAATCTCGATAATTAGATAATTTGAGTGCTTGGACATTAGTGCATTTTGTACAGGTAAATTTTGTTGCTAGCATTTTTAACACTGAGCTAGAGTTTAAACTGGAATAAATATTCCAGAAATATTCCTTTTTTTCGTCTGGAATGATTTGTGTTTCAATATGTTTGCTGAGATTTATTCACATCGGGTGGACATAGTGGTGTTCTCTGTGTAAAAAAAGACATACCTATATGTTTCTGTATAGTTTTCAGAATGGACTAAAATGATACTAAAAACTGAGATCCTATGTAATACTGCTCCTCGCGACAAATCAAGTGGTATGTATATTGTGGAGGTACCGTCACACACATACTCGCGGGGAAACAAACAATTTTTAGGGAGGGTTACTTAGATTGAGTCGTAGTGGTGGCCCGTGACGTTGTGGGTATGTACGTCGACCCCAACCTCGACTTCGTAGGTTCGATTCCAGTTCTGAGCGACAAAAATAATTTTCACGACCCCACCTCTTTCGAATTACTGACAATGCTCAAACAGTATTTGCTGTCTAGAAAAAGTTTCTCAAACTTGGCCGTTCGGAGTCGGCATAAAACTGTAGATCCCTTCCACTCGTGAAAGAACAATAGCACGCACAACACGAGTGGTTGCTGAGAAGCTAGGTCCTGACGCTCTATGGGCTGTAGCGCCACCCATATTATTATTATTATATATTATTACTTAGATTGAGTCCACTGTATATAGATTAGTATGAAAATTGACCTTAAAAACCTTCAAAACCACTTTGAGAGTCTTAGACGAAAGTACCTGTGCACAATTGGTTTTAAATATCTGCCGATTGTAGTCTGTTGTCAATATTATAGTGGACAATAGTAGAGCGGCTGAAAAACTAGTCTCTTAATTTAACTGTGGGCCCAAAAGTAGGCTTAAGTGCAACCTGATGCCCACGATTAATGCATCTAGCTACCTCACAGTAGCATAGTTTGTAAAATAGCGATAAAGCCTAGACAAAGAAAACACAGTGCGTCGTTCTTGGAGCGAGTCTAAAGAGCCCGCGATATTTTTGTCTTCTGTACCTTTAATCGCAGCATTTTTGGCGACCACGAATAAGTGATCGTTCCTACTAAGCGTTTCATTGATATACATATCACGGATGGAAAGTTTTACCCTTTCATCGTTACAAGCGGCATTCATAAATAAGGGCTGATGATTAGGGATTCGCTTTCATTACAGCACTGAGTTTTGAGATTTTATTGAATTCCACTCTGTTGTGCTTACTCCAGTTAATTACACTTTTAAGATCAGAATCCAATGTGATTAACGCGTTAAACGTTCCAAGTCTACGTCCATTGGTGGTGAGTCTTAGAACGAATAGGAATAGCTGAATGTGCTTTCATCAGCGATGGAGTGAATTTGATTAGAAGTAGCAGACAGGAGATCATTTATAAAAATGAGAAAGAGTGTCGGAGACAGAACTTGACGGACACCAGCATTAATTTTTTGGATATCAGACTTGAACCTAGTGCTGTAGAAGCCTGCTGCAAAACCGTGCAAGATATTTCATAAGCTGACGATTTATCAGTGTTTCAACGGTCTTAGAAAGAAGGGACTTGGAAAATAACCAAAGGAGTAGCATCGATGTATAAACTTCTGCAGTGGTTTTACCAGAGAAGAAGTATTAGAGGAACACCATTTGGGCCAGCGGACGTGTGCACGTCGAAGTCTTTAAAAATTCTAACAATTCTATGTGAACATTTGTGGTTTTTAAGTGCGTACAGCATTTTAGTGTCAATGTTAAGTTCCTTCCAAGTTTCAGCTAAACATGGGATTCTTGTTAAGTCCTTTCCTAAAAAACTTTGCTGACCTGTTGCAATCTGAGTGATCATAAGTGTGGTGTGTGGTGTTTCTGGTACAAAATTTGACATTTTTAACACGATGAAAAAATATGATTTTGTCTGTTCAATGACTTGATGTATACTAATTATTTTTCACAGATGTCATAGCAAACAAACAAAAAAAAAATGAGGGCTCGTTCACAACAAATGTTCCCCATCGAGACATTTGTATCTTGACGCTTACTTCATACTGGTATAAGCAAGAATTACAATTTCTGTAAATTGGTAAGGTTAGCTTACGTTATCGCGCTGACAGCAAAATTTGCATGAAATTTGAATGACATCGTAGTGGGGATCCGACGAACAATCGCCCTTGGCAACCGATGCTACTTCGGTTTGTCAACACAACTGGGCTCGAAGCTCCTGACTCGAAGGAGACCAAAGTCATGCTCTACAAAACCCTAATTCTACCAGTCCTACTTTATGGAGCCGAAAACTGGACATTAAGTAAGACTGCAGAGCCGATTCCTGGTGCTTTCGAAGGAAAAATTCTACGTCGGATATATGGTCGACACAACCGCGAGCTCTACGAGCTGTACAAGGATATGGATGTAGTCCGGAAGGCAAACATCCGTCGACTACACTGGCTCCACCACATCGAGCGAGTGGACAACAACTCTCCAGCAAAGAGGGTCTTCGATTCCGAGCCTCCTGGTTCGAGAAGGAGAGGAAGAACGACCCTCCTGTACAGAGACCAAGTCATCGCGGATGTTTGACAGCTTGGCCTTGATGACTGGAAGCAGCGTGCCTCGGACCGTCACTGATGGAAGGCAGCAATTGCTCAGGCTAAGACCCTTTATGGGTCGTCAGCCTGATAAGTAAATCAAAGAGGGAAATGCTTCTCAAACTTGGCCGTTCGGATTCGGCTTGAAACTGTAGGTCCCTTTCATTCGTGAGGGAACAATAGCACGCACAACACGAGTGGTTGCTGAGAGCCTAGGCAATGGCCCTCTACAGGCTGTAGCGCCACCCATATTATTATTATTATGCCAAACTGATGCATTGGTACGTTTGTACATTTCTTTTGTAACTTTTATAAATTTTGAAGATATGCCGAGTAGGGATGGCTTATAGAAAAGGGAATTTTTATTAACAAGGCTTTGATATGTTAACACACACACACCAGAACATGCAAACAGGTGTGCCCAAGTCGCGAGTGATTCTAATAGGACCGCTGTGGCAGGTTGAAGATGAGCCGTGCAATCAATCAGAAATGCCTTACTTACCACTGCTAGGATTTTACGGTCAAAATCTCAATGTAACCTCGAGCTTGATACGCTTTTACAACGGATGTCGGAGTAAATATCTGATCTACAGTTGCATATCCTTTTCTAAGGTCAGCCTGTAGATCGCTTAGAATATTTGTCTGCTCGATCCATCCTTCTAGCCTTTTTACCACGCTGTTAATGAGTGTATATTATCGATCTATCTATCTATGTGGAGTGTATGTCCATTGAATATTTGCTTTTCCATCTGCCTTTCTAAAACTGTGATCAGTGTTTTTTTTCTTCAATAAAGCGTGGCAAACAAAAACTTTATTTGTAAACATAACTCAGCCCAAGTGCACACTTCAGCATGACCATCTTATGTATGCATACGAGCCTCCAAATAACCGAAAGAGAATTTCTCTCCCAACTTTGCCGCAAGCAGTTCACGAAAATATCAATAATTTTTACGCATCTTGTTATAATTTACGCTTGGTTTCATTTCCAACTACAATATCTTCATCAGCCCTTAACCAAAAAAAGCCGAACAGCACGCACAAGCAAATTGAATAGTAACAAAGGTATCGAGTGGCTGGAGCACAGCGAACAAAACGGAACGGAGCCTAATTGATCTTGCACCAGCGCTGGCCCCTAAGGTATAATTTGCCTGATTGATTTACATAACGATCGAAAATGATCAAGACATTAATTTCTTATTAACGTTTTATGTGGGGGTATCTTCAGACGAATGGCGGCGAGCGTGTATGCGCTGCGTGATGATTTTAAACTCCAAACAAAATGGGTAGCGAATTTCTTACGATTGCAGACAACCAGTTCTGAACAGTCCCAGTCCGTCCCCTCCATTATCATTATCATCATCATCGCCATCGCCATCCCCATCATCATCAGCTGCAACGTCATCATTGGGATCGGTTTCGGTTGTCGTCTTTGGTGCCGGCATTCTCGTCATGTTTCCCTCCTTCGGCTAGTCCTCTGCCGTGATGAATTGAGCCATTACATTATCCTTATTATGTTGGCTTTGTGCGTCTCCAAACACTGTGCACGTGGACGGTTCGATGGATGGATTGTTCCGATCACCGTCGTTCGCACTGCCGTGCCGTGCCGCGCCGCGCCGATATAATTAATGTTAGTTTTTACGCTGGCTCCGAAAATGTTATTTTCATTGATTATACGTTTGCGGCAATACTCGGCGAGAGATCGTGATCCTCTGCTGGGTAATTCTATAGGGAACGAACATTGTCTCCATTAATAAAATGGCAGGCAAATTATCACCTTGGTGTGCACTGTGCCGATAAATCTGAAACTGACCAATTGATTTGGTTTGCTTGTGCGTCAGTGTATTGAGTATGGCTGCGTGCACACATGCACATGGGCATTGACTTGAGGCGCGAGCTAATTGGTTAAACTTGATGCGAAGTGATGCTAATTAATTATTGCTTTGGAAATCATTTTATATATTTAAATGTACAGGAGCAGGAATAATACATTTGTGAAGGAGCGTGGCAATAAATGTAGGTCGAGTGTAGGCTCGTCAGACCAACCAAGTCGTAACAGCTAATTTCTCGCTGTCGCCACATTTAGTTAGAGAACAAATTCCGAAAAGAACAGTATGGCTATACGAGAAAGCCAATTGAAGCGGACTCAACAACTCCATTAGGAATTTAAACTGGCCACTATGCTTCCTCGATAGTGAGGTGGATGCCGCTGCTGATATGATCACAAGCATTCTTCTGCTGGGCATGGAATCCTTCATTTGTAAGTGTATCAAGCCCAGATCAAATGCATGGTATGACTCCAGCTGATCAGAATGAAGAGTTGACATTCCGGTTATACAAAGCCAACCCTACTGAGGGAAGCCGGAATAAGTTTAAACGGGCCAGAAATGACTGCAATGCAATAATCTGACGTGTGAAAATCTCCCATGAGGCTAAAAGTGTTACAATCTCCCAAGGGTAGCAAAAACTTTTGGTCATTTGTCAAAAACATGAAGAATTCCGCCTCGTCCTCAATTCCCACGCTCATTTACAATGACATCCCAGCTGTCAGCTCTTTGACCAAGGCCAATCTGCTTGCGGCGCATTTTGCAGCCCGCTAAACACTGCCAGATTGTAATTTGTACCCATCTCTACTCGAGAGCGTTGGTTTCACCATGGGACAAATTCACTTCCGCAGTCGAACAGTTGCATGAGTACTTAAACATATCGACTTGCACAAATCCGCTGGTCCGGACGGTATTCCCCCAATACTCCTGAGGAGGTATTCTTCTTAGCTGGCGAAACCACTGCGTAAGCTTTTTCATCTATCCTACTCATCAGGTCTATTTCCGGGTAGATGGAAAACAGCATTTGTCCAGCCCGTCCCTAAACAGTGCGAATCTTCGTCACCCACCTCGTACCGACCCACAGCACTTAAGTCCCTTCTTTCTAAGGCCATGGAAATGCTGATAAATCGTCAGTTCATGTAATAGCTTGAATCGCGGAAGCTTCTTAATGACCGACAATACGGCTTCCGCAGCAACAGATCCACTGGTGATTTGATGACTTATCTCACCGAAAAGTGAAAACAATCTTTGCACAATGCAGGCAAAAGCAAGATAGCTGCGCTTGATATTTCTAAAGCATTTGACAGAGTTTGGCATGAAGCCCTTTTGTCGGAAATGCAAGCATATGGTGTTGAAGAGTCTCTGATTCTATGGATTAGAAACTACCTTTCAAACCGTTCAATCCAAGTTGTCTTGGATGGGTTCAAGTCTGATATTCACAAAATAAATGCTGGTGTCCCCCAAGGCTCTGTTCTGTCTCCGGCACTCTTTCTCAATTTTATAAATGACATTCTGTCTGCTACTTTTAATCCAATCCACTCCTTCGCTGATGACAGCACCCTCATCTTTTCATATTCGTCCCAAAACTCACGACCCTGCCCTTCGGACGTAGTATTGCAACGACAGCGTATGTCAAGCACATTGAATTCCGATCTTGACAGCATTGTGACACTGGTGTAAGAACAACAGAGTGGAATTCAATGCTTCCAAAACTCAATGCTGTCTGCTGTCTCCAAAGCGAACCCTTGATAATCAGCCATTACCCATGAATGGCGCTTGTATCGACGAAACCGGGAAGCATCCACACAGCACTTAGTTGGAACGATCACATATTCGAGGTCGCCAAAAATGCTGCGAAATGTTTAGGTTTCCTTAATCGATGTAGGAAATATTTCAACCCCTCTGATTTGGTTTTAATCTATAAGGCGTATATTAGCCCTATGCTCGAGTATAACGCTCATATGTGGTCTGGTGCCCCCAAGACCACCTTGCACCTACTAGATCGAATCCAAAAGCGAGCGTTAAAACTTATAGGAGACAGCGATATCGCGGGTTCATTAGACCCGCTTGAACATCGACGTACAGTGTCTTCTTTGTCCGTGCTGTATGGCTATTTTAACAAGCGATGTTCAAGTGAGCTAGCCAACTGCATTTCTCCTCTCCTTGAATTCACCCGCAATACACGTCTCGCCAGGAATGCGCATCAGCTTACCCATAAGCCTGCTTTCGGAAGAATAGTGAAATTTAGAGACTCGTTTTTTAGCCGCACCACACGAATATGGAATGCTCTTTCCAGCTGAATATTTCTCATAGACTACAATCAGCAGATATTTAAGACCAATGTGAACAGGTACCTCCTCTCCCTCTATAAAATCGGCCCGTGCTGTGTCTTGATCCCGGACAATTAATTGTATTAATAATCCCTTGAGCACTCTCAAATTATAAAAAAAGGTATGTCCCTTTGTCTTTTGTCCATCCTTTAGGCTCGACGTTTGTCCAGAGGTAGACTGCTCGAGATTGTAGTTGTCACTAAGCTTTAGACCAGCCTCCAGTACTAATGACGGAACTAAAATAAACCAAAGACGTAAACTATGGTACGTCACAATTTTCAAATTTTGTATGTGATCTTTATGTGATGTCTAGAGCAATATTTATTTGTTTATTGATTCCATGTACCGACCTTAAGTCTTTCAGATTTCGGAAATGTAGTCTCTCTTCTTCTTTCTTTTGAACGACGAGGTTATGATACGAATTATGAGGACCATAACACCCCACTTCACCTACGGGTTCGCCTGTGGGCCTCTCCGATTTGATCTCAATTAATATCGGTAAGCCTCTCTGTCTCGGAGCACTCATCACAAAAATCAATGCTGGTACGTTTATTGATATTGCCTTTTTAACGGGGCTCGAATGATCTCTCCCTTGAACATGACAATACCAACTGAGCCCTCGGTCGTGATCAACTTTCTTAGCGCTTGGTTCTTTGACGTGAAGACTTCCTCGGCTTCTGCTTCCTCTTTGAACATCCTATTCTATCGAGCTTCGTCACTCCCGCTGTAATGCGAAGCATCTTCTTCTCAGTTGCCGTTAATTTGCTCTCATTCTGTACACTGTCCAACATTGTGAACTGTATGTGAGCGTCGGACGTACAACTAAGGTCTAGAGCCGTCCTTTCAGCTTAGGGAGAATTTTTCGGTACCAGAAGATGGCTGAGTTTTCCCGCCATCCGTCCACGCTTACGCGACGATTGATATCGTCAGTTCAAATATTTTAACTTTTCGCACTTGGGAAGCACTGGGTGGAATATTCCTGGGTGGATCGGAGAAAGGGCTTTACAGGTACTCGGTCTTTTTCTGGCTACTCTCTCTAGGGATGTTTGATCTTCAACTTAAGACGCTACCCTGGTGTACACCGACCTTGATTGGAAAACTCCTCGGCGTCTCCTGCAAGACAACTTACTCTCGTCTCTGCTGCCTCGCACATGACCATGTATCAGATCTCTAGATTGTCTATCAAACGCTTGTTCAAAATCCAACACCATATGTAAATCCTTTAGGCATTCGTTAGTCTCTCATGAGTTTGGAAATGAAAATCATGAGACATTTAAACCCGATGTCTCTCATCTTTTTTCCCGAACTCAGAGGGCATCTCGCCCAAATCAACCGCTCTTTTGGAGTTGTTAACCGCCTTTCCAACCTCTTCGACAGTAACGCAGGGTACTTCATGATAGTTGGGCTCTTGAAAAGACTTTCACAGTATTGTGTGTTATATTTGCGTTTACCACAAGAAGCTCACTTTGCGCACCGTTAATGAACTTTGGTGAACGAATTTTCCGGGCATTTCTCCTTCCTTGAGCTGCGCGTGGTCAACGCACACTAGGATGCGGATTTGTCATCAGCAGCAGACTTAGGCAAGAAGACTTGAGCTTCAGGTGTATTAGCGAACGCTTGGTGACGAATCAAGACTAAATTCGCCAACATAAGCCTCATATGTCATGCAACTACGGAGGAGAAAAATGACGCTACCAAAGACTGCTTCTACGAGCTCCTTGACAAAACTTACGAGCAATGTCCAAGCTTTGACGTCAACGTCGTCCTGGTGACTTTAACGCAAAGCTGGGTAAGCAGGCCATCTTTGGTAGCGCAGTTGGACGACACAGCCTACACGACACCACCTCGGATAAAGGTTTTAAGCTTTACAGCGGTGCTCAACCTTAATGTAGCAGTTAAAGTTGCCACACCTTAACATCCACAGAGGAACATGGCGATCTCCAGATGAATCTACCATTAACCAAATCGATCATATTGCGATTGACAGAAGACCCTCTAGAAGCATTTTTGACCTCCGGATATTCCGAGGCGCCAACATTGATTCGGATCACAATAAATTTATGTGCACCCAAACTCCTAATGAGGATTTCTCGGACCGCCCGAAATCATCAAAATGCTGCCACGAAATGTAACGTCGCCAGAGAATTCGCCGATCGAGTCTCCCATCACCTCACACAGAGTCCACAGACATCAAGTGCTGTAGACCAGTGGCAATACTGCCAAGAAGCCATCAGTGAAGCCGCAACTGATGTGCTAGGTTTCACTTTGCCACCGAAAAGAAACCTCTGTTTCGATGAAGAATGTCAGCGAGCACATGCAGCCAAACTGGAATCATAGAAGGACGAGAGCTGCTCGTGAGCTCTGCGAGTAGAAAAGAAGGGGAGAGCAACAGCTTCTCAGAAAGAAAACGCAAGTCTTTGCCGCAACCCAACGGCCCAGTTCGAGAAGCTTTTTCTAAACAGGATATATAATCTTTAAGCATTGTCAATGATTCGAAAGAGTTGGGTTCGTGGAAATTATTTTTGTCGCACAGACTAAGGATCGAACCTACGACGTCGAGGTTAGAGATGCCGGATGAGTCCAATTTGTGGGGTGCCTTTTGAGGATACAAATTAATGGTTGAACAGAGTAAGGATGCATTGCTTGCTGGGCAGACTTACCATTACTAAGGACAAGGATTGCTCAACTTGTGCCTTTTCGAGTGCACATTGATTGACTCGGTTTGTACGTTATTGAGGGCTCCCTCAAGGTCTAAGAGTGCAGCGCGGGCATATTCCAAGGATTTCCAGGGATCTCTCCACTACACAGACTACCTCATGAAGGACTGTTGCCGCGCCTCTACCTGTCATATACACATGCAGAGCTCGAAAGATCGCGTCAGACTTAAGGTTATTCCTTGTGAATGGGTTGAAGATTATTTCGAACGTCTTTAAGACGAACAAGGTAAGGTAGTTATTTAGTTGCTGGTTTTACCTGCTTTAGATAGGAAGACTACCTTAACTAGTAAAAAAATGAACTTGCTATTAAATTTTCATATTTCAATAGAATTTTAAAATAACTGTGCCCCAAAGGAAAGAAGGAAAAAAATGTATCTTCCATCCAACAATCATTTACTGCTTGTTACCACACTTGCGTGGTTTTCATAAATTCATTAGTAAGATAATTAAACTGAAAGTATAACTCATCCACTGTCCCGAGGTACAGCACATTAGCACCAGTGTGTTGGCTCATTTGTTCTCTACACACTTGCCACCCATCGACAATGGGCGCCCCAAAAAACACTTTATTACAATTTGCATACTCTAATTGCATCCAATTAGAATATAAAAGGCAATTTTTCTCTAATGCCACCGCTTGTGGAGTACTCTCGCAAATAACTCCTAGCCTCGGTGGCTTCCCATGAATGAATTGGAGAAGCCCCATTCGAATCATCTGCCTCTACTCTCAACGATGTTCTGGCGTTAACAATTTAATTTGGGCTCGGTCTACATTTAAATGCTTCTACGCTGGCAAATTACACCGTATTACCCTTAACTTGGTCTGAGTGCATAGCGAACGGCGTTAAAATATTGCAATAGCGCTGTTGGGCAGCACTTGGAATTTCCCTAATTTAGGGGCACATAGCACTTGCTAAACGTTGGCAGTTAACTTATGTCGAATGCGGTTCCTGGTATGTTTGTTGGCAGGATACATTGCGTTAGACGTGTATGCATTTACGAATATCCTGCTCAACGTTGGTAAACAGAAATTCCTGCAGTTCTTGTATTAAATCCTTTTAAGTTAAGTTTCATCGAAGTATTTATACAAGGCGCCCAGATAAGAACGAAAGGATGACACAATTGGCAATTGGCTGGCAGTGCTTCAGGTCTTTGATGACTCTGTCATCAAATGCGCGGCGTTAATAACAGACCACCGAGAAGGTCATTGGAGGCTTCTTCTACTGGACCTCGCTGTTCGGCACCAATCAAGCCTCGGTGCAGAAGTGCATGTCCCTCAAGTCGCTAAAGCTGGCGATGATGGCGCTGGGATTCGTCATTCCCGGGCTGGTCATGCCCCTCGGGCGTCATCTGTCGTTTGGTCGGTCGGTCCATCCAACGGCAACGCAGGTGCCAAACGGCTAAGCAGCAGCTCTTTGAAATCTCGTTATCAGAAGTCTAGAGCCGTCCTTTCAGCTTAGGGAGAATTTTTCGGTACCAGAAGATGGCTGAGTTTTCCCGCCATCCGTCCACGCTTACGCGACGATTGATATCGTCAGTTCAAATATTTTAACTTTTCGCACTTGGGAAGCACTGGGTGGAATATTCCTGGGTGGATCGGAGAAAGGGCTTTACAGGTACTCGGTCTTTTTCTGGCTACTCTCTCTAGGGATGTTTGATCTTCAAGCAAAAAATCAAGGAAAACAATAAACAGCAAAGGACTTAAGACGCTACCCTGGTGTACACCGACCTTGATTGGAAAACTCCTCGGCGTCTCCTGCAAGACAACTTACTCTCGTCTCTGCTGCCTCGCACATGACCATGTATCAGATCTCTAGATTGTCTATCAAACGCTTGTTCAAAATCCAACACCATATGTAAATCCTTTAGGCATTCGTTAGTCTCTCATGAGTTTGGAAATGAAAATCATGAGACATTTAAACCCGATGTCTCTCATCTTTTTTCCCGAACTCAGAGGGCATCTCGCCCAAATCAACCGCTCTTTTGGAGTTGTTAACCGCCTTTCCAACCTCTTCGACAGTAACGCAGGGTACTTCATGATAGTTGGGCTCTTGAAAAGACTTTCACAGTATTGTGTGTTATATTTGCGTTTACCACAAGAAGCTCACTTTGCGCACCGTTAATGAACTTTGGTGAACGAATTTTCCGGGCATTTCTCCTTCCTTGAGCTGCGCGTGGTCAACGCACACTAGGATGCGGATTTGTCATCAGCAGCAGACTTAGGCAAGAAGACTTGAGCTTCAGGTGTATTAGCGAACGCTTGGTGACGAATCAAGACTAAATTCGCCAACATAAGCCTCATATGTCATGCAACTACGGAGGAGAAAAATGACGCTACCAAAGACTGCTTCTACGAGCTCCTTGACAAAACTTACGAGCAATGTCCAAGCTTTGACGTCAACGTCGTCCTGGTGACTTTAACGCAAAGCTGGGTAAGCAGGCCATCTTTGGTAGCGCAGTTGGACGACACAGCCTACACGACACCACCTCGGATAAAGGTTTTAAGCTTTACAGCGGTGCTCAACCTTAATGTAGCAGTTAAAGTTGCCACACCTTAACATCCACAGAGGAACATGGCGATCTCCAGATGAATCTACCATTAACCAAATCGATCATATTGCGATTGACAGAAGACCCTCTAGAAGCATTTTTGACCTCCGGATATTCCGAGGCGCCAACATTGATTCGGATCACAATAAATTTATGTGCACCCAAACTCCTAATGAGGATTTCTCGGACCGCCCGAAATCATCAAAATGCTGCCACGAAATGTAACGTCGCCAGAGAATTCGCCGATCGAGTCTCCCATCACCTCACACAGAGTCCACAGACATCAAGTGCTGTAGACCAGTGGCAATACTGCCAAGAAGCCATCAGTGAAGCCGCAACTGATGTGCTAGGTTTCACTTTGCCACCGAAAAGAAACCTCTGTTTCGATGAAGAATGTCAGCGAGCACATGCAGCCAAACTGGAATCATAGAAGGACGAGAGCTGCTCGTGAGCTCTGCGAGTAGAAAAGAAGGGGAGAGCAACAGCTTCTCAGAAAGAAAACGCAAGTCTTTGCCGCAACCCAACGGCCCAGTTCGAGAAGCTTTTTCTAAACAGGATATATAATCTTTAAGCATTGTCAATGATTCGAAAGAGTTGGGTTCGTGGAAATTATTTTTGTCGCACAGACTAAGGATCGAACCTACGACGTCGAGGTTAGAGATGCCGGATGAGTCCAATTTGTGGGGTGCCTTTTGAGGATACAAATTAATGGTTGAACAGAGTAAGGATGCATTGCTTGCTGGGCAGACTTACCATTACTAAGGACAAGGATTGCTCAACTTGTGCCTTTTCGAGTGCACATTGATTGACTCGGTTTGTACGTTATTGAGGGCTCCCTCAAGGTCTAAGAGTGCAGCGCGGGCATATTCCAAGGATTTCCAGGGATCTCTCCACTACACAGACTACCTCATGAAGGACTGTTGCCGCGCCTCTACCTGTCATATACACATGCAGAGCTCGAAAGATCGCGTCAGACTTAAGGTTATTCCTTGTGAATGGGTTGAAGATTATTTCGAACGTCTTTAAGACGAACAAGGTAAGGTAGTTATTTAGTTGCTGGTTTTACCTGCTTTAGATAGGAAGACTACCTTAACTAGTAAAAAAATGAACTTGCTATTAAATTTTCATATTTCAATAGAATTTTAAAATAACTGTGCCCCAAAGGAAAGAAGGAAAAAAATGTATCTTCCATCCAACAATCATTTACTGCTTGTTACCACACTTGCGTGGTTTTCATAAATTCATTAGTAAGATAATTAAACTGAAAGTATAACTCATCCACTGTCCCGAGGTACAGCACATTAGCACCAGTGTGTTGGCTCATTTGTTCTCTACACACTTGCCACCCATCGACAATGGGCGCCCCAAAAAACACTTTATTACAATTTGCATACTCTAATTGCATCCAATTAGAATATAAAAGGCAATTTTTCTCTAATGCCACCGCTTGTGGAGTACTCTCGCAAATAACTCCTAGCCTCGGTGGCTTCCCATGAATGAATTGGAGAAGCCCCATTCGAATCATCTGCCTCTACTCTCAACGATGTTCTGGCGTTAACAATTTAATTTGGGCTCGGTCTACATTTAAATGCTTCTACGCTGGCAAATTACACCGTATTACCCTTAACTTGGTCTGAGTGCATAGCGAACGGCGTTAAAATATTGCAATAGCGCTGTTGGGCAGCACTTGGAATTTCCCTAATTTAGGGGCACATAGCACTTGCTAAACGTTGGCAGTTAACTTATGTCGAATGCGGTTCCTGGTATGTTTGTTGGCAGGATACATTGCGTTAGACGTGTATGCATTTACGAATATCCTGCTCAACGTTGGTAAACAGAAATTCCTGCAGTTCTTGTATTAAATCCTTTTAAGTTAAGTTTCATCGAAGTATTTATACAAGGCGCCCAGATAAGAACGAAAGGATGACACAATTGGCAATTGGCTGGCAGTGCTTCAGGTCTTTGATGACTCTGTCATCAAATGCGCGGCGTTAATAACAGACCACCGAGAAGGTCATTGGAGGCTTCTTCTACTGGACCTCGCTGTTCGGCACCAATCAAGCCTCGGTGCAGAAGTGCATGTCCCTCAAGTCGCTAAAGCTGGCGATGATGGCGCTGGGATTCGTCATTCCCGGGCTGGTCATGCCCCTCGGGCGTCATCTGTCGTTTGGTCGGTCGGTCCATCCAACGGCAACGCAGGTGCCAAACGGCTAAGCAGCAGCTCTTTGAAATCTCGTTATCAGAAGATGATCGAATCGAATTGCTGAATTAAATTCCCAGAGAATTAAATAGCGGTAGTCGGAAGACGGAGATGGAGACGACGACGCAGGGGCGTTTGCGACAACTACTCCAGAAACGAAGTTACCCAAGCATCAAAACGGGGTGGTAGTGGCCAGGAGATCACAGTTGGAGTAGTGAGCGTAGACCATGAGGCCGGTGTAGAAGTTCACCGACTTCATGGTCTGTGTCCCATGGCGACTGCCGTCCCGTTTTGATGCTCGGGTAACTTCGTTTCTGGAGCAGTGGTCGCAAACGCCCCTGCGTCGTCGCTGGTCAAATAACCGCCACCGATCAACTGCTGCCGTACTACTTCATTGAGTGTCTACGAGAACATCTACACGGTTGCCGGGATATTCGTCGCAGACTTTTCTGCCGCTAGTCTGGGGACCGTGGCTCCGGCGCTAAACTCACTCTCGGCTGTGACGTGTAAGGACCTTCTCGTGAACGGCCTGAACACCTCACCCGACAAGAGAGCTCTCTACGCCAATTGGATGTCACTGGGATATGGCGTCCCCTCGTTTGCAATCGTTATCATTGTCAAACGACTCTACGGCACCCTTCAGGCCACACTCACTCACTCTTCCCGCTCGGCATCGCCTTCAAACAAGCCAACACCGATGGTGCCTTCCACGGAGGAATAATCTCGCTCGTTTTCGTCGTCTTCGTTGGCGTCATTGCTCAGGTGGCCAATGTTGATCCGGATACGCTTTCGCTTGCCACCACTGAGTGCAGTTGCTTTGTAAACACCACCTTAGCGGTAGATGTTCTTATCCACATTGCCACCGAAGTCACAGGAAGCACATCCTGGCCAATTTTCAGAATCAGCTACATGTGGTACTCGATGATTGGCACCCACCTCACCGCCTTCTTCGGCCAGATCATTTTGATGATCATCAACTTTGTGCAGGAGACGCGTGTCCTTCAGATTACTCACACACAACCCGTCTCAGCAACAATTGTCATCGATCCACAGATCGTCGATCCAGAGAAGCTCGGCTTCAACAAGCTGCAACAAGGCCGTGCGGCTGGACAATGAATGAGCAACGCATGCGTTCGCTGAAACCTACTAGATAGATTATTTATGTACAATTCACAACTTTAGTACTAACTTACTTATCAGGCAGACGAACCATGAAGGCTGCCTTCCATCGGTGACGGTCCTGGGCACGTTGCTTCCAGTCATCAAGGTCAAGCTGTCTTACATCCTCGATGACTTGGTCTCTGTACCGGAGGTTCGGTCTTCCTCTCCTTCTCGAACCGCGAGGCTCGGATTCGAAGACAATCTTTGTTGAAGTGTTGTTGTCCATGCGCTCGATGTGGCCGAGCCAGTGAAGTCGACGGATTTTTGCCTTCCGGAGTACATCCACATCCTGTTACCGTTCGTAGAGCTCGCGGTTGTGTCTTCTCCTCCATTCGCCTCCCTCGAAAACGGGACCATCTATCGACGTTTCTTTCGAAGGCACCTAGAATTAGCTCTGCAGTCTTACTTAATGTCCAGCTTTCGGCTCCATAGAGCAGGACTGGCAGATTAAGAGTTTTTAGAGCATGACTTTGGTCCTTCGAGTCAGTAGTTTAAGGCCCAGTTGCTTTGACAAACCGAAGTTGCATCGGTTGCCAAGGGCGATTCTACGTCGGATCTCAACTACGATGTCATTTGTGGAGTTTGCGTTTGCCCCGAGATAGGCAAACATCTTTACTACCCCGAAACGTGTGCGGCAGATCGTTTTTTGCTCGACAGCATATATTTCGTTTTGTCCTCGTTGACCTTTAGACCAGCGCGTTTCGTCCGCGTCCTGTTTCTCAATTGCCGTGAAAGCCGCCACTATGGCGCGTTGGGACCGGTGCAAAACGGCTTTAAACGTTCACACAGTACGCTGGATAGGATCTTGTTGGCGGCGTTGAGCCGGGATATACCTTTATAGTTTTTGCAGGAGGTAGGAACGCCTCTTTTGTGGATGTGGCATATGGAGCTGATATTGCAGTCGTCCGGCATGCTTTCATCTTCCCAATTTAGGCAAACACTGCTCCAGCTTTGAACAGCTCCGATGGCAAGCCATCTGAGTCTGCGGCTTTGTTGTTTTTCATTCTTTTGATGGCTGCACCGACTTCTTCAAAGCTGAGTGGGAGGACTACTTCGTCGACTGGAGTTGAGACTTCCTGGTTCCCTATCACTCTCTCCTGGTCAGGTCCGCTAAGCAGTTGTTGGAAGTGCTGCTCAAACGCATCCCACTGGGTCCGTAAATAGATTACCCTCGCAATTACGAAGAGCCTGGGTAACTTTGCTGGCCATGCTTTTGGCTTTTTTGTAAAAGGCCCGTATTTTTTGACTCTTGAGCTGGGTGGTTGCAAGAGACGTTTTCTTCAGACGTAGAAGCTTTTTCTCCTCCCGTCTTCTAGCCCTGTACTCCTCTTGCGCTGCTCTTGTTTTCCCTAGCAGCCTAGTCGGTTGCACGTTTTTTCTTCTCACACTCGGGTGTGGTAGGTAGACTAGGGTAGTTGCCACTACGTCTTTGATGGCCGAGCGGCAGTGCAACCGTTTGTGATTGACGTAAGCATACTGGAATGTCGCCCGATTAGTTGCTCTTCGAAGGCTCTGGCAATCTCCGGTGTGCTTAGGCGCCCAATGTCAAAAGTTCGCCTTGTCGGCTGGTGCAGCTTTCTGACATTGGACAGTCGAGCTCTGAATCTTGCTGCCACGAGAAAATGATCAGGGTCGACATTTGCCCTCCTGAATGTTCGACGCATGTCTTCCGGCAATACATAGCAAGTATCCCCTTCGACCTTAGCCGTTTTCCCAAATATGTGCAACCTTTTGTGACAGCTGTAACATCTGTCTTTCTTTTTTATAATCCCTTGTCCTATCCAGCGTATTTTCTGGAGCGCAGTAATATCCGCCTTATACTGCGTGACGATATTTTTCAGTCCAGCAGCCCCTGGAGTGTAGAGTGTTCTCACTCGCAAATCATCATCCAATTCACAACTTCGCTTAAGTTTATGTTCAAAAGCAGGAAAGCAACAGGGAAAGGGAAAGGCTTTAAGCAAAGTCGATACCGTATGATGATGAAGGTCGTTGATGATGGTGGTTCTGACAGCTCCGCGAATGAAGTGCGTTCTTCATAGAACGGAGTGCGGGCTATTGTGGCGCTTTATTTTTATTACTCCGCTACACCGCAAATAGCATCCCGCTAGCTGGCTTGCTAGCTAGGACTAAGAAATTGTCAGACGATAGCGAAGTCCATTCAAGAACCCTCGCCATGAGGTGGCCTAGTCGTCCTTCACAGATAGTGTCCGATGGTGTTGCCTTGCTATAAACCGCATCAAACTGTCAATTTTTGTACGATTATTATTGTTCACACATCTATTGAATGAATTTTTTTTTCGGCAACACAACGCCTACTAACCTGTTCCTTGCTCAAGTAAACAACAGTATCCTAAGCATCGCTTGTAAAAACTATGAACAGTCTTCTCAGCTATTCTGCGGCATGAAGGACTTCATAGTCCAGCTCACTAGGCGTTCAATACTTACTTTAAAATCCCCTAATACCACACACCACTCAAAATGTGAATGCTGCCACACACACACACCTTACCATACATGTAATTTAGTTTCAGCCTTTCCACCTGACTTAAGCTTATTGAGGCAAGACAAATGAGGGATACGAGTATTAGAGAACATGTGGACCAACAAGGAGATAGTCAGCTTCGAACAGATTTGCATTTGTTCCTCGCCCATCTTGATGATAACACTGCCGTTGTTTCCTTGTGGGGAACAACCTCAAAAGTTAACAAGGGATAACTTTTATTTATTACACCCTTGGGGACAGACTCCCAGTATCCCTTTTCAAGTAGTCCGAACTTCATCATCTCGAGGGTAAGGGTTGCTTTGTAAACATATGGCGTATCGGGGTAGCTACGGATCGAAGAATGTTCATGTGGAACATTTTGCTTGGCAGTGAATGGGGAATATACCACATTGGACAAGTCCTTCGGGGGATTGAAAAAGGAAAGGAAAAAAATGCACAGACTGGAAAAAGAACATGGAACAGAAATGATTGTTGTAAGTAAGTATTTATTAGCACGGGGATTTCAACGCAACTTAACGAAATTGAAATTAATCGTGCTGTTATTACAAGCACATTGAATGTATCTGGATTATGAAGGAGAGCGATTGGCGCTGCACGTTAGAGGGAGGAGTAAATGTGCTTGTGACTTTTGATACCAAACAAATTAGATGATACACTCTTATCTTATCTCCAGTCATGCGATGGTGTCACTACGAATATATGTGCATTGATTATGAATAAAAAGGTGCATGAGGAACGGTCGTATTTGGATCTTTGGACTTTTGAGAACTTACTCAAAAGTTGGCGTATATTGAAAAATATAACAGGTACGAGTACCTACAATAACTTTGTCGCCGAATATGTAGGACTGTTTTTGGGAGAAGGGCCCAAGCATTTTTTTATTTGAAAGGGGAGTGGGTTTACCTAGCTCTGTTCAGGAATTAGAGCCAGTTTAAGGAAAATTGACTTATAATATTAATAAAAAACAAAGACAACACTTAGAAAGAAGTACTTTATATATATGTATATGAGTGGCGCTACAGCCCGTAGAGGGCCAGGGCCTAGCTTCTCAGCAACCACTCGTGTTGTGCGTGCTATTGTGCTCACACGAGTGGAAGGGACCTACAGTTTTATGCCGACTCCGAACGGCCAAGTTTGAGAAGCTTTTTCTAGACAGGAAATACTCTTTGAGCATTGTCAGTGACTCGAAAGAGGTGGGGTCGTGAAAATTATCTTTGTCGCTCAGAGCTGGAATCGAACCTACGACATCGAGGTTTGGGGTCGACGCACATACCCACAACGCCACGGGCCACCAAAAGAGAAGTACTTTACCAGTGTCGAAAGCTAGACCCATTCTTTAATCCATTTAAAGTAATTTAAACCAATAATGACTATTTTTGTTTTGTTTTTTTTTTTTCTTTTCTTCGGAATTAAAATCATAATCTTCCTTTGAAGTAAGTAAATAAATAAAAACCGTCTGGCAGGTGCCCATATCATCATTATCTTCTTTTTTTTCTTCATGTGGCGCCACAGTCCAAGGTGAACCTGGGCCTCAGCCAGCAGGCTTCACCTGCTGGCACGATTCTTAGCCAGCTGCCTCCACTTTCGCACGCCAATTTGGTTGGGGTCCTTCTCCATACTGTGTTGCATTGACACACAGGTTCGTCCGTCGAAGACGTTGAATCCGTAGATGCCTAGTCTCATGTCGCTGTACAGCCCGTATATTTCAACGCTATTGTCCGTACTATTCACTTGGGAGCCAAGGTAGATGAAGTTCTTTACCATCTCGAAGTTGTAGCTGCCTATGAAGTTCTGGCGGATTCGTCGATGTTGTGTGTCCCTTCTTGATGACAGCATATACTTCGTGTCGCCCTCATTCACCGTCAGACCCATTTTAGCCGCTTCCGTCGCAATAGTAACACACGCCTCATTGACGGCTCGTTGAGTTCTGCCAATCACGTCAATGTCATCGGCGTATGCTAACAATTGTACGGACTTCTTTAAGATCCTCTGGTGTTGGCGAGTTATTTTTGCACTATTTTCCCGAAACACGATGTTAAAAAATTCGCATGACAAAAATATATATTCACATTGAAGGTATCGGTGAGTTCGTTACCGACATTGAGGGAGCAGCGAGAGTTCTCCATCGTCATCCTACAAAGCCTCACAAGTTTGGCAGAAATTTCGAAACTAGACATGGCGTTGTGTAGTCTTGTCTCTATGCACGCTGTCATATGCGGCCTTAAAGTCGACAAATAGGTGGTGGGTGTCGATCTGTGAATATATATATATTTTTGTTGAACTTTGACAAATGGGGCATTTATTTTGATACAAATAAAAAATCGCCAAAATTTCAAATAATCGCGACATTATTATTAATCGTATAAATTCACCACAATTAATTTCTCTCACGAATATATACGCTTCCCAAAGATCTCTTTAAAGTAAAAACTTACTCTTTGAAAAAAAGCACAGAACCAACTATGGTTGCAATGAACCCATCACGAGGTGCATAAATGCATTCAATGATCTTGGCAATGAAATGTCTAAAAACTTGCTTAATTAGCATTTATTGGGTAGAATAAGTCTTAGTAAATTTAAATCGCTTACCGTGAAGTTATATACAAGAATGGCACACGTTATTTTCACGTTCGGCGCAAATCGCCTTCTTGCATACCACACATGATATTTTTGACATTCTGCGATTTTTATATGGACAGTAGATATTGTCTCCTTTTTGTAGTAGGCTGTCCTTCATTTGCCTGAACAATATATTTCCACTAGAGTTGGGTTGCAGCTCCGAAATATTTTGGCCCTCTTCAAAGCTGGACCATCTGGCCTTTTTCCATCTATGGTGAAGAGAGTTCAGTGCTAAGATTGTTCATGAAATTTTTGCGGCAGAGAGGTTTCTTATTCCTTGACTGGGTATGGAGACAGTAAATGACATATGAGTTAACAAAGCCGTGTTAAAAATGCCATAAAGTACTGTCATAGGACACCTGTTGGTTTTTCTGGAGCACGACATATACGAGCGAATTTAGGCGAATGCGTCGTCGCAATATAAAAGCAAATGTACCATTTTAACAAGTGTCGGAACTGAACATTGAACCGCTTACAGGATGTGAACGCGTATTTTTCATTAGTATGACTATACTATACTACATATTATAAGACTTCTTCATTTTCCATCAACAAATACTCAGTTTCTCTACAATTCAACACTCCTCTGTTTGCCATGACAATGAAATAAAATTAAGCACAAGCCAATTATAAAATTAATCTGCAAATAATTCATAGGTCCCAAAAGTTACACAATAGATAACTAGAAGGACATTACATTGCGTTTGCGAGCGATACACACGGTTGATCCATAGAAAATTATGGCTTGGAAAATGAAAAAAGAACTTGCTGTGAATATCCAGTTGTGAGCTTCTAGAAATAAATGGATAGAGGACCCTCACCGTGGTATACAATTTTTAACGATTTCTTGTACATGCCTACTTAAAGATAAGCGCTTATATAAATAGATGCCTGGATACTTTGCACTGGACTTCCACTCGATCTGAACGTCGTTGAGTAACAGGTTCTTGCTAGAACGTAGACAAGCTTTTCTTTTACGCGTAAAGAAAATAGCTTGGGTCTTCGGAGCATTCAATTTAATTTTCAAGGAATTCAAAAATTCTTGGAAAGTACTCAAATCGGATGAATAAATATATGTATCGTCGGCAAATAAGGCTGTATCACAATTACAAACATCTTGGAATATCATAGGTAATTTGAAAAGGACAGGAGCAAAGACAGACCCCTGTGGAATGCCTGCATTCACTTGTTTTTCTTCGTATGAATGCTTATTGATAAATACCTTAAAGCTTCGTATTGAGAGGAATGACAGGATTATCTTTGTAAGGTACATTGGAAGATTAACACTTAGTAGCTTATGTAGCAAGCCATCATGATTGGTTGCGATTATGACGTGGTTAGCGATGCTATGTACTTGGTGAGCAGTGCTATGAACAGCTCTGAAACCGACTTAGTCTGAGGGTAAAACTGCATTTTCATCAACGAGAGACACTATTATATTTTTCATCAATTTCTCAAGGCATTGGCTAATACAGACTAGCAGGCTAATGAGGCTATAGCCGCTGGGTAATTTAGGCGGTTTACCGGGTTTCAATATTGGGATAATTTTAGCAGCCTTCCAGTTTTTAGGAAGTAACCCAGATTTAGACATCTGTCACAGAGATCAGTTAGCTGCATGAAGGCAGAGCTGGGAAGATTCTTAAGGCCGTCATTTTTGTTTCTATCGAAACTAGCCGATTTTCTAGTTTTTATATTTTGAATTTTTTTTTCAATTCTGATGGTGTTATTTACCTGATATTACTTGGGACCGTGTATTAGTTAACATACGCGATTGATTGCTCGACAGAGTCTTGAATGTGAAAGGGTGGTATGAACCTACTAGCGGTTGAGTAGTTGTCTGAATAGCTGTTAGCTAGAACGTTAGCTTTTTCATTGCATGATAGCAAAATTGACTTCCTAACCTCAAGTGGAGGGATATAATTGAGCTTTTTCTTTAGAACTTTAGTTATATTCCAGAACGGTTTGCTGGCCTTATCTAAATACAATTATATAAGCTTACTCGTATCTTTTTCTATGACACTAGGAGCTAGTAGAGGACTTCTTATAATGCTTAACACCCAATGACTTGAATACTTATTCTCCTACTACTTGTATCAGAAGTCACACGAACCTTTCCAAAAAAGCAGAAATTCCTTCTCGATCTTTGAAATATGGATTTTGGTTTTGAACTGAATTAAGTTTATCTTACTTACTATCTGCTTATTTGATTTTATTTGTGTACATATACTACGAAAATGAAACATGATCAAACTAGAGTTTATTATTCATCAGACGAAAATCACCACGCCAATCCTTGTGTGCCTCCATGTTCACAAACAATTTTTGAATTTTCTCACAAGATTGTCCTGGGAACAATTACGTTCTAAAAAGGGTATCATTAAACCTAAATACCTACGCTTATTTAACCGAAATCCTATCAATCAAATCCACTACCGACATCGACACCAGGCTTGTGCGCCTCACCCTTAAGAGAAAAAAAACCTGGGTGACATGCATTGAGAAAAAAACCCCGTCACCCAAAATCACGTAAAAAACCGACGTGTGCCTCAGGCACACGCTAATTTGTAACACTTTTTTGGATGCTCTTTTACCTCTGGACTTTGGAAATATGTATGCTGGCTCTATGACAGAGTTCAACCACCACACGCAACTTATTGAAAAAAAATCCGATTTCAGACACACACGTAATAAATTAGCCGATGACTTTAAAAAAATCTACTAACCATTCCAAGAGAACATTGATACCCACCCAAAAGAACCCTAAAAAGAGAAGAAAAAAAAATGATTGTTGGGTTGCTAATTAACTCGACGAATAAAAAAAACCTCACCCCTCGAAAGGGGTGTTAAACAAAAAGAAATATATTCCAAAAACAGTATAAAAAAAGTGTATAACAAACTGAAAACAGTTACTCCCCTAAAATTAGGGCGTGGGTTTGAAAAAAAAAATTTCCGGGTGTCACTTTTTTGTAGTAAAATATTTAAAAAACAATTCTGAGGGTAGTTTGCTGGTAGGCATAAAACAATCCGTTAAAGCTCTGCAGCATGCAGATGGAAGTCATTTGGTTCCACTTCAGTCTGCTTAACGACCGATGAAATTAAAAGGCAAATGTTTTTTTTTTCGGGAGTACGCGCTTCCATTCGCGTTGGGTGGAGAGTTTATTAGATCTAACCCTCTTTTGTAAATACACGAAAACATTTGAATTAAATTAACGACCCTGTTTTGTTGGTTTTTTTCTTACGTCAAGATTTATGCAAGAAAATTAATTCTTTGCAAAGTAAATGAGTCTAATTGATCTTCTCTTTAGAGGTGCTGTGCGAGAATGTATTTAAATGCAAATTAGGTGGAATACATACACATGGGTTAATACAAAATTAGCTATAAGCATACATAGTTCTTGTTTCTGTTTGAAATTAATCCTTCATGGGTAAGTGCACCAGCAACCGGAAACATACTAATCCTGTGAGGCTGTATAACTAAATCAGCTAATTATGTACTGCAAAGTTATGTGTTTTGATCAGTTAAGGGTTATGCATAGCATTCAATAATAATACATGTAAAATGTGAATTTTCACAACTTCCCATCTCTTTGAAAATCGCAAGCCCAGCGGATAAAATCAAACGCATTTCTTTGGTAAAGTGTTGAAATAGTTGCAGAAAGGATCGTAGGAAATCAAAATAAGCCGGAAAGGTTGTGGGATTGTAGTCACAATTTATTTGACCACAAACATTGTTAAATTGTCTTCATATTGACATCATCTCTGCTTCTATGGATTAGAACTACCTTTCGAACCGTTCATTCCAAGTTGTTCTGCATGTGTTCAAGTCAAGTTGTGATATTCACAAAATAAATGCTGGTGTCCCCCAAGGCTCTGTTCCGTCTCCGGCACTCATTCTCCTTCGCTGATGACAGCACCCTAAGATTTCCATATTCGTTCCAAAATGCATGACCCTTACTTTGGGATGTAGTATAGGAATAGCGGCGTATATCAAGCTCATTGAATTCCGATCTTGACAGCATAATTAACTGGTATACAACAGAGTGGAATTCAATGCTTCCAAAACTCGATGCTGTCTCTAAAGCGAACCCCTGATAATCAGAAATTCTCCATGAATGGCGCTTGTATCGACGAAGCCGGAAAACTTTCATCCTTAGTATGTGCATCAACACAAAACTTAGTTGGAGCGATCACATATTCGAGGTTGCCAAAAATGTTGCGAAATGTTTAGGTTTTCTCGATGCAAGAAATATTTCACCCCTCTGATTTGGCTTTAATCTATAAGGCGTATATTCGCCCTATGCTTGAGTACAACGCTCATACATGGTCTGTTGCCCCGAAGACCATCTGAACCTTCTAGATAGAATCCAAATGCGAGCGATAAAACTTATAGGATACAACGATATCGCGGGTTCATTAGACTCGTTGAGCATCGAAGTACCGTGTCTTCTATGTCCGTGTTATATGCTTATTTTAACAAACGATGCTCAAGTGAGCTAGCCAATTGCATTCCTCCTCTCCTTGAATTCACCCGCAATACACGTCTTGCCAGGAATGCACATCAGTTTACCCTTAAGCCTAACGCCGTATTCGACGAGGACTTCTTTATGGCCGAATATGCCCAAGATAAAGTTTAACTACTAGGCGCAGTTTTCCAGGAGGTTTACAAGGTGAACGTTAGTGTTCACCCGAACCACGACCTGGAAAACAGCGTGCAGGCCAGCAGCTCTCAACTTCGAGAAGATCTGCAACAATGGCGATCTGAGAACATCGGCTTTGTCGTCTTCAGTGATGATAACATGGCAGATAATGTCATTACCGACGAAGGGGTCCATCCCCCGTTCATTTCGAAGGCAGATCTTCAAGCGGTCTTCGCATCAATAAAGGAGAAAAAGTCAGTTAGAATCGACGGGATCTCCAACATTGTGCTAAGACATCTTCCTCTGGAAGTGGTCACTATGTACACAATCTTTATTAACAATGCTCTAAATAATGCATATGTAGTCGAAAAAAAATAATTTAACTATTTCATTTGCATACTTTGTTGCGAGTCTGTGTTTGTTCTCTTTTTGCATCACACTATATTTGGCTATCTGATCGTATGATTCACCCGAAATGTCGCCACAGATTTTAATAACATTGAATGTACTGTTATTAGCTCCTGAGATAATAAACGATACAAGTTAACGACAAAAATATTCACACGGCACTTCAACTCGCGCAGTACACGCGCACCCGAATTGCTGACACTGCGTCTGGGTCAACACGCGCAGCCAACACCTGCACCTGCCGATGACTGCAATTTCCGTTCGGTTTGCTGATGCAATAGAATAAGTCTAGGTATAATGTTAAGGAAATTTTTGTAATAATTTTAGTCGATAAGTGGAGATGAACGAATAAAGACGTTTTTTTTAATAAACTTAATCATATAATATTTTAATTGGCGCCCGAGCAGGGACACAGACGTCGCGTTTAAAGTAAAAACATAAGTACCCTCAAGTAGTGTAGTTTGAACTTAAACGTGAAAAATAAAAAAATAAAAACGACGTAAAAGCCCTCAAGAAGTGCAGCCACAAGGAATCGAATAGTGATTTAGTGCCGTCGTTGAATTCGATCTAAAGCCCTTAAGTAGTGCTAGTTCGGTTTAAGCCCTAAAAAGTGTTCCCCGGACGGTCGAATATTGTCTGTGTCCCGAACCCTTCGCGAAGTGAAGTGAATCTATCGCGAAACAATACCAGTTTGTGTGTCAATCCAGTGTACGAGAAACGAGGCCCCCCAGTAGCGCAGCAGCAAAGAGGAGACACCAGATTGTCAGCCGCTCGACCGGATATGATACTCTTAGTATTAATGCAAGCCTAGCTATAAGAAACTTCAAAGAATCATAAGAAGAATTTTTGAGAATTATAAATCAAGTCTATCAAATTTATTTCTAAACAGTAGCGAATCATAGAATTTAAGTAAACCAAGTCTATCAAGTAATTTCAAGAAATTCCGAAGAAATCGTAAGATTTAAGGAAAATATATCGAAACAAATCTATAAGTTAGTCTATTTTACCGAGATAGTTCTATCTGTAACAAAAAAAGAAAAAATGTCCAATCCCAATAACCTTATCCGGCCCCCAATATTAAACGTTCCCAGTCCCGCCAATCCTCAAACCGACACCAATATCCCAAATTCGAACCTACCATCACTGATTGCGTCAATCGTCAGCCAAACGCTGCAAACTGAAGGCAGGAGGATTATCCAGTCGATAATCAATCCGAATTCAGACCAATTTACGGGTATTGAACAAACAATCAGTCAAGATCAGCAAGCAAACCTCGCTGAACTCGACAAGATTCCAGATGTCGTTAGGTGCTTACGCGAATTCTCAGGCCAACCGGGAGAATTCAGCTCATGGCGTAAAAGTGTGGAGAGAATCCTGAGAATCTACGATTCAATTAAAGGATCTCCAAAGTATTTTGGAATACTAAACGTTATCAGAAACAAGATTGTCGGTCATGCGGACCACGTTTTGGAATCTTATAACACTCCCTTGAATTGGGAATGCATTACTCGCTGTCTCACTCTGCATTATGCAGACAAAAGAGACCTAGGCACCTTAGAGTACCAGATGACATCTCTGGTACAGGGCAATTCCTCAATTCAGGAATTCTATCAGGAAGTATACTCCCACCTCTCACTAATCCTGAATAAAATATCAAGCATGAGCATCGGCGAAGAAGCGCTAAATCTCCTAATGCACACATACCGAGAAAAAGCTTTGGACACCTTCATAAGAGGCTTAAAAGGCGATTTGCCCAGGCTTCTTGGTATCCGAGAACCCGTGGACTTGCCCCAAGCTTTACATCTGTGTCTTAAACTTGAAAACCAAAGTTTTAGATCACAGTATGCAATGGCTACACAGAGCAACGTGAGGAAAATGCAACAGCCACCACCTCTTCCACCACGACGGGCACCTCCAACTCCACACTTACAACATAGGCAACAGTTTATCCCACAACTGTGGCACAACCCGACAAAACCATTTACCCCGCATTACGTTCCGAATAATACCGGCCAAAGGCCTATTTTACAACAATTCAGGACGAACAATTTCCCACAGATGAACCAAGCCCCGAGACCCCAACAACCGCCAGAGCCAATGGACACATCAACCATAAGGACTAATAATGTGAACTATATGAATAGGCCTCAGCAAAGAAATTGGCCACCTGCTTCCAAACGACAAGTCGATCCACCATCAAGGCAAATTCATCCGCCGAAGATGCAAAGAAACTTTCACTTAAAGACTGAGGAAAATCCGGAACAAGAAACTCAACAGTACATACAGAATATTCAATCAGAAGATAGTCAATACGAGCAAAAAATTGAAGAATACATAGATTCTCAACAACAGGTATATGAGACGGATTTCGGTGAATATAACGATATTCATTTTTTAGAATGAGTCATTCCTCTCTTCCATACTTTGAATGTAAGACGAGGAATGGACAAATACTAAAATTTCTAATCGACACCGGATCAAACAAAAACTATATACAACCAAGCCTAGTCCCTAAACCCTTAGCGAACGAAAAACCTTTCTATGCTAACTCTGTCGGAGGTAGCATTAAGGTCTGCGAACACACCTTTCTTACCCTTTTTGGTCTTAACCATATTAAACTCAAATTTTTCCTTATGCCAGGATTAAAATCTTTTCACGGTATTATTGGCAATGACAGCTTAAAAGATCTGTCTGCCGTCATCCATATTAAAGAAAACTATATGATCGTTAACGGTAATGCTAAAGTCCTTATAAAACAACTTATTTCCCAATCAGTGAATTCCATAAATATTCGTACAAACCATATGTCGAATCAACAAAGGTCAGATATACAGAATATCGTAAGTGAGTTTCCGAAACTTTTCGATGATCCCAACAATAAACTCACTTATACCACTGTTGTTAAAGGAGAAATCCGAACACAGTCGGATTCCCCCGTTTATTCAAAATTTTATCCCTACCCCGCTGCTCTTAAAGAAGAAGTCGAAAGTCAAATACAAGAACTCCTAGAGGATGGTATCATACGACGCTCTCGATCGCCTTACAATTCACCTGTGTGGATTGTTCCAAAAAAGGCTGATGCCTCCGGTAAGAAAAAATACAGACTTGTAATAGACTATCGGAAGCTTAACTCAATAACAATCGCTGACAGGTACCCAATTCCGGAGATAAATGAAGTACTGGCCAATCTAGGCAAGAACAAGTGGTTCACTGTTGTCGATCTAAAAAGCGGTTTCCACCAGATTCCTTTGAAGGAATCAGACATGGAAAAAACGGCGTTTTCTATCAATCACGGGAAGTACGAATTCACCAGATTGCCATTCGGTCTCAAAAATGCACCTGCAATTTTTCAAAGAGCTCTCGACGATATACTTCGCGAACTCATTGGAAGAATCTGCTACGTGTATATTGATGACATAATAATTTTTAGTCCTGATGAAACAACCCATCTTGAAAACATCCGTAAGGTTTTTGAGACTCTAAATAACGCGAATTTGAAAGTACAACTCGATAAATGTGAGTTCTATAAGGAAGAAGTAGAATTCTTAGGGTTTGTTGTTTCCTCAAAAGGTATTAAGACCAATCCTGAAAAAGTACAGGCTATACGAAATTTCCCACCTCCAAAGTCTTTGAAGGAATTAAGATCTTTCCTTGGTCTGTCAGGTTATTATCGGAGATTCATCCGAGACTACGCGAAACTTGCGAAACCCCTGACATCCCTTTTAAGGGGGGAGGATGGACGCTTGTCCAAGAACATGTCGAGCAAAAAAGCCATAAGTCTTAACGACGAAGCACGGGATGCTTTTGAGAAAATCAAGAGATCACTGATATCGGAAGATATAATACTAACATACCCTGATTACAAAAAACCCTTCGAGTTAACTACGGATGCGTCAAATTATGCCATAGGCGCCGTCCTTTCGCAGCAAGATAGACCCATTACATTCATTTCAAGAACACTGAGTAAAACGGAAGAAAACTATGCCGCAAATGAGAAAGAGATGTTAGCCATTATATGGGCCTTAGACTCTCTCAGGAATTACCTTTACGGTTCGGCAAAAATTCTTATCTACACAGATCACCAGCCACTAACTCATGCACTCAGTAACAAAAACAATAACACGAAACTAAAACGATGGAAAGCGCTGCTAGAAGAATATAACTATGAACTTAAATATAAACCTGGGAAAACCAATGTAGTAGCTGATGCGCTTTCTAGACCGTTCTTAGATACCCAAATTAACTCTATGACCCCAACTATGCACAGTGATGAGAGTTCATCACACAATCTGATCTATTGCGTCGATTCGCCAATAAATTGTTTCAAAAACCAAATTTTTCTTTTAGAAGGCATACCTTCTTGTGAAACTTTTGAAATAGTTTTCCCCACATACCATAGACACACGATTACCTCATCCTTTTATAATGAACCTAAACTCATTGAAATTTTGAAAAAACGATTAAATCCGTCAGTTACCAACTGTATTAAAACGGCCGAGCATATAATGGGTATGATCCAGAACATTTATAAAGAACATTTTGGCACGTACCGAATTCGCTTCACGCAGGTACAAGTTCAAGATGTCAAGAGTGAGGAGGAACAGCAAAACATCATAATTGAGACTCACAATCGTGCTCACAGGAATGATCGAGAAAACAAAATTCAGATCCTGGATAAATACTATTTTCCCAGCATGTCAAGGAAAATTAGAAAGGTTACTAAACTTTGTTCGATTTGTAAGGAAAGTAAGTACGACCGACATCCCAGTAAAGTCCAAATTCAAGCAACACCTATTCCGAACCATCCAGGTGAAATTATTCACATAGACATCTTTTCGACGGAAGGAAAATTAGTGCTTACAGCCATTGATAAATTCTCGAAGTATTCTTCTTTCAGAATAATAAAATCAAAAGCTGTAGAACACATACGACAGCCACTTAGGGAAATAATTTTTGCATATGGCGTTCCGAAAGTAATAGTATTCGACAACGAAAAATCATTTAATTCCTCGTCCATTACCTTCATGCTCGAGAATGAATTCGGAATACAAATTTTCACTACCCCACCTTACTCAAGCACATCCAATGGCCAGGTGGAGAGACTCCACTCCACACTCGCTGAAATCATGAGATGCCTCAAAGCAGGGAAAAATTATCAGTCCTTCACGGAACTAATTGAAGCAGCTGTAAATGCTTACAACTCCTCGATTCATTCGGTAACGAATAAAAAACCCATTGACATTTTCTTTAGCAGGAATATTAGCTCAGACCCTGCAGAAATAGATAGAGCACATTTGGAAAACAAAAATAGATTAAAGTTAAAACAAGATGCTGACTTAGCTTACCATAACAAAGAGAGAGTACCCCTCAAAACATATTCACCAGGAGAAACTATCTTCATAAAAGTTAACAAGAGAATAGGCTCAAAATTATCTAAACGGTATAAGAAAGAAAAAGTGAAAGAAGACAAATCTACAACTGTCATAACGGAATCAGGAAAAACAGTGCACAAAAACAATATTAGAAACTAAACATAATCCCTACCTTTTTCCCTTTCACGTTTCTCCACGGATTCCTTATCCAAACCTCTCAAGGAAAAGTCGATATCCTCGACTACTCCAATTCCCCCATCATCATTATAAATAATGGAATGGCCAAGATTACAGAAGGTAACATCAAATTAATCCATTCTATTGAACTAGCTCCATATGAAACCTTCCTATCCGAAATACTTCCCATCATTCAAAAAACACCTAAGAACAATCCCTTTTTTCCCCTACTAACCTATGAAATAGAACAGATAGAAAGTCTCATACGGAGATTGAAAAATAATAAAAGCAAAAGATCACTTGACTTTATTGGCACAGGATGGAAGTGGATCGCGGGAACACCCGACCACGAAGATTTCAATATTTTAAGAAATAAAATAAATAATATGATAGACAATAATAATGACCAAATATTAATTAATAAACAGTATCAAGAAAAAATAAATGTACTTGTTAAAACTACAAACGAAATTATTAATTCTGTAAAACGCGATAGTACAATAGAGCATCAGTATAATGTAATATTATTATATAAAATAAAAATAATGAAAGACCAACTTATAAATATTGTATACGCTATAGAACTAGCAAAAGCCAACTTAATAAATTCAAATATTTTGTACAAAAATGAACTAGACCTAATAACGGAAACAGTAGACAAGGACGTTCTACCTTTCGAAAATATAGAACAAGCACTCAAATTCTCAAATATTAAAATCGCATCAAATCGTAGTAATCTACTATATATTGTTAGTATACCAAAAACAAGGAAAGAATTGTACGAAAATTTGCTGTTAGTACCAATTAAGAAAAAAAATGGATTGATAAATAAAATTAGTAATAGAAATATATTAAGAAGTAATAATATGATTCATGGCATTACAAAAAATTGTCAGAAAATTAACGAAATATCATTGTGTAAAAGCCTTGACCTAATAGATTTAAGCTCCGATACATGTATTAGAAATCTAGTTGAGAATAGGAACGCATCATGCAAAGTAACGAACAGCCAACACATCCCACAGTTGGAAGAAATATCAACAGGACTTATGATCCTCAACCAGTTCAACGGCACAATAGAAGTTCACAACAAAACTCAGACCCTAAAAGGAACTTTTGTCGTCAAGTTCACCAACGACACCATAGTGATCAACAATCAGCGATATACTTCAGAAGAAGTCGTGCAACTTCAAGCGTTACCTCCCAGACTTCACCCGGCCACGGAAGATCTAGGAATCGAAGAAGTTCTCTCTTTAGAACTAATGAAAGAACTGCATACAAACAATACACAGCATCTCTCAAGAATTCAAACAGATGCGGAAACCCACCAAATGATGACATACGGTATCCTGATAGTCATAATTTTGGCAATAACCATAGTAGCCGCCAGAAGAAGAAACATAGCAGCTCCAGTAAGCCCAACAATGAGTCCAGTAGTAACAATAAGACAGAGCGATATCAGACATCCAACATCGCCCCAAAGTTACCCCAGCATCTACAACATCCCATTTACGTGAAGATGCGGGACGCATCATTCTAAGGAGGGAGGAGTTAACGACAAAAATATTCACACGGCACTTCAACTCGCGCAGTACACGCGCACCCGAATTGCTGACACTGCGTCTGGGTCAACACGCGCAGCCAACACCTGCACCTGCCGATGACTGCAATTTCCGTTCGGTTTGCTGATGCAATAGAATAAGTCTAGGTATAATGTTAAGGAAATTTTTGTAATAATTTTAGTCGATAAGTGGAGATGAACGAATAAAGACGTTTTTTTTAATAAACTTAATCATATAATATTTTAATTTACACAAGCAGAAAGTTGTTTGTCTTTGGTTTTCCTTATTTTCACTCACTTGTCCGGTTCGGTGATTACGCATATTATCCGGAGCTTTAGAAAACCGCGATTGTGCAGGATATATCCAAACGAGGAAAAGATTCTTCGAATCCATGCAACCTCCGGTCAATTAGTCTCCTTCCGAACATCAGCAAGGTATTCGAGAAGGTGATAAATAGAGCTATGATTAACTGGACAGAGGACAAACATATAATTCCGGATAACCAATTCGGTTTCAGAGCGGGGCATGACACTATTTTTGCCGCGTCGAAACTGGTGTCGGATATCCAATGGAACAAGAGCCAGAAACAATGCACGGGCGCCTGCTTGATTGACCTGGAGAAGGCCTTCGACACCGTGTGGTTAGAAGGTCTTTACTACAAGCTCAATCGGCTAGGCATTAGTAAACCACTGCTGTACCTACTGTATAACATGCTAACCGGTAGGCGGTTCGTAGTCAAGAATGGCAGCGTGACCTCTACAGGTATTTTTGAAATTAAAAATGGTCTCCAACAGGGTGCCGTTAATTCGCCGATCCTGTTCAACATTTTCTTGAGCGATCTGATAAGTTCTCTTCCGCACGCTATTGCGTATGCCGACGACTTGATCGTGTACAGATCAGGCAAAAAGATCGAGGACATCACTACGCTCACGCAGGGTGACTTCGACTCATTCATGAGAGATTGCGATGACTGGAAGTTGAATATCAACTTTCAGAAGTCGGAAACCATACTGTTCAGAACGCCGTTGTATAAAGCTTCGGCGGATACGAAAAAGAATTGGCGAAAGTTCTCTATTGTAGGACGGCACGGGCAACCACTGGCGCAAAGGATTGTAGTCAGATACCTGGGGATCTGCCTAGATCAGTATCTATATTTTAACAAACATGTAGATGCTGCTCTAGCCAGGGCCCGAGGCGCTTTCGCCCTTACAAAGAGACTGTTTTACAACAGCCAACTAGATGCAAGGGTAAAGGTAATCTGCTACATGGCCCTCATACGGCCAATGCTCACATATGGTTGTCCCGTGTGGTTCAAAGTGAGTGCAAGCTTGATGGAAAAGATTCGGGTGTTTGAGAGGGCTTGTCTTAGGGCTTGCCTTCGCCTTTACAGAACACCAGAGTCCCAGTACATAAAATTCTACTCCAATGAAGTATTATACAACAGAGCGAACCTGATACGAGTGGACAATTTCCCGGTGAAGTTGATTCGAGGTCACACTGCGAGAGCGATGAACTCGGTTAATAACTTGATCTCCGGGGCTTACTACCCCAATCCACAGTACCACGAAAGGGTACGTCACAGTGGCTTCGTTCCACCAGAAGCATTTCTCTATATTGATAGGCATGGCTATATAAGACATGCATGCGGTACCTCTTTCACATCGCCAGGTCAACTGTGGATGGGCGACTCAACCACGAACGTTCCGTTGCACAACGAGCTGAGGAAGATCTCCTCCGCTTTAGTATGGCGGTGACAAGTCGTGATAAGAGGGATGTTACGTTGCAACATCGAAAGTTTTGGTGGCTGAGAAAGGGAAATCCCTCGTCGAACCCTTTAGACCCGGGTTAGAACGGGTAGTGCGTATCCCCGAATGGGGAAGCAGTCGGTCACTGTCTTGCGCCAGTAACGTTGCATTCACAACCTATGGCCGACCAACATAGCATACGGTAGTATATAAGTTAGGAGATAAGTTTTAAATAAAAATCGTCCTGTCAATAAGTTTCTTCCAATTTTTCTTATTTTACAATCCTCCAATTTTATCCATTTGAATTAAGAATAAACTTTATTTGCTTAGGTCGAAAGACATAGAAAAAGATTACTTTAAGCTTAGAGTGCCCGCCGAGGGCCAGGAAGTTAGAAGTAGAATACGGTTCGTCCAACTAGTTTTAAGCTTTTTTGTCTAGTATGTCATAAGGTACAAAATAAAACTGAATTGAAAATTAATGAAAAAAACCCTTAAGCCTGCTTTCGGAGGCACAGTAAACTAGTTAGAGACTCGTTTTTTGCCACACTACACGAATATGATATGCTCTTCCCAGCTCAGTTTTTCCCAGACACTGTAATCCGCAGATATTTAAGACCAATGTGCACATGTACCTATTTTCCCTCTTTACTTTCGGCCACGCTGTCTTGATCCGGGACAATTAAGGGTACTAATAACCCCTTGAGGAAGAGTAAATTATGTAAAAAATACCCTACTCACTATTCAGTAGCTGAGGAGCTATTATTTTCATTAGAACTCTTAAAATTCAAATCGTTATGTTCGCTTACACGTATTTAAAGTAAATTCACTTGAAATGTACTTGGATGTTTCGCAGCAGGAGGTGACTGACTACTGACTAGGTGCCCACTGTGCGTGAGTCTACACAGCCATAAAGGCACAATTAAAACGGAATGACCCTGCTGATGCCGAATGTAATTGTAGAACGGTGAACAAAATGAGCGGACACATTAAAAAGTAACAGATTCGCATATCCGCGATACGCGTCAACATATAATAAGCATCCCAACCAACTGTTTCTACGATCCTAATACTCATACTGAAAAATCACCTTGTTTCGATGAAAAATTCAACCATAATTGAGGATATAAAAGAATGTTAATACCGCACATACACACATGTGCAATATCCCCTTTCAACCCTCGTTCAGTAACGCAGACGTCTGTCCACTTATCACATCCATCGGATCGTATAGAATTTCCCCCAAAAGGGGAAGTGGAAAAACTTCTGACGTGCCCCGGGGATTTGTTTTGACTTAAGTCTCAATTTTTTTGTGGAGGATTGTCGGAATGTAATCTAAGCCGGTGTTGTTGTTGCTGAAGAGTGTGTCACGTGCGCCGAATAATATTGAACTGTAAATAAACTGTTTTGGACACGTGACCTGCACGCATTATCCAGTTCACGCCGCAAACTCCAATCTCATGGTGTGGTGTGAGAAGCAGATTACATAGAGGCGTCTCGCACGAGGGGTGACAAATAATTTTGTTGGAAGACAATGAGATCGCGAAAATTGGGTTTATCAAATCGACTTCATTGCACACTTAACAAGTATTGTTGCCTTTTTGTTGGTTAATGCCACTTAAAAGGGAATTTAATTGTCGTGCGGTAGGTGGGTATTGTAGGTGCGTAGTCTGTCTGTCTGGTTGTCTGCGCAGACAAGACTAGGTATTTTTGTGTCAATAAACAATTTTCTCTACCATGTAAATGTGTGTATCTGTTGAGCCTCAGTATTCGTCAATCATAAGAATTCTCCAAACATTTCCTTTTAGGATCCAGTGTGGATGCAGATGACGAGAGTAGTGCATCGAAAAGGCGGCGATCCCGAACGAATTTTAATTCATGGCAGCTTGAGGAGCTTGAGAGGGCATTTTCTACCAGCCATTATCCTGATGTGTTCATGAGGGAGGCGTTAGCTATGCGGCTAGACCTTAAGGAGAGCAGAGTAGCTGTAAGTACTTAGATGTGTTTTATAAGGTTTTCTTTTTTCTATTTCCCATTTTAATTACATCTGAGTCCTCTTATCAATGGTATTGTCATCGACATGGTCGGATATTTTTCGATTTTCGCAGATAATTCGGTGATCATGTTTTCTACAGGCTTCAGAATTGCTATACAATCTAGCATTATCGTGGTATATCCGTTGTAATAGACACATGGTTTACGCTTGCCAGTATATCCTGTAGTCTCTTTCCAATGTCAGAATATTTTCCCGATAGCATTGTATTTGACAGACGTTTTCGATGGTTTCGATTCGATATAACCGTTGCATCTTCTGCGAGTATTCTAAAAACTTAACGTTTTCGACAATGGAGAGTGGCTGTAGGTCCGTCGTTATCATTTTTATTAATGAATCGTCGATGCTCTTCGACTTTGATTTCGAAAGTTGTAAGCGCTTGTCTGTTACAAAAAGTCTAGACTGCACCGTCTTTTTAATTTGTGGAATTGCACCTGTTGTTCCGGCTAATTGAACGACTGAAGTGCCCGATGTCTGTGGTCTGTGTGTCATCACAGGCACTGAATGTGTGACATCCATTGCAGTTGGAGCTGCTGCATCATGTCCTGTTAAATATCTAGGATGTCTACGGCGTAAATGGTCATTAAGATTCAAAGTATTCCATGAAAACTTTATCTCCTTCTTGCATATATTGCAAATAACACTACTGCCCGTCGTCTTGTAGTAATCCCATACAGCTGATCTCTTGCATCCTTGACGCATATTGGCCATAATGTGCTATAAATCCTGGGAGCCCAAAAGTACAATAGTATATATCTAGCACTTGCCTGCAAAACGTAGTGTAAAATTAATCTATTATCAATAACTTATTGAAATTAATGCTAACCTACTAATACTACTAATAATATGTGGTTTTTGCCTCTCGGCTAACATTTGGTCTTTTTTTTGAGTGGGCCACTGTGATCAACTACTACGTCAATTTGGGAAGCCATCGACTGCGGAGGATGGCCCGTGGCGTTGTGGGTATGTGCGTCGACCCCAATCTCGACGTCGTAGGTTCGATTCCAGCTCTGCTATTATTATTATCGACTGCGGAGACTGGTTTTTGGTGTAACCAAAAGTAAAAGTGCCGTTCTTTAGGACACTCTTTCCTATCTCGAGCAGCATCCTCATGACTGCGAGCGACGTCCTGCTCGTATCGCAGTCATCTCTCTACTGTTCGGCGTACAGCATGGTAGATAATAGGACATCCTTCATCATCCTGTATCAGGCCAATAGTATCGAGGTAGAGGAATGCTTCAGGAGGAATAAAGCCGTTGAGTCGCAAGCTTTCATGGTACACTGTAGTTGAGTAATAAGCTCCAAAGATGCAGGCTGTTGGTAGAAGTCATAGCTCGCGCAGTATGACTTCTGATCAGCTTGATAATAAAATTATCTATCCTGTTCAAGTTTGCCTTGTTGTACAGGATCTTGTTGGGATAGTACTTTTTGTACTCAGATTCAGGTCTACGATACAGACGGAGATACGTTCGAAGACATTGTCTCTTGAACAACCTCATCTTTTCAGTGGACAACCGTACACTATAATGGGCCGTATGAGGGCCATGTAGCACATTACCTTCACCCTGGTATCAAGTTGGCTGCTGAAAAACAATCTCCTTGCCGCAAAAAAAGCTTTTCTGGCTTTTGTTAGAGCAACATGTTTGTCAAAATACAGATATAAATCCAGCCAAATGCCGCCATATCTTACCACACTTTTCACAGCTGACGTTCGTCCCTGCAGGTCAAGTATGCCGAACTTGCGCCAGTTTTTGCGCGTATATTGATAACCAACCTCCAGTCGTCGCAAGATAGCTGAACCTTATCGAAGTCACACTGCATCAACATATTTATTACCAAGACCTTAGGAGCAAAAGATTGGCGGATATATCTTACATCTCTGTGAACGCATGTACATAACATGCATTTTTTGACTTTATATGAGTAGGTTAAAACTATGACGCAAAATTCTAGTTAGCAGAAGTACACTTTAAAATTATTTTAGCATGTTAGAAAGTGTTTTGATAATTATAGTCGACTTACAGCTCACTTTATCCTTATCACCTCGTGACAAAGTTAAAGGCACCCGTATCATAATTTTAAATATTTATTATGTAATATATGTCAATTAATTTTAGTAAAGGAAATCGTAAAAATGATTTCGGAAGATAAAGGTTTAGATAGATAGCTACAGCCCTTAAAGGCCTGGGCCTAGCTTCCCAGCAGCCACTCACAAGTGGAAGGGACCTCCAGTTTTATGCCGACTCCGAACAGCCAAGTTTGAGAACCTTTTTCTTTGAGTATTGTCAGTGACTCGAAGTAGGTGGGGACGTGAAAATTGTTTTTGTCGCACAGAGCATGAATCGAACATACGACGTCGATGTTGGAATCGACGCACATACCACAACGCTACGGGACACCACCAGTATCAAATACAGATATAAAATGCCAAAATTAACGTATTGAAAGATAACACAATAGAGATAAAAATTGATGTCAGGAAGTGCGATTTAATAAAAATATGTGCAATTTATAAATAAATATATCACTGTGAAAGAAATTTCAATAGTAAATAATTGAAAAATAAATGAGTCAATAAATATATGGATGAATTCTAATGAAAAATATCTGCAAACATGTTATATCAGCTCGTGCATTAGAGAAGTCAACATATATAACATATTACTTGACACATCGAAAAAGCCTTCAATTCTGTTTGACATGACGGCCTTATATGAAATGATTAACCTTCATTTTTCACCAAAATTGTTCGTAGTTTCTTGTCAAATCGTCGTTTAAGATTGCACGTAAGTGATGATGTCTTTAATATTATTCACTTTCCAGGGCCCAGGGCTCAGTCCTTGCCCCGCAAGTTAACGGTGCAAGTATAAGTTGGAAACCCTCGATAAAGTATGTGGGAATCTATTTGAACAACAACCTAACATTTAGTGTTCAACTTCTTCTTCTTCTTTGGGTGGCGCTTCAACCCAATGTGGACCTGGGCTTCACCCAACATGCCTCTCCATCTAGCCCGGTCTTGCGGTAGTTGCTTCCAGCCACGCACGTTCAACTTATTTAGGTCAACTTCAAGATGCGTGAGCCACCGTAGGCGTGGTCTTCCTTTACCGCGTTACTGGACTGGAGAGTTCTCTTTGTCGGCTGATGCAGCTTTCTGACATTTCTGCCAGTCGAGTTCTGAATCTTGCTGCCACGAGAAAATGGTCAGAGTCAAAGTTTGCCCGCCTGAATGAACCCTTTTGAACGCAGGCAGGGAAATAATACAAAAAAACATCATTATAACGAATTTAATTAATTTATCGATAGGCTGGAAAAGGTAAGCCACTTGTACGAAGATAACAATCGATAATCGTTTCCTCCGTCTAAAATCATCTATCCAAACAATTGTGAGGAAGCAATATTAAAAAAAAAACCTCATACAGTAGGGCAATATAATTCGATGTCAAAATAATGTCTAAGGCCATCAAACCGATTCGCCCCGTTTAATAGTAATTTTACTCTGTCGGCATAGCGTTTATTTACCATTTTTCATTTCACCAAAATTAATTTAATTCCCATATTTGCCAGTTTCAATTTAATAACAATCAAATGTCATTCTCAGTTGACTTCTCTGAGTACCCATGGTAGGGGCTTTTTTTTTGTTCCTTTACAGGACTCCATTCCATATGGTTGGATCGCGTTTTAGAGAAATTGTTTCCTGACATGAGATATCAAATTGGCTGACAGTTAAAGGGTTGAAAATGAATTTCACATTTTCATGCAACAAATTGATATCTTATTGTCGAAGGAGAGAACAATAAAACAATTTGCCCGTCTGGCTATGCTTTGTTGGGCTTGGCTGGAAGTAATCGCATTTGCGGCACATTGCATTTAGTACATTGTTCAGCTCACAGAAACACACAGATCCACTGTGACGACGAGAAGTAGACGCAGGGCGGGGGCCCAACCGAGAGAAAGAGAGATAGGTTCACGTTCAATGTTGGCTGGATTACCTTGTAATTGAGGGCACACATCAAATTGAAACATTTCGTGCATTTAAATGGCACATTTGAGCACTGTGCACCTTAACGGCTGAGCACTGAGCATGGTGCACCCAACAATGACATGAATGAAGCATTCAAAGGAATCCACAATCACATGAGTTATGTGATGTGGTCAGCAGTAGGAAGCGACTCCTTAATAATGGGTCAAGAATAAATGAGGATCTCTAATGGGCTACAATGTGTTACTTTAGTTTGGTGTTGGTTTTTTCCTGTGCATGTCTGCCTGATTCGTGTAATTCGGGCAGAAGTTGCATAATCCAGTTTAAATTGGTCAAATTATCGGAAGAAGAGGGAACTTTTGTTTTTTCCGTTTTCTTACCATCCGTGCTGGCGCAAAAGGAAGCGATTATGGTCGGAACAAATTCTTGGTAGCCATATAACCTTTATACATTACGTGTTTCATTTGCTTGTAATGCAAAAAAAATAGCAAAGCAAACAAAAATAATCCTGCGTTCATATTTTGCTTGTAATTTGATTCACTCGCATGAGAATCATATTTGACAATCATTTTTAAAAATGGTGATTACATTTGACTGTGTGCATTTATTTTAACCAATTGAGTTAGATATATATGCACAGAAGTAGATTTGTATATATGAAGCCTTATTAGACCGCTTACGTATATGTTATGCCCAGACACATTGATCTCGACAGTACGAGAACCTATACCAAAGCCTTGCAAACTCTGCTCAACTTCGCGGTCGCCTAAAAAAAACCTGTCCAGGGTACTGTGCGAATATCTATCCAGGGTCCCGGGAAGACTGATCCGATTGCTCCGTACCACGCTATAACAGAAGCAATGCAGAGAGCTGGCAGTTCGGTTCATGGAACCTTTGTCGCATTTTTGTAAGAAGTCGTGTGACTTCCTCAATCTGGAACAGACAAAGTTTATGCGGCGAGCAGATGTAAACACGGAAGGCAGTAGCATCTACCAGTCCGACTTTTAATCCGATGACATGGACATTGTAGTCATCATTTAAAAAAGAGACGAAACTAACTAGTTTCTTGCGCAGATCCTCGCATCGCGGTGGAAGTTCATTCGCTCATTATGTTCAGTCTTTGGAAAAGGTCGAAAAACATGGAGTCCCTACAAAATTTCGTTTAAGAACTAACATCATTTCCATTCCAAATTTGGTCGAAAATTACTCAAGGATCGAGAGAAAAAACAAAAAGCACGTAGGAACTCTGATGGCGAAATTGTACTTTAACACTGAGATAAACGGCTGGATGGAACAGTTGGTTGTGTCAGTGGGGTCCCAGCTGCCAAGCCCAGTGAAAGAAAAAGTCAATATGCTTTTTCTGGTTGTCTGGTGTAATGGCTGTGAGTGTCACAATGGATCGAAGATATTCTAAGTGTGCTTGCAGCACAATAACCTTACCTAAATAATAACACTGAGATGGTCCGAATGTGTTACAAATTAGTATTATTTTATTCAATATATTTATAAACTACTGCACTACCCACCACAAAAACTTAAGGAAGATATAGACACAAGCCAGCATTTGTATCAGAGGAGTCCTTACAGCAACTCAAACTAATGCGCTGGATTTCTCTCGAACCTTATGCCCTTAGATATATTTCGTAAGCAAACAATGCAAAGGTGTGACTAATCCTATGGACAACCTAACATTAGACTACACTTCCCAGTGAACAACTTCGAAAGCCTGATTCCGATCAGAAACCTGTGGCACGGAGGATCGTATCCTTTGGTAACATCAAACATTTTTACACAGATGGTTCCAGGATGGAAGATGGAGTGGGAAGTAGTGTTTTTTTTGTCTTTGGAGGATGGTTTTCTTCCATGGTGCCTGCATCAATGGTTACCAAGAAAAGTTTTGATTCCGGCCAAATGTCATTGATAACCATGGCGTACCTATCCACAATAAAGGATGATTGATTAGCTGCGAGGGCGATACTAATGGTGCGGCACAGTCTGCTGGGTTAAATTCTGATGAGGTCCCTTCGTCTACTGCAGCATTTTCCAAGCGGAAATAATGGCGATTGGGTCCCTGTCTCAGCTAAGATGGAACGATACTAGCCCACAATATCTGCACGAACACGGAGCCAAGCAGCAATTAAGTGCCGGGCATCGCTCTCTATAAACTCTAAAATAGGAATCTCTTAACGAGATTCCAGGTCAACATTCGCCTGTGTTCGATGCAAGGGCAGAGGACGTCCGAAGACTGCAAAGTTGACGAGCTTTCTAACTGCGCCACTACAGCCCATTGATGGAATCTCTCGTAACATAGGTAAACCTTCTTCTATAATCTATATAATGCAATTTTGTTTTGTTCGATCATTTGAATCGATCATTCATATTAGCGTACCATTCGTTTGCATTTTTCGAAATGATCGTAATGGTTTCTCCTCGCCATCTCATCATTCGTTCGATTTGTTATGCAAATGTGTTCTTGCAATTGTATATTCTCTAAGTTTGCTACTTTTTATTTAAGAAGTGAACATTATTTGTGATTATTTGGGGATGGATATAGGCACATATTCCCATCATAATAGTGTTTCCAGCTAGTGTACCAAAACATCGTTCAAGTATCGATCCATTGGTTGGATTGCTTTCGGTAGTATTGAACGAGTACAACATATCGGCCTCTATGCTTGAATGAACTATGCTTGAAACCAAACAAAGCAGCTGCTGATGTTTTGGTAAGGTGCATACACCAACTTGTCTGTAAAATTCGGTTGGATGAAAGTATGTCCAACGGATGGAATCTGAGCATCGTTTGCCCGATCCTAAAGAAAGTAGACCCTCTAAACTGTGCCAAATATAGAGGGATAAGTCTCCTAAATATATCCTACAAGATCTTTTCTGCCGTTCTGTATAAACGCCTGAAACCTGAAACATTCAGGCCATCGAAATCCACTGTTAACCAAATATTTACTCTACGGCAGATCTTGGAAAAGACCCAGGGGTTTCAAGTTGATACCCACCACCTATTCATCAACTTTAAGGCCGCGTATGACAGTATTTATGTAGACGAGTTATACAGCGTCTTGTCTAGTTTTGGCATCCCTGCAAAACTGGTCCGTCTTTGCAGAATGACGATGGAGAATGCCCGATGCTCTGTCAAGGTAGGTAAAGATTGTACCGAGACCTTCACTGTCGGAAAAGGTTTTAGGCAAGGCGACACACTGTCATGAGACTTTTTTGATATTATTCTCGAGAAGATCGTGCGGAATTTAAATGTCAACACCAGAGGCACGATCTTCCACAAATCTGCGCAACTGCTCGCATCTGCCGATGACATTGACATGATTGGAAGAACACAATGAGCTGCCAGAGGGGTGTTTGTGAGCATAGAGAAGGAATCGACAAAGATGGGGCTTGCGGTTAATGAAGGTAAGACGAAGTATATGCTGTCTACCAACACCGACGTCTAGGACAAAACGTCACTAGGCTAGGCTTTGAAGTAAATACAAACAACGACATTACTGCGGAGATAAAACGGAGGATCACGTTTGCCAACCGCTGCATTTTCGCACTCGGTAAGCCACTGAGGAATAAAGTCATCCCTCGAAGAACCAAGATATCCAAAATAAAGATAAGATAAAGTCCTCCGAGTTATCTTCGGTCCCGTATGTACGAATGGTGTTTGGAGGAGGAGACTGAACGACGAGCTGTAAGGGCTGTACAGCGACATCGACCTGGTCAAACGAGTTCGAATTTCTCGTCTCAGATGGCTAGGTCACGTCGAGCCAATGGACACCAATGCTCCGGCCCGGAAGGTCTTCGACTCCAACCCTGAAGGACAACGCGATAAAGGAAGACCACGCATACGCCTACGGGGGCGCACGCAGCAGGAATTCGACCTGAATAAGTTGGGCGTGCGTGGCTGGAAGCAACTAGCACAAGACCGGGATAGATGGAGAGACATGTTGGCCATCCCGGACTGTAATACTAGCCAAAGAAGAAGAAGAATGTGCACAGGTACCATCATTCCCTTTATCCATCTAGGCTATCATTTATCTTCAGAGGCAGTTGTTAATGCCGCGTCACCATTTCTGAGGAGCCACCGTTTCGATGGAAATCAAGCGCATAATGCCGCTGCATTGGCAGCCAGTTCTTATTGTGCGTCCAACTAGTTTTTAAGCATTTTTGTCTAGCATGTAAGTTTATCATGAATAATGGAATAAAAATGAATTTAAACTGAAAATGAAAAAAAAAATGCAGCCAGTTTAAATGCAAGTCCCTTTCTCAGTGGATTAAATGCGGCAGTGAGCAATGTCAAACTGCTGCCGCGGCTGCGGTTGCTTCTGTTGCAATACTTCATCGTCTGCTAATTTCATCTGGAAACAGACATCTGACTGCTGCTACGGCCACAGTGGCAACAGTTCAACTAAACTTCGAAAAGGTTGGTCCAAGCGCCATAGGAACCCACATAGGCGGACTGCGATCCATTGAGATATCTGCCATTGCTCTGTGAGCAAAACGAGATGCTTGCCAGCCTTTATCATGGAAGTGCAGACCACGGACACTGAGGGTGTAGCTGGAAATTATAAACAAAATAGAGTCATTTAGCTTATCTAGAACATTATTAAATTTGTACACATGACTTGATGGCCAAAAGAATTCTTCATGTGACTCGCAACGGATCCAACAGTGAACAGATAAATTTCGAACTACTTCAGCTCTACCACAATAATGTCTCCCATTCCTGCCAAACGTGCACAGCAGCACATACGTGGACTTTTCTCTAAGGTGGTCATATTTCTCCTTTTCCCGGTTTTATTAAAGTACCTCGCATGACTTTCCCGATACAAAACATGAAATGCACATCAAACTAGGCGGAAAAAAAGACACCAAAAACAAAAGCCGTGCATACAAACATGACTATGAGTGTACGTATGTAACGCACACGTATACGCACCAGAAAGGATTATGCTTCAGCAAAGGATTCACCGGATAAGCAAGCAAGCCAAAAGTCTGTGGGATTACCGCCACGTGATTTTGCCGCACAGGTTTCAGAAAAGCATTTTGCAGCCCCACAATATACGTGCTTGGAATTCACACTGCGGTGTGTGTGTGTGCTTGAATACACACCATGTTGCAGGTGAACAACAAGTCCTTTTTTCCACTTGCACCATTTTATAGCCGAACAGGGGTTGCAAGAGTGTTACTTATCATGGGCGTGGCTTGTTTCCTTCCAAACGTCTGCTCCCGGAACAATTTCGTGCCGTAAAAAAGAAAATAACAAAAACAGGGCAATAAGAAGAAAATTTTAAGCGCTGCCATCTTTTTGCCACCACCGCCGCAGCCACTAACAGGACACCACACAACATGCGTTTGAAAACTACGGCCCCGGCAAGGACTCCATGGCGAACACGGCGAAAACGGTAGCAACAACGTGCACACATATGCACACGTACCTAGAACACGGATTGTCATGGACGGAGTAACCGCAACAATGGGTTGGATGGCTGCTTTTCTTGTTTCGTTTTTCCTCTTTATTGTGTTTCGTTGGTGTGCTGAAAGAGGCTTTAAGTGAAAAGTTTCTTATCTCTGCGCAAGGTAATTTACGAATTAAAAACGAAAACGAAGAAGTGAAAAGAAAAAGGTACAAAATGGCATTTAACAGCTCTGCCATTTTAAGCTGTGCTGGCAACCCACCCCATGCGGCAAATTGGTGATTTGCCTCAACGGCAATATGGTTAAAAGCTCATTTATTTAATTCACATTTAATTATTGAACAATTTCTGCCTTTAATATGAACTCTAGTCCGGCACGAATAATTATGGTGGCGAGAGTGGGTTTACGGAAATGTCCGATTTAATCAGCAATTTTGTCCGGCACCCTACAAAGGCGCTGGTGTCTGCCATGAATTTTTGAAATTTATTATGCAAATAGATTGACTTTTAATAAGGGGCTATCGAATCGGGGAGTCAATGAATAAATCAATGATGTATTGTGTCTAATCTTTTCATTTTAATGTTCGGCGTAATTGTGAGGGTGTTCATGGTGGAGAGTAAATAATTAAGTACATAGTTAAGCAGTGAGACACAGGCAAGGTATAATAGTTCTTTTCCCTCCAATAATGGCAGTTGTATGTACATCAGTAGCTACTATGTGACAGAGTTGTAAAAGAAGCAATCTCTGAATTCAAGGAAAAAAATATCTGTTTTGTGATTCAATCAATTGACTTCATTTGGGACTTCTGGACTTCAGCATTGAAATCACCATTCTATTTGAAGTCTTGATTGGATCAGTGCTGACCAGTATTTCATATCATTTGAATGCAAGTCTATTGACTGACAGTGCATTCACTGAAGTCACCTTGAAGTCCTTACCATTCACTTGAAGCTCAACAAGCAACATGCATATGTATGTGTGGCTGGTCTCGCTTTCACATGCATTTCGATCACCAGCTTCATCTCCTAGAAAATATATGACTCTGGATTGCATTCATATAATCGAATTAATAACCTTATTCTGGAAATGCATGCTCTTCTTCTTCTTCTTTGATTGGCGCTACAGTCCGGGGTGGACCTGGGCCTCAACCAACATGCCTCTCCAGCCAGCACGATCTTGCGCCAGCTGCCTCCAGTTGCGCACACCAAGCTTGTTGAGGTCCTTTTCCACTTGTGTGCGCCATCTAGTGCGAGGACGTCCTCTGTTGCGCTGTCCCAATGGCTCTGTGTCGAAGACTCTTCGTGCCGGAGCTGTGGTGTCCATCCGCTCTACATGACCTAGCCATCTTAAGCGTTGGTTCCGAAGACGATGAAGTAGGTGCATGCCGCTGTACAGCCCGTACAGTTCGTGGTTGAACCTTCTCCTCCAAACTCCATCAACGCAAACAGGACCAAAGATCGTAAGCAGAACTTTTCTCTCACAACAACCAAGAGCTTCTTCATTCGCTTTCAATAGCGTCCATGTCTCTGCGCCATAGAGCAGGACTGGGATGATCAGAGTTTTACACAAGATCAATTTGATGTTTCGAGAGATGGCTCTGTTGCTCAATTGCCTCTTGAGCCCAAAGAAAAAGCGATTGGCAAGAGTAATTCTGCGCTTGATCTCGGTACTGGTGTTGTTGTCCCTATTTACTCCGGAGCCTAGGTAGACGAAGTCCTTGACTACCTCAAAGATTCTGCTGCCCAATATGACGCTCTGTCCGAGACGTCGATGTTGTGCGTCCTTCCGTGATGACAGCATGTACTTTGTTTTGCCCTGGTTTACCGCTAGACCCATTTTAGCCGCTTCCGCTTCAATACTAGCAAACGCCTCATTGACGGCTCGCTGTGTTCGTCCAATCACGTCAATGTCGTCCGCGTAAGCAAGCAGTTGAACGGACTTTTGGAAGATCGTGCCTCGGGTGTTTACGTTTGAGTTTCGCACGATCTTCTCAAGTATGATGTTAAAGAAGTCACATGACAGCGTGTCGCCTTGCCTAAAACCTTTTTTGACATTGAAGGTCTCGGTGAGTTCGTTACCGACCTTGATGGAGCAGCGAGAGTTCTCCATCGTCATCCTGCACAACCTGACGAGTTTGGCAGGAATGTCAAAACTAGACATGGCGCTGTATAGCTCGTCTCTATGCACGCTGTCATATGCGGCCTTGAAATCGACAAATAGGTGGTGGGTGTCGATCTGCATCTCTTGAGTCTTTTCCAGGATCTGCCGTAATGTGAAAATTTGATCGATAGTGGACTTTCCTGGCCTGAAACCGCACTGATAAGGACCTATCAGGTTGTTGACAAAGGGTTTCAGGCGTTCACACAGAACGGCAGAGAGTATTTTATAAGCGATGTTAAGGAGGCTGATCCCTCTATAGTTGGCGCAGTCAAAGGGGTCTCCTTTCTTGTGGACCGGACAAACGACGCTGAGATTCCACTCGTCGGGCATGCTCTCCTCTGACCGTATCCTACGGATGAGCTGGTGCATGCGCCCAACCAGATCATTTCCAGCTTTAAACAGTTCCGCGGACAATCCGTCCGCTCCAGCAGCTTTGTTCGACTTTAGTTTCGATATTGCTACCTTGACTTCGTCTAGATCGGGGGGACGGAATTCTCTTCTATCGTCGTCCATTGCGTGGAGTGGAACATTCTGCCTGACAGCTGTATTGGTGTCCTCTTCGCAGTCTGCAAAAGTGATCCTTCCAGATTCTCAGTATCGACTGCGACTCTACTACGAGTTGTCCCTCTTCATTCCGATAGGCTTCTGTCCGATGTACCCCTTGGATTGTCGTTTCACCCGTTGGTAAAACTTTCGGACATTTTTTCCTCCGTACCACCACTCCATTTCCTCGATCGCGCGCTTCTCATACTCCTTCTTTTTCTTTCTGAGAAGCCAGTGCTCTTCGTTTCTCTTCTGTTCGTAGAGCTCACGAACAGCTCTCGTTGTTCGATGCAGCGTTGCCTTGTAGGCCTCCTGCTTTGCTGCATGTACCTGCCTGCACTCGTCGTCAAACCATGGGTTCCTTCTGGGTGGTGTCGTGAAACCCAGCACTTCAGTGGCAGCTTCTTTGATGGCTTTTTGACAACGTTTCCATTCTTCTTCTATTGCATGTGCAGGCAGCGTCGAACTTTCAGAGAGTTTCAGGGAGACTCGGTTGGCAATGTTCCTAGCGGTCGATTGCGATTGTAGCTTTGCGACGTCAAACCGTAGTGTTCTTTCTCGACTCCGTACTTCTCTCGACATCCTCATCCTCAACTTGGCTACAACAAAGAAATGGTCCGAGTCGATGTTGGCTCCTCGGAACGTTCGGACATCGAGAATATTGGAGGAGTGTCTGAGGTCTATCGCAATGTGATCAATCTGGTTGACGGTTGATTGATCAGGGGACTGCTAGGTTCCTTTGTGAATGTTAAGGTACGGAACCGCGTGCTGGCTACAGAAAGATTTCGCCCCGTCACGACGTCCAAAAGCCCAAGTCCTCTGTCGGATGTGTTGTCGTGTAGGCTGTGTTTTCCGACGACTCCAGCAAAGACGCCCTCCTTACCCAGCTTTGCATAGAAATCTCCTAGAACGATCGTAGTGTGTATGGTCTTTGTAGGAGATCATAGAAGTCTTCCTTGCTATCGTCGTCTTTATCCTCCATTGGGGCGTGGGCGCAGATTAGGTTGGTGTCGCCAGTTGCATCCATCTCAACAAACTAAAATCACAACACAATATTACCTGAAAATCCCAACAAGGTCTGAACGAGTCACGCACCAACCGAATCGTTCTACACCACTACCGAAAAATCTAATTGATGGGGAGTACATAGAATATGCACTCATCCCTACCAAAGAAACCCCAGAAAAACGGAGGCAAACAGGCCTAACTACGTGAAATCAGGTTCAAATAAATATTTTTCCCTCACTCCGCTCAACCACCATAGAATCATAGGCACAGTACTTGAAAATGTTTTCAAATTCCTTATTTTTTACAAAGTTACTGTCCAAACAATAACAAACCAGGCAACTCCTAACAATTCATTCAAAGAGCTAAGCCGCTTAATTTTGTCTGCCATACAATTACATACATTTGTGCCTCCCACACACAGGTAGTGTTATTTTGAAGGTACTCCTTCATTGCTTGTCGCATTCTCATACATACGCCCAGTGCCCATGTGTAACACAAAAATTGTCCTTACCCGCGTGGAGCTATTACAGTTCCACAATGGCTCTCGAAACCAAAACCAATCAACCAGAAACGAAAGATCACAGGAAAAAAGAAAAACTCAAATGAACACTGACCACAGTTCGTGATGGGTATCTACAGGTGTATTTTAGTATCCTCGCATCCACCCGTACTACGTTCGTTTTCGCCACACAATCACACCACGGCCACTATTCCTGACGTGATCGCACACATTCTCAGACAGCCATCCTTTTGTGGCTGCTAATAGACCATGGGGGAGTACAAAATGGGGAATAACATTTCCGATTACGGAAAACAGGAAGAACAGAGGACTGGAGCGAAAAAAAAAATTATGGACATTCCGATTGAATTAGACGAAAATTGCTTCCATGAAATGAACCCGTCCGTGTCGAGCAAGGGCGCCCAAACATAGTGTAGCTCTACGCATATGTATGGTATATGTTTGTTCATAGGTTCTATGGCAAGATTGGGATTGAGTTCTAACTTTGGTTATCTATTTTCCCCCATTTTCCTTCTGGTGATGGTTGGTAGCTGTGTTGTACACAGTCACACCCAATTGAAATTAATGACTTTATCGAAAGTTTTAGCTATGCGACCGTACGTACATATGTGTACATAGTGGAGACAAGTAAAATATTAGCGTGTGTCCTTTTAATGATTTTTGTAGACTAACAACGGTGCTAGGTGTAGCCTTAACGATTGCGGAGTACACTTAATTGCTGTATGAAATGTGAGTTGTTGAGAGTTAATAGTGACTGGCTCTTTCTTTGTTTATTACAGGTATGGTTTCAAAATCGACGAGCGAAATGGCGAAAAAAAGAGCATACTAAAAAGGGTCCTGGACGTCCAGCACACAACGCTCATCCTCAGTCTTGTTCAGGGGAGCCTATACCACCAAATGAGCTGAAGGCAAAGGAGAGGTAGGTTTTGTGTACAAGCATTTTTTGTAGACGCATTAGACGAAGGTTAATTTTAGTTCATTAGAAATAAAATAGCGCACATATCCGCCCGCTTTCAAACCCTCGCACAAGCTCTTGGACCTTATTGCAATCACACCACTTAGATCTATTGCTTTCGACGCTTTTGAAAGCTAATCTAGACTTAACACTATAACCTGCAATCCAAGCGTGTCAACTTTATCGGTTACTGTTCTCTTTTATTGAGTTCGGACATAGAGCCACTTCTGTTTAGAAAAAGCTTCTCAAACTTCGCCATTTGGTGTCGGGATAAAACTGCTGGTCCCTTCCACTCGCGAGAGAACGCACGTCAGGAGTGGTTGCTGAGAAGCTAAGAGATGGTCCTTTTTTTGTATTTTTTTTCTTCATTTTATTGTAGTTTTCAATTTATTAACTTTCATGCTGCACAAGAATGTGTATGTGACCTGCCCCATTCTTCAGTGCTGGTTTCAAACGATTGTTTTTTAACTCTTCATTCTTCTTGCGCCTTTCCCTAACCCTTCCATCATAACCGAAAATGTTGAACTTGCTCTCATCTGCGCAAATAACGTCTTCCCACAATGCTTACTTACTTAGTAAGTAATCGGTGACGGTCCTGGGCACGCTCCTTCCAGTCATCAAGGCCAAGCTGTCTTACATCCGCGATGACTTGGTCTCTGTACCGCAGGTTCGGTCTTCCTCTCCTTCTCGAACCAGGAGGCTCGGATTCGACGACCCTCTTCGCTGGGGCGTTGTTGTCCATTCGCTCGTTTAGGCCGAACCAGTGTAGTCGACGGATTTTTGCCTTCCGGACTACATCCACATCCTTGTACAGCTCTTAGAGTTCGCGGTTGTGTCTTCTCCTCCATTCGCCTTCCTCGCAGACGGGACCAAATATCCGGTGTGGGTTTCGAACGGTTCAGACGTTTTTCAACCGAACTGCACCGCACATCGCGTATGTGATAGCGTGGTGCGACACAAACGGATCAATTTTCCCGGGATCCCGAATTCGGCCATCGCTTCGAATAGCTCCTTGCGATGAATGCTGTCGTATGCGGCTTTAAAATCTATAAAATCATGGTGTGTATCGATTTGATCCGAACATGTGGGGCAACGCAACAGAGGACGCCCGCGTTTAGGGTGACGCACCCAAGTGGAGAAGGACCTCAACCAACTTGGTGTGCGAAACTGGAGATAGCTAGCCAGGGATCGCTCTAGTTCGAGAGGCTTGTTGGTTGAGGCCTAGGTCCACCCCGGACTGTAGCGCCAGATATCGATTTAAAACTCGCTGGTCTTCTCCAGGATTTGACTTAGCGTGAATATTTGGTCTATAGTCGATTTGCCGGGTCGGAACCCGCAGTCGTAAGTGCCGATTAGTGCTGTACAAAACGAACGGTTTTAGCCGCTTAAACAGTACGCTGGATAGGATGGTAGTTGTTGCCGGTAGGTAGGTAGGATCGACTTTTTAGTGGATGGGGCTTATGGAGCTGATTTCCAGTCACTTGGCATGCTTTCGTGCTTGCAAATTCGAAAGATGCCACTTTCTTTAAAGAGTTTCGATGGTAAGCCATCTGAAGCTCCCAACGAAATACTAAACCTCCATATAATCCTTACCATTCAAACATAAAAGGCTAATAAGAAATATTTTCGTTTCAGAGCTCGACGGAGGAAGAAAATCGCCAAGGCTATTGAAAGGCAAGCACGCAAGCTAAGAGCCAAGGGCATTACTGTCGATCTTGATGTCCTCAAAACGGAATACATTGCCCAGCATCGTAACAACGGCTCACTGTCGGATTCTGAAATAGACGATGATGATATTCAAATTGATGTTGTGGGCGGTGCCGATAGCGATGATGAACCAGAAGATTTTTCAATGAAAACCACCAACGATGGATACGTAAACAATTACTGTGTAAACAGTCATTGCAGCAGTTTGGCAACTGAAAAAAGTGATACGTCAACGGACGAGAGGATAGCACCTGAAAACATACGATCATATGATAGTGATATGAACGACGATAATAGCAATTTTGTAACAACTGATAGAATCAGTACTCATGGTGAGACTAATAAAGTAAGCACGCGGCATATGAATCCGTTTAGCATAGAATCACTATTATACAACGACACTTGAACTTACTTGAACTTAAACAGCGATCTAGAGCAGAAGGGACAGTAGGTAGTGCTGCGTGTGAAAGTAATGCGATTTTTTTGTTCAGTATTCAACGAAATGTACATATGTTTCTTAAGTTAAGTTGTGAAGTGCAATAAAGATAATTTAAATAAAAAATAGAAGGAAATTATTATTTTTTAACTAGGATCGAAAATAACATCTACGAGGGATCTATGAATCTACTTAATAATGAGACCATGAGGTTTCGTTGCGATATGTTGTGTGAGTTCGACAAAATGTTCATGAGATGAGAAGGCATTACGCGTTGAAGTGATTTAGTTAGGTTAGGATACTTCTCCAAACAACTGAGCGGAGACCATGCCAATATTAAGCCACCACTTTCTATATGTGTGCCTAAATCGGTATGAGGTGTTCGGGTTTTCGGATCTATGGAAATCAGATGCAGCACATGACACTTTAGTCATTCCACAAAGTTGGAGGTCTCAAAGAGTGTATACATCGAAAAATCGGAGACCAAAAAAAATGAAGGAAAGACGGCATAAAAGAAAAAAAGGAACTATGGGGATTTAAAATATGTCAATTTAAATTCTGAATTTCACCATTCTTTCTCTTATTTACTGTCAAGCGACGTTAGTGACAACGCAGCGATGACTACGATATTATCTAAAAGTCTTAAAGTCCTTAAGTAGGACACAGTCATCTGGTGAGACTCTACGTCTTCTTGTGGAAACACACTTACCAGGGTGTACACAAGAACAATCAATCCAAGACTGACATGACCTTAACCGCTCTTACCAGCCTACCAAATGGAATTATCAGCGAGCACAAAATGGAATGTGTCATCCACTCCTTCGATCTGTTTAAGTCCGGCAGTCTACCCATCATACTTTAGAAAAGTAAGGACGTCCCATCCTGGAAGACCTCTGCGCAGACAACCGTCGTCTTAAGTCCATTCAGTCCATCTTGAGCGAAGTTAAAGTAGGCTTCATTCTCATAGCTGGTAAAACCAGAAACTGCATAGCGAAATATTTTAGTTCTATAAAACATCCTAAGGACGTTCGAAAAAATCATCAACGCATACATACGGATTACCCTATAATCTGATGCGATTTCTTGTGCTCTCTACCTTGGAAACGGCACTTCATGATGTAGTCAGTGTCGTGGAGATATCCCCTGATGTCAAGGAAAATACCCACGCCGCCTTCTTAGACCTTGAGGAAGCCTTCAATAATGTAGAAACCGAGTCAAAGGTTGCACTCGAAAAGGTCCAAGTTGAGCAATCCTTGACTTCAGTAATTGTAAGTCTGCTCAGCAAGGGAATCATCAATGCATCCTTAGGCGATTCAAACATTCATGTTTTAGCCTGAAGACTAGCACCACAAGGTGGGTGCTAATCGTAAACGAGATTATCGGGAAACTTAGATTAACGGGAAGCATAGCCCGAAGTACCTTAGGTACATCCTAGGCATGAAACTAAGCTAGAAGCAAAACATTCACGAAAGAAACAGGAAGCGGCATGTGGTTTACACAATAAGATATATGAGAAAAAATAGGGTCCAAGCCACAGAACAATACTGTGGATGTACGCAACTAATTGTAGTTTGGTGGCAAGCCTGTCTAAGCTGCTGCCAAGAATTCAGAGAATAGTGCCTAGGTTTGACCGGAGCAATCTCCTCCACTCCTACAATGAGCCTAGAGATCCATCTTCTTACTGACCTCCATATGCAGACGTCTGCTGCAGAAAGTGCTATTGGGAGTACACAAACCAAAAGCTGGCACGCAAGCCCAAGCGATCATGCAAGCAACTTATACAGATTGCGTATAGAACATACTGTTAGTGACTAATCTCTCCTCTCCTCTCTTCCATATGCATTTCCGTTGTTATCTTCCTACAAGAGAAGAGTGGAACTCAGAAGAAACCATCAATAATTCGAGTTCCATCATTGTTTGCAGAGATAGGTCGAAGATGGACAAATTGCCTGTTTGTCTTGTGGTTCTGTGGACTATCTAATGTCAGAAAGCTGCACCATCTGACAAAGATAAGTTTTGACATTGGACGCCTGAGTACAACGGAGATTGCCAGGGCCTACGAAGAGCAATTAAGTAAGAGACCCTCTAGTATGCCTACGTCAAGCACAAACGCCAACGAGATGTGGTTACATTGCCGCTCTCTCATCAAAGAGGTAGCGGAAACTACCGTAGGCTACCTACTTACCCCCGACAAGAAACCTGTGGTATGATAGGGAGTAGGAGCAGACAAAAAAGTGCAACCAATGAGCCATACCAAAAAGCGCTGCAACGGAAAACAAGAGTAGCGCAAGAGGAATACCGAGCTAGAAGACGGGAAGAGAAAAATCTTCTACGCCTGAAGAAAGTTCAAGCATATCGAAGAGTCTAGGGACAAACAAGACGACGGGCCTTCTATAAAAACGCCAAAAGCCTGGCCCATCCTTTAAAAAGGCACCCAGGCTCATCGAAATTGCGGGGGTAATCAAATTACAGACCCGCAGGGAATAGTAGATGTGCTTAACACGTTCCCTGCCGCGTGTACCAAAAACAGTACACGCTTAGCTTCATTTCTACGCCAACGTGTTTTTTTTTTGTTTTAATATTAATAATCTCGAAAATAATATAAATTCTCTCAAAAACAAAAAAAATAAGAATTTATACAAAATTATTAAAGCGCTTACCGTGTACTGTTTTCGGTACACGCGGCGTAGAAATGACACCTAGTGAAAAACAGCTTGGCAGGGAACGTGTTAAGCAGCAGTGCCAGCAGCTGCTTAGCGAGCTGAGCAGGAGAGAGTGACAGGGAACCAGGAAATCCCAACTCCAATCGACGAAATAGTCCTCCCACCTAGCTTTGAAGAAGTCGGCACAGCCGTCAGAAGACTGAAGAAGAACAAAGCCGCAGGCTCAGATGGCTGCTTTAAAGCTAGTGTCATCTGGAGTATTTGCGAGGACGTAGGCATGCTCGACGACTGGAATATGAGCTCCATATGCCCCATCCACTAAAAAGGCGATTCACCTACATATGAGCAACAACTACAGAGGTATATCCCTGCTCAACGTCACCTACAAGATCCTATCCAGCGTACTGTGTGAACGTCTAAAGCCATTTTTTTGCAGTAACTACAAGATCCTACAAGATGCTATCCAGCATACTGTGTGAACGTCTAAATTTTTTTGCACTAATAGGGGCGCGCGAGTGCTGCTTCTGGCTCTGAAAATTGACTATAGACCAAATATTCACACTAAGGCAAATCCTGGAGAAGACCATCGAGTTTCAAATCGATACTCACCATCTGTTCATCCATTTTAAAGCCGCATACGACAGCATTCATCGCAAGAAGCTATTCGGAGCGATGGCCGAATTTAGGATCCCGGAACAATTGATCCAGTTGTGTCGCACCACGCTAAGACATACGCGATGCGCCGTGCAGTTCGGTTTAAGAACCTCAGAGCCATTTGAAACATGCACCGGATTTCGAAAAGGAGATGCGCTGTCGTTGGATTTCTTCAAATTGGTATTAGAGAAGATAGTTCTGTGGGCTGCTGTACGGAAGTGCATGCACTATCTTCTACAACACAGTCCAGCTGTTGTTGTACGTTGATGACATCGACATTATCGCGCAGTCCCAACGCGCCGTAGTGGAAGCTTTCACGGCAATTGAGGAACAGACGAAACGAGCTGATCTAAGGGTCAACGTGAACATAGCCAAATATCGAGCAAAAAACGATCCGCCGCACACCACCTAGGCCAAAACGTTTAAATCAACACCTACTAGCTGTTTCGAGGTAGTAAAGGAGCTTGTCTACCTCGGGACAAACGTAAACTTCACGAATGACATTGTAGTGGAGATCCGACGTAGAATCGCCCTTCACCACCGATTCTACTTCGATTTGTCAAAATAACTGGGCTCGCAACTAACTTGAAGGACCAAAGTCATGCTCTACAAAACTCTTATTCTGCCAGTCTTACTTTTTGAAGCTGGACGCTAAGCAAAACTGCAGAGCTGATTCTCGGTGACTTCGAAAGAAAATTCTGCGTCGAATATTTGGTCCCGGCGGCGAGGAAGGCGAATCGAGGAAAAGACACAACCGCGAACTCTAAGAACTGTCCAAGGATGTGGATGTAGTTCGGAAGGCAAAAATCCGTCGACTTTACTTACTCGGCCCCATCGAGCGCATGGACACCAATGCTCCAGCTAAGAGGGTCTTCGTATTCGAGCCTCCTGGTTCGAGAAGGAGAGGAAGACCGAACTTCCGGTACAGAGGCCAAGTCATCGCGGATGTAAGACAGATTGGCCTTGATGACTGGAAGCAGCGTGCCCAGGACCGTCACCGATGGAAGTCAGCAATTTCGCAGGCTCGGAACTTTATTTGACTGTCGGCCGGATAAGTAAGCACGTTTGTTTTGTTGGTTCCAAATCACTCACAATCCTTCCATTAAAAAAGTGAAGATAGACAATTTGTCCGCCAATTTCATCCTAACAGAACGCAATCACAAAATGTTTAGTGAGACCTAATAGTGCAAGTCAAATTCTGACTGAATGTCAAAGTAATTGCGTTCAATTAGACATGTCGATGTCCAGCGCCAGATGTTGCCAATGTTCCCATAAAATTCCCAGTGTTCCTCATCCTCGAACTCTACACACGTCCACCACACACCACACTAATGCCTAACCATTCCTTTATGATCTTCTTTGTTTTTGTTGTTTCTACAGTCATGCCGAAACTCCCTTAGGGCCGGCAAAAGACGCACTGAAACGACTCTGGCCTCAGTTTAAGTGTGCAAAGCAATAAAAGAAAACTATACAGTCATCACCTGAAACATCATTATTAGTGTAGTCGGCACTGTTAGCCGGTCCGACACTCTCGCGTTATTTGCACGTTATCGCTGCAAGAACAAGCGTTCTGTCGGATTTAAATTAAATAATTTGCACTGCTGCTGCTGCTGCCTCATTCATGTTGTGCACCAACGACCGACATAAATGCTTGCATTCACATGTTCAGTCTGCGGGCCGTGGCCCAGGCCTTGCCACATCGAATCAATTTGCTCGAGAACGTGCAATAAATCATCGGAAAATCGGGCGGGTGTAGGAGATGAATGCAACGGCATTCGTGTGATCCGACACCCATAACACTTTGCCGAAGCTATGGGTGCGACGACGAAGACGGAGATGAATCTATTACGCAAGTAAGAACCATTGGTTTGGTGTTAGAAAGGCGGTTCACCGGACGGCCAGAAGTAACTAATACGCCGCGTCGCGCCACGCCGCGCCGTAGCCATCGTTGCAACGAAAATCATAAACGACCCTATGCTTCAACCCCTTGAGCTAGTATGAGATACGCGAAATATATCCAATCCACAGATGTGCACTCTTCTTCTTCCAGCGACTACATCATTACCGCGTGGACTGGAGATGGTTTTCGTTCTTGGGGAGATGCGATGGCTGTGCGCTGCGAAGTCCTTAAGGCCAAACTAAGCGGATTTTGTGGAAATGAGTTGTGAGGTTGAGAATTGGATGCATCCTCCTCGCATTGATGAACAACACACACAATTCGGAAAGATTAATTAAAAGCATTTAGTGCTGAGGCTCGGCGAACAGGTACATCCCTAGCACACTCGCACGTACGTGGAGACGTGCATTAGAAGATAGTGTTCTTGGTGTAGTTCTTGCGCAGCGCTGTGAGTAATGTTCTCTGCAATCCGTCATGCAGGTGCGAATAATTCATTAATTTTCCTCTTAGGTCAGGTAGATACGTTTATTTCTGGGTGATTCGGTACGTTGAGTAAATGCTTTGTTCGTCAAACTCCTCTCAAAGGAACGCTGTCTGAGTGGCCACGTTCGACTGTGCCTGAGTTTAATAAATTAATTTTTTGACATCCCAATTCCGAACACCTTAATTATAATGGCGCTTCACGTGGAAGGCGCATTGAGTTGTCAATGCCAAGAATTAATGATCCTTAGTTTTACTTACGTGAACTTGACTTGCCGGTCGAGGGACGTGTACTATTGGAATGGGAATATTTTTAAATGTTCCTGTGAAGAGGGCGGTTCCGTTCTCGCTTTGTCGGCAAAATTCACCAACTAGACCTCATTTGAAAGACATTAGTGAATGTGCATAAATGAGGGGTATTAATAACAACCAGTGAATTGTGGAGGATGCAGAATGAAATGGTTGCTTTTAGAAACATCGTAATACAGACTGTGAGAACTTAATTCATACATTCAACGTTCACGTGTTGTATTGGACTACCAGTTACTAAGAACTATTTTCCTCAGCTTAGCCATCGGATGGTAGTAGATGGTTGAGGCGACTTCTTAAACTGTACGGATCGCAGGCAGCATTCGTGCAAGCGTAGGTTCGATTCACTCATGAGCACGCAAAAACACACTTTGTTGCTGTTTTGAAAACATTAGTTTCGGTTTCATTTTGTAAATGTGCACAATGGTAGCCCGTGGCGTTGACGACAAACTGAACGTCATAGGTTCGATTCCTGCTCTGTGCGACACAAGTAATTTTCACGGCCTCACCTCTTTCGAGTCATTGACAGCGTTTAAAGAGGCATCTGTCTAGAAAAAAGCTTCTCAAACTTGGCCGTTCGGAGTCGGCATAAAAATGTAGATCCTTTCCACTCGTGAGAGAACAATACCACGTACAACACTAGAGGTTGCTGAGAAGCTAGACCCTAGCTAGGCTCTCTATGGGCTGTAGCGCCACCCATATTATTTTTATCATGTCAATTATGGAATCCGGCGGATCGACTGCGGGAAAATTTTCGCATCTGCATATTTTCCTATTATAGAAAACGCAAAACAGAAAGTGAGAAAGGAAAGAACAACTGAAACAACTGTCAACCGTACTGGTCCGATATCCATTCTCATTCAGGAATCTTAAACATGCTGCGAACTTATGTTCCGGAAACAAGGATTTGGATCTTAAGGTGGCAGTAGTTTCGTCACTATATTATATCTTAATCCTGCTTTAGTCAGCCTAAATCATTTTACAAATCTGAAAGAAGTGTGCATGAATGAAGGTTGATTACAAAAGAACTTCTTCTACTTCGCTTGAATATCCTTCGCCCTACTTCTAATTTTATAACGAATAACTTGGGGATAATTTTCTTGCTCTTCTGAATCCATATAAAGGCCACTTGACTCCATAATATATATTTAATTCGCTCCGTAAATAAATATTCTTCGGAAGAATTGAATCAAAAAAATCGAAATTGACAGCAAACAGCTGATTAGAGAAGGGTTGTTTTGAGGACCGATAATGTAGTTCATCCGACGGATTCCATAATCGGTATTAGTAAAAATATACCATAAACACTGACAAGTCAGAAAAGGTCTGGCCAGACCTACTAACTGACAGAATTGTTAAGAACCCACTTATACATTGCTTACGTTGGATATGTGCGGAATACAACGACCAACGCTTAAGGCCAAATCGAGCGCATTAGATTTTCATTTTTAAATTACAAAGAAAACTTTGAAAAACTTGGTTAAACCAAACTAACAAATCCTAAAACTAACTTAAACTACATGAGCCTTATAACTAACTTAACCTAATATAAACCTTAAACTAACTTAACTATGTCCGTTGGGATAGACGCGTGGAGGAATAAAGCCGATGAGTAGCACTCTTTCATGGTACATTGTAGTTGAGTAATAAGCCCCAAAGATTAAGCTGTTGGAAGAAGTCATAGCTCTATCCTGTTCAAGTTTGCCTCGTTGTGCAGGACCTCTTTGGGATACAGACGGACACATGTCCGAATACATTGTCTCTCGAACAACCTCGTCTTTTCCATCTGGGAAGCGCTGACATTGAACCACAGTGGACAACCGAATACCATAAGTGGTCGTATGAGGGCCATGTAGCAAATTACCTTCACCCTGGTATCAAGTTGGCTTCTAAAACTCAACCTTCTTGCTGTAGCAAGGCTCTTGTCAGAGCAATATCTAACATATATGTTTGTCAAAATACAGATATTGATCCAGCCAAATGCCGAGATCTCTTACCACACTTTTCACAGCTAACGGTCGTCCCTGCGCGTTTCCCGCATTGTCATGTACAACAGGGTCCTGAAAAGGACAGTTTCACACTTCTGGAAATTGATAACCAATAAATTTATTACATCGACCTTGACATTAGTTCTGTATGGTACTAGCTCGTCGGCGTACGCGGCTTGGAAACTAAAATATAATATATAAGTAATATATATTTATTTTTCTTTATTTAAAGACTGACCGTTTGAACGCACGATATGGGTATTGAAAATGGCTTTTCGACTTGATATCTTTTTATTCGGATTCGTAACGACCGATGAATACTAAAGACAAAGGGTTATCGAATTTCTGCATGCCACAATTACAATACAACTTCATTTTCACTCTTTGAAGAATGGTTATACCTCAATGATTATGGCCATTTGAAGAAGTCATCATTATTTCTTCTCCTTCCTCTTTGTATGGCGTAATGTCGGGTTGAACCTTCTTGAAATCAAAGATGTGCAAGAGTAGTTCTGAGCTCGATCTTGGTACTGATGTTATTGTCCCTGTTTACTTCAGAGCCAAGAAAGACAAAGTCCTTGACTACCTCAAAGTTTCTGCTGCCCATTATGATGCTCTGGCCGACACGTCGATGTTGTGTGTCCTTTCGTGATGACAGAATGTACTTTGTTTTGCCCTAGTTTACAGCTAGACTCATACGACATAAAACCTTTTTTGACATTGAAGCTCTCGGTAACGAAATTGATGAAGCAGCGAGAGTTATCCATTGTCATCCTATATACAACCTGATGAGTTTGGATAGCTGGTTTAGATAGCTTGTCTCTATGCACGTTTGCTTTGCACATGAGCCCTTGAAATCGACGCATAGGTGGTGAGTGTCGATCTGCATCTGTTGGGTTTTATCAGGAGCTGCCATAGTGTAAAGATTTGGTCGATGGTGGACTTTCCCGGGCTGTAACCGCACTGATAAGGACCAATCAGATTGTTGACAAATGACTTCAGGTGCTCACACAAGACGGCAGAGACGATCTTGTATGCGATGTTGAGGAGGCTGATCTCTCTATTGTTGGTGCAGTCAAAGGGGTCTTCTTTTTGTCAGTATTTCTTCTTCTTTTAGCAAAGCCTATAACTTCCTGACTTCAGTAAAAATAAAAGAGATTGTATCACCACAACTGAATCACAAATTATCAGCAAGGATCATAAGGCGACGTCTTCTTAAAATAATCTGCGTCGGTACATTGCACATACAAACCACTTATGTCAAGAAAAAATAATGGTTTGCAATTTTAGAAAAAATGCCTTAGAGTGACGAATCGAAGTTGGCCCGGATAGTAAAGTTAATTGGACCCGCAGTATACGGTCAAAATCCTCAAGCATGGATAAGATAACAATGGTTTGGGTTGAATTTTCTTGGCGCTGTCTTGGGTCCTTGGTCATGTCTTAACTAACATAATGGAACCGTATTCGTTCGCACACATGCCCATTATTTACATTATCCAGCAGGATAACGATCCCAAACACACTTCGCGGGTAGTTAAGCAGCGGTTCATCGATACGAAAACGAATCGTGTGGACAACATTAAGGACAACATAGAACCGGCAAGATCTTTAGTAGAGAGTATGCAGAAATGATGTGATACTGTTATTAAAAATAAAGGATTCCCCACAAAATATTATATAATCTTATGAACTAATTTTAAGTAAAAAGAAGTAAGTTATTTTAAGAGAAAAAAATGAACTCTATAGATCACTAAGACCCGCAACCAAACTGAATATACGGTTTTGAAAACGGCTGTACATTGTTAAGCAATCATCGTTTGTAATTATGTGGCCACCACTGCACATTTTTGTAATGACACGCATTCGGTGTATGTAGAGACGAACGGACTTTGGTTATTCAAAAGTATTGAGTTTCTACATATCATTGTTTTGATTTGGAATTAAGAAAGGTGAGGAAGTCAATAAATGTCCTTAAGTAACCTACATTTACGGACAAGATACCATAATTTATATTACCTAACATAAACGACAATCACTATGGTTCTGCGAGCTTCTGCTACAAAGAAGCCCCACTGGATTTTCAAACCAAAAATCTCTGTTGGTATATTATTATGTCTGTGTTATGTATCCACACATATACTTTAAAGGGGTCTGCCGGTGAATCTCATAAAATAGATTAAACATTCTTTGACAAAACGACACAGGCTACAAGCCACTACAACAGTCTTAAGGTAACAAGTTTGTAAATAAGAACGCACGAGAGGCTACTCTGTCAATTCATTTCATTCAGAAAACTTATCAATAATCCCCTCAAAATTTAGAGTACCTCTAAAATTGCTTAAGGACACTCATTCTAGCTCGTATTTTTTAAACAAGGGAAACCACATAATTCACCATTTAATTGGATTTCCTTTGCGATCAGACACGCCGTGCGTCAGCCAATAAGCCTTTGCGCACAGATTCCATACCATGTGTCCTGCCTGATTGAAAATCACATAATTCGTTGTTATTGTTTTCTTTTGTGTATTTGCGGCCCTCTCTTTTGACACCTTCAACGGATTCCTTTCTCACTATTACAGGACAGCTGAATTAAAAAGCGACGGGGATCACACCCAACCTGGCTCGAGGCTCCCGTTTTCCTCGCCCTTTTCCCTTTAATTCATTTAATCGTCACGTTGTCTTTTCCTTACCTGTTCCATTCTCCATTTCCCTCGTTCTCACCTCACCCTGTGTTTATGCAGGCTCAAGCCATCGGAACATCATTATTATTTATGAAGAGTGAACCAGCCACATGCTGAGTTCGCTTTCATAATCGGAATTTGTTAGGCAATGTGTTCGGCTGCCCCTGCGCTCTGTGAATGCATACTTTTCTCTCTCTCTCTGGTTCTGGTTCTGGTTCGTCGGAGCAACAGATACAATACTTGGATCAATTCGATTGTTCCCTTTATGCCATTGTATTGGTGGTGTTGTGTGAAGAACTCGAGAAATTTGTTATTTGTAGTGTTGTATTTAATGTTTTACAAGTGATTTGACAGTTTTGCTTTTCACATCGAAACCTCCGTCTCGCACTGAACGATATGTTAATTTAAAATCGGACAGGACGGTGATCATTAAGTTTGTTTGAAGTTTTAAACGAAATTCACCTCTTTCGATTCGGTGATGATAGATGTAAATCAACAGCTCTCCAAGGCAATTTAATTAAAAATGTGTTTCTTTTGATTCAGTCAAATTGAATACGTCGGCTTGTTAACAGTCATTTATCATCTGGTTATCAGTATCCAATATCATCGTCGACGGCGTTCATGTATTCCCTTATCGACATCAATGGACGGTGAAAAATGTACTTATAGGATGCATTCGAACGTGTGTCTGCATGGGAGCAGAGCCATTTCTAATTTGGACGTTAGTTTTGAGAAATTGATTTATTTTTGGTGGGATGTACTAGAAGTTTAATCAATGTACAACTGTGTTCAAAATAATAGGAGCGCGACGTTGAAATCGATATAAATCCTTCCCTGGCAGAAACTTCTTCGCGTAGACTGTAAACCTTTTGGGTAAATATTCTTACTGTGCTTTGCAAGCAAAATCAGTAAGACCTTGCACATCTGCGCCTAAGTGGTCGAGGATTTTATTCAATGAAGTGACTGCGAACGGAAGAGGAGGAGTATTTTGCAGAAAAGAGTTTAACTTCAGTCTACTGGGTCAAAAAGTAAAACAACTTTCGTCTTTATAATATTATTTTAGATTTATTCTAGATTCTTTGCAAAAGTTTTTGTTTAAAAATTGATCGTAGTGAGCCGTGGAAAACACACAAATTCAGACAAGCGAGAGCACAGCCCCAAGTTGCTTGAAGCGGGAAAATCTTATAAGGAAATTCAGGAATCACGTGGATGTGGTGTCTCGGCAATTGCCTATGGGTGTACCAGTATGAAGTGAGCGTCAAGATACAAATGTCTCGATAGGGAACATTTGTTGTGAACGAGCCCTTATTTTTTTGTTTGTTTGCTATGAGTCATTGAGTCATTGAACAGACAAAATCAGACAAAAATGTCGAATTTTGTACCAGAAAGTGATGACTTAGGTTAGGTTAGGTAGTAGCGGCTGACTGCTGCAGAGCAGTCACACTTAGGCCAGAGTAGACCCATTGTGATGCCACGCGGTTTGGCTTCTCCTAACGCTGGAACCAGTTGGTGCTGCTGATGAACCGATTTAGTTGGCCAATGCTGGCACTTTTTAGCTCGTTACGGCCGCTGAAGTAGTACGCTCCTAGGTGTAGGAACCTACGACTGGCAAGAGCATTGCAAGAAAGAGAAGGTGATGATTATTTTCTTTCTCCTCTTCATCCATGTAGCTTCTGCAAAAATCATTATATGGGGCACCCATCCTGCGAGCAAGAGTGCCAATTACACAGTGCCCGGTTATGACTCCAATGAGGGTCCTTAATGAGGGCTTGCTGAGTCCAAGTAGACTGAGTGACCGTTTTAGGTTAAGTGATGGCCAGATTTCTTTTGTTTTAAGGCAGGCCTTCTAGAAATTTGTCATTAGTGGTTTTTGTTGTAAGAAGATGGTAAGCTGTAGCGATCGGCATGGAAGGCGGTACCCCTGCTATCGATTGGGATGAAGTTGTACCACACCTGGCGAGTTCATCGGCTTTGCAGTTTCCTGGTATGTCACAGTGTCCCGGCACCCATATGAGGTGAATGTTAAAATGCTCGGCCATCTCGTTAAGAGACAGCCTGCAATTAAGGAATGTTTTAGAGTACAACATGACATTGTCCGGGGATTTTATGGCGGCCTGACTATCGGAACAGATGGTGATATCCCTTTTTGATATCACATTGTTTTTAAGCCAAGACAGCGCCTCTTTAATCGCAATGGTTTCCGCCTGAAATGTCTTTGATCCATCTGTGAAAATGCGCAGAGGATCTTTTAGCGTTTGCCTGCCAGACATCCAGTCCGATGTGGACGGATCTGAATGGCCTGGGGTAGTAGGCGGGCGGTATCGCTAGGTAGGAAATTGAATTCCTTGAGAATGGTCGACTGGCCAGTGTTGAGTTCGGACCACAATCGAAGTGTTTTGAGTCTCAAGGCTGTGCTTGCTGCTGCTTGTTTCCCGAATATTGCCAGTGGTGGAAGATGGAGGAGAATATTCAGTGCATCTGACGGAGTACTTCTCAGTGCCACGCTGATGTACAAGCAGGCCAGTCTTTGTACTCGGTTGAGTGCATTGCAGTTTATAGCCTTGTTTAGTGCTGTCCACCAAACTGAGACACCATACAGAAGTTTTATTTTTATAATTATTTGCTAAGATATTTCATTGTTACTTATTGAATTCAATTATTTATTTATAATTGATTGTTTTTTAAATTTTATACATGCCTTATGTGCCCACAAAGCACACACCCACATACAAAACTGTGATATTTTTGAAGAAGGTTTTTAATTAGCTTTTCCTTCGTCTCCTTTCTTTTGTAAAATTGATTTTGTGCTCGCGTTTCCATTTTTCATAAGTAAGGTTAACAATAACCATATCTATGCACATCTAAATTTTAAAAAAATGTACATTGTTGCCAATAAATAAACACAAATACAAAAATATTATTTTGAACAATAATAATAATAGCTTGAAATACTCTTCAATTTTGTTTGTATCTAGTTATTAAGTTACATTTAAGTTCTATCTATTGAATGTTGTCAAATTATACCCACTACCCACAAAATTCCAAAAATCGCTTTAAGAATTCGTAAAAATCTCCCTTTTTACATTTACATGAGATATCGCTCCTTTTATTTTGAACTCAGCTGTAGCTGAAAATAAAACACTAATTATTGATACATTTTATACATTTTATTCAAAGTATTGGCCATAGTTTTCTACATATTTTGACTACCTTTCTGGCAATTATTCACAAATTGCCAAGAAACATTCACAAAATTTTTCGTCCTTTAAAGCAAACCAAACAGACACCCAATTTTCGACTTCTTCGTAGTAATCGAAGTGCTGCTCAGCCAATGTGTGTCCCATCGATGAAAACAAATGGTAGTCGGAAGGAGCCAAGTCTGGTGAATACGTCGGATGGGGTAGCTGCTTCCAGCCAAGTGATTTGATTGTATCCTGAACCGGTTTTGCTTTGTGTGTAGGTGCATTGTTATGGAGCACAATTACCTTGCCGTGTCTTCTGTCCAATTCTGGTCGTTTCTCGATCAATGCATGGTTCAAATTGATCATTTGTTGTCGGTAGCGATCAGTATTAACGGTTTCACCAGGTTGTAGGGACTCGTGGTACACCACACCTTTCTGGTCCCACCAAACACACAGCATTGTCTTCCTGCCGAATCGATCTGGTTTTGCAGTCGATGTTGATGGTTGTCTCGGATTTTTTCCGTTTAGGATTCTTAAAATAAATCCCATTTTCATCGCCAGTAACTATCCGATGCAAAACCGTGTCTTTGAAGCAAAATTTCACAGGTGCTTTTTCGGTTTTCCACTTGTCTTTCATTCAATTCATGTGGCACCCATTTTTCACACTTTTGGATCTTTCCCATAGCTTTTAAACGGTCAGAAATTGTTTGTTGTGCAACATTTAACATTGCTGCCATTTGCTTTTGACTCAAAAATGTGTCATCTCCATCCAATATCGTTTGCAATTCGGTGTCTTCAAACTTTTTTGGTGGTCTTCCACGTTCTTCATTTCTCAGATCAAAATCATTATTTCTGAACCGTTGAAACCATCTGTTGCATGTTGCTTCTGATAGAGCATGATCACCATATGCCTCGACAAGCATTCGATGCGACTCTGCAGCACTATTCTTCAAATGAAAACAAGAAATTAATGCTTTCCGCAAATCATCACTTTCTGGTACAAAATTCAACGTTTTTAACACGATGAAAAAATATGATTTTGTCTGTTCAATGACTTGATGTATACTAAATATTTTTCAAAGATGTCATAGCAAACAAACAAAAAAAAAATAAGGGCTCGTTCACAACAAATGTTCCCTATCGACACATTTGTATCCTGACGCTCACTTCATTCACTTCATACCGGTATACCTGGCAGAGTGCACGCAAAACTTGCTTCTATGCTTGCTTTGCTTCAATTGAGACTATAACGAAAGTGACCAAAACTTCATTCGCATAGCAAATCTCTGTGGCGTCCTTGAGGCAGCAAAAAATATATAACATTGTCTAGTCCTTTCACTTTCAACATTTAATACCCATGGATGACACGTGACTTAGTCGCCAAATGTAGAAAAAGGGATGATTTGTATAAAGATGGAAAAATAATGGATTGTGCAGGACCTATGAATTAGAATATAAGACTTTTCGCAACAAACTAAACAAGCACATAACAATGCAAAAAGGCATTTTTTACAAAACCAAGTTCAACCAGGTAAAATCAGATCCACGAAAGACATGGAGCCTAATAAACGAGATAATGGGAAGGAAAAAGCCTAGTGTTGATGAAACAATAATAAAACATTTTAGTGGGCAAATGTGTGTGAATAATCTCGCTAGCGAATGCGCAAACAACTTTTGTGAACAGATTGTAAACTTAGTGCACCATTGTGACTCGATTACATCGTTTCCAGTTAATAGATCAATAGATAGATCAATCTTTATTCAAGGAACAAAAGTACTCGAAATGACAAAAATAATTGGTCTGCTTGGCGAAAATAAGTCGCCTGGCATTGATGGAATTCGAGCTGTGGACATATAAACTCACGTTGAATTTTCGCATCTATCTTATGCAAATTTGTTAATTGGAGAAGGATTCCTGAGATCCTAAAAACTGCGGTTGTCAAGCCAATATACAAAGGAGGTACAAAAACTCAACTTGAAAATTAAACTATTAGGGGAGTTCGCAAACTACGTCAACGAAAGTCTGAACAAAAGCTATCACGTTCTGGTCCTATTTATGGACTTTAGTAAAGCTTTCGACACCCTTAATCATTCAAAACTAATAGATGCTCTGGAACGTATTGGTATACGAGGAGTAATGGCTGATTGGTTAAAGGAATACCTGCACAACCGATTTTACTGCGTCAGGATCAGCAATACCTACAGCCAAAGAGAACATGCACAATACGGAGTCCCACAAGGATCGAAATTGGGCCCACTCCTATTCATATTATACTAAAATGAGCTTCTTCGCATATTCAAGCTTGCCAAACCCTTTGCTTATGCCGACGATACGGCAGTAGTGGTATGCCATAGAAACTTGCAGACGGCAACAACAATAATACGGGAGGAATTTGATGATGCAGTAAAATGGTGTCATGATAATGGGTTAGTAATTAACGCCTCGAAAACAAAAATGATGCACATCAGAAACCCGCAATTCAAGGCTTCTTCTTCTTCTTCTTCTTGTGGCGCTACAGACCAAGGTGAACCTGGGCCTCGGTCAACAATCCTCTCCAGCTGGCACGTTCTTTAGCCAGCTGCCTCCAATTTCGCACTCCAAGTTGGTTGAGGTCTTTTTCCACTTGAGTGCGCCATCGGGTTCGTGGTCGTCCTCTATTGCGTTGTCCCACTGGCTCGGAGTCGAAGACTCTTCGGGCTGGAGCAGTGTTGTCCATGCGCTCTACATGGCCTAGCCATCTTAGGCGTTGAATCCGTAGACGCCTGACTAGACTCATGTCGCTGTACAGCCCGTACAGTTTGTGGTTGAATCTCCTTCTCCAAGAACATTCAACGCAACTGGACCGAAGATTGAACGCAGAACTTTTCTCTCGAAGAGACCAAGTGTGTCTTCATCCGCTCTTGAGATAGTCCAAGCTTCCGCGCCATACAGCAGGACAGGGATGATCAAGGTCTTATATAAGGTGAACTTGGTCTTTCGAGAGAGGGCTCGACTACTCAATTACCTCTTGAGCCCAAAGAAACAGCGGTTGGCAAGAGTTATTCTGCGTTTAATCTCAGTACTGATGTTGTTCGCACTATTTACTTGGGAGCCGAGGTAGACGAAGTCCTTCACTACCTCGAAGTTGTAGCTGCCTATGGTGACGTTCTGACCGAGTCGTCGATGTTGTGTGTCCTTTCTTGATGACAGCATATACTTTGTTTTGCCCTCATTCACCGCTAAACTCATTTTTGCCGCCTCCGTCTCAATACAAGCAAACGCCTTATTGACGGCTCGCTGAGTTCGGCTAATCACGTCAATATCGTCCGCGTATGCTAGCAGTTGAACGGACTTCTGGCAGAGAAGGCTACCGAACAGCAAATATACTGTAGGAATAAGTCCTGTCGTAACTCTACTAGCTGTCCTATAGATATAGTAGAAAGTTACAAGTATCTAGGAGTAACAATTGACAGTAATTTCTTATGGGACACGCATATTGATCAATTACGTTCGAGTATTAAAGGGGCACTATGCGCACTAACTCATCTGCAGTACCAAGAAACAACATCAGTGCTAAGGAATGTGTACTTTTCGCTAGTGGAATCTAAACTGAGATATGGAATACTTGCCTGGGGTAATGCATCAGCCACACATATAAAAAAGTTACAAAAACTGCAAAATGTTGCACTGGAAAAAATAAATGTACCTTCTCATCGAAATTTTGCTGAGCGAGAAAGTTTTAATGTTCTTCAAGTGGAAGACATCTATAAAATGACGCTGATATTAGAATACCACGACGATCGACAATTCATCACACCAATTAACCATGGGATACATACGAGAAGACGTGCACAAGGAATGCTCCAAGCACCCTGGTTTTACAACAACTATGGGAGAAGACAGTTGAAATGCAGTGTTCCTGAAGCTCTCAGAAAAGCCAGTAAGCCTTCGCGGAAATTTTTTTACCAATGTTAATTTGAATTGAAAATAAAAAGAAATTGAAATTGGAAAAAAAAAAAAAAGGATATCCAATTTCTAACGCCGCACGCAGATTTTTGTGCCGCACTGTCTGTGTCTAAACGTCTCGTACCACATGCCTTTAATATGCCATACACCCATCAGTATCTATTGTATCCTCATACAAGAATAAATAAACACACACTAATATCTACGAGTTCCATCTAACAAAACACAACTCTACGGAAATCTGTTAAAACATGAGCAAAATTGATTCGAAGTGATCATGTTAATGTTATCGTCTCAGCAAACCTGCTTACTACGCAACGAGGTAATCCCAGTTATCATACGTGCTTAAGAATGTCAGCATCGGTGAACACTTTGCAAGGTATTTATCGATATTACCGGAGTATTTTATATCACCCGATCAGTAGTTTCATGCAGCTGACTTTAAGTGCATACTTGTTCAGTCATCAAATAAACCAGACGCGCATAAATAGCCTGGTTTTTCAGGTAGTTATTAAATTTACGTCTCACTGTGCGCATGAATGGCCAATACGAAGAGTTGGCTGTCTGTGACACTTGCACAAGGAAGGGAAATCATCGAAGTAGGAACGAGAATTTCGTAGAGGTAAAGTTATGCACTTAATTCGTTGGAATTTTTGGTGGATTTCAGATGAAAGTAGAGCTGTAAGTGAGGCTTAACCATTTGAATTGGACTCAATACAATTTCTAGTTATTCCTGTAGAAAGCGGGTGGGGTGGGCGCAAAGAAGATGCAAAAAAATGAAACACTTGATTGACAGGCGGTGTTATCTTTATTTCGCAACAAAGAGAAGAAGAGTTAAAATTGCATTCTGCTTGTATTTATAGAAAAGCGAGAATTCGGCCGATAACCTGATCATATGGTCATTTTTGTCAACAGAGGTCACTGACTGAATGATCAAAAGCTTCAGTTCTGCACAGGGTGCTTTTTAACATTTCTTATGAATTAATATGTTCTTTTTTACTTTCGCCTACATTCCTGTTATTCGAGTTAAACACTAGAGTTTATCAAATATTTGAATTCTGTACTCTTCACATCACAATTCAACGACAATCAAAGCTAAAGAGGCTGCGCTAATGTTTGTGACTTACACTCGGCATAGGAGACTCAAGTTCATTCATATTATGGTTGAACTTGAAGACATCTGTTCGTTTTTCGAAAAAATTTCCAAGGACCTGTACTGGATATTGTGACGATTTACTTAGAACATGTCTTGGCTCAAATGGAATGTTATGTGGATCAGCGATATTAGTAAAGGTGTGCTGGCCCGTGGCGTTGTGCGTGCCTCGGCCCCAATCTCTACGTCGTAGATTCGATTCCAGCTCTGAGCGACAAATATAATTTTCACGACCCCACCTCTTTCGAGTCACTAACAATACTCAAAGAGTATTTACTGCCTAGAAAAAGCTTCTCCAACTTGGCCGTTCGGAGTTCGCATAAAAGTGTAGGTTCCTTTCACTCGTGAGAGAACAATAGCACGCACAACACGAGTGGTTGCTGAGAAGCTAGACTCTGGACCTCTACGGGCTGTAGCGCCACCCATATTATTACTATGATATTAGTAAGGGATTGCGTTGATCCCTCTCAACTTAAGACTTGTAGCAAATAGTCGTTCATCGCTTGAAGAGATGGATATCTTCAACAGTAACTGCTCAAACTAAGACGAAATTGTAGGATGGTATGTAATACCTGCCAAATCACCAAAGACGCATCTGACGGAAACTCCATCCCGACGTTGGCTTAAGACAGAAACTAAAGGTTTGCAAGCTATTTGGGTGTTCTTCAAACTCTAGCTAAAACCCTGCTCGATTTACATATCGACATGGCAACCTCCTGTAACTCCACCACAAGTTGCACGAACCTTAAGTCGTTGCCACAAACAGTCTGTTTGATAAGATCGTATGCGACAGAAATTGAATAAGAACTTATTATAATAAAAATAAATCAATTGTACTGGTTTCTTTTTTTTAGTTGCTTGAATGCTTTTCGATTAATTGTTGTCCACTCTCCTCCATTATCAATAATTGCTTGGGGTCTTCGAGGCATATGGGCATATAGCATATTCTTGAGGCAAAGATCTCCATAAAACTCGTATTTTTCGTGATAATTGTTTGAACGTCGAGATCCTCTTTCTTTGAAGCTTTGGATTCATGAATGCCCAAACATTTTCAAAGGGGCTTGCATCCGGCGAGTGTCACGGCCAATCTAAAGCATCGACGTCATTTTCCTGATTCCACACACTGATGTCTCGGGTCATTAGCTTCTTGCAGTAACCAATCCTCACCTCTGGGCTGGATGGCAATAAAGCCTTCTTATAAATTTTAGTCATGTTGGGTGCGCTTAAGTTATTTGTAAACATGAACATATTGCCAAATCTTTGTTTTGAAAAGCATCCCCAAACGAGTACCTTTGCCGGGTGCTTGAAGGTCCGCTGGATTAATTTATGGGATTGTGCACACCAGGTATGAGTTATAGGCGACCATGCCCAAAAAACAAGCTTCATCCGAAAAAACAACCTTGTTCCAATCTCTGTCTAAATTCTCCTCCAACTGAGTTGTTTTCAAATAAAATAAGATAAAATGAATTTTCAAATACTTCTGTATCTGACATGAACACATTTCTGTCGGTATCTCACGAATAAATGCTTCAATATTGTCCTCCAATGCGTCAATTGAAGCGGGCTTGTCTGTATAGACATGAGCTTTAACATAGCCCCACAAAAAATAGTCTAATGGCGTTAAATCGCACGATCTGGGCGGCCAATTGTCCCGAAAGTGAAATAAAATGTTCACCGAACTCGCCTCTCAATAAGTCTATTGTTGCGCGTGCTGTGTGGCATGTGGCACCGTCTTGTTGGAAACCACATGTCATGCAAGTCAAGCTCTTGTATTTTGGCCAAACAAAGATGGATATCATCTCACGGTAGAGCTCATCTTTGAAGAAGTACGGTCCAATGATGCCATCAGCCCATAAACCGCACCAAACTGTGACTTCTGGCTGATATTCACTCCAAAATCGACAATTCTGCTTATTTACTTACCCATTGAGCCAAAAATGAGCTTCGTAGTTAAACTGACCATTAAATGGAAGAAGCGCGCGATGAACTTTCTTACGCATACTTCAAGCATTTTGATAATAAAATTCAATAATTTGCAAGCGTTGTTCGTTTGTAAGACAATTCATGGTTAAATTATAAACCAAACTGAAGATGTTTGACAGTGAAAAAAACACGAAACGTGAGTCAGCTGTTTAAACCAGTGTTGCCAAAAAGATAATAGCTAACAAATTACCCTTTACACATATTTTCTTTAAAAAAGACTTATAAAACTCCTATATTCTATTTTAAGATCATTCTCAAATGTCAACACCAGAGGCACGATTTTCCACAAATCCATGCAAGTGCTCGCAAATACCGATGACATGGACATGATCGGAAGAGTACAACGAGCTGTCAGAGGGGTGTTTGTGAGCATCGAGGAGGAAGCGGCCAAGATGGGGGGGGCGATCAATAAGGGTAAGTATATGCTGTCTGCGAAAAATGTCCAGCGACATCTTGGACAAAGCGTCACTTTTGACTGGTATAAAATAGATGTAGTGGATGACTTTGTCCATCTGGCTCCGAAGTTAACGTAATGACACCACCACTGAGGTAAAACGGAGCAACACCCTCTCAAATCACGGTATCTTTGCACTTGAAAGGAAGGAATAAAGCCATCCATCGTAGAACCAAGACATCCCTATATAAGACCTTGATAGTCCCAGTCCTGCAGTATGGCGCAGAAGCATGGACACTAACTAAAGAGGACGAGGATATTCTTAATCGCTTCGAGAGAAAAGTGCTTCGAATTATCTTCGGTGGTGTATCTAGGAATGTTGTGTGCAGAAGGAGACTGAACGGCGAACTCTACGAGCGAATTCGATTGTCTCGACTCAGATGGCTAGGACATGACGGACGCTAAGGCTCCGGCTGGGAAATTCTTTGAGCCCGACCCTGAGAGACAAAGCGAAAGACCTCGCCTCCGATGGCGTAATCAGTGATCTTAATCAACAGGGTGTACGAAACTGAAGGCGCTTAGCTCAAGACCGCACTAGTTGAAGAGCCGGACTGTAGCGCCACTCAAAGCAGAAGAAGAAGAAGAAGAAGAGTCTTAAATCACCATGATTTTGAAATGCATTCAACGCTCATAAATAGTTTGCATATCGACGCTCACATGATTATCGTCCAAATGTAAATACAGTATAACGGCAGCAATAAACATTCTCAATACAAATTCTAACTTTATAACAATTCCTAACATTTTTAAATTTATTCATTTATGGCGCAAGTCAAAAAAAGGAAACTTGGTTTTCATGCGTTTACCACAGGCAATTAAACTCTCTCAGATTCAATCACGCATGTTGAGATGACAATAAAAGACAAAAGAGTTGACTCTAGACTTCCATCTGTTTGGCTTAACCAAGGAAACGATCAATATTCAATTAAAATGTTTATGTTTCAATTAATTTTTAATGCCATAATTGCTGATTTTATAATCGGAACTAATGGATCTTGGCAATAAAGCAGACAACAAAAATCAATTCCCCACTTAATTAGATTATATGTGTACACAGTTACACACTGCCGAATGTACGTATGTTAATTTTTATCGTCCCAATGTCGATTCTTCCCTGTTGAAGAAATTTGTCTCATTAATCAGAAGGAAGGGAAGAGAATCGGCTTCTCAGAAGAAAACGGGCAACAGACTTGCGCTATCGAGGAGATGCAAATGTGTTTTGGCAGAAATGACGATCGAAAGCTGTACCAAAGGGAGAAACAATTATCCAATGGATATAAAGTTTGGACAGAAGCATGTAGGGATGGGAATGGACAACTGGTAGTAGAGCCGCAATAGATACTGAGAATCTGGAAAGATCACTTCTGTGGACTGTTAAACAGCGAGGAAGACCGAAATACCGCTGTCAAGCAGAATGTTCCACTCAATCTGGACGATGACAGACGCGAATTCCGTCCCCCAGACTTAGACGAGGTCAAGATAGCAATGTCTAGACTGGCGTTTAACAAAACTTATAGGAGACAACGATATCGCGGGTTCATTAGACTCGCTTGAACATCGACGTAACGTGTCTTCTTTGTCCGTGTATTATCGTTATTTTAATAAACGATGCTCAAGTGAGCTAGCCAACTGCATTCCTCCTCTCCTTGAATTCACCCGCAATACACATCTCGCCAGGAATGTACATCAGTTTACCCTTAAGCCTGCATTCGGGAGGACAGTGAAATTTAGAGAATAGTGAAATTTAGAGATTATTAGGCCACACCCCACAAATATAAAATTCTCTTCCCAGTTTAAGATTTCTCATGGACTTCAATCCGCAGATATGTGCCAATGACCAATGTGCACAGGTATCTCCTCTCACTCTCTCCCTCTACACCTTCGGCCCGTGCTGTGTCTTGACCCCGGACAATTAAGGGTATTAATAACCCCTTGAGCACGCGCAAATTATATAAAAAAAAAAACAGCCGTAGCGGACTATTTGTTCGCTAAAATCGTTAAGGCAGCTGAAGATGATCTAGTAGGGCGCATGCACCACCTCCTCTGTAATGTATGGTCTGAGGATAGTATGCCCGACGAGTGGAATCTCAGCATCGTTTCCCCGATCCACAAGAAATGAAACACCTTTCACTGCGTCAACTATCGAGAGATCAGTCTCCTTAACATAGCGAATAAGATCTTCTCCACCGTCCGTCATTAATAATCTGATAGGTCCCTATCAGTGTGGTTTTAAGCCAGGAAAGTTCACAACAGACCAGATCTACACACCACGGCAGATCCTGGTAAAGACCTTAGAGATGCTGATCGACACCCACCACCTATTTGTCGATTTCTAGGCCGCATGTGCAAAAGTAAGCGTTCATAGAGACGAGCTAAGCAACGCCATGTCTATTTTTGACATTTCTGCCAAACTCATCAGTTTTTGCAGGATGACGATAGCGCATCTCGCTGCTCCATCAAGGTCGGTAACGAACTCACCGAGACCTTTAATAAAAAAAGGTTTGAGGCAAGGCAACGCGCTGTCATGTGATTTCTTCAACATCGTCCTGGAGTTCAAAACTCACACACCAACTCTAGAGGCACAATCTTCCAAAAGTCCGTTCAAGTGCTTGCTCACGCGGAAGCGACATTGACGTGATTGGACGAACGCAGCGAGTCGTCAATGATGCGTTTGCTGGCATTGAAGCGATAAATGAGGCCAAAACGAAGTATATTTTGTCATCAAGAAAGGACACACAACATCGACGACTCGGTCTGAACGTCGCCATAGGCAGCTATAACTTCGCGGTGGTAAAGTACTACATCTTCCTTTGCTACCAAGTTAATACTACCAACAACTTAAGTACGGAGATTAAACGCGGAATAACTCTTGCCAACAACTGTTTCTTTGGTCAAGTAGTTGAGCCCTCTCTCGAATGACCAAGCTAACATTATATAAGACCTGTCCTGCTCCATGGCGCGAAAGCCTGGATCATCTCAAGAGCGGATAAAGACGCGTTTGGCTTTTCGAGAGAATTAGTTACTGCAAGAAGATAGTTCTCCGAAACATCGCAGTCGCTTGTGCAGTGCGTGGAAACAAGAAAATTACGTCGATATTTTAGATTGGCCATCACAGTCGCCGGATGCAATTTCCATTGAAAATGCTTGGGCATTCATGAAGCTAAATCAGTACAATTAATTTTTTTAATATTATAAGTTCTTCTTTAATTTTTGCGGTAGACGATCTTATCAAACAGACTGTGTTACGTAATTTAACCCTTCTGTCAGAAAGTAGGTTTCGCCACACATATTCACTCATACTCGATAGACTCTAGATGTTGTTTTAGAAAACTTTTTTTTATGCACGCAGATTCTTCAGTATAAGGTAACGACGAATATGCTGAAGCATCAAATAACCAACACACGACATCCGGTGAAACAAATGACAGATCAAGTTCACATCTGTGCACACGCCATGCATTTTCCTAGGGTCAAGTCACCGGCAAATGCAGCAGTAAAATTCCCAGGAATCAATTTGATGACGCAACGTCTGGGATGGCTTGCTTAGCTTAGAAATAAGGTATAAATACTACTGTAAGAAATTGTAACAATTGGAGTTTTATAATAATATAATATGGGTGGCGCTACAGCCCGTAGGGAGCCAGGGCCTACCTTCTCAGCAACCACTCGTGTTGTGTGTGCTATTATTTTCTCACGAGTGGAAGGGACCTACAGTTTTATGCCGAATCCGAACGGCTTTGTTTGAGAAGCTTTTTCTAGACAGGAAATACACTTTGAGCATTGTCAGTGACTCGAAAGAGGTGGGGTCGTGAAAATTGTTTTCATCGCACAGAGCAGGAATCGAACCTACGACGTCGAGGTTGGGGTCGACGCACATACCCACAACGCCACGGGCCACCACAATTGGAGTTTTACTTTGGCAATAAACGGAACGGTTATCCCGCAAAAAAAATACATAACAAATCTTCGCCCCAACGCAAGGAAACGTAATTTACACTAAAGCAATACAAATATAAACACTGACAAGGTCAGAAAATTTCGTAAATGGAAAGGGTCTTGCCAGACCTACTTATTGACAGAAAGGTTAGATACATACTTCCAGAATCCCAAAGTAATTCTCGGCCTCTCCAGGCTGATCTTCACATATATGGTATGTTAATTATTATGCCTGTGTTGCAAGTCTTTTTTTCCAAAAGTCAGAATGTCAAATGTCTTAACTAACATGTGTTGCTAAATACATATTTTTATGGCATGCTTCCACGATAATCGATTGTTGCTCTCGAATCTCAGTCTCAAATGCATCGTTTTCTTACAAAATCATCGAATTCATCGACATCAATTAAAATAGTTTTCCACTTAAAGCGGCTTCTTCGAATTAACATACGATCCAAAATCGTATTACAGCTACGCCAGTGGCTTCAATCACCGTCAATCAGACTTTGCTCACTCGCTCTTCGAAATAACTTCCCCCCTGAACTCTAATTCACAACGAAAATCAACAAATTTATTTCTGAACAATAGACACCAAAATGCTGCATTAATTGAATAACACAAGCACTAATTGTAAGCCACTTAGTCACTTTAACCAGTTAATCTCGGCATGCATGCACCCTCAAACCTCTAATCTCGATCGGAGCTGTCAGGTTAAAGGGTACATTTTTATTGGTTCCCACTGCTTCAGCGCGGCACACTGTGACTAAGCATTCAAATCAAACGAATCGCTTTGTCTTGGCCGTACCGTAAATTAATACTTATCCTAAAATTTACAGCCCAGGTGCTTAAACAAGGTGGTGCATTCTGTGAGAGAATTCCAATTCCATTCAATATTTAGCTCAAACAGTGCACCTCTCACCTCGAGTGGACATTTCAAATGTCCAATGGGACGCTCTTTATAGATAGATTCTTGATTTTATTGCTTCCCGCTCTCAATTGGTAAGCATCAACGAGATTATGGTAATTTTCATGTTCGATGATTTTAATGTTTTCATCTTTGGGAAAACGAATATCATTTTGAAGGCCTCTTGCACGTTCACCGTGCGAGTGGGGGCTCAATTCCACTTGAGGTGATAATTTATCGGGCATTTATTATGAAATTTTTCGCTTCTTTTGTCGCGGTGCATTTGTGCGCCTTTATTCAATTCGTGCAATGATTGTTAAATACGCGTTGGTTTGTTTTGGATTTCAAAACAAATTTTGTCAAATATTTTACGAAACAGATGAAAGGTGTCGTGGCGAGGGATTTACATATTATGTGTGGGTATCTTGAAATGTCAATGACTTTGCTTTAACAGCGGCTTTATTGAAAGAAATCCAATTAAAATTAACAAAGCCTGAATTGGCTAAGCACAATGGAAGCCTTAAACACTCACGATCTACCTTATTTGGAAGGAGTATAAAATCATCTACAGAGTTAATCGTACAACTAAGGAGTGTTTCTGCTCTTGATGCTAAGATTCATCGATAATTGGGAACGTTTGATTAGAGAATGCAGACTGGAGATAACGTGTGTTCGGGGATAGAGTGGAATAGTGGTTGCTTTATTCCTTAAAATCATCAATTATCATTTCGACAGCAAAAATTCACCGTCGAGATTATCATATATTGGCTTCCATGAAGTGTACAGCAACTAAAAGTGAAGTTTCGTAGGGCGGCGCACAGCTAGAAAAAAAAAAATACCAAGACTGATATATTAGGTCCATAACTTTATGTGGCTTGTTAAGAGATGGCGTTGGAAAGCTACTGTCATCATAAAAAACCATCTTGGCGGGAACTGCAGTGAGGTGTTGTGTGGGGCATTGGGTGCCAGTTCATGTAATTGGTGATGACTCGACCTCGCAATTAATGCGTCGGTCAGGGGGTGCATAGCGACTGTGGTTCTATGCGAGAACTAACCGTTTCTTCGAGAAGTAGTAGTTTTCTTGTTGTCTTTGTTGTAGTTAGGCCTGTTTGCCTTACTTCTTCTGGGGTTTGTTTGGTAGGGATGAGTGCATATGTCACGTATCTGTACTTCCCAACGATGAGAGATTTCGATAGTGGCGTAGAACGACTCGGTTGTCGCGTGCCTCGGTCTGACCTTGCTGGGATTTCCAGGCAAGATTGTGTTGTCTTGTGTTGTGTTTTTGTGTAGATTGATGCAACTCGACCAATGGTCTCTGCCTCGACCACTGATTCTATGGGCCTCCATCTAAAAGGCTGCTAGGCCTTGAGTGTTAAGGCACTTATCTAGAAGTGACCTTCGGGTTGCAAAAGCCTGACCAGAGGCTATATTCTGGTACCATGGGAGATAGCTGGCCCCGGAAAGGATAGTTGGTGCCGTTAGGCTCCCAACCTTCTATTCCGAGCTATCAAAGAGGTAGGCCCCCTAGTGGGAGTATCATGGTGGCTGTGGTTGCCCAAAATCGCGGGAGCATATAGCATACTAGGACCCTTTTTATTTTAGGGTCTGTGGATGCTAGAGGTGTTAGATAGGCCTCGCCCTCAGCAAGGTTTGTGGTCGCCCTTAAGCGCCACTAAATTGTTACTGGGGTGGTAAGTACCTCCTCAGGGCGGTGGTCAACGCTGAATTTGACTCCGCTATTGTGGGTAGGCTCACCGTGAAATAGTTGACCGGGTATTCACGTTAAGCATACTTTCGACTTCTGTCATTATAAAAAGTTGTCACTGCAAAAGTAGCTATACTATTATACATGTTTTCCCTATACCATGGCGCTACGACAAATAGAAGGTAGGGAAAAGCGTCGGCAAAGTCACCTGAAATGACAATAGCAAAATCGCCGCAAAACGCTTAGTTCTTGAGATATCGGCGATTTTGCTAATGCTTAAGCTGTTTTTCTTAAAGCGCACAGGGGCATCTCCCATGACATTTTGGCAGTACTGCAACTGATCTTTAATACTTGGTGCTGGCGGTATAGGACTTCTTTTAACGTTAAGAGGAATACTCGACCTGAAGAGGATTTGGTCTCTACTTCAACGTCGAACTGCCGCACAGTATTGCACAGTATATCCTTGCGTCGATCGCAATATGGAGTGACGATTAATTGGTCAGGAGATCTTCATGTTAATAAGTGAACATCGAGATGTGCAAATCGTGTACTGCCTATTACAACATTTCGTCAAGCAGCAAAGTCGATCAGCATAGATACGTTGTCGGAAATGGTGGTCGTGTGGACTGTACTTTTCAATCGTACTACCACAGACGATCTCTCGTAGGACAATGGGTTGTCAGGTTTCAAATGAAGACAAGGCCAAATTGTCGATGCCATAATCGCCATAAAATGGGCAAGAAAAACTGAAAAATAGCAAATGTCTCCAGCTACTAGCCAATGTTAACTTACTGGCCTTTGTGGGTTGGGATAGTAAGCCCAGAGATCAAGTTATCAGTCGAGATTATCGCTCTGGTTGTTTGACTTCGAATCAATTTCACCAGGAAGCTGTCCTCTCGTATCAGTTTCGCCCTCTTGTATAGGACTTCATTGCATTCGAATTTTCTGTACTGCGACTCTGCCGTTCTGTAAAGGCGAAGGCAAGCCCTAAGACAAGCACTCTCAAAAACTCGAAGCTTGTCCATCAAGCTTGCACTGATGTTGAACCACACCGGACAGCCACAAGTAAGCATTAGCCGCCTGAGGGCTAGTGATGGGAACTACTTACTATTTACTATTTACTATTTTCAGTCGTTCACTGACCGCTGAACTATTCAGACGTGTTTCGACTTAGTAAAGAGATTTAAGTGAATCAATAAAGTGAAGTAGTGCAAAAGACATCGGGATCCGCAACGAGCGCGCAGCCGAGTGAGCAGAAGTCACAGCCGCGAACCAAAGGGATCTGGGTTCGAGACCCAGTTGGAGCACTGCCTTTTTTTTTTCAATTTCGCGTTCCTCCACCAAATCAAATACCACACTGGCATAGGCAGTGAGTACTGATAATGGAGGAGGACGGGGAGACCGCTCGCGGCACAGCGGGCGGTGAAAATGCTCAACCGGTGGCAGAATCACGCCACCAACCAATGATGCCGCTAGACAGCGCAACGAAGAAAAGGAGGAAGAAGCAGACCTCCAACAGTTCCAAACGGCGTAACACGAACGCGTCGCCACAAGAGGCAAAAAATACGGAATCGACATCATCAGCTGATGACGACGCAGAAGAAGATGCGTACTCCTATGTGTCAGACGGAGGAGAGGGAAGATTCACTGTAAGCAGCAACAGCTTTGAATCGGTCCCCTCCGATACAGAGGAGGAAGAAATCGAGGCCATAATCCGAGCAAAAACGGAGCGGGTCTCTGATCTGAGAGAGGAGACAAGAAAACTCCTCGAGGAAATTAAGAAACTCCGCGAGAGCACCCTCGCAAGGAGAAAGAAGGAGGAGGAGGAAGAAAGGGCTCGACGGGTCGTGCAACAACAACAGCAGTTGACAGGCCGAGAGCAGCCGCAAAAACAAATGCAGCAGCAACAACAACATCAACAACCTGCTTTACTGCAAAAGAAGCAGAAAAAGACGTCACAACAAGAGACACAGCAGCGACAGAAGCAGCAACAACAACAGAAGCCAGTAGCGCAACAACAACAGCAGCCAGCAGCGCGACAACAACAGCAGCCAGCAGCGCAACAACAACAGCACCAAGCAGTACACCAGCAACAGCCGCAGACATCAAAAAAAGAAAAAGTGCCACCAATAAATGTCTTCAAGGCAGACATATTACAAACCGCACAGGTATGTAAGAGGGCCATAGGTAGTGGTAACTTTAGTATTAGAAAAAATAAAGGCGCCGATAAATATACAATTCGTTGCAAGACAATTGTTCAACATAAGGTGCTTAGGACGTGTTTAAAGCGTTCGACAACGGAGTTCTTCTCCTTTACCCCAAAGGGAGAAAAACTTCAGACAATTTTACTGAAGTTAGGCGTGCCGCTCGGAGCGGAGAGGGTTTTCCAACTGCTCAGGGAGCAAGTGTGTGATGGTGTCGAGATCGTCGGGGTCAAGCCCTTCACCACAGCAAAGGCTAAGAAAGAGGGGCGGAAATTGCCCTTTTATATTGTACAAATGACACCCACAAGCAAACCCGGTAATTTAAATGACATCAAGACTTTAGATGACTGGGATTGTATTTGGGAAAGTATACACAGGAGCGATGGCATTCTCCAATGCGTTCGCTGCCAAAGGTTCGGGCACGCCGCGTCGAACTGCCAAATGCAGCCCCGATGCGTAAAGTGCAGCGAGAACCACAGTTCGGAGAATTGTTCCCTGGGGCAAGACAGAGCAGCTGACAGAAGTCGGCTCAAATGCGCACTCTGCGGGAACGCAGGGCACACCGCTAACTATCGGGGTTGCCCTAAGTTCCAGGAGCGGAAAACAAAAATGGTTCTGCAAAAGCAGCCCCCAGTGAAAAATCCACTCGGGGTAGCCATACCCGTCACACCCGAAGTGACTTTCGCCCAAATGGCGGCTGTCAGGGGAGGCACGGCAAAGCAGCCACTACCAAAGGTAGCGCCGCAAACCTCAGTGCCAAGAGCACACGATCCAACGCCTGATTGGAAATCCTCCATTGAAAGGCGTATGGATTCGTTAGAGCAGCAGGTGGCCAAAATTCTGGCGCTCCTGCAGAACCCAGCACGTCACCAGTCCTAATGGCTGCGCAAACGGGGAGTACTTTTAAGATCCTTGCAGTGAATGCAAATTCATTGATAGGGGTCCCACGAAAAAATGAGCTATATCGATTGTTGGACGATCAAAGCCCAGAGCTATGTCTGATTAGCGAAACCAAGCTAACCCAGAGAGGCATTTTGGAGCACAGCAAATATAATATTATTAGAAGAGACCGACCCAACTCCAATCGTGGAGGCGGTGTTGCGATCTTCATTAAGAATAATATTAAACACAAAGTAGTATACAGTAGTGAGGTGCGACGGTTTCAGGTGTTGGAGGCCTGCATCGTTTGCATTTCTCTCCGTAGCGGGAGGAAGCTATTTGCGGTGTCGGTCTACTCCTCCGGCTCCTTCAGTTCCAGAACTACTATATCAGAGCTCGATGCACTCTTTCGGTGTCTAAGTCTGGACTCGGAAGAGAACTATTTTATATTGGCCGGGGACTTAAATGCCCGACATGGATACTGGGGAAACACAGATTCCAATGACAGAGGGGACCTGCTTTACAGCTGGTTTTGCTTGCACAGTGTCGAATATCGACTCGATTTAAAAGCTACCGAGATCTCGTCCTTCCCCAGAAGTGGGTCGTTCTTGGATCTCCTGCTGTTTGACGCAAGACTGCAGCTGACAGACACAAACGCACAAACGGTAAACTGTTTGAACACTTTCGTGTATCTCAGTGACCATTGCGGACTCAGTGCCGAATTCAAGATTCCTAACGACATTGCGGAATTAGGAGAGTTTGTCCAAACGCACACCTACAATTACAGAAGGGCGCGCTGGCCACGCTTCTCTCGACAAATGACTCGAGCACTCTCTTCGAATGCACTCCACATTCCGTCCAATAGAAACTTGTCAAACGAAGAGATTGACATGTATCTAATACAATTGGACGAGACAATAAAACGAACTATGGACAGTACGATACCACGGTATACACGCACGAACAATGAAAACTTGTACCGCAATGCGACAATTGACGCACTACACCAACAAAAAAGTAGACTCCTGTCAAGATTAAAAACCTTGTACAGGCGGTTTACTGACAGACGCAGCGAGGAAGTTAGGACACTGAAATCGCTCATTAAGAATGTACAAACGTTGATTGTGCAAAATTACAGAGTTTCTGTAAACACGTACTGGAACAACAAGATTCGGGCTGTTAGATCTAACAACCCGAGTATGTTCCCACAAATAAATAAATTCTTTCGAAAGAAAAATAGCGATCTTCCGTGTCTTAAGCTTCCCAGGACGACGGACAATGAACAAATACTGACTACAGCGGGTATTGATCCCAATAACGCCGTACTCGACGATGACTTCTTTGTGGTCGAAGATCCGCAAGAAAAAGTTGAAGTACTAGGCGCAGTTTTCCAGGAAGTGTACAAAGTGAACGTGAGTGTTCGCCCGAACCACGACCTGGAAAACAGCGTGCAAGCTAGCAACTCTCAACTTCGAGAAGATCTGCAGCAATGGCGATCTGAGAACATCGGCTTTGTCCAGTTCAATGACGTAAACATGGCAGACAATGTCATCGCCGACGAAGGGGTTCATCCCCCGTTCATTTCGAAGGCAGATCTTCAAGCGGTCTTCGCATCAATAAAGAAGAAAAAGTCAGTTGGAATCGACGGGATCTCCAACATTGTGCTAAGACATCTTCCTCTGGAAGTGGTCACTATGTACACAATCCTTTTTAACAATGCTCTGAATAATGCACATTATCCGGAGCATTGGAAAACCGCGATTGTACAACCCATATCCAAGCGAGGAAAAGATTCTTCGAATCCGTGCAACCTCCGGTCAATTAGTCTCCTTCCGAACATCAGCAAGGTATTCGAGAAGGTGGTAAATAGAGCTCTGATCAACTGGACAGAGGACAAACATATAATTCCGGATAACCAATTCGGTTTCAGAGCGGGGCATGACACTATTCATGCCGCGTCGAAACTGGTGTCGGATATCCAATGGAACAAGAGCAAGAAACAATGCACTGGCGCCTGCTTGATTGACCTGGAGAAGGCCTTCGACACCGTTTGGTTAGAAGGACTTTACTATAAGCTCAATCGGCTAGGCATTAGTAAACCACTGCTGTACCTACTGTATAACATGCTTACCGGTAGGCGGTTCGTAGTCAAGAATGGCAACGTGACCTCTACAGGTACTTTTGAAATTAAAAATGGTCTCCAACAGGGTGCCGTTAATTCGCCGATCCTGTTCAACATTTTCTTGAGCGATCTGATAAGTTCTCTTCCGCACGCAATTGCGTATGCCGACGACTTGATCGTGTACAGATCAGGCAAAAAGATCGAGGACATCACTACGCTCACGCAGGGTGACTTCGACTCATTCATGAGAGATTGCGATGACTGGAAGTTGAATATCAACTTTCAGAAGTCGGAAACCATACTGTTCAGAACGCCGTTGTATAAAGCTTCCGCGGATACGAAAAAGAATTGGCGAAAGTTCTCTATTGTAGGACGGCACGGGCAACCACTGACGCAAAGGATTGTAGTCAGATACCTGGGGATCTGGCTAGATCAGTATCTATATTTTAACAAACATGTAGATGCTGCTCTAGCCAGGGCCCGAGGCGCTTTCGCCCTTACAAAGAGACTGTTTTACAACAGCCAACTCGATGCAAGGGTAAAGGTAATCTGCTACATGGCCCTCATACGGCCAATGCTCACCTATGGTTGTCCCGTGTGGTTCAACGTGAGTGCAAGCTTGATGGAAAAGATTCGGGTGTTTGAGAGGGCTTGTCTTAGGGCTTGCCTTCGCCTTTACAGAACACCAGAGTCCCAGTACAGAAAATTCTACTCCAATGAGGTCTTATACAACAGGGCCAACCTGATACGAGTGGACAATTTCCTGGTGAAGTTGATTCGAGGTCACACTGCGAGAGCGATGAACTCGGTTAATAACTTGATCTTCGGGGCTTACTACCCCAACCCATTGTACCACGAAAAGGTACGTCACAGTGGCTTCGTCCCTCCGGAAGCATTTCTCCATTTCGATAGGCAAGGTCTCATACAAGACATAAATGCGGTACCGCTCCTCTTTCACATCGCCCGTTCAACTGTGGATGGGCGACTCAACCACGACCGTTCCGTCGCACAACGAGCTGAGGGAGATCTCCTCCGCTTCAGTATGGCGGTGTCGAGTCGGGATAAGAGAGATGTTGCGTCACAACATCGAAAGTTTTGGTGGCTGAGAGAGGGAACTCCCTCGTCGAACCCTTTAGACCCAGGTTAGAATGGGCAGTGCAGATCTCCTCAAAAGGAGTAGTCGGTCAGTGTCTTGCAGCGGGATTTATTCCAGCTACCTATGGCCGACTTACAGACTTAGTGTAAGATAGGTGTAAGTTATACATACAAATGTATATAAAAAAAAAAAAAAAAAAAAAAAAAAAAAAAAAAAAAAAAAAAAAAATAAAAAAAAAAAAAAAAAAAAAAAAAAAAACAAAAAAAAAAAAAAATAAAACACTCCAAGTATACACAATTGTACACTGAGTGTACTCATGTGTATGCAAATGTACATAGGTTAGGTACACTCATGTATATATGGCCGTATAGCGTTATACGCCCATGTATATATGTGTGTACGTTTAGTTAAGGTAGTTTTAAGTTATTTTAAGGTAGTACGTAAGTTAGCATCTAAGTTTTAACTAAAAAATCGTTCATATATTAAGTTTTTTCTTTAATATTTTTCTTAATAATAAGCAGTACACATAATGATTGAAGTCTATAAACATATGAAATGTAAGTTTAAGTCGAAAGACAATAGATTAAGGATAAGATAAGTTCAGCTTAGAGTGCCCGCCGAGGGCCAGTAAGTTAGAGTGTAGAAACATGTACGTCCAACTAGTTTTAAGCATTTTTGTCTAGTATGTAAGCTTGTTATGAATTTGAAATAAAAATGTAGTAAAATGAATGAATGACTATTTACTATTTATTTATATACTACTTCTCAACTGAGTCGAACTATCGACTCGACATGGGCTCCAACCAAACCATGCAAATATGTTAGCAATGTGTGTACGCATCAGTGTTACCACAGGTACTCTATAGAGTCAAAATGACTCATTTTCTTTAGCCTGATTCGGAGACTCATACTTGTTAGATTTGGCTCATGACTCATTTTAATACTTCCTGAACGCTTTCATTTAAAATGCCTGCTAACATGCTGGTACTGGGCCCAGGAATGGCTTTGGTCAGACTTCGAGCCAGGAAAGGAATGTAGTCGTAACTTCATGGATGGCTCCATAACCAATAAAGGGTCCAGGGCTGGTGTTTTCGTGGAGGGCGACAACCCTACACTGTACATCGTATTATATTATATTGCGAAGAAAAGGCGAATGGGTCGATGTGTCTGTGTTTGACAGTCGTGCTATATTATGTCTCACTCCACCCTTCAACCACTTCCAAGATAGTTGCGCTAAGTAAATCCTCTCTGAATTTAATTGCCAGTCAAAATGCACTGAAACTCATCTGAGTCCCTGGACACCCAGGAATCGCTGGAAATGAGATCGCCGATGAACTGGCTAGACAAGGATTAGAGGAAACTTTCTCAGAGCCTAAACCTGCGCTTAGACTACCTGCGTCTATGGTTAGAGCTTCGATTAATCGTTGGACCTCCAGCATGTAGATAGACCAAGCGTTACCTATTGAACGCCTGTAAGAATTTCGCGGCATTTTTTAGTCCCTTGACTGAAAATTTTGCAGACGACTTACCGGCATAACAAAAGGTCATTGTGCTTGATTTAATAAACCACCCTCTGCGACGAATGTGGACAGGACAGCGACACGGCAGATCACTTCCTGTCACTGTCCCGCCTTTGCTTGGATCAGGTGGCATATCTTCGGCGATGATGTGGTGAGAGCTGCTTCTGTATGCTTTTCATCACGGAAGCGCCTGCTGGTCTTCCTAAGGAATTGTAGGTTGATGACTGGTAGTACAATGAATCAGTCTGAGTCAGAGTGCTCTAGTGTAGTATTAAAACCTCCAACAAAGAAAAACATACAAGTTTCATTTTACAAATAAGGAGGTATTGTGTTATCAAAAAACCCTTGTTGGGACTCATTTTTTTTCAAAATGACTCGTTTTTAAGCTTCCGGGACTCATAAATAATTTAACTTGTGGTAACACTGGTACGCATACACAAAATTCTCTCTCAGAACTTAATACATTAAAATGTTTGCTCGGAGAAACTACCAAAAACCATTTTACCCAGTTCAACCAGTCATACAAGTAAAAACAATCGAATGTTTTTTTTTTTCATTCAATTGGATGAAAGAATGATTTTCGACTATCGAATAAATCAATAGCTTGCAACTATACAATAACTAGATAGTTTTTATTCGATAGTTCACATTACTAATGAGATCAGACTTCCTGAAGCTGAAAATCAACAACCAAAAAGACTGTGGAGTGCCTTGCAATTTGCAATTGACTCCAGAACTAAAGCCCTTTGACCATTTTAAGCGTCGTCAATGGTCAGAATGGTGGCAAGAAATGGCAACAGTGGATGATCAATTTTCGGAGAAAATCATCTTCAGTGATGAGGTACACTTTCACCTCAGTGATAATCCAAGACTGATTGTCGAAAAACCAAAGCACCCACAAAGAGTGACTGTTTGATGCAGTTTATGGGCTGGCGGCATCATCGGGCTGTATTTTTTTCCAAAATGAGGGCGGTCAAACAGTTACTGTGAATGGTGTTCGCTATCGTGAAATGAACTTCGTAGCAGTAGAGGGCTAATATGTTCCAATAACTATACTTTACGTTAAGAAATAATTTAATGCTCACCTCCAGCTGATTCGCATTATTACAGGCATGTCCGGGGATTGAAACGGGATCACTGCAAGTTGGTAGATCGCTGTAACATATACAGAGTCATCAATATCATTAGAATGACTAAATGCACACACTTCCATACATCCCAAAATTAGGCAGACATTGTTGCATCAGACTAAATTAACTCGTGCCGCGAATACACAGGCATTCTCGCATATCGCCCAAAAATGCTTATCGAAATTCAATTTACTCGAACTGCATTCAGAAAGAAGGCGCAAAAGTGGGCGTTCTCCAAGCACTTCACATGTAGTTGGGAGAAAAAACAAAACCCTACCTACACCGACTCGTTTTCATATTTCTTGCTCTCAAGCAGCATGAAAATAATTATTATGTTGAACGTTGTCCTAATTTACGTTCTTGGCTGTAGCAGTAACTCACAGCTCAACTGTTTCTTGTTCGGTCAATCCGGACAAGATTGGCCGAAATTGATTGTGTGAAATATTCTCCACTCGTTCCACTTTGTGGCCGACAAATGCCACACAAAATTAATAACTCCACGTTTTATTCATTTTGATTATCGTTTAAGACGTACACCCTCCCACCACCCATTTAGCACCTTGTGCATCGCATCAATGGCTGTGTATTTCACTTCTTGTTGGACCCGTGCTTTGCTTGGATGGAGCACCTTCCTTCGGACCACAAGCATCTTTTGCTTGTGCGATTTATTCGTATCTTGATTCTGGCCGACGAATTATTGGAATACTTCTCTCACCTTTTGTGTTTTATATGAAAATAAAAATTCAAGCAAAAATATTGAATTGATCCTCTGTGATGAGGTACTTGAGCGGGCGTGTCAAGATGCATCTTTACGGTGAGATACTGGAAGTAAATTTTAACTTCGCCTGACTGTTATGGACAATATACGTCAATGCTGATCTATAGTTAATTAATACTCGAAATAAGCGCATTGAAAGGAGAAAAATGCAATTTTTTTAAATCAATTGAGTCTTTCACTGCATTGTGTAGGCTCAAGTACTTTTCATTCGCACATAATACATACCTGAGGTTGTGTGTTATTGGATTGATTTAGAAATATACGGTAAGTTTAAGAGGGTCATGGGAGATAAACACTTTTGCTGTGTTACGTATGAATTTAGAAAGGTTGTGGGTTGAGCTGTCGTCTGTCATTGATTTTATTTATGCCAAAGCTTTTCAGATCCTCCCCAAGCCTCGGACTAATGTGGCATGTGTGAAAAATGTCTTTGGAGGGCATGGGTCTGCGCGGGGTAAAGTTGTTGATTGCTCTCAATTTAGCGAGATGCCAACAGCGATCACTGTAAATGCTCCCTCTGAATAGCCTCTGCAGCAACCGCTTCAAGGTGAACCAATGTATGCAGCGGTTCCTTGTCCAGAGGCTTAGTCCATGACCCGGTCCGCCGGTGATTACGCATGGGGTTAACTTCCCCATCGTGCAAAGAATAAATAGTTACGAAGCAGCAACAAGGCTCGGATATGGATGATCTTACCGCTGATGACCCTAGCAAACGACATAAGGACAATTATTTTCGAATATACACATGAATTGTATATCAGGACGCTTAACAGACCACGTGCAGCCGAACAACTTGCGAAGGGCCTGGATCGCCATAAAGCGGGCCGCTATGCAAGAGATGCGATGGAATGGGTCGGACAAAAGAAGGACGAAAAACTGTGATATTTACTACGATGGCAATTACAATGAACGTGGTCGCCCATTTGGATGCGGATTTGTCATCAGCAGTAGACTTTGGCAAGAAGTCTTGGGCTTCAGGTGTATTAGCGAACGCTTGGTGACGATCCGAATAAAGACTCAATCCGCCAACATAGGCTTATATGTGCGCACGCCCCGGCGGAGGAGAAAGATGACGCAACCAAAGACTGCTTCTACGAGCTCCTTGACAAAACTTACGAGCAATGTCCTAGCTATGACGTCGAGATCGTTCCTTGTGACTTTAAGGCAAACCTGGGCAAGGAGGGCATCTTTGGTAACGCAGTCGGGCGACACAGCTCACAGACACCACCTCCGACAACGGACTTAGGCTAATCGACTTCGACGCGGGGCGCAATCTTAATGTAGCAAGCAAGCGGTTCCCACACCTTAACATCCATAAAGGAACATGGCGATCTCCAGATCAATCTACCATCAACCAAATTGATCATATTGATTGACGATTGACGCAAGACATTCTAGGAGCATTTTGGACGTCCGGACGTTCCGAGGTGCCAACATTGATTCGGATCACTATCTACGTGTAGCCAAACTCCGAATGAGCATTTCCCGGACCACCCGAAATCATCGAAATACTGCCAGAAAATTTAAAGTCACCAGAGAATTCGCCGATCGAGTCTCCCTTCAGCTCTCACAGAGTTCCATAACGCCGACATCAAGTGTCGAAGACCAGTGGCAATACTGCCAAGAAGCCACCAGAAAAGCCGCAACTGATGTACTAGGTTTCACTTTGCCACCAAAAAGAAACCCCTGGCTCAATGAACACTTTCAGCGAGCACATGCAGCCAAACAGGAAACATACAAGTCGGTGCTGCAAAGAAGGACGACAGGCTGCTCGTGAGCTCGACGAGCAGAAAGAAGGGCAGAGCACCGGCGTCTCAGAAAGAAAAAGAAAGAGCATAAGAAGCGTGCGTGAGGGATGTTACTGCAGGAAAGATGCTCGGAAACTCTACCTACAGTTAAAAAGAACATACCAAGTTCACAAAAACCGAACGGACGCCTGCAAGGACAAGGATGGGAACCTAGTAGTAGAACTACAATCGGTGCTAAAAACTTAGAAAGGCTGACTATAACGATGAGGATGACCAAATTGCCGCTGTCAGGCAGAATAACCCATCCAATGTAGGCGATGAGGGACAAGGATTCCAGCCTCCCGACCTGAGTGAAGTGACGGTAGCAAGTCAAAGGTGCCAAAGGACTGCCTGTCGAGCTCTTCAAGGCAGCTGGTGATGATTTGGTAATGTGCATACACCAACTCATCTATAAAATATGGTCGGATGAATGTTTGCCCGATGGATGCACCTCAGCATCGTTTGCCCGATCCTAAAGAAAGGAGACCCTTTTGCCAATTATAGAGGGATAAGTCTCCTAAATATATCCTATAAGATCTTTTCTGCCGTTCTGTGTAAACGAATGAAACCCTACGTTAACAGCCTGATTGGTCAATATCAGTGCGGGTTCAGGCCAGCGAAATCCACTATTAACCATTACGGCAGATAGGGACTTTCAAGTCGATACCACCACCTATTCATCGACTTCAAGGCCGCGTATTTTGGCATCCCTGCAAAATTTGTCCGTCGTTGCAGAATGACGATGGAGAATGCCCGATGCTCTGTTAAGGTCTGTAAAGATTGTACCGAGACCTTTGATGCCAGAAAAGGGTTTAGACAAGGCGACGCACTGTCATGCGATTTCTTTCACATCCCTCTCCAGAAGATCGTGCGGAACTCAGACGTCAACACCAGAGGCGCGATCTTACAGAAATTCATGCAACTGTTCGCATATGTCGATGACATTGACATGATCGGAAGAACAAAACGGGCTGCCAGTGAGGCGTTTGTGTGCATAGAGAAGGAAGCGACAAAGATGGGGTTTGCTTCATCTCTCTTCAAAAATAATCCACCAACACCGTCATCTTAAACAAAACAGCACACTAGACAGCTATAACTTCAAGGTAGTGAAAGACTTTGTCTACCTAGGCCCCGAAGTCAATACAAACAACGACACTACCGCGGAAATAAAACGGAGGATCACGCTGCCCAATAGCTGCACTTTCGCACTCGGTAGGGTACTAAAGAATAAAGCCATCCATCGAAGAACGAAGATATCTCTATATAAGACCTTGATAGTCCCAGTCCTGCTGTATGTATGGCGCAGAAACATTAACACTAACTAAAGCGGCCGAGGATATTCTTGGTCGTCCTTCGAATTTTCTTCGGTCTCGTTTGTACTGATGGTATTAGGAGGAGGGGACTAAACGACGAGCTGTACGGGCTGTACAGCGATATCGATCTGGTCAAACGAGTTCCAATCTCTCGTCTCAGATGGATAGGTTACGTAGACCGAATGGACACCAATGCTCCGGCCCGTAATGTCTTCGACTCCAACCCCGAGGGACAACGCGGTAAAGGAAGACCACGCCTACGGTGGCGCATGCAGCTAGATGGGGACCTGCACGAGTTGAACCTGCTTGGCTGGAAGCAACTATCACAAGAACGGGCTAGATGGAGAGGCATGTTGGCTGAGGCCCAGGTTCAACCCGGACTGTAGCGCAGCCAACGAAGAAGAAATTCAAATAGACAATTATGCCGTGTTTCTTCAATCACCCATGCGATATGTCTTCTTCATGTGATGTCTTACGATTTGCCCGATTAAGAGACCATTGTTCTTTTTTTGATTAAAAATTGAAATAATCTCTTTGTTTTTGAACGTTGTTAGTGATTTTATCATAAACGCAGCCAGAAACACAATTTTTGTAAGAGTACTAAAAAATGTCGACACAAATCCGCTGAAGATGTGTGTTTCTTCGATTGCTCAGTGGCAAGCATTTCCATCTATCCAACTCTTTTTCATAGCCATAGCCATAGCACAGCACTTAAGTCCCTTCTTTCTAAGGTCATCGAATCTTATAAAGACTTATGAAATACCCTGAATGCCTACAGGTGCTTAATGACCGATAGTGCGCTGGTCACATCTACTGGTGATCAGATAACTTTTATCACAGACGAGTGGATCCACCAATCTTCGCACAATAAAGGAGAACGCAAGGACGCTTGCGATTGACATTTCCAAGAGTTTGGCATCAACCTTTTTTGCCGAAAATGTGCGCATGCTTTAAAACCTAAATGCTGTTTGCTGTCACTTAAGCGAAACCCTAAATATCAGCGATTATCCATAAATGACGCTTGCGCAATAAAACGGGAAGGCTTTGCATCCTTGGTAGGTATGTGCATCAACGCAACACGTAAATAGAAGAATCACAAATTCGATGTCGCCTAATATGCTACGAATTGTCTAGGTTTCCTTGATCGATGCATGAAATATACATCCCCCCTTCTGATTTAAGTTTAGTTTATAAGGCCTACATCCCTTGAGTACAAAGCTCATAACTTGTCGGGTGCCTTGCGGTATGTCCCACAGACTCTGCCTCTGTACCTTCGGCCCGTGCTGTGTTTTAACTTTGGACATTTTAGGGTATTAACACACACTGTTTCAATTCGGTAACGACAACAACAAAAAACACATTCTCAAGGCCCAACTTCTTTCGAGTCAACATGAGTTGTTGCTAACAAGCTGGCTACTCAAATAATCCGAGCGATAAGCGATAACGAAACAAATTGTATTCCACTTTCCAGAAGAACACACAACATTGACGACTTGTTTCGAACTGCTACAACATCGAAGTGGTCGGTATCAATATCAACCAATAACAAGTGCTAAGGCCACAATTGGAGTATAAAACGACCAATGTGGTCCTCCAGTCCTCCTCCCTGGCGAGGAGACATCTATAACAACTAATATGGGTGTAGATCTATTTATTACGTCGAGAGAAAAGTTAAGCATTCGATCTACGACCCTGCCTTGGATGATGACGACTAATTGAGAAGGCATTTCTATGCGATGTGCAAGGTATCGAATTCTATACCAGAGATGACTCACACAGGAGCTTCTATACTGTCGCATCGAACTGTTTCAACTTCTCTAGGTCTCCTAAAATAGGATCTGGGGCTGTAGCGCTAGCCTCATTATTATTATGTCAAACCGAACACTTGTCAAATGTCGAATGTACATATTGCTAGAATCATGCAACAATCTTTATAGCATTTTTGGCAACGCAATGCGCGCATATGTTTTTTCTTGTGAGCCTTCTTACATGTCTGCTATGTCCTGTATATCCTTTACGCAATTAACTGGACAGGTTAGAAAAAATTAAGTTATTAAAGCTTAATAGATGTGCATTTATTTTTACGCTTCATTCTTTTATTGTTTCAAGCTAAATTAATTATGCCCTTATGCCAAGAAACAAAATAATAATTACTAATACGTAACGCACAACACAAACGCCTGCCTCTCGCTCTCAGAATGATGATAAAGAAGTCACTCAAGACGTCAGAGTATAGGTGAAGTGGATTTGTGAGAAGGATATTTGAGATTTTAAAATGACTTAATGCCTATCGTACACCGCCATTGTATACCAAGGAGAGACACGAAGAAGTGAAAAGGACAACCCCCTGGGGGTGCTGCGCAAGATGCCGCTTCATGGCGGCTCCTGGTGGCGGCTGGACGGAGCTGTACAAATTGGTGTAAATGCAAGGTATCTGATTCCGGCCGACATCATTCACACACGTGAATACCGTGTAGACGAGGTGAGAGATGTCTTCATGAGCAGCGCGCGATGTGCCCGCAAAAGATGCTTCGCGTAGACGTCTTCGTAACAAATTTATGTTTAGCGCTCTATTATTAAACGCTATAAATCATGGAGAGATCAGATTTAGGAGGCTTAAAGGGAAATTAACGACAGCCCGAGTCACTCGGACACTCGGTTCCTTGCTCAGTTCAGACAAGGCTCTTCGTCTTCTCGCCTCTTCGCAGCCACAGTGGATAAAATTCACTTTAATTATCCAAAACTGAGGGGGAAATGATTAAGCCTGAATGGGGGGCTCTGAGCTGCACAAATAAATACAGTATCAGAGCCGCTTCGTGTCTTCTTTTTGTGTTTGCCGAGGTAATTATTCAATTTTCCCTTTATTATTGATTTCTTTGTCCTTGTTCGTATTCGTTTTTGTTTTGTTTCTTGACATGAACGAGTTCGCAGAGCGTTCGCCATCAAATTGAGTGTGGCATGTGGTTTATAATTGCCGTAAATTAACAGAGGTATTGGTTTTTTTTTCCTGCCTGATGGCATGGGTAAATCAATTAATCCGTGTAAATTTAATATGCGATAGTGTGCAAAATGCAAAGGCAAGCTGTTTCGAACGCCATGGCTCAGGTGATGTGCTATCACGCAAACCTACAAACGTAGCTCGATTGTATGCTTTGGATGGATTTATGATTCAATTATTTCCAATTATGAGTGAAGTAGAGAGAGTACAAAAAATGCCACGTAGTGCTTGCTTGAAATTTGGACAAAAGTGCGACATAGAGTATTTGTTTCCTGGCCGACTGTTCAGCTTTGAAATGAATTGAACCGAGATATGTTCTAAAGTGTCTGACCGTACATCGGGTTCCCCAAATGGAATTTGTTGAGTTGGGACAATCCTGCCGTTCAATCAAGATCAAAGGTGCTATCCATTTGAGCGCTTTGTAGGGCATACCGAGAGCTAGTATGAACTGATGTTGCATTTCCGCCTGACATTTGGCTTCGATGTTCTGTCAATGTCGATTTTTCAAGCTCCAGATTCAATGCTGTTGACTGTTTTCATTCACTTCATACTCCAATAAAACAAACTCATTCACCACACCTGCCTTAATTGAATGGTTCGGACAGAAACCCTAGTCGCGTCTAGTCGACGAGACACTGCCAACCTCAGCTACTATTCACCTCCGCTCAGCACCAAACTGACCATACTCGAGACCATCGCATGCAAAACTGCCTATCGTGATCCCATAATAACTCGTTCTGACAGCTAAATTATACTAAATTACAAAATGTCTAAATTAGGCTCAACAAACCCGCTAACCATTTTATTATTATTTTTTCGATGTTTGTGAGCCACGTTATTCCTCGTTATATCGTTCGTCTGATTGTTTTATTTTAGTTGCATTTAAATTTATGGATGTGAATCCGAAGACCGAAAGGTGCTATTCTGGTTTATGTTCCTCTCCGCAGTGCAGTGGAGCCGACCGCAATCTTGTCAAAATGGAAAATTATTTTATATCACCTCCGGCGTTGGTGTGTATACAATACACTGGATTGAGTTATATACAAAGGGCGGTAAGAAATTTCGATTTATCATGAACCGTGAAGATTTCAATGCGATCTTGTGCTAAAGACAAACGATTAAGATGTCAAAGTGGTGTTAAATTAAATTGTAATGGGCGGTTTAACGTTTTCTTACCTGATGTACACAGGAGAGTTTTGTTGAATTGAGTTTGCTGCTCAGTGAAGATCGAACATGGTTATTCCAATAATTGAGTTTATTTAATCGGGCTGTCATACAAGCAACCAAGTTACTTAACGTGTGGATTGGGTGGCTTGAATTAAGCTTTAAAAAACGATTACGATCTCTATCACCACGAAAAACCCCCAAGTTCTTTGGCACGTTCAACTGCTTTAACTTTTGGTAATCAAGAGCCATTTCTTTTGGGTTTTGCTGTTTCACTAAATTGCGGCTTGTTATCCCTAACAATTATTCTGTCGGAACGCATCGCTATCCAGTATCATAACGCCAGCTGACTTTTTATTTATAACTCACCTACCAGTCACACGATAGAATTTAGTTCATGGTGTACCAGTACAAAGCCAGTTTTAGCAACAATTATTATATGTGGGTTTTGTGCATTCTAGCGCTGTGTGTCGACCTACCTACTTTACTCTTCGGTATTTAGGTTCGATTCCTGGTACAACAAAAATTATTTTCACCACGTCACCGATGCTTTTCGTCGGTACACCCCACACTCTAAAGCATCAAATATCGGTAGTCATTTGGAGACAGATGGCCATCTTAAAAATAATATTTGATTTCAATTCTTCATAGTAATACATGGTAGAACCATTAGTTTTAATAACTTCGCAGAAATGTATATCCATACACATGGCCGCCCTGAGCTAAATGTGTGAGACCTACTGGCAGTTCAATTTAGGAAACTTACCTTTTTCATATACAAACAATAGTTGTAAAAATGAGTGACCGAAGTTAGATTATAAGATACCCAGGGTCTGGGGATTTTTTTCTTCTTCTTTGATTGGCGGTACAGTCCGGGGGAACCTGGCCCTCATCCAACATGCCTCTCTAGCCAAAATGTTCCTTCGCCAGCTCCCGCCAGGTGCGCATATCGTCTCGTTCGAGGACGTCCTCTGTTGCGTTGTCCCATTAGCTCGATATCGAAGTCTTGACACTGTTATTTTGATACTTACTGTTGTTTCCCGCTCGAAATCTTGACAGAAGGTCAGTATCATACTTCCGCGTAAATAATAAACAGTGGGCTGAGAGCGAAAAAAGGTCTTCGTAAAAAGTGTTTAGAGTCTGTGTGTAGTCATGTTTAGATTTTTAAGTTTTCTCTCTGAGTGGTCTTTGATAAGGGCTATTTTAACTTCGCAATTATTTACAACTCCTCAAAATCAACAAATCATTTCTTGAAGTTTAAAACCACATTTTCAACAAAAGTTGATAAGTCTTTTTCCCCTAGATTCTATATATTCAACATCTAAATTAAAAAATAAAACGAGAATTTTCAAAGAAGCCTCTGGTAAGTAGCTCCAAAAATATTTACTAAAAATAATGAATACTTTGTGAGTTTAAAATTTTCCTACGGTTTACACCAATGTGTGCTTCACACTTTCGCGTTGCACCACAAAAAACTGCATTTTTTTTGCATATTTCAGAGTCATGTTCAAATTAGGATCGATGTATCAGATTTAGTAATCACCGTTTTGACTTTGGTCATCTTACAAAAGTGACAATTTCTTGGCTGACAATAATTGGAAAGAATAAAGCTGATAACTAACTTATAAGGCAGACAAGCCATGAAGGGTCTGACCCTGAACAAATGCATCGGTGACGGTCCTTGGCCACTGTGGTTCCAGTCATCAAGGCCAAGCTGTCTTACATCCACATTCTGTCTTCCTCTCCTTTTCGAACCAGGAGGCTCGGATTCGAAGACCCTCTTTGCTGGAGCGTTGTTGTCAATTCGATCTATGTGGCCGAGCCAGTGTAGTCGACGAATTTTTGCCTTCCGGACTACATCGACATCCTTGTACAGCTCGTAGAGTTCGCGTGTTGTGTATTATCCTTCGCCTTCTTTTCAGACATGACCATATCTCCGACGTTGAATTTTTTTTTTTTTGAACTGTGGAAAAGATTCAATATGCTTCAACAAAAATCGTGCTCTATTCATGGTATACAAATCATACCCACCCATTGCCAAATGTGGCCGTAGTCGTGTAAGCTTGCCACTATGCTGACCTATGTTGCATACTACATATTTTCGGAGCTCCAGAAAGATCCGCCCTCCAGAATTGATGCGAAATTAAAAGGAGTAATTTCTTAAAATGTTAATGACAATCTGTCTAGGAACCACATCTGGATATGGGCATAAACATGGTCATTCATAAATGGCTTGTAATTACGATTACTGAATCTGTCACTTCCAGTATCGAAGGTTAGTTTCCAATTTTCCACATTTCGCAATTTAACAACAAACAATATTCTTTTATTATATACTTATTGTTGAGTTTTATGCAGTAGTGAAATTTGTGTGTCTATGCAACATATCTATAAAAGAAGTAAAACATAAATGCAAGTAGTGAGTTAAATTGATTCATTTGCAGTTCCTTTCGGTGTTTTGTAGTAAGCTTAGGGTGTATGGTCTTAATGCATAAAAGTATTTGTTTTTATTTAAATTTATTCTAAATTCTATTCTATTCTATTCTATAATTTTATAAAAAAATTTTTTATCATGTGTGCAACAGTTCATTGTTAAGATCCGTTTCATAGTTCAGATTTAACAAACTTTACTCCGCTCTATACAATCCTATACACCCCAGCCCTCTATGCGCTGCTCCATATATACACTCTACGGCACACAATATATCTTTTGATCTGAATGAATCGTGTTATCAGTCTTGGCAGCTCTGATTTGATCCATTTGGACTTATTTTATGGCAGACAGTGAAGGATTGATGTTATGCCTACAATCCGAAAATGATTCAAGCCCACTAACGAAAGCCCGAAGAAATCAAGAAGATCTTCGAAAATGGTGGTACTTGATGCCTGGGTACAGCGCAGTTAGCATTGGCAGCCACTAGAACGACGTTGTAAGTCATAACTAAAATGTCATAAATCTTATTATAAACTGACAAATTAATTTTGTACTTATATTTCTTTAAGAAGCTGCTTATATTTGACTCACCCTGTATATATATAATTTATATGGGTAAAGCTATAGCCCGAGGACAAGGGCCTAGCTTCTCAACAATCACTCGTGTTGTGCGTGCAATTATTTTCTTAAGAGGGGAAGGGACCTACAGTTTTATGCCGATGCCGAACGGCAAAGTTTGTTATCCAGGAAATACTCTTTGAGCATTGTCAGTGACTTTGGGTGGTACAGAACAGGAATCGAAACTAAGACAAGGAGGTTGGGGTCTACAAGCACACACCTACAACGACGGTAACGTTTTTAATAATCAATAAAAATTACTTATATGCATTACGGTAAACTCCCGGTTTAAAAATCGAATTTATAACGTTGGGATTGATTATAGGATTTCCAAAATGCAGTTTATCCTTAATTTTTATCAAGAAAAGGTACAAAAACTTGGAACTTGGGTTAAGGGCCTATTCGGAAAAGCAAACTTTGCAAAGCCATTGCAACAAAGCAGTTGAAACGTCAAAAGCATATTTCGCAAAGCATACTTTCGACGTTTACGAACAGATTATTAGCTATTTTTCTCAGGAATAACAATGAGCATTTTAAATCTTAACTCTTAACAAATTGATGGCATGTGCATTAGTTTTGTTCTTTGCTTTTACCTTTCGTTTTCTTCAATCATTTTCATTTTCTGAAACCAACACCGTCTGCAAAGTCAGCACATGACAAAAAAAAAACACACACACGTTTGCTCCGTCTTGCATATATTTGCAAAAAATATTTGTGTGCTACTGCGAATTAGAATTGTTTGCTTTGTCGTATGTATATGCATTTCCGAAAGATTCGCTTAGCATAATCTTTAGGCATTTCCGAATAGGCCTAACTCATTTCTAGAAAACCTCAAACCTCTAATTCACGATTAATTCCCCAGGGGAGTCACTTAGGCCCTCTCCTCTTTATCATATTCATTAACGACATTATTTGCTCAAATAAATACAGTAAATGTTTGTTATTTGCCGATGACATGAAGGTATATAAGCAATAATAACTCTCTAACATATATCAGAAATATCAATTAATTCCTTTTTCTAGATCAACCTTTCCTATACAATTTAACTACTCCATTGGATCAGCTAATCTTTCTAAAGTAAAGAGTGTTAAAGACCTAGGAGTAATGCTGAACTCCTCGTTTTCATTTCACTCACATGTCAATTACATATTATCTAAAGCCAATTCGGCAGTCGGCTTCATTAGGCATAATACTAAAGGATTCACTGATTCATTCGCACTTGTATCCTTTATGGAAACTTGGTCAGGCCTTTTCTTGAATATGCTGCTGTTATATGGAAACCTTATTTTGTCACATATTCTGTCCGCTTTGAAAAAGTGCATATGAGGTTTACTTCTTGTGGCGCTACAGTCTGGAGTGAACCTGGGCCTCAGTCAACAATCCTCTACAGCTAGCAGGATCATTAGCCAACTGCCTCCATTTCGCACTCCAAGTTAGTTGAGGTCCTTCTCCATTTGGCTTAATAAATTCGTATTTCGTAAAATGCAATGGAATTTTAGCCCGAACTATAAGACAAGGGACAATTGCTGTCAATTGCTCGGTTTGAAAATCTTGAAAAATGCGACGTACTATTTATGAAATAATGTTTGTTAGGGATAATTTATGATACCATATAAAATGTCCTTATCTCCTGGCGTTACTTTAATTTTACTTGCCCCACTAGGCCACTCCGTACTCGACAGTTATTATTTGAAAAGTCTCATAACACTGAGTACGGAAGAAATAAACCGCTTACAAGGGTTATCAGAGCGATCAACTGGACAGAGGACAAACATATAATTCCGGATAACCAATTAGGTTTCAGAGCGGGGCATGACACTATTCATGCCGCGTCGAAACTGGTGTCGGATATCCAATGGAACAAGAGCCAGAAACAATGTACGGGCGCCTGCTTGATTGACCTGGAGAAGGCCTTCGACACCGTTTAGTTAGAAGGACTTTACTATAAGCTCAATCGGCTAGGCATTAGTAAACCACTGCTGTACCTATTGTATAACATGCTTACCGGTAGACGGTTCGTCGTCAAGAATGGCAACGTGACCACTACAGGTATCTTTCGAGTAAAAAATTGTCTCCAACAGGGTGCCGTTAATTCGCCGATCCTGTTCAACATTTTTTTGAGCGATCTAATAAATTCTCTTCCGCACGCAATTGCGTATGCCGACGACATCATCGTGTACAGATCAGGCAAAAAGATCGAGGAAATCACCAGTCTCACGCAGGGTGACTTCGACTCATTCATGAGAGATTGCGATGACTGGAAGATGAATATCAACTTTCAGAAGTCGGAAACCATTCTGTTCAGGACGCCGTTGTATAAAGCTTCCGCGGATACGAAAAAGAATTGGCGAAAGTTCTCAATTGTAGGACACCAAGGGCAACCACTGGCGCAAAGGAATGTAGTCAGATACCTGGGGATCTGGCTAGACCAGTATCTATATATTAACAAACATGTAGAATTGTCGAAGTTTACAACCCGGAAAATGTATTACTTTTCCTAATGGAAACATAATTTAGATAAATTAGAGAGTTATCTAAATTATGTTTCCATGCAGATGTGTTTTCTACCAATCTTCTTTTTATGAATGATACAAAAACAAGTTAACCTAAACCAAAAATGTGTGCCTGGAATTAATTGGCCTGGAGTTTTTTTGGAAGCTAATTAATTAAGTACATGATCTCCTTTCCCAACCACAACGTTCTTCCACCACCTATTGAATGCGCTCCATACCTACATACATCTACAGCACACACTATGCTACAAATTCATCAGCGGAGAACTTGTTGAACCTTATTCAAACATCAACTTGATTCGCATGTGATGAAGTTATTATGGCACATTGAGCTGTTTCGAGAGCACAACACCGCCAGAAAACAAGAACAAGGAATCAACAACACTGTAATTATTTAGGGACGAAACAATTAATCAATAATATAGCTGAATACAGCCGTCATCATAATCATCATCAGCATCTCAACTGTATCATCTTGCTGGCGATCTAAATACATGTAATTTAGTTTGATGTTCCCCCTTCCAGGGATCAGGTCAACGTATCAATAAAACTATAGCTGATGGCTATCAGTACCCGGCGAATGTATTGTAAAATGTGTACCGTGATCCTCCCTCCATCATTTAGGATTTTGATTTGACTGGACCAGCACCGACAAACAGAGGTGGTTCTTTACGCCTATAATTTAAGGCAATAACCGAGACCATTGAGACCAGTTGCATGATTCAACCACGGACCTTAATTACGGGTAAGATTTTTTGGGAATTGATTCCGCCTGCCGTGTGTAGGAAAAATAAGTTCAAAGACAAAGACGACGAAATTGAAATGTGTTTCTATGTGATTACTTCCTCATACGAGTTGGAAGAGTAAATGTACGTGCATAGATATATGTGTCCATATTTAATAATGGAGCGAATTAGTTGGGTAAACCCGGAAGTAGTTATGATATCAATGATCAAGAAATAGATTATGTGATTGAGTTGAAAAATACAGGTTCCAACTGCTCGGGGTGTGTAGTGTGTTCTGAGTAATTAAACTTAGATCACATTTACTCTATGATTGGTTTTAATGAAGTTCACTCGTTTGGCTTGCTTCAAAGATTATTAATAAATGCACTTATGTACAGTGACTGTCATTAATATTCGTTTTTTCTCCCAGAATATGTGAACAAATTGCAGTTACAGGTGTTTTTTAACTCTTTCTTTTTTAGCTTGGTAGATTCCTTAAAAATGTTCAGAGACAACCAAATGCATCGGATACTGATGGCTTTACTGTGAAAAAAAACGTGATTTCGAAGCGTTGACAAGCGACTTATGCAGGCACAGGCGTCTGCACTTAGCCTCTGTCAATGAACTCCTACTCTCACCTCCCCGTGGTGTAATCCGGGAGCCGAGCACCTTCGACTGAAGATGGGGTACCGAACCCCCGTGGGACGAGTGGATGAGTCTGTATTAGGGCTCATCTTCTTTACGGATGGCGGCGGAGGAGCTTATCATCAGATTAGCCAACGGCGACATCCAGAGCCAAATGGTACACCTACTTTTAGATCTACTCTGACATATTCGGAGCTCAAATCTAAACGGTTACCTTCAAGGTCATATCGGGATTTTGGAGTAGAGTTGGCGACGGAGGAACCCTATCATATGGGGTCAACGGAGGCACTCACAATCTCAGGGAGGTAACCGATAGCGGAGTCATCCGGACCCTTCGCGCAAGGATAAAATAAATGGGCCTGGCCTCTCAGTTGGGGGTTGTGCGTGGGGTTAACGCCCAACCACGTAAAAAACAATTGGTCAGAGACGACCAATTGCCTGACCGATCTACTGTTGACGACCCCAGCAAACGAACAAATGACCATTCTTTTCGGTTCTGCACGTGGAATGCGAGGTCTCTTAACAGGCCACGTGCAGCCGAAGAACTCGTGGAGGCCCTTGACTGCTATAAAGCAGATATCACCGCCATCCAGGAAGTGCGATGCAATGGGCCGGGCAGCAAGAAATGGATGAAAAACAGCGACATCTACTACGGCGATTGCAGCAGAGAGAGGCGCTTATTTGGATGCGGATTTGTTGTTCGAGGCAGACTTAGGCAAGAAGTCTTAAACTTTCACTGTCAGTAAAAGCAAACGCCTCATAACAATCCTCATCATGGCCAAATTCGTCATCATCAGCCTGATTTGCGCACACGCCCCGACGGAGGAGAAGTATGACGATAGCAAGGATGACTTATATAATCTCCTAGAAAGAACATACGATCAATGCACCAGCCTTGACACCAAGATCGTTCTAGGAGATTTCAACGCATAGCTGGGTAAAGAAGAACTCTTTGCTAAAGTCTTCGGGAAACACAGCCTGCACGACAACACATCTGGAAACAAACTCAGGCTGGTAGAATTCGCCTCAGAGCGTAACCTCTCTGTTGCTAGCACGCGGTTACCATACCTCAACATCCATAAAGGGACATGGCGGTCCCCAGATCAATCAACCGTCAACCAGATTGATCAGGTTGCGATCGACGTCAGACACTCCTCCAGTAATCTTGATGTCCTAACCTTCCGAGCAGCCAATGTTGACTCGGACCATTTCCTTGTTGTAGCCAAGGTAAGAATAAGGATATCAAGAGAACAACGAAGTCGAGAAAGAAAACCACGGTTTGACGTCGCAAAGCTACAATCGCAACGGACTCCTACGATCTTTGCTGACCGAGTCTCCCAGAAACTCTCTGTTAGTTCGACGCCGCCTGCACAAACCATCGAAGAAGAATGGAGTCGTTGTCAAGAAGCCATTAAAGAAGCTGCCACTGATGTGCTGGGTTTTACGACACCACCTAGAAGGAACCCATGGTTTGACGACGAGTGCAGGCAGGCACATGCAGCCAAACAGGAGGCCTACAAGGCAACGCTGCATCGAACAACGAGGGCTGTTCGTGAGCTCTACGAACAGAAGAGAAGGGAAGAGCACCGGCTTCTCAGAAGAAAAAAGAAAGAGCATGAGAAGCGCGCGGTCGAGGAGATGGAGAGGTGTTATGGCAGGAATGACGTCCGAAAGTTTTATCAAAGGGTAAAACAATTATCCAATGGATATAAAACTAGGACAGAAGCCTGTCGGGATGGAAATGAACATCTGGTAGTAGAGTCGCAGTCGATACTGAGAATCTGGAAAGATCACTTCTGTAGACTGTTAAACGGCGATGAGGACCAAAATACCGCTGTCAGGCAGAATGTTCCACTCAATCTGGACGATGGCAGACGAGAATTCCCTCCCCCAGACTTAGACGAGGTCAAGGTAGCAATATCAGAACTGAAGTCTAACAAAGCTGATAGAGCGGACGGATTGTCCCTTTAAATATTTAAGGCAGCTCATCTGCAAGATATGGTCTGAGGAAAGCATGCCCAATGAGTGGGGTCTCAGTATCGTTTGCCCGATCCAAAAGAAAGGAGATCCCTTCGACTGCACCAACTATCGAGGGATCAGTCTTCTTAACATCGCGTACAAGATCCTCTCTGCCGTTTTGAGCACCCGCCTGTTCATTAATAATCTGATAGTTCCATATCAGTGTGCCTTCAGGCCATGAAAGTCCACAATAGACCAAATCTTCACACTATGGCAGATCCTCGAAAAAACTCAAGAGATGCAGATCGACACCCACCACCTTTTTGTCGACTTTAAGGCCGCATATGACAGTGTGCATAGAGACGAGCTATACAACGCCATGTCTAGTCTTGACATTCCTGCCAGACTCGTCACACTGTGCAGGATAACGATGGAGAACTCTCCCTGCTCCAGGTCGGTAACGAACTCACCGGGACCTTCAATGTCAAAAAAGGTTTTACACAAGGCGAGGCGCTGTCGTGTGATTTCTTCAACATCGTCCTGGAGAAGATCGTGCAAGACTCAGACGACAACACTAGAGGCACGATCTTCCAGAAGTCCGTGCAATTGTTAGCATACGCCGATGACATTGACGTGATTGGCAGAACTCAGCGAGCCGTCAGTGAGGCTTTTGCTAACATTGAGACGGAAGCGGCTAAAATGGGTCTGGCGGTGAATGAGAGCAAAACGAAGTATATGCTGTCCTCAAAAAAGGACACACAACATCGACGTCTTGGACAGAGCGTCACAATGGGCAGCTATAACTTCGAGGCAGTCAAGGACTTCACATACCTCGGCTCCGGAGTGAACTGTACTAATAACATTAGTACCGAGATCAAGCGTAGGATAACACTTGCCAATTGCTGTTTCTTCGGGCTCAAGAGGCAATTGAGTAATAGAGCCCTCTCTCGAAGAACCAACTTGACTCTATAGAAGACACTGATCATCCCAGTCCTGCTATATGGCGTGAAGGCATGGACTTTGCCAAAAGCTGATGAAGCTGCTCTTCGTTGCTTCGCGAGGAAAATTCTTCGTGTGATTTTCGGTCCCGTCTGCATAGTTGGTGAGTGGAGGAGGAGATATAATGACGAGCTATACGGGCTGTTCAGCTTCATCGACAGAAGAGTGAAGATCCAACGATTGAGATCATGTAAAGCGGATGGAAACCAATGCTCCGGCCCGAAAAGTCTTCGAATCCACCCCCGAGAGACGGCGCAGTAGAGGAAGACCGCGACTCAGCTGGCGCACGCAAGTGGAGAGACACCTCAACCAACTATGCGTGCGCATCTAGATGCAGCTAGCTAAAGATCGAGCTGGCTTGAGACGATTGTTTGTTGAGGCCCAGGTCCACCCCGGGCTGTAGCGCCACCTAAAGTAAGTATGCTTGTCCTGATGTCATTACCCGTCATGATTCATGACCCATCACTTCCAATGCCTCATGATTGTGATATGATGTAATTGCATAAGCAAAATGCTCGTTACAACATTTTCAATAACTATTTCGCACAACAGAGTTGCGCGCCCCGCCCTGTATGTAGGCATGTGTAGAACTTCCTCCATCAACAACGTAACACTTTTGTTTTATAACGCATCGCTGATGTCTATTTTCACATATTTCAATCTCAGAGCCTCCTACTCCCTCGCACGTAATCTAATCGATTGCAATCTTCAATTAATTTTATCATTTATTAAAGAGAAATCAATTTCAACTCCAACGCAAAACTCCTCTTTTTCACGACACTCATTTATGGATCACGATTAAGCTGAAAACTGAAAATCTCCAACACAGATCTTCGTGTTTTCCGCTTAATTACTGTCTCAGCACAGATCACCGGCGGAACGTGGCGGAACCGATTTTCTTACGCTTCTCTCGTATCCCCAAATTGATGAGCTATTGATCGTCTACCTATACACATAACATACGAACTGACAGCTCACGATCTATGACGAAACGAAGCTCTGATTGAGAGATAAGCTCAGTCGCGGTACTCTCAGGCACTTTATTGAGTTGTTACTTAGGATAGGATCCTACGAGCATTCCGGTTTCAGTATGCTTCGTCCCAATTGCTTGGACTTGATAAATTTATTACACTTTAATTGAAGTGAAAAGTGATAGTAATCGTGTTCTTTAATTAAGTTATTGTATGGTATATGAAGTGCCCTTATTCTGGGTTGGGAATAAATTCTGCGATGGCATCTCTTAGGTGTTCCATTTTATTAGCGATAGCTTATTGAAGCGTGAATCCTATTACATGTGGTCACTTAGGTGAAGTTTATTGCAAGCGAACGAACATGTGTACAGCTTCATGAAAATTACAACACCTGTAGACTGTAGGAAAGTGAATTGATCGCACCATGCTGCACGGCAATAAAACATATGGTTGGGTCGAGGAAGAAGATCGCTGAAATCGATTTTATCGATTAATTCTTTTGCAACGCCCTTTCAATATCAACTTGAGCTAATTTTGTTCCCCTTATGGCAGTTTGAGTATGTTCTCTCATTTTTGCGGCCAATTAATATGGCAACATGTGTTCCGAAGAATAATTGAAAGAAGAGCCGGTTCCCAGAGTTAGAAATTGTGCGAAGTAACTGCCTTACCGAACCCTTTTGAACACGAAGTAATGGGGCAGTATTGTTCACAAAAACGGGGAGCAGGCGGCCACTGATAAACTGAACCGTGGTATCCTTTGGAGGACTTACACTGTAGTTTAAGCTGTGACGAAGTGTATATGAAAAAAAAAAGACGTACATACAGTCAATGGGTAAATCATTTGAGCGATGTATTTTTTGCATTCGTTTTTAGAGCATTAACCCTTTGCGACCGTATGTCTGCTCTCAGTCACCAACGCTTTTTTCACCGTTGCCGTCGTACGTCTGCTTCCAACGACCAAAGCTTTGTTACCGATCCAGTCGTATGTCTGGAACATTTTCAAAACCAGGAAGACCATCGTCCTCAGATAAAGAGGAAAGGCTAAATGGAAAACTCCATTTATTGCGGCACTGTGAAGATGTAAAAAGTAAAGTTTGTTCCGTATGTTCAAACAGAAAAATTTCAGGCGGAAGACGCCAAACTAACTATTTCTGCGAAACACGTTCTCGAAAACCAGGGTTTCATGTTGGAAACTGCTTTGAAAGATACCACATGACGAAAAACTCTAAAATATAATATTTATATAAATTTAAACATATTATGTACCTAACTGAACTTAAGGTGGCGCTACAGTCCAGGGTGGACCTGGGCCTCAACCAACAAGAGTCTCTAGCCAACTCGATCTTTAGCTTAGCTGTCTCCAGTTTCGCACGCATAGTTGGTTGAGGTCCCTTTCCACTTGCGTGCACCATCTGAGTCGCGGTCTTCCTCTACTGCGCCGTCTCTCGGGGGTGGATTCGAAGACTTTTCGGGCCGGAGCATTGGTTCCCATCCGCACTACATGGCCCAGCCATCTCAATCGTTGGATCTTCATGCTTCTGGCTAAGTGGATGTCGCTGAACAGCTCGTACAGTTCATCGTTGTACCTCCTTCTGTACTGACCATCTATGTCAGAGCGTTACTTTGGTTATTCGACAGAGAGCTTTGGTTATCCATCGCTTTCTTAGCCCAAAAGAAGTAACGATTGGCAAGTCTTATTCTTCGTTTGATTTCTGTTCGTTTGTTATGTGTGTCAATGTCTGCATTTAGAGTCGTTGTTCGGAAAGCAAAGTCTTTGGCTACCTCAAAATTATATCAGCATATCTTCCTATGCGAGACGTCGGTTCACTTGACTTTTGTGTTGACAGCATATATTTGGTCTTGCCCTCATTTACCGCTAAGCCCATCTTCGCGTCCTCCGTTGCAATACCCACAAAAGCGCCATTGACACAACGCTGCGTTCTTCCGATAATGTCAATATTGTCGGCATATGCGAATAGTTGGACGGACTTCTGAAAGATTGTGCCTCTGGTGTTGGCGTTCGAGTTTTGAACAATTCTTTCAAGAACGATGTTGAGCAAGTCGCATGGCAGCGCGTCGCCTAGTCTGAATCCTTTTTTGACATCAAAGGTCTCGGTTAGGTCTTTACCGACCTTGGTGGAGCAGCGTGCATTCTCCATCGTCATTCTACACAAACGGACGAGTTAGGTAGGGATGCCAAAACTAGACATTGCTCTGTATAGCTCGTGTATAGCTATAGATGCTATCATACGCGGCCTTAAAATCGATGAAAAGGTGGTGGGTATCGATTTAGGCGTTCACACCGATAAGATTTTGTATGCGATACTTAGGCGGCTGATGCGCAGTTCAAAGGGTCTCCTCTTTTATGGATCGGGCAAACAGTGCTGAAGTTCCATTCATCGGGCATGTTTTCCATCGACCATATTTTACACATGAGTTGGTGCATGCTCCTTACCGAACCATTGCCTGCCGCTATAAAAAGATCGGCGGGAAGGCCTTCAGCTCCCGCAGCCTCACTTCATCCGGGTCGGGTGGACGGAATCGTTGATCTTCATCGTTCCTTTCGTTGTGGTTAAATGGTTCGATCTGCCTGACAGCTGGATTTGGTTCTTCGTCGCCGTTATACAGTCTGCAGAAATGGTTTCGCCATATCCTCCGCATGTTCCCTTGATCATCCCTACCGGCTTCGGTTCGGACTTTATAACCTTGACTGGTTAACCTTACCCTTTGGTACAACTTGCTTACCTCATTCCTGCAGTAATATCCCTCTATTCTGCCGATCGCGCGCTTCTCATGTTTCTTCTGTTTTTTTTCCTGAGAAGGCGATGTTCGTCTCTACTTTACTGGTCGTTGAAATCGCAGTGCCGCTTTATATGCTCCTTGCTTGGCTGCATTCGCCTGCCGACACTCGTTGTCAAACGAGTGTTTGTTACTTAGGGCTGAAAACAACATTTATGCCCGATGGGTCTTTTGCTCGTATATAGAGCCGCTATGGCTTTTCTTCATCTCTCTGCGGTGAGAGCGGGGTTTGAATCTTCGGCTGTTGTAGAGTCTGTAGAAATGGTTTCTCCATATCCTCACCATCGACTGTAACTCTACTGCGATGTTCCCTTGATCATCCTTACCGGCTTCGGTTCGTACTTTATAACCTTGACTGGTTAACCTTACCCTCGGGTAAAACTTCCTTACCTCATTCCTGCTTTAATATCCCCATATTCCGCCGATCGCGCGCTTCTCATGCTCCTTCTTTTATCCCTTAAGAAGCCTGTGTTCTTCTCTCCTCCGAGCAGTTTGTGTCCTTCTTTGCAGTTCCGCTTTGTATGCTTCTTGCTTGGCTGCCTTGGCCTGCCAACACTCGTTGTCAAACCAGAGGTTTCGTCGTGGTGGCGGATTGAAACCCAGCACATCGGAGGCGGCATCTCTGATGGCTTTTCGGCAAAGCTGTCTTCAATACTTAATGTTGGCAGCGTAGGATTTCTTAAGAGGTCAAGGGAGCCACTATCGAAAAGGATGGCAATCTCTTGCGATTGTAGCCGGCTGACGTTAAACTTCCTCACAGTATTTCTTTGTGTTGGCAGTGTTCGGAATATCCGCACGCTTCCGTTTCAATGGCTTGAGCTAAAGAAATTGCGTTGGAGACCCGTGCAGCGACTGTTGCAGATTATCAACACGGTGTTTCGGCTAAAGAACTTGCCAAAATAATGTAAGTGCAGTCGCAGAAGTATTTATTATCCAATTCAAAACAAAACGAAGCTTAGAAGTGCAAAAAAGTGAATCGGGAGAGGCAGAAAAAGCGTCACTTCAAATAGGGAAGACTAATGACTAGATCGATGTTTAACCATCGAAAAGCGAAGAATGTCCTTAAATCAGTGAACAAGGATCGTGAACAAAAGTTGAGTGATAGAAAATTAAGGAGCAAAATAAAATACAAGCCTCCGTCTGCGAAAAAAAGCGTATCAGAGTTGAAAACAAGAATGCAGGAAGAAAGGTTGCAATTTACCAGAGAATACATTGATAAAGTACCCCATTTTTGGAAAAAACGAATCGGCCTGCACCTTAGATGGTACCTATTCAATAAGACCAATATGGAAACTAGCTCCATGATTATTTCTTGTACTAAACTCCACACATGGAATTTGGACATCTCTCTGGGGGCAAACCATGCGTTCGATGTGGCCAAGCCATTTTGGTCGACGGATTCTTGCCCCCCGGACTACATCCACATCCTGGTACAACTAGTAGAGTTCACGGCCGTGTCTTCTCCTCCATTCACTATCCTCGCAGACGGGACCAAATATCCGACGTTGAATTTTTCTTTCGAAGGCACCAAGAATCAGCTCTGCAGTCTTGCTTATCGTCGAGCTTTCGGCTCCTTTAAGCAGGACTGGCAAAATAAAAGTCTAGTAGAGCATGATTTTGATTCCTCGAGCCAGGCATTTTGACTGTAAATTTCGCTGTGCGTCCGAAAGCAGACTTAAGGGTAAACTGATGTGCATTCCTGGCAAGACGTGTATTACGGGTGAATTCAAGGAGAATGCACTTGGCTAGCTCACTTTAGCATCGTTTGTTATAATAACGATAAATCACAGACAAAGAAGACACGGTACGTCGATGTTCGAGGGAGTCTAATGAACTCGCGATATTGTTGTCTCCCATAAGTGTGTTCGCTCGCTTTTGGATTCTATGTAGTAGGTGCAGGGTGGTCTTGGGGGCAACAGACCAGATATGAGCGTTGTACTCAAGCTTAGGGCGAATATATAATATGAAATATTTCCTGCATCGATTAAGGAAACCTAAACATTTCGCAGCATTTTTGGCTACCTCGAATATGTGATCGTTCCAACTAAGTGTTGTGTTGACGCACATTTCATGGATATTGGCTGATTATCAGGGGTTCGCTTTAGGGACAGCAGACATCATTGAGTTTTGGAAGCATTGAATTCCACTCTGTTGTTCTTACCCCAGTTAATTATGCTGTCAAGTTTGGAATTCAATGTGCTTGACATAAGCTGCCGTTCCAATACTCCGTCCGAAGGGCGGGGTCGTGAATTTTGGAACGAATATGAAACGCTGAGGGTGCTGTCATCAACGAAGGAGTGGATTGGATTAGTAGTGGCAGACAGGAGATCATTTAGAAAATTGAGAAAGAGTGCCGGAGACAGAACAGAGCCTTGGGGGACACCAGCATTTATTTTGTGAATATCACAACTTGACTTGAATCCATCCAAAACAACTTGGATTGAACGGTTTGAAAGGTAGTTCCTAATCCATAGACGCAGAGACACATCAACACCATAAGCAAGCATTTTCGACAAAAAAGCTTGATGCCAAACTCTGTCAAATGCTTTAGAAATATCCAGCGCAACTATCTTGCTTTCGCCTGTATTGTGCAAAGATTGGTTCCACTTTTCGGTGAGATAAGCTATCAAATCACCAGTGGATCTGTTGCTGCGGAAGCCATACTGTCGGTCATTAAGAAGCTGCCGCGATTCAAGCTATTGCATGAGCTGACGATTTATCAGCGTTTCCATGACCTTAGAAAGAAGGGACTTAAGTGCTGTGGGTCGTTATGAGTTGAGTGACGAAGATTCACCCTTTTTAGGGACGGGCTGGGCAAATGCTGTTTTCCATCTACTCATAAAGAGACGTGAAGAGTAGGATAGATGAAAAAGCTTACGCAGTAGTTTTGCCAGCGAAGAAGAACACCTCTTCAGAAGTATTGGGGGAATACCATCCGGGCCAGCTGATTTGTGCGTGTCGAGATCTTTAAGTACTCTTGCAACTGTACGAGTGCGGAAGTGAATTTGTCCCATGGTAAAACCAACGCTCTCGAGAACAGGTTGGGACAAATTATAATCTGGCAGTGTTGAGCTGGCTGCAAAATGCGCCGCAAGCAGACTGGCTTTGTCCAAAGAGCTGACAGCTGGGATGTCATTGTAAATTAGCGAGACAGTGTGAGTGTGTGAAGAAACATTTCTTGGTCGACAGAATATTTTCTAGTTTCTTCTAGCAATTTAATAGTGGAAGCTCATTAAAGCCAAATATGGTGAATGACAATTAGGTTTTCTGCTTAATAATAATAATAATAATAATATGGGTTGCGGTACAGCCCGTAGATTGCCAGGGACTACCTTCTCAGCAACCACTCGTGTTGTGCGTGCTATTGTTCTTTCACGAGTGGGAGGGACCTACAGTTTTATGCCGACTCATAACGGCCAAGTTTGAGAAGCTTTTTCTAGACAGGAAATACTCTTTGAGCATAGTCAGTGACTCGAAAGAGGTGGGGCCGTGAAAATTGTTTTTGTCGCACAGAGCAGAAATCCATCCTACGACGTCGAGGTTGAGATCGACGCACATACTAATAATAATATATTACGTTTTTCGTATACAATGTATGCTTCAGAAAAGAGTTTCTCACTCTATACTCTTACATTTTGCCGAAATTGAGTACTATCGTGGAGGAGAAGCAAGATAACATATTTAAATTGGTCTTACCTGTCCCGGTATGATTTGAGTGTCAGACAATGAAACTATATACCTTTTAATTTGGGCAGATGTCCGTCTATCCGGCCTAGCTGCAGGCCGAATATTCGCTATCCGACCAAAATCTCTATTTCTTAGTAGAACTTTTCTATTGAATGTACAGATAACATAAAGAAACAATCAACTGTAATCTACTCAAACAAACTCCTGAATTGATTCGATTAAGGTTACCGTGAGTATCAAGGTTACCTTGAGTATGTACTTTAATAATAATAATATGGGTGGCGCTACAGCCCACAGAGGGCCAGGGCCTAGTTTCTCAACAACCACTCGTGCTGGACGTCATAAGAGTGAAAAGGGCCTACAGTTTTATGTCGACTCAGAACGGCCAAGTTTGAGAAGCTTTTTCTAGACAGACAGACAATATGCCTTGAGTAGTGTCAGTGACTCGAAGGAGGTGAAGCCGTGAACATTATTTTTGTCGTACAGAACAGGGATCGACGCACATACCCACGACCCTACGGCCGCCATTAAGTGTACTTTAGTCGATAAAATTTTGGCAAAAAAATCAAAACGCTTCAATGAACTTTTATCAGAAATCACAATCAATTATATATAATATATGAGTGGCTTCTCAGCAACCGCTAATGTTGTGCTTGCTATTGTTCTCTCACGAGTGGAAGAGACCTACAGTTTTATGCCGACTCCGAATGGCCAAGTTTGAGAAGCTTTTTCTAGACAGGAAATACTCTTTGAGCATAGTCAGTGACTCGAAAGAGGAAGGGCCGTGAACTATTTTTTTTCGTCGCTCAGAGCAGGAATCGAACCTAGGACGTCACGGGCCACCACAACCAATTGCACAGGTGATAAGCCCTTTGAAGGACATTTTTTAAAGTTAATATAAATGTTATTTTCAGATTGGTCTGCAAAATGAAGGCAAACAGTTTGAAAGGACATGAGAGGAAGTTTATTTATAAATGTGCAACGTGTCACAATGCGGTTATAAAATCAGTTTTGATTGAAATAATAGTTCTTCTAACGGCGTATCAATTTGTCTATACCGGAAATAGAGGCGAGACAGAATAGTTTTGACACAAAACTACAAAAACGTTCCACAGTTGGCAATAGATATTAACTTGCAACCAAGGTTGTATTGTAATAAAGTACGTGGCACAATTATACGAAATTATATGGTTACTTTTATGAACAAGGACGAGCATTCTTTCAGTCGTGTTGTAATTTAGTTTTAATAGTCTACTCCAATATGGACATTCTGACACATAGTGTTATTCCACCAACAATGATTTTAGGGGATCTGAGAGTATATTTCCAATAATGAAATGATCTTGACAACTAATAATTGTCAAACCCTTATCATGGCACACACCAGTCGGCAATTACACTACAAATGTCAAAAATGTCTAATATCTGACAATCTTTCGACTCACAAAATAATCACTTTTTTTTGTACCAAAGCTTACACCAATCATAATTCTGAACGAAAATATCAATTAAAAATGCATTTATCAAAGTAAACAGCAGGCAGCAACAAATCCAAATCAAAGCAACCAATCGATGTCAAATGTGGCAGTGCTGTATTGTAGTGGTGACTTATATACATATCTGTCGGGGAATACACGTTTATTATTACAACGTCGCCGTTTGATTAGCCAAAGCTTGTTGTTTGTTCATTTCATTCGTGAGCTTATTCAAATTTCGTATAGACAATCTGACATCTATTATTTGACACACCCTATGTTACATTCTCCCGCTCATGACATTTTCATAAGAGCTTGATATATTTGACGGTTTCGAATGGTAATCAAAAGTTTGTACTATATTTAGGCACATGCTACTGTATCTGCAAATAATGCTGGCATGGGGTGGGAAAAAGTGATTAAATTAAGTACATTATGCAGTAATGTTCTGTAATGGTATGAATAATTGACAGATATTTACTTTTGTTTGTTTTTTTTTGTTCTTGGTTTTGGCATGCTACTTGCTGGTGTGCCAGTGATTAGATTAGGTGCAGAAGTGAGGTAGGGCTTTGGAGAACATAATTTTTTTATGGGGCTGATAATATTCTCTTTTTCCACGGTTATCATTGAACTAATCGGAAAACAATTGGGGTTCTAAAAATGACAACTTAATGACGAACAGAGCAGGTTTACAGAGTAGTAAGTAAATTAATAAACGAGCTTCTGGTGGCACGGCACAACTCGTCGGAAGGAGCAATTCTTGTCCCCTCTCTCGTGAAATAAAAAATATTCATTGCTCAATGACTAAGAAAAAGACGTCGCCTACAAGATCCTATTCAGCGTACTGTGTGACGGTCTAAGGCACTCTTCGGCATGTGCCTGGCGGCCGGTGGCTTAGCGGGTATGTGCGTCGACCCCAACGCACTTGACCCTCGACGTCTAGGTTCAATCCCTTGTCTGTACTACAATAAAAATAATGTTCACGGCCCAATCCCTTTCGGGTTAGTGACAGTGCTTAAAGAGTATATCCTGTCTAGCTTCCCAATTTGGGCGTTCAGAGTCGACATAAAACTGTAGGTCCCTTCCACTCGTCAGAGAACAATAGCATGCACGTGTAATTTTTGCCCTAAGTTGGATTTTTCCTTGAATTATGATTACACAAGGCCTGTTTTTTTGATTGGTCATTGCTCAGCTTAGCAAGATTTCACACGGGAAGCAACAACAACACATTTGACTGAGTTAAAAGTCTCTAATAAAAATGGAATGTCATCACTGACTAGGACGCGGTTAAACATCGAAAGCATAGACGGCGCCAGAGGAAAGTATTTGTTTGGTAAGGCTTGGTATCTGGTATATTTTTTGACACTTTTAAATGTTTACTTTTTGATGACACCTGTGAAAGTTTTTCTAAACACTCATTTGAACACGCAAAATCTTGCGGACTATTTGAGGAGTCGTACATCATATCAAGTTAATATGTTCGTCGCCGGGTAAGAGATCACCACAACATAGTGTAAAGAGAATTTTAGTAATTGGACGTTGTTTATTTGTAGCTACAGTGAAGCAGAAGGTCCTGAGATGTAGTACCATGCATCGACTATTTGGCAAATGCTAAATCTCTAAAGTATGGTGGACAAGGGTACGGTGGCATGTTCTGTGCCAGTATCTTCGATCGGTAACACCACGCAAAGATTACCCAGGAAGAGGCATATTACGTGCTAACGAAATGCGTGTGTGAAATTCAAAAGCGTTTGATAATAAATCTCCCTTCATTCAAGGCATAGTAGGCATAGTTGATAAGAACGGCATAAGAGATCTGGAACCGATAAGTTCAGAGCCTTATTGGATATGTTTCATGATTTGCATTTTAATTGTTTGCTTGTAATGATGTGAAATAATCACTGAAGTTGGTATTTGGTAAAAGAAGTTAAAAAAAGGGGGCATTCTTTAATTTCGAATGATTTTCAGGACTCTTACAGGGCCAAAAACAGGTTGGTTAAGCAATATTTGTAGACGTTGTAAAACGGATGCTTCCAGAGATGATTTTTCTTGTTTACCTTGCCTGTTTAACATTCCACAAATTGAGCATTCTAACTGCCACAGTGTTACACACCACAGCAATTAATGGTTTTGGAGCAAAATGAAATGAAAAACAATCAGTATTTTAAAAGAAATGCACCAAAGGCAAAACAACTTTTATTTTGTTCCTTTATGTCAACATTTATTCATATCGTAACTGAAGCCATTCGTCCAAATTTCTATTGTCTATATTCGATAGTGTCCATAAAATGTATTTTCGCATGAATAGTTTGTTCTGTAGCTGAATCACCAGAGCTCACAGGGAACTCTTCAAGAGTTTGTTCATCCTCATAATCATCACTTAAAGATTCTAGAAGGAACTAATCATCGATAGGTGTTATTTTCTAAAAATCTTGGACAGTATTTCATGTTTTCTTACCTCTTTTGTTTGGCTATCCATTATTTCTGTATTGTCTTTGCTTTTGAGAATTCAATTTCAAAAATGTTTGACATTAGAGTATTTTGACATTTAATGCAATGGACGTAAGCACACGTACCAACTTTCGGAAGAAAAATTCAACTCAGCAGAAAAGCGTTTTATTGAGAATCATTACTAAACTGAGCACTTTCCAGTCCAAAAAACACGTCTACAATTGCGAAGTCTAACGCAATGTTAGGATTTTTGAAAAGAAATTGTAAGGACTTCCAGGATATATCTAGTTAAAAGTGCATATATAATTCGTTAGCAAGAGCGTACTTGGAATATTCTTTCATCATTTGGGTGTCTCCATATGATACACAAGAACTTAGACTCGAAAAAATTCAAAAGAATTTCACGAGATATGCTCTCCGAAAGGAATATTGCTTTGAAGAGCTTCATAACTGTGAGCACTTACTTACTTACTTACTTAAGGTGGCGCTACAGTCCGGGGTGGACCTGGGCCTCAACCAACAAGCGTCTCAAGCCAGCTCGATCTTCAGCAAGGTGTCTCCAGTTTCGCACGCATAGTTGGTTGAGGTCTCAGGAGCGTGCTGCTCCTGAGTCGCCGTCTTCCTCTACTGCGCCGTCCCTCGGGAGCGGATTCGAAGACTTTTCGGGCCGGAACATTGGTTTCCATCCGCTCTACATGACCTAGCCATCTCAGTCGTTTGATCTTCACTCTTCTGGCTAAGTCGATGTCGCTGAACAGCCCGTATAGCTCGTCGTTATATCTCCTCCTCCACTCACCAACTATGCAGACGGGACCGAAAATCACCCGAAGAATTTTCCTCTCGAGCAACCAAGAGCAGCTTCATCCGCTTTTGACAAAGTCCATGCCTCCGCTCCGTATAGCAGGACTGGGACGATTAAGGTTAAGGTTTACCAAGTGCTTTCTTAGCCCAAAGAAGCAGCAATTTTTGTGATGTGTGGTGCTACAGCCCGTAGACGGCCTGGGCCTAGCTTCTCAGCAACCACTCGTGTTGTGCGTGCTATTGTTCTGTCAAGAGTGGGAGGGACCTACAGTTTTATGCCGATCTGAACGGCCAAGTTTGAGAACCTTTTTCTAGACAGGAAATACCCTTTGAGCCTGAGGTTGACAGCTCCCGCAGCCTTGTTGGATTTCAGTTTAGGCACGACAATCCTCACTTCGTGCGCGTCGGGTGGACGGAATTTTTGATCTTCATCGTCTCTTTCATTGGGGTTGAATGGTCTGTTCTGCCTGACAGCTGGATTTGGTTCTTCGTCGCCGTTATACAGTCTGCAGAAATGGTTTGGTGACTATACTGCGATGTTCCCTTAATCATCTTAACAGGCTTCGGTTCGGACTTTATAACCTTGACTGGTTAACCTTACCCTTTGGTACAACTTGCTTACCTCATTCCTGCAGTAATATCCCTCTATTCTGCCGATCGCGCGCTTCTCATGCAAATTCTTTTTTCTCCTGAGAAGCCGGTGTTCGCCTCTCCTCTCCTGCTCGTAGAGCTTCCCATCAACTCTTGTTCTTCTTTGCAGTGCCGCTTTGTACACTTCTTGATTGGCTGCATTCGTCTGCCAACAGTCCTTGTCAAACGAGTGCTTATAACTTAGGGCTGAAAACAACATTTATACCCGATGGGTCTTTTGCTCATATATAGAGCCGCGATGGCTTTTCTTCATCTTTCTGAGCTCAATAGTTAACTCAACTCTAACTTGTTTTCCTTCAATCAGAAGTAATTTGAAGTTGAAACACCGACACCTAGCTTTCAAATTAAGAAGCAAACAACGTGCGTCATGAAACATCAAACTGTTTGAGTGGTGCGGTTGCAGTATTTACTTATTCTATATTACAACCGATAAACAGTATTTTGGCGAAATCAAATTTGTATAACACCGAACAAAAAACCATTGCACAACTAACAATTGCATTTGTATGGTTTGAGTAGGTTTAGGGTTGGAATCCTAACTATAACATCGAAGCTATACCTATTCAAGAGTGTTTGGTTGAAATTTCAAGTGAAATTTTATAAACTAAAATATAGCAGATTTATGGTAAAAGCGTCAGGCGATTCATACCTAAGAATTTGCTTCTCAAAACTTTAAACAGTGTTTTTACGACTGAAGCATGATCAACCTATTAATCCAATCGGTTCCAAATTTCAATACGTTACAAGGACACACCCAATTGAACTCCCCGATGTTAACTATCTTCACAGATAATTAACATTGTAAGCATTGTTCCGTTGGGCCCATATTGTTGAGCCAATCCCTATTTCGCTAGCTTTGCTATAATAATTGTCATTATCCTAAATGTCCTTGCGCAATTCCCTTAGGCTGTTTTTCAGCGTTACCACAGGTTAAATTATTTATGAGTCCCGGAAGCTAAAAAAACGAGTAATTTTGGAAATAAATGAATCCCATTGAAGGTTTTTGATAACACAATGCCCTCTTATGTAAAAAAGAAACTTGTATGTTTTTTGTTCATTTTTTGTTGGAGGTTCTAATAGTACACTTGAGCAATCAGACTCAACTGGTCCATAGTACTGCCAGGCGACAACATACAATTCCTTCGAAAGATCAGTAGGCGCTTCTGTAACAAAGGGCCAACAGAATCAGCGCCGAAGACCAGCCACCTGATCCAAGCAAAGGCGGGACAGTGACAGAGCAAGTGCTGTGCCGTGTTGTCGTCCGCTCCACGGGCGTCGCAGAGGGTATCTTCGTATAAACCAAGCACAGTGTTTGGCGAAGGTGTCGTGGCCTGTTATTACGCCGGTTAGTCGTCCACAAACGCGAATTTCTTACAGACGTTTGAGAAAATCTACATCCTGAAGAGTAACGCCATCTAGAATTTTACTCCCGAGAGGTTCAGCCTTCAGTGGAAGCCTTAACCACAGACGCAAGTAGTGCGAGCGCAGGTTCAGGTCGCGAGAAAGTTTTCTCCGCCATGGTAGAGAGGATTTGCATTCTTGAACTATTTCGGAAGTGGTTAAAGGGTTGAGTAAGGCCTAAGGTACAACTTGGCCATCACTACAAGCACAGATACGTTGACCCGTCCACTTGTTCTTCACAATATAGTTTGTTACCACTAGGATCACATAGGTTTCCGCTTGGAAAACCGAAATTCACTAAATGAGTTGTACAGTCTAATGTTGTCGCCATTCACGAAAACACCAGAGCCGGAGCCTTTGTTGGTTTTGGAGCCATCTATGAAGATATGTACGACTAGCGCCCAAACGTTGCCTCATTTCCTGTCGTACATTGATTTGATTGTGGATTTTTTGAACCTATGTTTGATCAAGGGAGGGTCTGATTGACAACCAACAGCAAAAAACATATGCGAACAATTTGCGCCGACAAGTCGTGTCGCCGACAATCTCAACAATTATGGCTGTACCTACATATTTTCCAAGCCAATAGACACACATGCTTGCATCCTTAGGTCGTCACGTAAAATGAACACAAATTTACTACTTCCTTCCGGAGGCACATTCGACTTACGTTCGAACAATGGTTTTTGAAGAATAAGTGTGACTAAGTATTGGTTCCGGGAAAATCCACATGTGTGCAAACACATGTATCTACCTAAGCCCTTTATTACTTGGCGCTACCATTCGGTTAACCTTATTACCACCCATCATAAAACTATGGTTACATCCGGTCCAAAACGCGCTGTCGAACATCCTCGCACAGATAAAAGCCGAGGACAGCGTATAAATTGACTCATAAGTTCTCTAGCATTAGCAACGTGAAGACGTGTTAAGAGAGTAAAATATATTCAAGTGAAATAATGAGTCCTCATAAGAATTTCGTGGTTCTGTTTGCCGTTGTGTTCATTTCATTAACTGAAATGTGTCATTCCGCATCTCTACCAACAGGACACCTACAACGGTCGGAACATATTGCAAAGTGCAGAAGGAAATGTTTTTCAATGGTAAGTCGGTTCACGAAAATTTTTAAATACTCAATACTAATTCCACTTCTTGTTTTTCTCCATACAGATCCTTAATGACAGTAATTTCACTGGCGGTTTAATACAATACTTGAAATGCAGGAACACACCAGATTGCTATATGTGCTGGGATTACTGCCGTGCTGTAAGTGTTGCTGAGGAGGACTTAGCACACTCCATGTGCAACGACAGGAAATTCTGTTCAAAAGGTTGCAAGGTGGCTTGCAAATTCCATCGAAAAGGAATATCGAATAGTGTGCATTTCATTAAATTAATTCAATTGATGTAAATTATATCCATGTGTGTGTGTACAAATGTAAATAATATTTATTTGACGTGTTTTAGTTAACACACAAAATAGTTTTAAGAAGAATGCAAAGTACTATGAAATAAAGAAAAAATGTATGCAAAAAGTAATTTTTGAATTTCTTGGCTAACTGTCAATTATATACCATTCTATATAAATTTAACAGGGATCATTCTGGAATTTTCTGTGTAAGCGATAGGTCTGTTCCAATTGCTGTGAAATTCACAGGAAAAAATGTCCAAAGCCGTTCCATTTCTGATTTTTTCGTAGTTTTTGACAGAAGAGCGTGCTCACGAGAGAGTAAACAATTTCCCCACCCTGCGAATTTCTGCCACAGAAAATTCTGTGGGCAAAAAATTGAAGACTGTCAAATTCAAAATAATCAAGCAACAAGCGACCGTTCATTCAGAATTGAATATATTTTTTGACGTTTCTTGAATTCTTTGAATTTCTACGAAACGTCGTTCCACAAGTTTGTGCACAGTTTCTCTCTCAAGGAGAGATTTTTACCCCCACTTCTGTAAATTTGCTCAACTACGAATTTCTGTGCACAAATCAATTGGAACAGACCTGATGTATTGGCTTCTAAAAACTACCTGAATATCGTAGCCTGCCTGGTTGATCGATTGAACAGATATTTTCTTCCTCCTCTTTCTGTCAATAATGCAACTAATACAGAAATATACAGTTCTACAATTTGACGTAATTTTTACACAAATAACTGCCAATAACTCTATTTTCTACCTGCTCGCATCATGTAGGTCTTAAATGACGGAAAAGTGTTATAAAATGTCGGGTGATCTCGGCACCAACCCATGTTAAAAAATGCTTCCTGGAAAACATCATGTTAATTACCAACAAACTTTACAGACAAAGAAATTGCAGGGTTGAGGTAGTTGAAAGTTAATTACTTATTTAATATTAGGCAATTAGTCTTTCGACTCACTCTGCATGCAATATTGATGACACAGACTAGTTTTATTGTTTAAGAAAATGATGGAAAAAGGTTCAAGTGGGTGTAATATTGTTTGTGCCGTTAAGGGTATTTTTACTGAAGAAATTATATCCTTCTCTTGAATCTCTTAATATCCAATCTATACAATTTTCTGGTACTAGGATATCAGTGGTTACTTTATCTACAAATTACTTAGTTACTTATCAACGAACGACCCAGGGTCCGAGCCTGAGCAATTGCTGCCTTCCATCGGTGACGGTCCTGGGCACGCTGCTTCTAATAATCATGGCCAAGATGTCCCACATCGGCGATATCTCTCTCGGTCGTCCTCTCCTTCTCGAACCAGAAGGTTCGAATTCGAAGACCCTCTTAGCTGGAGCACTGGTTTCGAGATCGATATGGCAGAGCCAGTGTAGTCTACGGCTGTTTGCCTTCCGGACTACATCCACACCCTTGTATAGCTCGTAGAGTTGGAGGTTGTGTCTTCTCCTCCATTCGCCTTCCTCGCAGGCGGGACCAAATATCCGACGCAGAATTTTTCTTTCGAAGGCACCAAGAAGCAGCTCTGCAGTCTTTGCTTAGTGTCCAGCTTTCAGCTCCATAAAGCAGGACTGGCAGAATAAGAGTTTGAAGAGCATGACTTTGGTCCTTAAATCCGGAGTTTCGAGCCCTGTTGTTTCGACAAACCGAGGTAGTATCGGTTGCCAAGGGCAATTTTACGTCGAATTTCCTCCACGATTCGTGGAGTTTACGTTTGCCCCGAGGTAGACAAACTCCTCTACTACCTCCAAATTGTAGCTGTGGATTGTAACGTTTTGGCCTAGGTGATGTGCGGCAGATCGTTTTTTGCTCGACGGTATATATTTAGTTTTGTCCTCGCTAACCTTTAAACCAGCTCGTTTCGCCTGTTCCTTAATACGCGCAATAATGTCGATGTCATCTTTTTATCTTCATCGACAACTATTCGTATGTCTTCGGATACCTTTGACAAGGCTGTAACACAGCTACGTCCTTTTCGAAAAGCTGATTGCTGATGAAGTGGTCAGTCCGACGACCGACTCAAACGCGTTCGATATAAAGGGGAGAATAGAGATTGGTCGATAATCGAGCGGATTGGTTTTTTTTTGGTACCTACTGGGATTATCTTTGCTTTCTTCGGATATGTCGAGGTCATGATAATAGTATTAAAAATATGAGTAATATGAAGAAGTTAGACTTGTCAAGACCAACAGACTTAAACATAATGGAAAGAAAATCACTTCCGACTGAATAAGCATCAACTCTACCCGTGTGTTATTCCGGGAGTCGTTGGTAGGCCTAATAAAGCCGCTGTTAGGAGATGAGTCATGAAATCCTTTAGAAAAGCCTTACTAACGACTGTTAAGATTCTTCGGTCAAAATGTCAATGTTGTCGGATGCACTCCAAATTCTCAAGATCGGTTAATCGGAGTTGAACTTTGATTTGTAGTAATTGAGCTCAGCTGATCATTGACAATATTATTTGATTTCTGCAAGCTTTGTATTCGTTATGCATTTCAATATAACGAAATCGTCTCCATCATCACGAAAACTCAATGTTAAGAAAAATCCTTAGAGAGGCATGTGAATTCTTCAACATCTTGAGTAGGTTGTAAACTCGCCAAAAAATGCCTGATCTGCCAGAAGCCGGGCAACTGTACGCATACGCCGATGGCGTTGACGAGCTTGGCCGATCCTGTCGAGCTTTCAATGTGGAGTTAGTTAGCATTGAGAAGAAAGTCACATAACTGGTCTCGGACAGAGCATCAGAATGGCTAGCTTTTGTGTGGAGGTAGTTAAGGACTGCGTCTACCTCCGCTCCGCTGAACTTGTTACCCATATTTATAATAAACGCAGAACAACTCCTACTGTTTCTTTGGGCTCAAGAAACAACTGCTCCTATGGGCCTGACAAAACAGTGCTAACACCGACAAACTTCTGGAATGCTATTAAAAGCTGCTCAGAATGGTAGTCGAAGAGGAGCAGGATAGGGCCATCTGAAGTATCTTGAAAACATGATGGATGATACCCATAACTGTCTGTAGGAGCTCTAACGACGAAGAAAAAATAGAGAACTGTTCAAGCCTCTGCCGACTGACAAGAAGAACTCTGAAAGAATATTTCTTCCAAGACCTTTGCGATCTAAAAGATGTGCCAATAAAACCTCTTTGCAGGTTTATTACGATATCGGGCTGGTTGAAGTTCGAAGAACCGGAACCGGAGGCATTGCAACAACAAATGGGTCAAAGATTAAACCGTTCCACCAAACGGGCATCACAGTGGGTCAACAAGTTCAACTGGCTTCGGCTTGCCAACTCGCTCGCTTGCCAACCTAGCCAAGCCAGTTTACTTGGGATGTAGACGCAAAAAACACATCACCCTCTGAACGCTGGTAACATCTCGTCTATAGTCCAGAATTTGCTCGGAGCGTATCAATTTAGAAAATACTAAACAAATTGGTCAACTATGCTTCCAAATACTGCCACTTCTTGAATCTTTAACATCAAATCGCCTGGTATCTCGAAGAAACTGGCATCCTTGCAACGACATATAGTAGATGTATGTAACGACAGTAAAAGACGTAGGTGACATGTAGTAGACGTATTTATTACACATTTTTTTTTATTTATTATTTATTCACCCTTATTATCTTAGGCAGGCACCCACAGGGAACAGTGTATTTGTTTGAGCAGCACTTCCAACAGCTGCTTAGCGGGCCCGACCAGGGGAGAATGATAGCGAATCAGAAATCCCAACTCCAGTCGATGAAGTAGTCTTACGATCTTACTTTGAACAAGTCGGCACATACATTAAAAGGCAACCAAGTCGTAGGTTCATAGGGCTCTTCAAAGCTGATGGCAATGTTTTGGTAAGGAGTATTGCCAAGATCATCTGGCGAATTTGGGAGGACAACGACTGGAATATCAGGTCCATAAGGCCCATCCACAAAAAAGGCGATCTACCTCTTGCAACAATTACAGATTTTAAAGGTTTCTTATTTTATTGAGTTTATTTTAAATAAATTATTATTAGTTAAATATTTCTGGCTTCACTGGTCCTTTTCGACTAGCATTGATGATCCAAGGAAATGCTGGATTGTCCAAATAGAACCCCATTTCCTACTGAATGACCAATCAGGCACAGGAATCTACTTATTCGCAGCCCTCCTTGATGTGGCGAATCTGTTTAACTGACAGCAGCTGCGGTTTATTTTGGTAGCGGTGTTTGTCTCCTGCACTCGACTATAGACCTAATCCTTATACTAAGACAAGTCCTTGAAAGACCAGCGAGTTACAAATAGATACCGAAAAATCTTTTCATCGATTTTAAAGCCGCATACAACTGACCTCATTGCAAGGGACTGCTCGAAGCGAATTCGGGATCGTTGCCAAGTTGGTACATACGCGACGGACCGCGCATTTCGACTCTGGACCTCTGAGCCGTTTGAAACCTGCACCGGATTTCGGCAAGGGGATGCGCTCTAGTGTGATTTCTTCGATTTGTAACTAGAGAAGAAGTGCGGCGGTCAGACCTCCTGTTGGAATATGCAGACAATCGCGCGTTCCCAGCCTGCCACAAACGACATCACAGTGGAGATTCGACATAGAGCCACCCTTGGCAAAACTCGTCAAAACTCCTGACTCGAAGAACTAAAATCATGCTCTAAAAGACTTTTAGTTTGCCAGCCCTGCCTTGTGGACCTGAAAGCTGGACGATAAGCAAAACTGCAGAGCTGACTCTTGGTACCTTCGAAAGGTAAATTCTACTTCCGATATTTCGTCTCGTCTGCGAGAAGATGGTGAATGGAGGAGAAGACACAACCGCCAACTCTACCAACTGTAACAGGGTGTGGTTGTGGTCCAAAAGGCACAAATCTGTCGACTACAATGGTTCGACGTGTTTTACTCTCGCGACCCCTTTGATGAATGATAATGATGAAACGTTCGAATTTGTAGCATAATCATTTAAACGTTTTCGGTAAATTTCTGCAATTGTGCGTAATCGATTTTAATCAAGCATGTTTTGAGTCATAAAATAACATTTCATACTCTGTATCAGCCCCCTTTGTACTTAAGCATGCTCGATAACAATGTTCTCATTATGATGACAGCCTTTAGGAAGATAATTCGGGAAAATTAGATTGATCGCGGTGGAGATTAGATTCTTACTTACTTACTTATCAGGCAGACCATGAAGGGTCCGAGCCTAAGGAATTGCTGCCTTATATCGGTGACGGTGTTGGCCACGCTGCATCCAGTCATCAAGGCCAAGCTGACTTACATCTGCGATATCTCTCTCTCGGTCTTGCTCTCCTTCTCGAACCAGTAGGCTCGGATTCGAAGACCCTCTTTTTTGGAGCGTTGCTGTTCATTCGCTCGATATGGGCGAGCCAGTGTAGTCGACGCCTTTTGCCTTCCAGACCACATCCACATTCTTGTACAGCTAGTAGAGTTGGCGGTTGTGTCTTCTCCTCCATTCGCCTTCCTCGCAGACGGGACCAAATATCTGACATGTAATTTTTCTTTCGAAGGCACCAAGAATCAGCTCTGCAATCTTGCTTAATATTCAGCTTTGGGCTCCTTAAAGCACGACTAGCAGAGTTTTGTAGAGCATGACTTTGGTCCCTTGAGTCAGGCGTTTCGAACCCAGTTGTTTTGACTTCGGTTTGTCAAGGGCAATTCTACGTCGAATCTCCGCAACGATGTCATTCGTGGAGTTTACGTTTGCCCCGAGGTAGACAAAGTCTTCTTCTGACATTCAGTCAGAAGAAATGGGAAAAATAAAGGAAATAGAGTTCCAAGAGTTGAAAGAGTTGCTCTCAAGCAATCAATCTTACATCCTTATAAGTATTTTTATGTAGACAACAAGCATCCTGTAGAGTTATTTCTGTTAGTAAAAAGAATTGTAGACAAATTATTCAGCCCTGGCACAAAATCCGTTCGTACAATTCGAAGTTACGCTACGAACTACAAAAAATGGCATCACAAAATTCGAACTGAATTACGAACTCCGACGTAAAGAACTTGTCGTAGAAAAACATACAAATTTCCTCTTCTTTCTATTCAGTGATAGCTGCCTTCACCAACATTTGTGACAGATTTTTAATTATGATCCTACTACGAAGGAATGTTGTGATAGATTGTGATTACTTAGACAATTGGATGTTGCAGTCGATCGAGTGATGAACTTAGTGTCATGTATAATAAAAAAACAAAAAAAAAAAACATTATGTCGTAATCAAACAAAATAAAGGGGAAAATTTATTTTCAATATAATCATGTTCATTTCCTCGTTCTTAGTGGTTCTCTTTATTGTTGTTCTTTCAAGTATAAACTACATAAATAATTATTTTTCATTTAAAATATAAGAAATGACAGTGGCAATTTTATTAAATAAAATGAAAACAAAACAAAAAAAAAAAAATAAAAATAAAGTGAAACTAAATTACATAATGGCATTTTACTTAAATGATTTGCATGCTCTTTGAAGGTGCTTTTTTTCTGTTGTTATGTGTTCTTTATTTTTCGATTTTTCGAGTTACGTGTGTACTGTTATAAATATCAAATTGTATAACTAAAAATAGATCTGTTCTGTAAGTAACTTAGAGACAACCGGGTAATTCGTTTTATTTTGTTGGACACATACAAGAAGCAACGGTGCGGTCAGCCAACGATATCACGCTTTCAAATCGATGACTAACATCACACGTTGTTTGCTTTCCGAGCAGTTTGGGGGATGTCCTAAATTTGTTTGTTCGCTTGTAATTCAATTACTCATCATTCGAAATTGTACATGAAAATGAAAATCACAAACGTTTGTACATGTAGTTATTTCTGTATGTACACATTACTTTTTAAGGGGATTGAGTTTTTGATTTAGTGGTTCATCATTAGAGCATGGAACGTACACTCGTGTATGTTTTGCTTGGTAGCTCGCTCTCTTCGTTCTTATGGTTTCTCAAAAAAAAAAACAAACAAAACCAACAAAATGATACAAAATAAAAGAAAATCTCAAACATATAAAAATAAAAAAATAAGTTATTTATATATATATATGTGTATATATTATTTGTTTCTAAAATAAATAAAAAGGAAAAGACTTCTCTGAGATTAATTGAATATTTTCATTTTGTTTCTGTTCTCCTTGGCTTGTGTTGCTAAACAAACATTACATTATCTGTCCAACCGATCAACCAACCTACCACCCCGAATGGCTTATGCGCAAAAAAAAAAACCAAACATGAAACAAAAAAAAAATAAAATAATAATAAATAAATTCGAATTGCATCTTGAACCATGTATTTGCCATGGTCAACGTAGTGATTAATGTTATTAACGGTGTTTCTTTAAAATTTTCCAAAATTTGGTTTCCTCATTTTTGTCGTGTCTTCCTTTATTTGCTGTTTGTGTTAACATTTATATTTTCTTTTATATCTCTGTTTAATTTACTTTAGTTTGAGTTTCTTATTACAAGTCTGTTTCACCATAGAGGGCCGTACTGAAGGACATGTAGTCAAGGGCTCCGGGCACTCCGTTGGGTCCTTTGTATGGTGGCATCCTTTGGATACAGTATTCAGCTTGATCTGGTGGCAATTCGCGGCGGAGTTCATCTGGCAAGATGTATGGCTGAAAAAAAAAGGTGATGGTTGTACATTTCCTCAAATCTCATATATTCTCTAAACAACTTACTTTGTCTGACGCGAGAATTCTGAATGAATCAATGACCTGCTCAGCAGTGTCTGTATCTGTGCTCTCCCGTGTCATGAAGTCCAGGAAGGCATCGAAGTGTACATAACCCGTGGAATTGGGATCAACGATGGCCAAAATTCTTTGGAAGTCCAGTTCACCTTGACGATCTTTGCCAATCGAGTAGCCCAGCGATACTAAGCATGATTTAAATTCTTCGGGAGTCAAACGTCCGGTGCGGTTCTTATCGAAATGATTGAAACTTGAGCGGAATTCATTCAATTGCTCTTGGGTAATACCCTTAGAATCGCGTGTCAAAATTTGGTTTTCCACTTCGTTTATGTTCCTATTGATTGATGTGAGCAATTGTTCCCAGCCGACGCGCAATGTTTCCATTGTGTAGTTAGTGTATCTATTTTCAAAGATCATTGATTCTTGCACAGCCTGGTGGATCTTCTCCAACTCCTCGATATTTGGCTTGTATGCATACACAGCTTGTTCGTACTCCTTAAGACGGTGCAATTGATCTTCTAATGAGCCTTGCAGACCCATGCCAATAGCGGTAACTGCGTCCATTTGACGTTCGATCCATGGACCGACAGTGTTGGCTTTTTCGGCGAATTGGCGACGTAACATTTCATTGTTCTGTTGCTTGCGCAATTCATTGGCCAATGTTTGATCGCGTTGTGGTACCAATTGACGGACATCACCCCATTTGCGTGTTAAATCGTTGGCAGTAAGAGTGGTGTAGGGATTTTCCAAACCTCCAGGGATTTGATGTTGCTTCACAATTGACTCAACTTCACGAACCAAATTAACAATGAGGTTGTATTCTTTATCGGCTTCTCCCAATGTGGCCTTGAATTGATCGTGAGCCTGGATTAGTCCCTGGATTTCTTCCATTGTGTGCACAATGAACATATCGACGAGATCTTCACGTGTACCATCCAACCAGTTGTTGAATGGTGCTGCGCGCTTAGCGAACTCCAAGTGCAAAATATCGATCTTTTCGAGAATACGTTCGGCTTCATCCAAAGCCTGGCGACGGCGTTGAGTAAGAGCGCCCAAACGATCCCATTGATCACAGATACGTTGACAGCGTGCGTTCACTGAGATGCAGTCATGATATTCGAGAGTGCTGAAATATAATTTAAACAGTTCATTAAATTGCTGATGATGATGTTACAGAATCAAATAAAACTGTTGATGGTGAGGGTACATTACATTGATTGCGTTACAGTTTGTAACAGACATAGTATAGACATCAAAGAAGAAGAATATATACAAATTCGTAATGTTAGAAGGGGGCAGATGACATTAAAAAATTGGTGAATACATGAAGTGATCTGGAAAAGGTTTAATCAGTCCTTTCACAGGATTTATTCGTTGCAAATCTACTAACGATGCGAAATACCAAAAATTGATATCACAAAATTCGAACGTTGTTACGAACTCCGACGTAAATAACTTGTCGTAAAAAAAATACACAAATTTCCACTTCATTCGTTAGTTATAGCAACCTTCACGACTGTGTAGCAGACTATTCATTATGATTCTGCAACGAATGAATTCTGTGATAAATTTTTCGGAGTTCTTAGCCCCTTTTCGATTACGATGAACTTTGTGATAGGTGCGAATATGTGTTAAGAAGACGTACACGTATGATTTTATTTAAAATGTTACGAAAGTGAGTTAGTGACTTGAAGTAAAGCCAAATGTGAACTGATCATTTAAACTAGCTACCTTACACTTTTTATTCACCAATAGAAAGCATGTAAATATTTTATTAAAATATGCAAATAAATGCAAGGATACCAAACAATAGAATCAGAATAAAAACTTACTTCAGTTCTTGAGCAATAGCAGCAATTTGTTCAACACGATCTTGATGCGCGGCCAAGTCAGATTCGAAAGCCTCGTGCTTCTTTTTAAGTGCTTTCAAGTCGTTAAGCTTACATTGACGGAAGTCCTGAGATTGAAGCATTTCTTCTTTGCCACGAGTCCAGTCTTCGTGAGTGTCAGCCTTAAATGATGCATCAACTTATATTTCCTGCTAAACAAATAAGTATACAAAGTATTCCTACCTTATGCTTAAACTTCTGTGCCAAATGTTCCAAACGTTCAAGGCGCATTGTTTCAGCCAATAGCCAATCTTCAAAGGCCTTCTCAGCCAATTCCAATCCTTTCCATGAGTTTGAAATATCTGCAACAGTTTTACCTTCTGTTGGTAAATATGCAGGACGATTCGATAAACGTAATTTTGTTTGCAATGTGTTAAAATTCGTTTCGAGTTTTGCTTTTTGCTCAACACGTGGTGGCTTGTGTTTGCGACGATAGGTGCGATACTCTTCAAGTTTCTTCTGAACACCAGCTAGCGAATTGTCAGCTTGGCGCGAATTGAGCCATGGCATTGTGCGACGGATCCATTCCAATAGCTAAAATAATTAACTAAATAATTGTGTATGTGAGTATATGTGTAGTTATGAGCTTACATCACTGGCGAGACGTTCATACTCTTCCATTAACCGTTCATTTTCCTGGTTAACCTTAAGAACTTTACAAATACGATTAGCAGCGGTTTCCGCCTGTATTTGTGTTGAAAAAAAAAATTAAGCGATATTAGTTTCAATTCGACGCACGTCTGTATGATATTTACATAAATAGTTTTGAAGGAAAACAAAGTCAAAAAATAAAACCAAAACTTTGCTTCCACTCAAAAAAGGAAGTACACAATCGCTCAAGGCAAGTGTTAAGTATTAACAAATAAGTAAACAAAAAAATTATAATCCGTCGAGTGTCCATTCTTTAAATTTGTGTCAATCAAGAGTGTTTTTTTCCGGATTTCTTTAGTTTTCTTTATATTACAGTGAAGTCTCATTTATGTGAACTAAAGGTCCATTCATATGAGGTCGCCGCGAATTGCGAACTTCGCAAACATTGACGTTTCATTCATATGGAGATTTTTCATTCGCAGAGAACTCTGTTGCAAACTTTGACACTTGGTTTTGAGTTTGTAGATCGCGTTTTCGTCTTTGGATTGCGTTTGTGTATCACGAATTCAGTTTGACAGTTCGCGGAGAGAATGATTGATTCGCAGAGAAAAACTATTAAATCATTAATTAGGGTATTTAAACTAACGTTTATTGGGATTTTTGTCTATGAAAAAACTCGATAATTCAGTTACAATCTTTTTGCATATCAAGAAGTTGCTGTAAAAGGGTTGTTTGTGAAAGTTCGCGTTCGCAGTTCGCCGCTTATATGAATGGGCCTTAATAGGTCTGTTCCAATTGCTGTGAAATTCACCGAAATTTACAGGAAAAATGTCCAAAGCCGTTCCATTTGCTGATTTTTTCGTAGTTTTTGACAGAAGAGCGTGCGAATTTCTGCCACAGAAAATTGAAGACTGTCAATTCAAAATAATCAAGCAACGAGCGAAAGAAGAATATATTTTTTGACGTTTCTTGAATTCTGTGAATTTCTACGAAACGTCGTTCCACAAGTTTGTGCACAGTTTCTCTCTCAAGGAGAGATTTTTACCCCCACTTCTGTCAATTTGCTCAACTACGAATTTCTGTGCACAAATCATCACTACATTCCGGAGTGGACCTGGGCCTCAGCCCATATGCCGCTCCATCTAGCCCGGTTTTGTGCCATTGGGTCTATAACTCAATTCGTGCTGTTTTTTAATTAGAACGTTTATTTAGAAAAAATACGTAAAATAGTATTATTCAAAATAGAGCCCATCTGAAGCAGATGTTTTCAATGACAACTTTTTACAATGACAGTAGCTTTCCAACGCATGTTCCAATGAAATAATACAAGTCATCTCTGAGCAAACCGCACGAATTAAGATATATTATTCAGTGTCCCCTTCTGGCTGCGTACGTCATCGGATGCGTGTATTCCTTTAACGCGTTGTTGCTAGGGTTGGATGCTCGTTATGGGATGCGTGGTGTTCCTTTAACGTGTTGTCACTCGGGGTTGGAGTTGAAGACTTTTCGGGCCGGACCATTGGTGTCCATCTGAGACGAGAGATTCGAATTTGTTGACCAGAGCAATGTCGTTGTAGCAGCACCTACAGTTCGCCGTGCGGTCTCCTTCTCCAAATACCATCTGTACATACGGGAGCAAAGATAATTCGAAGGACTTCTCTATCGAAGCGATCAAGACTACACCCGTCTGCTTTAGTATGTATCCATGCTTATGCGCTGTACAGCACGTACAGTTCGTCTTGTACATGCGGTACCGATTATAATTCGAAGGGAGAACAATAGCACGCACAACACAAGTGGTTGCTTAGAAGCTAGGTCCTGGCCCTCTACGGACTGTAGCGCCACACATATTATATTATTATTATTATAAATAAATTAAACAGGAATTCACTTATATAGCGCACGGAGGCATTTAGCTCATATGACTGGATAACAGCAGAAAACGTGGCGGTTCATAAATTGGAATAACTTATATAACTGGGGGCCTGCCTGTGTATAAGCGGGGCACTGAGAAGTACTCTTTCAGACGCACTAAATATTCTCCTCCATCTCCCACCTCTGGAAATATTCGGGAAACAAGCAGCAGCAAGCACAGCCATGAGACTCAAAACACTTCGATTGTGGTCCGAACTCAACACTGGCCACTCAACCATTCTCAAGGAATTGAATTTCCTACCGCCTACTACCCCAGACCATCTTCGAGAAGAAATTCTCAATCAGCATTTCTTCCAGATCGGACTGGATGACTGACAGGCAAACGCTGAAAGATCCTCTGCGCATTTTCAGAGATGGATCAAAAACAAAAGAAGGGGTGGGTGAGGGTGGCTATTCTCAAGACCTCAACATTGCTATTTCCGTGAAGCTCCCTGATCACTGTAGCGTTTTTCAGGCAGAAACCATAGCGATTAAAGAGGCGCTGTCTTGGCTTTAAAACAATGTGATATCATAAAGGGATATCACCATCTGTGCCGACAGTCAGGCCGCTATAAAATCCCTGGACAATGTCATGTTCTACTCTAAAACATTCCTTAATTGCAGGCTTTCTGTTAACGAGATGGCCGAGCATTTCAACATTCACCTCATGTGGGTGCCGGGACACTGTGACATACCAGGAAACTGCAAAGCCGACGAACTCGCAAGGTGTGGTACAACCTCATCTCTGTCAATAGCAGAGGTACCACCTTCCATGCCGATCGCTACAGCCTACCATCTTCTTACAACAAAAACCACTAATGTAATAAAACTTAAACTTAAACTTAAATGGCTAGAAGGCACCACCTGCCTTAAAACAAAAGAAATCTGGCCATCACTTAACCTAAAACGGTCACTCAGTCTACTTGGACTCAGCAAGCCCTCATTAAGGACCCGCATTGGAGTCATAACCGGGCACTGTTATCTGTATGGATGAAGAGGAGGAAGAGAATACGCATCATCTTCTCTGCTCCTGCAGTGCTCTTGCCAGTCGTACGTTCCTGCACCTAGGAACCTACTACTTCAGCGGCCGTAACGAGCTAAAAAGTGCCAGCATTGGGCAACTAAATCACTTCATCAGCAGCATCAACTGGTTCCAGCGGTAGGAGAAGTCAATCCGCGTGGTATCACAATGGGCCTACTCTGGCCTAAGTGTGAATGCTCTGCAGCAGTCAGCCACTACAACCTAACAACCTAACCTATATAACTGGGGGTTCATATAAATGGGACTTCACTGTATTTTGGGACTATCAAAGTAGGGTTTCATACAAAAACTCGCGATTTCAATTGATTCTATCCAACTCCAATCAACAGCATTGACTTGCTGTCGCTTATCAAATACAATTACGAAGAATGGACATTTTGTACTCGATGATATATTAATAATAAATTAAACAAACAAAAACCGACCTTTTGGGCGCCACTAAAACAATGATAGTACGATGAGACATAGGTCATGACGGCCCTTTCATCCGGCATCGCGGTATTTTGCAGGTCTGTTAGGTAGCAATAAAAAGACGCAAAACAAGAAAACCATTTTTGATGTGGTTAGTCATTCAGCAAGCAACACAATAGTTATTGTCAAATAATAATTCCTTAAAAACAAATAAAAAAATACTAAATATTTATACACTCATGTAAAAACGAGAGATTATTAGTCATGCTTTTCTTTTCGGCAGTTTCTTAAAAATTAATCGCAGTAGCGCAATACGGCATTATCAACACACAACAAAAGGACATCTGCATCAGGGGATATCAAATTTTATGGAAAACTGAAACGTTAAATGTATTGGTGTTGGGACATATGTTTATATGTATATGTGGTCTTTTAGTGTTGAACAGTATGTAAATGAGTCTGATTTTTTTTTGAAAATTGTTATGCTCGAAAGTTTGCTTTTCGGAAAATATTTTTAGAATATATAGTTCATTTAACATCCTTGTCGGTTCCGTGAATTGGTATTGAGACTGAAACTTTGTAAATGTGATACGGAATAAACAGTTTTTTATCCTTAAAGTATACACACTCTTCGAAGGGGTTACATTTAACATTCGTGTTTACTCCGAATCAAGTGGGATGTGTTAAATGTGAAGGATTTAGAAGATTGTTATTGCATCTACTAGCGGAAATAAAATGCAGGATGCCAACCGTTATAGTAAATCAATACATATTCAATTTAAATTATAGCGAATGTCACATTCATTTATGGTAAAACGTTTTAATTTAAGTACGACTACCCCTCTTTATATTAGACTCATAACATTGCAAACAAGAACATTCTAGTTACTCAGAAAAAGGCTATCAATGCAATGTAACCGTCGGACAATAAGAATTTCTTAAGATCCCGCATAGACAGGCGAATTAAATATTTCAACACAGTGAATGATGTAAGAATACATTTAAGAGTCTGAAACTTACTAGGGCCTGCAATGATTTGAACAAATCGATACTGTTTTATGTTTCAGACCCACCACCTAATCCCGGAAACATTAATATGGTATAACAGCGCAAGTAAAAAGCGCATTAATTTAGCATGACAGCTTCTAGATTTAATGGAATGCTACTAGTTCATGCGTTTTTTGTTTTTTTTTTGGTTTATCGAAAAAGGATAACATCATTAATTGAATTATATTATTGAGTTAATAGGTTGAGCCTTGTATATCATTTGTAGAACGTAGGCAATTCCAAAAAACAAAACTTTATACTGTAAGAATAAAAAAATGTATAAATGTGTATGTATGTGAAGTTTAGTCACATTGTAATTATTCGGGATATTGTAGGTGTATGCTCGTGTGGGTTCGGGTACATGCGTCACATTTCCAACCTGTTGAGCTCCCTGGAAGGCATGATAGTAGCAGGATACGTATGTCATGATGGCACGCTCATCCGGCTTGGGCGTGTTGATCAAATCTATATTTACATCATATTATTAAACATGATAATATACTTATTAAAGCTAAAATATAACTATTGAGAAATTTGTTTCTTCATATGTGTGCTTTGTGCAAGTTCGTTCAAAAATCAAAAAAATTTCATTTCAGTTACACTGAAAAAACTATTTTCGATTTTTGGATACAAACTTGAGAACTACATAAGGAAAATAAAAGAAATAAACTAAGCACATGTGCGAATGCACACGCGCATATGTACTAAAACCAAACACTTACCATCGGGATCTAACATTCGTGGAATATCTAGGTACTTTTCAGCAACATCGAAGGCAGTATTCAAATTTTCGAGAGGATTGTCTTTGGAAAGTTTGGCATAATCAATCAAGTCAGGCCTATGGCGATGGATCAAGGCGCAGAAAGCTAGACCATCCTACAAAAAAAAGTAAAAACAACGGTATATACTACAAAATTGAAAATAAACAATTTTAATAAATTACCTTGAATGACAGATGGAAGTTTTGAACGTTAACGTTCTTGTATGGTGCGGTCTTTCGTTGACACCATAACAACAAGCCTTCTTTAGCGGTCATTTCTTCTACCGAAATATCTTGGATGGCGAAACGTAAGATAATGGTCCAGATCATACCCAGAGTCATTTTCAGATTGCCATCCACAATTTCTTCGGCGCCAATCGACACCAATCGGACACCCTTCGATGCGATGAAGTCGAGAGCTTTGTTGACGTTGGCAATTTTATGGAAGCGCATCTTGCCACGATCTGGCTTGGGCAGAGTTTCGCCGGAGATCACTTCCAAAAGAAGCATTAATTTCAAGCCATTTCGAAAATCTTCCTCGATGTTGTCGATACCAGTTCCAGCTTTTCGCAAATGACTGTTGCACCAGGCAGTGAATGTCTAAGAAACATAAAAAAATGGTAAGTTAGATTCATTCTACAAATGTTCTACAAATAAAGATCAGTACACTCAATTTCGCTTTAATTTCAAGAGTGAATGTAAAATTGACTAGATTTTCCTTGCTCTGAGGTATTACGTTATATTACACAAAATGTATTTTTTGTACGTAAATGCATGGGTGGGTGGGTAATTTAGACGTGTGTCGCCCTAACACGTCACTGAAATTCAATCTGGAGAAACTTTGAAATGTAAGACGGATATTACGGTCGCAGATATTTGCGAAGATGGACTCTTTATTTATTGCGTCAGAGGTGGTGGTATCAAATTGTTTTTCGTAATTCTTTTCATGTCTTAGTCATATAAGTTTGTAATTTGTATCTGTTACAGTGCATGTATGTTTTTTGTTGCTTTAACTTTGTTTAGTATATTTATTGTAATCGGTGGACATTATTATGTTATATATATATGTATGGTATAATATGGATGGCGCTATAGCCCTTAGAGGGCCAGACCCTAGTTTTCAGCAACCACTCGTCTTGTGCGTGAGCACGAGTGGAAAGGAAAGTTTTATGCCGACTCCGAACGGCCAAGTTTGAGAAGGCTTTTTTGACAAAACTACTTTTTGGGCATTGTCAGTCACTCGAAAGAGTTGGGGACGTGAAAATTGTTTTGGTCGTTCAGACCAGGAATCAAACCTAGACGTTGACGTTCAAGTGCATTGGCGTCCACGCACATACCCGCAAAGCCAAGGGCCACCACGCTGTGATACTAGTGTGTATGTCCTATTTGGGACAATCCGCTAACAAAAAAAAAAAAAAACACTCAGTTCTGTTTTTACACTGTTTTGAAACAACACGTTTTGGAAAACAAACAAAAAATGTTCGGGTTTTTACACGATTTCATTCGATTTAGCATTCAGGTCTTTTTACACGGTCTTTTCTGAAACGCATCTACCATGTAAGAACAGTACTAGATGTATTTACATAAATCCTGCGACAAGCCAGAAACCAAAAGTCTGTACTACCTTTTCCGTTGGTGGATGACATAAGCGTGATTGATCGAATAAGGTTGCCGTCAATGAGGCGTTTGCTAGCATTGAGACGGAACCGCATATATAAGGTCTGGCGGTGTCATTCAGTGTCAAAAGTACGTATATATATTCCAAAGAAACAACGGGCAGCTGTAACTGCGATGCAATCAGGGCAAATGTAAATTTTTTAGGCCATATGTGTGTACCATATGAAATATCTGTTTTTCACTCATTTCGCTATACGAAGTCTCAAATATAACAGATATTTGATGTTAGCAATGCCACAAAAGAACAATAATGAGTCGTGCTATAAAAAGGGACACTCATGAACGAACAGCAGGCAAAGATAGACATACTGTGATTTCGTAGTGGAACACAACACTTAACGATAATTTGAGCGCAAGTGTAGATAAATACCTTATGTGGCGACTTTTGGTTGGTGCAGTATAAAGACCGCCAGAATTCATCGAGGATGGTGAAGGAATGGCAGCTATTTAATGTATAATCAGTGTTACACCATTCACCCCACATCATCTACCATCCCAGACCTAAATCCCATCGAGCATCTCTGGGATATTTTAGAGAAGAACTTTCGAGAATAACAAATCCGAAGCAAACGTTTCTTAAAATAACTAATGTTGGAGAAGTCGGTTAAGACATCCCACGAAGTCACCAAAAAGCCTGTGTCTTCGATGAAAAGTCTGCTAAGGGTACTTTTACACGAACTAATTTCGACAGCAAGCTTTTCCATCTTGTAGGCAAGGAAGGTGAAGCTTTTCCTATGTCTCACCTCTCTTACCTACAAGATGGAAAAGCTTGCTGCCGAAATTAGTTCCTGTAAAAGTGCTCTAAAGGCCCATTCATATGAGGTCGCCGCGAATTGCGAACTTCGCAAACATTGACGTTTCATTCATATGGAGATTTTTCATTCGCAGAGAACTGCGGGTGCAAACTGACACTTCACTGCGAATTTTTTGGTCGTGAGTTTGTGGATCGCGTTTTCGTCTTTGGATTGCGTTTGTGTATCACGAATTCAGTTTGACAGTTCGCGGAGAGAATGATTGATTCGCAGAGAAAAACTTTTAAATCATTAATTAGGGTATTTAAACTAACGTTTATTGGGATTTTTGTCTATGAAAAAACTCGATAATTCAGTTACAATCTTCTTACGTACCAAGAAGTTTACCTTTTGTTTACATTTGCTGGAGAGGGGTTGTTTCTGAAGGTTCGCGTTCGCAGTTCGCCGCTCATATGGATGGGCCTTAATTGTAAAAACCCAAAACAATATTTTACCGTTTTGTGCTGATAATTTGCTGTTACAGTATGTACCATGTCCTGTATGTGCAATCATTTGATGTGAATGGGGATAGCATAAATTCAAGTAAAAATATTTACAGTGTATAGAAGTGTTGTTTTTTTTTTTTGTTTTACTTCATCTGCATGATAGATAAAATGCCAAAAATATTGCAGTTATGATCTATTTGATCCAACTCATAAATTATTAAAAAAATACACTCAATTTTATGCGGTGTATGTGCAATTTTTTGATGTAGTGTAATTTCGCTGGTTGATCATTTCCGAGACAAAGATTCCTTGAATTCTTTTGGGAAAATACAAAATAGGGCACTGCAATCAAGTGGAGAACGATTTCAAACAAATTGAAGGATGTAATTGAAGATTGCTAGCCAGTGGGCATGCCTGTTGCAGACTTGTAAAACTCAGGTTCACCCCGTAATACTTCGCCACACAAAGCAAAGATCAATAGCTGCACTTGTAAAGCGTAATGCTATTTTTTTAAAAGCTATAGGAAGTTTAAAAAAACGTAAAATTTAGAAAAATTCATGAAATCTTTATTTGAATCGATAATACGGTTCATATAATTTAATGTTTGAAGATTATTTCATGCCAATGTTGACCTTTACTGTGCCTCAAATGGTTCATCCGCTTAGTCAAATTTTGGCATACTCTTTCCAACATTTCGGCCGGTATCTCACGAATAAATGCTTCAATGTTGTCTTCCAATGCGTCAATTGAACCGGGCTTGTCTGTATAGACATGAGCTATAACATAGCTCCACAAAAAATAATCGCACGATCTAGGCGGCCAATTGACCGGTCCCGAACGTGAAATAAAATGTTCACTGAACTCGACTCTCAATAAGTCCATTGTTGCGTGTGCTGTGCGGCATGTGGCACCGTCTTGTTGAAACTACATGTCATGCAAGTCAAGCTCTTGCTTTCTGGGCAAAAAAAGGTTGGATATCATCTCACGGTAGCGCTCACCATTCATAGTTACGTTACGATTCGCATCATCTTGACGAAGTACGGCCCAACGATGCCACCAGCCCATAAACCGCACCAAACTGTGACTTTTTCTGGATACATTGGTAGCTCTTGCAATGCTTCTGGCTGATATTCACTCCAAAATCGACAATGCTGCTTATTTACGTACCCATTGAGCCAAAAATGAGCTTCGTCGTTGAACACAATTTTTCTGTGAAAAAGTGGATCTTTGGCCAACTTTCCAAGAGCAAGCAACTTAATTTGCAAGTGTTGTTCGTTTGTAAGACGATTCATGGTTAAATTATAGACCAAACTGAAGATGTTTGACAGTGAAACAAAACACGACACGTGAGTCAGCTGTTTAAACCAGTGTTGCCAACAAGATAATAGCTAAAAAATCACCCTTTACCTACCGAGATTCTAAATATGAGCTGCCAAATGGAATACAATGTTGTACCTATCGTATAATTCCATAGGATTAAAGAGAATGTCGTGCATGTCATAAAATTATCGTCAATTACATAACGTTCTACAGTTCAATTTTTAGAAGAATACATAAGGAATGTTAAATCAAATTTCGTGCAATTACTTAACATGCCCGCTGCTCTCTTTAAAATACAATTTCATTGATGACATACATGATGTCAACAAATAACAAAGCTTACTGACAGAAAAACAAAACATTTTTTAAGTCTGTTCGCCTTTGAAAGTCAGTAAAAAAGAAATGGAATGGGCAACAGGTGTTTATAAATTGATAATTGTCGAGTTTCGATGACGGGCAAACCTAAACCATTCTATTGTGAATTGTCACCCCTCGAACACCTTACATTCACAATACGAACAACTTTCAAATTAACCACAACTTTAAAAGAATGATGTAAAAAATTCCACAGCAATAATGACTGACTGACCAAGTTAATTTATTTGCGGAAAGTTCTTCATTTGCAGAAAAATCAAGTTTAATATAATTTCATCCACATACTTGCGTATGTACATACATATGAAGAAGTAGGTGAAACTGGGTTCAAGAGTTATACATATTACATTTTGGTCTCTTTTATAACACATATCAAAAGGCTATGCAGCAGCATTATTTATAATGTCACAGCCTGAAACGATTCAGAAAATAATTATGTATATGGATGCATATAAATGCACATGCATACACAAAAATTCATTTGCCAATGTAACAAGTCAGACAAAACCAGTCTCTGTAAGAACTCCAACAGTCAGCTGATACATACCAACATACTACTGAAGAAACCGTTTGTATTTGCATCTTCTGCATTGCTCATCTCGTTATGGGATGCGGGAAACAGACGAAAACCAAAGACAATACACCTGTATATAAATATACGGAAACCTGCATTTTTACAGTTACGGTGAAAACTTGAATGAACGGGCTTCCCAGAAAAGGGGAACAAGAAGTTAAGATTGTATTGGAGATGTTGACAACAACGTAGTCTCAGGTTAGCCACACTAACCACTGTGATAGACACAAGAACACAAAGACACCACCACTCAATGAAGCTGGAATAACCACTTTTCTGTGCTCAGTGCTCACTTACGGTCATAGCAGTCGCACAGTCACAGTCAACAGTCCTCATAGAGAGTTCTTTGACATTGATGAAATCACCAAAATGAATGGAACAGGAATACAAACCGCGAACGTAAAGAGAAATAATGCCTGACTAATAATAGAGCATGCTAAAATTATGACAAACAAACAAAATGTGTGCCATTTTCAACAATATGGGTGATTTGCCGAATTTTTGAAATCAATGAAGCAGCATCAACTTCGGGTGAATACAAGCCCTATTGATGAACACTTATGAGCCAGAATTCCAATGAATTAGAAAGCGTTACCCAACGATATAAAGGTTTGTTTATATTATGCAAATTTGTGCATGCAATTTGCAATCGCAGAAATAGCCCTGCATATTAATCAACAACCCCACCTGATGGAATGGATAAAGAATATACCAAACAAATATTCGCAGCAGTGGCAAAACTTTCGCTATGTGTAAATGTGCGGAGCGAATTACTTGGCGGTTTTTTGTATTTTTTTTTGTTTCTGTCCAACACCAACGCAGCATAATGGCGATACTTTTTGTCCCTCTGTGCACAATTTTCGCCAATGTCGTTGATTGTTTGCAGTTATTTTTGTTTATCATATGTACATGACAGTAATTTCATAAATACCTTTTATATACGATTGGGGGATTAATCTCTCTGGTGCCTATGCATAAACCCAAAACAGAACGCAGCATTTTATGCGTGCTCAAAATATCTCCGCGCAACTTGTGTGTACATTCGATTCTTGCCCACCTATTCTTGTATACAAAACAAACGTTTTGTTTGCACAGAACCCAACACAGGCTTACGAGTATGCTTACTCATATCTTCAAAACAAAAAATGAATATGCCCATCCACATATGTTGCTGCATATTAATATCTATGCCATACGTACGACGTCTGAAAGAAAAAAACAATTTGCCTTGCAAATTTCACGCCAAGAATATTCTTTGCTCCACATGCATATGGTTTGATAATTCTGTATCCAAAATCGAAAATAAAGATTCTCTTGTAAGCGTAAAAGCACACTACGAAAGAATCATACACAAGTTGCCACGTTTCTAGGTTACTGGAGCTTTGTTACCTCACACACGAAAGTGAGAGTAAATTCATTGTGATCTTGTGAGGCAATTTCGTTGACTTAGGCAGCGAGCGAGCATAGTCTTTTTTTTTTTTTTGATTCGGTATTTAGTAAATTGTACGTGTCTTTTATCACCGCTGTACAATGATCACTATTCCGATCACATTTTGCGCTTGAATTTTGATTTGAAAAAACAACAAAACGCATATAACTTATCGCATTTTATTACATTGTTGACTTTACGAAAGCCCCTGAGAACTCTGCTTGTGGGTAGAGAAAGCATGTTCGGAAAGAATTCGAGCAAACACCAAGTGACTAGGTATGTTATGTAAAGGTATTACTCTTTTATTAGTTCTGTATGTACACTTGCCACTTCGGAAATATATTTCCGTTCAACTTTTTCGCGGTCTGGCTTTGTGAGTATATGGATGTGATTTCCAATACATGATTATGAATGTGTATATAAATAATGGGTAAAGCAAAGATTATCCATGAATCATACCCGATGTGGTGATGTTCCGCGAACAAGGTATCATGTTCGAATGAAATCGTATTGCGAGACATTCTTTAGGGTGTACATGTGTATATGAATGTGCCAATGGGTGGAAATATTTTCGGAAGTGTATTTGCATTTCAAATTGAAAAGTCAAAAATATGGAAAGGAAAGCGTGGAGAACATTATATTTACAGAAGAAGCCAATTGGACCAGTCTTATGTCACTTGGTTCGGGTGTCGAGGTTCCTAATTTATTGGGCAGGTACGCTTACAAAGGTTTATCCATTAGGGCATAAGTATGTATGCATCTTAAAACTTTCCAGAATTTAAATTCAAATTTTAAGAGGGGAAATTGTTATATTGTTATTTTTTTGCTAAGAAAAGTTTCAAGCGCATGCCCAGCACTTGATCCAACTAGCCATTGCAACACATGTCTCTCGTCTCGCCAGTAAGGCACATAAATTTACTATTAAATCTGCTTTCGGACGCAATAATAAAATTTATAGACTCGTTTTTTAGCCACACCACACGAATATGGAATGCTCTTCCCAGCTCAATATTTGTCATAGACTATACTTACTTACTTATCAGGCAGACGAACCATGAAGGGTCTGAGCCTGAGCAATTGCTGCCATCCATCGGTGACGTTCCTGGGCACACTGCTTCCAATCATCAAGGCCAAGCTGTCTTGCATCCGCGATGACTTGGTCTTTGTACCGGAGCTTCGGTCTTCCTCTCCTTCTCGAACCAGGAGGCTCGAATTCGAAGACCCTCTTTGCTGGAACGTTGTTGTCCATTCGCTCGATGTGGCCGAGCCAGTGTAGTCGACGGATTTTTGCCTTCCAGACTACATCCACATCCTTGTACAGCTCGTAGAGTTCGCGGTTGTGTCTTCTCCTCCATTCGCCTTCCTCGCAGACGGGACCAAATATCCGACGTAGAATTTGTCTTTCGAAGGCACCAAGAATCAACTCTGCAGTCTTTGCTTACTGTCCAACTTTCGGCTCCATAAAGCAGTACTGCCAGAGTTTTGTAGAGCATGACTTTCGTCCTTCGAGTCAGGAGTTCGAGCCCAGTTCTTTTGACAAACCGAAGTATCGGTTGCCGGGGGCGATTCTATGTCAGATCTCCTCAACGATGTCATTCGTGTCCGAGATGGACAAACTCCTTGACTACCTCGAAATTGTAGCTGTGGGTTGTAACGTTTTGGCCTAGGTGGTGTACGGCAGATCGTTTTTTGCACGACAGCATATATTTCGTTTTGTCCTCGTTGACCTTTAGACCAGCTAGTTTCGCATGTTCCTCAATTGCCGTGAAAGCTTCCACGATGGCACGTTGGGACCGCGCGACAATGTCGATATCATCCGCGTCTTCCAACAGCTGGAATGACTTGTAAAATATAATGCCTTCCGTGTTCACTTTTGCCCGCCGCACTATCTTCTCCAGTACCAAATTGAAGAGATCACACGACAGCGCATCTCCTTGCCGAAATCCGGTGCAGGATGCCGGACTGTGCAGGCTCACAGGTTCTCGAACCGAACTGCACGATGCCGGATCAATTTGCCCGGGCTCTCAAATTCAGCCATCGCTTCGAATAGCTCCTTGCGATGAATGATGTCGTATGCGGCTTTAATATCGATGAACAGATAGTGAGCATCGATTTAAAACTCGCTGGTCTTCTCCAGGATCTGCCTTAGTGTGAAGATTTGGTCTATAGTCGATTTGCCGGGCCGGAAGCCGCACTGGTACGTGCCGATTAGTGCGGTGCAAAACGGCTTTAGACGTTCACACAGTACGCTGGATAGGATCTTCGACATTGAGCAGCGATATACCTTCGAGTTTGCATTGTCATAGACTATAATCCGGAGATATTAACGACCGATGTGCACAGGTACCTCCTCTCCCTCTATACCTTCGGCCCGTACTGTGTCTTGATCCCAGACAATTAAGGGTATTAATAACCCCTAGAAGCACGCCCAAATTATAAAAAAAAATTAAATAAGTACTTTTCCGATTACAGAGAAGAATTTGTATGCACAACGTGAGGTCTAAATAGAAGGTGGTCCAATGATAGTGTCTCGATTAGTCATTTTTACAGTTTGCAACAATTTTTTAATATGCAATAGGATCCGACGAAACTTATAAAACAAATAAATTAACATCAGAGATATTTAAATTAGGTCCCTTTATCTTAATTCTTAACTTTTATACATCTTCATTTAATTAAATCGAAGGACGTTCAATTTTAAAACCTTTCCAATACGATGCAAATAAAACCGGTTGAGACTTTCTGAGAACATTAATTAGGTCACTCAGACCACAAACACAATAAGAATTACGATTTTTGATCGATAAGTCATCCCATTACTTTCACTGGGTTTATTTGCTGCTATGAGTGTCTTTTCTATTTTGGGGAAATGAGACATCCAACCCACGTGTTCAAGGTACATAGTTTGTTTTGTTAAAGTCAAATGTCTAAAGATATACACTCATTCTACCGAAGCGTTTAAAATTAGAAAATTGTACTAATGTAGCAATGTATACTGCGTTTATAAGACTTTTTCACGGCCATGGTACAAGAATATTCACTGCATTTTGAATTTAACAATTTAAAATATAAGCAAAAATTGATCCCATCTCTCTCCAAAAATAAGATCGCGAATACAAGCTGCCGAGATTAGATTTCTTCGTGCTGTTGTGGGAGCTACTCGCCGGGATAGGGTGAGAAACATGGCAGTACTTGTCGAGCAGCTACTTCTCCGAACGGACAAAAGCAATGCTTCGATGTTTTGGACACGTGGTAGGAATGTCACCATCATCACGTCTTCCGAGGCGTGCCTCAAATGCGACTCCATCAGGAAGATCCAAAAAAAACAACCTTGGTTGCCCCTGGGCATAAATCAGAAATGGATCCCATCGAAAAACCCAGGAAGGGGTGGTTGAACCAAGACAAAAAACTAGCTTGGTTGCCCCTAGGTATAAGTCCTGAGGAGTTCGACTCAATGGCGGATGATCTAATGGCCTGTAGATCTATAGGGAGTGCTTTACTTTTCGTTATTCGGACCTCAGTTAATGTGACCTATTTCTAGACTAGACTAGACTAGTAGTCCTGTAATTAGACTAGAACCTTGAACTATTAATACAAACTAAATGAAACGTTCAAAGAAAATTCTTGAACACAAGACCTCTCTCTAGAACCACCACGTACTATTATTATTGTGGGGAGTATATTGCACCGCGACCCAAAAATCTATTGTGCCCCCTTGTGTGCCTTTGTTTTCTTAAGAGCTTCTCTCACAGAGCCAGCAACAGTCCCTAAATGATTGTCTGTAATATCCAGTCTTAAGGTGACATGATTTTTTTCATATGAGTGATTCATTCTAGAAAGCCGTTCGAATTGACGAGAAGCTCTTAGTTCTATAATTCTTCGAAATCTTGCATTACCTTTTAGCAAATATATTAAAACCGGTGGTGGTCTGTGGCGTTGTGGGTATGTGCGTCGACCCCAACCTCGACGTCGTAGGTTCGATTCCTGCTCTGTGCCACAAAATATTTTTTACGGCCCCATCTCTTTCGAGTCGCTGATAATGCTCAAATAGTATTTCCTATCTAGAAAAAGCTTCTCAAACTTGGCCGTTCGAAGTCGGGATAAAACTGTAGGTCACCTCCACTCGTGAGAGAACAATAGCACGCACAACACGAGTGGTTGCTGAGAAAGCTAGGCCTTGGCTCTTTACGGACTGTAGCACGGATAGGCTATTAGTTACATAATTCCTTCAACTCTTGGCATTATATCTACTATTTCTTTATCTCCATTTAAATGCAGCACATATTCGTATCAGGGATGAGAATGAAGAGTCCAAAAAGTGAGGCAAATTGCCCAAAAATCGAAGTATCTTTCCATGCTTCAAAAAATGTGAAACAGATATACAAAAAAAACTCTTTGATAAGGCCGAGGCGGCCATTCCAATGGAATGGAAGCCAAGTTTTTTTTTCTTAGTTTTATTGGCCAGTAAGTCTAAATAATACAGTTTGTTCTAAGGACTAAAAAAAAGTTTAGACGACGAAAGGCAAACAGATAAGTTTGATTGGATTATTTTAGACTACCCGCGAAGGGTCCGTAAGATAGAATTAAGTACTCGAATTGTTAGATATTAAGACAGATTCTAGTCATTAAATAAAAAAAATTAAATACAAATGAACAAAAAATGGAAATGGCATGGAAGAAGCTTCAAAGCCAAGTGTGTATATCTCACGTCATGTTTTATTTAAGCTTTCTGTCAGGAAGTAGGCTTCGCCACACATATTCGATTGACTCTAGTGGTTGTTGCAGAAAAACTTTTTTTTCTGATCCACTCAGATTCTTCAATTAATTATCGACAAGGTCAGAAAATTTGGTAAGATGGAAAAGATAAAAGAATTTTATTTCTTTTCCTATCGCACTTGCTTTTTGCTTCTTAGTTTAATTTCTTTCTGGTTCTTAGTTTAATTTTTTTGTTTTTTTTTTATTTTTTAACTGGATGAGGTTAACCTAAACATCAAGTTTTTTTCTGCACATTTCTCAATTTCAGACTAACTCAATTTGAACCATGGAAATATACAAATCAAAATGCATATCGATTTTTTCGGTCAATTTAATAGTCCAAATGTGCGAACATTCGGAAAATCGTGCAAACATTTTAGCAAACCGGGTCTGTAGGAGATGTGAAAACACCAGTGCATACTCGTATAGCTCGACCTGGAGAAAATATTGCCGCTGTATGGCTGAAGAGCCGTCCACCTCATTTCGTCGTCGTGCCCTACAATTGCACCTCTCACGCTCGTCTTTGATGAACATTATGCATAAAGACTTGAATTTACACGCTTACAAGGTGCAATTGACTCAAGAACTAAACCTCTTGACCTTTTCAAGCGTCGTCAATGACCAGAATGGTGGCAAGAAATGGCAACAGTGGATGACCAATCCTCAGTGATGAGGCACATTTTCACCTCTGTGGTTTCGTCAATAAGCAGAAGTGCCGCATTTGGGCGAATGATAATCCAAGAGTGATTGTCGAAGAACCAATGCGCCCACAAAGAGTGACTATTTGGTGCGGTTTATCGGCTGGCGGCATCATCGGGCCGTATTCTTTCCTAAATGAGGGCGGTCAAGCAGTTATTGTGAACTTTTTATGGACCGAATTGGAAGATATGAATGTGGACGATATGTGGTTTCAACAGGACGGTGCCACTTGCCACACACCTAACGAAACAATGGCTCTTTTGCGCGACAAATTCAATGGCCGTGTTATCTCCTGTGGTGACGATGTCAATTGGCTGCCAAGATCATGTGATTTGACAAAGTTGGAGTTTTTTCTTTGGGCGTATTTAAAAGCAACAATTCAAGAGCTAAAGAATGAGATAATTCGACACGTTAACGGCATAGAACCTCAATTATGCTTCAGCGTCATCGAAAATTTGGACCATCGGATGAAGGTGTTCCGCCGAGGTCGGAGCGGTCATTTGACCGGTATTTTGTTCCATACATAATTGACCCAGGCTTGTTGTTGCTTCGTAACTGTTGTTTTTTTTTTGTGTGGCCGGGCAGTTACCCCGACGGCACAACCCCCAACCTGGAGGGCCAGTTCCTTTTTTTGTAACCCCTAGGACAAGAGGTCGCACTTATAAGTTTGGCAGGTTGAGCTCGGGTGAACTACAACCAGTACCCGATGGCTACCACTTGGAGGTAAAATAAGCACAATTGGTGTGTAGGAAAAGTTGCAACACTGGGCATCGCCAAGTTGACGCCATTCAGTGCCTACCCGATTCCCACAGCACCCAGCCATGAAGCAGCCCTTGGTTGCTTCGAGAGGAAAATTCTTCGGGTGATTTTCGGTCCCGTCTGCATAGATGGTGAGTGGAGGAGGAGATACAACGACGAACTATACGGGCTGTTCAGCGACATCGACTTAGCCAGAAGAGTGAAGATCCAACGATTGAGATGGCTAGGTCATGTAGAGCGGATGGAAACCAATGCTCCGGCTCGAAAAGTCTTCGAATCCACCCCCGAGGGACGGCGCAGTAGAGGAAGACCGCGACTCAGGTGGTGCACGCAAGTGGAAAGGGACCTCAACCAACTATGCGTGCGAAACTGGAGACAGCTAGCTAAAGATCGAGCTGGCTGGAGACGCTTGTTGGTTGAGGCCCAGGTCCACCCCGGACTGTAGCGCCCGCTTAAGTAAGTAAGTATAATTGACCCAGACCAATATTATCATAATAAAAATAAATGACAATAATTTCCTAAATTCGTCTTCTTCTTTGTGTGGCGCTACAGTCCGGGGTGGACCTCGGCCTCAACCAACATGCCTCTCCAACTAGGGCGATCCCTGGCTAGCTGTCTCCAGTTTCGCACACCAAGTTGGTTGAGGTCCTTCTCCACTTGGGTGCGCCACCTTAAACGCTTCCTCTGTTGCGTTGCCCGACAGGTTCGGATTCGAAGAGTTTTCCTAAATTATTTGTGTTTTATTCAAAATCAACATCGGCCTTAAAATGTAAGCACCCTTTTATGAGGAAACAGATCAGTTAGGACAAGAATTGTATGCCTCACAGCCCGTGGTGCGACTGATTTAACTGCGAAGCATACCTTCTATGTTCGTATGCACCACGTTTCTCCAACAAGCACAGTACTGTTGTAAAAGTACACAGCTTACGTGCAAAAAAAAGATATGACTAGGAGGCTTTGTAAGTCAAAGATGCGACTGACTGATGTTAAAAAAATGATTATATTTCATTCGAAAGAGAATCAAATTTGTTCAGTTTCATTGACCTCGTTATATAATGAAGATTTTAAATATTTTATCGTCATATGAGTGATCACGATAAAAGACAAAAGGAACATAATGCAGCTATAAAACTTCCATTTAGTGAAAATTATCCACTAAAAATTAAAACAAAGATCTAAAGAGCACATTTTTATTAATTCCACAAAGTTAATATATTTTTAGAAAAATTTCTTTAAAGATCTAATTTTATCTGGTCTTTCATGATTAAATTCTTCATTTGAATGTAAAAATGGGATGTGATTATCCCTCTGGTATGGCATAGTGTGAATATGTGATTTTGATTATATAAAATTGCTTATTATTAATTGATTTCTTTGTGTTCATAGCAACAATTGTCCAAAGCAGTTAGGAGATGAATGTGCTGAAGTACTTTTCAACTATATGTTTTTTTCCCGAAAAGTAATGAGTCGATAAAGTTCAATGTCCCAATCTAAGCAAGCGGTATTTTTAAGCACCAAATAGCTTATGTGTGTTTTTATGATGATCGTGTGCCATTTAACAGGTATGATGACGACGACCAAATCGATACATTAATAAACACATTGACGTAAATTCATAGTAATTTAAAGTCGACTTTAAGAGAATTTATTCACCAACATAACTTAAAGTAGACTTTTTGTTTTTCATAGTCATCTTGTAGTAGGCTATAAACTTAAAGTCGACTTTAAATTTAAGTTGGCTCTAAATCGATTTTCAAATTCGATTTCTTAAAGTTGGTTGCGGAATTTTTTTTTCAAAATGTTGCCGGAGGATTGAGATTTGGACATATTTGAAGATTTTGAATTAATTTAACGGCCAAAAATATACAAACAGCGATCGAATCCATTTGAAGAGCTAGAGGAGGAAGAATTTTCTTCGCGGTACACGTTCGATGAAATTACGGTTAAATTTTTGATTGAAATGCTAGATGTTCAAGAAACACGAACGAATCGTGGACTGCCGATTCCAACAGATCTACAGCTGAAGATAGCACTGCATTTTGTTTTGGAAGAAATGTCCACAAGTGCGATGTTGGTAAGAATTACTAACAAGTGAACTGGTAGCTTTTTGTTGACATGTACCACTGCACGTTTTTACTTTCAGGAGCTTTACATGGAATTTCCCAACCAACAGTGGGGCAGAATTATAAAAACAATTTCAAAACGGATCGCATTAAATAAAACAAAAAAGAAATTTTATAGGATTGCTCGCTTTCCATAATTTGGTTATTGGAGTGATAGTTTGTACGCATGTGCAAATTAAATGCCCAACTAAGGTTGTGGGACCTGTAATGGCTGGCCATTATATTAATCGGAAGGGTTAGTATACTCTTAATGTACAAATTGTTTGCGACGCCCAATGCAAGATTATTGATATAGTTGCAATGTCCCATGGTTCCATGACTCTAGCATATGGGATAGTTACATCTTAAAATATAAACTGGAATCAACTTTAAATAGCCATCAAGGGACTTGTCTTGGTGATGCAGGCTATCCTTGCTCAAATATTTCGCTAACGCCAATCAGAAATCCTTTCAATCGGAAAGAAGAACTGTAAAACAACAGCAGCCATACAGCAACAAGAAGTAAAATTAAATGCCTATACAGACAATTGAAGTCGAAATTTCGGTCGATTTTAGAAAGACTGCGCATATATTTAAACACTGCAAAAAACGTGATTATTGCTGTTGCAGTTCTGCACAACATTATCAAGGAGGGTAATATTCTTTCGTCGAAAATGATGAAGTACCAACTCCCAGCCAGCAACAACCACACTCTGAAAAGATCAACGAACTTGTTGAAGTAAATGGAAGAGCATTCAGAAATGATTTCGTTAATAGATTTCTTTGAATTCATATTACAGAATAATTAACATAATTAGAATAATAAACAAACATTGAAATAACATTCAATATCACATTCTTTTCTTTTTTTCCATTAATTCTTCATGGATTTCCCGCTGGTGTGCAATTTGGTCTTCTAATAATTTAATTCGCAAAGAGTGCAGTTGTTTCCGGTGGTTTGTAAATTCAAAACAAAAACACTTGAAAGTAATAGATTTCTCGTGAAATATTTTGACGTTTCGGTTTGTTCGATGAAATCACTTTACAATAACGCTTTTAAGCAGATACTAGATATACACAGGCATAAATATGTCTATGAATAACGAAAAGTTAGTCGGCTTTTTGATTTAGAGTCGGCTATATGACTATGAATTTGCGCCATTTATTTTAAGCCAAATTCGAATGCCAAATGTAGTATTAAATGCAAAAGATAGCAGCACAAAGTTCAAACAAATCGGACTGAGTTTGAATATGTAGCATTAGTGATTCGTTCACTAGATGGATGGTAAAAATGAGTGGCTTTCTATCTAATGGAGGGAAATATGATGTAGACTACAAAAAGAATGTGATTGTTATACGGTTTTAGATTGGATCACTCATAGAAGACTGAAATGACAAATCTTAATGTGTACATATTCAGATTTTTCTGTGGCAGAAATTCGCAGGGTGGGGAAATTGTTTACTCTCTCGTGAGCACGCTCTTCTGTCAAAAACTACGAAAAAATCAGTTTTGGATATTTTTCCTGTGAATTTCGGTGAAACACACCTATTATGTACTTTTAACGATTTATATAACCACGTTGGTTTGTGGTTCCCCAAAAATCCCTGCCGGTGACAAAATCTGCAAGTCCAAATGTATATTAAATACAGCTATTTGGTAAAATTACTAATACCGGTATGAAATGGGCGTTTTTCATTGAAAATAAGACACTAATTATTAATGGGAAAGTAAAAACGGTCAGAAATTGTTTGCTGTGCAACATTTAACATTGCTGCCATTTGCTTTTGACTCAAAGTGTCATCTCCATCCAATATCGTTTGCAATTAGGCGTCTTCAAACTTTTTTGGTGGTCTTCCACGTTCTTCATTTCTCACATCAAAATCATTATTTCTGAACCGTTGAAACCATCTTTTGCATGTCGCTTCTGATAGAGCATGCTCACCATATGCCTCGACAAGCATTCAATGCGACTCTGCAGCACTTTTCTTCAAATGAAAACAAGAAATTAAGACTTTCCGCAAATCATCACTTTCTGGTACAAAATTCGACATTTTTAACACGATTAAAAAATATGATTGTGTCTGTTCAATGACTGTCATAGCAAACAAACAAACAAAAAAAGGCTCTTTCACAACAAATGTTCCCTATCGAGACATTTGTATCTTGACGCTCACTTCATACTGGTACACCTAGTATGCGTTTAAGATCTGCTCAAACAATTTTGCATAACCTGTTCATATTGTATGTCAAACAGTACTTGAGAATTAGAGGTCGAAATGCTCTCTTTGTTTCCCTTTCAGGGACACGTGAACGCAACTGTTTCACTTTACTGCATAGCAAGGGACCCGCAAGTATGGTTACAATTTCTGCGATAAGTCGCGTGTAATCGATAAGAACAAGATCATACAACTTATATATACGCATGCGTCCATACATCGACTGGTTGAATTAATATAAAAGAGAAAAAAGCCGGTAAGACGATCTTGTCCGCACAGGAAAGCAGGTTTTCTTAGTGGTAAACTACAATTTCCTTTACTGGCAATACAACAGTTATCTTTAGAGATTTTTTTTTTGTTTGCTTTCCTCGTGGAATAGTGACACTGATTAAAGTATACAAACTAAACAAAGTAGAGCGATCATTTATGCGCACACATGAACTTGTTTAGTTTAACATAATAGGCGTTATTTTGTTGTCAATTAAAATTAATATTTAGCTAGCTAAATGCTACCAAGCTCGCAGAGATTTAGATCATGATAATTGAGTGATGCACATGTTGGAAAGATGCAGTAAATAAAGTAATTGCTGCAATTTTCTTATGTTTTAATGAGGGTATAAGGTATATTTATATTCCGTATTGTTTACATTTAGAGAATTTGTTCTATACAGAGATGTGTTCGAAATAATAGTAGTGCACTGTTTATTTGCATATTCAAAGCAATTCCATGCCAATTTTGTACATACTCCCTTCATATCCCGAGCTATTGCAAGCAAATTTTGTTATATTTTCCCTGATAGCAGCTTGCAAAAACGTATAACGGTAGTTGACAAGCAAATACTGATCATATTTTCCACTGCATGTCGGTTGTAGTAAAATGTTTGGCGAAGTTCTTATACCACTATTCAAATAAATAGTATAGCAACACGCACCCCTCTTCTTCTTCTTTGATTGGCGCTACCTTCCGGGGTGGACCTGAGCCTCAACCAACATGCCTCTCCAGCCAGCACGATCTTTCCCCATCTGCCTCCAGTTGCGCACACCAAGTTGGTTGAGGTCCTTTTCCACTTGTGTGCGCCATCTAGTGCGAGGACGTCCTCTGTTGCGCTGTCCCAATGGCTCGGTGACTAAAACTCTTCTGTGGTGTCCATCCGCTCTACATGACCTAGCCATCTTAAGCGTTGGATCCGAAGACGCTTAACTAGGTGCATGCCGCTGTACAGCCCGTACAGTTCGTGGTTGAACCTTCTCCTCCAAACGCCATCAACGCAAACAGGGCCAAAGATCGTACGCAGAGCTTTTCTCTCAAAACAACCAAGAGCTTCTTCATCCGCTTTCAATAGCGTCCATGTCTCTGCGCCATAGAGCAGGACTGCGATGATCAGGGTTTTATACAAGGTCAATTTGGTGTTTCGAGAGATGGCTCTGTTACTCAATTGCCTCTTGAGCCCAAAGAAGCAGCGATTGGCAAAAGTAATTCTGCGCTTGATCCCGGTACTGGTGTTGTTGTACCTATTTTCCCCAGAGCCTAGGTGAACGAAGTCCTTGACTATCTCAAAGTTTCTGCTGCCCAATATGACGCTCTGTTCGAGACGTCGATGTTGTGCGTCCTTCCGCGATGACAGCCTGTACTTTGTTTTGCCTGGTTTATCGCTCGACCCATTTTAGCCGTTCCCCTTCAATGCCAGCAAACGCCTCATTGACGGCTCGCTGTGTTCGTCCAAACACGTCAATGTCGTCCGCGTAAGCAAGCACGGACTGAACGGACTTTTGGAAAATCGTGCCTCGGGTGTTTACGTTTGAGTTTCGCACGATCTTCTCAAGTATGATGTTAAAGAAGTCACATGACAGCGTTTGACACGCACCCCTCTGCACCTTCAAATGTCATTCAAAAGGAGTTGGGGCTAAGTATTAGTGCTGTCACAGTTCGCAGGTGGCTGTTAAAGGAATGGCTATACGCTCGGAGTACCCGCAAGGTACCATTACTCTCTAAAAAAGCACAGCTCGGATAGCTTCTGCCAAACTCGTCTGTGAAAAAATGGAGCAATATAATATGGACTGATGAGAGCATGTGAGTCCCGTCAATATGTTCGCCATCCTCCAAACAAACACCAAAACAAACGGCGGTTTAAAAACAATGGTTTGGGAATGTTTTTTCCTGCCAAGGTGTCGGGCTTTTCCATCTTATTTCTGGGATCATAGACCAGACTGTTTATGTTGACATTCTTGCAAGGGTAATGTTGCCTTAGGCAGAATATGAATTGCCTTTAATCTGGGTCTTTCAGCTGACCCGACACATACCAGCGAAAAAGACAAGGAATGGTTTCGGGTCAATGGGGTTAATGTTACGGTGTGGCCCGCACAATCACACATAGAAAACGTGTGCTGTAAATTAAAGAAAGCAGTGGCGAACGCAAAGCCAACCAATAAAAGAGAACTTTGGCAAGTAGTGCAAAGCGCAATATTACAACCAAGAGATGCAAGGATTTGGTGGACTCCATGCCACGTCGGTGGAAATTATTCCTAGAGAATAAGGGGTTTACAACCAAGTATTAAGGTTATCTTATGTTTAAGACCCATAACTGTTAACCTTTATTCACATTTGGTTTCTCACTGACCGATATTGTATTGCTCATCGAAATTTCGGTCTTGCTCTGAGATATATTTAAATACACTCAATTCTTAGGCTCTTCGCTTGCTAAATGAAAAAGATCAACCTAAAATCTCTTATGTCGAGAATAAATCAAATGCCTTCAATGTACGTATAACATTAAATTATCGCATTTGTCTAATATACACCAAAATTAGAAGAATAAAAACGCTTTATGCATAGATGGGGTATATTTGGGGTAATGGGGGGGTAATTTATATTAACTACAAGTAAACTCTGAATGGTTTTACAGCATAAACCATACCTTTTCTCGCTTCAAATATAATTCAAAGAAAAAAAAAAGGCCTTTTCAACAGTTACTTGGGTTGACGGTACGAAAAGTACGACCAATGCAAATAAATGTGAGGAGATTTAACTTCTATTTATGAAAAAATGAAAGAATCTTGGTGTCTATTGGCAAAAGTGCGTACATTTCTGTGCACATATTTGATAACATTTCGCTGATTCGATTCATGGGACTAATTCAATTTCATCATCATCATCATTTTTTGACTCGCATGATCCACTAATGGGATCGCGGAGTCAAAGCACGCACTGGACATCTCAAAATCACTCGATCACCCTCCATCGATTCTAACTTCTTATGATTTATTGTCTCGGCGCAACCACGCGAGTTTTTGAACTTGGCCCAACCACCTCGTCCTAGGTCTGCCAAGGGGCCGCCTTCCTGATTGAATTGCGCTTAAGGCGCGCCTCGGAAGACGTGATGAAGAAAACATTCATGTCACATGTCCAAACCGTCAAAGCATAGCTCTCTTCGTTCAGAGAATTAGCTGCTCGACATTGGCTTGTGACTGTTAACTTCCGTGTTTCCCACCCTTGTTGGCGATCTTGTCGATTAACTCCAAACAGCACGAAGGAAACTCATCTCGGCTACATGTATTTGCGATCTTATTCTGTCGGTCATTACTCATTGGTTTAGACACCAAGCTCGGTCTTTCTGATTACAGATTTTCCAAGCTGTTTCAATACACATCTTCGCCAATCCTACAGGGAAGCTCAGCATTTGCCCACTCATCACTCGTGAAAAAGACACCTACACTTCTCTTTGCTTCAATGCTATCTATGTAAGTACAAGCTAAGAAGTGAGTCATTTCCATGTGCCGATGTCGCTTCTTGAAGTGTTGCGTTTAAATTATGTCTACTCAACTAATAACAAAAACTGCACTTCGATTTTATCCTGGTCTCATTAAACTGAACGAAATTTCTAATAGTATTATTTGATCTTCTGCCTGTTATATTTACTTGCACTTACTTCCCTGAACTTCATTCGATGTGTGTTACCATTGAAATGACTAATCAAATGAGATTTTTTTTTCTCTCAGTGATATCGCTCACTGATTGACCAGAACCTAAAACATTCTAAGAAAAAGGTTTTTCTCCAACCGAGAGCGAAAAAAGTACAGTGATGCAACTCGGTCATTGAGATACCAAAGTCTCAACGATAGAGAGTAATTTAGAAACTTTTCACAAGGTTGAGAGATATTTTCGAGCAATGGTTTGATGTCTTATAATTTTTTGTTCTAACCTCAATCAAGTCTACTATTATTTTGGACAGGGAAATTCTGTTTGTAGGTTTTCGACACAGAGTCTTCGACACCGAGTCATTGGGACAGCGCAACAGAGGACGTCCTCGCACTAGATGGCGCACACAAGTGGAAAAGGACCTCAACCAACTTGGTGTGCGCAACTGAAGGCAGCTGGCGGAAGATCGTGCTGGCTGGAGAGGCATGTTGGTTGAGGCCCAGGACCCCGGACTGTAGCGCCAATCAAAGAAGAATAAGAAGAAGGTTTTTGTTGCTTTATATTTTAAATTTCCAAGCCATAAATGTGTCAATTAAGAATGAATTATTGTGTTATATCTATAATTAAGAGCAAAAACTTTGTATGTACATGAAATTCAAAAATATGTTGTTATCATCCAAAAAACTAAAATAACCAATATAACTAGGCGCACTACTATTATTTTGAACACAACTGTATGTATACATTTTCCGTAGCGAATACTGTACTATCAAAAGTAATGGATTTGTGTATGATTGAGAAAGGACACATCTTGCATAAAAAGACTAAGCTTGTCGATCTAATGCTCCTCACATGAATTTTTCTGAAATTTAAGGAATTGGCAATGATTTCATTTCAATCAAAAGCATCGTTAATTGGTAAAAAATAGATTGCCCAGTTCCATATAACAATCTCAACACATACATACCATATATATGCAAAAAAATTAAATTTAAAATATACATAAGTATACAAGATCATACATATCCATATGTATACGCTTGTATAAATGTACATACTAATAATTTCAGAAAAAAAAAGCTCATCTTATGCTCCAAATACCTCGTCGTACACAAGAAAATTCTATCTGGTCTGTAAATAGATTTTCCCTACATAACACACCATCGAATTCGATATCAACAAAAGATACTCTTCCACATCTGTCATCTGTGTGCTGAAAAGATCCTCGAATGTGACTGCAAAAAATAAAATAAAATAAGACCCGACACAAAATTCACAAAATAGAACACAAATGTCAGAAGAATCGCAATCAAATTGAAATTCCTTCAGATTCAACACACAGAGAAACAAAAAATTAAAAAATTTTTGTGCGCATGCGCAAACCATTCAAAATTTCTTTCAAAATAGCCCCTCATGATTCGTATACATTTACCCAAGCGAAAGAAAAAAACAAAAATTATACATTTAGCTGTGTGAGTGTACGTTTCTACCCTCTCGCGCCTAACTCAGTCGCCATTTTTGGGGCGAATGTAATTTGACGCCTTGATTTTTTTTTTCTTGAAATCTTTTTCTTCTTCAAATTTGTTGTTTTCTTCAGCAAATGATTGATGGTGGGTGGAAATGGAGTTAAGTGTGTGGAAATATTTCTTTCAGGAAAGTACCCCCAGATGTGCAAAAGGATATACAGCAGTTTGGTGATTTTTTTTTTTTGCACTTCACCATTTCATTGGTCATTGCAAAGGAAAAAAAAAGCAAAGGTTTTCGATGTTTCATCCGTGAATGATTTGGAGTATACGTATGTGAATAGTTTTAATTTAAGGAATATCACTTATGACAGCGAACATCTAAAGGGTGGGGTCGTTTTCGGAACAAATTTAAAAATAATTCGATCATCTGCAAAATAACGCGCCGGTAACTGTGTAAAATCTATTTTTAGGCATTCAGTTGTCCTCGATGATACATTTTACTCTACAACATCTCTCTGACGATCTGACGATCTTGCGCGGTAGTTTCTCATTCAAAACGTACACTGTGTGTGCCAGTGGCTCTTGTAGGTGATATGTGAAAGCTATTTCTATATACAATGCATCTGAAGTATGAGACTGAAGAATTACTTATGTCATGTAAACATCCGTCGGATAATAACAAGATTATTCACGCTATCTGATTACTCGAAGGGAAGCGTTGCAGAGATTCGTGAATCGAATCAAATTAAAAAGCATTATGAAATATTTATTTTATATTTTATTTGCTGCTTGCATTCATCACTGCATGGGAGAGTATATTTTAAATAAAAAAGCTCAAATAGAGAAGAAGACTGTCTAGAGGTAGGAGACGTCAATGTCTCAATGCAAAACAAACTTGAAAATTCAATGATCCTGCACTTGTGACATTAAAAACGTGCCATTTCATTTAATGATGGCCATTTATCATATTTCGAAAATGTAACAAATAAATTACAAATTCGGTGGAGGACTTTTATTTAGCTGCACCTTTTTACAGTATGTATGAGTTTGATGATATTTTCACTTTAGCCATTCAGTGTGTGGGCGATCTTTAATTATATTCTTCTTTGATATTATTCAGGGACGGCGGTTGTCACCTAGTTTCAATTTATATGCATGCGTGTGTAGACTGGCTTCTTATTGGAGAGATTCATCTTTAATAATCTCGATATTATGTGAAGGCTAAGTATTCTTGTCTGCCTCAATTTTTACTTCATGTCATATGTATAGACACATAAATATTGATAAACATTTTGATATTATATTCTAATAATTTAATACTATAAATAGCATCCAAGAACACAGTTTTCGTAAAAAAAAGCGTCTCGACCAAGGCGAGAAGAGGTGGTGACGACTTATCATGCATACACTTTAAACATCCTATTTTTTATGATAATCTAATTGAATGTCACATCTGAGGGAGGGAAACTCATGTCTGTACTTTGTAGCAGGAATTGGAAATATTTGAACTGATAAAAGGGATTCCTCAATAAAATCAATCTATTATAAGGCACTATGTATGAAAGTATGTCACACCTAAGGCGAATGTGAACGAAAAAAAAACCCTTGGAAGTTATCGGATCCATGGTGCCTTGCCTGCAAGGTCTGTGTTCGGATCTTGCTTTGTTTATTTTGTAGGAATTTCACCTTTTTTCGTACATTCTGTGGTATGACAGACTTTCTTCGAGTGTTTTTAATCAGCGGCTATACAAGATGCATTAAAATTATAAGACAGACTGGAGTCCTTGGGTAGCTTTTGCTTTTGGGTGGCGAAACAATTTAAGGTCTGGTTCCTACAACAAACAGGTGGGATGTACATGCTATTGCTTGTTGTCACACGAATGTTGATGCGCTTTACGTCGACTGCGAAAATTCGATTATCTTCACATGGCTAAAGCGTAGTATTGAGCCACTGGCAGCGCTGTATGACAAGTATGACAACACTGACCCATGAAACCGTCAAAATAACAAATGGTTTGTAGTTGTTATTTTAATCGGAGGATATAATCATAATCTAGAACGCATTCCCATTTTAAAGTAGCTATAGATTTACATATATAGTATCTGGGAAATTCTAGATATTGTGAAAAAACTTATTTTCCGAAAATGAAAGCAAGGATTTCTATAGAAATGTGCGTTTAATTTCTTTTATCTATGCATGAAGATTAGAAGATAACTGAGTGGGATGGGCGTAAACTACAACTTAGGACCTAGTGAACCCTTTACGGAAACAAATTAGAGGATACAAAAATATGAATTTAATGAGGCAAATATAACATAGGTGTAAATGAACGCCTTTGAATGACTGTTCTATCGTTAACAGACGAATACGCCTTATTTATTTCTCTAGTAATGGAAATACTACATGTGTTATCCAACCAGACGTTGCTGTCAGGTCGTATACAGTTCTTCCCAGACAAATATTTCCCATTGACTACAATCTGCAGATATTCTACACCAATGTGCATAGGTAACTCCTCTCTCTCCCCCTCCCTATATTCCTTCCTCGGTGCTGTGCCTTGATCCTGGGCAACTAAGCGTAGTAATAACCCCTTGGGCATGCGCAACATATAAAAAAAGGAGAGACACCCTCCCCATTATATTATGTGAAGTCCGAAGTTCTAGAAATTATCTCTGCAGTTTCTAACCATTGTCACTAACTTGATAGAAGTAGTGCCGTAAATAACCAGCGTTGTCTTTGAAATCAATCCAGGATATACGGCATAGATATCCACGAAGGTACCCACTACGCTGCTACAACATACGCTACTATACAATAACTAGCTATGCTAGTAAAATCATCATTATCATTTTCAGACCCACATGATCCACTAAAGGATCCGCGGAGGTAAAGCACGCGCTAGATATTTTCGGGCCACTCTTCCAGCATCTGCCATCGACTGTAACTCATCAGGGTTTATGCCCAGGCTCAACAAAGTGAGTTTTTGATCAAAAATCGTCTGAATATTTGACTATACAATGCCTAGCTATGTGAGTAAAATCATCATCATAATTTTCCGAGCCACATGATCCATTAAAAATTTCGCGGGGTAAAGCACGCACCAGACATCTCCAGGACACTGTTCCATCCTCTGCCATCGACTCTAACTCATCAGGGTTTTTGCCCAGGCGCAACCAAGTGAGTTTTTGGACAAAAACCTTCTGCAATATCCATTCAAAAAAATCGCAATCAGCATCAACAAAAAAGAGCAATAACAAAGCTGAAAGCCGTTCCAGATGATTGGGATTCCAAATTAAACTCTCCCCTCTCTCGTTATTTAACTACGAGCTACTCTGAATGATGAAGTCAATTCATTTAATTGACTCTCGATCGGTATGTTTTTTTTCCCGTTTGTTTGTTATTTATTTTATTCTTTTGAGAACGAATTCCACCTAGTTTGGCGCAAGCATTGTTATGCTAAGCCTAATCGGTGATTGAGTTTCAGGGTGGTGACCTTGTGTTCTTGTGAGAAGCTGTAATTTACTACATATTTTTGAAATGTATGTAAAATTCAAAGGTGTGTACAAATGCATACGAATATCTTTTGTAAATATCCATTGCCAATCTATATTTTGAGGTTTGAATCAACCTACCAATCTTAATGTGAATCGCCTGATGAATAAAAGGAATAGTCTTTCCAAATTCAGTTTTTCATTTTCAAACAAGTATTCCTCTTCTTCTAGTGGTGGCCCGTGGCGTTGTGGGTATGTGCCTCAACTCTAGCCTCAATCGTAGGTTCGATTTCTGCTCTGTGCGACAAAAATAATTTTCACGGCCCCACCTCTTTCAAGCCACTGACAATGCTCAAAGATTACTTCTGTCTAGAAAAAGCTTCTCAAAAAAAATACTTGGCCATTTGGAGTCGGCATAAAACTGTAGGTCCCTTCCGCTCGTGAAAGAACATTATATTCTTCTTCTTCTAGTGGGGCAACAGTTCGGGGTTAACCCTGAGTCCCAGCCAACAAGCTCGTGAAAGAACATTATATTCTTCTTCTAATGGCGCTGCAGTCCGGGTTTAACCCTGAGTCTCAGGCAACAAGCCTCAAGTATTCAGTAATTGATGACATTTTACGCTATCCTTATTAAATCGACAATCCACATTTGACAACGCTCCGGTCCTTATATTTCTTAAAGATTTCAAAAGAAAGAGAAACAGTCCTCTAGCCCAAATGCAGATTCAAAACGAAACAAAATGGATATATCAAGTAACAGCTTGTCTTTAAAAGTTTGTCTTAAGTTTCGGTTAATACATTCCCCCAGTCGCTTTAGCCCCAGTCGAAAGCAACGAACAGCTAGCATTACTTCCTAATACGAAAAAGTCAATGTATGCGTATGTACTTCCGATACACAGCAATTATATGTTTACTTCCTAAATCACTCAACAGCAGGGTAAGGAACTTCAAGCTCCAAATTAATTCAATTTGTTTCAGCTACATAGTACGTGTGTGCATATGTTCATTGAGTACATCTATTTCCATCATAAAAGTCAATGACGCGATTCGTTTTGCCTGCAAAAAGTTTTTTTTTTTTGCATTTCAAGCATTTTTGCCTACACTTCATTTTCCAGGTTAACACAGATTCAGTGCCAGTCCAGAAAAAAAAGATATTAAATTTCAAAAAGTTATCCAAGAAAATACTTTCCGCAGTATTATTATAATTTAATAAAATCATTGCATTCCGAAGAGCTTAAAAGCTTCGCGCCCACACCGATTCCGGGAGAATAAAAAATCATCTCAGGAGAAGAAAGCACAGGTTCGACAAAAAAGAAAAAAAAAGAATGCTCACTATTTGCTAAGATTGTTTTATTTATATCTATGTGTCAATGTCTGGTCTTAAAATAGCGCTTAAACATATGTGATCCGTAAGAAAATAACAGAGGGTATATGTTGCAAAGAGGAAAAATATTTTCCAACAAACACACGAGCAAAGAGGAGAAACAGAAACAAGACGACCTGGAGTGCAAACCTCATATGTAAATAGTGGTTGAATATGACCAAAGAATTGCTTAAGTGGGACAAATTATAAAAAAAAAAATACATAGAATATATCGATACTAACCTTCTTTTGTTGTTTTTCCCACGCGGGATCTAATAATCCTTCACGCTCCCATTCTTCCTCTTGCTCCATGTATCCATCTCCATATTCCATGGAGAGACCATTCTCCATCATCATTTTTAAATGTGGTTATTTAACACTGTTAATCCGTGGCAGGAAACAAACAAAAAGTTACAAATTGTTCGATTGGAAATTAAGAAATATTGTAATTATCTCGAGGTTATTCTTTCTTAGTCATGTAACTAATTTTCTACTTTTTGTTTTTTCTCTTTTTTTGTTTCTTTCAGCAAAAATAAAATTCTAAATTAAGCTGTGTGTTGTGTTACGATTTATTTTAATTCAATTTGGGTGGTGGTTAATTGTTCGTTCGAAGTATCCTTTAGGAAAGTAGATATGAAACAGAAAAAAAAATAATCTGTAAGAAAATCGCGAGCCAAGAAAAATAGATTACTAGTGCCTTGTCCGGAATTTTCAAACATATAGTTTTATATATCTGATGATAAAAATTCGCGAAGGTGGATTTATTTTTAACAGCACCAAAAATCACTTTATCCATGAACGTGTTCTTTAGTACGTGTGTGAACCGTTGACAATATCACTACACCGAATGGAATGCGCAAAAATGGAGCTTATACTCAACAATTTGAAATGTATCTTCTGTCCTTTTTGTGCATTTTTATCCTTGAGAGACAAACTTAATAAATTTACTTCATTTCAGAGCGCACAAATCTTGGTTTTTCTTTCATTATCATTATTTTTATCAAAGCACAAACTGTAAAGATTTCACTCTTATTCAATGGGTATCCAATATCGCTTCAGATGAGCTCACACAAAAAGGATAAAGATTCATTTCAGATGTATTCGAATGCTCCATATGCGTTAATCCTTTGATAGATAGATATTACGTGTTGTATAACAGTTCTTTTTTAGAATAATATGATTCAAAGAATATAAAAGAGAGTAAAATATGTATGTACGTGTATCGTTTGCCAAGAGAATGACCCGCTCGCGTTGGTAGCCAACTCAAAACTAATGCCGCACCAGCTAAGCTCACACACTGCTCTACTATTGCTGATGCTGCTTATGTCGCCCCCAAAGAAAATTTACCGTGTAAGATAAAAATGCTCAACAACAACGTTCGCTTGAGAGTACGTACGGACTTCAGTACAACCGCTTGTGTGACGAAGACTACTACTAAAGCAAAGATCTCGAGAAAAACGATCGAGACAGATGGATCTTGGCGACTGCGGTTCGGCTCGGTTGGGAACAATGGGTGGTGGGTAGGAAAACGAAAGGAGAAAGAGAAAGAAATAAGGTGAACTTATCGTTTTTTTTTTTTTGTTTTTCGTTTTTTCTTGTGATTTTTTTTTTATTTGTGAACTTTTAGTACTTAGTACTATGCTATGCAAATATTGATTGTCATAAGTGGTGGAAGTGGTGTATTGTTCGCGAGAGCAATCAAATTGGGTTTGACTAAGTACTTGATTAATTTTGATAGCATGTTTAACCCTTTAATTGATTGATGGTTAATAAATCATGAGACGTACATTGCTGAGGCAAACAAACCATATACCACTCACACCTAAGAGCCATCAGTGCATTGTATTTTATCCACACTCTTGTGCATGCAATTTGGATATGTTTCTGCACGAAGCAATGACTTGCCTGTAATTCAGCAATAACAAGTGCTTGCAATGATAAGAAATGAATATTTTCAAAACTCTACTCCTCAAACACGTTGGTTTTTCTATTCAAATGCTTATGATCTTATTTTTAACCAAGGCTGTAGGGTTATTTTAAATTCTTTAATTTTCTAAACATCCGCAATTTAGCTTGCGCACCAAAGTAATAGCAACAAACGCACCCCGATTATCAAAACGTATGCAAGTGCCTTGAATAAAGCTAGATTATATAATATATGTTGGTATATAGATGCGAATTCGCGTTTACGCAAACGTTGAGCTAGATACATAAAGCGATATGTTTATACAAAAAAAAAAAGAAGAAAAATTCACATTATATATTTGTCTTACGTATGCATGTGGATAACATCTGATATGAATGAAGTGAACTTTCTTTCTTTCTCTCCACACACGTTCTTTCCAGCGAAGAATACACTTCACTTAAAATAGAATCAATTTGACGAGAGTTCCACTTCTTCGGCCACTCAAAATCATTTAAATTGTCCCTGAAATGATCATGTACAAATTGATCTCAAACGAATAAACGACCATACCAAAGATACGTCGTCAAAAATCAAGATATACACCGTGGAAGACTTTCGCCGTTGACTTAGTTTTACATTTCATATTTTATGCATATATATACCTATTTGCACATTTATTCGTAAACTACTTGTAGCTCTTAGACGAGATTATTGGAAAAACATTTCTGTAAATTATTTTTAACTCAAGTCTTACCACACAGTTGAACCGAAATAGAAATTTTGAAATATTGTATTTAAAAAATACTTAGATATTTTGTATAAATAAATGTATCGAGAGGCGAGGCGATACACGAAAATTAGAATTTTTTTTTTTTTTTTGAAAATTATGTAAACTTTCAGAAAACATTTCTTCTCGATTTTATAACAGTCTTGAGTCTACCTTGAAACGAGAAAATATATGATGCACATATATATATGGATAAATATAAATTACGAGAAACGTATGCCTGTCACGATACTAATTACGAAATACGTGAAATGTCTACGGCGGGAGAATGTGTACATTTATTTTTATATTTTCATCTTAATTATCTCTTTAAAACTAAAGGTCTGAATTACTTGCAAATTGTTTAACAATTGTGTATCTTTGAATTTTCGTGTGTAGCTCTGCATATGCAAACTGGCGCTACTAATGCATAGTTTATTCGGTCGTGATTAAATATGGATTAATGAATAAACATTTTTTTTATTCGGTAGCGCGTTTAAGCGAAGTGTTATCTTAAACCAAATCGCCATAAATAATTTTTGATTATTCGAACGCAATAATTAATGATGTGCTCAGACAATTGTTTATCACTATAAATCACATTCGGGTGATTTTATTGAATTCTTTTGTATGATTATAATAACTTTATGGGTGGCGCACCAGCCCTTAAAGGGAGAGGGCCTAACAACCACTCGTGTTGTGCGTGCTAATGTTCTCTCACGAGTAAAGAAGGTCCTAGTTTTATGCCGACTCCGTACGGCCAAGTTTGAAAAGCTTTTTCTAGACGGGAACATTGTCAGTAACTAGAAAGAGATGGGCCGTGAAATTTTTTTGTCGTTCAGACCAGGCATCGAATCTACGGCGTCGAGTTTCAAGTGCGTTGGGGTCGACGAACATGCCCACAACGCCACAGGCCACAATTTTTATAGAATTCAAGTATAAAAACTAACCATCATTTTTAGAAGATAAAATAAGCTTACAGAATTTGCCATTGTTCATAAGCGAGATTCATACTAGGTTAGGTTAGGTTATAGTGGCTGTCTGTTAAGGGCAGTCCCACTTAGGCCAGAGTAGGCCCATTGTGCAATCACGCGGATTGACTTCTCATATCTTCCAAACGGTTCGTTTGTTTTATATGCGGTTTGTTGCGATGGAGTGGTGGCCCGTGGCGTTGTGGGTATGTGCGTCGACCCCAACCTCGTCGTAGGTTCAATTCCTGCTCTGTGCGACGAAAACAATTTTTACGACCCCACCTCTTTCGAGTTACTGACAATGCTCAAAGAGTATTTCCTGTCTAGAAAAAGCTTCTCAAACAAAGCCGTTCGGATTCGGCATAAAACTGTAGGTCCTTTCTACTCGTGAGAGAACAATAGCACGCACAACACAAGTGATGGCTGAGAAGCTAGGCCCTGGCCCCCTACGGGCTGTAGCGCCACCCATATTATATTATTATTAACCATCCACTAGGGGCACATCTCACTACCTGTGTCATTGGCACAAGCTACTCTGCTAGTTGAGGCTTAGAACACTGGAAGCACATTTTACGTCTGGATTTCACCTGCTGCAATGGAGCAAAAATCTAGGCAAACCTTGTCTCAAGCCTCGACTAGAGCTCGACACTGTAGACCAATCGAGGATCACAATGAGTGGTGGAATGTCGCTTTCATGCAGATTGTGCAAAGTTTAGCTTAGACAGTGTCACCATGTCTTAAGTCTTAAGACGTAGGATAAGAATTAAGTTTAGGTTAAGTTAGGTTAGGTAGTAGTGGCTGACTGCTGAAGAGCAGTCACACTTAGGCCAGAGTAGGCTCATTGTGATACCACGCGGATACCAGGCCACCTAAGGGCTGTAACGCCACCCATATTATTATTATTATTGTTGCGATGGATTCATCATAGAAATACGCTTTTGACTACTAGTTGGTGCAGCTGCGATCAAGGGACATCAGGGAAAAATGTCGGAGAAGGAGGTCTTAAATGGTTTTGCGCGAATATCTCGGCAGTTTTTTGGCGATTTTACTTCTGCATTGAGAGATCTTGAAAATGCGCATCGTTTGAGCATGTCGCTACCACATATAGGTTAGAAATTAGCAAGTTTAAGGGGTCAAAATTTAGTGGTTTAATATAAAATTTTACAAAATCGCCAATATCTCGGAAACCAAGCGGTTTGATTTGATTTCGCTGAATATACTCAATACCCTGCGAGCACGAGTGCCAATTGCACAGGGCCTGGTTATGACTCCTATGAGAGTCCTTAATGAATGTTTGCTGAGTCCAAGTAGACTGAGTGACCGTTTAAGGTTAAGTGATGGCCGGATTTCTTTTGCTTTAAGGCAGGTGGTGCCTTCTAGCCATTTGACATTGGTGGTTTTGATTGTGTGAATCTTAAGAAAATGGTAGGCTGTAGCGATCGGCATGGAAGGTGGTACCTCTGCTATTGACAGAGATGAGGTTGTACAACACCTGGCGAGTTCATCGGCCTTGCAGTTTCGTGGTATGTCACAGTGTCCCGGCACCCAGATGAGATGAATGTTAAAATGCTCAGCCATCTCGTTAAGGGACAGGTTGCAATTAAGGAATTTTTTTAAGTAAAACATGACATTGTCCAGCGATTTTATGCCTGACTGTTTGAACAGAGGGTGATATTCCTTTTTGATATCACGTTGTTTACGAGCCATCACAACGCCACTTTAATCGCTATGGTTTCTGCCTTCTTCAAAGAGGTAGCAATGTTGAGATCTTGGGAAAAGACACACGCACCCACACCTTCTTTGGTCTTCGATCCGTCTATGGAAATACGCAGAGGATCTGCCTATCAGACATCCAGTCCGATCTGGAGTGAATTCTGATCGATAATTTCTTCTCGAAGATAGGCTGCGGTATTAGGCGGTCTGTGTCGCTAGGAAGGAAATTGAATTCCTTGAGAATGGTTCAGTGGCCGATGTTGAGTTCGGACCACAGTCGGAGTGTTTTGAGTCTTAAGGCTGTGCTGGCTGCCTTTTGTTTACCGAGAGCTTCATACTTAAATAAACGAATTTTTCTTAAGTGGTACAGAACAAATTTTCCATGAAAGCAATAATGGGGGCTACATGGTACAAGTTGGATAGACTTGTTGGATGCTTAACAGTGAGATATCGATAACATCCCTGTGAGGTATTTTTACAGTCACATAAAATGATGGAAGCGTGATAAAGAGCATGCATTTTAGCGGGGAAGAAATGAATAAACATAATCTCTTTTTTCACACAATCAAATGATCTGGAGATGTCTGCCCAGATGCTAAAATACAAAAACCTATGTAAAATAACACTTCTGCACATAGAAACGTTCGTTTGTTCGTTAAATATTGTTTGTCAAAGTCCCAACAAAATATATTACAAGATTTTATTTCCATTTGGAGCCCGGAGTGGTGGAGCCTGGGATGGTAAATCCATGTTTCCATCCAACCCTTGCTATTGTCGAGTCAAGTGGACTCTAGTTCTAGACGCTAGTCGGGGAACTAGCTAATGAAAAGTGGGGCTCTCCTCCCACTTGTGAGACCACTCGGATAGTATGGCCAAGATATAGTAGTGCCAATAGGGACATACTTGTCCAATGCAGCAAAAAGCTCGGTCCGTCTGAGACACCACGAACCGAAAATGGGACTTATCCATGGCGTCATATGCAGATGCTTTTGGGACGATGAAGAGAATACCTGCTTTAGCCCCAGTCTATGCATATTGAGTTGAGACAGTGAACACTGGAAGATTTCTTTTTCCAGAACCTCCAAGCCATAGCAAGTATCGCAATAAACTGTATTTGCAGGTTTCTCAAGACCACTGGATGGCTGGAAGAGACAGCACAACATCTGAAAATCGAAGCTCCCACGACTATCAACGAGTAGAACGGAAGGTTTTCACCCCCATGGGCATCACAATGGGTCGAATAGGACCTAAGTTCGTCTACCCACGCACGAAACCTAACCTATCTTAAACCCTATAATTTTCATTAGAGACTATTTACATCAAAAGAACTTGTAAAAACGGCAAACACTGCAGCCCTTGATATTGTCTAAACAAAATAGAAAACTGTTCAGTTTTGATTGATCTATCAGTAGTAGAATAAAATGCTTGCTCACATCCACAAAATTTGAGCGTACATTTTACATTTGAGCCTAAAGAAAATGTTAACGGACATATGTACATGTACATGTCTATCTTCATAGTTTCATTTGATAACATGCCCTCAATGAAAGGTTAATTTATTGAATGGTACAAGAAGGAATTGAGTCCAAATAAAGAGTAGAAAAAAGCATACATGTAGAAATGCAGCACGGAAGCCAAGATAAGACTTTACAACATTCTTGTTACCACTTCAGTCTGATAAGAACCAGGTTTTTTATTGACAAGACAAGGTAAGAATTCATTTGACAGTATAATCACTTGTGTGTATGTTTTCTTCTTTTAGATAAATGTGTTTTTATCAGGTGAACATGAACTCCATGTCGGGAGGACTGTATAAAGATAACAAAGATCGCAATTCTAATTATCTTCTTTGCGACATTTCGAAATAACAACAATTAGGAAAAGTTTAATGTTCTCTTATACTCGACCTTCATTGTACACATTCAACTGAAAATACTACATATGGAGTTTAGGATAGTAACAAAAACTAGAACAAAAGAAGTGTTCATATAAGGGAGGCTTTTGCGGAATGATCGTTCAAACCTTTGTCGAAAGTTGGTTGCAACATTGACGGAAAACTCGTGGTGGATAGGCAACATAAGCGAAGAGAATTTCGCTACAAAAATACTTAAGACAAGACAGAGACTCGTGTGGCCTGACGTCTATTTATGAGTACATACTATTGTTTACAACGAGGATAACATTGTCATGATTTGTATCAATAAGCGACGAACTACTCAAAATATTGCCCTGACGACAAGAGACAGAATCAGCACAGAATTCTTCTTGGGAAATTCTATTGGAAATTGCTGTCCACTGAAGTGAGTCAATTGAATTAATCGATTAGTCAAGCCGACTTATTTTAAGACAATAATTTCTTTCTGTTGTGCATTAGGGTACACATGCAAGCAAGTCTATGGTCGGTTCCAGTGGCAGGTACTTGAGATGCTTATCCAACTTATTTTGACGGTTGAGGTGAAAATGAAACTTTAGGAAGTCTGTCGGTTCTTACTTTTCGAGACACAGACATTGCACAGCACTTTGTGGAATATGGTGCGGGATCTGAAATCATGTAAGAATCCTACGCTTTAAATTCATGTTTGATACCACAGCTTTGATCTGCAGAGATAATACAAAAGAGAATGATCACAAATTCGAGGGCTAAAAAAAGCTGAAAATGATCTCTACCACTTTCATGTGGGACGCCGTCTGCAACTACGTACAACAAACGGTTGCACTGGCTGTTGTGTGGTTCAGATTCACCCCCGAACTTGAAGGAGTTCGCATTTGTTTTATATCAACACTTGGCAGAAATAATAGTTTTGGATTTATACTATCTTCAAATGATTTGGTCAAGACAGACGCACAACAAATAAACATCTGCACATACAAAGTAAGATTAACTAAAAAAAGTTCATATTTCTGTCTGCCACGAAATAATTTGCTTCCCCCAACATATAAGTATATGGTATGTGTATGATGCCCCAATAATTTGTAGGTTGTCTGTTGTCACCATACACAGTGAATGAAATATGAAGCTAATTGGATTGCCTGTTCAAAGTGACGCGCTTCATTCTGTCGCCACAAAGGCAACATTTGATAATCCAATCTTAATGTGTATATTTAATCACTTCCGAAAAATATATAATATAGGTACATCAATCCATGGTGACATGCCAAAACAGAGGAGAATTAAAGTTCTACGATTTTCCTTGTGTATCAATACATAGTGCCGAAAGAAACGTAAAATAACCCTAGGTTATGTTACATTTTATGAGCTTTTTTTTAGTTAATATACAAAATGTTAAACATGCTCACTTCGTAACAACTTCAAGTAAAAGCTCAACAAACTTCTCTCAACCTCCTTCCTCCCTTATAACCAATGGTCGCACCTGGATGAATATGCAGCCGGTTTTTGCAATTGAACAACAATGAAATGAAAGTGATGTGATTGATTCTTTGTTTGCTGATAGAAACAAATACATGCGTACAAACATTAATATAACTTGTTTTTAAGCAATAATTACTAGAAAACGTTGGAGTATTTCCATTCAACAATGTAATTTTTCCTTTCCCTATTACAAACAGCAACCTGGATTTTATTTTATTACGCTTCAGATTTCACAGAACTCGAGACAATTTGGCATTTTATTAAGTATGGGTGGTACGTACCCCTTTTTTTGAAATGTTAATTCAACTTATATTAATGCAGCAATGGCACTTTATCACTTTGTTTAATCAAATGTTGTTAATCACAAATTGTATTCAAAAGTTATACTACAACATTATTTTGCATTGTATTATATTGAATTTGTTTACACGTTTAATTTGTACACAAATCTGTGCGGAACCTCTACCTAAACAAGCAACTTCACGTTCGCTTGAAATATTAACTGACATCGCTTGTCAAGACGACTAATGAGGAATGAATGAATGCAATTTGTTATTTTTGATTTGTTTTCCAGTGACGCACACATTCCAATTGAATTTGAATTTCCCCGAAGATTTTTGTTTAGATATTATGATGGGCTGTTATAATTATTCATAAATGATACTCGTTTCGATAATGACATTGTAGTTCGAATAAATAATATATAATTTCTTTTCAGAGTAAAGATTAATTTTTTGAAGTCGTTTGCGAGAGTTGGTTTACTTGAATTTAAGCTGGGAATGGAATTAAATGGAAATGAAACATTGCTTCCAGTCAGGGTTCTTAAGTGATGCCAAATCACTTGTGCGGGAAATCGCAAAGAACGTAGAAATATAGAATTACATAGTTTAAAGTTGAAAATGAATACATATTCGAACATATTAGTAGCGAACGTTATATAATTAATGGGAATAATTGTAAAACTTTCTATCGTCTTTTACACAAGCTAAATTCATCATGAAAATTTTCAATTTTATTGGCAATGAAGGTGAGACAACTATACAAATCTCACACATTGAAAAATCTTGCGACGAATTATGTGGGCGTAATGGCCGGCGGCTGGATGGTGTAGTTGTTTGAGTACTGAGTACCTGCCCTATTAAGAGGGCCCGGTTCGAATCCCAGGGAAAATAAATATTCTTTTATCTGCCCCATTAATCTAACCTTAACCTTACATGTCCGTCTTCCAGTCATCCGGCGGTCTTGACAAATTTGCAAATAGAGTTAAACGGGATATTTGCTATGTCTTGGGGGTTCTGGAAAGAAAAGAAAATAAATCTCCAAGTATTCTCTGTTTTAATATGCGACTTCGTCCCAACCCCATCTGCATATGGCGTCATGGGAAAGTCTGCTTTTCTATTGCGGAATCTCAAACGAACCATCGGCAGCAGCTTTTTGCTACATTGGAGAAGTATGTCCGTTTTTAAATAATTTATCTAGGCCAAAATATACAAGTGGTCTCACATGTGGGAAGAGAGTCCTACTTTTCAATAGCTAGTTTCATGATTCTTTTGTCTACTTTACTCCTGACATCAGCAAGGGTTGGGTGGAAACATGGGGTTATTTGCGATGGGTCGGATTCGGTCCCTTTTCTAGCAAGTTCATCTGCTACCTCATTGCCGGTTATAGCCCTGTGAGCCGATTCATAGAGTGATCGAATGATGCAAGCCAAGACTAAGACCATAAGACCTTCGCGGCAGCTTAGCCGCTTGACTGTCAATTAGAATGGGAAATAAGAAAAGACGAAATAAGGAATCACGAATTTGCAACAGTTCTTTCGCGCAATACTGCATTAACAACTATTGCTATTGGTGCTAACGATCTAAATAAATTAGAGTGTTGAGTGATAGAGAACCAGGAAATCCCAACTCCAGTCAACGAAGTAGTCGTCCCACCCAGCTTCGAAGAAGTCGGTACAGTCATTAAAAGGCTGAAGAACAACAAAGCCACAGGCTCAGATGGCTTACCATCAGAGCTCTTCAAAGCGGATGGCAATGCTCTGGTAGAGATCATCTGTCGAATTTGGGAAGACGAAAGTATGCCCAACGACTGGAATATCAGCTCCATATGCTCCATCCACAAAGAGGCGATCCTACCTCTTGGAATAACTACCGAGGTATATCCCTGCTCAATGTCGTCTACAAAATTCTATCCAGCGTACTGTGTGGATGGAAGAGGCAATTGAGTAGTCGAGCCCTCTCTCGAAAGACCAAGCTCACCTTATATAAGACCTTGATCATCCCTGTCCTGCTGTATGGCGCGGAAGCTTGGACTATCTCAAGAGCGGATGAAGACGCACTTGGTTTCTTCGAGAGAAAAGTTCTGCTTTCAATCTTCGGTCCTGTTTGCGTTGAAGGTTCTTGGAGAAGGAGATTCAACCACGAACTGTACGGGCTGTACAGCGACATGAGTTTAGTCAGGCGTCTACGGATTCAAAGCCTAAGATGGCTAGGCCATGTACAGCGCATGGACAACACTGCTCCAGCCCGATGAGTCTTCGACTCCGAGCCAATGGGACAACGCAATAGAGGACGACCACGAACCCGATAGCGCACTCAAGTGGAGAAGCACCTCAACCAAATTGGAGTGCGAAATTGGAGGCAGCTGGCTAAAGAACGTGCCAGCTGGAGAGGATTGTTGACCGAGGTCCAGGTTCACCCCGGACTGTAGCGCCACAAGAAGAAGAAGAAGAAGTACTGTGTGAATCTAAAGCCGTTTTGCATAGCACTCATCGGCACGTACCAGTGCGGCTTCCGGCCCGGCAAATTGACTATAGATAGGCAATCTTCACACTAAGGCAGATCCTGGAGAAGACCAGCGAGTTTCAAATCGATACTCACCATCTTTTTATCGATTTTTTCTTTGAAGACGCATACAACAGCATTCATCGCAAGGAGCTATTCGAAGCGATGGCTGAATTTGAGTGCCTGGGCAAATTGATCCGGCATCGTGCAGTTCGGTTCGAGGAACTGTGAGCCGTTCGAAACCTGCACCGGATTTCGGCAAGGAGATGCGCTGTCGTGTGATTTCTTTAATTTGGTCCTGGAAAAGATAGTGCGGCGGCCGGCAGTAAACACTGAAGGCACTATCTTCAACAATTCATTTCAGCTGTTGGGATATGCTGATGACATCGACACTATCTCAAGGTCCCAACGCGCCGTAGTAGAAGCTTTCAAGGCAATTGAGGAACAGGCGAAACAAGCTGGTCTTAAAGAGGACAAATCTAAATATATGCTGTCGAGCAAAAACCGATTCGCCGCACACCACCTAGGCCAAAATGCTTTAATTGACAGCTACAATTTCGAGGTAGTAAAGGAGTTTGTCTACCTCGGGACAAACGTAGACACCACGAACGACATCTTAGTGGAGATCCGACGTAGAATCGCCCTTGGCAACCGATGCTACTTGGGTTTGCCTGTTCTACTTTATGGAGCCGAAAGCTGGACAGTAAAAAAGACTGCAGAGCTGCTTCTTGTTGCCTTCTAAAGAAAAAATTCCAAGTCGGATATATGGTTCCGTCTGCGAGGAAGGCGAATGGAGGTGCCGAATATGTGTGAATATGAATTTTCCTTGCGATCAATGCTGTCGTGTGCGGCTTTAAAGTCGATGAACTATTTATTTCATCTAGAAATACGCACGAATAAGAACAATTGGCTTTTATTGTTATTAATAAAATCACAATACAAATCATCAATCGTGTTCGTATTGTCTTTCCTTTCAATGCAATATTTTGTCAAGTTCCCATTATGAAGAATAATCAAAAATAACGAACGATCCGTGAGTAACGATACAAATCTTAATTCCAATAAACCCAGTTTATATCTCTCTCTTTATTATGTTGAAACAAATCTTTAAGAATATTGAACAATTAAGAGTGACATACGACCAAGTGAGAAAACAACACGAATAAATAAAACATACTATAAATAAAAATAAAAACAAACACAAGAACATTAAGACCCATGCACGATATTTGAATGCGCCAAATTGTTTAAGTGGTTTTGATGAAATATTTAAATGTTTTCATCGTCTTGGAATTGTTTGCGATTCCCTACGGGATAAAAACGAAATAATCTAAGAATGCATTGTTTAGTGCTAGATTACGATACACACGTATAATTTAAATCTTCCATTTTTAATGTACAGAAAAATGAGTACTTAAAGGCAGTCAAATTTGCGTGTACCAACATAGGTAAATAACAAATAAGTAACGTCATAAAACTGAGTCGCTTTGAAAGTAGTTGAAATAACAGTTAATTTGTCATCAAACAGAAGGTATTTAAGCTCAATTCGAAAAATTTCGAAAATTTTATTGCAATTCCTTTGGTTAAAATCATAAAATTTAATTATTCTTTTCTGTTTAAGAGTTCTCAAATCGTTCTTAGTTTCGCAGTCTCGTCATCCAACAGAATTGTTTTCATCATCATCACATAGAAGAAGTTTCTGCGCTGCCACTGCTTAAGAGGTTTCAGTAAAACTAGACTAAATTCAGCAACTACAGTACCTAAAGTGGAGAATTTGCTCTGGGGGCCAACTATGTAACTCGATTCTAATTCTGATTCTGTTCGAAAGTTGTTTCCGATTCTACACTACATTGGCACCATGGATGAAAGTAAAATCGAATGCCAGTTATGCCAAGTATTTTGTGCAAACTTTCGATCGAGTACCGTTTTTGACAGAATACATGTCAAACTAAAAAATGTTTCTAAAAAAATGTATTAATTGTAAATAGAAGTTCGTTGGTGATTTGATTTTAGTTATTTGTGCTGAATATGAAGAGTGTTGCATTGTGGTTTTACCATGAAGAAATTACGGAGCGGAAAGAGAAAATTTAATGAAGGCGAATCAGGGCCAGCTCAAATATTTTGAAACTCAACAGAAAAATATTTCTCCGATTTGGTTGTCCACTTGCCGTTCTAGGAGCCACGCTCTCTGTTTTTTTGGTGCTGATCTGTGTTGAGGACAGTTTTCTTTCTTCTATGGGTCTCCTGTCTGGGGTAAGTGCGCCAAAAATCATCTGCGTGGACTCCAAGTAACGCAAAATAAGCTCCTAAAAATGATTCTAAATCTCCCTTGGTTTTTCTCGACAACGGAACTTCATAAGATATCCATGATCGAAATGGTCACAGCTAGAATTGAAAAACTTTTTCTACGGTATATTCAATCGCTTTTATCATCCGGAACTGATCATCCGACTTGATTTCAAACTTAGCTGCAGAATGGGTGCAATTTTTATTTGTTTACTTATCTATCTATATATTTATTTGTTTAATATATTAATATATTTGTTTATTTAATTGTTCTCTATTTATTTATTAATTTATTTATTTATATATATATTTATTTATCTATTTATTAATGAATTTATTTATTTGTTTATTTATTTACTTTTTACTTATTTATTTATTTATATATTTATTTACTTCTAGTTCCTATTTGTTATTATTTATAAATTTCCTATATATCTACTTATCTTATTTATCCACATTTTAATCTTATTTTTTGTTAATCATTTTTGTGTTTTCTAAAACATTCTAGTCAGCAATTTGAAATCAAGGCTAACCACTTCTCTCTCCGTCCAAAGGAATTAGGAATTCCTGTTGCCATGAAGGTTTTTTAAGTGGCTTTTCCTTCAGACATAAATCAAATTTTCTGTGATATATTATATAAAGATTGTATGAATATTTTAGTAGTAAGGTGATGCAAACCAAATCTCTGCCCAACAAACTGTATGCAACACATTGTAAAATTTGTGCAAAAAAAAAAATGTCTTGATCTGCGTTGTGGTCATTTATGGATGATGAGTTATTGATTCCGAAATTCAAGGAGCCCATCGTTCCATCCACGGCTTGTCTTAGGTCCAATAACTCTGAAACCTTTACTTCCAGTGGAGTAAGGGAGCAAAATTTTGATGGACCTTCACAAATTCCGGATAATGCTTGTTAATTTTTCCTCAGTTTTGATTTTGTATGAACCTTGGTCCATCGGCGTTTAAATCATTCGATAAGTTTCTCCATAAATTATTCGATTTTTATCTCGCTTCTGTTGACCCTTTTGATAGGTCCGGATGTTTGTACATATGTTCTACGAGGATTTCAAATTGAGAGACCTTTGTGTTAGCTGTTTTTGTTGAATAAAAAACTGAACTTCTCTAGTTTGGTAATTGCGAAATTGTTTTATTTCTCCTTCGTGAACTTCGATATGATAAATATTCACACCAATTATGGAATCCGGCGGATTGAATGCGGAAGGAAAATTTCCGCATTCACATATTTTCCTATTATAGAAAACGCAATCCAGAAATTGAGCGGATGTCGGTGAAGTAGTGCAAAAAAAAGCTATTCTAGCAAACGCTACTCATCCGCACTTCATACATTTTGTGACATTTTGAACCGAATGAGTTGCGGATTTTAAGGAAAAAAAAAGTATAGGTGGCTGCAACGAAAGTCAATTTTTGGAACAAGAAACAAATGAAAATGATTCTTGATTTTTCATACAAATATATTTTTTTTTCTCTAATCTCCTTCTTTGGCTGGCGCTACAGTCCGGGATGGAACTGGGCTTCAGCCAATATCTAGCCCGGTCTTGTGCTAGTTGCTTCCAGCCGCGCACGTTCAAATTATGCAGGTTCTAGCTGCGTGCGCCACCGTAGGCGTGGTCTTCCTTTACCGCCTTGTTCCTTGACTTTCCGGGCCGGAGCATTGGTGTCCATTCGCTCGACGTGACCTAGCCATCTGAGACGAAAGATTCGAACTGACCAGGTCGATGTCGCTGTACAGCCCGTAAAGCTCATCGTTCAGTCTCCTCCTCCAAACACCATCAGTGCATACGGGAGCGAAGATAATTCGAAGGACTTTTCTCTTGAAGCTACCAAGAATACCTTCGTCCGCTTTCATAAGTGTCCATGCTTCTGCGTCATACAGCAGGACTGGCTCTATCAAGCTTTTATATAGAGGTATCTTGGTTCTTCGAGAGATGGCTTTATTCCTCAGTGGCCTTCCGAGTGCGAAAATGCAGCGGTTGGCCAACGTGATCCTAGGTAGGCAAAGTCTTTTACTACTTCAAAGTTATAGCTGTCTATAGTGACGTTTTGTCCAAGACGTCGGTGTTGGTGGATCTTTTTTCTCGAATGCTTAAATTTATTCACATTGGATATAATAGCTATGTATATTGAAAACCTCTGGAAGAACAACGGAAAAATGTCGGTTGTTCCATTTCAACTTCAAAGTCCTAGTCAGTACGGATCTGATATCCATCTTCAGCCAGATATGTGCATAAATAAATGTTTATTACAGAAGAACCTCTCTTAACTTACTGACTGCCCGGTAATGTTTAGATATCCTTCGCTCTGCTTCTGATTAAAAGCCACTTGAGTCTTCAGAAAAAATGAATCAGAAAAATCAGAGTCGATTTTGGGGACCGATAATGTAGTTCATCCGACGGATTCTATAATAGGGACGAACTTAGATTGCGAATGCGGGTTATTTCCTCCACAGTCGATCCGCCGATTCCACAATCGGCAGGATTGACATTGTTTTGACATCATGCAAAAAATGTCCATATTAAATACCCTTTACACGGCGCAGTTGGTTGAGTGCCTGCCCTTGGTTATATTGAGCCCAGGTACGAATCCACGTGAGAGTAAAAGTTAATATGCTTTTATCCGGTTTTAAAAATGGTCTGGTCCAGTCACCATTTGCCATTGTAATCAAATTAACGGCACTGGGTATCACAGTTTATCAACAATGGTCTTAATGTGCTAGCAATTTCGCTGACAGTCCAATAACCTAAACGCCCTTTAAGTAGTCGAATCTATAATGCTATGATTACTCATTTTACATCGAGTACCAGTTTTTAACTAGACTAACTAGAATGCCATCCAACATGTCGGCAACAACGTTTTCTACACACAATTTAACATTTACAACCCTCTTCAGTTAAGTAAACAAAAACGTACATCAACACATTGCTACAAATGTAGATGAAAACAATGGCGCAATTCAGCAGAAGGCGATATTTATTAGTGTATACTCTTAGGCGTGATGGTTTTTATTTTTCGGTACTTTATAAGGACGACGACGGTCATCAGTTCTGAATTCCAACAATTGAAATTTTAAATCAGATATCGTTATGAATTGAATCCTTATTACTTTCCATTTGATTAATAAATTAATTAAAACCAAAAAGTAGAGTAGCCAGACCACTTTCAAGTCGACAGAAATTAAAACTTACTTACTTACTTATCACGCCGGCGACCCATGAAGGGTCTGAGCCTGAGCAATTGCTGCCTTCAATTGGTGACGGTCCTGGACACGTTGCTTCCAAGCTGTCTTACATCCGCGATGACTTGGTGTCTGTACCGGAGGTTCGGTCTTCGTCTCCTTCTCGAACCAGGAGGCTCGGTTTCGAAGACTCTCTTTGCTGGAGCGTTGTTGTCCATTCGCTCGATGTGGCCGAGCCAGTGTAGTCGATGGATTTTCGCCTTCCGGACTACATCATATTCTGATACAGCTGGTAGAGTTCGCAGTTGAGCCTTCTCCTTCATTCGCCTTCCTAGCAGACGGGACCATATATTCGACATAGAATTTTTCTTTCGAAGGCACCTTTCTGCTCCTTTGAGAAGGACTGCAGAATAAGAGTTTTGTAGAGCATTACTTTGGTCCTTCAACCGGTTCAGAGGTTTTTGAACCGCACTGCACGGTGCATCGCATATGTGTTAGCGTGGTGCGACACAACCGGATTCATTTTCCAGAGATCCCGAATTCGACCATCGCTTCGAATAGCTCCATGCGATGAAGGCGTTCGTATACGGATTCAAAACCGAGTATCGATTCGAATCTCGCTGGTCTTCTCCAGGATCTGCCTTAGTGTGAATATTTGGTCTATAGTCGATTTGCCGAGCCGGAAGCCGCACTGGTACGTGCCGATTAGTGCGGTGCAAAACGGCTTTAGACGCTCACACAGTACGCTTGAAAGGATCTTGTAGGCGACGTTGAGCAGGGATATACCTCTGTAGTAATTGCAAGAGGTAGGATCGCCTTTTTTATGAATGGGGCATATGGAGCTGATATTCCAGTCGTCGGGCATGATTTCGTTTTCCTAAATTCGGCAAATGATCTGGTGCATGCCCACTACCAGTACATTGCCCCCAGCTTTATCTTCAGCCTTTACCCGGTACTGTCTACGGAAAAAAATTGGATCACAACTTAAGACTGTTTTAGAAGACTTACAGTAATGCAGATTTACAGAAAGCAACGGTCGATTTGAGCACCTCCTCGAATTTAACAACATACAAACTATAGCATTGGTTGAATATATAAAAGCAACTTTCAACAAAACTTCTTCGATTAGTGCAATTTATTGTGTTTTGTGTTTTATTGTTTCAGCATTTGTTAAATCTTCTTTGTGTGTTCAACCCTTGGTTTGTTTTTCTTCTCGTTATTTTACAGTCAGTTTTCTTCGATCCCTACAACTTCGTTTGCTTACGAAACTACTTCTTATTCTTCTTGCGCCGGGAGGATTTTATTACTAGTAGTTAGACAAAGAGACTGTTTAACAACAGCCAACTGCAAGGGGGCATGGAGGTAATCTGCTACATGGCATTCATGTGGTTTAACGTTCAAGCTTGCTTTAGCCAGAGTGTCAGTACAGAAAATTCTTCTCCAATGAGGTCCTTTACAAGAGGGCGAAACTAATGCGAGGGGAGAACTTCCTGGTGAAATTGATTCGAGGTCATACTGGCAGAGCGATGATCGCGACCAATAACTTGATCACTTCACAACCCACAAAGGTCACTAAGTTAGCATTGTCTAGTAGTTGACAGTTAAAATTTCTTTTTTATAAAATGTGTATTGATTATTATTTTTTTGACATAAAGCATTTTTAGATTTTGTTTTCAAATTTGGCGATTATGGCTTCAAACATTTTAAAAAATTGGATTCTTGCCGATTCTCGTTTTTGATTTGGCTATTTCTCTGACAACTCTGGTTCTGCGTGCTATTGTTCTCTCACAAGTGGAGGGGCCACCTACAGTTTTATGCCGACTTTCTAGACAGAGAGTTCTCTTTTAGCATTGTCAGTGACTCGAGAGAGGTGGGGCCTTGAAACATTTTTTTAGTCGTACAGACAAGGGATCGAACCTAGACGAGGTCCAAGAGTGCTGGCGGTTTATCGGGTTATTATTTGTAACAATTCTTCTTTCTCCGTGGCCGATAACCGAAAAAAGAAACATGTGAGCAAAAATGCATAGATGCAATTCTTCAAGAGATTCATTATTGTTTGGTTTTATTGGATCGAATATATTTACAAAGCGTGTATATAAACATTAACCTAAGCATAACCTAAAACTACCTTTGGGAAAAGAAATAATGTCTAACATTCTACTTACATTAACGATTTTGTGAGTTCACAAATTTCATATACTCGTTTGTGTATAATTACTAAAAGCTACGTCAAAATAATATTTCAGAAGCGAAATACTGTAGTAGTTGCCAAAAATAATTCAGTCATATATTTACATGTACATGTGACAGTCCATCATTTAAATAAACCACAAATGAAAATCATCCATTTCATACACTTGATTTAAGGCAGAGTTACAAACGGTCATGTAGCTCTTAACTATGGAGTATGGTTGGGCTTAGTTTTATTATGCTCGTTTTATGTACTTAAAACGTACACACATAATATTACGTAGACACACAGCTAAGACGGATGATTGAATTTAATGGAAGCATCTTATATTATACGTATCCTCTCTGGTGAGCTTATTTGTTTTTTTTGAAATTTTTGTAAATAACGTTAAGAGGTGATAATAAATTTTGCAAGCTAATTAAGACATTCTGGGAATCAGTTACAGGGTGTGGTTTGACAAACAAAAAAGAATTAATAAATAAATAAATACATTTTTTTGATCTAAAATTATGTCGAAATGGTAAGAAGTGAAGCAATTCTAATCATAAATCATCATTATCATTATAGTAATGGTACAATTCGTTATATTTATAATACATTGCGTCATTTTATCATCCTTGTCACATTATTTAAAATAATTGGCTCATTTCATAGTTGAGGCGTAGGAATAAAAATGGGAGAGTTTTTTTTTCTGTTCTCACATATTTTTGGTTCTATTATTGGCCAGTGTTGCACTACGGATATCTGGACAAATGATATATAAGAAGCGTTATTTTTTGGTGCATATCTATGTAAATAATCCAGCTGTAGCTAGTCTATAGCTTGACATTACTACGACTGAAGTTACAGTACTATTTAGTTGAAATGTTAGACTTCAAGGTTACTTTGTTATTTCTATCTGGAATGACGTTGATATTTTGAGAGTATCCTACATTGTGCTGGGGATCTTTTTGGATTATGCTTAGGTTGGCAAAAGGGTTGTTGGTCATGTCTAGTCTCTCGGGCGATGTGATCGGGTAGATCGCTGATGACATCTGGTCCCTTTTGTCTATCTGAGACTCCTCCTCCTCTTCCAGGATTATATCCCCCCCGTCTAAGGTGATTGGAGAGCATTGTTGAGGAGTTTCGCCTTGGGGCTTCGTGAATAGTTGCTGCCGTTCCATCCCTTGTCGTTGCCGAATCGTTTCCACCGGTTGAAGTGGATGGTTTAATTTGCGAGTTGTGTTCTGATCGGAGATCAATTGATTGTTGTTGTTGTTGCTGATTGACGTTTGAGGAAGATCCGTCTGTGGGTGATTTTGTGCATTTGAATCCATTGTAATTTTGATACTGGGGGAAGTAGGTTCCGAATTTCCGGTCATACTCTTCATCGTGTCGGCCTTCGGTAAGTGACTGTTCGTCGAGTTCTGCATTGAATTCGGCGTTGATTGCGATGTTTGATGCGATAGCTCGAGCACAACTGGTGATCGATTGCTGCTGCAGCTGTTGCTGCTCGTTTGTTGGTCGACTACAGAGACCTGTGACACAATTGTATGGCTGTGATTGTAACTGCACCCTATGTCTTTCCATTTCTCTGAAACAAATATGTATCTAAAAATAACGTTCAATCAGAAGAACAAAGAGCTTTAATATAAATACCTCCGGCACTGCTGCCAGCATTTGTAAATGGCAATAATCGTGATGGTTGACACATCAAAACAGTTTGATAAGCTTTCCTGTATTGCTTGTTCATGATGACATAAATAATTGGGTTAATGCACGCGGACATATACAACATTATGTATCCAAATATGTGCCATCCAGGGGAGTATACATCTTTATCGGCTACTTTCACGACAGTGATTGGAAGATAACAAATAATGAATGACAAAAATATTGCCAAGACCATCTTTGTGATACGCCATTCATTTCTTTTCGCTTTAATATCTCGCTGATCTTTTATTCTTGATTTCTGGGTTACGCTGTGTTTACTTGATTCCCCTCCATTTGTGGTGCTAAATGAGTTAGATGAAGGAGGTGACGACACTCTCTTAGATGTACCATTCGAACCAGTGGTCGATGGCATTTGTGCCCGGAGATTATTCGGTATGGAATTCTGTTTATTAGCATGCTGACGCAGGCGGGCCTCTGATCTATGAACAACCCAAAAGATCTTAGCATAGCACCCAATAATAATGATACATGGAATAACGAATGCAATTATAAACAACGCAGTCTTGCTGCTGTTTCCATTGCTGTCATTCATTATCGAGCATGTTCCTAACTTTTGATCGTAGCTGAAAGTGCCCCACACCCCGAACAATGTCGGCAATTGCATTCCATAAGAAAAGAGCCAACAGAACGCAATCATGGCACCTATCCAGTGACGTTTATAGATCTTAGCGTACCCACTGTGATGTGCTATCATAATATATCTGTGATAAATTCAATTATAGTTAAATATGTAGCTGCTTGTATTTCTGTATATTGTATTACCTGTTTATAGTTATCATAGCTATGCAAAGAAGTGACACTCCAATGTTGCCATACTGGATAAAAGGTATTAGTTTACAAAGAAAGTCGCCATGCGTCCATGTGCCTTGAATAAATCTGAATGCACTGAATGGAAGGACTATTGCACAGAATAAGCAATCCGCAATGCACAAGCTGAAAAACAAATAAATACGTGAAATAATCCTCTGAGTGTGTCAATTGACTTACCTTATAATGAAGGCGGCAGCAACATTTCGCACTTTTGGACATTTAAGTAGTGCTATGATAGTAAGAAGGTTACCAAATATTCCGACCATCATTATGATGATCGTCATTACAGCAGCGAATGTTAAAAGGGACCGGGAAAATCTAAGAATACATATAAATGATTGATTTACAATACAAATGGTTATGAAATAGGATAATCTTATTAGCTAGCTTAATTAATATGAAAATTGTAGTACGTCGTGTGTTACAAACAAACAATTGATATGGAAAACTTGCGTATAAGGAGCCGGTATTTCAGCTGTCAACAAGAAGAAGAGATTAGAATTGGCGCAAATACATATAATCATGTCTCTACAATTTTGGGAAAACTGTCATGTTTACTGATGAGGCAACAATAAACTTATACTCCGAACGGCCAAGTTTGGTATGCAAATTGTGTGGCGTGAGCTAAATACGGCGCTGAGAACAAAAACTATGTGCCCAACAGTAAAACACGGCAGAGCATGTATTATGATGTGGAGTTCTATAGCAGCTAGTGGCGCTGGTAGTTTTGAATTTACTGACAAACTATAGATTTTAAAAAGAAACATGATCAAATTTTTGGTAATCCCATTGAAAAGGGAAAAATTACTGCTGTTAGATGGGTGAAAGCTACATTTTTTGAGAATTTTTGAGATTTTTTTGAAGTATTCCTGTACATTGATCGAAATTTAATTAATTATCGGAGGTTTTGAGGCCTGTTTCTTTTCCGCGCTTGCGTTATAACGTCAGTTTTGTTTCCTCAAATTGTTTGCTAATTTTGTACTTATCTCTAAATGGTGTGGATATAGCGGTGTTCGAACGTATCTTGTGTCGATGCATTAAAGATCACATTGAGGGGCACAATCCTTTAAGTCCTATGCAATCAGGATTCCGTAAAGGACATAGCTGTGTTACAGCCTTGCTAACTGTTACTGATGACATACGAAAAACCATTGACAAGGATAAAATAACCCTATTAGCCTTACTTGACTTTTCGAAAGCATTCGACAGTGTAAACCTGTCCATATTATATCACAAACTGTTCACCCAATTCAACATACGTGTTCGTACTAACAAATTAATCTTCTCGTACCTTACTAACCGTGCTCAAGCTGTTTTATATAATTCAAAACTTTCGTCCTTACGAGATATCCACAATGGAGTAGCCCAAGGTTCTATTCTCGGTCCGTTATTGTTGTCAATGTTCGTTAATGATCTTCCTACAGTTTTGTCTTATTGCATTCAAATCTGTCTAAGTTTTCCTCTAGATATGATTGAAGATTGAGGTGCTACATTAAACGAGGAGTTCGATTATGAAAATTGCTAAAAGCAATCTACGCGACTGCACGGTACGTATATAACTTTCGAAGATTTGATCATGTCTCGCAACAACGTCGGCTTCTCCTCGGATGTGAATTAGAAGCATTTTTGAAATACAGATCATGCATACAAACAAGAAAGGAGACCCCTTTGACTGCGCCAACTATCGGGGGATAAGTCTCCTTAACATCACCTATAAGATCTTATCTGCCGTACTGTGTGAACGCCTAAAGCCATTCGTCAACAACTTGATCAGTGCATACCAGTGTGGCTTTAGGCCAGGAAAATCCACCATCGACCAAATATTCACACTTCGGCAGATTTTGGAGAAAACCCAGCAGCAACAAATCGATACCCACCACCTGTTCATCGATTTTAAGGCCGCGTATGATAGCATTTATAGAGACGAGCTATACAGAGCAATGTCTAGTTTTGGCATCCCTACCAAACTCGTCCATTTGTGTAGGATGACGATGGAGAATGCACGCTGCTCCATCAAGGTCGGTAAAGACCTAACCGAGACCTTTGATGTCAAAAAAGGATTCAGACAAGGCGACGCGCTGTCATGCGACTTTTTCAACATCGTTCTTGAAAGAATTGTTCAAAACTCGAACGCCAACACCAGAGGAACAATCTTTCAAAAGTCCGTCCAACTACTCGCATATGCCGACGATATTGACATTATCGGAAGAACGCAGCGTGATGTCAAAGGCGCTTTTGTGAGTATTGCAACGGAGGCCGCGAAGATGGGTTTAGCGGTAAACGAGGGTAAGACCAAATATATGCTGTCAACGAGAAAGGACACCCAACACCGACGTCTCGGCCAGAACGTCACGGCAGATAGATATAACTTTGAGGTAGTTAAAAACTTTGCCTACCTAGGAACCGCTATCAACTCAGACAACGACACCAGCGCTGAAATCAAACGAAGAATAACTCTTGCCAATCGGTGCTTCTTTGGGCTAAGAAAGCAATTGGTAAACAAAGCCCTCTCTCGAACAACCAAGGTAACGCTTTACAAGACCTTAATCGTCCCAGTCCTGCTATATGGCGTGGAGGCATGGACTCTATCAAAAGCGGATTGGTTGCTTCGAGAGGAAAATTCTTCGGGTGATTTTCGGTCCCGTCTGCATAGATGGTGAGTGGAAGAGGAGATACAACGACGAACTATACGGGCTGTTCAGCGACATCGACTTAGCTAGAAGAGTGAAGATCCAAAGATTGAGATGGCTAGGTCATGTAGAGCGGATGGAAACCAATGCTCCGGCCCGAAAAGTCTTTGAATCCACCCCCGAGGGACGGCGCAGTAGAGGAAGACCGCGACTCAGGTGGCGCACGCAAGTGGAAAGGGACCTCAACCAACTATGCGTGCGAAAGTGGAGACAGCTAGCTAAAGATCGAGCTGGCTGGAGACGCTTGTTGGTTGATGCCCAGGTCCACCTTAATTGAACCTTAATTGGTGGCATTAAACTCTAATATATTAAGCAAACTTTTAAAATAAACTGTAAAACTCTTAAATTCAATAGTGAAATATGTAATTGCCACAGTCACTTCATGAATTCAAACAATGTTATATTTTAAGACCTGTGCTATAAAAGAATATTACATTCTTAATGTTCAGAGATATTAAGGAAATAAATGAAAAAACGCAATACTCTTTAACGATGTCTTTATTTTGCTCACCAGCTTCCAACCAAAAAATTATACCCACTTTGTCTTCAAAGGTGGAAGTTGTTCGTTCTTAACTCATTTCGTAATCGAGAATGGGCCCACAATTTTAGGTGTCTCGAATAAAATTAAATTCCTACGACCATTCTTGGCACAGAAAAATACACACTAAATTGAACTCAAAACGAAAACGTAATAAACAGAAAACAAAACGAACAGTATATCAACGAGGAGTTAAGCAGTAAAACATCCGGAATTATGTATATGTGCTTAGATATATTCATCGCATCTGCAAACAAATAGTGCCGTTTCAGGTTGGAAAAAAAGACCGTCGCAACAATAGTCATATAACCAAAATAAATGATTAAAAAAAATGATCGCTTGAAGCGGTACGTCGTTGTAAACGATAGGTTAGGTTATTGCAGGCCGTATAGTGAAGTGCTGAAAGGCGACATCGCTTACGCCGTATTAGATAGAGGAGACGTTGACTGACTGACTCTTTCCATTGAACTGGAAGAAGGTGGTTTCGGCGATCAACGACATGTATCTGAGCCTGGTGCTAGAAAACGGAGGCCTTGCACCTGTAGGGCGTGACGGAGGATGTCACCAGAGTCACATAAAGCTCGTGATTTTCACGTGCCAGAGATCGGCTGATCTTTAAAAAAAAACCATAAGCAGACTGGTAGAGGTGTGGAAGGGTGCGCGGCTCAAGGTTGTAACAAGGGATCAGATCCCCATTAGACCAAGAACCCGCACTTACCTTCCGCGAAGCCCCTCAGATACTGCTACAATTCTAAAATGCATCCACCCGGGACCTAAGAATTGATATTCGGTTCATTGTAACGATTTTGACAGTAGTTACGCAATGTAATTGGTTTCGTAGGCATCACTTCTGTTAAGTTAATGAGTGTATTTATCTTCAATGTGTAAAAGTAAAACATAAAAAGTCCAAACGGGATAGAGATACATTTTTTATTTAGCTTACCAGTCATCAATAGAATTGAGAATCTATTTTTTTTAATTTTGCTGTTGTTCGAAATTGGTCTCAACTTTCGTGTACAAACAATACCATGTACATACTATTTTATGTTGATGAAGTAAACTAAGCATTCTCTGTATAGGCTGCTGTATACTGATTGAGAGCATGTGCCGTATTATTCTTTAAGCAAACATTCCAAATGTTCACTAGAAAGAAGATGCATTACAGTAGGTATGCACTAGATTCATTTATTCACGTAGAGCGGACGCACATGAAGGGGACATTGTGTAACCATTTATATTTCCGGGGAGTACATCCACTTATCCACTCTATACAAATCAATTGGGTGTTCCATACTTCTCATAACTCCATCCCCTCTCTTTGATTGGGGAGATTGGTCAGCAGGCATACAAGTGAATCCGCGTAGTGTTTGCTACAAAATTCGAAGTTAGTTAATACATTAAACGGCTGGATAGCGCAGTTGATTGAGAGCCTGCCCTTGGTTATAGGGGTCCCCGGTTCGAATCTCAGTGAAAGCGAAAGTTAATACGATTTTATTTGGTTTTCAAATCTGCTCCAGTCACTATTGGGGAATCACAATGGACCAACAATGGTCTATGTGTGCTGGCAATTTCCCTGGCAGCCCAATAATCTAACCGAATCGAGCTAATGAATTCCAATTTTTCGAATTCTTGAGAAGATCTAGTTTTGGCTAGATAATCACTCGATCACTAATATATTCACTTAAGGTGCTACTTCTCGAATCAACTGTTTGCCAGTAGCTAAAGGCCAATTACGTCAACGTGATTTTTTGATGAGAGCAGCGTAGTGGGAGGTCTAGAAAGTTTATCAGTTTTTCTGAACTCTCAATATCAATATTTAACTTCTACAAACTCTTATAAAATTTGAGGAGATTTTGTATATAGTACAAGAGAAGTGAATGTAAGAGATCAATCCCTATCATATGATTTTCAAACGAGCAAAAAAAAGAACACTGATTCACTATAAGACTACACGCTACTAATCATAAGATGCCACGAACTGCATGTGAACTATTTCACAAAGAACACCATTTAATGCATAAGATAATACAAAGACATTGATTGAAAGTCTATTCATAAAATATTCATACTATATCCTGTTTCCATTAGAATACAAATAATCGAATCTTTCTGTATTAAAGACAGTTCTTGCAATGGTTCACAGAATCCGCAAGAGAGAACGCTTCTTATCAAACAAAATTATAAGAACGTCGGCGCCGATACGCAAAATAAAACAAAAAAGAAAAAAAAAACTAATTCCGCCCCCTATCAACTCTGCGAATAAGTTGTTGCATTCATGCCAGTATATTAGTTCTATGTTCCGAGAGAATAGCTTCATTTTTTCTCCGATGAGCATGATGTCAGAAAAGGTTATCTTTTGGAGCTTATCAGTCATGGGGAACGCTCCAACTGAGTGTCAGCGGAACTTGATTAACAAACTTAGACAACCGTAGGTTACGGGTTTATTTACCCAGAGCAGAGGTACAATTGTACAATTAGAAAATTAAATAAAGAAGACGTCTTTTACATGCATGGGAATGTACCATATATATGCATGTGTACAAATTTGTTTATACAAAAATAATGCACAACATTGGAGCGAAAACATTCTTTTGCATGCAGATGACAACCGGTCCACAATGAGATACACATGTTTAGAGCAATTGGATGTGATCACGGAAATCGTTATAAATGAGAAATTTATAAGTGACTATTTACAGGAATACTCTAAATTGGATGTTCATCAATATCATTTTATCATTTCCAATCAGTCCCATTAAGGTGGGATTTCTTTTTGTACATCTCGTTCATAAACATACAAAATCTTTTAGGCGCTACAGCCTCAACACAAGTGGTAGCTTCTCAGCAACCACTTGTGTTGTCCGTGCTATTGTTCTCCCTCGAGTGGAAGGGATCTACAGTTTCATGCCGACTCCGAACGGCCAAGTTTGAGAAGCTTTTTCTAGACAGGAAATACTCCTTGAGCTTTGTCAGTGACTCGAAAGAGGTGGGGTCGTGAAATTTGTTTTCGTCGCACAGAGCAGGAATCGAACCTCAGACGTCGAGGTTGGGGTCGACGCACATACCCACAACGCCACGGGCCACCACCTCCTTTTAAAACAGAAAAAAAAAATACCTTTTCTAATACCCACCAATTGGAAAGTTAGATTTGGATGTAAAGAACGTACAAGAAGTCTAATTAAAAGAAATGCAACCGGTACTGACAACGTTTTTGATATGGAATGGTACAACCGACAGTTTTCAGTTGTTCTTAAAGAGGTAGAATATTTATGTCCAATGTGAACGAATTTAAATTCGTGTTCTAAAATTTACTCACTCATCTTTTTTTCTACAAACCCGCAATTCATTTGGTTCGGATTGAAAACGTCACAAAATGCATGAAGTGCGGATGAGTTGCGCATAATAGCATTTTCTTCGCACTACCTCACCGACATCCGCTCACTTTCTGTGTTGCGTTTTCTATAATAGAAAAATATGCAGTCATCCGCCTGATTCCATAATCGGCATGGATGAATCCAAATTTAATATTTTTGGCTCTGACTGTCTACGGTTTGCTTGGCGTTCGACGGAGGATCGGAATAGCACTACAGCAACATTAACTATACTGACATGTTGGTTGTAATGGCATGGGGTTCAATGGCGTTTCAGGTGTGGGAAATCTTGTACTTATAGAGTAAACTAACAAAATACAAATTGCAAAGTTCCGACTAATAATTGCACATTGATGGTGAACAACGTTTTGTCCGTGACAATTACCTTAAGCACTCCCCATATCGAGACAAACTGAGTGAAAAGACGATAAGGAGCGAGCAAGAATTTAAAATGTACAGAGAAACTCGTACTTTCTATAAAAAGTAGATTGTGTCTTGCAATTTAGGCTAGAGGAAAACACACAGTTTTTTGTTTCACTTTTTATACTATCTTATGCACTGTAAGGCCCTACAACCAAAAGTGTACGGACAATTTGTTGAGTATAAGAATTGAAGTGTCTTAAGTTAATGCTATTTGTTGAATAATTTTTATTTCAGTACAAATACTTGAGAATAGCATTTCGTTTGTATATTGAATTTCCTTTGATTTGTTGAAATCGGATAAGTACTTTTCAAGTTATTTTTTGAAACACTGTGTTTGATTAATCTTGTATTATTTTAGTGGAACGTTTTAATTTAATTTATCAATTGTGTAATTGGTGTTTATTGCAGATACGTATGGAATGTAAGAAGTATTCTGGATAACAGACAGTATTTGACATCGAAGTACAATATCGGTGACGCAACAGCCCGTAGAGTGCCAGGGCCTAGCTTCTCAGCAACCGTGTGTGCGTTCTCTTATAAGTTAACAGGACATTCAGTTTTATGCCGAACATGAACGGCCAAGTTTGAAAAGCTTTTTCTAAACAGGGAATACTGGGGCCGTGAACATCATTTTTTTTGTCGCTCAGAGAGTGAATCGAACCTACGATGTTGTGGTTGGGGTCGACGCACATACCCACAACGCCATGTTCTACCACCGCATCGAAATAATTGTGAGTAATTAATCATGAACATAAGGGCTATTAAACTGCATTATTGTTAATCATGGCTATACATTTTTATCGAATTCAATTAATTGTATTGTTATTTTCGAGTAATCATTTTTGCAGAATTAATTATTTCTGGATTCTGCATTGTCCGTTGGGCTTTCAAATGGAATTTACAATGTAATGTGAACAGATAAACAGGAAATGGTGATAAAATTTTGCTATATTCTGGTTAATTTATGGAGTTATTCGATGAATTTCAAATTGATTTTGAGTTAATTGTTGTGCATCCAAATTAACAGAAAATGTGTACAATTGCTCATCTCAAGCATGCATTTTATGGTTGATTTAATTCGTTACCCGGTGAAAAGAATACATTTCGCATGACTCCATCATTGATTTCCAAGAATAGTGAAATTAAATACTTTGAATATGATACCAAATTATGTATTACTTATTGCACGGAAATGAATCAATGATTATGTGTATAGGTTTAAACACCATCGAAATAAAGAAGTAATCTGTTCATAAAGGGTGTTTTATATTAGCAGACGATTTAAATGTGACGTCATTGAATCAGTAAATTGTTCGTTACATAGTTTAATGTTAGGAAAAATGGACCGTGTTACGATACAACAAATTGTTTTGATTATTGAGTAATTTCTCAAAACAACTGTACCACGGACAATAGTGCCGTGACATGACATTTCGTCCTCATGTACTCTATAGCTTGGGTAACCATAATTTATCCCCTAGATCGTGAGATTTAACACGAGCACATTTCTTTTGATGTGGTTATGTCGAAGCCAAATGTCGAACCCGTGCATTTAAGGAGGAAATAAAAGGCTGCATCAACGAAGTTAAGCCACATTTTTGCAGATTGGTCCTGCAAATTTTCGATAAAGTCGTAAGGGCTAGATTCCATAATAGACACTTTCCGACATTAAGATCTGCTGTTAATTTTGGGACACCCTTTGTATGAACATTTTCAAAATCCTATATGAAATGTTTGCCAACGAAAATGAAGGAAGATCATTTGACAACATGTAGTCCAGAATCAAACAGAGTGAAAATGAATTAAGTTAATCACATAGCCGATAACCGATAAGTTGTTTGCTTAAAGTAATCAGTGATTAGGAGAAAATATAATGCATGAAGATAAGGATAAAAATAATTGAGTATACATTTTTCTCCAATTGGGAAAATATAACAAGTCAGAATGAAGTTTATTTCATTTATGTATGTATGATTTATTTATCCACTTAAAATATACATTTTTTTCAGGAGGACAATATTGGAGATAAAAGGTAGAGCAGTGAAATAATACATTTATAAATTGATTTTGTCTCTGATAAATTCAGTTTTATCTCCATTTCAAGTAGAGGTGTGTTACTGTGATTCAATAAGAGGTCTAGCTGTTAATGTTATTTTTTGAATTAGTGGTTCGTGAGAATAAAAATCGAATGAAGTTCCAATGAAATCCGGTTCTTTTAATTTTCAAGTTTTGCTGTGACTGTTGACATATGGCATCTCTCACATCATGAAGAACACAATTTGTTTAATGGCGTTTCTGTACTTTCTTGATATTTTGCTTTTCTCTGAGAAGTTTTTACCCCCGCTCCTTAAAACATGACAGTCAACTGAACTATTGTCATGTAGTGTCAATATTATTTTCATTGTTTTTTTTTCTCCAATATGTTCGAAACCAATGCGTTATTGATAATTTAAATAATTTTAATTTGTGCAGCATTATTTTAAAACTACAGTGGTTGCCCGTGGTTTGTGGGTATGTACGCACACCCCTACACAATTGAACCTCAACCACGACTTCTCGGTTCGATACCTGAACTGTACGACAAAATATGATTTTTAAGTAAGATTCAAGTAAAAAGTATAACTGTAAGAAAGTAACTCAAACTTGACCGTTCAGAGTTGGCTTCAAACTGTAGACCTTTCCACAAGTGAAAGATCAAGAGCACGCACAACACGAGTGGTTGCTGAGAAGCTACGCCTTGGCCTCCTACGGACTGTAGTGCCACCCATATTTTTTTTTATTTATTCCGTATGATATACGTATATTATTTATGTCTGATATTGTTGGTTATATAATTTGTCTCAACAAGTTATGCAACAAACTTATAAGAGGCTCTGTCATTGGAACATCAAGTGAAACCGTCAGAAGAAACCATGAATTTGATCTTGTGCGTTCGAAGTTTGATATACATATATAAAATGTGATTATTAAAGGAGATCGCTCCCCATTCTCGGTTTCAAAAAATCGATTAACTCTATGGTAAGATCATCAAGAACGTTCCTTTAAGATTTCGAGTGAAAATTTCAAAAACTCTTGAAGATGTAGCCGATTTATGGTAGAACGATTTATGGTAGGTAGGTTTTACACCCAAGAACTTCCTCCTCAAAAATTGAATGGTCCGCCAGTTTGTTAATTTTTGTGCGAAATTAATAATCCTAGTTCGTACCAGAGTCAAATATGCACTCTTTTTAACCCCGTTAGAATCTTTGGTTTCAGATGTTCCAGTGAGCGGAAATCACATGCCGAAAGTCCAAAAGAAGGACTCTTATTTGATCACTAAAAACAACGACAAAAAACACTTTTTTTGTTTTCGTTTCTAAGACTTCAAATAAATGTATTAAAAGACACAAGCCTAAGTTAGGCAAGGTTGTAGTGGCTGACTGCTAAAGACAACCAGAGTAGGCCCATTGTGATACCACGCGGATTGACTTCTCCTAACATTGGAACCAGTTGTTGCTTGTAGTGAAGCGATTTAGCTGGCCTATGCTGGCGCTGTTTAGCTCATTGAGGTTATTGCAGTAGTAGGCCCCTAGGTGTAGGAATCTACGACTTGCCAGAGTGCTACAGAGGCAGAGTAGGTGATGAGTGTTTTCTTCATCCTCTTCATCCATGCAGCTTCTCCAGTAATCATTATATGGGGCACCCATCCTGCGAGCATGATTGCCAATTGCGCAGTCCCCGATTGTGACTCCAATCAGAGTCCTTAATGAGTGCTTACTGAGTAAGTAAGTAAGTAGACTGAGTAACCATTTTAGGCCAGATTTCTTTTGTTTTAAGGCAGGTGATGGTTTTAATTGTGTGAATCAAGTTACAAGCCCAAAAAAAGTTTTTGTTTATTTACCAGCAGATTGAAAATCGACAAAATTTCTTATTACCCTTTAAGGGGTAAGTTCATTTCATAGATGACGTTTCATGATGACATTGAAATTGGTTTGTAAACGCAGTGCACGTCCGCTACACATCAATCATATACCGATCAACATGCTAAAATTAATTTATCTGTAACTATCACTTAAATCTCAAAATTGGCATAAAAGTGTAGTTCAACTTTATCCGCGGAGAAATACAGTCATAATGAGTACACCAAGAGACTATAGTGCCACCTAATGACTGAATTAACACATATTTTACAAATAATGCATTAAACAAGTACAAGCTACTTGATCTATAACAAGTTTTCTCCTTATTATTTCAATAAGTTCATACATTTACCACTGTTTTTGGTTAATTCAAAGTAAAACTTACCGGCTTATTTCATCTAGAGAGGAGTCATCCGATGTTAATGCCCGTATCAAGTCTTCCGTTGTTGACATCCATTCCTTCGAATTCATTTCGAAGCCCCCAAAACTTGTATCGTTATTTAAATTCATTTTTATATGTTAAACATAGACCTATAAACAAAGAACGAAAACTATAAACTCACTAGAAAGAACAAACAAAAAAATGATGTTGCGTAAATGTATAATTATACTAGGGGCCAATTCAAAGTGCAAGTAATCTTCTTTATTAAATAAGAACGAATTTCGGAGTTAACACTTCAACGCTGGTTCCGCACCAAATAAGTCTCACAGAGGTTACACTTAAATTAGTGTCAATTAACCCGTTTCAAGGGGTCATTTTCAATCAATAAATACTCCAACCAATGAGGGATGCTGGTGTGCTTCTCCCCTTGGTGTTCGTCTCCCTTCTCAATTTAGTTCTGCTAATTAAATTCGTTTTAATATTGGAATGAAGTCACGATGAGGACCATTGTGTATGGGTTGTGATGATAAATTGTAATAAGTAAGAGAGGAAATGGTCTACGATTCGAAACTATTTGCAAATACCTAAGAATAGCTTGACAGTGAATTTTATATTCTGAAGTAGATGTAGATTTTGTGTCAGTACGAAAAAAAGATGGGTCTCACATCCTCGATAAAGAATGAAGGGGAACTCTGTTAATGGTAAATTTTCCTTTGTTTAAGACGGTCCTTAATGAAGCAGTACATATGTATTCATAAGGGAATCATTCTAATTAAGACCCTTGAGCAGGACTTGCATATACCATACGAATTTAACACTGAACTTGGACATTCAGATACGGACTACATTTATGGTGTACAAAAATTAAGATTGGCAGCGTTTAAAAGTCGCTTTTTATATACCAATTAATTGAAGGATTAATTAGAGTCTTTCAAATTCAGTGATAGCGGAATAACTGAAGTTAATTCCGTTCACACATAATTATTTGGTATTTGAGCATATAGGGATATCCATACTTAACTGCTTTCAAGTCAAGCAGTAGTCAGTGTGAACACATGAAGAATGGGAAATTTTGAAAATTCTGATTCTGCATGAGAACGTGAATGCTAGTCAAACTCACTGGAGAGAATGTTTTCAATTCAACTGGAAAATACGAGTAAAAAAATAACAAATAAATCAGTCATACACGAGTTTCACTTTATATTTGGTGTAAAGTATGTATGAGAAGCAAAAGACAAACAAAACAAAACTCAATGATTCGCAGTAAAAAAATAATGAATCAGCATTACTCACTTGTAGTTAAATAATGCACGTTCACTGGTGCTAAGTTAAAACTTGCTCGCGTACAACTTTACCGGCCAGGTGAATCGTCGTTGCTGTCGTTTCGGTCGATGAGTAATCCAAAAATAGAAAATCGTTTGTTTTCAGGTGCTTCGTGTTAATTCACTGGTAGGAATGAGTTTCATTGAGAATGCTTTTAACAACTGATCAATGCTACTTTCAATTTTATATACGTATGCACATTAAAAGATCAAACTAAACGGTCACTCAGTTACATAGAATATTTCTTTTTTCACGCGGAATAATATTCGTAAACACTTCTACTTAGTTGCAAAAGAAAAAAGTAAAATACACACAGGAGTAAAAACTGTTTGCTCATTATTTCCATATTTTATGAAAAAATAAAACACACCATTGAATTATTGTCCCCGAAAAGATAAGAGCATTAAACTGTGTGTATCGTTTCGTACGTTTACCCTTGCGACAGATCTTCAATATTTTCGTAGACACAAAATCATGTTCCAACCGCGTAACCACAACCGATCGCAACGACACTTCATCAAACAATGTGAACGATAGCGCGCCCGGAGAGAGAGAGAATCGAATAGAATACGGGAGCCCAGCTTGACACGATCGTACTATCAACCATGGCGATAAACTTTGAGAGCGGGAGTCAAAGTGGGACTTGGTGAGCTTCAGAGTCGTGTCTGGTGGTCTCTAGAATAACGATGCACTTAGAACTACTACTGGCTTCAACAGTCAATAGATATGTATGATACATACAGACATACAACATTGAGAGCAGACCGTTTGTGGTTCATCGTTATCGCCAATCGTTGATTAAGAACCCTCTACGTATACCGACAGAGATGATGCGAACAAATTATAGGCTCATGTAAGTGTACGTACATAAGGTATATGGATATTCATGTTGATTCTTACGCTTGAGTGTAATAATTGACAAACTGTGGGAGATGAAGATACGATATGTGAAATGAAATAGGGCGTCGCGTCGAGGCGTTATGGCGACATGAGTTAAGCGTTACTCGCAAAATAAATTTTGATTTGAATCGTGCTGTAGTATGTTGCATTGGTTAGGGTGGATTTTTCGTTTAATAGAGGAAAAAATTATCAATTTTATTTTTATCAGCAATTGAGTGACGGATCTTTGATTGGGAGGGGTGATTATGAATGTATTTGGAATACGTAGGTTTATTTATATATATGTATTCGTTTACCAAATCAAACTATGGGGTAGTGATTTGGAATGCATTAGGTGAGTGGTGATCTACCTACATATCTCTGTAAATGGAACTTCTACTAACGAAATTATCTGTGATGTTCAAATAGATAGACACACGCATAATTTCTTGTGTGGAAGGGTATATAAATGAACAATCGGTTTAGGAAGGAAACTCAAATTGTATAACGTTGAAATGATTGTAACTTTATATCTGCTTTTAAGTTCCTAAAATTATAAGGATATACGTAATTGTAAACGTAATACTATGGGTGGCGCTACAGCACGTAGAGGGCCAAGGCCTAGCTTCTCTGCAACCACTCGTGTCATGCGTGCTACTCCCACGAGTGGAATGTACTTACACTTGTATGCCGACTCCGAACGGCCAATTTTGAGAAGCTTTTTCTAGACAGGAAGACATAGCATTGTCATTGACTTAAAAGATGTGCGGTCGTGAAAATTATTGTTGTCGCACAGAGCACGAATCGAACCTATGACGTCGAGGGTTGGTGTCGATACCCTCAACGCCACGGACCACCACTTGCCGAATAGTCTAGGTAAAAATATACACACAGTATTGGACATATTCCCCAACATGATTGTTTATGTCTATCGAATCAAAGCTTCGAATCAAGGAAATACTGTCCCCACTGTCACGACATATTGGTACTCTACTAGTCGGCAGAATACGTGATATTTGATCTGTAACTAATAAACACTTTCTATTCTGCATCACTTTGACACAGACAAGATACATATCTGTAGACATAAGTATTTATGCACACATTTAAATAAATTGCCTTGCCATCAACGAAACAAGTATATATTGGCTACAAATTCATCATTTCAATACTCCCATTAAATTTCAATTACTTTCATATTACCCTAGCCAGCAATTGCCGATCAAGAAAATTCCATATGCAAAGAATTCGAAAACTAATAGTTCTATTCTCTCTTCCGCATTAGCAGCCAAAGTCGAAGGAAAGTGCGGCAGAGATGGTCAACTACGTTATTGTTTGATCCATATTGTACAAACTCGTCAACACACACAGCCATACATTTATTAACTAATATTAATCATCATCACCTGCGAGTCTCACATGTCTCAGGTGAACACAGTTTAGCTTGTTTTGTTTTTGTTTACCAAACACACTGGTCCAGTAGGTGTGAGTCACCCAAATTATTTGAATGAAATTTCTTAAAACTAAGTCAGCGACTGGAATTTATTGGTTAACATAAGCAACTGGTTCCTGTATGCAAACCATGTTGTGGTTGCGTATGTATCGCAGAGAGGTGGTTGCCATTAAAACAGATGGAACGAATGACACTCAGCAGTGACGCATGCGAGGAATAATCTTGCATGGGTTTTCACTGCATGACATTGCAACTCCACCCATCATCGGTTTTGTGGGTTGTTAATTTCTATTGGAGTGCGCCTATTACGGCTTGCATTGCGAAAAGGTAACAACAGGAAGTTCGTTCTATTTGGGTATGTACGGAAATCCAACATTAAAGAGCTCTTGCATTGTGGATAAATTCGCATTGAATCGATGCGTTGAAAGAGAATGATTCCTTCAACAATGATTGTACATACATTTGTATGTATATCAGATTTGTCTACAAGGGAGTTGTTCTGTGCAATATGAGGTCAGGGAGCTTGTGATAATGATGACCAATGAAAGGGGTATTTGCTGGTATTTAAATATGTTTGTGACAGTACTGCGCAAAGAGGGAAGATGTTAAAAGCATTTCTCTTTAGTTTAATGCTTAGTGTGCAGAAGAACTATTAGGAAATAAACTAATTTAACGATAAATGTATACGGTTATGTATTGTTCACATTTGGCTTGAAATAGAGCACTGAAGTGGTAGTAAATGTGTCTGTCTACCTCGGTGCAAACGTTAATTCCACAAATGACGTCGTAGTGGACATCCGACATAGAATCGCCCTTGGCAACAGATGCTACTTCGGTCTGTCAAAACAACTGGGTTCGAAACTCCTTACTCGAATGACCAAAGTCATGCCGCCAGCCAGTCCTGCTTTTTGGAGCCGAAAGCTGGATAGTAAGCAAGACTGCAGAGCTAATTCTTGAAAAATTCTACGTTGGATATTTGTTCCCGTCTGTGAGGAAGGCGAAAGGAGGGCATACACAACCGTGAACTCTACGAGCTGTACAAGGATGTGGATGTAGTCCGAAAGGCAAAAATCCGTCGTCTACACTGGCTCGGCCACATCCTGGTTCGAGAAGGAGAGGAAGATCGAACCTCCGGTACAGAGACCAAGTCATCGCGGATGTATTACAGCTTGGCCTTGATGACTGGAAGTAGCGCGCCCTAGACCGTCACCGATAGAAGACAGCAATTGCTGTCCAAGTAAGTAAGTAAGAGGTAGGAAAGTTAATAGAGTAGATATTATAAATCTAAGGCTAGGCTAAAGTTGTCAGTAGCCGACCACTCAACGAAATTTTTGCAGAATATATCGGAAACTTTGAGTTTTTTGGGACAAATTTTGGTCCAAAGACTATAATTCGTTAATGAATTAAGATTCGATTGACGATATAAAATCCTAACTTTTTAAATAAGATTTTGAAAAAAAGTCAAACATTCGCCGATTCCCGCCCCGCGATCCTAATTTTGGCAAACCGATTTGCCTGACTACGGCCACCTAATATATTTTTAATTTTTTTTAATTAATATTTTAAACAAAAGTGCTATGTTTATTGTAGCAATCGAATATTAAATTTATAGGAATTAATAAAAAAATAATTGGTCCAAAATGTTTTATGAGACATTTGCTATATGAATCACTGACCACTTGTTTTTATGAGATCAACTCCGGTATCCCACCTTCTAGAGGGTTCACACAACCAATAGGCTCATACTAAGGTTAGGTTAGATAAGTGGGCTGACGAGCCGAATACCCATAAAACACTTAGGTCATTGGAGACCCATTGTGAAACCCATGTGTGATATGTATCTTTTCTTTAACTTTCTCGTGCCCAGACCTTCATGTCGTACCACCTGTATTGTCCTTCTCCAAGCAACCGAATGCTTTATAAATCTGAAAAGAGAAATTAGTGGTACCTATTCTAGTTTATTTTAGTAAGTGATCTCCCAGCTTTCTTTTTTTCGATCTGCAGAAGCGCTACAGCCCGTAGGGGGCCAGAGCCTAGCTTATCAGCAACCACTCGTTTTGTGCGTGCTATTATTTTCTCACGAGTGGAAGTGACATACAGTTTTATACCGAATCCGAACGGACAAGTTTGAGAAGCTTTCTCTTGACAGGAAATACTCTTTGAGAATTGTCAGTGACTCGAAAGAGGTGGGGCCGTGAAAATTATTTGTGTCGCTCAGAGCTGGAATCGAACCTACGACGTCGAGGTTGGGGTCGACGCACGTACCCACAATGCCACGGGCCAACAGCACTGTTTGAGATATCATAGCAAAAACAACGCTTAAACAAAACAGCAACACACAAGTATGATAAGAAACAACGAGAGAAGTTGTAAGAGCAGGTAAACTGGTAGTCAACGTGCCACATCACATCGTAAAGAAACAAAAGTCAGTACAACTCGTTCTCTTTGTCTTAACCAACCAAAGCGTATTGTGTGTTCACATCACACCGAGTTAAAGTTTGCAGTTATGATGTTGAATTAAGAGATGGCCAACTCGAGTCAACCAAGTTGTGTGTTTACACCGTGTTGAATCGTACGCAGATTTGTTGTTAGTTTCAACAAATCGGTTTGACATAAATTCAACTCGGTTGGGGCGTAACTCGGGTTGGCTCGACTTTTAATCTCGGGATGACCCATCTCTAGTATCATCTAGAATACTTGCATGAAAGGCCTTTTTTGATTAGATAATCCTAATGGCCTTAACAGGACCAAAGATTGAAGGCAGAGCTTTTCTCTCGAAGGGACCCAATGCGTCTTCATCCTCTCTTGAGATAGTCCACGTTTACTCGCCATAGATCAGGACAGGGATGATCAAGGTATGTATGTACAAGCTTACTGATCGAGTCGTCGATGTTGTGTGTCCTTTCTTGATGACAGCATATACTTTGTTTTGCCTTTATTCGCCGCTAAGCCCATTTTTTCCGCCTCCGTTTCAATATAAGCAAACGCTTCATTGACGGCTCGCTGAGGTCTGCCAATCACGTCAGTGTCACCGGCGTATGCTAACAATTGCGCATACTTCTGGAAGACAGTGCCTCTAGTGTTGGCGTGTGAGTTTTGCACGATCTGCTCCAGAACGATGTTGAAGAAATCACATGACAGCGCGTCGCCTCGTCTAAGTCCTTTTTTTGACATCAAAGGTCTCCGTGAGTTCGTTACCGACTTTAATGGAGCAGCGAGAGTTCTCCATAGACATCCTGACGAGTTTGGCAGGAATGTCAAAACTAGACATGGCGTTGTATAGCTCGTCTCTATGCACGAAGATTTGATCGATGGGAGGTCCCTGCCAGGCCTGAAACCGCACTCATAGGGACCTATCATATTATTGACGAATGGCTTCAGACGCTCACACAAAACGGCAGTGAAGATCTTGTAGGCGATGTTAAGGAGACTTATCCGCCGATAGTTGGCGCAGTCAAAGGGGTATCCTCTCTTGTCTATCGGGCAAATGATAATTAGATTCCGCTCGTCGGGCATGCTTTCCTCCGACCATATACTACAGATGAGCTGGTGCATGCGCCCAACCTCTTCGCCGTTAAATAGTCTGCAGAAGCGATCCTTCCAGATTCTCTGTATCGACTACGACTCTACTACGAGTTGTCCCTCATCGTTCCGACAAGCTTCTCTCTGATGTTTGTTGATGGATAGTTGTTTCACCCGTTGGCAAAAACTTTCGGACATTATTTCTGCCGTACCACCTCTTATTTCCTTCGATCGCGCGCTTCTTTTTGAGAAGCTGGTGCTCTTCCCTTCTTTTAAGTTCGTAGAGCTCACCAACCGCTCTCGTCGTTCTATCCAGCGTCGTCTTATATGCTGCCAGCTTCGCTAAATGCGCCTACCAACACTCATCAGAGGCAGCTTCTCTGATGACATTTTGACAACCCGGAGCCCACTGATTATTACTGTAATAAGAGGTTGCTCAACTTTTGGTCTAACAAGTGAACGTTCAATTGCCTTGGTGTCTACGTCATTCAAGGCCCCTTTAAAGTCTGAAGGGCAGGGAGTGCATATTCTCTTACACTCAGGGACCGTTCAATCACGCCTTTTCTCTTCATATACACGAGAGGCTCTTTACTTAGGGAATACTTTGCCAATTCAAGTACAATTTTGAAGGAGTGTAAGAAAGATATAGCAGAGTGCATTAAAATTGCAAAAAGAGAAGAAGGACTTTAATTTCACTAATCATGACAATTTTCCCAGATGTTGGCTGGAGATGGCTGGAGGCGGCCGGCATTAAGTGACTCTACCATATGTCATGTACGTGTATATGGGAAGCGTACGAGCATATAAATTATAGTACCTTCAGTGAGGAATTGTTTTATTTATTAGTTCATTTATGAAGCTTTCTTTTATGTGTCAACAGTGCTCTCTTCTTATGACCGTTATTGATTAAAACAGTTCATTCATTTTTTTGCGTATCGTTCAACACTTGAAATTATCCGAAGTATATTCTGATGTCATCATATGGTGACACGCTGTCTCACAGTCGATTCTAATTATTTCTGTTGAAGTAGTTGAACAAGTGGCTGGAATGGGTGATCATACTTCTAGCTGACTAGCAGAGGTACCTATGTTTGTCTCGTTCTGATGTATTGTTTAGAAGAGTGAAAAGAGCATTGGTGTTCCAATGTGTTTCGCTGCAATGTGTGTGTGTGTTCAAATGTCTCCAATTGTTAGCAAAATAAGAGTTGGGATAATTTACAATGCCCCATTTCTACAACTAGGTTTCCACTTTAAATTACTTTCTGAATTACATTCGTTACACGTTAATTGTGTGACTGGAAAGAATTGAATCTTGAGTTTTCTTTCTGGAACAAAGCTAAGACTACGCTAGCACTAGCTGCAGACACCACATATTTATTCATAGAAAATAATGCAATGGCAAAATATGACACGTTCATTGAGATATTTGCAGCATATGACACGTTTTTTTGAAATAGTTTTCCCAATCTCAAAAACTTGAGATAACACATGAGAATTACTTGAAATCTCTTTTCGTCACTCACCACCTGGGGTTAAATATATATGTATATAATTTTGAAGTAGTAAACCAGTTTGAGTTTGAAGCTGCCTGATCACTGTAGCGATTTTCAGGCAGAAACCATGGCGATTAAAAAGGCACTGTCATGGCTGAAAAACAACGTGATATCAAAAAGGGATATCACTATCTGTTTCGATACTCAGGCCGCTATAAGATCTTTGGGCAATGTCATGTTTTACTCAAAACATCCCTTAATTGCAGGCTGTCTCTTAACGAGATGACCGAGCATTTAAACATTCACCTCATGTGGCTGCCGGGACACTGTGACATGCCAGGAAACTGCATAAGCCGATGAACTCGCCAGGTGTGGTACAACCTCATCTCTATCAATAGCAGGGCTACCACCTTCCATGCCGATCGCTACAGCCTACCATCTCTTAAAGATTCAGTTCAGACAATCCACCAGAAGGCGCAACCTGCCTTGAAACAAAAGAAATCTGGCCATCACTCAACCTAAAACGATTACTCAGTCTATTCAGTAACCACTCATTAAGGACTCTTATAGGAGTCATAACCGGGTGCTGTGCAATTGGCAGTGAAGCTCGCAGGATGGGTGCCGCAGAAGCTGCATGGATGAAGAGGAGGAAGAAAACACTCATCACCTACTCTGCTCTTGCAGCGCTCTGACTAGTCGTAGGTTACTTCTACTTCAGCGGCCGTAAGGAGCTAAATAGCGCCAGCATAAGCCATCTAATTCGCTTCACTAGAAGTACAACTGGTTTCATTGTTAGGATAGTCAATCCGGGTGGTATCGCAATCGGCCAAGTCTGGTCTAAGTGTGACTGCCTTTAGCAGTCAGCCACTATAACATAACCAAATCTATACCAGTTTGTCTACCTCGCAGCAAACGTAAACTCCATGAATGAAAGAATTAAATTGCTCTTGGGAACCGATGCTTTTTCGGTTTGTCAAAGCAATTGAGTTCAAAACTCCTGATTTGAAGGACCAAAGCAGTAGCGCAAACGGTACAAAGAGCGCACTCGTAATGGGCATAAATTCTTATTCTGCCATTCATGCTTTATGGAGCCGAAACCTGGACGACTGCTTAGCTGATTCTGGATGCCATCGAAAGAAAAATGCTATGTCGGACCTATGTTGGATGTTGGACCCTTGTGCGAGCAAGGCGAATGAAGGAGTAGGCGCAACCGCGAACTCTACCAGCTGTAGTAGGATGTAGATGTAGTCCAGAAGGCAAAAATCCGTCGACTTCGCTGGCTCGTTTTTTTGGACAACAACGCTCCAGCAAAGAGGGTCTTCGAATCCGAGCCTCCTGGTTGCAGAAGGAGAGGAAGTCTGAATTTCCGGTATAGAGATCAAGTCATCGCGGTTATAAGACAGCAAAGAGGATCTAGAATTTTGTGGCTCTAGATAGGGTAGCAGATTCCTATATCTTAATAGGTGACTTTAATTCTCACGTTGGTGTGAACGACATGGGGTAGTGTGATAGGGAGAAACGGTGATCCTCATCAGAACGCGAAGGGAATGAAGGTATTGGACATTTGTTGTGAAAATGGCATGTCCATTATGAAAAACTTCTTGTTGACAAGTTTAAGATCTCGGGTGTCTTTCACGAGTGATGGGAGGAATACTGCTGAGCTTTCCTGTAGGATTGGCCAATCTGGATCAACATGGAAACACCACTTAGGCTAGCTGCGAATAACCAACGAGCAGTCCCTGACAATGAGCGGCAGAGAAGGAGGGCGTCGCTAAAAAGGCTACAGGAACAATAAAGAACTTTCTGCGCGAGGAGGAGTTGGCATTGTCTTTATCAATGTGCCACCCTTATTGGCAGCAACCAATTGAAGTTAAACTCTTCAAAAGCAACGCCGCACTCGGCATTACGACTGCTCTAAGTAAGGTCGTAGTTAAGATATACTGGAAAAAAAACTTTTTCTGAACTGTTGACACCAGGACCGACGTCTGCAGTATTCTGTTATGTTTCGTATCCATATTGACTGTATGCTCAACGAAAAAAATCGATTAATACAATAGAGGTCATATCTAGGCTCGAGTAAACTTATGAAATCACCCCTAGTGCAAGGAATACATCTGCGATCATAGAAACCGCGTAACGAACTAACAAATGTCATTCTAAAATCTGTTTTCAGCTTCGAAAGGATAACGACTTAAAAACACAACAACGGCCTGACAAGCATGAAGAATGAATTAAGAGTCATATCACCTCATGGATAACAGATGACCTAAGGAGACGTAGGATATACACATAATAACCGCTTTAATCATTTACGGTTACCTTACATACAAGACAAAAATTCTTAAAACTCCTTTTTTATTACTACTAACTTACTGACCCTCGACGAGCACTCTATGCTAAACTTACTCTAACACTATACATTTCGAGTTAACCTAAACTATAGTTCAACATTATTGCATGAACACACACAACTTCATTTTTAAATGTTTTTTCTTTTTTTTATAGCTTAGTACTGCCCTAAAATATATACAAAAGTCGGTCATAGGCTGCGTCTAATGGACTACCAACCGTTGCAAGACGGCAACCGACTGCTCCCCATGATGGGATCCGTACTACCAGTGCTACCCCGAGTCTACATTTCTCAACGCTGGTTTACCCTCGCTCACGACCCACCAAAACATTTGATGCTGCTTTGCAACCTCCCTAACATTCCAACAGGAGTAGGCCTTTCTCAGCTGTACTAGGACTCTGGTGATCTGTAAAGGCCGTAAGACAAGCCCCCTTAAACATTCAAATCCTTTCCATCAAGCTTGCACTTACGTTGAACCACACACGACAGCCATAGATGATCATTCTTCGGATGAGGGCCATGTAGCAGAATTGGCTTTCGTAAAACAGTCTCTTCGCCTTGAGTAATGGCCAGAGCAGCATCTACACGTTTCGTTAATTTCGTATATCGTTTTTTTTTTTTGCACTACATACATGAATATACCAACTGGCATTTTCAATTTTTCTTACGTTCTCAAAGGACGCCATGAACGTTATTATCTGATGGTTAATGTAGCTCGATCCTAAAGAAAGGAACAGTGCAAACTATGCTGTTCTGTGGAAACGCCAGGGATCCTACGTTAACAGCCTGATTGGTGAATATCAGTGAGGGTTCTGGCCAGCGAAATCCACTATTGACCAAATATTCACATTACGGCAGATCTTGGAAAAAAAGTTTCAATTTGATACCCACCACCTATTCATCGACTTCAAGGCCGCGGATGACAGTATTTATAGAGACGAGATATACGGCGAGATATACGTCTTGCAGAATGACGATGGAGAACGTCCGTTGCTCCCTCAAGGTTGGCACAGATTATACATACACCTTTGGTGTCTCAAAACGACTTAGGCTAGGCAACGCATTGTCATCAGACGTCAACACCAGAGGAACGATCTTCCACAAATCTGTACAACTGCTTGCATATGCCGATGACATTGTCATCATCGAAAGAACACAACGGGTTGTCAGTGGAGTATCGACAAGGAAGCTGCCATGATGGGGCTTCCGGTCAATGAGGATATGACAAAGTATATGCTGTAAAGCGTAGGATAACTCTTGCCAACCGCTGTTTCTTTGGGCTCAAGAGGAAATTGAGTAATAGAGTCAACTCTCGAAGAACCAAGTTGACCCTATATAAGACACTGATCATCCCTGTTCTGCTATACGGAAGAGGCATGAACAATCTCGAAAGCGGATGAAGAAGTAATTGGTCTCTTTGAGAGATAAGTTCTACGTGCGATCTTTGGTCCTGTTTGTGTTGACGGGTTCTGGCGGAGAAGATTCAACCACGAACTGTACGGCCTGTACAGCGACATGAGCCTAGTTAGGCGTCTACGGATCCAACGCCTACGGTGGCTAGGTCATGTAGAGCGGATAGACGACACAGCTCCGACCCGAAGAATTTTCGATTCCGAACATGTCGTTCAACGCAACAGAGGACGCCCGCACCCAAGTGGAGAAGGACCTCAACCAACTTGGTGTGCGAAACTGGAGACAGCTAGCCAGAGATCGCGCTAGTTGGAGAGGCTTATTGGTTGAGGCCCAGGTCCACCCCGGACTGTAGCGCCACACAAAGAAGAAGAACTACATAAAAGGTCCACCAACACTGACCTCTTGGACAAAACGTCAATATAGATGGCTATAACTTCGAAGTAGTGACAGACTATCTACCTAGGCTCCGAAGTTAAAACAAACAATTACACCACAGTGGAGATTACGCCGAGGATCACGCTTGTCAATCGCTGCCTTTTTGGACTTGGAAGGCCGCTGAGGAATAAAGGCCTCTCTCGAAGAACCAAGATATCCCTATATAAGACCTTGATTGTCCTAGTCCCGCTGTATTGCGCATAAGCATGGACACTAATTAAAGCGGGCGAGGATACTCTTGGTCGCATCGATAGAAAAATCCTACGAAATATCTTCGGTCCAGTATGTACTGATGGTATTTGCGGTAGTGCGAATGGACACAAATGCTCCAGCCCGGAAAGTCGTCTACTCCAACTCCGAGGAACAACGCGGTAAAGGAAGACCACGCCTACGGTGGCCCACGCAGCTAGAAGGAGACCTGCATAAGTTGAACGTGCGGGGCTTGAAGCAACTAGCACAACACCAGACTAGATGAAGAGGAATGTTGGCTGTGGCCCAGGTCCACCACGGACTGTAGCGCTAGAATCTAGCATGTCTTCTCTTATAAAAACATACTATTAGAGAACTTGTATATGTATAGGATTTTTGAAAGACGCTTGAAAGAGAGTTAGTGCGTCTCTATCCTTTATATGACTACTGTCACTTCCATATTTGCATTCGGCATCACTGATATTGCATTAAGAGTATTATTTCCTCTTTTAAAACAGGAGGAGGATGACATTATTGACATTACTTCCTAATCATCTCTGAGCTGCTTTCTTATTCTTCCTTCATTGTGCTATGTACATAACAAGAGTACAACATATAATATGAGTGACGCTACAGCGCGTAGAGGGCCAGCTCCTAGCTTCTCATGAACTACTCGCATTGCGCGTGCTGTCACCAGTGGATGTGAGTTACAGTTTTACCCGACTTTGAACGGCCAAGTTTGAGAAGATTTTTCCTAGACAGGGATACTCTTTGAGCATTGTCAGTAACTGGAAAGAGGTTGGAATGGAGGCAGTGAAAAAATGTTTTTTGCCGCTTTACAGATCAGGTATTGAATCTAGACGTCGATTTTCAATTGCGTATGCTCTTGCCAGTCGTAGGTTCCTTCACCTAGGAGCCTTCTACTTCAGCAGCCGTAACGAGCTAAAAAGTGCCAGCATTGACCAACTGAATCGGTTCATCAGCAGCACCAACTGATTACAGCGTTAAGAGAAGTCAATCCGCGTGGTATCACAATGGGCCTACTCTGGCCTAAGTGTGACTGCTCTGCAGCAGTCAGCCACGGCCCATCACCAGAAAAAAGTGCATGATGTCATAAAAAATACAGTACATAAAATAAAAAATAAATGCATACCATTTAATAACTAAGTACTATGGTCTAAGTTAGTCTAAACAATAACCTCTTGGCCGGGAAAGAATCCTCTCAAGTATACCGGTTTTGTGTAGGTTTGTTTTATTTCACAGTTTGATTAATTAAATGTGTAAATGATGGTGAAATCCGTCCTTCTGTTTTTCGTAACAAAATACGTCACAGCATTCAGATCACTGAATCACATTATAAAAGACCCCAATGGAACGTCATCAAAATTGTGAAGAATATTGAGGTGAACATCCGCATTGCAAAATGATTCACTTGTCTGGAAACTCCATACGGTATTTTTCGACTGTATAAAATTGTCTACTCACTTCCTTATATTTTCAAAAGAAATGGATATGTATTCAAATAAAAACACGTGACAGATTTGTAATATAAATAATAGAGACATATGTTTATTCTTAAAAACATAAAATGTGTTGTAATTAAAGGTTTGCGGTGGTCTTTGCTGGCCTTTATAACAAACGTTCGCTGATAGTTGTGTTTGCTTCAACATAAGTTTGATCTATTTTTACTACATGTTTTCAAAATACTCACTCATTACAACAAACCACACTGAAAATGCTTTCATTTTGAGTGAAACTTGCTCTGGATCGTGGAGGAAGCGTGAGTAACAATGGTCGACCTTTTTACGTTTACCACAGTAAAGAATCCCACTCGGGGAACCTTGAAAATTTAAATTTCTGAGATAACATTTTTTTATTCACACGAATGTGCCCAAGTATTTATGTGTGCATGAAATACAAGTACAACACTTTTAACTTTTGTTATCACGTTTTTGAGTACATACATGAACCCCTTAGTGTATTTAGTGTATATCCATGGAACATCATTGCCTGGAGTACAGTGGATTGAAAATCAATTTCATTCGAAAACCATTCAGTTCTCGTTCATTGGCCGGGGAGGCAACACCAAGAGATTTATTGTTCGGTTTTTCGAAAGTTACGAAAGCGATATTTTCGACGTATGACGGGCGGTAATACAAATAAATGATCAGAAAAAAAATGTGTATTTGCCATTATGTTCCGAAAAGTGAAGTGAAGAAGTTTCTTTTTAGTGGTTTTAAATAAGAACAAACAAAAACGTTACACATTACAAGTGCTGCGTAGGTAGTGTAACAATACCCAGTAACTTGGTTCAAGGATTTCTGTTGGAGCATAATTCTGGTAACGACTCTTAGGATTCTAATGGTTTCTGGTTTTCGTTAAATTAGTGTTGTTTTAAACAAAAAAAGTGATCTTGATCGTTTTGTATCACGAAACAACCATGTACATATGTATGCCTGTATATATATATTGTTTATGAAATGATGAAATTGAAAAGTGCTACTGGCAAACGAATTTACTTGTGTGGGGGTGTGCGGCTGATTTGTAAACAAAACAATACAAAATTAATTACTTTTAAAAGGTAAAATCTTTGCTATTTCGAAGAAGAATGTTTTCCTAATATTGTTTTGCTGCTGTAATGCAAATTGTGTGTTGCGAAATGCATTCAATTAGGTATGAACGATTTCATATTGAATGAAATAACAAAATTGAAAAATCCCACATTTTTTTGATTGAAATTCCAACGAAGAAGGTGTCTCAAACACACAAAAATAGAGAAACAAATGTTTTCAGATAAGATGTGTTCATATATCTATGGGTATATCGTGTATCTTATCTTTGCTGTGGATGTGTCATGTTTATTTGTAGCATAAAGTGTTTTATACCATAATCAACATACAAAATGTTACAAAAGATTAGTAGTTAGTTGAACCCGATTTGAGCATTGTATCTACAAAAAGTTTTTATATGTGCGTAGGTGAACATAGTTGAATTTAAGTTGATGAATCACGTGTACGGATATACGAAACTTAATTTGTTAGGAATGCAATCATAACTTAATGTGATTTTGTTTCGTTCCCTTTGAAATCAATCTAATCATTTAATGATAACGATGCTATAACTCGTTGAGGTGGGTCAAGATGGTATGAATTGAACTTAGAAAAAATTAGGTCAAGGAAAAGAATTCGCAAACCTTAACACATATGAAGATATAAAGAAAAAGATTTTAACATCGAGGTGTAATAAGACAGTTCTAGATTAAATACATATGTATATTGCTCATGAAAACATACAATGGTATACAAAAAGTTGTAAAAATATGTACATAAAGCTGCTTTAATTACTCTCGGATACAGAACCAGCATAAGACGACTATGATATTCAATTAAGCCTGCTCGGGAAACCATACAAAATAGGCAATATTTATGAACACTCTGGATGTCCATGGTTATGGATACATTTACATGTTAAGACAGTAGGATTTTTGGAAAAAAAGACAGATTTAGAGAGGGGATCACTACGAACACTGACTTTATACATTTAAAAATAATTATGAGGGGATAAAACCTAATTATGTAAGGAAACCATGTGCATGTGCATATGAATTGCAGTTCTTCATAAAACTGAGCGTAAAATTTCTCGAGAAGGAAGTAATTCAATCGAGCTACGAATGATAGCCAGTGAGGAAATGACGCCATTGTTTTTCTTGTCAATAATTTCTTCATATCTGTAATATTGTGTCAAATTTGTCACAGAACTCCATCTCCGTACTGTTCTTCCTTAAGATAAGCTTTACTTTTTGTTTTTTTTTTGTTGTATTTCTGTATTTTTCCGCTCCCTGAAACCAATTAGGAAACTATTGAATACAATCATTATTTGTGAGTGATGTGCAAAATTAAGCTTTTCACAATTAAATCCGATTGCCAGACAAGACTAAAAAAAGTGAATCTTTACAATACAAAATCATCCATATGATTAAACTTATTCTTCCTCTCTGTTGGAAAATTGCCAGCATTTTGTACAAACTCAGCAAGACTAACTCAACATCTGGCTCTGATTGCAAAACTATAAGTGTGTTGCAAACTTAATAACAGCAATTTCAACTGATGTAGCTAACCAACAACGATTTCACATGCATATATGTATGAGGTGCGTGTAGTCGAATGTATCAGTGAAGATTGTGTAAGCGACACTTTTCGTCCCCATACTCACATGATCAGCTTTCCTTCCGGTGCTTTAAGATTAGCCTTTTCTTATTCAAGATAACAGGTACTCTTCGTTCACTTTTGAAATTGTCGATCCCTCTGTGATATGAATCATAATTGGGACGATTAATGTCTTGGATGAAATTGTCTTGTACAAAATTGACACCTCTTCAGTCAAAGCTTTTACCAAGTTATTCCGTGTTTAATCTCGATGCCCCGAAGTTCTAGCTCCCCATTGTGATAATTTGTGCAGGACGTCAGATGTCTGGGATGCTTTCCAAAGGATAGCACCTCTTGTTTATCGACAGATCTACTATGGGGACACCGCCTGTCATTCTCGATTTAGAATTTTTTCGATTCAATCGGCTTGTAAATGAACATAAATTATTATATTATATTATTTTAGGCTTCTAACTTTGGCCATTTATTGAAGACTTTAAAAAGAAGAAACATATTTTTATTTATGTTTTTTTTTTTGTGATAAAAAAGCCCTTCTTTTTGGCTTTTGGCATGTTATTACCGCTCAATGGAACATCTGAAAATTACAACGGGACTAGAACGAGTTAAAACGGTCACTCAGTCTACTTGGACTCAGCAAGCCCTCATTAAGGACCCTCATTGGAGTCATAACCGGGCACTGTGTAATTGGCACTCATGCTCGCAGGATGAGTGCTCCATATAATGATTTTTGCAGAAGCTGCATGGATGAAGAGGAGGAAGCAAATACTCATCACCTTCTCAGCTCCTGCAGTGCTCTTGCCAGTCGTAGGTTCCTGCACCTAGGAGTCTACTACTTCAGCGGCCGTAACGACCTAAAAAGAGCCAGCATTGGCCAACTAAATCGGTTCATCAGCAGCACCAACTGGTTCCAGCGTTAGGAGAAGTCAATCCGCGTGGTATCACAATGGGCCAACTCTGGCCTAAGTGTGACTGCTCTGCAGCAGTCAGCCACTACTACTTAACCTAACCTAACCTAGAACAAGTACATTTTTTTTGGCTCTGGTATGAACTAGGATTATTAATTAATCGCGCAAAAATTAACTAAATTGCGGATTTTTGAATTTTTTTCTTGAAAAATTGCCTTTTTTCAGCAACAAATCAAGGTGAAAAGTAAATAAGATCTTCACCGATTTAATTTATCCTAGTTCATACCATATACGGTATTCAAATTTGAAACCGATTGGATTAATAGCGCCAGTGGTAAAAACACTGTTTCAGGAAATTCTTGGTTATAAATCGCCTGGCGCTTCTACCAGAAATCGGCTATATCGTCAAGAGTTTTTGAAATTTTCACTTGAATTTTAAAGGAACATTCTTGAATAGTTATAGGTTCGAATGAAAATGATTTTTGAAATCGAGAATGCAGGGGAGGTCCACTTATATCCTCATCCATCTCACATTGGCGGGTCCCTATGTTCTGTCAACACGTCAACGTCATTCCCGTGTATTGTCAATTGTACGGAACGTGCCACATTTTAGCGTGTTACCTTGTACCTTGTATGTACTCATTTTGGCATTTTTATGAGTCCGTTTTCGACTTTCGGAAAATTGTTTAACAGCATTAATTGTAATTACCACGACGTCCTAGGTTCGAACCAAACAAATAATTTGTACGACATCGTCTCTTTCGAGTCACTGACAATGCTCAAATAGTTCAGTCCAGTAAAACGTGGCCGTTCAGAGTCGGCATAAAAATGTAGATCCGTTCAACTTGTGAGAGAACAATAGCACGCGTAACACAAGTTGTTGCTAAGAAGCTAGGGCCTGGCCCTCTACGGACTTTCGCTTGTTCTTATTATTATTATTATTATTTTACAAAAATATACTTACAATCCAAACGATAATGATGTGAGTAATGATGTTTCAATTTCATTAAATTTAAGTTCTAATTTGAACACAAATCTGAGGTATGACCATGTACCAAACACGTGTCACTGACAAAGCCTTTGTTCATATCGTATTATAGCATCCAAGTTTTCTCGGAGGACATACAATTCATTCATCATTTGTTTGAGTCAAGAAGCTCAAAGCGAAGGGCTTATAAAATCGTTGTATATGAAAACTTAAAAATGTCACTCCACTATTGTACCGACATTTTGGTCAAGTAGATTACATCTACGATATGAGAGGCAACCCTTTGCTCTCTTGACTACGTGGTAGGATAGAAAATAAAATTGGAGTTTCTTTTCCATTTATAAATGAAAAAACTACGCTGTAACATTACCATGAAACAGGAGCTAGATTGTTTTTTTAACGACGAAACTTTGAATCCGCGGTACGATTCACATCGGCATAGAGCTGTAATCTAAATTATGAGCCACATTTCATTAACTATGCAAATCAAATAATTTGAACGGCACAACTCTTCCACTACTTAACGAGGCAATTCCCCCGACTATTAATTCCACACACTGCGTCTATTTTTAAACAAAAATCCTACCGCAGTGAGGACCAAGTATTTTTTGAGTGCATCTGACATAGCCTTTCAAACAAATTAACATTTAAGTAATTTTTAAATAAATATTTAATTTATTGATTAAAGGCTAATTATTATTTAATTGGTAAATCTTAACACAGAGCATATGTAGACACATTCAAGAATTTATTTGAATTCGATTACAAAGTTTTTTTTTTCGTTCGGCATTTACACTGTCGTGGATTTTCTCATCAGCAGCTCGTTCTAAGGGGACCTCAATTAAATGTTTGAAATCGAATTCCGTTGGCACGTTTTCGTTTACGGATAATGGATACAATATGCAGATCCATATAATGCACCTCTTTCCATAGTAGTAATGTGGAATCATATTTTTCATTTGCCGTACCTTTAGATTTGTTGTGTGTACTTGAACTAAAAGGTGGTTAATGCCGATGTTGAATGTGAACCACACCTAAACGTCAAGTTTTTTTCTGCATTTTATTTGACATTTCTCAATTTCAGACTAACTCAATTTGAACCATGGAAAGATACACAATCGAGCAACGCGCTAAAGTTATTCAGGCGTTCAAATCAAAATGTACATCGTGCACTTCGTGATTTTTGGAAAAAATACCGCCACATGAAACGCACAATCACTCTTGGATTATCATTCGCCCAAATGCGGCAATTCTGCTTATTGACGAATCCACTGAGTGTCTCATCGCTGAAGATGATTTTCTTCTACGAAGTGCACGATTTGCACGCCCATTTTCGTAATAAGCCTAAATAACCACCCTTTACATATTAATGCAATTATTCAATATAGTACTAGATTTCGTACCCGGCTTTGCCCGTGTTTGTTTCTTCAACCGGTATTATACGGAAATTACGATTTTTTCTCAACCATTCACACATAACATGGAGTGATATCAAGCGATTCATAAAAAAAAGTTCTTGGAAATCCCATCTATGTACCTGCGCGCGATGTTCACTTGTTGCGCAAATTGAAGTCAAACTTCATGAACCATGAACAAAATTAGCCTATCTTGTAACACATTATGTAATTAGTTTGGTGACTCAGGCAGTCGTTCATATATGTTCGATTGAGACGCAGAAAAAAAGTGAAATAGCAAAATATGAAAAATGTGTGTGTGATTGATATCCACGACTACGCAACTTGAAATGGTTTCATACCGGATTGATGCAATCACCCTTATTTTGAGAGTTTTATTCCCGTTTAAAAAGTGCTCGTAACTTCCGAACCGTATGTCGTACCGACTTAAAAATTGTCACATTCAGCATCTAAATTTTAGAATGATTTTTGTTGAAAATTTCGGAGCTCTGCGACGTGTAGTTTCGTAGCCTTTGTCGGTCAGACACACACATTTTCTGCTTTATATATAGTTAAGATTATGCATTTTTGTCATTCTTTTGATTCAATAAATATATGAACCATGTATATACACTAAATATCACCCCTTTCGTGGATTACGGCGTATCTGAGATTCACTTCATTCACTCGATTCACGTTCGGGCAGACTACCTTACCGATGACTATTTCGAACTCGCAAGACAAAGTCAGCCAAATACATAAGTGAAATAAGAAAAATGAGATAGTACAGACTTTGTACTTGGATTGAAAAAAAGGCGAAATACAAGATTTGTTGTGAATTTTTCAAAACTCAAAATTTTATTCGTTCTATTGTGTTCCCTAATTTTGTATATTTGTTAAGACCTACGGCAACATTTTCATATCGTTTGGATGTCTTTAAAACGAAGATTATTCCGAACACGAAGTCAATTTCACTGCCTTCCTTACAACAAAAACCGAAATACGCAATGAATTTGGTGCGTTTGAGAAATGTTAAAGTTTGTAGGGGTTCTTTTAATTCGAATGTTTTCTACGATATCCTCAAAAAGCATTCACCTTACCGACAAGAAGACAATTAACTTCGACCGTATTCAACGATCCAAAGTTGTGAATTTAAGTGAAACGTTTCCTCCGGCGTTTTCCAGGATACGGGGTGTATACTACGTATAAATACTTGCGCCCATTCTTAGCGCACGTTTATAGACCGTTCCGAATGGCACGAGATGCATAATTGAGGTTTAACTGACAGTGTGCTCACGTTTAACTTATACTACTGTGGAAATTTAACTGGCACTAATATGTTTGACTTTTACACAAGTCAAGAATCACACATCAAATACATTGCATATTCAGCAGTTTCAGTAGAGCTACGCAACGTGCCTCCTAGTGTTATTCCTGGGTGGTGTACTGTGTACGTTGGAGTTCTGTGGAGTCAGTGTAAGTCACTCATTTCGTTATCAATTGAGAGAACTGTGGCGTAGTTCTGACAATCGCCACAATTTTATCTTGTACTTGTCATTATTTCAGAATGACGATGGATATCATTGATGATTGGTGATGAACTTTGATTTGAATAATGTGTGCACCATTCCAGTGTTTTATGCTCCACACATAAGCATGTCTTAAAACTAATAACCATACAATAGACATTTTTTCTTAAGCTTGGAATATTTTTACAATAAGCTGGTACATATCTCTATAGCAATTCGTGAAGAAATATCGCCCATATATTCATTAGCACCTTAAGCTATATATGCAGTCGACTTTATCTGGAAATCTAATAAACAAGCTTGTTTTGTTAATAGCAACAAATATTTCCAGATATTTCAATCAACTATTAGACCAATCGAATAGTGTACTAAATCTACACTGTCCTTGGGAACTTTCCGAGCAGTGCCATTAATTGCATTTGCATGTCGGGGATACACATATATTTATAACAAAGTTTTCAAGAAATTCGAATTTTTCATAAAAGATCTTCGCACTCTGCCGTTTGTTATTTTGTGTGAACGCAATCAAACACTATTTGATGAACAAATTATATATTACTTCGGTGTCTCATGTACTGAATGACGATCTGTACAACTCGTACATCGACATGATCTGGTCAAACGGGTTCGAATCTTTCGCCTCAGACGGCGAAGTCACTTAGAGCGAATGGACGCCAAGGCTCCGGCGTAGAATGTCTTCGACTTCAACCTCGAGGGACAACGCGGTAAAGGAAGATCACGCCTTCGGAGGCGCACGCAGCCAGAAGGGGGCCTCAATAAGTTGAACGTACGTGGCTGGAAACAACTAGCACAAGACCAGTCTAGATGGAGAGACCCAGCCCAGATACGTTCAGGAGCGCCAATTCAAGAAAAAGAATTGTAATAAATCAATTAATTTACTTACATATATTGCTGCGAAAACCCTTTTTTAGAGGCCAATGATTTATAATAAATCGAAATATAGCCCATACGTTTCTCTATATTCTTCAGCTAAGAATTTATATATTTTTTGTTGATATACAGTAATTCAAATTTGATATATTATTCAATTTATATATTTATTAAAATGTTCATGTTTTGCGTGATTAAAAAACATTTTCAATGGTTCACTTCTCCTTTAAGATGATTGGTGGATTTTTTTTCTGTCCGTCGACAAGGTGAAGGCTTAGCACTCTTTTGGCGAACACCCTTGTTAATGACATCCTTTAAGTGGAGACCCACCACACCCAACTCGGCTTGTATTAATCGTAGATGGTACCTTTAGTTTACTCTAAGCAGTCAAATAACTCAATTAGGCTGTGCCAGCCGTTAGGATTCCGATTTGCCTGTAATGGAATACTACCATACACACCTTCAGTATAGAACGACGAGAAGTTACAGCTTCTCTGTTATTGTCTGAAGAAGAAGAGCAAATTCTTCGACATCTAAGGGGGACTCACCAGTATCAGCGGCTGTGCACATTTTCATCGAATAAGCTATACTATATTGTTGTGGTCCGTGGCGTTGTGGGTAAGTGCGTCGACCCCAACCTCGACGTCGTAGGTTCGATTCCAGCTCTGAGCGACAAATAAAATTTTCACGACCCCACCTCTTTCGAGTCACTGACAATGCTTAAAGAGTATTTCCTATCTTGAAAAAGCTTCTCAAACTTGGCCGTTCGGAGTCGGCAATAAACTGTAGGTCTCTTCCACTCGTGTGAGAATAATAGCACGTACAACACGAGCGGTTGCTGAGAAGCTAGGCCCTGGCCCTCTATGGGCTGTAGCGCCACCCATATTATTATATTATTATTATAAACTATATAAAGTGAAAAGATTAATATAGTTAACTAAACATGCACGAAAAAATACCTTGACTCATAAAATTGTGCATGCACACTCGAAATAAAACTGAACATATATGCATGTAAGATCTATGGATTGATGTTACTTCATTACTAATTTTGATTCAATTAACTACAGCAATTAGTTCAAATTAATGTTTCCAAGTGCAGCCAGGGAAGGTCAATACATATAGTACCTACTGTCTCTATGCAAACTGTTTAAAAATAAAACGAAATGTCTGTAATAAACAATAATGAAGGATCTTGAAGATAATTATATTTTTTTTATTGAAAATAGATAAAATCTAAAAAAAACCAAACAATTCATAGTAGGTCCAACTAATCTCCTTTTTCTTGTACCTATTTAATCATAGATAAAACATCTCTGCAGATTTTTGTTTTATTTTACAAGTATGAATACACATTCTATTTATAAATACTTTGTATATGTACTTAAGAAATCTTACGATGAACTTCATTTTCCCGTATTGTGTATTCTTCAATTGAATTTTTTACAAATATCTACCTATACGAGAGCGGATTCCTCCTGTTTTCCATTTTGTTTGGTGTGTTATGTTCCATGGTTGAGGAAGCATTTTCTATTCAGATTCACTTGAATTTGGGTCTGATTATTTCGTATAAGTAAGCACACCTAATTGGTGTAAACTTTACACAGGTTGATGTTTTCTGTTGTTTCACTGTGGACATACATGCATGTGTATCTCTGTGTTGTTTGAATGTTTAGAAGAAGTGATTTGAAGAAAACTTCAACGAAACTCTTGTATATATTTTAATTGCATTGTTGTGTTTAGTCTACGTATATGCATATGTACAGAGGATCCTCATATGTTCAATCATTTAATTACACGGTTATGTGTATTTTGTTTTTTGTTTACAATCATCGATAATAATCATAGAAATGGTAGAATAATACATAAGTTCAAAAAAACACACAAATTGTACTTAACAAAACTTAACTATACCCAAAACTTCTAGGTGGGGTCTCTAACTGGAATGTGGAAGTGTTTAAATTATGTATAGCAACTTACAGAATGGTGTGGTTCTATTTTCAGTGCCAATAGAAAAATAAACAACACAGTCGTACGTGCGTATGTATGTATGTGAATCAAGATGTATCTTAAATTACCTTATTAATTAATTTTTATTAATATTTTATAGGACAGAACATAATACATTTTAAAAATGGATCTGATACCTCGATCATGGACCTCGGCTCCAGAAATTAGTTCCTCCTCTCCATTAACCGGAAATCCTTTAGAATCGAGACTAAACATCAATGGTACATCAGCGGCGATCGATGGTTTGTTACTTTTAAAATACACATTTCTAATCTCAACTCACAGTTCTTTATTTGTGTAGGAGAATCTTTCCCTAATGATGGAACACTTTTCCATGGCTACTCAGATGAATTACTTACTTTCGCCACGGTTATGTGCATCATTTTTACTTTAATTGGAATTCCAGGCAATTTAATAACAATAATTGCTTTGTCAAAGTGTAATAAGGTATGTGAGATGTACAAATTATTGAAAATCTTTATTCTTTATGCCATCGGATTTATGTTTTAATTATAAAAATGGGAAAGTTGAAAAATCCGTTCAAATACGACTCAGTTTAAAAGAATTATTATTATATTGTTACACTAAGCATTTCTTGTAATAATAATAATATAATAATATGGGTGGCGCTACAGTCCATAGAGGGCCAGGGCCTAGCTTCTCAGCAACCACTCGTGTTGTGCGTGCTATTGTTTTTCACACGCGTGGAAGGGACCTACAGTTTTATGCCGAATCCGAACGGCCAGATTTGAAAAACTTTTTCTAGACAGGAAATACTCTTTGAGCATTGTCAGTGACTCGAAAGAGGTGCGGCCGTGAAAATTATTTGTGTCGCTCAGAGCTGGAATCGAACCTACGACGTCGAGGGTGGGGTCGACGCACATACCCACAACGCCACGGGCCACCACAATTCTTGTAAGCCCTACTTTAAAAAGATTATAGGTAGAGTTGTGATTCGGCATCGAAAAAACCCACTGTTTGCAAAATTGTGTAATTAATTTGTACCACTTTTCTAAAGCAGTCCTCCTTCTCAATGAGGTGCGGCATTTGTGGAGTTTCTGCTGTATTTCGCTAGCTAGCTGCGTCATAGTGTGCGTATATTATGGCCTTTCATTTGCAAGCGATATATTTAAAGTGGCCACAGGAATCGTCTGGAGTCCTCACACTTACCACTGAATTAATAGAATGCAATTTCTGAAAATATCTATACAAAAAAAAGTACCCAGAGAACCGATTTTTGTCCGAGTTTCGATATTTTAGTTACTAATTGTGTTATGCTATGATCTATTTTGTTATTTACTAAGAAGTAGAAGTATATATAAATATATTTGTGGTGGCCCTTGGCGTAGTGAGTAGCGACAGAAATACTTTTCGCGGCCCCAGCACTTTCGAGTCACTGACAATGCTCAAAGAGTAAAAAAAAGCTTCTTAAACTTGGCCGTTCGGAGTGGAAGAAACAAGTTCATTTTGATTGATTTTAAAATATTCAAGAAAAAATTTTAAATGCCTGGCCAAGGCCCGTTCCGTGCCTTAAATGCGACTCCATTAGGGAGGCGTCCTACTGGCGGACCCAGGACGAGACCAAAAACTCGCTTGGTTGGGCCTGGGTATAAATCCTGATGTTACAGTCGATGGCAGAGGATGGAAGAGTGGCCGGAGATGTTTAGTGCGTTTTTCACCCACTGTGAACCCTTTAGCGTATCCTGCGGATCAGAAAATGAGGACGATAACGAGATCCGTACCGGCATCAGCTAAAACAGGACATTGTAGTTGTTCTTTTCAACCTCTTTATATTGCTATCAGATTCAGAATATAAGAGTAATGTAACAATGTGCAACTACTTTTCAAAGAAAGTTTGAAAACATAACAATCTTTTGAAAATGCAATATCTGAATTTATGGAAAAAATTATCTGTTTTGTGATTCCATCAATTGACTTCACTTGCGACTTCGGGACTTCAGTCAACATTCTTTTTTTGGAGCAATAATTTTGGACCAATATAAAGATTGTAGTCAATTGAATGCAATTCTTCAGAATTGCACTGCATTCATTAAGTCACTTTGAGGTCTTTACAATTCAGTGAATTTTTCGATGTATTATTTTGGACTTCAAACATTTTCGTTGAAGTCTTTGGCATTTCAGCAAGTTAGCGAGTTTGAACAAGTCTAAAAAAAATGAGTAATTATACTTTTATATGAAGGGCTTTAAGATATGTATGGAAATAGGGCATGGTGTATAGTGAGACAGATGGAGTGGGGCATTGAGTCGAATAGCTGATTTGGAGTAGGAAAATATTAAAATCTTTGTAAATTGTTGCTTTTGCTTTGATTCTGTTACCTGCAGTACCCATTTTTACTATTGTGTCATTGAACACTTCTTTTTTTCGATCATGGAAGAAAATGAAACGTGTATGAGCTTAACGGCTGTTGGGCGGCTCATGACTCGTAGATCATTATTTGCTAATCACAATTACTTACAAATAATTCGTCTTCCACAATCGCAAGTGGCTGCATATTATTTACAATAAAGATTACAATCAACTTTTGAAATTGCTTTTGTTTCGATCTCGTGGTGTTGGTATTAGTGGCCCTGAGTTGTAAATAGTCCTCGAATTCTTTGAGATGTTTTATTCTTTTGATGCCTTGAAAAATGTTGTTATTTGTGTGGACCCTGCAATCGTATCTATAGCAATATAGCAAAACTCGACCAGCACAACATTATTCTAACGTTGGAATTTATTCTCGTTCAACTATTGTAGGAGATATGGACACATTTATCAATTTATCTTGAATATGTCCATTGGACAGTATTACGCTTTGAACAATACACGCGTCTTACGGAATTTTTTATTAGTACCCAGTTTCAGTGAAAGTTTAAACTTACACGCATTGAACTGAGTTAAATTTTGAACATTTCAAGTTTTTGGTTGAGCTCGTCCGGTTTCACATTCAAAGGTTCTCTTACAACTTGAAACTTGGGTTACAAAAAATAAGTAGGATCAGTCTTGTAGTCATCGAATAGAAAATCATTTTATATCTCCATATTTAAATCTCGTTCACCATAAATTGAAGTATGTATGAAACTACACAACACCTTCGCACCACAGGACTGAAGCCACTGATAACGAGACGAGCTTATGCAGTATTGAGTATTGTGTTCTTCACACATCCAACTTTACACCACGCCCTATTTTCTTAAAATCTAAAAGCCTAACATATTGTTTGAAGTTCCAAAGACTGCATCGTAAATGTTTGAAATCGCAAAGACATTAACTGAATGCGGGTGACTTCAAGTTAATTGTAAAGACTTCAAAGTGACTTAATGAATGCAGTGTAATTCCAAAGAATTACATTCAATTGACTACAATTCACCTCTCCCATCAAACATTTTTGAAGTCTAGTGGAGACAGCACAAGATGTCATTAATCATAAAAGTTAATGTAAATTTGTCGAACATTTTATTATTTTACAGTGATTTTTATTCGTATTGTGTGACTCGTAGCTTGTGTGTATGTGCGTCGACCACAACGCACTTGAAAGTCGAGGTCGTGGATTCGATCCCTGGTATGTACGACAAGAAAAATTATTTTCACGACCCACCTCTTTCGAGTTAATGACAATGCTCAAAGAGTAGAAAAAGCTTCTCATACTTGGCCGTTCGGAGTCGGTAGGTAGGTCTGTAGGTCCTTTCCACTCGTGAGAGAACTATATAACGTACAGCGCTAGTAGTTGCTGAAAAGGAAGGAATATAAATATTATTATATTATTATATATTTGGTCTCTTCGAGAGAAAAGTTCTGCGCTCAATCTTCGGTCCTGTTTGCGTTGAAGGTTCTTGGAGAAGGAGATTCAACCACGAACTGTACGGGCTGTACAGCGACATGAGTCTAGTCAGGCGTCTACGGATTCAACGCCTAAGATGGTTAGGCCATGTAGAGCGCATGGACAACACTGCTCCAGCCCGAAGAATCTTCGACTCCGAGCCAGTGGGACAACGCAATAGAGGACGACCACGAACCCGATGGCGCACTCAAGTGGAGAAGGACCTCAAACAACTTTGAGTGCGAAATTGGAGGCAGCTGGCTAAAGAACGTGCCAGCTGGAGAGGATTGTTGACCGAGGCCCGGGTTCACCCCGGACTGTAGCGCCACAAGAAGAAGAAGATTATATATTTTATATATTAAATATATTCCAAATTTATGACCTTGAGGCAATGACTGAGTCAGCCTACAAATTGTGGGAACATTACACTAGAATATTATAGTAATTCAGCGACTGATTATCATTGCTCAGGAGATTATTGCAGTTTTTTTTGTTTGCATTTTTAAAACACGTTTTTAAGATGTTGTGAAGATACTAACCAAGCCAACCATACTCACACCTGTTTTCAATTGTTTTTCAGGCACGAAACGCAACTGCGATATTTATAATAAATCTCTCATTATCTGATCTGCTATTCTGCTGCTTTAACCTGCCATTAGCCACGTCAACATTTCTGCGGCGGTCGTGGAACCATGGTGATCTCCTGTGTAGACTGTTTCCTTTGATGCGCTACGGTCTTCTAGCGGTGTCTTTATTTACAATCCTTCTTATAACAATAAATCGTTACGTTATGATTGGACACCCTCGTGTATATCCAAAGTAAGACATAACATGCAATAAATGGGAACATTTAATATAACATATTTCTTTTAGAATTTATCGTAATCGTTACTTAGGCGTGATGGTCGCTGGAACATGGATTGGGGTATTTTCAATACTCATTCCTACATACCGTGGCATCTGGGGTACATTTGGACTGGACGTTGAAATTGGGTCTTGCTCTATACTTCCAGATAAAAACGGAAACTCGCCGAAGGAATTCCTTTTCATAATGGCTTTTGTTGTGCCATGTCTGTGTATTATTATCTGCTATGCAAGAATATTTTACATAGTTAGAAAAACTGCATTTAGATCTCGAGAACCAGCAAACATCAACTCCTCAATGCGGTTCGGAAACAAAAATGTCAAACAAAACGACAATAATGATTCCGACCAGCAGCTTATAAATAAAAATTCAAAAGTACTCAAAGATGAAAACTCAGAATTGTCATCAACAGCCTCAAATGCTGCCGTTGTGCCAAACGATGGCGAACTGACTCAAAATCAACAGTGGCAAATGCGTCCTTTCCTTTCGAAATTACGAAGCGATGAAATGAAATACATAGACACTAGTGTAGAAAGTGATATTCCTCCAACACTGTCCGATGTTAAGACATGCAATATTCGTGATCAAACACTAGCCAATGAAATTATTTCAACCCACAAGAGTAATGAAAAATTGAATTACGACGTTTACATGAAGGATGACTTAAGCGGACGTACAAAGGAGGTTAGACACCTAATATTTGCATGTAATTCATATAAAACTAACTGCAGAAATGACATTTCAGGTGTTAGGAAATGAATCTGCTACGAATGGAATAATAGAAGCTGTTATTACTCAACTTCCTTTAAAAACCAGTGGGGATCCTACCGACGAAACAGTCAGCATTGGGTAAATACAATATAAATTATTTTATTTCACAAATCATTGCTCTAGTTTACTGCACTCGGTTAGCCTGTCGAGGTATTTCTGCACCGTGGTCAATGTCAGTACTAGGATTTTGCCTAGCGTATAATCTCTATAAACGTTCCATGCTTGCTTGCATCACAATGCCCATCCAGACTAATCAATCATTCTTTATTATAATAGATATGCATTATTTTATTGATTTCATGGCCATATGCGACTTACATGCGAAAGTCCCCCAAGTTTTGACCGGTTTTAAACTCAAAGTGCATCATCTTCTATAAATCGTTCCTTCTTCTTTTTTGATTGGCCTACAGTCCGAGGTGGACCTGGGCCTCAACCAACATGCCTCTCCAGCCAGGACGATCTTTCGCCAGCTGCCTCAAGCTGCACACATCAAGTTTGTTGAGGTCCTTTTCCACTTGTGTGCGCCATCTCGTGCGAGAACGTCCTCTGTTGCGCTATCCCAATGCCTCGGTATCGAAGACTCTTCGAACCAGAGCTGTGATGTACATCGGCTCTACATGACCTAGCCATCTTAAGCGTTGGATCCAAAGACGCCGAAGACTAGGTGCATGTCGCTGTACTGTTGGCCTGGAGCAGTGTTGTCCATGCGCTCAACATGGCTTAGTCAGGTACGTGCCGATTAGTGCAGTGCAAAGCGGCTTTAGACGTTCGCAAACTACGCTTAATATGATTTTCTAGTCCACGTTGAGCAGGGATATACCAATGTAGTTGTTCCAAGAGCCTGTGTAGGATCGCCTTTTTTGTGAATGGGTCTTAGTCCTTGGGCACGCTTTCATTCTCCCATATTTGGCAGATGATCTGTCGGTGCACGAAAAAAAGGTTATGCAGATGGCATTGTTATTCATGGCTGTATATCATGAATATAATACAAGGCCACAATTTTAAGGTTTAGCAATGTGCGAATACTTTAAAATGTTATGAAGACTCCTGCTATTTGGGTTGAGATATTTATAATGTTGTTTTAAAATCCATTAGTGAGTTAATTAATGTACTTAAGTACTCCGTAGGAAAGCCTTTATTTTTGATTTTAGAGCGCCGCTGCGTCGTGACATAGTGTCCACAAGACTTTGACAACAAGCGAGGTAATTTTACGCCACGCTTCCTCGGTAAACTCCCAAAGTTCTAGGTTGTTTGATGGTTTGGCATCGACAACATATTTCCTAACATCGCCCTACAACTGTTCAATACGATTCAGGTCAGGGGATTGTGGTGGCCACACCATGTCATCAATACCCTTGACCCGAAACCACACTTTTGCCTTTTTCCTCGTATGCTATGGGTCGTTATCCTGTTGAAACACCCATTTGGGTGGTATTTCGTACTCGTCATAGGGGAGCATAATTTCTTCAAGGATCTTTACCGAAAACATGTTGTTACATTATACCATTTATCAAATTTATTTGCCTCAAACGATTATCATGTTTAACGGTCTTTACCGTATAACATGGGGTAATTATTAGACGCCGAACGTGTTGTCGGCAACCAGTTCCCTCAAATAGAACAATTATGCTTTCGTCTGTCCAATCGGCATTTTTTCTGGCAAATCTGATCCGAGCTTGCAGAAGCTTATTTCTCAAGAGTGGGACCTTGCGTGGCCTTCGGGCGAAAAGTTTATTTTCTAACAGCCTTCTGCGAATCGTTACATCAAGGAGGTCTTGTCTGCTACTACCTTTAAAAATGCCGCTAGGTTGTTTTTTGACAGGCGTACTACCATATATTAGCCTGTCACCAGCTGTGTCTGTTGTACGTTTCATTCCTAGAGTTTCTGGCATTTCGACGTAGCGTAAAGCATTTCCCGAGACACCACACCCAAGTAACTCCTGAATCTCCTTATAAGGAGCCACTTGCAGATGATCGCTCGCTTTTCCGAATTTGTGTGCTTTCCACAACCCACTAAGATCAACAAAAAAATCTATAATAAAATAATGACAAAAGCCGTTTGTCTTCTTACTTTTCTTGCCATTTTTTTCGAACCATTTAACTTAAATTAAACTCTTTTCTGTAAAACACTCCTACTATTTTAAACAGCACTTTTCCGTTTACAATCAGTGCCTTGAATAAAACCATGCAGGCGCAGGTGTGCATATTTTTACCGATTTTGCTTGCAAAGTACTGTACGAATATTCACCGAAAGTTGCTGCAGTCTACGTGAAGTAGTTTTTGCCAGGAAAGCATTCTAATCGATTTCAACGTCGCGTTTCCTATTATTTTGAGCACAACTGTATGTTGTATGCCTTTGTTTGAATGAAACCCCTGCCCACAAATTAATTCTTTAGTTTCGGTCTAATATACTCTGTCAGCAAGGATATTCTATTATTCCGTGACTTTAAGAATTTTTAGAGAGCTACATATATAATTGTAACACTTATCTTTTTATACTTTGCAGAAAGCGGAACATTAAGAGCGCTTTGAAGACATCCATAAACCGAGTGACTAAAAAGAAGTTCCGCAATAACTCAACTACAAATACATCGAATGCATCAATATTATATCCAGGTCGAATGAGTCAGAAGGATAAGCGCTTGCTCAAAATGATATTAGTTATATTCATGTCATTTGTCATATGCTACTTACCCATCACCATCACCAAACTTTGGAAGGGACTAACTGAGATGCATTGGTTAAATATAAGTGGTTACCTGCTTATCTATCTCACTACATGCATCAATCCGTTCATTTATGTGGTAATGTCGTCAGAATACCGTCAAGCCTATTGGAATCTATTGCGATGCAAGATTAATAGCAAATCAGCCCATACTCGCTACGCAGCTGTGCCGAAGAAAAATAATTCAAAAGCACAACCTCAATCATGACAGAGGTAATCGAATAAATCATAGTTACAGATTGTGCAACTCAAAAAGGTAAACTTAGTCAAAGGGTCAACATGTACACATGTGCTCTGATTCGATTTTATTAATGTTCAATTTCCTTGATATTATAATTGAAAACATTAAGCAATATATGAGAAAAATAAGTATTTTTAAAACAGAATACATTTATGGCACTGACATTAAGTTTGTAGAAAATGCATTTAATAAATTATGCTCAATAAATGTATCGAAACATGACTCATATCAGTTTTAATTCCTTCACCTTATGTAATGCAACACTGGTTTAAGCAGCTAACTCACATTTCGTGTTTTTTTTTTTCACTGTCAAACATATTCAGTTTGGTCTTACAAACGAACAACGCTTGCAAATTATTGAATTTTATTATCAAAATGCGTGTCTGTTAAGAAAGTTCATCGCACGATTTTGTGTTCAGCGACGAAGCTCATTTTTGGCTCAATGGGTACGTAAATAAGCAGAATTGTCGATTTCGGAGTGAATATCAGCCAGAAGCATTGCAGGAGCTACCAATGTATCCAGACAAAGTCACAGTTTGGTGCGGTTTATGGGCTGGTGGCATCATTGGACCGTACTTCTTTAAAGATGATGCGAATCGTAACGTAACTGTGAAAAAGTTGGATATCATTTCACGGTAGCGTTTTTTGTGTAAAATGCAAGAGCTTGACTTGCATGACAAGTGGCTTCAACAAGACGGTGCCACATGCCTAACAGCACGCGCAACACTGGACTTATTGAGAAGCGGGTTCGGTGAACATTTTATCGGGACCGGTCAATTGGCCGCCTAGATCGTGCGATTTTACGCATTTAGACTATTTTTTGTGGGGCTATGTTAAAGGTCATGTCTATACAGACAAGCCCGCTTCAATCGACGCATTGGAAGACAACATTGAAGCATTTATTCGTGAATTCGTGAGACACCGGCCGAAATGTGAATGCGGATGAACCATTTGAGGCGCAGTCAAGGTCAACATTTGCATGAAATAATCTTCAAACATTAAATTATATGGACCGTATTATCGATTCAAATAAAGATTTCATGCATTTTTCTGAATTTTATGTAAAAAATCACCTTTTATTTTAGAAAACATTAAATTTTCCAAAATGTCACAAATTTTGGACGTTTTTTATTTCACTTAAAAAGAAGAGTGAAACTACCCTCTAGTGTTAATAAAACATCGAGATTTTAACCAACTAATCGATCATTTAAAAAATATATGTATTTCCATTGGATGTGTTTTCTTGTTAAGGGTTTGATTGAGAACTTTGATCGAATTTAACAAATCTAAACTGAGTCTTATTTCATGAATTGAGGACAGGAGTTGACTTTTAAACGATCCCTTTCCAATGAACAAAGTTCTGTTTTTGACAATTCAGTTCAGACTCACCACATTAATAGGGGAAGTCCCGCATTAAGAAAACACTACACTTTTGTATTTATTTGAATTTTACTACATGTCGGGGAAGATTTGAAAAGTAATAAATGCCAACACACTCAAAACATATTCTGGTTCAGTTGATTGTATTAGCTTCAAATTCCCAAACCTGATCCATTCCCCTTGTTCACAATTTGTTTCGTGTTTTGATTGTTACTTTACTTTTAAGAAACACGCTCGTAGGAAAGACTCGTTTAAAAGAAACGCTAATGAAAACACCAGGTCACTTCCAATATATACCAATGTGAAATACATGTACCTATTATAAGAGAAAACGTTTATAAGAAAAAGTCGGATGAAAGAAACATTATTCCATAACAAGTTGGATGGATATACGAAAAATATTTGAAATAAACATTTTAAGTAAATGAACCAGCCCTAAACAAAATAGTTGATCGAGAAAATGACAATGTTTGGCATTTATCGGGAATTCAGTTAGTTTTCAGTTTAAATTTGGATTCATAGTTTTACTTTTGCGGCATCATGTCTGGACCAGCGAAAAGGGATAACATTATGTTAAGTTAAAAAAAAAAATTAATATTACAGGGAGCAGAAAGGAAATTTGCGGACGTTATAATATTGCTCCAAGAACTTTGTCAAAAATAAAAGAGAAATTGATCTGGAAAAAAATTAATGAAATTTTTGACAGTCATCATTTCGAGAAAATGATTGGGAAAAGTGCAAAGCAACAGGTCCGATTTTGTTGGAGAAAGAATAACAATTTGCGGTTAAATTAGAAATTCCCAACTTATTGCCACCGCTGACTGGCTTCATCGTTGGAAGCAAAGAGAAAATATATCTTTCCAAAGACTTCATGGAGAGGCTGGTTCAGCAGAAGTTGAAGCTGCAAATAACTTCTTAAAGTTCGTTTTGCCAGGGTTATTAGAGACATACGACACGTATCATTTCTATAACGAGGACGAATCTGGGCTTTTCTTCTAGTGGTAGCCACGTTCCTAGTGACAAGGAAATACAGCAATCGAAAATACCCAAGGATAGAATAACCACTCTTCATAAAGCAATGCTACCGGCACCGATAAATTAGCATTTTCCAATAGCAATAGGATCACAATTTTCGTTTGGTCTGAAATAATCAAAGAGCATTTTCTGATGCAATCGGCCAAAATAGTAAATTAAATTTTACTTCTGGTTGACAACGCCTCATGCCGCAAGTTGGATTTTAAGCCAGTGAATATTGAAATTCAATCTTTACCAGCCCAAGGAGTCTAATTCCGCCATTAGACCAAGGTAGGCATGTGTACACCTGAAGTACATTAAGAATTTGAAGATGAGGAAAATCAAAATAGTTTCGGACACTTAGAAGGCAACGAAATATTAAATGAAGTAATATACGGCGAAGAAGTAGGCCAAGACGAAATCGAAGATAAACAGCAAACCTTAGCGCCAATTCCAACTCTAGCCGAAGCTTTACGTGCTTTTTCCGTTTTAAAATTATACCTGGATAGCGATGAAGATAATGTTCATACTATCGAGAATATTATTCTGAAGAAAAGGCAGGAACTTGTAATCCAAAGAAGAATTGATTTGTTTAAGCTCTGTGAATATCGTTTTTGTTTTTTTGTTTTGAAATAACGTTTATTTATTAACTTTTAAAAAAAATCAATGCTCAGCATATATCCGTATCCGGATATAAGAAAAACTCGGTTAAAAGAAAAAAAGTTCGGGCATTTTGGAATTCTTATAAGCGTAAAGTACTGTATTACTAAATACTGATGAATAGAAAAAAAAACTAAAGAGTGGAATTTTTTCAACAAAAAGGAGTATTTTTGTACAAGAGAAGCTGGTTGTTCCTCTTCTGAAGCAGCACCGTTATCGCCAAATAGTCTTTTCAAGGCATAGGCTAGCTATGGCGCAAATGAGCCTATGGTGTCTTGGCTGCAGAATGTGGCAGATTCCTTCGAGGATATATGTATGTATATACGTTACATAAGTTAGGTTGAAGTGGTCGACATTCACACTTAGGTCTTTTTAATATTGATCAAGGAATTATACTTGGGTCTAGCATGAGACAGATTTGTTTTATTGTGCTGAAAGCTGGTTCTGTTGACCATCTACGATTTGCTTGAGCAAGTGCGTCCAGCTTCAGCAAATGCTTTAAAGCCATCAGGAAGTACAGAATTTTTACCCTTTCTACACTTTGCAATTTTCTGAAGTGTCACACTGTTCCGGCACCCACATATGTGAGTATGTTGGAATTCTTGGCTATTAAGAGACAGTCGGCAATTACTAAAAGTCTTAAAGTTGAAGGTGAGTGAGCTCAGACATATGATTGATGCCTGGGTGTCGTAATGTAACAGATGCCGATGTCTGTTCTTGATCCTACATAAAATGCTGTTAATGACTGAATATATTTTAACTGTAGCTTGAGTTTGCACGTGAAGATTTAAAATACAAATTTAAAATTCTGCGAACCAAATTGACGGCTTAGCCATAGCTCCTAAATTCATATTACATAAAAAAACACTCTTTTGTTAAGAATAATTAATAAATGAATTACTTACTTACTTACTACATAGATTTTTTTTTTAGCCAGGATAGAGCTTGATGGTTGATCGCTTCCACCTTGAAGTACGCTACAATGATTTGGTAATCAGACAGACAGCTGAATGCTCAGATTCTTGGCACTCACACTTGCGTCCATCTTCGATCTATCAGTGAAAATTCGCAGCGGACCCTCCAGAGTCTGATGTTCAGCTTTAGACTCCCCTTAAGACCTCTTCTCAAAGAGGAGGTCATGTAGTACGAGGTCCGTATCTATAGGTAGTGCTATACCTCCTGAGGATTGTAGAATGTCCCAATAGAAGTTCCTTACAGAGAGGACGCGATCTCAACCTGATGTCCGTATTACGTCTATCTACCGACTAGGTCTGTCGGTGAGAGGTTGAAGAGTATATTCAAAGCAGCGAGAGCTGTTTGAGGTGGATGTTCTCAATGATGTATAAAGCTTAACGAAGTATAAATACGTTGCTTCGTAGCAAATGCACAAAGCATTCTTTTTTTTACCAAAGCGCGCCTCGGTAGGACCTCATAACAATAACGAAGTAGATCTACTACATATGATTATATAAAAGATGATACAGGTCGCACGCGCCAACCCTAGAAGTACGATATATAAGTGCGTCCATATTGAAGCATACATGGATGACATTGACGTAGTTGACAGGAGATAGCAAGCCGTCAATGAGACTTTTGCATTGGCATTGAGAAGAAAGGGTCAAAACTTCATCTGGCGAAACGAAGAACATGTAGTGTCCAAAAGAAAGGGCATACAACATAAATGTTTTATGCAAAGCGGTAGGACTTAACCTACCTTGTAATAATAATATGTATGGCGCTACAGCCCGTAGTTTGCCAGAGCCTAGCTTCTCAGCAAACACTCGGGCTGTGCGTGCTATTGTTCTCTCACGAGTGGAAGGGACTTACAGTTTTATGGCAACTCCGTTTATCATGTAGGACAGGAAGAGCATTGTCAGTGTCAGGGGCCGTGAAAAAAAATTATACGTACAAACATAGTAAATCAGAGGTAATGGAAATCATTCCATTATCTGTGTCTCAGGAAATCATTTCATTATCTCTGTAGTAAATTCTTTTTACACACTGGCGCATGCGTGCCAGTCCAGGAAAGTGCATTTTAAGTGCGAATTTGTTAATGGGGAAGTGTGTACTGGAATGAATGAATTTGTTGGCTCTGCTTGCCTTTGTTTTTCTCACATTCGTGTGGTGAAAGCAGCTTTGTCTTCGTCGGCAAGGTTTTGCTCTTCATATTTACATTTTTGTTTATTTTCAGCCAGACTGATAGTATAGTGGCCACAAATACAATCAGCCACCTGTAGACTGGAAGCACAACAAAAAAAAAAAGCATGGACATCATGATGATGGCTTAGTTTATTCGGAAGAAGGAGAAAATACTCTTTCTTGATAACGCTGCTTCCCATCGTAAAGACTTGAAGCTGGAAAATATAGGACTTGTTTAACTTACTCTAAACACCACATCGATTTGCTAACCCTTGGAACAAGGTGTTTATTACACTTTCAACTAGTCTTTTTTTCCTGAACACGAATCTACGCAACCAAGAGGGAAATATGTGTTAAAGATATATGCGAACTGCAAACGAATTCATAAATCACACAGTAGAAACTATTACGAGATAAGGTGTATACAAATTTTTATTATTTTTTTTTTTATTAAATTTAGAGTGTATTCATCTGTTCATCTTACATTTCGTAATGTTCCGTATAACTAAAAATATATCAGATTATATTTATTAAATATGTTTATTAATTTATTTTTTACATTATTTACATTAAGCCATACCAAATATGCAAACGATTAGAATAAAAATTAAGACAGGGTACCAACTAATGTAAATATAATTCATAAACTCAATATATGTATATTTCAAAATTTGATTAATATTATTATAATGAAATAGTAATTTGGTAAAAATAACTTAAAACGAATAAAAAGATTGAAATCAAGATCCCGTTGGCTAACTACCCGGCAGTATTGCGTCGGCCTGGGATGGCGGCGTTTCTTCAGATGTAGTTAGACCAACTGAGCTTTTGCTTATAAAATCCCTTTCCGTATCTTCTTCGAGTCCGAAACGCCCATCGTAGCAGCGCCTCTTAAAGTCACTTAAGAGCAAACAATTTTGAAGGCCATGGTGATCGATTTGCACGGATTGCGTGGTGTTACTGTGATAAGTATTATTGAAAAATTAGAGTTTTATTTTTATTTTTTAGGAAAAACAAAAGGTGGAAAACATTATCTTAAACTCGATATATATATGTATATTGGATTCTACAGACATTTATTTCTACAACCAATTGAAAAATGTCGAACACTACGAACATTTACAGTGGCGGAAATATAAATCTATACTTTGTAATATATAATTCCATCACTTAACCTAAAACGGTCACTCAGTCTACTTAGACTCAGGAAGCCCTCATTAAGGACCCTCATAGGAGTCATAACTGGGCACTGTGCAATTGGCACTCATGCTCGCAGGATGGGTGCTCCATATAATGATTTTTGCAGAAGCTGCATGGATGAATAGGAAGAAGATACTCATCACCTTGTCTGCTCCTGCAGTACTCTTGCCAGTCGTAGGTTCCTGCACCTAGGAGTCTACTACTTCAGCGGCCGTAACGAGATAAAAAGTGCAAGCATTGGCCAACTAAATCGATTCATCAGCAGCACCAACTGGTTCCAGCGCTAGGAGAAGTCAATCCGCGTGGTATCACAATGGGCCTACTCTGGCCTATGTGTGACTGCTCTTTAGCAATCAGCCACTAAAATTATATGGAGTTCCTGTATAAATTAAGAATAAGACTTCAATGGCCTTACATATCAGTTTATATTTAATTTAAACTGAAAATTACATTTTATTCGGGTTTTTGAAAAACAACACGAAATTTATAGAAAATAAATATCGAAAACTGGCACTGAGGGCAAAAACTAAGAAAAAAGTAAATTAAACGTGTTCCATGCTATTATAAGTTAAGTGAAGTTATTATTATTCAATATATCTTGGGACGATCTTTATTGACATTTGACTCAATCGGTGGGTAAACTATCCACCAGTTTCTGGCAGTGAGTTTACAGAATGGAGTACTAGACAGCTTCTATTGTTTTTGATTACTTTACTTGTCTTCTTGTCTTCAAACCTAGTAATGGCTCACTGCAACCATAAGTTGTTCTATTTATGTTTTTTTTTCGCAAAGTTTATTTTTCAACCCGAAGTGATCTTTGGACACCATATTTTGAACTCACTCAACCATGATCTTAGGGTCATTGTCAGTAATAAACCTCTAGCTTGTTTATGTGCAGATTTTCGAAGGTGAATGAATTGCCAAATATTCTTATATTGATATTGTTAAGTTTACTTTAGATTGATTTCTTGATTTTTGGAGCGATTAACTAATACTCTTCCATCCGATTGAAGTCTAGTAAACTTGGATTCATCGTTCCAAGCCATGTGTTTCCAATTTATCAATCACCCCTATTGTCTTAGTCGTGTTATCGAAAAATATGTATCACTGTGACAAATTTGTATTCTCTTAGCCATATTTCATGACAAAGTGAATTGGAATGTGACAGGTTTTGTCACTTGAATTCTTATACACATGAATGAATTTCTCATTGATAGAAAAAAATGTTAATTAATATGTTCACTTGTAGGTGTAAAATTACAAGGACACGACAATTTGAGTCCCTGGTATCTTAACATAGGATAATTTAATCAGCTGCTAAGTTTGTAGTCCGTAGAATGACGATCGATGACCGTCGTATTCGAGTTGCGCTATCGAATTACAAAAACTCAAACAAAAACCAATTGCACCAAAGACACGATCGAATCTTCAGTGTCTGGACTTTACATTTTTCAATCTTGAAAAAAACCCTGCAAATGCTTGGTGAATACATTTCCCTGGGGTGAGAATTAGTACGCATTTATTTCACCTCATTTCCGTTCAAGAATACACATCTTGATGTGAGGTGACAAAAACACGTGTCGTGACAATTTGTCACAATGACAAAGAGAAAAGGGATGTATGAATGTTTGAAATTAGAATAATATTTTGTTATGTAAAGTTGGTGTACTATTTATCCTTCCGTCACTGTGCATATTTATATTGACAATCAGTGTTACCACAGGGACTCTATAGGGGACTCATTTTTTTTATAATGATTCTATGACTCATAATTTTTAGATTTGACTAATTGTTACAATAATAAAATTACATAAGTACTTAATGCAATTTTATTTCACATTTCCATTTTCATAATGCCAGAAATGTTTCTGGGCAGACTTTGAGCCAGGAATGGAATGTAGTCTTCATAGATGACCCAAAACAAAAAAAGGCTTCGGCGCTAATGTTTTCTTGAAGGTCGACAACATTATACTGTGCAACTCAATTGGTCAATTTCGGTTTTCCAAGCGGAAACCTATGTGATCCTAGTGGTAACAAACTATATTGTGAAGAACAAGTGGACGTGTTGTAGTGATGGCCAAGTTGTGCTTTAGACCTTACTCAACTCTTACTTCAACCACTTGAGAGATAGTTCAGGAATGCAAATCCTCTCCGACGGAGAAAACTTTCTCGGGACCTGGAGGGGACCTGGAGGACTCTGGTCTGTGGTTAAAGCTTCCACTGAAGGCTGAACGTCTGTAAGAAATTCGCGATTGCGGACGACTTACCGGCGTAATAACGGGCCACTGCACCATTGCCAAAAACTTAAATGAGCTTGGTTTATGCGAAGATATCATCTGCGACGGCCGTGGAGCGGACGCATACTAATAGCATACCACTTTTCAATCGACGAAAAAACCTCTTCTTTATTGGTAACAGTGCCAACAAACGTATCAAAATCAATTCACCAGATATTTTAAATTGCATAGCAAAATTTAATTCATTAACATCTTTATTCTTAGTTGTCGAAGTTGCTCTTACGCTCAACCAACTAGGAACCGAAAAATCGGTCAGATAAACCGTCAGATAGGAGTTAACTATCAGTTAAGACAAAAAACGATATTCTTATTGCAGAAGCAGAATTAATTCATATTTACTTAAATTACTCACACATTTAAAAAGGGAAAGAGTAGTGAGACAGAAATCCGACTACTATACAGAATGAATTTAAGCCACGACTTAATAAGGAACAAAATCGTGTACAAAACAGAAAGGTTAGTTTATGTGCTACGAGCAATTGCGAATAAAAACAATCGACTAATTCGATTGTTCTCGCAATCGCAATTATTCGAATTAAAATTGAGCGGAGTCGATTGTTGATTTTCGATTCTTGCAGTTCCGAATGCAATCGCCAAAGAATGTGTGTATTCGTCGATCCTTCAAGTCGGAGAAAGATTGCTAAATTGAGTCCATTCGTCGATTCTTCAAGTCGGAGAGAGATTGCTAAATTGTGTGTATTCGCCGATGCTCGCAATTGGCCATCTCTTTTTCGTTCGTTTCACTACTACAATTTAAACTTTACATTTATGAGAGTGAGAGAACAATCCTCTCACTAATTGGGTGAGAAGGATGAAGAGTCAGTCGAACCTCCAAAATAAATTACCCACGGTTTGACTTGTAGAAAATTCGATTTGAAAATGTTCCAATTACAGAGGTTTGGCTGTATTTCCATTCCCAATGTTCCTATTGTGGTAGGTATAATTTCTTATTGGAGCAACAGGCTTTAGCTGATTTTTTACAATGACGTCAACACACATTTTTACATTTCTATAATGAGATGTCAGAACCCGGCATTCTCTTGGTTGTAGAAGATACTGAGAATAAATTGTAGAATTCGATTCGATTATTATTCGATTGTTTTCCTGATGAGACCGAATAAATCGACAACCGATTTCTATTTTTAGCAATTGCCAATTTATTTGATTGTGAATATTTCAGAAATCAATGTGATTCACCTATGACACAATTGTTTATTAATCTAAGGTTTTATGCCACAGGAACTTTTTATATGACGGTAGGAGACTTTTCCTCAACCAACTTGGAGTGCGAAATTGGAGGCAACTGGCTAAAGAACGTGTCAGCTGGAGAGGATTGTTGACCGAGGCTCAGGTTCACCCCGGACTGTAGCGCCACAAGAAGAAGAAGAAGAAGGAGACTTTTCGTGTGTCAATGCTTCAAGTGGAAGTAAAATGATCAGCTCATTCCCGGTTTTTCACAACGTTCTCCATTCTTGAAATGTTGTAAGGACTTTGAACACGAAACGACAAGTGAGAGATAAATTTCAAGCTATGAGCATAACCAGCTTCAATGCTCTAACACGAAAAACGGTTAATCAAGTTGTTTCATTCACGCTCACGTCGTATGCAGTTAGAGATAGTTGATATAAGTAGTACTGAGAAATACCGTCTCGATGTTAATTTGAATTTGAATTTTTTGATTGAAAAACTGCTAGTGAAAAACTACTATTGAAAAACTACTACTTATAAAGAGTAAATAAAGAGTGGAATAAATTTATTGCTTAGTTAGCAATCTGACTGTTTATCTGACTATTGATAAATTGGCCCTAATTCTAACCTAACTCACCATCAATCAATTCGTATTTCGATGGGGTAATACGACAAGAATTTGCATCAACCGGAATTTCTAAACCATCAGAATGTGAAGCTGAACTACCCTCTTACTTCCAACCAGAAGATGCTAGCGCTGGTATAGATATTAACCATCGTCTTGTCACACACAAAAAGATTTTTGTCGAAAGAATGAATGAATGAACCGTTTTGACCGAGTTTTGACAGAGGCAGGAAAAGTTTCATTCAATTGTAAATATCATACAGATGCGGCTGAGGTAATTACAATTGTCGAAATTAATATTTTAACACGAAAAGGAAGTTAACAGCACAAATAGCTAAATTTTGTTTATCGATCAATGGTATAGAAAGACAGCCACATGAAATGCTGTACACATGAGCCACGACTTGAGGACAGTGAATTTTGCAACTAACTTTGACATTTGGAGTTTTTGTTGGCCGCAAGAAGCCGACGATTTCATCTATACAGTGCACAAATGTATGTTTATTCAGTCAGACCATGAAATGAACAATAAACGTAGAAAACAGCCCATATACAATATTATATGCTATACTTGAGAAACGATTTAAAATAAAAATGTCTTAAGTGCATTCAGTTTCACTCCACTCACCTTGTCTTTGTTAGGACAGCGCAACCATTGTCCACAGACATTTGCAATGAATACAACTTTGCAAGATTCATTAAGCTCTCATGCTCATAAATTTCTATATCGGGCAAACGGATTTGAGACTGTCTGGCATCTTGTAAGAATCTGGCCAATCTCTCATTCACGCTTGTTTTTATGGAAAACCCAGGTCTTTCACCTTTGATCCTTCTGCATCCAGCTCGAATTTCACGAATTGCTCCCGGTTTACATGGTGGAGATGCAAGAAATGGATTTGACGTCTCTCCCGACATCTCGCTTTCTATTTGACGAATGGGAAACCTAAATTGATCCATGCTTTCATTTCTCAGAGTAAAGCTGTTCTGACTAAAGTTATTGCTTAAACTACCAGCCGGTTGCATGATCTTATTGATTGCAATCGGAGCTGATGACATATGACGATGAACACTGTTGACTGGAGTGTCTAATTCGTCAGCACTCATGAGTGTGTCGTCTTCGCCGACGGTTACATTCTCATCTGACTTGATCTGTGGTAGATTGCCACTTTTTTTGGTTAATTTTCGCTTAAAGTCATTTTTTAAGTCAAAATTGCCCATAACCTCATTTCCAGGCCAATCTGTTAGCTCGTCGTCTCCTTCACGATCCGAATCATTTGTTCTTTCGTCTTCAGACTCAGACGAGCTTAGAGAGCTGGAACTGAGAAAGTCATTCAACTCCCCACACTCCATCGAGTTAGGATCATCAAATTGCAGTTGCATCTTCATTTGTTGTTTGCGTAAGTGGCAATATTTCTTCTTTCGTTGACTATAGGTCTGTTTATTTAATCCTGGAACAGGTATTTCAGCAGCCTCTGAGTTCGCCATGGATGCAGTATTTATGTTCAATCTTAAAGGGTTTGTTTTTTGTTTAAGGGCATAATGCTCTGGAATAGTTTGCTGTACGATATTTTTCTGTATGCCGTGTGGCTTCGAAGAATGCGACGACACTGTAGCCCCCACAGAACCCAGACTTGCGAAACTCTCAAATGGTGCTTTTTCAATACTCCGGGCTACACTTGTTGCAGCAGTCGTTGATGTCGTAGCAACGGTTGATATGGGGCTAAATAAAAACGCCGCTTGAGGCTGCGCTGTAATAATATCTGTCTGAGTCTTTTGTTGTTGCTGTGAGATCTTCTCAATTTTGGAGACTAGACCTTTATTCAATGGAAGTATTCGATCACAAGTCGCCTTCGTTGCACACGAATAACTCCGAGGTCTTGCTTTGTGGTCATGAAAGCAATGCTTCACTGTAAACATGTGACATTGTCGGGGAACGCTTGATGAATGTGCCTTACTATGCTCGTGATCGAGGTATCGATCCCGATGTGATCGTTTGCGTTTTCCACAGAAAAATAAATTTGTTCGATAACTGTCTTGAATGGTGTGGCGGAAGGTTCGCTTCTTAAAAGCTCCTGCCAATGGGAATGCTGGGGGTTCATCGAGAGTGTCACCAATTGGACCACCAGTAGCCCCCGGTGTTGTGGGCGTTGTTTCATACTCAACAGCCATCCGCTTGAATTTACGTTTTCGGCGTGTGCTGGGTCGAAAAAATCTGAAATGAATTATTGAAATATATTATTATTGTTGGATGGATGTGCATAGATAGTTTTATTGGGGTAATCTACGGTTGCTGTAGAAGCTGCAGAACATGGGAAATGGGGCTAAGGTGCACCTTGGGCGATCACGCCGCGCATATGAAATAGTTACAGTAAATATATTCCAATTTGTGTAACTTTGATTTCGAAATCTTCCTGTGACTTGAATTATAGCTGACATATTATGAGTTCAGTGTATCAGTTTTTTTATTCGTACCGAGGAGAAAACCCTAGTCAGGCGAAAGTTAAAAGGATTGTGTAAGCTAATCCTATCGAATTCTGGCCTCTAATATATATTTAACAGTACATGCCCTTAAATTCTCTAAAATCAATTTTAACAGCACGAAGGATTGCTCTTTCGTTCACACTCCAGCCCAACTTCCTATGTACCGCACTGTAGTTCATTCACATTCGTCGAAGTTTAAGCTGAACTACTTAAAAATCTTCACAAATTATAAACTATTCCCGAGTTAAAGAAAAATTTAAGAAATTGATTCTGGATATATCCCCTGAAGCTATTAAATAATTGTAAATTTAAGAAAAGAATATAATCGGCGAGACGTTTTAATAGTTTTTAATATTTCTAATAAACGGCCAGTGGTCCGTGGCGTTGTGCGTCGACTCCGACCTCGACGTCGTAGGTTCGATTCCTGCTCTGTGCGACGAAGAAAAATTTCACGGCCCACCTTTTTCGAGGCACTGACAATGTTTCAAAGAGTATTTCCTGTCTAGGAAAATCTTCTCAAACTTGGCCGTTCGGATTCGGAATAAAACTGTAGGTCTCTTCCACTCGTGAGAGAACAATAGCATGCACAACACGAGTGGTTGCTGAGAAGCTAGGCCCTGGCCCTTTACGAGCTGTAGCGCCACCCATATTCTACTATATTATTTTAATAACTGATGGGGGAATATATGTAATTTGTTGAGCATTCTTAAGCTTCAATTTCAGCTGATAACAAGAATCAGTGTTAAATTCTGATGAAGATAGCAAGAGGTCATCAAACAAAATGAAAAATACTTTAATAATTCCACTCAATTCTTCGTATACATATGCAATGTGTATTTATAGTTCGCTATTAGTTAATTGCCATGCTGATAGATCTTAACAAACACATACAACAAATATCAATACGTTCTGAGCTGAGGAAATACTGCAGAAATCGCACATGGTTTAATAACGCATCCAAAAAGATTTAGATTAAGCAGAGTGGTATTTTTTTGAACATTCTAGATTCTTCAAAATAAAATGCGGCGGTGCTGCGTTTAATACGACCTTTAACCAAGTTAGTAGATATTAAAAAAAAACAAAAACCAAAAGACCATCGACATATGCGGCTTCCATCTATAAATATATGATATAGATATAAAACTGGATAAGATTCTGTACTTCTTAATCTGTAAAATTGTTTATCAGACTAGTACATACTACGAAATACTGTCACAAATTCCGAGAAGAAAAAAAAAAAACCACAGTGCAGTATCTAAACTTACCGAGCTGGGCTAAAATTTTCATTTAACGAATCTGACTCCAGATTACCATTGTGTAATCTGGGATTAATGGTCAAACGTATTTCTTGCCTGTCATCTGAATCGCTGTGAAGTGAGTTATTTAGGCCATCGAGACCATCAACATTTGCATTGCAACGAACATCATTTGCTACATCTGTCGGACTACTGGATGAATCCTCTGTTGGTTGTGGAGCGCAAGCTAAATTGATTATTATTGTATTAGCTTGTTGTGTTACAATTTTTCAGTTTAAACTTACGCAAATTTCCTGTAGATCTAGTCCTGCGTCGTTGACCCCACCTTCCAACTCGTACACCATCCATACGCGAAGTCTCCTCCAATGCAATAGTTAAATCATATGAGAACTGATCCATTATTTGCATCACTGATAAAGATTTCTTAATGTTATAATATGAGATTAACACTGTAACTTAAAACATTGTACAGATAAACCACTTTCTCTAATAGAGTACATTTCATGTGCAAAACTTTGCAATTACGGCTGTGGACCTACTTGAAATAAGTTTATTTGACATAATATACGTAAATCAAAAAAAAAATGGTTATCGAAGTTCTGTTGGATTTGTTTGCGCTTATCTAAAGACCATTCCCACCAGGGTTGTTATACAATTTGTCTGTTATGGTAGTGAGATGTAAAAAGGTTGAATCTTAAAAGATCTATAAAGCTTGCATTTATTACGAGAGAGAGATAAAAAACATTATTATTGACAATTTACGGCACACTCTGCAAATACAGGTTCTCGTTGGCTTGAGTGTGTAGCAATTTCAATAGGGTTATTTTAAATCGTTCATTATTATTCTCTTCACACTCGGTATGCGTTGCGCTGTTATACACTGTTATACTATGTTCCCACTAGGCGCGCAACTTCCATAGTGTGTTGAAATTGAAACAAGTAAAATGACTATGAACAGATTTAGCTTTACTTGGTTTAACACCCCAAGGGTTCATTCATTAGGGTACCCGATCCAAGCTGCAATGCAATTTTCTGGTCGACTATTCAACCGTTCTGGCAGTTACAAAAATTGCAGTGCTGTCAGACAATGTACCTAACGTAGTACCATATATCGTCGATATAAAGTAAATAAGGAGGAGGACTAAGAATACTCTCTTGTGGTACTCCAGTTTGTGATTTAAATTGGATGCACTCTTACCCGGAACATTCAGATCGAATAGATAATTTGATAAAATTGTTTGAAATACAGTTGAACAGACGTGCTTTGGTCGAATTTTTTTTGACATCAGTTATTCGATGTACCTGATAAATAGCCGAATACTTACTAAACTCTAAAACCGAAGTGAGAAGGAATAGCAGGAAGAAAAAACCACAACCGGATTCAAAAGTCTAGGTAATATTAATTCGAACACATTATTGGAAATCGCTCTGTAAGACCTCTAATTCTGTTGGAGGTCTGTCTGTTTTGGGTCCAACTATTATTGCCCACACTTTTCAGTGACTAGTAAAGTATAATCTAAAGGGGGCATTTATAAGGGCTCTCCCTTAAGTGATGTTTTAGTTGTTATCTCTCCATCGAGCAAAGCATTTCATCCTTCCATCACAACCATACGCCACAGAACGGTTACATTGCGGTCCTGCGCATGTAAACTGTTCTTGAGCCATCAGTGTATATGCGTATTAGTTGGTATGGAATCCTACTTCTTTTATTCTTTTTCTTTGTTGGCGCTACAGTCCGAGGAGGACATGGGCCTCTTCCTACAATCCTCTCCTGCCAGTACTATTATTCGTCAGCTGCCTCCAGCTCCACATACCATGTTGGTTAAGGTCCTTTTTCATTTGTGTGCGCCATCTTGTTCAAGAACGTCCTCTTTTGCGTTGCCTCAATGGAGCAGAATCGAAGACTCTTCGGGCCGGATCTGTGGTGTCCATCCGCTCTAGATGACCTAGCCATTTTAAACGTTTGATCCGAAGACGCTTATCTAGGTGCTTAACAGCCTGTACATTTCGCGGTTGAATCTTCTCCTCCAGTCGTCATCAATGCAAGCAGGACCAAAGATCGCACGCACAACTTTTCTCTCAAAACGACCGAGAGCTTCTTCATCCAGCTTCTTCATTCGGGCATCGAGAGTTTTGGCGGAGTGTCTGACGTCGATCGCAATGTGATCAATCCGGTTGACAGTTGATTAATCAGTTGACCGCCAGGTATCCTTGGGAACCGCGTGCTCATCACAGAGAAGTTCCGCCCCGAGGCGAAGTCTACGTACCTGAGTCCATTTCCGGTGTCGTGCAGGCTGTGTTGTCGATGGCTCTAGCATAGATTTCTTCCTTGCCCAGCTGTGCGTTGATATTTCCTAGAACGCGCAAATCAGGCTAGAGTTTAGCCTTGATGCGGATTGTTATGAGGCAGTCGCTTACATACTTAAAGCTCAAGACTTTTTGCCTAAGTCTGCCTCGAAAACAATTCCTCATCCCATAAAGCGCTTCCCTCCTCCTATGTAGCAATCGCTGCCACAGTTTCTCATCCTCCTTTTGCCCTGCCTATTCCATCGCGTTAAAATCTGCTTTGTAGCAGTCTAGGGCCTCCGCAAGTTCATCGGCCACACGTGGTTTGTTAAGAGACCTCACATTCCACTTACAAGACCCATTACTGTACAAGCTTATACGTTTACGCTTAATTGTACAGAGTTACCTGAATAAATAAATGAAATGAAATAAAATGAAGACTGAAAGTCGTTGTCCTTTAATAGTTTGCTAGGGTCCTCAATATTACTTCCGTCCGTATCCGAGGCTTAGGTTATTGGGCTGCCAGCGAAATTGACAGCACACTTAGACGATAGTTGGTCAGTGCCATTAATTTGATCTCAATGGCAAAAGATGGCTGAACCAGATTTGAAAGCATATTAGCCCTTGCTTTCAATGGGACTCGAACCTGGGACTCCTATAAGCAAGGACAGGTACTTTACCAATTTCGCCATCCAGCCATTTGAGGCATGTGGTCGCTTCTGAACTCAATTTTTTTTTGTGGTTAGTGTGGTAAGAAGTTAACCTCATGCACAACATCCAACTGAGACGGCAGGCGCATTATTTTTACTCTCGGGCTGAGGGTTCATTGCATACATTAGTTTACCACACAACGGTTGTCCTGATTGCTATCTATGCACGTCATGAAGAGGCTCTATGTCAACCTACTAGGTTGGGTGTAGTCAGCAACTTTTCCCTGTTTACATAAGCCCATGCACCCTATAGGATCCTACAGCGAAACTTATTTTCAGCCTCGGGTTTGGTGAATGGTTGTCTTTTTGTCTATTATTTTCTGGTAGTGTCCATCATGTCCCCTTGGCAACCGATGCTACTTCGGTCTGTCAAAACAACTGGGCTCGAAACTCCTGACTCGAAGGACCAAAGTCATCATGCTCCTCAAAACCCTTATCCTGCCAGTCCTACTTTATGGAGCCGAAAGCTGGACATTAAGTAAGGCTGCAGAGCTGATTCTTGGTGCCTTCGAAAGAAAAATTCTACGTCGGATATATGGTCCCGTCTGCGAGGAAGGCGAATGGAGGAGAAGACACAACCGCGAACTCTACGAGCTGTACAAGGATGTGGATGTAGTCCGGAAGGCAAAAATCCGTCGACTACACTGGCTCGGCCACATTGAGACAATGGACAACAACGCTCCAGCAAAGAGGGTCTTCGAATCCGAGCCTTCTGGTTCGAGAAGGAGAGGAAGACCGAACCTCCGGTACAAAGACCAAGTCATCGCGGATGCAAGACAGCTTGGCCTTGATGACTGGAAGCAGCGTGCTCAGGACCGTCACCGATAGAAGACAGCAATTACTCAGGCTCAGACCCTTCATGGTTCGTCTGCCTGATAAGTAAGTAAGTAAGTACTGTCCATCATGGTAGCCTAATGAAAACAATGTTTCTCTGATCGTTTGGGAAGGTGGAATAAAAAAATTGGCGTCGGTGTTGCTATAAGCGTTTATTCCTAGAATATTTTAGTCTTCATCAAGTAATTGAGAAGATACTGCGATTTTGGTATCGCTAGCAGTTGTTACAAGACATTTGGTCTTACGATAGATTTTACTACCAATTTGCCATGCAATACTCAGTTAACTTCGCTCTTAATAGTGAGTCAAGCTCGCTTAGCGTTGGGTGGGATTTCCCAGATGTGTTCTCTGCGTATCTGGATCTCTCTGCCGACATCTTGGTACAAATTTTGGAGTCAAAAATAATGTTTTCTATTACAGTCACATCTACACGGAATATCAAAAATATTTCGAGTTAAAGGGAGTTCGGTTTAGAGGATGGCTTTTGGTGGTGAATTAAGGAGAATGCCAAAATGTGAGACACAAGAAAATCAAATCAACTGAGGGAGAATCTATGTACCATACTGGGCATGTTTTTTTTTTTTAAACTCAGCACTGAGTTAAGTAAAGACTTTCAATACAATGCTTTTTACTTAGTTCAGTTTTTTCTTTACGTGTGTTTACGTTCATAGCTTTCGATTTGCGCATACTTTCAAAATATTTTCTTGAAATTTTCTAATACAAACAGCCGAAATATCACCAAAAATTAGTAAACCGAAAAAAACATACACACAAGTATCTACTGGACAGCTCTGATTTCGATGCAATCGAATACCATATTTTACTGAATACTTATTACTGAGCACCTGCTCAGTAAGATGTCTTGTTGTTGCTTCACGTGTAAAAGTGATACTGAGCTGAGTATAGATTCTCAAAAAAACACACCTGCTGTCATATGTGATCCACATCATCCAAGAATATATTTGTTCATTTGTACCTGCTACATTTCACCAATACGAGTGCTAACGTTGAATGCCATTAGTCCAGTGGGCACCATATAGACTTTTATAAAGTTGAATAAGCGCTAGTCACTAAACATGTTATATGTTTTGTTTTGCATATGTCCTTCGTTTATTTCCTTGTTTTCTTTTTTCAAATACAATACATTTATTTTTATTCTAAACTGTAACAAACGTGCCTCTGGGTAAAGGCGTATTTTCATATTATTTTTCTGGTGAAAAACTCCGAAACAAATTAACTTCGCCATCCAATTTTCATGAACTTCTACAATTATTATTTGTCTATTACTCAAATGTACTTTACAATGATCGTTTTATAGTCGTTTTAATATATATACATATGCATATACTCTTATAAGTACACATGCATGCATACATACAAGATATATATACATATATATGATAATTATGAATGCATGTATATTATATCGTTACAACGTTAGGTAAAAATTAGTTATACAAAAAGATTAACCTGATTTTGAATGCTTTGCATTTTCTATAATAAGATACATATTATTATTCCATAATGATCATATGGTGCATTTTGTGATTATATCCTTATTTTGTATATGGCTATGTTAATTTATGCAACTAAATATGTATGTATTCCGATATCGCACATTGTATGTAAAGATCTCCATAAAAAGCGTTTGCTATGTTCATGTATAGCGGAACATTTAAGAAGTACATATCCATGCATGTTTGTATATAAAAAGTACTAACAAATAACTATGTGATTATTAGCATGCATTGTGTTATAATATAAGGCAGATTAAAGATCAAATTATTATCCTGCATACATTTTTGTGAATACATACTTACATAGAACATTTTTTTTTAAATATCTCCAGTAGCACGATGTCGAATGAAGAAAAGTATATGTACCCACAATGGTTTTCTATTGTCTCTTCACTACATAGTTTTTTTCGATTATTTCTTAACTCAAGTATTACACGTTTCGTTAATTTGAATGAAAACACAAAGATCCTTCATGTGGATTTTGTAAGATGCAAATCGGGTAAGCGACACAATTGATTCGTGCATATGTACATGCTACTTATTCGCACGTTTTTATGTAAATTCACGTACATATTTGTATGTTTTTATAGAACAACGTATCCGATCTTATTTTTTATTAGCTGGCAGTATTCAACTAAGCTCTGGTAGCTTAGCATTGTGAAATATATTAATATAATTGACAGAACAACATGGTTGTTAACGATAGCTAGTGAAAACCGTGTCTATAATGTGAAGATTTGTATATCTATTGATAAAAGTTATTTGGGGAAAATAAGGAAAATAATCAACTATGCGGAGTAATATCAGCCTTATATCAGTATTTAAATGAATTTAAACCATGCATATGCAAAAGAAATTGAGGTGATACCAACCGATTAGATATCTACAGCTTTGTAGTTATTTTGCATATGCATGACCATATGCATAGCTGAGCATAATTTTAGAGTTTCCATGAAGAGGGTATAGAATTTGGAGAACAAAGTGAATGAAGATAATCAAACGAGTGCTGGGAACAATTTTTCTTTCGTGTACAAAAATAATATGGGTGGCTAGCTTCTCAGCAAACACTCGTGGTGTGCGTGTTATTGTTCTCTCACGAGTGGAAGGGACCTACAATTTTATGCAGACTCCGAACGACCAAGTTTGAGAAGCTTTTGTCTAGACAGGGAATACTCTTTAAGCATTGTCAGTGACTCAAAGGAGGTGGGACCGTGAAAACTATTTTTTTCGCACAGACCAGCGATCGAACCCACGACGTCGAAGTTGGGGTTGACGCACTGGACACAAACATTTTTTCCGGGTGTTATATATGAACCTCTATGACGCAACTTTTAGACCCTGATATTTGTATCATAAGCCTTCCAACGCTTGGTCTCGATTAAAAGGTTGGTCGCGATTAAATCAACTGTCTTGGTTTTCTAAATTTTACTCTTGGGTTTGAAATTTCTTCAATGCATTGTTTAAAACAATGTAGTGCGTGTCATTTGAGGTACATATACCACACTCATCGGTAGGATTAATGAATTTTAAATTTTATGAGCTCGTTTTTATTGATGATATGATGATATGATCAAATGTTCCAAATAAAAGGAAGAAATTTGTGTTATTCACTCTCCGGAGGACTTATTGATTCGCACGTTTTCTTTTTTCGGTTAAGAGCAAAAAAAAATCAACATATAAACTGACGTAGTATAAAATAAAAACAAATCTACGTAAATTTAGTATTTTTGTTCATTGCTACTGGAAGAAGGGTACTCAAATATGTTTATTAACAAGAACTGCGCACTATCCTATGTATATGTGTATGCAATATTGTGGTAATGATATTCATCTTTCTTTGAAATGCTCTACCTTTAAATAAAATGTTGTTTTATGGTTTTTATCGGATACTTTATATATACATTCTACATTCTTCAAACATGCATTTAAAATGTCAATTTTTTTGGTTCATATAAATTTTGCATTTTGCTTTCTACGTTTAAACACTTAACAATTTTTCGTATTTGTCATTTTATTTTTATTTTTGAATAGCTCTTATTCAAACCAAAGATAATGTTCCGTAACTACATTTTACTGTTCAAAAGACACCTTTTGTGTTAACGAAATAAATAATTTAACTTAAATTACTATTTAATGTCTATTTGTTGTTGTTGTTGTTTTGGTTTGGTTGCGTTTTTACATAATATACAAATAAATATCTTTCTTTCCAAAGACAGATGTTCACTCTTCAGTTGCATTAAACTAAAAGCTTACAAAAGAAATTCATACATTACAAATTTGTAGCGAACTTCAACTTTTCGATTTTTATTTTCTTTCGTTGAATTTGCATTTATATGTATGTGTGTATGTATGTACTATATATATATTTTTTTTAACAACTTTGTATAATTGTTCGATTAATTGCTTATACGTTTTAAGTGTATATCTTAATTGTATTTATGATATAAATGTGGATATAGGTAAATAATTTAGTTGTTTCAATTGACTAATTTAACAGTCTTGACGAGTTAAATATATATATATATATATTTATATATATTTTTAGATTGTTATAAATACGTACCTACATATAGTTTTTGTGTGGCTGTTATACAAATTATTTAAATATGAAATGACTAGATTATTATTACTTGACGCACTCACATATGGAAAGGTGTTTGAACTATTGAGTTGACTGACATTTAACATATTTCCAGTTCTCCTTAATATTTTCAAATTTTGAAAGATATACGTACGTATGTATGTATTTTTGATTTGCTGAGATTCTACAAAAGTTCGTTACATTTAAATTGACTCCATCTGTTCGGCCAATTCTAAGATGGGGCTCTCACTAAGCGGCTTCATTAGTGTTGTCATTGGATTATTTAAATGAGACCAGGGTTGACCATAAAGATTTGAAGTCGATGTCTGTAAAAAAATACAGTGTAGTTATTTAAAATTGCAACAATATAGAAATATATTGTAGATGTATGAATCTTTGTAATAAATCGAGAAATCAGAAGCGGATATCCTCATCAAGAGTGTAGAATATACATACAGTCAATCACAAAAGTAAGTCAAATCACACTTCTTCTTCTTTGTGTGACGCTACAGTCCGGGGTGGACCTGGGCCTTAACCAACGAGCCTCTCCCACTAGCGCGATCTCTGGCTAGCTGTCTCCAGTTTCGCACACGAAGTTGGTTGAGATCGTTCTTCACTTGGGTGCGCCACCTTAAGCGCGGGCGTCCTCTGTTGCGTTGTCCGACAGGTCCGGATTCGAAGATTCTTCGAGCTGGAGCTGTGATGTCCGTAGGCGTTGGATCCATAGACGCTTAACCAGGCTGTCGCTGTTCACCTCGTTCAGTTCGTGGTTGAATCTTCTCCTCCAGAACCCGTCAACACAAAAAGGATTAAAGATCGCACTTAGAACTTTTCTCTCAAAGAGATCAAGGACTTCTTGATTATTTTTGTTGGGCTATCCTTATATATTATTTGTTTGTTTTTTTTGTAAAAAACTACATATACGATTTTTTTTTACTTTTGGTTAAGTTTTTAATTTACTTGTGGTTAAGAACGCAGATAACTCTATGCTGCCTACTTACTTTTGTGAGTGACTGTATGTATGTATATTTTCGATTTTATTTGACAAAAAATAAATACATTCGGAATGTATGTACATATATCATTTTTCACTGTTTATTGTTTTTTCGGATTGTTCACTGTTTTTTCGGATAAAGCAACATACCTTAGTATTTTTTATTTTATTGCGAGACGGTAGCATGATACTTCTTGAATTATCCGGAACGAGGTACACTTGGACTGTTTCGTTCATGTCTCATTACAAATGTACCGCGTAATTTTCCTTTGCGAAAAGAAATCGCGTTGGGAATGAGAACCAACAGATAAACGATAATTTATTGATGTTAAATTAATAGGATTAAAGATTCGCAGTTGGCCCTTATGCGGATAAACCAGTGCAGTAGAACGTCGATTATCCGAACGTCAATTAACCGAACGCAACATTGGAGGCAAATGAACGTTACTTATCCGAAGTCCAATCTTCAACTATTCGACCAAACCTTTGTGTGTTTCGGAGTTAACGGCCTACTTTAACGCAAGCTTACCTTCGTACTCGTAATTCGCATGTGTCTTGGAACTACGTGAATATTTTTAATTTTATTCTGAATTACGGTTCAATTAAGAAAGACAGTTTTTTTTAGATATCGTCAAAAAGACAAGGAAAGGTTTTATCAATCGGAACAAAGATAGAACTGATTGAGAAAGTGGATCTTCGATGGAGATGCTTTATGTAAACAAAAAATCTACAGTGTGTGAAAAGTAAAGGCCCAAGTCCATTGAATCCGTTGCGTTATCTGAAAAAGGCCCGTTCGTCAGAGCAGCGAACTGCGAACTTTTGGAAACAACGCTTTTGCAACAAAAACAACCAAAAACTTATATTTGTTAGTATGCAAAAAGATGGGAACTAAAATTTTGAGTTTTTTCATTGACAAAAATCTCGACAAAAGCCAATCCATAACCTCCACGACCAAAAAAATTCGCAGTGAAGTGTCAGTTTACAAATGTAGTTCTTTGCGAATGAGAATGCATTGTCAGAGTTTGCGAAGTTGGTAATTCGTGGCGACCTCATATGAACGGGCCTTAAGTGGTGTAAGAAGAAAATATTGACGAGCAGAAAAGAAAAGGCAAATAGAGAATATGTCTAAGGCGGGTCTATCAAATAGGTTATTCTTGTAATAATCACTTGTACTATGCACTAATTAAAAACAGCTGTCTACTGCATGCAAGGAGATATAATTGCTGCTTTTAATAAAGCAGGCTCATGAAAACAACGCCCCGATAAGTCCGTGAAGCAGTCAAAGTCGATCTTCTTAGGACTGCCGTTGAAGCTATACTCTACGCCTTGCCAGAACATCAACATTTTCGATGTCCAAAACCTTCGGAACAACCGGCTGTGTTTTTTGCCACTCTCATGTTGTACGTTCTTTACGCATATTTGACTTTAAATGTGGAAGCATGTGATTTCCCGACACATTTTGGCATTCATACGACCGCTTCTTTCAATCAACTGACCAACTTCTTGACGAGGGAATGAACCTTGAGTAGATTTTTACAGGAAATCTAATTTGAAGCACCTTTTAGATTGCTTATTTTTAGAATACGAACAGTCTTACATATGTATTACATCTATCAACACAAGTTAGGGCAAGCAGCTGCAGCAGTAGTACCGTCTTATTACATTTATCTCGGTGTAGGTGATTTGTGTAGGATGAACAACTAATTTTTACTAATTTGTACGACGCGTGTTGCGCAAGGTGATACTTGTAGAGTGCGCACAAGTGTCGTGTGTATGGGCCGCTTTATGTGTTCGATTAGTCGAGTATGTATTTTGATCAAATTTGACTATCCGGACCACCCTTGTTCTCAATTAGTTCTTCCGTCTAACCTGTGACCTTTTAAACTACTCCAAATGCTCCTACCTGAACTACCTGTACAAAAAACGTACCAAGCTTTATTTGTATGTTCTCTGCCATACTTCGTAGACTAAGATAAACATACACTTTAAATTTGTATAATTTTAGATTATTCTTATATATTATTTACACACCTGAAACAATTGGGCATTATTCGGGTTCCAATTTTCCATTGACTGAAACTGATCACTTATTTGGCAAGTTTGCATTGAGCCAGGTAGTGTGTGCCAACAATCAGCGGTGTTCCCTACAGCAACAGAACCTCCCGTTCCACCTGCAGCTACAGCAATAGCAATTAATTCTGTGTAACTTATTATAATTTTGAAGACGGTACGTTACCCCCACTTTGTGGCTGTTGTTGAATATGAGATGTTTTTATCATTTTTGGTGAGCCTGAAGCAGATGCCGTAGGTGAAGGATTTCCACCTCCGGAATTTCCTTCAACCACTGCTTGGAAAGCTAATAAGTCTTCTGATTCAATATCACTTAATGGCAAGGGAGGCAATATTTGTGTCTGCTGTGCAATTTTGTAGCTCTGTTGTCGTAGCATTTGACGCCGTGACATGTTCGTTTCCATTGCCACCTGTTTTTGGAAAATTTGTCTTTTTTGTTGTAGCAATCTATGCTGCATTAACTGTTGCTGTAATGGGGGTTTCTGCATTTGGTTAACATTGGCCGGTTGCATCATCTCGCGGTCGGTTTTCATTCCAGCAGCTGAATCGGCTTTCATATAATTCAAAAATGATGCTACCTCAGCGGCTTTGGCCGAAGACGTAAGATAATCGCATTGTTTGACTAAGGGTGCCATATGGTGTTGATGATAATGGGGGCTGAAGTCCATTGGAGTTTTATTCGGGTTTACATGGAACTGGCTATGCTGCATTTGACGCACCGTCATTTCATCAGGGGGTATGTTCGATTGGTATTGCGTCTTCAGCTGAGCCGCTTCCTTCTGAAGAACATGCAGTTCTAGAACGCCCTTAGTTTTATACGCTTCGTGTAGCCTTTGACTATTGAACGCTACCATCGGATTCTGGGGATACTCAGAGGATTGTAATATGCCCTGTGCCACTAAGCCATCACTTGCCCTTCTGCCTTCGCTAAAAAATATAAAAGTATTAAATTTGCTCAAAAATTTAAATATGTAAATACAAACCGAAAATCAACTGGTGATCGGGTGATAGCACGACATCTTTTAGTGCCATGCTGGTGATGTGTGGCTAATGGATTATGCCTTGAGAATGAACAGGGTGATCTACTGGACATTGATACGTAAACGTTTGGGAGAATAGACGAAGAGCTGGTCACCGTGGAGGAATCAGTCTCGGTTACAGCTGTAGAACTTGTTGCGCACGATGGTAAGCTTCCAGCGAGATCACTGCAATTCGACAAGTTCAAATCGAGGCTTTCCAATGTTGAGAAATTACTGCGCGACGAGCCGCAACTCAAATTCTGGCTCAAACTTTTCGAATGGAAATTTGCAACTACACCGCTAGAAGAACTGCTGCTGGCATACGAATTCAATCGTTGCATGGTTGGCAGTGGAACTGTGGATTGGGCTTCATCCATTTCTGAGTATTTCATTGAGGTTTTGTTTTTTTTTTATATAAAATAAAAATAAAATAAAATGAAAATATAACAAAATAAACGAACAAATTTGCTAAAGTGTTTGATTGGTTAAGATTTAAATTTAAATAAATAAAAAGCTTTAGTATTTATGTGCAAGTAATGGGTTAGCGGTGTAGTGAAAAAGACAAAAAAAGAACAAAGTAACGGAGAACAAAAAGCAGAAAATTAAACAAACAAAAAATGATAAGGACAGTTTAATATCTAAGCGATTTCGAACAACATACCTTTAAGATCACATCCATGATCAGTATCACATCCTTCGTCAGTACTAGAACTGTATTGTGCCGTCATTTGATTGTATTTTGAATGCATGTTGACACCAGTGCTATCAGCTTCACTATTTTAAATTAAAAATCGAATATGCGTTGAACACATTTGTTGTATCACGATAATAGAGAATGACATATGAACATAGATGCAGACAAACGAAATGAATACATTATATAGAATTTAAAAAAACCGATTTCCAAGAAAGCTTTTTTGAAAGTCACACAATCATAGAGGAAATATTTGATTAAGATTGTTCAAATTTGTCCGTGACAAGCTTCTACCTTGAGGATGCAGGAACGCAAGTAAGTCAAGGAATCTGGTATTTTCTGGAATCTGATATATTCTTCGGAATGTGTATAACTTGTTTTACAATTTTCTATTTGCGCTGTGCTTGTGAGTAGAACAATAGTACTTTAAGTAGAACTATTGTGGTTAATTCAAATCTAATAAATCCTCCATTTTCCACCACTGGAAATACACAGCAGCCAGCCAGTGGTGGCCCGTGGCGTTGTGGGTATGTGCGTCGACCCCAACCTCGACGTCGTAGGTTCGATTCCAGCTCTGAGCGAAAAGAATAATTTTCACGACCCCCACCTCTTTCGAGTCACTGACAATGCTCAAAGAGTATTTCCTGTCTAGAAAAAGCTTCTCAAATCTGGCCGTTCGGATTCGGCATAAAACTGTAGGTCCCTTCCACTCGTGAGAGAACAATAGCACGCACAACACTAGTGGTTGCTGAGAAGCTAGGTCCTGGCCCTCTATGGGCTGTAGCGCCACCCATATTATATTATAAACAGCAACCAGCACAGCTTGAGGCTCAAAACACTCCGACTGTGGTCCGAACTCAACATTGTCCACTTAACCATTCTCAAGGAATTCAACTTTCTGCCTAGCGACACTGATCGCCTAATACCCCAGGTTATCTTCGAGAAGAAATTCTCGATCAGCATTCCCTCCAGATCGGACTGGATGTCTGATAGGCAAACGTTGGAAGATCCTCTCCGTATTTTCACATTTTTCACATTTTCACGAAGTCAAACGAAGGGATACCCATCCTGGGTGCAGGTGTCTATTCCCAAGATCTCAACATTGCTATCTCCTTGAAGCTCTGTGACCACTGTAGCGTTTTTCAGGCAGAAACCATAGCGATTAAAGTGGAGACGTCATGGCTCATGTTCTGATAGACAGGCCGATATAAAATCCCTGGACAATGTCATATTCTACTGAAAAACATCCATTAATTGCAGGCTGTATCTTAACAAGATGGCTGAGCATTTTAACATCCACCTGATGTGGGTGCCGGGACTCTGTGACATACCAGGAAGCTGCAAAGTTGATGAGCTCGCAAGGTGTGCAACAACCTCATCCCTATCAATAGCAGGGGTACCACCTTCCATGCCGATCGCTACAGCCTACCATCTTCTTAAGACCTACACAATTAAAACCACTAATGACAAATGGCTAGAAGGCGCCACCTGCCTTAAAACAAAAGAATTCTGGACATCACTTAACCTAAAACGGCTGCTCGGTCTTCTTAGACTCAGGAAGCACTCACTAAGGACTCTCTTAGGAGTCATAACCGGACACTTTGAAATTGGATCTTATGCTCGCAGGATGGGTGCTCCATATAATGATTTTTGCAGAAGCTGCATGGATGAAGAGGAGGAAGAAAACTCTCATCACCTACTCCACTCTTGTAGCGCTCTGGATAGTAGTAGATTCCTACACCATAGCGCCAGCATAGGCTAGCTAAATCGCTTCACTAGAAGCACCAACTGGTTCCAGTGTTAGGAGAAGTCAATCCGCGTGGTGGCCTAAGTGTGACTGCCCTTAGCAGTCAGCCACTATAACCTAACCTAATAAATCGCCCTGTTACTAAGTCACAAGTATTTCAAGTCTTGCAAGAAGATTCGCTGACAATGCTCGAAGACTGTCAAGGATGTCAAGGAAAGCGACTCCAAATCTTGTGGGAGTATAAGACGTAAAAGAAGGACCAATTTAGTAGCTGGATCCAAGCCTAAGTCGCAACCAGAGACAAGTAAGTTCATTGTCATTCTATGTCTTAATCGAGAACTAGTATTCCATACTTTAATCACGAACTTATGTTTATAAATCAACAAATGTACCTTTTTTGCAGATATATTGAAATATCCAATGCTTCAATTCACTCAGCTACGCGCTAAGCATTTGGCTTTCACTCTTGCATCTAATGCGCAATAGCTTCATCGCGACCAATGTAAGTAGTAGTATATATGGTAGTATAAACTACTTTTTTGAGCGCTCTGATTTAAGATTCAAGCCACCTTAGTCAACAGCAAAAATCACACGCATGATTATAAATAAATGTGCATATGTCAGTTCAGTAATTTTTGGCTTAAGACCTTCTTCTTACCCGTAGCTCATAGATTTCTCCTTTCCAGCAATGTCGCTATCACAGTTTCTAGTTGAATGTTGTTGCTGATCCATATTGCTTCCATGCAATTGGCCTTGATATACTTGTGGTGACAAATATCGGGACGGTTCCATGTGACGGGGCTAAAAAGGCAATTTTTTGAATAAATAAATTTAAAATACTATATATCTTACCTCCGGAAGAGGACTCTGCTGAAGTGTATAGAACAGCTTGGTTGCTTCGGCACACATTTGAAACCCCATGGGAAAATTACTTGGAAGATTTGACTTTGAATCAAAACTATTTGACGAAGTTAAGCTTCTTGTCTGGCAATTAGTACTCAAACCAGATGCTGAAAGGGTTTGATGATGATTCGGTTCCAACATTGGGGTATTACGTGAGGGATCTGAAATGGCAGTAGCCTGAAAGCAAACCAGCGTTACAAAGGGATGCATTATAATAAATATTGTTTCAACTCACTTGTTGCAACAGTCGTCGACAGTCATCAGAGCTTTGTTTAAGAATCCGTTGATCAAGGTTGCAACTTATTATTTTATTTGAAGGTACCCGTTGGCATAGAGGGTCACGGGTTAAATATGCTGTACTCTCTCTTAGACCATGACTTGTCATTGAATTAACAGAATATGGAGAGCTGCATTCACGTTCTTTAGCTAGAAACGCCGAGGTCGCCATACCAGATATTTTATTGTTACTAGTATGACAATGATAGTTATTATTCGCATTGCTATACATAAAGGAACCTCTTAAAAACTGATTGCTACTGTTTTCACGATGAAGTGGTGACTGTTCTCTCAGCATAACTTCTCGCAACACTGACGTTGGCATACCATGATCATTGTAGCAATGTACATTGCTAGTGAGTGAGCAGTTACCACGGTCTAAGGGTAAACCATGATGGGGATGATGTGCTGGCTGTTGATGGGACTGCTGATGATGCCTTGGTGATATGGGCGTTTCCCTTCCGTGGAAACTGCCATGGTGATTGTGATTGACAGAACTGAGAACTAGCTTGCGCATGGCCTGTTCAGCGATTGTACTTGGGCGACGACGTTGAGATTCGGTCGATGATGTATTGTTAACTTGCGGATATTTTGCAGATTGTTGATTCGGATTGTAGCTAGCGTTTTCCTGAGATGAGGATCTTGTCCGTACACGATCATGGAGCAACAAGTAGATGGCGGCAATATGATCATAACTGTTCTTTTTGAGACTCTCTTTTGTCTTTTGCGGATCTATGCCAGCGTATTCGGACATAAGGCGAAGAATATCTTCGTTGGGTTCAACATTCGATGTACCGCCAAACTGAGATGAATATTCGTTGGTTGTTGGCATGTCCAGAACTTCAGCCATCATCCATCGATGTCTCTTGATTTGTTCGATTGTGTAACGACGGGTGGGCTCAAGAACAAGCATTTTTCGTATAAGATTCTCGCATTCTGCAATACCATATAGTTGTTTTTTTTTTTTTAATTTTGACACTATCTATATATATTGCAAATATACTGTATAACAGAAAGCCGATAAATAATATATAGATGTATAAGACTTACATAAACTTATGCAAAATATAATGCTTATTAAATTTCCATACAACATAATAAATTCTGCAGAACTACTTAGGGAATAGGTGACCTAACAAAGCTTTTAGTACAAGTTAAGAATTTACATATCATGCTTTGAAATGGTGACTATTTGGTGAGTTCTAGCGTTGGGCAATTGCGAATAAAAACAATCGAATAATTCGATTGTTCTCGCAATCGCAATTATTCGAATTCAAATTGAGCGGAGTCGATTGTTGATTTTCGATTCTTGTAGGTCCGATTCCAATAGTCAATGAATGTGTGTATTCATCGATTCTTCAAGTCGGAGAGAGATTGCTAAATTGTGTGTATCCGCCGATTCTCGCAATTGCCCGTCTCTTTTTCATTTCGTTTCACTACTACAGCTTAAACTTTACGTTTTTGAGAGTGAGAGTACAATCCTCTCACTAATTGGGTGAGAAGGATGAAGAATACAGTCGAACCTCCAAAATTCAAATACACACCGGAACCAATATTCGTATAAAAATTTGGTTTGACTTGTAGAAAATTTGTTTTAAAAATGTTCCAATAACAGAGGTTTGGCTGTATTTCCATTCCCAATGTTCCTATTGTGGTAGGTGTAGTTTCTTATTGGAGCAACAGGCTTTCGCTGATTTTTTACACTGACGCCAACATATAAATAAATCGAGGAATACATACATTTCTACAATGTGATATTAGTACCCGACATTCTTATGGTTGTAGTACATGATGCACAGAATACAAGGTAACATGTTCCCGCGTCTTATTGTTTTTAAATATGACGACTGTTGTTGACCCCAGATTAATATTAGTGCAAAACACAAAATAACTATGGTAGATTATGTTCCACCTTAAGCCCGCGAATAACAAAGACTTTTTTAGATGTCCGATATATTTCGGAAATTGTAATTTTAAAAACAACGTTTCAGAAAATTGTTTAAAAAAAGGAGTTTGAAAAAAGAAAATTGTTTATAATTTTACAATTTTGACAGCAAAAAGAACATATTACCTTGAACTTTGTGTATCATGGTTGTAGTAGGTACTGAGAATAATTTGTAGAATTCGATTCGATTATTATTCGATTTTGTCCTGATGAGACCGAATAAATCGAGAATCGAATTCAATTTTTAACAATTGATAATTTTTTTCGATTGTGAAATTCATTCGCAATCGCCCGTCGCTAGTGTGTTCCTACTTTGTATCCTGGCGAATAGATGAGCATTGTGTCTGTTAATTCTTTTTTAAGGTAGGTCTTACTACAATTGTGGATATTTTTGGTAGGTATTGCCGTATCTGATATCTCATAAAATATTATCCAGAATCAGACTTCCAGAATGGGTAAAATGGGTAAAAATGGGTATAGCTATAAGTCCATATAAAATATCGGGAATTCTGCGTCCGGAGAGTTTTTTCTTAGTTCATATTCCTAAATCTCCACTGCGCCAATTACAGAGGCAACAGTCTCCTGAACTTCGGATACAAGACCTTATCTGCCCTATTGTGCGAACACCTGAAACTCCCCGTCAACAAGCCTATCTGTGTGGGGACAGGCCATTAAAGTCCACAGTAGATAAAATGTTTGCCGTCCGGCAGATATTGAATTACCCATTATACCTAATTGTTGAATGCGTTGTAGTAACGAGCTATACAAAGTTTTGACATTCCTGCCAAACTCGTAAGATTTTACAAGATGCCTATGGATAACGCCTTCTACCCTATCAAGGTCGGTAACGACCTCACCGAGACCTTTGATGTCAAAAGAGTTTTAAGGAAAAATTGTGCGAAGCTCAAACGCCAACAACGAAAGCACAGAACTGCTCGTGTACGCTGACCAGAAATAAAAGAGCTCTCTTATTTCTGACGCTGACGATGTTGATATAACTGGCAGAACACATCGGGATGTCGCTGGTGCTGCCAAAATGCTTTTAGCAGTAAATGAGGACAAAAGCAAGTACAGTAAAAGCCTTTCAATTCAGAATTTTTTAATTCGAAAAATTTATTATTTGGAAAAAAAATATTTCAGAATAAATGAGTGTCGGTTTCAAAATTTGTATGCATTGGGTCTATAACTTCTTACGGTTTGCTAAGAGATGCCGTAACTTGTATTATATGATTGGCAAAATGCTGCTAAAACGCTACAAAAGGAAGTCATTTTTGCATCGGATTGTTACTAGTGGTGAAAAATGGATCTATTACAACAATGCCAAGCGGAAAAAATCGTATGTGATACCCGGCGAAGCAGCCAAATCAACGGCAAAGCCGTATATCCATGGCGTGAAGGTTATGCTCAGTATTTCGTGGGATCAAAGGAAGAGCTGTATTATGAGCTGCTAAAACCGGGTGAAACCATCAATCAAATACAATTAATACGTTTGAAGAGACCAGCAACCGAAAAACAACAGACACGAAGCAACAATTTTGCACCATGACAACGCTCGGCCCAACGTTGCTATTCTAGTTAAGAACTATTTGGAAAACAGTGGATGGGAAGTTTTATCCCATCCGTCATATAGCCCAAACCTTGCCCCTTCTGACTACCATTAGTTGCGGTCGATGCAGAACGCTCTCACCGAAATACGGTTCATATCAGAGCAGAATATAAAAAATTGGCTTGATTCATTCTTTGCTGCCAAGCCGGTGCTGTTCTTTCGAGATTTGTTGTTATTATTATTATTTTTTGTGTCACTCAGACCAAGGATCGAACCTACAAAGTATAGGATGGGGTCGACGCACATACCCTCGACGCCACGGGCCACCACCGCCTTATAGGTTTTCAATTTTTACCAAAAAAGAAATAAATTAAATTAACAAAAATTGAATAAAGCAATACTAGAACACGCAGAGATAGAAAATAGCTATCAAAATGTAGAATTCGTTCTCGTTCTTGCATTTTTCATCAAAAGGAACACGTTTTAGTGCATACAAAAAATGTCTCATTAATTCGGAAAATTCGTGTATTCGGACTGACCATCCCCCCAACCATTCCAATTAACGAGGTTCCCCCGGATGTGTCAAAAAGAAAGGATTACACAACATCGACGAAAACGGGTACAACTCTGAGGTATTAAGCGACATTTTTTTACCTCAGCTCTGCTATAAACTCTTACATCAACCCCTCGGCAGACATAAAACGAAGAATTACTCTTCCCAATCGCCGTTTCTTTGGTCTGCGAAGTCAATTGAGTAGTAAGGATAGGAGATATTGTATAAGACCTAACCTAAGGCGCTGAAGCATGAACATATCCTCGGTCTGTTCGATAAACCGGTCCCGTACGGGTTGACGGGCTCTGGAGGAGGAGATTCAACGACGAACTATACGAGCTGTACAGCGACAGTCAAAAGGCAGCCCATCTAGGTTTATTTTAACTTTAGGTAGCGTAAGTGAGTATATTTATGAATCACTCTCTCTCTCTCTCTCTCTCTCTCTCTCTCTCTCTCTCTCTCTCTCTCTCTCTCTCTCTCTCTCTCTCTCTCTCTCTCTCTTTGAAACAACTTTCCAGTGGTAGAAAAGTTTTCAAAAAATAAATGACACTTTGAAGCTTATTCTGGAAAAGTAATCACTCTAAGATGTTCGATTTAAAATAATTAATCTTAAAAGCCAACTGCCTCAACATGCCACCAAATTGAACATACTACAACCAAAATGTTGACTTAGTATTCATCATTCTAATAGAATCGATTGAATTATCTTCCTACTACAGCGTCTAAAAAATTACCATAAAATGCTCCTCAATAAATCGAAGATAAATTGTTATAATTTATTTAATAATAAACATCCATTTTATCATTTTTTAATTGTTCACGCTAACATAAATTTAAGAGTCTGATGCTCCTCGCTTCTCAATTAGCAACGATTTTACATGTAAATAAATAATATCTTCCGAAGATTTCATACGTGACCTAAATCTAACACACATTCAATACATAGAAATATACAACCTTGCCATTAGATTTATTAAGCATTCATTCATCTTACCTGATGACATAAAGAATGGAATTCTAAATCTTCCAGAAAGGACACGGTCTCGCAACGATTGCAGAGTAGAACCATCAAAAGGAAGTGCACCGCAAACCAGAACATACAAAACTACTCCAAGTGACTGTAACAAGAAAACAGAAAAATCATGAATGGAAGGATTATGGCCATTCTTAACTTAACACTCCTAATTAAATACGTATGTGTGTACATGTTCCCACTGCCCAAAATCTTGCACAGGAAAATCAAACTATAAATAGATACAAACTATCCATAAAAGTAGATGATGTCATCATTTTTCCAATAGAATGCAAAAAATAATTTATACGTTCATGTTCACAAGTAATTAACCACATAATATCCTCCGCTTTTCGACTTTCTACGTCAATTTCCATTCCAATGACGTCGACACAAAAAGATCGACGGCGAAGAACACGTAAATAAGCACAATCCGGTAGACTTACTTAATTTATGAGTATTTTCGAATCATACATATTTTTCCACACACACAGCCAGAAGCAAATATACGAACAAATTTTTGCGCACAATCTTTGCTAAATTTTTTTTGAAAACATTCAACAATCAGTATACTATAGCTCACGTTTATGCAAAAGAAATTTGTATATTCGCTTTTTCTATATTTGTTAGTCTGATATTGTGATTCTTTTTTCGAAAACTATCTGAGTAGTGAAATGGATTAGGAAATTAATTTAGCGTTGTGATGTCTATTTCCAAATATTGCCGACCGAAATGGTATCATACGTGCGTACTACTAACGGAGAAAGCGCAAAGGTTATCAATGAGCATTGATGACCAACTCTATGGTTCGAACGTTGATGTTTAACAAGCTTGCATACTAAAAATAAATATTTTTATGTATTTGCGGTAAGCAAATGCATTTATTTGCAAAAAAATATACAAAATACACACAGAGATATATCCGAAGAGATGGACATTATAACAATGTTTACCTACCCAAATATCAATCTCTGGGCCAGTGTATTTCTTTCCTTCAAACACTTCCGGAGCAGCGTAAGGAGGTGATCCACACCACGTGGATAAGAGCTCACCACGCTTATACATATTCGAGAATCCAAAGTCAGCGATTTTGATGTTCATGTTTGAATCCAAGAGAAGATTTTCCGCCTACATATGCACGTTGAGAGGGAAAAAAAGAAAATAAAACAAAAACAAAAAAATAATTTCTTATTCAGCTATTGGTAAGCATTTATGTATACATATGTTTCCTTTTTGGCCATGTAAACAAATATACGGGTATACGTATATAAATATGTGGACTTTTCTTAATATTCTGATAGAGGAAATTGGAAAAAAAAACACTGGTCGTGAACTTGATGCGTCATTTGAAGGTTATATTTGCAGTGTTTCTTATTATCACATTGTACATAAAGATAGCTGCCGAATGTGAATGTTTAACTTACACGCGAACATTGAAATGCGATAAGACAAGTCTAAGGTTACAAATTTAAGAAAATGTGGGTATAGTTAAAGGGAAAATACAATAACAACAATACTTATCTGTTATATTGCAGCAAGAGAATCTTACAACTGTCTATAGTTTGAGAATATAATCTTTGCTTTAAATTAGTCTACAGTGAAATTCAGCTAAATGCATATAGTCATTCGACAAATGTAACGCTGTTAAGCCTAAAGCCTCTAGCCGGAGTCATAGAAGAACATTAAAGCATTGTCTTTTGTATACAGCCCGTAGGGGTACTAGGCCTGGCTTTACAATAACCACTTGTGGTGTGCTCTGAACCAAAATAATGGCAAAATCTAAGCACTCTCAGTGAGCTATGAATTATAAAAAGTGCGATTTGCATTGACTTTTGTCTTTTCAACTTGTATTGTAATGAGGTGCGATTTGTGATGAAGTACATTTAGGCCAGAATACAAGCAACATTCACATATATAGTATATATGTAAATCTACGAAAACAATGCCTTAAGAATTTATCTGAAATAATTCCAAAAAACTGGAATTGGATGGAAAAAAAAAGCTCAGTATCGCGTCGATTTTATATGATGCTTCTTTGTATTTATTTGTAATTTACCTTTAAATCACGGTGGACAATTCCTCTATTATGACAATATTCCACAGCTGATAGTATTTGCCAAAATTTCATTCGGGCCGCATGTTCTGACATTCTACCGCATTTTGCTATGTAATCTATTTCGCATAAACAAAATCAAGTATTTTATCAGCTGAATGTTACTGATTTTATAAGTAGTCATATGTTTTACCAAATATTTCCCCTTGGCTTGCGTATTCCGAAACAATGTATATCATGTTTTTAGTCTCCATCACCTAAAATATAGTGAGATATAATTTTTCAGAAAACAAAGATCCTGTAGCAGTTGTTACCTGGTATAATTTTATAATATGAGGATGGTCTAATCGTTTCATAATTTCAACCTCCCGATAGACTTTTTGCAAGTTACTGGAGTCCAGCTGGGACTTGTCAATAATTTTTATAGCTACCTATAAGAAATTAAAAAAATATGCATATTAGTTCATTTGGACATATTTACAACTTTCGCAAATACTTTTCAATCAATAACATACCATAGTAGTGTATTTACCTCATTTTTAGTGATACGATGGCGCGCTAGTTTAACTACAGCAAAATTTCCTTTTCCAATTGTTCGCTCGATGTCATAGAAACCTACTCGAATTGGACCTTTTGTTTTTGTGCCTGTTGGTAGCGTTGTACCTCCAGGAGCTGAGGTAGATGCAAGCGTTGATGCCGATCCCCCCGCTCCACTGGCACTATCATTTGCTACCGTAGGTTTTATCAAAGATGCATTCGAGTCAGTATTGGACACAACGCTGACAGACCCACTAGTCGGCATAGGTTTTGCCGTAGATGGTGCAGGTCCATCTTCATTATTTTCTCCAGAAGATTTTGTGGTATTATTCACCTGCAACGTATTAACAGTCCCACTGCTACATGCTTCGCTTATATTACTCGCATTGGCTTTTTTATTGGGTGACGAAGACCGTCCAATGGAAGGCTTTTCGGGAGAAGTTTCATTAGCCTGGACACTGCCATTTGTGTTTTCACGTTCTCCCATGGTTCAAGTGGAATCTTATACTATAATTCAGCTTTTTCGACAAAGGAATTATTCATTGTATGTACGACACTGCACTTGTTATTGTATCTCAGGAAAGTTCGGAGAGAAAAGATCTGGAAGTAGGAAAAAATACGTCAAAATAAAATATTTTGTATAGTTTGAAACACAGCACAATTAACTTAAAATATTTCTTCCACATTGTATCACAGAGATAATCAGCCCTATTCTGAGATTCACATTCATTCGAAAGTGAGTAGAATTCGTATCGATTGCATACTGAGATTCGAACTATTCGAAGCAATTCGAAATTTCATTCTTTCATTCGAAAGTTCATTTTCAAGCAGATTCTGACATTTGAAACGAAGGATTCGTTTTTCTTTACGATACATTTTTTCCTGCCGAGTAGATTCATAAAAAAATGCAGACATTTTTGTTGAAAGACAATTGAAATAAAATAAATTAGTTAATTCTATGTTGACTTGACTTATATCAGGTTGATACTGATCTGATCGCTTTTGGGGAGACGCTGAGCAGAAGTTTAAGCAGCACGGAAATGAGCTATAAGATATGTACCTACAAATGTGCGCATTAGGCAATGAAAAAGAATCGGATTTTACAGAAATTGTGCGCACTTACATATTTGCATACCCATTTTTCAAATTCAAATGGATTTAATGCGTCCATTTTTTTTCTCCTCTAATGGAAGCTTTCACGGCAGTTGAGGAACAGGCGAAACGAGCTGGCTTACAGGCCAACGAGGACCAAACTAAACAATTTCGAGGTAGTAAAGGAGTTTGTCTACCTCGGGGTAAACGTAAACTCCACGAATGACATCGTAGTGGAGATCCGATGTAGAATCGCCCTTGGTAATCGATGTTACTTGGGTTTGTCAAAACAACTGGGCTCGAAACTCCTGACTCAAAGAACCAAAATCATGCTTATTATGCCAGTAAAGTTTTATAGAGCCGAAAGCTGGACACTAAGCAAGACTGCAGACCTGATCTCGGCGCCTTCGAAAGAATAATTCCAAGTGGGATACAGAGAGGAAGACTCAACCGCGAACTCTGCGAGCTGTACAAGAATGTGGATGTAGTCCGGAAAGCTAGAATCCGTCGCCTACACTGGCTCGGCCACATCGAACGAATGGACAACAACGCAAGCAATTGCTCAGGCTCGGACCCTTCAAGGGTCGTCTGCTTGATAAGTAAGTAAGTATTATTCTTTTCCTATGCACATTCTCATCTCTGTCTACAATATTCACAAACAAATTAAGTGCTGTTATGTTTCCTAGTGTTTTTTTTAAGTTATTTTAATTTTTTGTGAAACAAAATCCAATCGAAATGTCACAAAACTTCAAACAGCTGATTTCAACAATCAAATTTATTCGAAAATGAACTTCCTTTCATTCGAATCTCAAAATGCACTAAATTCATTCGAATGAATATATCTATCGAACGATTAATCGAATCGTTCGAAGAGAATATGCTTAAAAGTACAATGAAGTGAGGCAAAAAAACAAAGAGCGGCAATTTAACGACTATGCTAAACCTATTGGTATTGCTTAGTCGTCGGAAAGAATTCAATTTATTGAAAATAGAAGCCTGATAAATAATAAATCAGTATACCAACATAGGACAAATGAGAAAATTATTAAAACCACTCATATGGAGTACAACATTGCGATTATTCAAATATGTATGTCAAGGTAATGGAAAAGAATCTATGAATGAAAAGGTCAAATAAATATGAAGAACTTTGAGAAAATATATACTGCAACATCTCAACCCCTCCTTAAATCTGATATTTAACGTAATACGACGGCGTCCGTGGCGTTGTGGGTTTACGACAACCCCAACGTACTTGAACCTCCACGTCGTAGGTTCGATCCCTGGTCTGTACGACAAAAATCATTTTCATGGCCTCATCTCTTTCGAGTCACTGACGATGCTGAAAAAGCTTCCCAAACTTGCCCGTTCGTAGTCGGCATAAAACTTTAGGCTCTTTTCACTCGTGAAAAAACAATAACACACACAACACGAGTGGTGTTGAGAAGCTAGGCCTGGCTTCTATACAGACTGTAGCGCGACCCATATTATATAAGGTCTATAACTTAATTCGTGGTGGTGGCCCGTGGCGTTGTGGGTATGTGCGTCGACCCCAACCTCGACGTCGTAGGTTCGATTCCAGCTCTGAGCGACAAGAATAATTTTCACGACCCATACCTCTTTCGAGTCACTGACAATGCTCAAAGAGTATTTCCTGTCTAGAAAAAGCTTCTCAAATCTGGCCGTTCGGATTAGGCATAAAACTGTAGGTCCCTTCCACTCGTGTGAGAACGAACAATAGCACGCCCAACACGAGTGGTTGCTGAGAAGCTGGCCCTCTATGGGCTGTAGCGCCACCCATATTATTATTGTTATTATAACTTAATTCGTGCAGAGACAATGAGTCAGAGCAGAATATCAAAAATTAGCTTGATTCATTCTCACTCATAGCTTCAGATGGCCAATACTTTGAATAGTACTATTGTACATGACTTTCTTAAGTAAGCGTTAAAAAACCGTTATAGACCCAATATTAAAACGTAATATGACGATTTCTCACACACACTACTAGCTAATATATCAGTATTAATTCATATCTGAACTTAAAATAATTTTGAAGTATTATAGTGCTTACAGTATTTACCAGAAAATATTCTAAATTTTAAATAATTTTCTGGCACGCTACTGACAGTTGCTTTAAAATATGTATATTGATAAGCAAAAATAAAACATTTATTTGAGTCCATTCTTAGTAAATGGAATAGCTTTTACAAATGCAAGCAGAATACTGCCGAACACAGAATACGTCGAGCACCTGAAAAGAGTAAGTTTCCTATTCACAACACCTACTTTATATGAAATATAATCAGTAGCTAATCATTATAATTAGTTCACTGTATAATTAGCTACTAAGTACCTACGCATTTTGTAATTTTCATTATTTTTGTTGATGACTGCTTTTAATAATTATTTAAATTTAATAATATTCTTAAGCACATTTCTCTTTAGTTTAATATCATATAGCCTTAATTTATTATACGTTCGTTTTCTTATTCGCAATGTCTACCTCCAATTGACTGACCAAATGCATTTTACAATACTCAACAACTAAGTAAGAGTTCATAATCACTTTGACGTACGTATTGGATAATGGGATTATATGGCGTCTATCACAGCACACTGAAAGAGCTCATATAAATTTCTAATAATTTAATCAGTTCTTGATAAGACGTAATCATCATGTACATACGGCATTTCCCATATTCGTTAGGTTCATAGCGAGATTACTTGTTAGATGTTTTTTTTTTTTGTTGTGTTTTGGTGGTCAAAAAAGGTTTTGTAAATTGTTTGCTTTTGATTCTGTAAAAATTACATTCTCTACTTCATTACTAAGATACAGTTTGTGAGCTAGTGTTTAACTAAAAAATCCTGTATGTACAGTAATCTGCTCTATGTAGAAAAATCTGTTCAAGTTTATATTTCAGTACAATATAAAGAATTGTTTGCAATTTAATTTAAAAGCTTGTTGTTTATTTTTCACACCCGCAGGCATCTTGTTCAAAATGTTTAAGCACACGCTGACATTTTCCACAGACACCGAAATATATTTTGAATAAAATTCTTTAATAAGCATTATCACAATATAATAATAATACAATATGGGTGGCGCCCAGAGCATAGCTTAAAACAAATCAAAAACCCGAAAGGCCGAGTTTGAGAAGCTTTTTCTCGACAGTTATACACTTTGAGCATTCAAATTTATTCATTTCTTTGTCGTACAGACGCGGGATTGAACCTATGATGTTGATGTTCAAGTGCGTTAGCAACACTGCGGGATAACAAAACATTATACGAAATCAAATCATTTGGAATCTCCCTGAGTCGAATTCACGGGATACAAAAATGTGTTCGAGTTTGAGAGAGTTCGACGTAGAGGGTAAGTGTTTGTATGGAAAATTGAGGAAAATGCAAACACATGGTTAACAAAACATTCGAGCTAAGCTGAAATTCAACTTAGGGAGAGTTCCATTTAGTGAGAGTCCACTGTGCATAAATATTTATGTATTGCGAATGATTCCGAAGGGAATGTCTGTGAATATCCAAAGATACGTTTCGAAATTTAAAATAGGGTATACAATTTGTTTATAAACTAACTTGCAAAATCGGATTATGTACTAACAAGTAATATCTAATTCAACTTTTATAATAAGTACATATTTTCGAACTTTGGTAAGGAAAAATGAATCGAGTTTAACATAAAAATGCACATTTAGCTTTAAACTTACTTGCGAAAGATGCCTTTTTATTTAAAGTTTCATCTTTGAAGTTCGAAATCAGATGCTAGATTAAGTACTACAAAAATATCGATTGGCATTGGGAAATACAGATATTTCGTGATTACACTGTACAAATCATACTGCCTTTCGTTTGCTTATCTTTATTGCTCCAGTTTTAAAAGAAATTAATCAATTCACCAACATTCTTGCCTCTTTCCATACTTTCCTGGAAAATAATGTATCAAACTATATTGACTTGTATTCCAAAATATTGATATTATTTTTTCGATCGCTTTTATTTTCAGTTGCAATGTTTTAGTTATAAATTTAAAGTGAAAGTTCTGTCAGTAAATAGGTTTCGCCACACATATTCGATTGTTCAGAGAATGTTGTTGAAAAACTTCTTTCAGTTTTCAATTATTTGTCTACACTAAAGCTATACAAATATAAACATTTGGTAAAGAAGACATTTCGAACATGGCAAAAGTGTGGCCATACCTACTTATTGACAGAAGGGTTAAGGAACCTATAAACTAAACGATACAGGATTGAAAATGCATGATAATTCTAATCGGGGACTATTGCATATTTTATACATGAAAAATCAAATTAACGAGTTACTTTAGTCAAAATATCGAACTATCCATCGCCTTCAAAATCCTTTACCTTTACTAACTTATGCACTCCATACCATAGCTATACTTTCTACTCCTTTACAGTGAATTTGTACACGTAGGGTAGGCGCGGCAAAAGTGATTTATAAGGGTAATATGGTCCACCACTGTATTTCCCAAACCAAAACAGACAGCGAAATAAAACTGGCAAACTGGCTTAGTCTCACTTCTTTCGTGGTGAGTTTGGTGTGACAGCCTTGAAAGTTGTACCGGGGTACTTCGTTTTTTTCGACTCTGGTTGAAAATGTTAGTTGAGTTTCCTTAAGTGTTTTACATTGAATTTTATGTTAAATTGGTTACAGCTTTCAAAAACTAAATTCTGTTATGCATTTTCTTAATTTGTGTGATATCACATTGTTTTTGTGGTGTGCTAAAAATTAAAAACGAAAAAATTACGGTGTGCTAAATATGGCCTACCAGCTGTGCATATTTGTATAGTAAGTAGACTATATTTGACACGTTTTCTTGATTAAATCTTAACTATTTTTTTATTTTTATTTCAAGGGTCAAACAAAGCCCAAAACCACGGAAGACTGTGGTGGAAAGAGGTCTGATGGATGCCATATTTACCACCAAGTGAGCCATATTAGTCGCAATATTTTCAAAACTCAAATGTGAAGTTCTTTTAAGTTTTTGTTTATAACTTTCTGTTTTCTAGTTTGTAAGTACTGATATGAAAATGACCTATAAGACAGCTTAGGAAAAAAAATGTACTAGACTTAAATGTATGGTTTTATTGTAAAAAAATGTTAAGGGTAGACCATATTTGCTGAACTTAATCTACATAAATAAGAATAATGTCGGTACAGAGACCAAGTCATTACGGATGTAAGACATCATTGTCTTGATGGCTGGAAGCAGCGCGCCGTAAATTGCTGAGTCTAGAACAATTCATGGGTCGATATAGCAGTATAAAGTGAGCGTTAAGTTACAAATGTCTCGATAGGGAACATTTGTTGTGAACGAGCCCTTATTTTTGTTTGTTTGTTTGCTTGCTATGACATCTGTGGAAAATATTTAGTATACATAAAGTCATTGAACAGACAAAATCATATTTTTTCATAGTGTTAAATATGTTGAATTTTGTACGAGAAAGTGATGATTTGCGGAAAGCATTAATTTTTTGATTTCATTTGAAGAAAAGTACTGCAGAGTCGCATCGAATGCTTGTCGAGGCATATGGTGATCATGCTCTATCAAAAGCAACATGCAAAAGGTGGTTTCAACGGTTCAGAAATAATGATTTTGATGTGAAAAACGAAGGACGTGGAAGACCACCAAAAAAGTTTGAAGACGCCGAATTGCAAACTATATTGGATGGAGATGACACTTTGAGTCAAAAGCAAATGGCAGCAATGTTAAATGTTGCACAATAAACAATTTCTGACCGTTTTTACTTTGCCATTAATAATTAATGTCTTATTTGAGTATAGTAATAATATAATAACATGATTCCAGGTGGACCTGGGCCTATATTTTACAGCAAAGAACCTAGTGGATGTGACCTACATTTTCATGCGACAAAAGTTCGAAAAACTCTTTGGGCATTGTCAGTGACCCGAAAGAGGCGACCGCGACGACGTGAATTAAGTAGGTTGCCAAAATTTGGCGATTGGATCAAGAGCCCCCAACTTAGGGTCGACGCACCTACCCTCTATGCCACATCTGCATACACATACATAAATATATTTAAGGATTGTACGATAGTAATATTAACTCAGTTAAAAAAGCGACAGCATTTATTTCAAAAGTGGCATGATGTTTGTAAATTCTGAATGAAAATTAATAATTATATTATATTTTCACCCAAAATACCCATAATTACACAACTAGTTGCGGATGGAATGTCTGGTAATCACTCTCAGAAATACTAGTATGCATAAAATACAATAATCATGGTTTGCCTATTCTTAGGTCGGTAAAAAATCAATAAAATGGAAAACATAAGTCACCGAATTTTGTGTACAACTATACATGGGTCCATGAAAACTAGACATGTAATTAAACTATTTAACTACTGTAGACAAAATTTACTACTATCATTTTTTAAAAATAGTATTTTGTTCGGGTATAGTAAGAAATAAAAGAAATACAATAGGTATATGTTATTGTTACTCATACGCCTCCCTATCCAGTTAGAGAAACATAGATCACCATTTTACTACACTCCAGTTCCTCCGAATATAGAACTACACATGTACATACATATGTATGAGTTCCAGTAGTGTAATATCGCAAAATACCAACCGATTCTTGTTCATCGGATAACCAAAATCGAATTTTCAATTTCCGAATTTCATAAACAATCCCTGACATTAGCATTGCCTGTATATTTTCTTAACATTGACTCAAGTTCAGAAAAGTTTTTTAAGGCACTACAAGGAGTATATGCAAATATATTCATATGCAAGAAAATCTATCGAAAAACCTGTCTAGATCCAATACTCGTTTAATTATTATAAATATGTACATACATTTATGTTTGATTGAAATACTATTTGATGTATATGAATATGAATATAAACATGTTTATAGAATATCCGGCTCAAGCGAAACTACTCGTTTTACTTCAACAACAATACACAACCGAGGATATATATTTTTGACTTAGCACAGAAAAGAAATAATCCTTAAATTGAGACATGTTAAAATACTTGGCACAATTCAAACAAAAAAAAAAAGAAATACATTTTACAACCGCATCGGCAATGACGACAAATCCGCAAAGTTTAATCACATTTCGCACAACGTCTAAAAACAAAATACGTATGTTCATATGTAGTTTGTATACATCAATCAATAACATTTTCTTCTAAAACACAACGACAATTGCAGCGAAAATTTCACTCAAGTATCTACAGAAAAAAAAGAAATATCTACATAGGAAGTTAGCTACGTAAATGTCCGTACAGATATACGAATGTGTGTATATATAGTCGGCGAAACCTATCTATACGCGGGTGCACCTTCTCTCTACTTTTATTTGCAATGACGTAAGCACACGTTTCGCTGTCGTCGTCGTTATAAATGTCATAAGTAGATGTGTTGTTAGATATTTCTCTCTTTTTACCCATAGTAAAATGAATGACTCCTATATCACGATTGATATTTATCTACTTTATCTAACACTAAATTCGCATTGGTGTTAAGATGAACAAATATGTATACGCACATACATCTCAATGGGTTTCCAGTTCTTTTTGTTTATATGTTAATTTATTTGTTGCTGGTCAGCATGTACGATTTTATTGATTTTACGCACTTACCCAGGCATTATTACAAGCAGGTGGAGAAGAAATGATGGCAAGAACGTGAAATGTTGCGAATTTCTTTTTTTTTTGTTTTTGTTGTTACTCTGCCATTGAAAAGGCAAATATATCAATTATAATCCAAGGTGATTATTTGCGTAATCTGTCCACTCTGTAAGATATGGTTTAGTCTTGGCTTTCATTTTTCACTCAACCAACAGAAGCATATATCTTACAATGTATAAATCAATTAGAAACTTAACAAAATCATTTCATTTTGCTATCAGAGTGTAGGTGTAGAAAACTTATTGGATATATTTGGCTCTGATACTCTATATATGCGAATATCACTTTTTTTTCCATAGACTTGAAAAATTCTCTTATCAAAACTTCACATTTTTTTTTTATCTTTTATACATATGTGTACACACAATATCACTGATACCTAACAATCTCTCCACCCGTAGAGACTTTTATTCAAAGAACTACAAAAAACGTGTGAAATAATTCAATTCGAATCCTTGCAAAAATAGACTGAGAAAACAATTTATTTTTTTTCGGTATTTAGTTGAAAAAGCTTTCGACGTACAAAACTAAAAAAATAGCCGGACAAAGAGAAAACAATTTATTTTTCTACATACGAGTACAGCGAATATTCCGAATGAAATAGCACCCAAATAGGACCAAAAACATTCTTGTTACTTTTATATTATTAAACGGCTCCGTATAATATTGTAGTCGACGTCTTTTTGGTCCAAGACCAAACGTCTGACCAACCGATAATTACTGATGAAAGAAGGCCAAACTAGCACGCCGAGATAGTTACAGCAGCAGTAGAAACGAGAGTAGAAGCACGACAAGCAATATTTTTTTCTTTTTGTTTTCATTCACCCCCAGATTAGCCAGTTTACGGTGGTGTTGTATTTTGAATGGCGGCGGCCTCGAATCGGGTCGTCACTCACTGAGAAAGAGAGAAAAACTGATTTCGAGAGAACGCAAACGTAAAGCTTTATCATTTGAAAGCAGTTCAGCGATACTCGCTCTTATTATCTCTTCGCTGTGATGTGGCCAGCGTCACAATTATCGTTCAATAAAAGTAAATTCATATCTGAAAATACAGCACACATGTTGAAACATATACGCATGTACATCTATAGTCTTAAGACTATAGAGGAAAAAATGTTAATAATTTAGGAATGCATTTGTACATACATGTCAATGAGCACGACTTACATATGCTCAGTAAAATAAGACACCTATGCCACCCAATCATAAGTATTGATTTCGGGTCCGAGACAGACATCCATAAGTACAAGTGCAACAGACCGTCTATAATTTAGTAGACACATATAAATAAAGCACGGAATGTAGAAGATAATGAATGAGTAAAAAAAGTGTACATATTTGCATTTACTTACAAACATGTTAGCATATGTACATACAGTGTTTGTCTGAAAGTACTTCAACGGTCATTCACATACCCATTAGAATACAATAAATAAAAGATAATTCGAAATTTGAAGAGCAAACTTCTAGTCCGTATTCTGATTTAAATATTTACGATTACAGTGGATTAATCTGAATCAATACAATGTTGTGATACAGAAACCTGTCTAGTCAAGTAAACAATAACCTATGCTATAACCTATAACATTATGATTTTGAACTATCTGGAAAAAGTAAATATATTCACAGATAAGCAGTATCTGATAACAAACATAAATGTTTAGTTTCACGTCGAAATAAGTCCAGTACTTAAATATATATGAATATGAATTTCTGTGACGTGGAGCTAAGTCTAGAGTCTAGACTTATGGAGCGTATTCAGTGATGAGAATATTTGTGTAACATTCGACCAATTTCGGTATCGATAATTCTGTGATCAACAAAAAGTATTGGACCTGGGTAGTTGACTTGAGTATGATACTGGAAACAATGGGATCATGCATCCAATCTCTAGTGATCCGCCACCAATCATACCTCGGCTATCCGAAGCCCAACGGTATTTACATTACATGAAGAAAGGGGATCTCTCTCTCGAAAGACCAAGCTCACTTTATATAAGACCTTGATCATCCCGGTTCTGCTGTATGACGCGGCAGCCTGGACTATCTCAAGAGCGGATAAAGACGCACTTCGAGAGAAAAGTTCTGCGTTCAATCTTTGGTTCTGTTTGCGTTGAAGGTTTCTTGAGAAGAACATTCAACCACGAATTGCACGGGCTGTACAGCGAAATTGGATGCAGCTGGCTAAGGATCGTGCCAACTGGAGACCTTGACTGAGGCCCAGGTTCAGCGCGGACTGTAGCGCCACAACAAGAAGAAAGGGGATAATCCATCCAATATAGGCGATGACGGACAGAAATTCCGCCCTCCCGACATGAGTGAAGTGACGGGAACAATCGCCAAACTAAAGTCCAACAAGGGTACTGGTGCCTAAGAACTGCCTGCCACGCTTTTCAAGGCAACTGGTGATGATTTCATAAGGCGCATGCAATCTGGTCGGATGAATGTATGTCTAGCGGATGGAATCTCATCATCGTTTGCCCGATCCAAAAGAAAGGAGGAATAAGTCTTCTAAATATTTTCAATAAGATCTTTTCTGCCGATCTGTGTAAACGCCTGAGACCCTGTGTCAATAGGCCTGATAGGCCAATTTCAGTGCGGGTTCAAGGCAGCGAAATCCATTATTGACCAAATATTCACATTACGGCAGATCTGGGAAAAGACCCAGGAGTTTTAAGTCGATACCGATAAGGCCGCGTATGACAGTATTTACAGAGACGGGGCTATATAGCTCCTTGTCTAGTTTTGGCTTCTCTGTACAACTGGTCCGTCTTTCCAGAATGACGATGGAGAATGTTCGTTGCTATGTCAAGGTCGGTAAAGATACCACCCGATTTTTGATGTCAGAAAAGAATTTAGACAAGGGGACTCACTGTCATTTAATTTCTTTAATATCATTCTCGAGAAGATCGTGTGGAACTCAAACGTAAACACCAGAGGCACGATCTTTCACAAATCTGTGCCACAGTTAGCCTATGACGATGACATTGATACCATCGGCAGAACACAACGGACTGCCAGTGGGGCGTTTGTGACTATCGAGAACGAACTTCGTCTACCTAGGCTCCGACGTTAACACAAGCAATGATATCACCGTTGAGAAGCTCCACCGCATGGAGGGGATCTACAGTTGTATTCCGACTCTGAACGGCCAAGTTTGAGAAGCTTTTTCTAGGCGGGAATACTCGTTGAGAATTAAAAGAGGTGGGGGTAGTGAAAGTAATTTTTTTGTTGTACAGGTATCGAGCTTAGACGTCGAGGATCAAGTGCATAGGGGTCAACATAAATACCCACAATGCCACGACCTACTGCATTAGTTAGGGATACATTAATAAAATTAAAATAAGTTGTACATCAGGTAAGATGGAAGGGCTATGAAAGATTGCCTAAAGTAATGCGCAATTCACAAGCCAATTCTCCGCTGTTCGAGTAAAACTCAGAAAATTTTAGCAACAATTTTCCACGAATTTACATACAAAAAATATCGCTGCACAAAGTGATTAGTATAACAGATTAGTATTGGATCTAATCAGATCTAGGCAAATTATAAAAGACAGTTAAGTTTATAACTGTAGCCGAACTGGCTCATCGTATTTTAATGATAGAACCTTAAAGAAATGTAAGCGCATGAAACAAAACCGCATCATAATGGTATGTTGTAGTTCTTTAAATACATTTTCAAAGAACCAAGAAACAAAAATATCCAAGCAAGCGAGTCACAAAAAAAGCAGTATTCACGACATTCTATTGACGTCAAAGGAGATGATTTAAATTTAAGTCGGTAAGAGTTAATACAAATAATCTTCATTTATCAGATGACGCAATTTACACGGTCAATGGCCAAAGAATAACACACATCACAGATACAATATCTGAATGATTCACCCGCTGCACCGGCATCTGTTTCAGGGACGAATATTTTCTGAATCAGATCAGCAGATACGTATTAGATACTGGTTGCTTCACAGACACAGTGTACATTTTTTTATTGGTTTTACCATATTCTGCTTTGGTAAGTAAGAAGGTAGAAGGTGATTGAGATTATATTTTAGTATTATGCAAGCTTAGTGCAGTGTTTTGTGGGGAAGTTTCAAATCGGAATCAAGTTATCGAATTATTTCTAACAAGTGGATGTTTTAATTCATTTATAGTTAATTTAAAGCCTAATTATCTGATGTGTTTGATATATCAATGAAGGCATTTTTTCTTAAATTCGAATAAGTACATTATTTGATTTGAATGTAGGGTGGATCTATTCAATAAACAACCTAGGGTAAGAGCAGCAGTACCCGGCCAGTCACTAGTCTCCCGCCACTTTCTACTTAGCTTCCATATGAAGAAAATTTAACAATTTTACGTGGTCAACAAACAAATTGTGACTAGAATTCCTTCTTCGTCTTTGTGTGGTGGTACAGTTTGGGGTGAACCTGGGCCTCAACCAACAAGCCCCTCTAACTAGCGCGATCTCTGGCTAGCTGCAGCCAGTTTCGCACACTAAGTTAGTTTAGGTCCTTCTCCACTTGGGTGCGCCACCTTAAACGCGGGCGTCGTCTGTTGCGTTGCTCGACAGGTTGGGATTCATTCGATCCATCCGCTCTGAATGACCTAGGCACCGTGGGCGTTGGATCCGTCGACGCCTAACTAGGCTCATGTCGCTGTGCAGCCCGTACAGTTGAATCTTCTCCTCCAGAACCCGTCAACACAAACCGGACCAAAGATCGCACGTAGAACTTTTCTCTCAAAGAGACCACGGACTTCTTCATCCGCTTTCGAGATTGTTCATGCCTCTGCAGCGTATAGCAGGACTGGGATGATCAGTGTATTATATAGAGTCAACTAGGTTCTTCGAGAGAGGGCTCTGTTACTCAATTGCCTCTCGAGCCCAGAGAAATAGCGGTTGCAAGAGTTTTCCTACGCTTGATCTCGGTTCTGACGTTATTGGTACAATTTACTCGGGAGCCGAGGTAAGTGAAATCCTTCACCACCTCGAAGTTATAGCTGCCCATTGTTACGCTCTATCCAAGACGTCGATGTTTTTTTAATTCCTTTGGACGGAGAGAGAAGTGGTTATATATAATAATATATAGAAAATTTATAAATAATAACAAATAGGAACTAGAAGTAAATAAATATATAAATAAATAAATTAATAAATAAATAAATATGTTAATATATAAAACAAATAAACAGATAAATAGATAAGTAAGCAAATAAGAATTGCACTCATTCTGCAGCTAAGTTTGAAATTAAGTCGTTTCCGGATGATAAAAGCGATTGATTATACCGTAGAAAAAGTTTTTCAACTCTAGCTTTGACCATTTCGATCATGGATATCTTATGAAGTTCCGTTGTCGAGAAAAACCAGGGGAGATTTAGAATCATATTTTGCATTACTTGGAGTCCGCGCAGATGATTTTTGGCGCACTTACTTATCCCAGATTGCAGATTGGTTGTATGTCTTGATTGACGTCGATGTTGTGTGTCCTTTTTTGACTATAATTCCAGGTACGTTTAATATTTTGGTAAAGTTTTACAAATATGCTTATCAAAGCTCTGTGTCAAAATAAAAATGTATTCTGTGAAATTCAAGCGAATGTTTAAAACGCTATTTAGAGTTGGACATTGTCAAGACATCAAGGCATTGATAAACCATTTCGCGAGATAAATGAATAGGACTTGCTCTAAATGAAATTAAAAAAAAAGCAATTCTAAAGGCAATAGAAAATCGGAATATAGGTAAATTAATGTAAGTAAACTGTTGTGTGTGGTCTACAATTTAATTCGTGAGCCAGAGCAGAATATCAAAAATTGGCTTGATTCATTCATGGCTGCCAAGCCGGCGCAGTTCTTTTGTTTTTTTTAAATAAACGTTCAAAAAACCGAATTATAGACCCAATATTTACGTTAAAAATTACCTTTTTTTTAAATCCATCCATTCCAGACAAGTTTTAAAGCTTTTCGGTACAGCCTACAGAAGTTGCCTTAACAGGGAAACTTTACGAAACAGCGCAACTGATACAGAAAGCGCCTAGAAAAACCGAGCAAGTTCGGTTACTGCTAATGCGGTTGCTAATCATAGCTTCACTTCTAAGCCCAATTCATACAACCTTTAGGACATTTTTTTTGTCTTTCCAATGACCGCTTCTGCAACTATTGGAAATGCATCATTTCACATCATGAAACATAGTTGAATGAGTTACGCAGCGTCAGAGTAGGAAAATGTGTTAGATGGCCGGTAACTGGCTCTCTCACCCTATAAAACGGGTTTGATAAATTCAAATCGTGTATTTTACTTATTCCTTATTCATTTAACGATGCATTGTTGCTTTGCCGGTGTGTTCATTTTGAGTTTACCGCATCTTGAATTGCCGTATACTGGGTCAGTTCATATAACTACATACGTGTTCGCTTCTTTTCTTAATAATAATAATAAAATCATGCATTTTATTGAAACAGTGCTCTACTTTACCAGTTACAGGAATTTTCGACTCAATTTTACATAAAATATAATCTTCTTTTTCTTTGTTTAGGGTAACAGTCCGGGTTGGACATGGTTCTTAACCAACAAAGCCTCTCCAACCAGTACGTAAGCTTGGTGTTTTGAGAGATGGCTTGGCATTTCAATTGCCTTCGGCGTCACGACTTATGGACATCTTTGGAGAGCGAATATGTTCATGAGAAAAAGTAAATCTGGTGAATTTATACGATTATTAATAATGTCGTGGATAAAAATGGCTAACGCAGCTTTACGTTCGAAACTTAAGGTTTGCAGGACAATTATATTACATCTTGAGTCATAGTTAGAAAGCTCTTCAAAAGAATATAACTTTCGGAAAGCATATCTCGTGAAATTCTTTGAACTCTTTCGACTCTAAGGTTCAGCGCATTCCTATGGAGGATCCCAAATGATGGATAAATATTCTCAGTACGGTCCAACTAACGAATTATATATGCACTTTAAACTAGATATATGCCGAAAGTCTTTACTATTACTTTTCAGAAATTAAAACAAAGCATTATGTGAGGATCCCGATAAAATATGGGGCAGGGTCTGTTGTCACAAGACAAAGTTGTTGATCGCTCTCAACTTGGTGGAATGCCAACAACCTACAACAACATATGTATATCAAGTTGACATTCAGCTTCCTAGTGGCGCCCCTGGATAGCTGTCACATCAACCGTTGTGATGTGAACCAATGCATGCAGCGATACCCTTGCGGTTATACGGAGGGCTAACAAACTGCCCACGGAAATAACCAACTGTTTACGAGATAGCAAGATGCCTCGAAGAGACGGGTGGACCTACAACGACGACACGGCGCGAAAAAGGGCAACACTTGCGAGTGTGCACAAAAACTGGAAAATATTCTTTACGCAGTATAAGGCGGATATACAGAGTGCCCCATTACACCTGTCGTAAAAGATTGCACATATTTTGACGCGGATTCGTTTTGGGAATACTGTTAAGATCGACGTTTACTGACTTTAAGCCGCTAAGTGATAGCCGGGCTATGAACCGCATCCAAGGCAGATTTTACAACATCAGAGGATTACTACGATCTCTTGGACGGTGCTTACAGAGCCCGTCCGGAGTACGGTGTAAAAATCATGCTTCAATGCCAAAGTGAGTAAGGAAAGCATCTTTGGGGGAATGATCGCAAAGCACTGCCTCCACGATGCGACGACAGACAACAGCTTCCGAATCCGACAGGCTATCTCCGTACGGTCGGATCATCAATCAAATTCACTATGTGCTAATTAACGGAAGCCATTCGTCAAATATCCTGGATGTGTGAGAGCCTACGAAGAGCAATTAATCGAGAGACTCTCCAGTACGCCTACATCAAGCACAAGCGCCAACGAGTTGTGCTTGCATTGCCGCTTGGGCATCAAAAAGGTAGCAAAACTACCACCCCCGACAAGACACTAGTAGTATTATGGCGAGTGTTAGCAAAAAAAATGTGCAACGGAAAACAAGAGCAATGCAGTAGGATTACCGGGATAGAATACGAGAGGAGTAAATGGTTCTACGCCTGAAGAAAAGGTCTCTCGCAGCCTCCCAGTTCAAGGATATCAAAGAGTTTAGGTTCAAACAAAAATTACGGGCCTTTTACAAAAAAGACGGCTTACCATCAGAGATTTTCAAAGCAGGTGGAAAGGAGCATGCACCAGATCATCTGCCGAATTAAGAATGCCGAACGACGCCTAACGACTGGAATATCAGTTGCATATGCTCCATTCTCCAAAAAGGCGATCCCACTTCTTGCAATAACTACAGAGGTTTATCCCTGCTGAATGTCGCCTACAAAATCCTATCCAGCGTACTGTATGAACGTCTAAAGCCGTTTTTGAACTCTACGAGTTATACCAAGATGTGGATGTAGTCTGCGTCCACTACTACACTACATAGGCTCAAACCTGAACCTCCTGGTTCGAGAAGGAGATTAGGGCGGAACCTCTGGTTTCAGTCATCTCGAATGCAAGACAGCTTGGTCATGATGACTGGAAGCAGCGTGACCAGGACCGTCAGCAGCGGAAGGCAGCAATTGCTCAGGCCCGGACACTCCATGGGTCGCCGAGCGGATAAGTAAGTACGTAGCAAAAGGAACAATTGGATTCACAATGAGTACTTCGCCTTCCGAGTGAAAATGATGTTTAACCATCACACTCCACTAACCTCATGCATACATTTAGCATCCGCACAAAGATGACATCTACAACAAACTCTCTAAAATGTTATAGTTCAAATCGAGCGTTTGCACTGCCATATATGTTTGTGTCACAAAGTATGCACCAGTAAGGTGTCAATCATTCACAGTCTTAATCTGGCCACATCTACCTAGATGCTGAGAGGTCTTCTAAAGTTTGACATTTGCAGCGTATGTGATGTACATATGTACTTCCATAGCAGACGGTGTCTTAATGGCCTATTCCTTGGTGATTTTTGCTCACCATCGGGATGGTTCTATACCCTGAAATCTGGAACCAATATTATGGTTATTTTTGGCGACTGCAGCAAGCACTTCTGGGGCCTTTTTCACAGATCGCACATTACAGTCTCCCTAATGGCGGATTTTGGCTTGAATTATGCTGGCGTAATTTGTCAGTCTGTCGGCTGCAAAGATGATCATAGTTTTGGAGTAAATACTCGCGTCGACTCCTAATTCATCTTTGAACCGTTTCTCGTTTGGTAGTCTACTACAGTTGTGAGGAGCACGTCGACATATTTCTAGTCTGTAGGATCTATCTGTGAATTCCTCATGCCCTCTCTGAGTCTGATCTCACGGTACTTCGCTATCGTTTTACATATAGAACATGAATATAACTGCCAGAGCATCTGAAGTTATTTTCCTTAATGCACCTGTTGGACATGTCATTCTTTGTGTTATTGATCTTCACAAGCCTGTCATACTACTAGAGATAATGAAATGAAAGAGATATTCAGCGTAGAAGTTACATATCTCCTCCTCCATTATCTCTGCATACAACAGGGTGTCAACAATAAGTGATATTCCCTAAAAAAATAAAAAAGAGTAGCTAGGCCAGATTGGAACACACTTGCAAGCAAAAAGTGCGAGTGACGCACCAGCCGAATTCGACAATTGGCCTAATAGCCTCACGGTGTTTTTTCGTTCACACTCGATATAATCTTGACGTTCGACCACAAAACTAGTGTCCTATAATCACATTCCTCGGCTGTGTAAGTCCATTGAGCTGGGTTTGATCTCAGGCCCAATCTTTTTCCAAAGGTCTAAGTTTTGTACTCGAAATCTGAAAATATACAAATACCCAAAACGACGCTGTTTGCTCCCTCCACTTTTCATCAAGCATCCTGTCGAACATTGTATGATCAGTTATGGAAGTATTATTATTGTACTGAATTCTGTACAGTTTAGTTTCTTATTACATCAGTTCTTATTTGCCATTTCCATAACAATTTTGAATTGTATGTTTTAAATGTATTGTCACCTTGATATTCACATACAACATATGTTTTTGTTTCGTTTTTGTTCTTTGTTAAGGAAAAAAAATATTTTTTGAATTTTTGTGTTTGCATCCAAAGAGTCCAGTGCTCTAGTACTATTTGGTCTTTTCACTACATTTTTAGTTCAGGGCTTAGTACAATCGAAAGTCGATTTCCATCACTGGATCAAGTAAAAGGAATCGTTAGCCGAAACATATCGCTTGCATTGCTCTTTTTGTACATTGGTTATGCAAATTTACCTCAATTTACCTCTGTTACTCCATAACCGAAACTCCTCTAAATACACAGCTTCGTGAACCATTTCTGTTCCATTTTTGGAAATGTGCATTAAACCCAAAAAATGTATGCATTACAACCTAAAAACGTCGAACACATTCAGTTAATTGATTTAAAACATCATAGAATCAAATAACATAGAATGTCCGATGGTACACTCAAATCTCAATCGAACGTACCTACTTCCCGGCTATTAACTGTCAACGATTCCGATGACTGCTGTCAGTGTCATTTCCCCATCATTTTCTATTTTGTGGTTCTTTCGTGTATATTTCCATAATATTCAACAAATGTAACAAAAATGAATACACATCCAGTATCTAGTCGCGTTTTTGAAGCGATGCAAAATCTAAATATTCAGGAGCTCTCTTCTTATGCACAACATGAAATCCGACCAATACTTCCGTCGCTTGTGCGAATGAGTTTACTTTCGCCTTTGGACAACACAAAATCTTCCATGGACTCACGCAAACAAATTCTGGCTCTTCTTGTAGGTATAGAAGTTGTCAACAACATTGTTGCATTTCTACAAGTAAACTATCACGAGCTTGAAACCGATCTTAAAAAGGAGCAACTTACAAGACAAAAAGGTGGACAAGTTCTAGAGAGTATGCATGCGTATGGTCTGCAAAGCGGCATTGCATTAGGATTCGAGCGCGCTGATGTGACTAGAAAGGTGCGAGTAGTACTCTCAGAGATATTCTATATTCAAGCACAATTGTTAGAATACACTATGTCGAGCAATCGACCTACTGGTGAATTCACTATAAAGCAATCTGAGCTCTTCGAGGATGGGATCTACTTGGAAGAAATAATTGATATTGTGTGCATATCTCTAGCTGAACTGCCTTCCTTGTTGAATGTTCAAGAGTTGATTGATATTTTACTGTATGTGAATAATGGTCCAAGAATAATATGCTCAATTGTTGCGAACTTTCCTGACTGTTATCGTGATGTTGTCTCTAATTTAATTACAAACTGTGACGAAGATAACCCAGATGGAAAATTAAAATTGTGCGTTTTAAATGCACTAAGTGAAATGAATCCTAAACAAGCCTTGTCCACAAGAGCAATGTGTGTCGATTTGATGAAGGTTCCTTCACTGATGCTTAAATTGAGTTTGAAATATCCACAAGATTTGGTAAGTAGTCATATAATTCTTCACAATTAAAAATTATTTCCAATTGATTTATTGCAGATACCATTCATATCTGGTATGCTCTTGGGAAATGATCAAGCTGTTCGAAGCTGGTTTGCCATGTTCGTACGCACTAGCCAAAAAAGAAAGGGCGATGCTTTGCATCTGGTAAGAGAAGAACTGTTGCAGCAATTACAGCAACTTGTTTCATTGGCTCAAATGTCAAATTCCACTGAAGACTATACAGTGCAAGCCTCTGCTTTGCTACGTTTATATTGTGCACTAAGAGGAATTGCAGGCATTAAGTAAGTGTCAGAAATTTAAAAATATTTAAACGAATGACATGACATAAATTTCCGGTTCTTTTTATTATCCGTATAAAAAAGGGCAGAAATGCCCCTGCATGATAACTGTGGTAAACGGGCGGATAAAGAAAGAAGCTGTATATTTTCGATATTAATTTTCATGTACAAATTAATTACTTAATTCCATTCTAGATTCAACGAAGAAGAAATTGGACTTATAATACAACTGATTACTACTCGTCCTGCACCAACACAAGCCGGTATACGTTTCGTATCGCTGGGTTTATGCATGTTGATCGCCTGTCCATCTCTCATATCCACATCAAATTTAGAAGGTAGAGCTATTGAATGGATGCAATGGCTAATTAAAGAAGAATCTTACCTAAGGAATAATTGCGGAACATCTTCATCCTTCGGAGAAATGCTCCTTTTAATGGCAATCCATTTTCACAGTAGTCAGGTGTCGGCGATTGGAGAACTAATCTGTTCCACGCTTTCCATGAAGATACCTATTCGACCAAATAGCACAAGTCGAATCAAACAGATTTTCACACAGGACTTGTTTACAGAGCAAGTTGTTGCTGCACACGCTGTTAAGGTCCCAGTGACGCTGAATTTAAATGCCAATATTCCTGGATATTTACCCGTGCACTGTATTCATCAGCTCCTTAAATCTAGGGCGTTTCTTAAGCATAAGGTTACCATAAAATCTTGGATATATAGACAAATCTGCAACAGCAAGAAACCACTACACCCCGTGATGCCCGCGTTAATCGAAGTCTATGTGAACTCGTTGATATTACCAAATCAAGGTGCAGGGAGTGGGAAATTTACTGGTGATCACCTCCATAAACCACTTTCTGAAAAAGAAATCTTAAAAATATTCAAGAGCTCAGAGACAAAGTCATTAAAGTTGAACTTCGACACGATCTGTACAAATTACAATTATAGTGCTTCAAAAAGCCTTGACACGGCTAGTCAAGATGATGACGAGCAGCCGAAGATAAGCTGTAGTCTAACATCTCAGCTTTTGATTCTCTATTATTTGGTGTTATATGAAGACACTCGCCTCTCAAACACTTCTTTGATCGCACTTAATGGAAGGAAAGCTAAGTCATACTCGAATGAATTCCTCTCGGAACTTCCAATTAAGTATCTTCTACAACAGGCACAAAAATATCAACATGAATATGTGGGTCTATTTCATCCCCTTCTTCGTTTATTGATATCCAACTTTCCACATCTAAGTATGGTTGATGATTGGATCGAAGAGAGCACAAATCTAGTGTCGGCTTCATCGTCAACATGGTTAATGGGAATAGAAATTAATGAGCAACAACTATTGGAGGCATTCGAGGAGTTAGAAGTGAATCCATCAAAAATTATGAAAATACTTAGAGCAATGTTGAAGCGTCCACCAAAAGAGATATGGAAGTTTGCCGCCGTATTTGTACAAAATATCAATAAAATGTTGGAAAAGAATGTACCTCGTCTCATACAGGAGCTGTATAGAAAAGTTTGGTTGCGGCTTAATTCAATTTTACCCAAGCAATTATGGAAGTTGACGGTTAATGCAGTGATGCCGCCGACATCCGTAGTGCATACCCATAATTTTATACATGATAACGCGCTATTGGATCCGTTGCATATCTTAAGGTAAGAATAATATGACTAGGAAAAATTTACAAAATTTAACATAATCTCTCTATTTTCGTGTATTTTATTTAAAGATGCAACGAAAAAGTATTTCGCTGCCCGGATGTACTCATAATTGTATTGCGCATTCTTCAAGCTAGTTTAGCTGCTTCCAAAGCTCAACTCAATCGCCATGTCCAAGATAAGCCGATGATTGATAAGAACGGACAGTTGCAAAGCGAAATGGAACGCGACGAACTTAAAACCGCTTTAATTGCTTCACAAGAAAGTGCAGCAGTTCACATCCTTTTGGAAGCAAGTATTGCAAAAAGTAATGATATCGTTAAGTGTGGAACATCGTGGACACTGAGAGAGATACGCGGCATTGTTTGCTCATATATTCACCAGTCTTTTATTTCCGAACCCTCCCTTGCGAAACTTGTACATTTTCAAACCTATCCGCGCGAATTATTGTGCATGGCGGTACGTGGTGTACCATCCATGCATATCTGCATTGACTTCTTGCATGAAATCCTTGGTATGCCAGAAATGGAACGACAGATCTTTACAATAGATCTTACATCATTTCTCGTTTTGAGATATTCGATCCCGAAAAGTTTAAGTGTAGCCAAGCTTTGTGTGAGCACAGTTATAACGCTGTTAGGTTTGCTATCCAATGACGCTAAACTTGAGATGTTTAATAAGATTTTACCAGCAATTGTAAGGTTTTCTGAAGCTTTTCCCGTGCTGCTAGATGATTGTATCAATTTTCTAATGCAAGCTGGGCGCAGTCTTTACTCCCGTGACACCCTCGGCAGGGATGCATCCTGTATGGCTCTGTTGCCTCTCCAAACTTCATCGAAATCGGTTTCTAATCTGAGAAACTCACAAGACACAAAGCGACTCGTAACGGCGGTTGAACAGTCGTTTTCATGTTTAGTAGACCAAGCTGTTTCACAAATAGAACTTTATTGAAATGTAATGATTGTATAATATGATCGAAATGAAAAAAAAACAACAAATATTTTTCCTGAAATAAATGTATGTGTATGTATTTCTATAAAATTAAAAGTTTTGATTTTTTTACTTCTAATATTGTGAATTGTATTTCTGCGTGGGCTTAATCTTAAGTTGGCTTATCGATGTTGCAAAATTAGATTCACTAACTGCCGAAAAGTAGAGTTTAACTAACTCTTGGTTTACATGCATATAATAATATAATATGGGTGGTGCTTTAAACCGTAAAGGTCCAGAGCCTATCGTCTAAGCCACGACTCGTGTTGTGCGTGCTATTGTTCACTCACAAGTGGAATGGACCAACATTTTTGCGACGATTCCGAACGGCCAACTTTGAGAAGTTGTTTACCACACAGTCACATATACTCTGTGAGCATTGTCAGTAGCCAGAAAGAGGTGGAGTCGTGAAAATTAGTTTTGTCGTTATTTACCTCGCCGTTAGTGTCATCAACGGCCTTGCGGCATCCCATTCAAGCGACCCCGCTATGAATGGGATGCCGCAAGGATCTCCTGCGGTAAGAGAGGTTCTTTTAAAGAACCATGCCAACTTAAAACTAATTGTGTGTATATATCTCGAATACCTTAATGCACCTATAAACACTGTAATATATTACATTAGTACTTCAGCCCAGGCCCGATGGAGTCTCGTCTGCAAATTAATTTGTAATCAATGGCTTTTAAAGCGTGACTTCTTAAATTAATGGAAATATTTCTTTATAACACCAGTTTCTTAAAGCGGTTTAAGACAAAAATAGAAAACGATCAGCCTATATCAAAGCTTTTATCCATACCATGGCTTTGTTTTGAATGAATAGTAAAAGATAAATTACATTTTTTTTTATAAAAAAAAAATATTTCGAGCAGGCAGCATGGAAGATCATGCTTTACTAATATAAGATTATTCACAAATTATGTAATTACAAACTTAGAAAATCGTTTACAAGTTGAAAAAAGGCATAGAACCGACTATGGTTGCAATGAACCCATTCCGAGGTGATTAAACACATAAAATGATCTTTGCAATGAAATTGATTTTGGTTTGTCACGAATAGAGTTTAAAAAGTTAGTTTTTAGATTATTTGTTGATTAATATTGTCTATTTGGAATAATCGGTAAATGATCCTTAGTCGCGCAGTAAATATCTGCCGTGCAAAGCGATACTGAGAGTTAACACTTAGGGAACGTAGTGTTTTGTGTTGCTCTGAGATGGATATACCAGCAAAAAAATTCTTATCCACAATTTATGTGAAGCGCGAGTAGAGTTTTACGCAATACCCATACGTACAATATTTTGTTTCGAATGCACCAAGAGCCAGGCATTTTATATTGCGATTATTTACCCACATTCTTATTTTCATCCATTATTCATTGATACCGGATGATGCTCAACATATTTCAAAAAACTATAAATCCCTTATTTTTACCCATGTCTGTAATTCAAAAAACCTTGTAACAATTGTTACCGTCGATGAAAATTACTCAATTTGCTGTGTTTTCAAAGCAACGCTAGGCTAGGTGACTCCAGTTTCGTACATCCAGCTGATTAAGATCACAGCTGGTTACGCCATCGGAAGCCACGGCGTAGTCCCTCAGGGTCGCCCTCGACGGCTTTCAGAGCCGGAGGGTTAGTACTAGACTGGAGCCTGTCTACATATAATAGCCATCTGAGTCGAGACAATTGAATTCATTTGACTGAGCCAATGTCGTTGTATAGCTCGTAGAGTTCGTCGTTCATTCTTCCCCTCCAAACTCCTTCTTCGGAAACTGGAACGAATATGATTCGAAGGATTTTCCTTTCGAATCGACCAAGCATCTCTTCGCCCTCATTTGACAACGCCATACAGCAGGACTGGAAAACACATTTCCTTCATCTCGTGTAAATAAATTAGGAAGACCAAAACAAAGTTTTTATGATTTTAAAAAGCAGTGCGAACTTAACATGAAATTGCAAATGCGAATGAACTAAATAACTCTGCAAAAGGAGGCTTCTTCATATTTTAGTGTTTTATTATTTAAGTAAATTTAAACAAATTAAAATTAAAGTAATAAGGATAAACAAACACACTGGAAACTACCATTTCCGGTTTTTTGTCAATAAATATGCAAAACTGTTTACAAGTCATTATCCTTTTATTATTTAAGCAACTTTTGGGCCAGCATTCTTAGTCGACTTAAGTCCTTCAAGAAACAAGGCAACTTTATCTAGAAGACATGGGTTCTATTATTTAAATAAGTCAAATTTTTTTACAATTACTTCAGTTGGTAAAGCCTTCCGATTGTGGAACAAGAAAAATATACGCATTTTTTGTTGTTTTCTCGGGGGTGGATTTGAAGACTTTTCGAGCCGGAGCATTGGTTTCCATGACCTAACCGTCTCAATCGTTGCTGAACAGCCAGTATAGCTCGTCATTATAACTCCTCCTCCACTCACCACCTATGCAAACGGGACCGAAAATCACACGAATTCGTTTGATTTCAGCGCTGGCGTCATTGTCTGAATTGATACCGGTACCTAGGTAGATAAAGTTTTTGACTACCGAGAGGTCGGTGTTGTGTGTCCTTTCTCGTTGACAGCATATACTTGGTCTTACCATCGTTTACCGCTAAACCCATCTTCGCGGCCTCCGTTGTAATTCCCACAAAAGCGCCATTGACATCACGTCTTTACCGACCTTGATGGAGCAGCGTGCATTCTCCATCGTCATCCTACACAAACGGACGAGTTTGGTAGGGATGCCAAAACTAGACGTTCCTCTGTATAGCTCGTCCCTATTGATGGTATCACTGATTTGTTTGTCCTGGGTTTTCTAAAAAAATCGATCTCGATGGTAGATTTTCCTGACCTAAAACCACAATGGTATGGACTGAGCAGGTTGTTAAGGTTGTTAGTTGTGTACTTAATTACTTACTTATTCAAATAAGTCAACATACGGAGGAAGTACAAGAAGCTGGGAATAAGAAATATAACGAATTTAGGGAGCTCTTTACCAGAAAAATTTCGCGACTCGACACGAGTTGGTACATGTATATTATGCTCCGATCCTTTCTGGTTAGTTAAAATGCTTTCCAAAAAAATCTGATTGTTGGTTCTTCTTTTAATTTATTTTTGTCACAGCATTTATAGATATGATTACATTCTGTGAACATTTTTCATAAAAATAAGTAAACAAAATTTAACAAAAACTTGTAACAGGTTCTATACTCAGTTAGTGTAATTTACTGAATATGACGTGAGAACCAAACAAAAATTAGTAGATTGATGTACTGTATCAACATTACTAGACTGATAGGAAAACAGTTTTTACAGAATAGCAATTTAAACCACATGTTCTTAAACAAATTTTTAAAAAACATTTATTCTTGTAGGAATTTCTTTCCATATGTTTAAGGAAGAAATTTCAGCGGTGGGAAATACATTAGGGACATTGAAATAACACTTTTTCCATTTCCAAGTTCTGAAAGAAAGCAATGAATAATAAGTTCTTTCTTAAAACAGTCATTATTAAACAACTTGCCTTTTACGAGTTTTTGCGCACGGGTAACAACATCCGACCGTTGAATTTCCTTTCGGTCTAGCATTTTTTTAAAAAGAGTGTAAAGTTGTCTTTGCGGTGAAGCACTGGACAACTCATATAGTTCCTCAATAATCCTTTCCGTGTAACCCTGCAAAAGAAAAAACATGTTTCTTTTTTTGTTTTTCATTGCATGGATTGTTTTATGCAAGAGTTGCAACTTCGATCCACAAAATAGTATTCTGTTGTCTATTCACTTTAGCACGCAAGTGTCAGATAAGACATACTATGTATCCAGGTATTTGTATGTAAATGAATTCTTGTACGCACCTCGTATTTACTTAGATTTGCAGCTTTAGCATCGCGCTTAAGAAGATCATATATGAGCAAAAACTCAACATATGCTTTGGTTGGGGGTATTCGCTTTTTCCCGGTTGATTTTCTTGGGTTTTTTCTTCCATAACTATCGTCGTAATTTTGAAGAAAATTGTCTAAATTTTGGAGCTGTGTTCTCAGGTGTTGGTTGTCAAGTTCTTTGTCCAAGTCTTTCACAAGCAACAATGGAAGTCGATTAAGCTCATCGCTGTTCTCATGGTTTTCTAAATGATATAAGCAAAATGTAATTTTTATACAATTTTAAATGAAAATACATATTACATAAACGTTTGGATCCAACCACAATATTTAAATATCTTTATACATATTAGCTGCAGATTATGCAAAGTAGCACACGTGATTTAATTGTAATTATCTCGAATTGCATTTGAAATATGATTACTGATCTGAATAATGATCGAACAATTCCTGTATCCTCACACTTTAATTGCCATTGTGGGCGATTTCAATGTACACAATTCTAATTGGCTTCGACATTCTGGCCAGACAACACCCGAAGGAAGGTAAGTTGAAATCTTTTCTGAGGTAAACAATCAGACGCAGCTTGTAAATAAGCCCACACGAATACCTGACATTGCAGACCATTCCGCCAACACACTGGCACTGTTTCTCACCTCTCATCCTGATAAAAATTCTGTTGACATATCGTCGCCTCTAGGCTGGTCAGACCACTCTGTCGTGTCAGCTAATTTCTCGTTGTCGCCACAAACAGTTAACGAACAAATTCCGAAAAGAACAGTATGACTATACGAGAAAGCCAAATGGAGCGGACTCAACAACTTCTTTAGGAATTTAAACTGGTCACTATGCTTGCTCGATAGTGACTTGAATGCCGCTGCTGATATGATCACAAGAATTCTAATCCTTCATTCCGCATAGAGTGAAGTGTATCAAACCCAGACCAAATGCTTGGTATGACTCAAGCTGCAAAGAGGCTCACAATGAGAGAGTTGACTTTCCGGTTATACAAAGCCAACCCTACTGAGGAAAATCGATATACCGAATAAGTTTAAACGGGCCAGAAATGACTGCAATGCAAAAATCCGACGTGTGAAATTGTCCCATGAACAAAAGTTGAGGCAAAATGTGCTATAATGTCCCAAGGGTAGCAACAACTTTTGGTCATTTGTCAAAAACATTTAGAATTCCGCCTCGTCCTCAATTCCCACGCTCATTTACAATGACATTCCAGCTATCAGCTCTTTAGACAAAGCCAATCTGCTTGCGGCGCATTTTGCAACTAGCTCAACACTGCCAGATTGTAATTTGTCCCTACCTGTACTCGAGAGCGTTGGTTTTACCTTGGGACACATTCACTTCCGCACTCGTGCAGTTGCAAGAGTACTTACAGATTTCGACGTGCACAAATCGGCGGACCCGGATGGTATTCCCACAATACTTCTGAAGAGGTGTTCATCTTCGCTGGCAAAACACTGCGTAGGCTTTTTCATCTATCCTACGCTTCAGGTTTCTTTCCGAGTAGATGGAAAACAGCATTTGTCCAGCCCTTCCCTAATAAGAGCGAGTCTTCGTGACCCACCTCGTGCACCCCAACAATGGAAACGCTGAAAAATCGTCAGCTCATGAAATATCTTGAATCGCGGAAGCTTCTTAATGACCCACAGTATGGCTGCCACAGAAACAGCTACACTAGTGAAAGTGAAATCAAAGTGGAACCAATCTTACACAATACAGGCGAAAGCTAGATAGTTGCGCTTGATATTTCTAAAGCATATGACAGAGATTGGCATCACGCTCTTTTGTCGAAAATGCGTGCTTTTGGTGTTGATTAATCTCTGCTTCTATGGATTAGAAACTACCTCTCGAATCGTTCAATCCAAGTGGTTTTGAATGGGTTCAAGTCTGATATCCACAAAATAAATGCCGGTGTCCCCCCAAGGCTATGTTCTGTCTCCGACACTCTTTCTCATTTTTATAAATGATCTCTTTGTCTGCCACTTCTAATCCAATCCACTCCTCAGCTTTTCATATTCGTTCCGAAATTCACGACTCCTCACGTCGGACGTAGTATTGGAACGACAGCGTATGCCAAGCACATTGAATTCCGATCTTGACAGCATTATTAACTGGGGTGAGAACAACAGAGTGGAATTCAATGCTTCCAAAACTCGATGCTGTCTGCTGTCTCTAAAGCGAACCCCTGATAATCAGCCATTATCCATGAATGGCGCTTGTATCGACGAAATCGGAAAGCTTTCCATCCTTGTTATGTGCCTCAACACAACACTTAGTTGGTACGATCACATATTCGAGGTTGCCAAAAATACTGCGAAATGTTTAGACATCCTGCAAGAAGTTTAGAAATGTATTAAATCAATGCAAGAAATATTTCACCCCCTCTGATTTGGCTTTAATCTATAAGGCGTATATTCGCCCTAAGCTTGAGTACAACACTCATATCTGGTCTGGTGCCCCCAAGACCACCCTGTACCCTGGAATCCAAAAGCGAGCTATAAAACTTATAGGAGACAAGGATATCGCCTGTTCATTGGACTCGCTCGAACATACCGTACCGTGCCTTCTTTGTTCGTGATTTATCGTTATTTTAACAAACGATGGTCAAGTAAGCTAGCCAACTGCATTCCTCCTCTCCTTGAATTCACCCACAATACACGTCTCGCCAGGAATGCACATCAGTTTATCCTTAAGTCTACTTACGGACGCTCAGTGAAATGTCGAGATTCGTTTTTTAGCCGCACCAAACGAATATGAAATACTCTTTTCAGCTCAATATTTCCCATAGACTATAATCGGCAGACATTGCAGACCAATGTGAGCAGATTCCTCCTCTCCCTCTCTCCCTCTATAACATCGGCCCGTGCTGTGCCTTGATCCCTGACCATTAAGGGTATTAATAACTCCTTGAGCACGCACATATTATAAAAAAAATAGTCAATCTATTAAGGGGACCCTCGCATTCTCGGTTTCAAAAAATGATATAAACATATAAACAGCTATTCAAGAATGTTCCTTTAAAATTTGAAGTGAACATTTTAAAAAACTATTGAAGATATCGCCGATTTATGGTAGAAGGGTCAGGCGATTAATACCTAAGAATTTGCCTCTCAAAACTTTAAACGCGTTTTCATCGAAACAAAAAAACTGGCGCATGAGGTTACTTAAAAACTATTAATCCAATCGGTTCCAAATTTTGCTATGGTACCCCAAAAGCGACATCACAACAGTGATCCGATGTAGAAGCACCCTTGGCAACCCTTGTTACTTCGGTCTGTCGAAACAAATGGGGTCAAAACTCCTGACTCGATGGAAAAAAATCGCGCTCTATAAGACTCTTATTGTGCCAGTCCTGCTTTATGGAGCTGAAAGCTGGACGATAAGCAAAACTGCAGAGCTGATTCTAGTATTCTTGGTGCCTTCGAAAGAAATATTCTACGTCGGATATTTGATCCCGTCTGCGAGTAAGGTGAGTGGAAGAAAAGACTCAACCGCAAACTCTTCCATGGACAACACTAGCTCGGCCACATCGAGCGCATGGATACCAACGCTCCAGCTAAGAGGGTCTTCGAATCCGTACTTTTTGGTTCGATATGGAGAGGAATCCTCCGGAATAGAGTACAAATCATAGCGGATGTAAGACAGCTTGGTCTAGAGGACTGGAAGCAGCGCGTCCAGGACCGTCACCGGTGGATGGCAGCAATTGCTCAGGCTTGGACTCTCCATGGGGCGCCGGCCTGACAAGTAAGTAAATAGCTATGTTATGAACTGAACTCGAATTGGTGAAGATGTTCCTTATTTTTTGTTGTTGTTGGAATTTTTGGTTGCAGATGTTCCAGTGAGCGGAAATCACAAGCTCCGCTTAAAACAAGGGCTTTTGTTCGATCACAAGAATGATGATGCAAGAGTGAACCTTTAAAGGTTTTTTTTTCTAGGGACCATCGCTTGTGTGGTGCTTCTCACAAAAAATGTGTTAATAATACGAGAAGCAAAATTATTATTTTTTAATAGCCAGATTCGAATCGCCGTTTGGAGAATCGGGTGCTATTTACATAATCTGCATATTCATTGATGTACCGTGAATACGTATTTTTGTTAAGGATTATGGCCACATAGCTAGACTCATTTTGAGTAGCGATACTAATTACATTGCAGTTGGACTCCCCATTTTTACCATCATTGCCCAGGCGAGGTTTTTGATTTTTTAACCACTGTATAAATGACGCATCCGAATTGAATGGAAATTTCGCATTTGTTTCAAGTTCATCGGATGACTGGAGTTCCTGTCCCGGTTCAAGGTCCTGTTGTTGTTGGGCTTCCGTTGTAACGTGGTTGGCATAAAGTTGCTCCGACGGATATGGTGCATATAACCCGGGCTTGTGTATATGGGTGGGAATAGGTTTTATTGTTGTTGTCGTAGTTCCATAATCTGCTGTGGAAGACCACCAACTCGGTGATTCGAACCACGATGATGCGGGTTTCTTTGTAGTTGATTTCGTAGTTGTAGAAGGCATGGGGGTGGTAGTCCTCTCATCTACCTCGCTTTCAGCAAAAAATGGTGGCTCTACAGTTGTTGTTGCGAGTGGTTCATATTGAAGAAGGTCAATGTAGTAGGCTAATGCTTGCATGCACGCTGGCAGATAGTTGTCCAATAAATTTGCATCAGCTGCGTTTACAGGGTGTACCTGGAAAAAAGCATAGACGCAGAGTAGTTAATTAAATGTTTGTTTTGGTAAGTATTAAATATAATGTCAACTGCTGGATGGCGCAGTTAGTTGAGTGCCAGTTCGAATCCCAGTGAACGTAATGTTAAAATGCTTTTATCTGGTTTTCAAATTTGGTGCAGTCACCATTTCCAGTTGGCTCTATCGATCTTGTCGATCAGTGGTAATTGTAACCCAAGAATGAAAAGCTATTGGTCTTAGCATCATTTAGTAATAGAAGCTACTATGCCATAAGTAATGCTAGGAAATATATACATGCAGTAAATGACGGATATAAGAAAGTCGCATGTAAGAAAGAAATTTGATGGAACGAAGCATTTTCCAATAAGACTACGTAAAAAACTGAATGTCTATAAGGAACATCATCTATGTAGGGATCCCGTCTGAATACGTAAACCTGGCATTATGTTTACATCTTTAACTGAGTGAATTCACACAACTAAAAAACTTATCCCATGTTGGTAACCCAAACAAGTCATGGCTACCGTGAATGATAACACTTTTTTTAGCCAATTGTCTCTTTGAATGCCTTGTTTGTTGTAACAATACATTGCTTTAAAAAACAGGATTACAAACAAAATTATGTATTATCATGAAATCGAATACAATGTGCACGTCATTAACAATTGTTGTCACAACTGTCTTTGAGAAGTGGATGAAGAAGAGCTTTTGAATGAAATCAGTAATGAGGCAATTGATGATTTTGTAGAATTTTTCGATCAAAGTACCCTTCTATCAAAGCCAAGACATCAAACACAAAAACCGCATACGCTATTTTTTATTTTGAACCAGTGCATGGACACTGATGACGTCAATTAAATGATATGCAATATTGAAAATATCCCCTTCAAGAAACGAATAAAGATATTTATAAATAAAATTGAGAATTATTTGTGAAGCTTAATTTGATTTCCCCCCATTGCGATTTTTAACACTTTCCTTTTAAACATCTGTGATTTGATTTGGAACCGTTAAGTATGATATTTGCTGTTTTTTTGTTTAGCTTCTTAGTTTATTTGAAAAGAATTTGTTTACCTCGTGTTTTTGTTTTCGAAATAAACATTATTTTAATAATGTCTTTACTTTAACTTTTTATAAGAATCCTTCGTTTCTTTTATCGAATGACCCTCTAAAACGAAAGAAATGATTTCTACGTCATTTACTATACTTAGGAAAGTGATTTCTCTCTGGGCCCAAGGAAACACTTCTCGATGTATAAAAGCCCACTGGTCCCCAATCAATTAGAACATGTTTGTTGACTTATTGAAAATATATTGAGTGGATTCTCTCTAACTCAAATCTTTTTTTTGTCATATTTTGGCATTCTCTACAATTTTCCATATAAAAACAATCCTCTTAGATAAACTCCTTCTAACTCGAATAGGTTTTGATATCCCTTGACAGTTCGACTAAGGGAGAGTCTCCTGTAGTATATTGTAAACCAAACATAACTTGTGATATGCTCACTTAACGCCCCACATTTGAAAGTACGGTTCAACCCGCTTATTTGAAACTCGCTTAGTTGAAAAACCTGCTTGGATAAAAAATTCAATTTGTCCCCGTGAACGATTTCACAAATTTCATACAAACCAGTCCGCTTTATTGAAATCCGCCTAAGTGAAAAACTCGGATATTTGAAAAAGAAAATAGAAAAAATGTATTACTTTTCATAAAAAAAGACACCGCTTAAATGAAAATATATTTCAAGAAACGGATGACGAAAATCCGCCATGTTTTTGGTGATGTAGTGCGAGACGATTCATTTCCATAAAATTGCAACAAAATGAGGGCCATTTGCAAAAAAAGTTTGCTAACTTTACGAAAAAGTACGAGGCATAATCGCCTCGTACTTAGACTAATAGGAATGAATAAACTTTCCCTTCCACAATTTGTGTGTAAACAAATAGCAATTTCAACCGCTCTCATCTCCACCTACGTTACATATGTCAATAAAGGCGTAATATTGTATACATCATTCTTGCTTTGAATGTAGATATTCAATTAGCAATTTTTTATGAAGTTCGGCACTGAGCGAACATAGTGAATGGCAAATATCAATTTGTAGATTTTATGCTTGGTCTATGCGATAGAAATAATTTGCACGGCCAGACCTCTTTCGAGTCACTGACAATGCTCAAAGAGTGTTTCCTGTCTAGAAAAAGCTTCAGTGAGACTTTTGCTAACATTGAGACGGAAGCGGCTAAAATGGGTCTGGTGGTGAATGACGGCAAAACAAAGTATATGCTGTCATCAAGAAAAGACACACAACATCGACGACTCGGTGAGAACGTAACCATAGGCAGCTACAATTTCGAGGTAGTAAAGGACTTCATCTACCTTGGCTGCCAAGTAAATAGTGCAAACAACATCAGTACCGAGATTAAACGCAGAATAACTCTTGCAAATCGCTGTTTCTTTGGGCTCAAGAGGCAATTCAGTAGCAGAGCCCTCTCTCGAAAGACCAAGCTCACATTATATAAGATCATCCCTGTCCTGCTGTATGGCGCGGAAGCTTGGACTATCTCAAGAGCGGATGAAGGCGCACTTGGTCTCTTCGAGAGAAAAGTTCTGTGTTCAATCGTTGGTCCTGTTTCCGTTGAAGGTTCTTGGAGAAGAAGATTCAACCACGAATTGTACGTCGCATAAAACATACAACGAAATGAGTCTAGTCAGGTGTCTACGGATTCAACGCCTAAGATGGCTATACCATGTTGAGCGCATGGTTTTCTGATTTGTTTTCTTTTATTTTAAAACTAAGTTAAAAAATCTATGTAATGTGTGGTTACCATGGTCAACTGTCTCATCGTTTCGGTTAGCCAACGGAGACTAAAATCTATTGGAGTGCAACTACTAGTAAAAAAGCTTTTTAGCATTCTACCATATAACCAGTAGAGATCACTTTATTGAATCAAAGGAGATCCTTGTGACTGCGAGCGACATCCCGTTCCTATCGGAGGATGTCACTGTTTGTCGTACAACCAGTCGCACTCTTCCATGATACACGGTATTTGGGTTGTAAGCCAAAAAGATCAGGCTGTTGGAAGAAGTCATAGGTCGTGCAGTGTGACTTCTAATCAGTTTAATAATAAAATGATCTATGCTGTTCAAGTTCGCTTCGTTGTAAAGGAGGGTAGAACATCTTGTACTCGGTTTCAGGGTACGAAACGCATACATGCCCGAAGACACTGGCATTCGAACAACCTCATCTTTTCCTTCTGGGTAGGACTCACATTGAACTACAGTGGACAACCGTACGTCATAATTAGCCGGATGAGGGCCATATAGCAAATTACATTCATGCCGCAACAAAGGGGTTTTCAAGCTAATCACACAGATAAGGTATCGTTATTAAAAAGATTTACAAAATCACTAATGAATAAATAATAGCTTAAGCGGATAAGTTTGAATTAATATAATAAAATATCGTCTTGTCATTAAGATTCTATTGGCGGTGGCCTTGGCGTTGTGGGTATGTGCGTCGACCCCAACCTCGACGTCGTAGGTTCGATTCCAGCTCTGAGCGACAGAAATAAATTTTCACGACCCCACCTCTTTCGAGTCACTGACAATGCTCAAAGAGTAGAGCTTCTCAAATTTGGCCGTTCGGAGTCGGCATAAAACTGTAGGTCCCTTCCACTCGTGTGAGAACAGTAGCACGCACAACACAAGTGGTTGCTGAGAAGCTAGGCCCTGGCCCTCAATGGGCTGTAGCGCCACCCATATTATTATTATATTATTAATATTCTATTGAATTATTTGAACGTTTTTGTGTACAATTCTAACGTTTCTCTCAAAATAGTGACTCGGTATTAGCGGTCCTTGCACCAATGGCTGCTCCAATCCAGCAGTTTATTTTGATATACTATATATAACTCAGAAAGGATAGATATACAGTCTCAAATTTAAATACATCCCTGGGGTACATTATCAATTCAAATAATCCATTGGCAACATGAATTATTAAAGCGCAAATTTTACCGAACTGAACTGTATTAAAAAAGAATAGCATCCACAAATCTGAACATTAACTAAATAATACCGTGTCATCTCGCCGGACAAATATAATAAACAATTAAGCATATGCACTCTTTTCCGGTTTGTACATTCCTTCAGTAAGTATCTGAATATTTGCTTCCCAAATATAAAAACAAACGAATTTATATATACCAACTGAATGCATATAATGTGTGCACATATAATTAAAGCTTTCTATATTTAATTTACTAGTATGTATGTTTGTTATCACTCACAGAAGAATATCATTATGAATAACTTATTCCATCTACAAACTACAATCACATAGTCCATCCACTTTAATTTATTGCATACACATGATCTATAAATAAGCAACTTACTACTGTCAAGGTCGAACCAAGCACTATCATTGATACACATATTTTGAATAATGCATACATTATGCCATTCAAATTAATATAACGAAAAGTTTTCGTTTGTATTTCTAACACCAATTCCACTCAAAAATTTTCACTATACAACTGTCAAGGGACAAAAGTGAACTAAAGTCCTAAATTCACATTGGCAATGTGTCATACAAGCGGCAGCCAGTTTAGCAAACACCAATAAGAATAAAGGTTAATACACTCTCTTACCATATACAAAATCTTTACGAAACTCACTCACACTCAGTCAACACAAGAAAAAAAAATATATCAAGGCACTTATGTACTTATTAAGGTAGCATACCCACGCCGCCTTAAATTAACACAAAACATTTGGTAGGTAAGTGCTTCTTTTGAATAAAGAACACTCTACCTACATTCCACACATTTTGTAAATACTCTTGTATTTACCACTTCGATAATGACATAATATACCCACGCACTGTGTTAACTTCATGCCACATCGTGTGCATCAACAAGTAGAATATACATACGTACATATGTTGCATGCCGGACAATGCGACACCACTAAATAGAGAAATTGGGACAAATGGGTAGTGCACAGGTAACTGATATGTGCAGCTCAATCATTTCTCAATATTGTTCTTAAGGAATGTAGTTCTTGTACAAAATAGAGTTTCAGTGTTTACAAATGAGTTACATTTTAAACGAAGAACTTGTTCTTAAGTTTCGAATTCGTGGCCGAATGCGGTGAGCAGTCACTGATTTTTTGGCTGGAGTAAAACTGGATTTGCCAGTTTAAGTTCGGACACACAACTTCTTTAAGTTATCATTAGTAAATTTGTTCCGATGAATTTTACATACAAGCGTACATGTGTTGTCCGTCATGCCATAGTAACTTGTTTTGAAAATAAAAATCAATCAATAACATTTATATTTATTTACATATGTACATAGTAAAAAAATGCTTAAGACTGGTGATGAATAAATCTGATTAATGCAAAATTTTGAAATATTCAAAATCTTCAGATAGATAGAAATTGCTTTTAAAGGATAAATAAGTAAATAGAGATTAGTTTTAGTAAATGTCTTGGATTCCATATGTCAGAAGCCAATTTAATAAAATCAGAATGTTTCAGGGGCACAAACTACTCCAATGTCTATCCTTTTTTTTCTCTTATTTCCAAACATCAGCATCACCAGAAAATGAATGAAAGTGAAATTACACTTTATGGACTCTCTTTGGTGGTATCAAGCGGTCACTCGCAGGTTCCGACTAGAGTGTCGTTCTTATCTAACTCTTGCCATCTTCTCCTCTCTGCTTTAATACAATTTTATTTGGCCGGTTAAGATGCCAAATAAAACATTATTACCCGAAGGCCAAAGTTTTGTTATGAGTGCATATAGTTCGGAAGATATTTAGGCGGAAGAGGCAGTGAAGCAGAACTTAAAATTAAATATCTTAGTTAGCCGACTAATCAATTAAGCACTTTAGCGGAAGCTTCAATATGAAATAGAAAAAAAGATGAATAAATCTATACAAACAGTACCACAAGTGATCCTCCCGCCGCCTAGAAATCGGCACAGCTATTAAAAGGCTGAAAACAAACAAAGCCGAAAACCGTCATAACCGGGCACTTTGCCATCGGCACTCATGCTCGCAGGATGTGTGTCCCATTAATGGTTTCCGCAGAAGCTGCATGGATGAAGAGAAGGAAGAAAACACTTATCACCTACACTGCTCCTGTAGTGCTTGGCTTGTCGTAGGTTCCTGCACCTAGAGGCCTACTACTTTAGCGGCCGCAATGATCTAAACAGCGCCAGCATAAGCCTGTTAAATCACTTCACTACAGAACCAACTGGTTCCGATGTTAGGAGAAATCAATCCGCGTGGTTTCACAATGGGCCTACTCTGGCCTAAGTATAACTGCCCTAAGCAGTCAGCCACTATAACCTAACCTAAACAAAGCCGCAGGCTCAGAAGGCTTACTAGCAGAGCTTTTCAAAGCTGGTGGCAATTTTCTGGTAGAAACCATGCACCAGATCATCAGCCCCATACGCCTAATCCACAATAAAGGCGATCCTACAAAGGCCCTATTCAAAGTCGCCTACAAAATCCTATGCAGCGTACTGTGTGAACGTATCATGAACGCTAATGAACAGCTCTAATCGACACGCACCATTGCGACTTCCGGCGAATCGACTACAGACCAAAATTTCACACTAAGGCAAATCCTGGAGAAGACCATCGAGTTTCAAATCGATACTCACCATCTTTTTATCGATTTTAAAGCCGCATACGATACCGGGAAAATTGATCTGGTTATGTCGCACCACGCTGGCACACACGCGATGCACCGTGCTGTTCTGTTCAAAAATCTACACAGAATTTCGGCAAGGATGCGCTGTCGTATGACTTCTTCAATTTGGTACTGAAGAAGATAGTATGGCAGGCAGCTGTAAACACGGAAGGCACTATCTTCCACAAGTCAGTCCAGCTGATGACATCGACATTGTCGCACTATTGAAGAAGATGCGAAACGAGCTGGTCTTATGGTCAACGAGGATGAGACAAACTATTTGCTGTCGAGTAAACGATTCGCTTCGAGGTAAAGAAGTTTGTCTATCCCTGACAAACGATAAAACGACATCACATTGGAGATCCGACATAAAACAGCCTTTACAACCGAAACAACTGGGGTCAAAACTCTAGACTCGATGGTCCAAAATCGCGCTCTATAAGACTCCTTTTGTGGTAATCCTGCTTCATGGAACTGAAAGTAGGACGATAAGGGTTCTTCAATTCTTAGTGCCTCTTAGAAAAATTCTATTTGGTCCCGTGGGTGAGGAACTCTACCAGCTGTACCAGGATGTGGATGTAGTCCCGAAGAAAAAACTCCGTCGACTACACTGACCACATCGACCGCATGGATACAAACGCTCCAGCTAAGTGGGTCTTCGAATCGGAACCTTTTGGGTCGAGAAGGAGTGGATGACCGAACTTCCGGTTAGAGACCAAGTCAACGCGGATATAAGACAGCTTGGCTTTGATGACTGGAAGCAGCTCGCCCAGGACCGACACCGATGGAAGGCAACAATTGCTCATGCTAGGACCCTGCATTGGTCGACTGCCTGACAAGTAAGTATGTAAGTAAGTCCCACATAGCAGTAGGGACCCGAACATTATACAAAGTCGCAAGGACAGAATAACAATATAAAAAAAACTGAACTGTATCTCGGACGTTAACATACCAATTTGATTGGCTTCAACAATATACATGATGATACACAATACGTTTGAAAAGTTATGACAAGTCTTGTTTAGGGTAGATATCAATTACATACTAAATCCAAAAAATAGCTGAAAACTCTAAGATATATGACCACAACAAAAAACTGAATAAGATTTAAACTCTCAATGTTGAGAAAATGCATGAAAAAAGCAGTGACAGAAATCCACTCTAAAATATCACTAGAGATAGACACAAGGAGTTCGACAGAACATCGATGGGACTACAACCTCAAGTGGTGACTACAAATCAACAGCAACAAAAACAAACGTGGAAAAAAGGGTAGGACTTTAGTCAGAAGATCGCAACGACCTTACAATTATGCATCCAGACAACATTGGAATTACTCTAACGCAGAACATTATATATCTGGCAGTTGTTAATGTTTAACTAACGATCCTTAGGTTAGGTTAGCCAGTACACTTGGACCATTGTTAGTCCATTGGGACACCCGTTAATTTGATACTAACAGCAAAAGAAAAAAACAGATAAAAACGTAGTAACTCTTACTTTAACTGGCAAAGTTAAACGGTCAACTTTTGTCCTACATTTTGTACATCCACTGCTTCAAATAAAAACTGGTCTTAGTCTGTGGTCGAAGGTGTTTATCTATAAGCAATTTATCAAAACAGTCATAGCATACGGATGACCTATCTGGTATACAATAAACCCTAAAGCAACTTTCACTCGTGCGCAGCCATCGATAACTTCTCACTACGGCAATCACTCATCTTGGATTATATGATTTATATAACCGTGCAACAAAACCGATCTTCAAGAAGAACAACACCGGACACTACTGGCAGTCGACTGCGCCAACTACAGAGGGATAAGTCTCCTTAACATCGTACAAGACATTTTAGGCCAGGAAAGTCCCCAGTAGAGCATATATTGACACTCCGGCCGACCCAAGAAGTGCAAATCGACACTAACCACCAATTCGTCGATTGTTGTCGGCGTCGGGGCCGTTCATAGAGACGAGCTGGAAACGCCATGGCTAGTTTTTACATTCCTGCCAACCTCGTCAGGTTGTGCACGATGAAGGTGGGGAACTGTCGCTGGTCCATCAATGTCGGAAACAAACACCGATGCCTTTGATGTCAAAAATGTTTTAGACAAGGCGATGCGCTGTCATGTGATTTCTTCAACACCGTTCTGGAGAAAATCGTGCGAAACTCACCCACAAACGATAGAGGCACGAAGTAAACGGAAGACAACTGTTAGCATACGCTGATGACACTGGCTTGATTTGCAGAACACAAAGATCCGTCAATGAGGCGTTTTAGCATTGAGAAAGCAACTATAATAAGTCCGACGGTGAATGGGGGCAAAACGAAATACATGCTACTCTCACGAAAGGACATACAAGATAGACAACATACAGCTATAACTAGGAGGTGGTTAGTAAACCGTACGAATAACACCAGTACCGAGATCAAACGCAACATAACTTGCCAATAGCTGTTTCCTCAAAAGGCAATTGAGTAATTAAGGCGTCTCTCGAAGGACCAAGTTGACTTTAGAAGACACTGTTAATCCCAGTCCTGCAAAGGCGGACGTAGAAGTCCTTGGTCTCTTCGAGAGAAAAGTTCTGAGTGCTATCTTTGATGCTAAACAGCTGGATAACGCAGTTGGTTGAGTTCCTGGCCTTTGTTATAAGAGTCCCAGGTTCGAATTCCAGTGAAAGCTAAAGTTAATATGCTTCTATCTGGTTTTCAAATCTGGTCCAGGTAGAAAACTGATGGGTATCGATCTGCTGCTCCTGGGTTTTCTCTTTCAATATTTACCGCAGTGTGTATATTTGATCGATAGTTGATCTGCCTGGAAAATCACACTGGTACGAACCAACCAGGTTATTGACGAGAGGCGGCAGATAATCTTGTAAGCGATGGCCAGGAGACTAAAGTCTGGCGCAATCCAGGGGCATGCTTCCCTCCGACCATATTTAAAAGTTGAGGTGGTGCATGCTTCTTACTAAACCATCGTTTCCAGCTTAAAAAATATGAACAGGTAGGTCGTCGACTCTCTCAGTCTTGTTGGATTTCAGCTTTTATAATGCAATGTTTACTACATTCGGATCGGGTGAACGGGATTATTAATCTGCATAGTCCCGTTCATTCAGGTTGAATGGTTTATTCTGTCAGACAGTGGTATTTGATTTTAGTCTTCAGATATAGTTCCTACATATCCTCAACATGGACTGCTATTCTGCTACGATGTTTCCTTGATCATCCTTACAGGCTTCGGGTCGGACTACACATCTATGAATGTTTAACTTTACCCTTTGGTAAAACTTCCTTACTTCATTCCTGCAGTAGCATCCCTCTACTTTAGCGACCGCGCGCGTCGCATTCTCCTTCTTATTTTGTCCTGAGAAGCCGGTGTTCGTACCTCCTCTTCTGATCGTAAAACTAGTGAGCAGCTCTTGTCATTCCTTGGAGTGCAGCTTTAAGTCTACTTGCGTGGCTGCATTCGCCTGGCGACACTCGTTGTCAAAGCAGGAGTTTCGTTGTGGTGATCGGGGGGAACTTCCACGCATTAAAGTGTTGGTGGCGTACGACTTCTTAAGAGGTTAAGGGAAAAATGTTCGGAAAAGGGTTTGCCAGTTTCTTGCGATTGTAGACGGCCGGGCCGGAACTTCCGCACACTATTTTTTTTTGTTTTGGCGGTGTTCGGAATATCGGCAACCTTGCCTTGGCTACAACAAGGTGGTAATCTGAGGCAATGATGGAGCTCCGAGGAGGAGTGCCCTCCGTCGGACGCAATATGACGGTTGATTGATCAGGAGATAGCCCTTTGTTCCATTGTGAATATCGACACGATGTGAGAACCGTGTACTGACTATTTCAACGTTTTACCCCGCAGTAAGATCCAGCCTAGGGCCGTTATCGTATGTGGTGTCGTGTAGGCTGTACTTACCGATCGTACTACCAAAGACGTCCTCCCTTTCTACCTTTGCGTTAAAACCGTCTAGAACAATTTGAATATAATAGCTAGGGCATGGCCTTTTGTCCAAGAGCTCTGTGGTGTCGTCATCCTTTTCCCCTGTGGCGACATGGGCGCATATCAGGCTTATGTTGTGTGCAAAGTTTCTACAGAGTATTGGACTTAACTTTGGTATTTTCTAACCGTCTCAACAATGTGTTTTGTGGTTTATAGGTAAACATGTATATATCAAAAGTACTGAGTACACCCTATTCGTGTTGAGAAGAACAAAACACAGAATTTGTCGACTTGTCTTAGCCGAATACCATATATAGAGAAAGTTTCTCCCCCTTCACTCTCAATAGTAATATAGATGGCGCGTGTTATGCATCCTATTTAGCCGTATCAAGTCGTAGCAATTTTACGAACGAAACAAGCTATCACAAATTCCGAACGGAGTTACAAACTCCGACGTAAATAACTTGTCGTAGAAAAACATACAAGTGTCCACTTCATTCGAATGATAGCAACCTTCACGAAATTCATAGCAGATTTTTCATGTGCTGGATTTTTCAGAGTTCGTAGCTCATGTTCGATGGAATTCTTGATAGGAGTGAGGGTGGGACCTTCAGTCTTAAGCCGATTCTGAGCGGCTAAGTTTGAGAAGCGTTTTCTAGACAGAAGTACTCTTTTAGCAATGCCAGTGAGTTGAAAGAGATGGGGCCGTGAACATTATTTTTGTAGTACATATCAGGAATAGACGCCAAGATTCAAGTGTGTAAGGCTCGACGCACATACCCACAACGCCACGGGCCACCACACCCATTCTCATATAAAAACAAAAGTACTGTCTCACCTTTTAAGTTGTGAACGATAATTATATTTTTTCTCTTTTATTATATTAAATTATATACAGGCATATCAAAAGAAACATCTTTGAAATTTCTTTAGCATTAAAATTTTGGTGTTTTCTTAGACAACAAATAATAATTTACAGCTGATGTTAACACTTATTTTTTATATATTAAATTATATATGTATGTATATGATATATCTTTCTTCCTATCTTTCATTAAGGATTTACCACAACATTATAACATAAAAAAATATTGGAAAACATATGAATAAGTTCTACTCTTTCTTCTTTAGAACAACAACAATATAGAAGGGGTTCTTTCAGTTTTATTTCCTTTTTTTTTTTTCTTTTGTTTCTTCTAAATATTTTTATATAATAGCTCTAAAAAATAATTATAATAATAAGAGTAAACAGCACTAAAGCGTATCATCTACGGTGAACATTGGAACAAAACTCATTATTATCGAATATTTCTGTATAAATATAGTGTGTGAGCGCGCAGCCGCAGCGTGGAAAGTTTTGATGTGTGCATTGATTGGATTGGAACTAGCGCTTTTCTTATTCGTTTCTCCTTACTCTTTTTTTGTCGTTTTAGATTTTAAAAGAGATCTGGGCACACACTCCAGTCTTGTTTCATTTTATGTTCCCAGTAGTTACCCTTGTAAATGTGCACTACATTTTCCGTACCGTCTTCCTGTTTTTTGATAAACCACATAGGTTCATAAGGCGGGTAAGGTCGTCCTTGGGCTGCGGCTATTTCGGCATCAGACTCACGGGCTCTTCGTTTGCTGCGTTGTTTTTCTTCCAATCTATTAGAAAAAATATATTTTTAAATTAATGAGGGGACATATAATACAATAGGACTACTACATTGCAATTTGACCGCAACTGTCGCGGACAAAAAAAAAACACTCCAATGTTCTTAAAAAACTTTAATTGTACATTTTTTTATCTAAGAGACCGACTGGCAATACCCATATCTCACTAGAAGAGTGTTCCTTATTTTGTTTTGACTTGATTTTAGATGACAGATTTTAAACAGGTGTGGGATTTGTTGCATTCTCGAAGAAACCTAAAATTACACTACGTCTTCCAATTGGTGGTCCGAGATAAGTTTTCATTACTTTATGTATCGAGTCATTAGACGGATGAAAACTAGGTAATTGCATTTACCCATTTCCCACGCGTGGCTATGATATATTTTGAGAAAGAACGTTATTCATAGGGCAAACGATACGAAAGGTACTTCTTCTTTTTTTGAGTGGCGCTACAGTCCGAGGTGGACCTGGGCCTCAACCAACATGCCTCTCCAACGTGATCTCTGGCTAGCTGTCTCCAGTTTCGCACACCAAGTTGGTTGAGGTCCTTCTCCACTTGGGTGCGCCACCTTGAACGTGGGCGTCCTCTGTTGCGTTGCCCGACAGGTTCGGATTCTTCGGGCCAGAGCTGTGGTGTCCATCCGCTCTACATGACCTAGGCACAGTAGGCGTTGGAGCCGTAGACGCCTAACTAGGCTCATGTCGCTGTACAGCCCGTACAGTTCGTGCTTGAATCTTCTCATCCAGAACCCGTCAACACAAAGACAAAAGATCGCACGCAAAACTTTTCTCTCAAAGAGACCAAGGACTTCTACATCCGAGATTGTCGTCTTGATTCTTGGTTCTTCGAGAGAGGGCTCTATTTCTCAATACGAAAGGCACACTAGAACTATAAATGCTACAAGACCTTAAAGAAAAACATCTCTCAAGCTGGAAGCTTATATCTTCTACAACTAGTAACCCCTTCAACAAACTTTACAAAATACCTTGTAAAAGCGAAAACATTTAACAAAATTACCTCATTTTTTCCGCATTACTTTCATCCCATCGACCAGCTTCCATTAAGCGTTGATCTGGTCGCAGCCTAGAATCTGTAGGCGCAATGCCTTCTTCCATTTCATTTAATTGACAAGCTAATATCGTAAAATTGTAATACCTAAAAGCAAACCAAAATAAATATTACCATCTGGCATGAATGCAAACGTAAGCATCAGACATACTTTTCACTATCATCTGGCGGTGGTCTTCTAGTCCAAACTGTCCTATAATTTCCGGTTTTATAAACAGGACTCTCCACTGAACCCGAAGTCGAAAGAACAGCTGCAATCTCTATTTTATTATCCCATATACCCCGGAGAACGTATTTAACTTCATTATTTTCGTTCATGATAACCCCCTTAACTTTTCGTTGTGCATCTCTAGTAAAGTAAGAATATGGTATATATTTTAAATGACACTTTAATCCCTTGGCCTTGTTCTGGCCAATTATTTCCGTCTCTCCATGATTATCTATCCAAAGTTTTCCTACTATAATGTTATGGACAGTTGTAGTGACCTTTAACAGATAAACAAGACAATTGGTATTTGTAAAATGTTCAAATATGTTGAATGCATTACTTTTCTCCATGAATACTTTTGGCCGGATTGAAAATCTACGTATGCATTACCCAATGGAATAACTTGAAGATATTTCCCTCTAAATTTGCTGGTCATGGTGAATTCCTGCCAACAATTCCATGTTCTGCCTTCACAATGAATCGCAGCCATTGGTGGGTGATGAGAGACCTGTTCAGCTATTACACGCCATCCCAAATCGTCCATTCGGTCACATTCGTACGTTTCTCCGAGCAGTGGATTAAATGGTTTTCCAGTACGATTTGCTGTGGTTGAGTAACTTGAAATGGAAAATGCTGCCACATAGGCCAACTGCTCACAGGGATCGGAACATTGTGCTGCTTTGTCTAACAAATCAGTATATTCGTAATCTTCTGTTAATCTATAATCAAAAAAGAATAGTCATGACTGCGGTATGCATACGTATGGGTAATAATAAACTTACCTTTGCAACATTGAGAGCGGTTCATTGAAATTTACTGGCATCGGTATTTTAGAGAGTTCTTTTCCAATACAATTTTTCATGATTGACCATAAATTTAGAGGATAATTCGGTTTGTCAGGAACTCGAGTTCGCCTGTTTTTAATAGCACGATTTAGGCTGACCGTGCTACCGAATCGGCCTGGTAAAACCTGAGGCTGATTATCCATTTTATCCACAACGTCTGAACTTTGATCGATTTGAGGAACTACTAGAACCTGAAATAAATTTATGAGATATTTATATTTTATTGCATTTTTAATTATTTGCTCAAAAGATCGCTGTACTTTAAGAATATTAAACTCTTTTAAGGGTACAGTGCATCATTCTTAAAAGAAAAGTACACAAATTGGAACGGCGTGGCTAATATTTGATATCTAGCTGTTAGGTAGTGCCCGTGAATGTTAAAATGCTCAGCCATCTCGTTAAGAGACAGTCTGCAATTAAGGGATGTTTGTGAGTAAAACATGACATTGTCCATTGATTTTATAGTGGCCTAACTGTCCGAACAGATGGTGATATCCCTTTTTGATATCACGTTTTTTAGAGCCGTGACAGTGCCCATTTAATCACTATGGTTTCTGCCTGAAAAACGCTATAGTGATCAGGGAGCTTCAAAGAGATAACAATGTTGAGATCTTGGTAATAGACACCCACACCTTCGTTAGTCTTTGATCCGTCTGTGAAAATACGCAAAGGATCAACGTCTGCTTATCAGAAATCCAGTCCGATCTGGAGGGAATACTTATCGAGAATTTATTCTCGGAGATAACCTGGGGTCAGTGTCGCTAGGAAGGAAGTTGAATTCCTTGAGAATGGTTGAGTGGCCGATGTTGCGTTCGGACCACATTCGGCGAGTATTGAGTCTCAAGGCTGTTCTGGCTTCTGTATACATATTCTCTCTTTTCAATGATCAATCGTAGAATAAGCTTTAATATTGTATGTTCTGCCACGACAGTTTCGTCAAACCGGATTCGAGGTTATAATTGTAAACACTGTGCTGTAAATCTGCTGTGCATTTTCTGTGTGTATTTTTTTTTTTGCCATCAAAGTTAAAGTTTATATTTTGTATAAGTTTTTTTTTATGATATAATATAGATTCCACTGACTTACAGAGACCAACAATGAATTTTGTCCAGCAAGAAAATAGTTCGCAAGCAATTTGTCAAAAAATAATTCTTTGCAGTTCGGCAGCAAAACGAAAACGTATGCAGAGAATGCAACTTTTACACCAGTCTTAATACGTTTATGAACGGAAACTGCAGAGAACTGCGATTTATTTACAACTATTAACTTGTCCATTTTTAGCCTATTGTAATGTATTTCCTTTCTTCAGAAGGCATAAAGTTTGGGTGGCTAAGGTCTTCTACCGCAACCAATTGTATTGCACGTGTTATTTGTCTTCTCGAATGTAGTTCCTTGATGAACTTAATTGGCAGTTATACTATTTATTTAAACACTACTGATTTATATTCCTTTGTACCTTCCCCTTACATCACTTTTAATGTAATCTGAGCGAGCTCTGTTTTATGATTTGTGCGATAAAAAAGAAATATGGTATTTAAACATCGAACGAATAACAATCGGAAGATATTCCCTAGAAGCCAAAATCTATTATAATCTAATAATATGGCTACAGCCCGTAGAGGACCTAGCTTCTCAGCAACCACTTGACTTGTGGGTCCTATTGTTCTCTCAGGAGTACAAGGGACCTGCAGTTTTATGCCGACTCCAAACGGCCAAGTTTGGGAAGCATTTTCTAGACAGGAAATACTCTTTGAACATTGTCAGTGACTCGAAAGAGCTTAAAATCTATTACCGTATGAAATATTTATGAGTCTATGGAACAGATTTATCATTGAAGTTATTATGAAAAACGTATGATAACTTTTAATAAAATGCTTCGTTTGTGTTTGTCATGGTTTATAACTTATGTACAGTTGTTTTCAAAATAATAGGAGCGCTACGTTGAAATCGATTTAAATTCTTCCCTGGCAAAAACTTCCTCGCGTAGGCTGGTGAAATTTTGGGTAAATATGTTTACTGTACTTTGCAAGCAAAATCAGCAAAAATGTGCACATCTGCGTCTCAGTAGTTGAGGATTTTATTCAAGGAAGTGACTACGAACGGAAGAGTGCTGTTCAAAATAATAGGAGTATTTTGCAGAAAAGAGTTTAATTTCAGTTTCCTGGGTCAAAAAGTACGAAGACCAACAGCTTTGGTCTTTATAATATTACTAGATTTCGTACCCGGCTTTGCCCGGGTTTGTTTCTTCAACCGTACTTTACGGAAATTACGTTTTTTTTCTCAACCATTTACACACAACGTGGAGAGATATCAAGCAATTCATAAAAAAAAGTTCTTGGACATCCTATCTATGTACCTGCGCACGATGTTCACTTGTTGTACAAATTGAAGTCAAATTTCATGAACCATGCCTATCTTGTAACACATTATGTAATTTGTCTAGCTCTGAAATTTTATCTAAATCAGCTAATTCGTTGAGAAGTCCAATATTCACAATTTCAGCAAAATTGAATGATTTGTGTGGAGCTGTGTATATGTACATGCATTGATAGTTGGGGGTATGACAAAATGAGAAAAATGCGAAAATGTTTTTTGTTTCCTTTTCTTTTGGTGACTCAGGCAGTCGTTCGTATATTTTCGATTGAGACGTAGAAAAAAATGAATGGTTGCACCAAAGCAAAATATTAAAAAAAGTGTGTGTATATATGGAAGTTACAACACACTGTGGGATGATTGATATCTATGACAACGCAACTTGAAATGGTTTCATACCGGATTGATGCAACCAACTTATTGGAGAATTTTATTCCCGTTTAAAAAGTGCTCGTAACTTCCGAACCGTATGTCGTACCAACATAAAATTATTTAACAGTCAGCATCTACATTTTAGAATGATTTTTGTTGAAAATTTCAGAGCTCTGCGACGTGTAGTTTCGGAGCCTTTGTCGGTCAGACACACAAACTTTCTGTTTTATATATAGTAAAGATAAGATAAGACAAGATTAAGATTAAGATTAAGATAAGATTTTAGATTTATTATAGTTTTTTTGTAAAATTTTTTGCTCAAAAATTTGTCATAGTGAGCCGTGGAAAATACACAAATTCAGAAAAACAAAAGCTCATCTCCAAGTCGCTTCAAGCGGGAACATTTTATAAGGAAGGTGGAAGTGTTGTCTTGGCAGTTGGCGATGCTTTGCGCTATGTCAAAAAGCCAGAAACTCAATGAAGGAACGTAAAACACCCCATGCTGGTGACAAGTTAATAGTAGGCTTATCAAAAAAACAACACAGCGGCATCTTCAAAGGCCGTAGTAAACAAGATTCACCTCCCTATAATTGATGTAACGATTCGCAGAAGGCTGTTGGAAAATAAACTTTTCGCTCGAAGCCTACGAAAGTTCCCACTTTTGACAAAAACATCATCAAGCTGGGATCAAATTTGCCAAAAATCATGCCGATTGGCCTGCGACGAAATAGCGTAATATTCTTTAAACAGACGAAAGAAAATTATTCAATTTGCTGGAACTGGTTCCCGACAATACGTCTATAGTCCATCCAACATAGAATATTTACAACAGTATACCGTAAAGACTATTAAACACGGTGGTGGGAAGGTCATGGTTTGGACATGTTTTTCGTATTACGGAGTTTGGGCCGATACATTTGATAAATAGTATCATGGATCAAAATGTTTATGTAAAAATCCTTGAAGAAGTTATGCTCCGCTATGCCGAGTACGAAATACTACTCAAATGGGTGTTTCAGCAGGATAACAACCCGAAGCATACAAGTAAAAAGGCAAAAGCGTGGTTTCGGTTCAAGGATATTGAGGTCATGGAGTGGCCACCACAATTGCCTGACCTGTATCCTATTGAAAGCTTGTGGCGCCATATTAACAAACATGTTGCTGATGCCAAACCAACAAACCACCCACAACATTGGAAGTTTGTTGAGGAAGCCTGGTGTAAAATTATTCCTGCTCGTTGTCAAAGTGTTGTGGACTATATGCCACGTAGGTGTCAAGCAGTCCTGAAAAATAAGGGCTTCCCTACGAACTACTTAGCCACACTAACTAAATCACTAATGGATTTCGAATTAATATTGTTAATTTTGTAAAATATTTTTATGAACGCTCCTATTATTTTGAACACAGCTGTAGCTCATGTTTGGCCATTGAAAGTAGCATAAATAGATGTTGACTTACATATACATATATTGGTTTTATTATTGGATATTCGCGCCATGTTTTTTGGAAACAATCGTGATCATATCATCGTATCGATCGTAAAGGCGTACATTATTCAATCAATGAGTGAGGACTTTAAAGTAAAAACCGAACTCTGATTCCAGCTAAATTGCTAGCTTCGTGGGTATGGTGCTACCGCTCAACTCATTGGTTAACATTAATCATATCTTTCTTTTTGTTTAGCTTACCTGCTGTGTTTCCGCTTTTACTTCTTCACTTTCGGATGAACTGCCTGTTCGATCACGAGAGAGACGTCTTGTTGCAATTTTTAATATAAACGAGCTGTCTTCGGCTGTCTCGTCGTTTTGTGAATTATCTTCCTGTGCGTCATAAAATTCAATATCATCATCATCTGAGGTTGCAGAATCTAGAAATATGCAAAGCAACAACACCTGGTTATGCACTTGATTTTATAAAAAAAAAAAAACACACAATAAATACAATTTTTGAACCATGGCTATTGTTTTGTTGTATAGACATTTTTTTCTTTATTATAAATTTATCTTCTCTTTGAAGCTTGCACTTTTAACATCGGAAATGAAAATCCAAACGTAATCAAACATTTCTTTTCATCGTGTAAGTGTGTATGTTACATTTTGTCGACACATCATAAATCGAATGGTGAATTATGATGTTAAATTATATTAAACTGATGTTCACATGCACAATCACTTGACGCTGTTCCCATTTCCATACACACGAATAGTCAACAATTTCAAATTATTTTCCTGCCAATTTAACATTGAGAACTGATAAGTAGTATATTCTGTGCATACGTATTTATTTTCGTACTGTAAACGTTAATTACCCGTGGGAATCCATAAAAATCAACTCCACACGTACACTCAGTCAATAAAATTTGAAAAAATATATATATCTACACAGAATTAAATAATATTAACACGAATTTGCGAAAAAAAAATGAAATTCAAGCAAAAAAAGAGAGCAAACAGCTGACGCGACTTTGCAACATATGTACACGAGAACGAAACACAAAGTGAACTAAATGTCATCGTCTGAATTGGAGGCCGACTGATTGAATTTGATTTTGATTTGCCCTCAGATGATAATTAAACCATAGACGAACAATCAAAGCTTATGTGAGAAAAATCGCAACTCAGAACAAAGAATTCATGGTCCCTTGCGTTTTATTTGAAACAATAACAATCAATTTGTAGAAAATGGTGATTTCACTTTTTATTGAATCTGGGACTGGTTGATCGAAACAAGTGGAATAGATTAAAATAAAACTAAGAGACAACAGAAGAGAAAATAATGTTCCAAGTGGAATTATAAGAGAGAGCTTTTTAACTCTTGTGCGTCTATACTTCGTGTCAAAGGCATGTGTTTGTTGGCACGAATGTGTAAAATATGTAATATTCAACAGACGATCGTTTTTGATATGTGATTGACCAAAAAATACATTAATTCGGACTGCACAATTCTTGCAATTATTCAAATGTAAAGAGAAAAAGCTTATTTGCTCTTTTTTATTCAATTCAAAGTAATTACTTGGCACTTATCGTGTCTGGTCGCTGGTTAAACAACACTAAAATACGAAAAAAAACTTACTGAATCATAGACGAAGAGAGTGATGAAGCACAAAGACCTCAAACATTTATGGTGTTGCTACCGGAAAAAGATAGCAACTTACACATCAGAGGTTCAGTCTGTGATAATAAAATTAAACTTATCAAAGAAAAATGAGGAAAAATGTGCACTTTCAAAATTAAACTACATACGAATACATACATATGTAGAAACAACAAGGGAGTGAAGTGATATTTAGCTCAAAAAGGAAACATGCAAAATTATATATGCACAATTGTGTAAAAAACGTATTTGTGTATCAGAAAATGGGAAAACATGGCGATAGACATGCTGTGATATAGGCATTAAATGTTAATAATTCGGTTTAGTGGTGATCGTAACACTGTGCTAACATTTAGTAAGATTTGGATAGAACAATATCATTGAAATAATGATCAGTGCAGACAGGAACTATTGCAAAACTAGTTACATTCTAAAAATGATCTTAACCCTCCAAAAACAAGTAAATGACACTGAAAAGATATTCTTTGGTTAGAATGAAGACATGCCAAGATATTATCTTTTCCGATGTTTGGGTACGTGGCCGTGGATACATATCTATATATAGATAAATGAAACGTTTTCAGAAATTCTATGCATTGCAATGATTGGATGGAAGATGATGCAGAAATTGCATAATGACGGCCAAGCACGAAAACTAAATGCAAAAAATTACCCGATCGCGACGCACGTTTTGACAATTCCATACTTGTATGTAAAGTAAAAGTAACGAAAGTTGTAAAAGTAATCACTGACGTTAAACGAATGGTGAACACAACTCAAGCGACCTAGTTTTTACTCAATTAATTTTAATAGCTAAGTTATGACGCTTTTTTGAAGGGCATTGTTAATAAATATTGCGTAAAATATTTGCTTATGTTTTCTTAGTCTCTCCCTAAGTCGAATTGTCACGTGAGGTCAAAATTGGTTAGAGTTATAGGTATAACTTAGAGGATATATTTTTGCGTGGAAAATTTGACGATAAGGCCAACAAAAAAAAATCGAGAGAAAATCGATTTAGTGAGAGTCAGGCAGGCTTGGAATCGAAGATCTCAAAGTATGAGAAATCTCATGATAATAATGAATAAAAAAAATGTGGCCTACATTCCGTAGTGTTCTTGACAATAGCTCCTTCGATAACAACTTGTGTGGTGCTTGCTATTTTTCCCTATCGGATGGATGGGATTTATAGGCTTGTGCCGACTCCACTAGGCACACTTTGAGAATTGTTTTGTTTACAAATTGTTTGTCCTTTCGGGAATTCAACCCTCTTTCGTACTGTCACAGATATCATGTCCAACCTCCCCCTTCGGGTAGGGGTCGTAGGATATACCCGAGGTAAGGCATGCCTGTCGTAAAAGGCGACTAAAATTCTAAGCTAAAAGCTAATGGTTTAGGAAATAACCTACTCCGTTGCTTGTCAAAATGATGGTTTCAAGCTCGCAAACAAAGGAATGAACGGTAGGTGCCTTATCTTATTATAGATACTGCACAATAAAGTCTTGGGCTTATAACAATGGCGGCCAGTCCTGGGATATTGTGGCATCCTACTGATAGCTTGACCAGAGGCTATAGTCTGGTGCTACGGAATATAAGGATTTCCGCCCGTGAGACCCGCATAGGTTTCATCCTGATCACTTGAGGTTGGCCCCCAAGTGGGAGCATCCTGGTGGCTGTGGTTTAAAACCCAAAACCGCGGGAAGAAGTGGAGATATACCTGCATGTCGGAGAGTTAATCTTGTCTATTACGGCTATGGGCATTTACGACTCTCCGACGTGAAAGGTATTGATTCAAGTCTATGTGGAGTTGCAGATAACAACCGGGTGCTACGAACCAAAGAGTAGCAGAGGTGTTAGATGGTCCTCGCCACACTACCAAGGTGGAGAAATAGGTCCATAAGCTTACTTCTAAATTTGGAACTTGAGATTCCTGCTGAAGGCGTCTGGTCCAGCGTCGTAAAATGGTCTAAAAGATTTAAATGTCTACGTGATATAAGCCTAACGGCAGGTGATCACGTAAAACACTTATTATGTACTTGCGGAAACTGCAATACTGAAAAAGCAGTGTAGTTTTGTTAAAACACATGTTTACTCTGACCACAGTTGATGATGGATTCTTGATTGAATTGTATGATCAATATCAGTTCAACTCTAGATGTGACACACCACATCAAAGGATTGGGCACAGTTTCCACTATTTCTCAGAGATTGAATGCTCTGAAGTCAATATTTGGATACCCCATTTCAAAAGATTTAACCTCCTTTAATCATTTATTTAGGTTATTGTTTGAAAAACCGGAATCCGGAATCTACGTCGGTGACGACGTAGTAGATGGTGGGAGCAAATGGTCTTCATTGTCAGGGGTCGAAATTCATTTGAAGAAGTACTCTCTGCTGCTGATAAGCCAGCGTGAGTGAGTACTCGACAATAATAGTAGTGGTACTTGTATTTGGAGTGGACTTGTGTTTGCAATAAATAGCTAAGTGAGAGTTTGATGAATTGAATTGAATTTGATGTGGGATTACGTTATGTTGTGATTAATTGATTTTTTTGAGAGGCTTGTTCCGCTCTGTTGTAATTAAAACGAAATGCGAATCTGAGATGGTCTCGGAGCGTGAATATTTACATTGCCTACCCCTAACTGCCAAGTGACAGGCGGCAAACATTTTACAAGTGTTTCACTTCTTTTCACTTTTAGAAAATTGCACGAGGTTGTTCAAACACATTTTGTTGTTAATTGACTGTAGTAGTTAAAAAAACTACGATGAACGTTTACGTGAACAGACTGGCCATAGGTATCAGCTGAGCGTTGAGAAGAATACCGCCTCATTATTATATGACTGGAATTATTTAGCCAACGAGAAACAGACGGCACAGCCCTGACACTAAAGAAGCACTCCGAATATGGTTCGAAACTTGGCGCCTACTACCTTCAGCTATCTTCGAGAAGAAATTCCTCGCTAGCATGCCATGGAGACTACAAAGATCGACACAGACGAAGATGAAAGGCTGACCAAAGACCAGGATCTCAGTATGAGTCTCTCATTGGGTGCCTTCTGACCTTTGCAGCGTAAATAGAAAACTTTGTGAGAAAGGAAAGCACTGTTCTGGCCCAAGAACAATGTACGAAAGGTTTTCATTGTTTACTCTGGCAACCAGGCAGCAATTAACTCATTGCACAAGAACGTGAAATTGTTCAATTCAAAAATATCACTTCATTGCAGTCTGTATCTTAACGAGATAAATCGCTTATATGGTATATAAATGCTTTGCAGGTAGGGAAGAGCGATATTGGAGGCAGCTGGCTAAAGAACGTGCCAGCTGGAGAGGATTGTTGACCGAGGCCCAGGTTCACCCCAGACTGTAGCGCCACAATAAGAAGAAGAAGGTAGGGAAGAGTTGTAAGCATTATCGATAGCTTTAGACTTATGTGATGTGCCAACTTGTACACTAAAATAAATTAATAAAAACGAATAAAAGCCTTTTGCGCGTACGAGTATGAAATGTCATAAATTAAAAAAAAAGAACTGTGAACATGTGATTAGAGAGAAACAATGTATTCGAGTGTATTATATTACAACGCGAAAGGGTTATAAATATAGATTAAATCACTAAGCAAGCTACCAACCAATAGTGAGTTCTGCTATCAGTAATTATCAACATGGGATATAGATCAACATTTCGGTTTAACTCTAAGATTAAACTCTTTTGAAAACTATTTGTTGTGGAAAGAATAATATGAATAAATTTAATAATTACAATGTATGTAGTTTCTAGTTCCCGTGTTTCTCTTCTGAAGCCGCTAATGTTCTCCCTACTGGGATTGTAATACGAATGAACGGACCTAATCTCAGACTCACTGTGAATGATGAGAGGTATTTCATAAACATTTTATTCACTCTAAACATTGTCAATGACGAACGAGAGTGCTCCTATCAAATATGAGAATTTTGCTTGCCATTCCAAAATTTTATTAAAAAAAATTTGAAATCAGCTTTCCCACCTGCGTTAGCTTTATACCTTATCATTTCTTACCTTATCTTAAATCAACCCTGCATTCAATTTATGACGAATTTAGATGATTAATTTCCGCACAAATATGACACAAGATAAACAGTAGGGCGTAACTAATTCAAATTCTATTTAAACTTGTCAGCTAATAAAAAAATAAACATATTGATTAGGCGGAGACTAAATGTAGAACAACGAACTCATTCAAACTCGTCAAAGAATATAATTTTGGTTTTTACTTTTTCTGGAATTATTACCATAAACGTTTGATACTATTAACACTCATATGATAATAATATATAATCCGATTCAGCTGGTCACAAAACATAGGGACAATTTAATAGAATGTGTTCTATGAGCAAATATTTGGCAGGGACCCTCTGTAATACTGATCATTGTACGATAATGACTGAAATGTAAATATGTCTTCTGTTGCTCTGGGTCAATAGTCTTTACATCAATACGACGAGCTATTGACACACATGCTATTAGGTCGTTTGTCAATTGCGTTCAAATTGTAATCTAGAGGATAATACATTTGCACTAAGCAGAACATATGTTTTATTTGTTCACTTTTGAAATGTTTTAAGAAAAAATTAAAGAGCAACTACAACTACTGTTAGCCATGATGCAGCTCCAGGACACACTCATAAGAGTCAACCTTTGAATGAGTCTCCAACAGATGAGATCTTTAGATGTTGTAGAAACGAGGCAACATTCGAAAGGAATTGCCCCACCTCTTTCGAGTCACTGGCCATGCTCAAAGAGTATTTTCTGTCTAGAAAATGCTTCTTTTTTATATATTTTTTCAGTTGTTTTATTGTTCCATAGAAGTGTCCGTTGAGTTTTCTAGCTTTTTACTTTTTAAAAAATGGAAATGTTTTATAGTTGTACGGCTTAATACTAAAAACGACGAAAAATCTCCCAGCTTAGCTGAATGCATATTCGTACACCCAACTTTAAGCATCTGGAGTTCATGAGATCAATTCTTTCTCATTGAACCACAGAGTGATTTCCTTCTGGGCAAATTCAATAGCATCAGAACCATGGACAATATTATGACCAACTTGGATGCAGAAATCACCACGAATGGTTCCGGGCAATGAGTCAGCTGGGTTGGTGACACCCAATATTTGACGTCCAGTCTTTCCCATACCATTGGAACCACAGGCTCATGTAATTGACCAAACCAAGGAAGAATGGACAAATCAGCGTAGTGTTTTAGTAGTCAATTTCATGGCGACCAACTTAAAGCCCTTTTGCTCGAAACCTTCGATGATCTTGTCGACGAGTGGACTTCATCGGGTTTAACCATGATAAAAGTGCGCTCCTTATTTGCTGCCATTGCTGTTGAGAACAACGCGAAGAATGAACTCAAACTTGGTCGTTCGGGAGACGGCAAAAAAAGGTATGTCTCTTCAATTCGTGAAAGAGCAATAGCACGCATAACATGAGCGGTTGCTGAGGAGTTAGAGTTAGTCTATTAGGAGATACATATTTCAATTTGAATGTGTTGTGTCTAATTTGTGGAAAAATTGAAAATAATATAATTTAATTTGTTATCTATTGTATCCAACGTATCCACGTTAGAATTTTTGAAAAATAGCAGCCCTAAAATGATAGAACTTACAAGATTTCGAATAATATTTTATAGATATACGAAATTGTAATAAAGTTAAGAGTTATGTTGTTAAATTTAATAAGATTCTCTATTTTTAACAGAAAATACTCTCCACACAGTACCCCGACTACTGTCTTCATGTGGACAGCAATGTAGCTCTTCTGCAATAATTCGGTTTCAAGAAATATTAAAAAAATGTCAAGGAATAATCAATATTCACGGACTTTAGTGGGTGTAAACAATCTTTATAAGAACAAACTGAAATTCACTCAAACACCCACGAAATGTTCTCAGACCTATTTCATACTATTCACTTTAAACTACAATTCGTTTTTACATGAACTGATATTAAAATGTGGATATTTCTTACCACATTCAACATAATTCAGTTTTTTGCCATCACAAGATATATGTACATAAATAAGACGTATAAAAATTGCCTATGGGCCATGACATGTCAGTAATTAAATATAAATATGATGAAAGTGTATTCTTACAAACAGCCGAGTGCAACTCGCAAGGCCATGTATTTCTTCAGATGCAGCATTTTCGATTCTGATGTACATACATTTTTAACGAAAATGCATTCGAATTCCATGCACAATTGAAACACAAACAATAATAATCAATTTAGATTTACAAATTTTATGGATACATTGACAAGAATGTCACATTCCTGTCGTCGTTCTTTTTGTAAGAACAATTTCATATATGTACATATCTCAACTAGTTTCAGATGCTGCCCAATTAAGGTGACGTTTAAATGAAAAACAAACATCTGCTTTCACTATATGGAAATATATGAATTGTAAATATCACACATATTGTTAAAAAATAGTTAGCAACAGTATAGGATACAACAAACAAAAAACACTTTTCAAATTTCAATAACAACAAACGTATGTCACATACGTTTAACTTTCTGATACAGAATAATTTTAACTTCACAAATTACACATATTCTTTCGTTTTTTTTCTTTTAAAAAATATATGAAATATATTTTCACAAATACACACCTATTCTTGCAAAAGTTTATGAACCGTAAAGTATTAGGAAGTAGCAGAAATATCATTTCTACTAGACTGAAAAAAAAAATCACAATTACTAAACAAAACCACAACTCCAAACGTGTAAAGAGAACCTCTTTCCATGTGTATTTCAAATAATTTATTCACAAAGAAACAGCTCGGGCGTCCACCTATTCACCAAATGAACTCGATAATTCCATTGCAATCATTTGAACAAATAATTTGACAGATAGTTCCAATTAACTCCTCACAACATCCCACACCTCACTGCTAAAACATTTTCTTTTGTATTATAAGCTTTTAAAATAAAGTTCCACTATTTGGAAGCGAATGCGAAGATCATAAGTATGTGGAATGAAATACAGATTTGATGGGTTTTGGGTTTAAAAAAAGAAAAGGAAAAATCAATACTTCATATGTCTGTACATCAAGGGATGTTCTCTACTGTACATACATCACAAAAACACACGGCTAAGGAAGAATTTAACAGATTGGGGTTACTTTAACCATTTAAATTTTGTAAATCTATTCCGTATGCAGTCATAATACAAAAGTAGAAAATACATTTTCATTGGTATGACAAAGTACAATAATAAACTGACAGATGGTATAAGTGCTACTCGTTCCTTTTTAACGAAATGGAACTTAAACTTTCACTGGCAATTTATCGAATGCGCACGAGAAAAGGTGGCAATATGTCTGTAAGAGCGTAAATAGACAACAATCGTGGTTAAACATATTATAAAATAACCAAGTTATCAAAATATGTGCAACAGTAAATTGTGTATGTTTCTGTATTAGACAGTCGATAAGATATTTTTGATGCATAAATATATCCGGCTGGGAAATACATACAAACATATGTATACACACAATTATGTGATAAATAAAATTCGAAATTAAATATATTTTAACAAATAAAATGTTGAATACTAGGATAATTTTAAATTTGCTCAACATATTGCAATACTCTGAAGTGTAATTCTCTCTTCTTTAGCTGTCAAAGTAATGAACTGCGGTGCACCAGCTACTTAAAACACAAAAAAGTTCGAATCATGTCCTGCGCTTGTAAAGCTTTATTTGTTACTATGTAGTGATTACCATAAATGTTATGGAACATTGTGAATCATAGCTCTAAGATTTACCTAATATGGTTTTGGACTATATTTCATGTCGTTGTTATTTAAAGAGGAAATAATGTGTACACTAGAAAACAACACACATGTTTCGACAGCCTCCCATGGGTGATGTTATCAGACACATGTATCAATTGTTGCCTCGGAATCCTTACGGAGGCTCCGCCTCTTTCGAGTCACTGACAATCAGAAATAAATTAGTACTCATTTATTTCGGCTGACAATGTTCAAGGAATATTTTTGTTTAGAAAAACCTTATTAAACTTTGCCTAGCCCACATTGAAATTTGTCGTTGCCCATAAACAAAATTTACAGATGAGGATATTCGGTTAGATATAACAGTCACAACAATTCATCAACTTCACAAAAACTTAGTGAACTTATCACACTTTTGCACATACCATACATGGTAGATCCATATACCTTTGATAAATTAAATTCGTAATAAGATAGTGTTATTTAACTTACTTGGTATAATTCTGTGAGCAGCCTGTTCTAATTGCGTATGTTGTTTTGCTAACTGTTCAACCATTTCTTCGAGGCTTTGTCTCTTCTCCCGTTCATGTTGTAACATTTTGGACCATTTTTGTCCCTGAGTTTCTGCAGTTTTCTGGTAGTCGATGCATGCCTAAAAAGAAAAACCGATAGTTATAATTCTTGTTACTAAATCTTTGAATTTTGTACAAAAAGGTATATTTATTGTAATGACAAGGAAAACAATAATGGATGAAAAATGCACACTGAAAGTTAGTTATACAAAATTTCAAGATAATTACATACTTTAATGTATAAAGGCTACTAAAAATATGTCAATGATTCAAGCAACAAGTGAAATGAAAGTTGGAGTTTACAATATCCTAATGCCAGAGCGATAGTCGCTGTTATGACAAGAGTTGGGCATCTTCTATATAATATAGTATGGGTGGCGCTACAGCCCGTAAAGTGCCATGGCCTAGCTTCTCAGCAACCATTCATGTTGTGCGTGCTATTGTTCTTTCACGAGTGGAAGAGACCTACAGTTTTATGCCGACTCCGAACGGCCAAGTTTGAGAAGCTTTTTCTAGGCAGGCAATACTTTGAGCATTGTCAGTGACTCGAAAGAGGTGGGGCCGTGAAAATATTGAAATTATTTGTCTCACAGAGCAAGAATCGAACCTACGACGTCGAGTTTGGGGTCGACGCACACCTGCGACGCAACCTACGACGTCGAGGTTGGTGTCGACGCACATATCCATAACGCCACGGGCCACCACAACCACCATCTTCTATATAATAAGAGATATATCCAATGAGGTCACGTTTCCTCTGAATGTGCTTTAAGCCCTACAGAAGAGAAGCACTCACTCAAAACATTTAATCTCCGTTGTAAGACCTTTCCAATTATATCTCTGGAAAAGCTAGAGCAAGTCACTCATATATTGTAAAAAGATAATGTATAAAAGAACAAATAAAACATCTATCTACCTATTTTTACTAGCATTATCTTTCTGGAAACATGTTTTAAGTGGATGATTATGTATGTGCATTTAAGTAATGTTTATTGCACTCTGTGTACAACTTTGTATGTCCACTGAAGACCCTTTTCTCTTAGAGGTTTAACCTGCAGTATTGAGCACAAAACACAATGACCTGAGAATGCAAATGCATAACTGCAGGGATGAGAACGAGAGTCATTTTAGGAATGCTGTTATCCATCCATATCATGGTTAACGTACAAATTAGATATTAATTGTATAGAGTCGAGCTCTTCGCATGTTTTTTAGATATCCTTCATTATTTTAAAAAACTTTTTCCAAAAACTAATAGGAACTGTTAAGATAGTTGACTTTTATTTTATGTGACAATTTGTCTACTTCAATACTACTCAAATAATTTTTCAAAAAGAAAACTGTTGCATTATTTAGAATCCGATGGTATGAACTTTAAAGTATACCTACAGAAAACATCTTGCTAGTGTTAGCCAATTAGTCAATCACTACGGAGTATTTGTTTCTATTATTTTTAACTTTTTAACAACACGCACGATATGAGGGCGAAGAATTCATGTCATATTAAATAGAAGTTATTAGATAGAATTACAGATTCATTTACACATAGTTTAATGATAGCAAAATTTATAATTAAGCTTATGAGGTAGTTGAGAAGACAGTTGACAGAGTCCCTAAGTCTTTTGGAATTACAGGTAAAATTGTTATTTTTATTTCATTTGTATCATAGCATTGATTGTTATTGTGAACTTACGTTTATCATCGCATTGGAGGTAATACGGAACAGTGTAGCACGTTCATTGACAATTTTACTGCGATTAGCAATATCATCTCCACTTTCGAGATCGGCTAATGCACGCTGCAGTGCCAGACCATGTTTCGTTATCAGATCTGAACATGTTTGAAGGTTTTCCAATCTGAAATGAATGTTTGATATTTAGTGAATGTGCATAATTAAAACAAAAGAAAAAAAAATATGGTCAGAGACTGGCTGTCAATGTGATTATTGTCATCTCCTAATATCCTTCTATTTTTGGCTGCGAAAAAGGGAACATTATGTGAAGAAACAAAAACCCAATCCAATCCTAAAACTTATTTGCTAGCTTATTGCAGTTTTAACTTACTTTACGTTATATAAAGTATAAAAAATGTTGAAAACTAAAAATGCTTCATGGTCAGTATCGGGAGAAGCAGAATTTACATATGGTACGAATTGCTGAATGAAATGCATGAGCGCTGAAGCGGAAATTAGAGATCACAGAGCCAAGGATAACTATGTATGTTCCCGCAATATATAATTATTACTATTAATATTGATGGTATATTACAGGAAAACAATCATCATTCCATACTTTATAGTATAAGCCACTATAGGACAGCAAATGTCCGCATGACAACAATTTTCTGTGTCTAAACTATTTCAATTTTCATACTACACCTATTGAGTTACTTAGACCTTGACCCATTATAATTGGATTATTACATCTATGTTCTCGAGATAGTAAATAACAACAAAGTAATACCAAGGGTCAATGGTTAATGTCGATAGCTAATGGACATTTGCATTCATATATTACCTTTCTGACAACTCCTTGATCGTTACGTTTATCTCCTGACTTGGTGCAACCAACAGTGCAGTTTCATCCTCATCTTCGTCGCTTTCCATTGCACGTCTGAATTATTAAAACGATCATTAGCACATTTCCAACAATTAAAAATCTGCAGTCGAACTCACATAGCTTTTGCTTTTGCCAACTCCAGTGCAGTAACCCAGCTTTGACGTTCCACTTCATTAGCAGCTTTTATATGAAAGGTTTGTGTCCCACCATTTGAAATAACAAATGTGCATGAATCCACAGTATGTATCAATGCTCCATGGAGAGAGATCGTACCCCGACATGTGTGTGCCATCTCAGCTTGATTCCTAGAATTGGATTTTCTTTTCCGATGATTGCGAAAACAAACAGTGTGCCATGAACAAAAAGAAAACGAATGTTGAAACTTTCAATCGCTTACCTATAATAAGAAAGCACTCCGTTCGATAACACAAACCATCGTCGCTGATAACCTTTCAAGTAATTAGTCCATTTCAGAAGCCAGCCTTTCATTTCTGGGTCGACCTTTTCAGTCACGGATTTTCCTGCGGTATCTGTCATTTTTCGTTTCTTAGTGTTATTTTCTGCAGACTTGTCTGTATCAAACTCGGTCAAGCAAAATGTCTGGGTAAATATGTATGATTCTTGAGTTTATTTATCCCCTTGAAATACTATTTAAATTGAATATTGCAAACACAATCACTCCGTATAAAAATCACCGGTTTCACACGAACTGTACACAGTACACTACATGCATTCAAAAAATTCGCAATCGCATTTAGCATTCAACATTAGCCACGTATTCCGTATGTGTATGTGTATGACACTTGAAGACATTCAGTTTCCAACTTTTTGTAAATTCGTAACCGCGTTTATAATCCGATGAAAATAATAGAGAAATTACATTCTTCCCGACAAATAAGAAAGCGATTGGATATATTTCACTAGAGGGGCAGGAAAGATACTCCCACAATCGTTTTTAACTTATTTTCATTACTTGGTCAATTTATGCACGTATGAATGTGTTATTAGAGAAAATACACTGTGGAAAGGATTACATATGTACTGCAAAAAGCAATGAAAACACCACCGACGGAACACTAGCACATATGGATATGACAGCTAGAGACACTGTTGCCAACCGTTTTAGTTTTTGTCAAAAATTGACGGTTGTATGGAATATGCGTTCCAATAGTTCCAATCTCGTAAAACAACGATATGTTCGGAATGTTGTTTCCTGAGTTGCCATCGACTGGCCTCATTTATTATAAACTTAAACTTATGGTTGGTTGATGACTAAATTTAACTACTATTGACAGTTGACGACTATTCACAAAATGTCCGTTCGATAAGTCATATTTTTTAGTTAAAAGTTTTTTTTTGTCGAAATTTCACTGCACTTTTCTACGTTATTTAGATGTACGTATGTTCATTTTTGTATATAGGAGGATATTCCCTCAACTTAATAACATAATTTAATTTTGATAAAGGAGTTTCCCGGTGGTGGCCCGTGGCGTTGTGGGTATGTGCGTCGACCGTAACTTTGACGTCTTAGGTTCGATGAGTACTCTGTGCGGCGACAATAATTTTCACGACCCCACCTCTTTCGAGTCACTGACAATGCTCAGGTAGTATTTCATCTCTAGAAGAAGCTTCTCAAATAAAACCGTCCGGATTCGGCATAAAACTGTAGGTCCCTTCCACTCGTGAGAGAATAATAGTACGCACAAGACGAGTGGTTGCTGAGAAGCTACACCCTGGGGCCCTACGGGCTGAAGCGCCACCCATATATATATGGTATATAATGCATTTCCCGAGAGGAGGACAGAATTATATTCCCATTCGTAATTAAAGTACGTAATTCAAAGTACAAGTGGTGGCCCGTGGCGTTGTGGGTACGTGCGTCGACCCCAACCTCGACGTCGTAGGTTCGATTCCAGCTCTGAGCGACAGAAATAATTTTCACGGCCCCACCTCTTTCGAGTCACTGACAATGCTCAAAGAGTATTTCCTGTCTAGAAAAAGCTTCTCAAACTTGGCCGTTCGGATTCGGCGTAAAACTGTAGGTCCCTTCCACTCGTGAGCGAACAATAGCACGCACAACACGAGTGGTTGCTGAGAAGCTAGGACCTGGCCCATAGAGGGCTGTAGCGCCACCCATATTATTATTATTATTAATTAAAGTACAAAAATCTTCTGTTCAATTAAAAGTTACAACAGCACCAAAATGATTTCATGAGATTGGAGGCAAGATTCTTAGATTTAGATTTCAATATATATATTTTTATAATTAAATTTATGATATAAGGAAAAAGATTGAGAAAGAAGGGATGTACAAAATTGTGAATCATTAAAAATTATTTTCGACGAAATTTCATTCAGTTGTTAAAAGACAGTTTTTTCCAAAGTTTTTTTTCACGGCCCCACCTCTTGCTAGTCACTGACAATTCTCAAAGAGTCTAGAAAAAGCTTCTCAAACTTGGCCGTTCGGAGTCGGCATAAGACTGTAGGTCAGGTCCCTTCCATTCATTAAAGAGTAATAGCACGCAAATTACGAGTGGGTTGCTGAGAATCTAGGCCCATGGCCCTCTACTACAAGCTGTAGCGCCACCCATATTATTTCCAATTTTGTTTGATGTTTTTAAGTAAAAGTGTACTGACTTTTATAACAGAGTGGTTTCGAAATATATGTTTTACGTGTAATAACCATCAGTTAGGTTCGTGGTCCTTCCAATTCAGATTATAGTCAATCGTAACACCTAAAGGCCCATTCATATGAGATAGTCACGAATTGCGAACTTCGCAACTCTGACAAACTTGTGGAGGTTGTGGTGTGCGTGTATAGCAAGGATGAAAAAACTCGACAAGTGTTGTTTCCGAGTGTTCGCGTTCGCAGTTCGCCGCTCATATGAATGAGCCTTAAGATGAAATATGAATTACGAAACTAAATATAGACTTTCTGTATTTCCTATGTGTCTGTATCTCTTAAAATAAATGTTTCCCTAGCTCTGCAAAGTAGAGTTTAGTGACCACGGATGAGAATGAAGAGCTCAGAAAGTGAAGCAAATTGGCTAAAAAAGCCCAGATATATATTTAAAAAATTATAAAAACAAAATTCAGAACACAATTGATTTCTGATCAGTTTATATAACCATTGACTGATAAAAAAAATGATATTAAATATTCGCACAGGGTGACAATACGTAGTTCTTAAAATAAGCAAGCAAGCATAAAGCATATAACAACAACATAAAAAGAAGTAGAAATTGGATGCTACGTTGTAGTTGCATGAAAATTGATTAATGAAATAGATTTACTACTTTTGACGAGAATCCACTAGTATTTTTTAGTGACCATTCACGGTCAATTTCAAATTCAAAAGCTTCATTCAAGATAGAAAAGCTGAATCCCACAGTCATGGTTTATGAACTCACTTGTCCTATAACATTATATGACACTTTTTTTCGACCATTTTAGTTCGAGAATACTATACCAATGCCTAACATGATTTCGACAAGATTATTATTCGAAAATGTATACCAAATGTATATGTGTTCATTAAGTTTTGACACATCTTGCTATAAAGCGATGGTACCCTTGAAAGGTGTTTCGTTTTGAGAATATAGATGGCGAGTATAATGTGTATAAGTATAACAGATTTCTGCACGTTTTTTTTGGTACTAAACGAAATATGTCTCGAATGAGAGAAGGGACAAAATAATTTATTATTATTATTTATTCATTGCAAAGCAAGTATTAACTTAAATTAATGAGCCCTAGCTACAGTCGACTATTAGCTTATATATTCAGTTCTTATGATTTAACATAATCTAATATACCACTTATATTTTCTGATGAGGTGTCACGCAGTAGATCATACGGAGTAATATCGTATTGTAGGAATTTGTTCAATTGACCTTCTTGTTGGGCAATCATCAGGGTCAAGAATATGGTTGTTGTCGTATGTTACTTTGCAGAGGGGACAAGTATAAGCGTTTTCCCTTTTTAGAAGATACTTGTGTGACAATCTCAAACGAAATAAGGCTGAGATGGTCCCTGTTCACAATGGAGTAGTGATGTCTGTGTGATGACCATTTATCGTGTATACTGTTCCCTATATCTTTTGATATGTCCAATTTGTTGAATTAGTTGAAGACAACGAGAGGGCTGTTTCGGAAGATATTATTTGTGGTATCTGAAAATTCGTTAATCATTATCCCAACATGACTGGGAATCCACATCAATTCGAGACTGGTGTGTAGTATTCTTATAAGAAAGTCTCTAATTCTAGCGATAAGTTGAGTTCTGTGATTGGGGTCCATTATCGCTTTAAAAACAGAGCGGCTATCTGAGCACATTAAAAATGCTTCTTCTTTCTTTGAGAGGTAAGCTGTTATGAAGATGAAGGAAGTTGGTAAAAGAAGGCCTAATTTAGGAGACAAAAGAGGATTCTGTCAATTATTCAAATCATTTGGGATTATTCTTTTTTAAAAATGATCCAACGTCTTTATCGATTATTGAATAGGAGCACACTTACTTGAAAGACAGTTTAGCAGTTGATTGCAAATATCAACTAACTAGCTTCTACTAGAATGTTTTTAATCGGTGTCGTTCGATAGGCATGGAGACTGCGTTTGATGGCGTGGTGGTAGGGTGACTTGACGATGTTCAGAGTAGTTTTAGCAGAAGTCGTCTTCTCATGGTGCTACGTTGTCCACACTCTATATATACTTTCTACCCCAGGCGTTGAATCCGTAGCTAGACTCATGTCGCTGTACAACCCGTACAGTGGTTGATTCTTCTCCAGAAACCATCCACGCAAACAGGATCAAATATTGAACGCAGAACTTTCTCTCGAAAAGACCAAGGGCTTCTTCATTCGATCTTGAGATAGTCCAGCTTTCCGCGCCATAGAGCAGGACGGGGATGATCAGGGTCTTATATAATGTTAGCTGGATCCTTCGAAACTGGGCTCTACTACTCTTGAGCCCAAAGAAACATCGTCGTTTTCGGTAAAGTTGGTAAGAAGATGCGACATGTTCTGTTTACTTGAGACCAGTTTAGGCGAACGACTGCAAGCCACTTATTCAACAAACTCCTGTAATTTTATAGGGTGTGCAAATACGCAAGAAAATGCTTGCGTGGAAAAGTTAGTCGGTATAATAAAGGGGTTTCAAAAAACTGAATTTGCTTTTTTCCGACATTTTTTTTCTATTGCATGTAATTTTCGTGGATATTTTTTAACAACGACTTGAGGGAAAAGGGTATTTTTCGTCATTGCTGTGATTAATTAGTAGAAATAAGTCTGGAACCACTGTGTACAGCTACTATGCAGTTGATCAGTGATCTTTGTTTGCTTTTGCTTCCAATGTGACTGCCAATTTTGTAACAGTATAAGCAGAAGATAAGCAGAGTTAATTTTAAAAAGTTGAATCGAAGTAGTGAAAAGCTAAATTTGACAACTTTTGTTACTTCGACTGATTCAAGCCAGAAGGCAACAGCAAGAAGGCAATACAATATAATTGGGACAAAAGTTTCGCTTATTGAGCTAGATCTTGGTATCATTATAACTATATTAATGCTCCGACATTTGGCTGCTGACCTGCATCCACCAAGAAATGGTCTCCTCAAACATATAAATATTAATTTATATGAATATTATATTATAAATATTTATATTATATATATTTAAATATTTCATTCAAGCAAAGCTGCATACTGCGATGGCCCTTGGCGTTGTGGGTGCGTCGGCTCACTTGAACCTCCACGTTATAGGTTCGATACCTAGTAGACAAAAATAATTTTCATGACATGATTTTCGAGTCACTGACAATGTTCAAAAGAGAAAAAGTGTGAAAAAAAGCTTCTTCAACTGTGGGATTCGGAGTTTGTGCATAAAACTGTGGGTCACTTCCACTCCTGAAAGAACAATAGCACGCACAACACAAGTGGTTTCTGAAAAGCTAGGGCTGTTGCGCCACTCATATTCTATTAAGCTGAATGCAGGAGCTAATCGGTCCTGAATCAGTTCGTCGCTATCCTTTTCAAGACGGCAATGAAGGTGGTGAAAGGAAGTGCAGTGTCTGTTTCGTTATGGGAATTGACGAGTCGTTAATAAGGCATTTCCAGTATTCATATTGAAAACCAGTGAATAACTATTTGAGCAGAAGAACCAACCAGGAGTTTCTATAACAATTGTTGTAAATTTCACAAGTGAGCTGTTTTGATTAAAATAAATCTAAAACTTTATGTGTTATTGTTCGAATTTCACTTATAAAGTTGAAATTTCACTTAAAAACCCGAAGTTTAGGTTTTCTTGTATTATATATAATTTCCTCTTCGTAAATTTAAACACATATTCAATAAGAGAATGCAAGGAGAAAATTACGAGATTCTTAGAGGCAAGAGACGAGTTTCTCTTGCATCAAGTGAGTAGGCATCAACTCTCTTTATACATTTCCTACTGGAAAATCTGTAATATAAAACTGCTAGCATCCCTTATTTCTCACCAGTTCAAGAACTCTGGCTCGGCGGTGAATGTTAATCCGTGTGTGTGTTCCGACTTTTTTTTTTATTTTTGAGGAAATAGACACAAGTGCTTTTGAGAACAAATAAGCAATACAAAATTCTCGGTTTCATAGAATGTGGTCCAAGTGCATTTTACTAAAGCAGTGAACAATTTATTTACGATCTTCTTAAGCTTGTAAAAATAAAATGTTAGTTAGTTATAATTCAAGTGTGTCAAAAGATTCGATTAAAAATTCAAATTATACAGACTCCAGCAACACTTCAGTTGAGAGTCAAAATAATATCAATAGAAATAGCGACATCCTGAAAAAAAGTGCAGTGGAAGTTAACTTCAATTTATTGACAACCTGGAACAAAACACAAAAAAATGAAGATATGAAAACGTCTATAGTTTATAGTGATTATGAAACATCAACACATCCCACCCATAAGCAGGATATTACACCATTACCTGTTCAGACGGTTGCAACATTTATTGTGAATAATAAGCGACCTACAATAATTGTTTATCCAACAGGTAACCAAATTTAATAAGACATCTTGTTGTCTTGTTTTTTTTTTTGTCATTTAATATTAGTGGTCTATGAATAATGAAAGTGGTTTTTGTTGAGATTGATTGTTCGACTTGTATGTGGTATTGAATCAAAACTGTCCACATCGATAGAAATCTTACCATACACTGTTCCAATTTGACTGCAAAGACACTTAGCCTAATTTAATGTCCAAGCTATTCATAGTGCCCAAAACAATGACATTTTAAACTGCTGTACACAGGATAAATGTACAACAGGACAAGAGTATAAGTTATTTCAATTATAATAAATAAAATGAATATTATTCGGGAGTATTAGATGACCTTTCCTCTACTCAAGTTTTAGCTGGTAAGCAGTTATTCTGGCACTGGCATTTTTTTCTCACTTTATTAAAAGAGATGAACGAGGAAAACTGGGCTTAGATAAAATAGAACAACTACTCTCCGCACTGACGAGTGAGCTCTACCAACAGTTTTTTCAATTCCTCTCTAGCTTTTGCCCTCAACGTGTAGCTTTATAAGGATTTTCCTTTCTGCGGCAGAAATTTCTTTGCGCTCCTTATGAATTTATCTCACAGGAGTATCAAAAAGGATTAAAACCAACACCCAGATGCATGAGAAAAAATCGTTGCCTAACGGTATGGAACATCATCTCATTTTGAGCAGCTGCTCGCAATTGTACGCAGACTTTTGCGGTTGTTGTGTTTTTGTGTGTTTTAGATAAGAAATTAATAAAATTTGTTGTTAGGCGGGCTGAACTATTAGTTATAAAGAGAAATAATAAAAGAAGTCAAATAATAATGCTGTCTCCATATGTTCTCTATTGACTAAGGGGCATGTCTTTAAATTTGATATTGTACTGATAGTATGCAGGCTTATGCGACCAGATGTACGTATTGTTTACTATTAATAAGAATTCCTCTTGTGCAATTCATAAATCTATAATGCACCACCAGGACGCAACGTTAGAGTAGAAATGCATTATGAATACAATCACTGGGTGTGTCACAAGTGTAACATTCTTACTTTACTATGCAACTACTGAAATTGCAACGAAATTACCTGATCTGAAAGGCTTACACATCTGTCACCGCCAACACTTCCACATCCTGTCGGGAGTGGGGCTTAAGAAAAGCATGTAAACTTAAGTATTCTCTTCCGTTTTTAATTAAAAAGTTCATTTAAAATACATGACATTTGTCCAGATGATTGACACGGATTATTCATCTTGAAAGTTTCTATACTTTTTCCAGAAATCATTAAAATTCCGATCTGTAAAGTATAGAGTTTTGTTTTTGTATCACGATGGTGTAGTAAATTCAACATTTGATATATTATGATTATAGCTGTTGATTGTTTTCAGAGTTGTGTTGAGGGTTTGGGACTTCTGTCGCGCAAAGGTGGATCGGCAGTAAGCTCAATTCATGTTTTTTCAGATTAGATTTTATTTTTGAGGGAATATTGCACCGCGACCTATAGATCTACGGGTTCATGTGCATATGTACAATTCTTTTCAGAGTTGTGTTGAGGGCTATGGACTTGTGTTGCGCAAAGGTGGATTGGTAGTAGACTCAAGTCATGTTTTTTTTTTCAGATAAAATCTAATTTTTCATTTCAATATATAACAATAAATAACACTGCCGTTTACAACCCACCCGATTGACAATAGTAAATATATAATGCAACTTTTTTAGTTCAATTAATGGGTCTATAACTTAATTCGTGCTGTTTTTTTTTTGTTCAAAATTTGAATGTTTATTTAAGAAACAGATGTACAATAGTATAATTCAGAGTATTGCCCATCTGAAGGTATGACTTTTTCAATGACAACATTTTACAATGACAAACGCTTTCCAATGCATGTTCCAATGGAATAATACAAGTTATGCCATCTCTTAGCAAACCGCACGAAGTTATAGACCTAATATATACAAATATAAATACTTCTAGGTTTCTATTAATATTTTGTCTCTATAACTTAGTCCAGTTTTACAGTATTGAAAGAAATTATTCTTGATGATATCATTTCAGTTCTCGATAAAAAGATCCTTTCAAAGATATTTCTCCTAATTTCTTTTAAAACAAGGCACCTTCCAAGGAAATGAAAGGTGTCTTCTCTCACATTTAAATTACACAGGCTGCAGAGTATCGGAAGATCCTCCCTATGGGCAACGAAATTAATCCTTGATGTTCTGCACAGAGTTTCAACATTGCCGCGATTTCCTGTATATTATGTGCGTCCTTAAAATAGCCTCCAGGATAGTGATTCGTACTACGATGGTGTGATCCTAACGCTTCTTCTAAAAACTTCATTCTTGCCTGCCCGTCGACTTTTTCTACCAGCTGGTATAAGACAATTTTCCATTTCCTATCTTCTGCATTCAGCTCTATGCTATAACAACATGCTAAATACAACCACTCTTCGTACCATGCATCTTTGTTCCTAATTGTTTGTAGAGAAACAATTTGTGGAAGTCAGTTGTCTGGCATGTTCAGAGCCCTAAATATATAATTGGCTTGTATTATAAGTATTTTTACAAAGAGAGGGGATAAACCTGTTTCCAACAAAAGCATCTTGTTTGGCGCTAAACGGAGGCGAAAATCCTTTTAATAAGAACAACTTTACAGTTTCTCCATCTCGCCGTAGGGCTTATGCCCCCATACCTGCCCTGCGTAGAGCATTACTACATATATTTGGATTGTTGAAAATGTTCTTCCACGCTTCCTTGATTATGTTTTTTTTTTTTATTTCGATAACTTTTCATGGGGATGCCTTTTTTACTAAGGTTACTTAATAACAGGTTTCTAACATACACTTGTCACCGTACTGCCACTTTTCGTTGTAGGCAAAACAACCTCCTTTTGTACAAATCATTTCTTCCATTTTTTCATATTCACGAGAACGATTAGACTCAATAGATTATAGATTGCTGTATTCATGTAAACAATTGATCATCAAAGTTTGCCAACAACACGATGTCATCCGCAAACAGGAGGGCTTTAATGTGGACTCCTGCAATTTCTATGCCATATTTCAAAAATATCTATAAATAGCACATATAAGCCTGTGCTCAGTGGGTATCCTTGTCTATCCACTGACTCAGTTTGGAACCATTTCGATAACGCCTCTCCACTCTACACAGATGCTTCGGTATTTTGGTAGACATATTGCATGACACGTCCGAATTTCGTTGAAATTCCCTTTCCATACAATTTGTAAAACAATGCATTCCGGTTCACTGTATCGAAAGCTTTTATTTCGATTAATATATGTAACTGCTACGCTATTAAAAACAAAAATGTGGTTGATAGTTGAATAGCCAGACCAAATTGAAACTCCTTCACTAGGTTGTTGGTTCTATCTACCATATGTACTCAGTCGCCTCTAAAAATATTGTTGCAAACATTTTGTACGACGAATTTAAAAACGATATGCTATAGTTGGCTGGATCCGACACCTTTTTTGTGAATACGAAAAATCAGCGCTTCTCTAAACCGTTCGGGGACTATTCCATGATTCAGAACGCTGTTATATAAAGCAATAAGATTTTCTTTAGGGCTATCAGTACAGTGTTTTTTTTATCTTTCAGGCAAAGCAGAGCATCAGTGAGCTCCTAGTGTGTTATAACATCTAAAATGTTGTTTCGGTTCTCTGTCGATGTGTATTCGGAACTAGGTTGGGTTCAATAAATTCTGGAAATGATTATATAGCGTTTTCGGTACGAGGATTCTGTCGATAATATCTGCACCCGTTAAGTTTATTTAACTGACTGCCAGAATTCCGATGAATTATTACAGAGCCCCAGTTTGCATGCCCCTGTCGGCATATGGTTTTGAATTCTTGGTTAGCTCTAAGATTGAATGCACGAAATAATTTTAGCCACGCGAACGATACTCGTTTAGCTTTCCAGCAAGATGACTCTTTTATAAGCTGTTCAATCTAAAGAAGAAAAGATTTCAGCTTGAATCTTGCTAGTGCGTTTGACTAACTGGTGCATTACTTTAACTGCTCTTCAATTTTTGGTTGTTGATTTCAGTAGCGTTGGTGATGGTAACGAGTAAGAATATGGCTTATATCTCACGCAATATCTCGTATCTCACAAAATAATTTATCTTATATTATATTTTCTTCCAATTCGATGCTGATGTGCTGTTGTCGAAAATAGTTCATTCGTTTTTTCAATTTTTTGTGTAGTGCTACAAACCGGAATAACGTGGCTCCAACCAAAGAGCGTTTGAGCATAAAGTCGTACCCGCTTAAATGAAATCACGGAAATCTTGAATGCTTATTTCAATTTACCGGGTTTTACAACCAAGCGGACCTCGGATAGTTAAAAAAAGGATTTAGATAATTAATTTAGTGGGTCCAAACATTTGTCCGCCCTACTGTGAACTCCAGCACATACGCGTTTTGTTGATAAATTCTGGTTCCGTGAGCAATATTACGATTGGAATAACTTTGTTTGTCTTTGATAGACAAACTTAGAATCATGCCGCTGTATTTTTTTATTATTATCTTGGCACTGACATATTTTGAAATAAGTAAGATTAGAACCCAATGTTTTAAGGAGTACTAAAATAAAATAAAAATGTTAAAACAATGATGTGTTGTCAAAATTGATATTTGTCACTATGAGAGGTGAACTTCAGGGCGAAACTTTAGATACATTTTCATTTAAGCGGTGTCTCTTCTCGCAGTTATAGCAGAGTTTCAAATAAGGGGGTTCGACTCTAGGTCAATATTTCGCGATCCATTTTTCGCTTGCAACATACTCATTAAATAAAGATAAACGATTGGAACTGTGGATCGATAGGGACTTCAAAATATTGCTTTATTATGCATAGATTATTAATTGCGAATGCTTTGGATTTATGCTTTAGCTTTTGTTGAAGCGTTTAATTTTTAATTGTAGAAAAACCACAAAAATATATTGTAAAAACCACTAATATTGAAGTAAATGTTGACTACGAGCATATCTCCTCATATTTCACTAATAAAATGTGTAATGCTGTTTCCGAAAGCTGCAATTGACGATGATTTATTAAAAAGGCGTCAAATGATATGAAGTCTAAAGCTGTTCCTGGAATTTAATTGGTTCATCGATACGCGATGTTGATTGCTGTTCAGATTAGTGATGGAAACTATCGAGTTATTCGATATTTGCAAACAAATTCATTCAATTCATCCAATTGAATGAAGAAAAACATTTGATTGTTTTTGCTTGTATGGCTGGTTGGGCTGAGTGAAATGGCTTTTGTAGATGCTCTGAGCGGGAATTTGTATGCATTAATCTCTGAAAGAGAAATTTGTGTATGCATTGCCAAAATATTTGCATTGCAGATTGTTCACGTCTATGGTTCGGTTCGAGTCGATAGTTCGATTCAATTGGAACAAAGTTTAAATGTTTTTTTTTTCACTGAATGAATGATTCGTTCACTTGTATGATTGAAAAATATTGGAATTTTTTTAGTTGAATGAATGATTTTTTTATTCGTTTGTATTGACGAGTTCTATGAACGATTCGTTTACTTGGATGATGGAAAGAGGTTTTTAAGTTGTTGTGATTTTTTATTTGTGCTATTATATATCGACGATTAGGCCTTCTTTTAAAAACTAAAAAACGCTTTATCCCTCCCACCACAAGAAACAAAAATGGGTGTTGTGAAAAGGAGGGTGACTGATGCAGCATTATGTCTTTAATAAGCATTTGTACAATATGCTCAACGGTCAGTAGATATACTGCAAAATGGGAATATTTTTGGGTAACTGAGTATATGAACATTAAAAATGGCAGGTTACTACCCCGTCAAAATGTATGAAACAACTTGCTGAAATTAGTGGAGGTGCTTAAATTTTTCCTTAATTTAGTGGATCAAAGCATTTGTCTATGTCCATTTATGCAAAAAATGTCTGGTTTCGTGCAGAAACATTTTGAATGATATCTTTTTGTTGAAATATCCTTGTTAGCGTTTGTGCACTCCAATTGAAATGTCCGCGTCTCACAGCTGTTATAAAATTGTAAGTTTATCTCAGATAGACAAACTTGTATGTTCCTTTGACGCCGACATATTTTGAAATAACTAATAAAGAAAGGCGGTGTTTTAACGAGCAGTGAATAGCAGTCAAAAATCGTTTGAATATCAAAACATCAGAAAATGTGAAGTAAAATTGTTTGTTATTATGAGAGGCGAACTTCAATGCACATATCAATAGATGCATCTAAAACCTATTCATCCGTTTTTTCTTGAGATATTGTGATATTTTATTAAGATAAAGTGATATATTTTTCACATTTTCTTTTTCAAGTACAAGAGTTTTACACCTATGCGGGTATTTCAATTAAACTAGTTTCAAATAAGCTGGTTCGCTCATTTTTTATGAGACGCATTAACTACAGTATATAGTAATAAAAAAAAGTATCTGAGGAATGGAATATTGCAGCTCCAAGATACATTTTTCCTAAAGCAACAGTTTTATGGAACTTATCAATAAAAATATAAATACTGCTTTAGAAGTGAACGCAAATCACGGGCAAGAGTGGATACGTATGTTTTCCACATGCCACTTCAAAAAAAAAGAAAATGGATTTTATTTTCATCGACATTTCGAAAACACATCACTGTTCTCAAAGAAGCAGACAGCGAACAAAAAAACAATTATATTTATAGACACTCGTTCATCATGTGTTGCCGGATCATATCGAGACCATCTAAATCAAACCACAACAGATTGAAATGAACTGAAACGTGCGTTAATATGTAAGTCCTCAATAGCATACATCTATATTGGAAAAATTTTAAGAGAAGACATAATAAAACTAAATTAAAAAGGGGGAAATCTTTTATGTTATGCTCACCAAATGTTGACCTTACCACGGAAATATGTCACAAAAAAAAAGCCAAGACTATAGACAGACATCGAGAGAACAACGGAAGGAAGTCAAGGATGAACGCTTCGGTTTGACGTCAAAAAGCAACCGAAGCAATTGATAAAATCTGTGCCGCTCAAACTCCCTCTGCTACACGCTTGTCAAAACGGTCATTTTTGTTTTCTGACGTCGCTCAGGGCCCGTTTTTGTCAGTGGACAAATGCTAGTATTGCGTAAGCTAGCATCGCAATTCAATTTCGTAGACAAAAAAATGAAGAATGAAAAATTGGCAAATGGTTGTAACATAATAGGACCTACTTTCTTTACAATTGGTATGTATACGGTGATATATGAAGGTGACTAAAAGGTTGCAGAAGCTATAATGAATAGGAAAACCACAGGGATTCAATAGAACTGTAAAGTCTCCAGCATACATTACATTCCTTCCACCATGCCGACGCCTATTGTGTCAAACTGAGCTATAGTCGTGTCGTTCAAAAATATGTGTCCCCAAGACAAATTTGTATTTTCTTTGTCACCCACCTGACGATCTTGTGTAATCCCTTAGTCACGTTAGTCTCTGTATTCTTGTTAATAGCATTCGGTTTTTGGCTTTCAGGCAAGCATACCATCAAACTACGCTGTCATATGTTGTTTGTACATCTATAGTTATGTTCTTGGGTTTGAGCAACCCCCGGTGGAGAACCTCTCCATAGATGGGTAGGGTGTTAATCGCGCGTTCAACTGACTCGCTCCGAGTCGGGAGAAATGTTCCACGGACCATTATGGCAACGTCAGCAGCGTATGCTATCGTCTTGCTTCCCGTTAATCTGTGTTTTTCGAGAGTTTCATTGATGGCCAAGACCCACTGCCCTCATTCCAAGATTCATAAAGTAATCCGGCTTAAAAAGTATACTATAACACAAATATCGTCCACCATTGCACAACAGGAGCCTTTAACCCTCAATACAGCTCTGAATAGCCTCACATTGTGATTGTAACAATCTATTACTAGAAATTAGCGATGGGCAATTGCGAATAAAAACAATCGAATAATTCGATTGTTCTAGCAATCGCAATTATTCGAATTCGAATTGAGCGCAGTCGATTGTTGAATTTCGATTCTTGTAGGTCCGATTCCAATCGCCAACGATTGTGTGTATTCGCCGATTCTTCAAGTCGGAGGGAGATCACTAAATTGTGTGTATCCGCCGATTCTCGCAATCGCTCATCTCTTTTTCATTTCGTTTCACTACTAAAATTTAAATTGTACATTTGTGAGAGTGAGAGTACAAACCTCTCACTCATTGGGTGAGAAAGGCGAAGAATAAAGTCGAACTCCCAAAATTCAAATAGCCACGGAAACCAATATTGTTCAGATATTTGGTTTGAATTATAGAAAATTCGATTTAAGGATGTTCCAATTACAGAGGTTTGGCTGTATTTCCATTCCCAATGTTCCTATTTTGGTGGGTATAGTTTCTTATTGGAGACACAGCCTTACGCTGATTTTATACACTGACACCAACATATGAATAAATCGAGGAATTAGTACCCGGCATTCTGTTGGTGGTAGTAGGTACTGAGAATAATCGACTCGATTCGATTATTATTCGATTGTTTTCTGATGAGACCGAATAAATCGACAATCGAATTCAAATTTTAACAATTGCCAATTTATTCGATTGTGAATTTCATTCGCAATCGCCATCGCTACTAGAAATAGCCTCACATTGAGGGGTGAAACTCGCGGCTACAACTTCAATGTTCGATCTCCTTGCAACATTGACCACGCCGTGTAGTGCTGTTTTTACGTGTTTGAATCTCATGTGCACGAGGGATCGTGTCGTGCTTAAGATTATTCCTTATGTATGCGTTGATGATTTTTTCAAACGTCTTTAGGACGAAAGAAGTAAGGCTTATTAGTCTAAAATCTTTCTCTGTACAGTGACTAGCCTTACTTGTTTTTGGATGAAAACAACCTTGGTGGACGGTATGTGGCCGTAAGTCATTCTGCCAAGGAAAAAGTCTTTCAGGATGGGAGTGATGACATTTTTTTGTCTTTTGAACCATTATTTGAACAAGACCGCCGACTCCTTTGCTCTTCATATATGCAATTTTCTGCGAGTCTTAAAGAATTGGCAGCATTGAAGTGGAATTTTTCCTTAAAGCAGGGAGATCATTATTTCACCAGGGAGGCGATCTTTTGTTTGCTGTGGACCGAAAAGCGGACGCTTTTTCAAAAGATCATTGAAAGGTTCTAACTACCAAACTGTTGGTAGTTAGTTTATGCCCATTTCCTTATGAGCCTACCTTTTCCCTCCTTAGCGAATGTACTCGTCAGTATTCCTGGGGTTTCTAAAATAGGACGTACTATCTGAGACCTTTCAGTGGTTGGATCAGAATATAATTGAATGTGTTGCTTGGTGGGGTCAATTGTGGCTTATAGATACCTGCTGGCAGTAGTTCTTCCACTTAAGTTTCATCGATGTTTGATCTTCATCGCCGAAAGTACACACTTCACCTACTCACTTCACCATTCGGATTAGATATGTAGATGTTCAGGTTTCACCATATAGTATACGTCCTCGGTGTATCCAAGATTCTTTTACAAAGGCAATGTCGATTCTCCCTATTGAGAGATGGCAGCCTTAGTGACTGTGGTGAAGGTTTATCTGTACGTAGCTCTTATGACTACCAAAGGGTTAGTTCGTTTTCTTGTCGCTCACAGCAGCAGTCTAAGTTTGCTTACGAAGATACCCACATGAATCTTGACTTCCATTTTGTCGTCGACTTGTTCTCTAGAAGGATGACAACATCTACATGCCATTTTTGGCATGTTCACCTATTGTGATGTCTTTCCAAGGACATGTCTGCATTGAGGTATCTCAGATTAGCCCAATCCTTTCCTTCGGGATGTATGGATCCTGAAGGTGAATGTCACATTTTGGTCTTAGGCAGTTAAGGACTTCAACCTTATATACAACCCAATATTTTCAAGGGGATGTCGCCTTGGCTATAAAGTATTCCCTGTCTAAGCTGTGACAGTGATTAGGATACTCTCATTGAAGCAGTTGGAGAAGTCCAAGCATCTCGGGGACTGGTTGCTGAGCTTTCCTCAAGGCTCTTTGTAATATATTCTCATTCATCATAGATAAAAGAAAGCCAGTGACAAACATATGTTTTAGGCTTTATTCCATATTCATTTTTCTTAACTTATTCTTGTACATGCTTACATTTTTCACAATTTTAAATAATTTTATTTCATTACAGTTTCCCCGGAATCAATAGTCATACCAATTGTATCCTGTATACTAGGATTCCCTTTACTTGCCTTACTTGTCATATGCTGCCTTCGTCGACGTGCAAAGCTTGCAAGGGAACGTGATAGACGGCGAAATTATGATATGCAGGACCACGCCGTCAGCCTGGTCAGATTTAGTCCAATTCATAGGCTTAGTGAGTGTGCATGTGTGTATTTAATCTCATCAAATGTTTGTGTTTGTTTCTTCCTCTTCTAAAACAATAGTCACAAAATAAATCTCCTATCAATATTGCAATATTCATGTATATATTGTATCATGTATTTATAGATAACCGATCGTCGCGAGCTATCAGTCTACGTCCTGAGCGAAGCCTAAGTCGTGGTTTTCCATCACTTGAACTTGACACAGTACTTGAAGAACGTAGTGATGTCGAACAAACACAAACTGAAATTTTCAATTCGGATTCACCTCTGGAGTCAACATCACAGCACAATTCATGTTCTAGCTAGCAGCGAATAAATACCAGTTCATCCACTGACAGTAATCGCAGTAGCACTGTTACAAACAATTCCATTGATAAATTTAAGTTCAAAACTGTTGATGTCCATTATTTGAAGGAGACTAAGCAACGAACATCGCGCTCAGACTCGATACTTTGCCGTTCACCATTGTGGACCACCCTTACACATGCTCAGACAATCAGTGAATTTTCCGATGAATGTTTATAACACGAAATCAAGAATTATAAACTCCTGTTTATATTCACAATAAGAAGAGAATTGTATAAATGTCCACGCAAAAAAATATAATTGTATATGTGCATATGTATATATATATATACCGGAAATATAATACATACTTATTTGTTCATTGTGTATATTTTCTTTTTAACATTGTTTTAAATAAAGAATGAAAAAGGTGGAAAAAGTTGAAGATTATTGCAATGTGAGAGAATTATTGTGAATTTGATTTTTTATTTAAGTTTAACAAATCGGTATTGAGAAAAGAAAAATGAATCAACGCAGATTCCGTTTTATATATTTCGTTAGCAAAAAAACATGTACAATTAATGTAAACTAGGTAGTCATGAAGGAACAAAAATTTAAAAAACAATAAATTTCACCAAAAAAGAACGGAGTCAAACCGAGTTATCTCGCACTATATCGAATCTATGCGATTATTTTCAACAGCTGTCCTTGCCTCTTTACGGAATATTTGTGAAGTGAAGCGTCTTGGAGTGAAAAATAAGCTGCATGTCTTGAAACACCCAGAGCGAAGGAGATGACACACAGACACTGGTTTCTCTTGGGGAACTCTGCTTCTCCTCGCAAAGAATCTGCCTCATTCTGCAACACATCGTCTGTAGTCAAGGCGCCTTAAGCCCACATGCGACATAGACGAGTACAGTCAAAATCGCTTAAAACGACGTATCGGTTATACCGACCACGTTCCCTGAAGACCGTTAGACCGATAGTAGTTTTGGTCTATTTAGCGGTCACTCGAGCACAAATGCGGTAGTATGCGAGGAGTTTTTAACTATTGTAAATATTTTGTTTTTATCCTTTTTTAATATCTACTGCAGTTTCTATAAATACTTTTTATAAGTTGTAATACTTCGTTTTTTGGGCAATTTGCTTCACTTTCTGGGGTCTGCATTATCATCCCCTCCACAGATCTGCGAAAATGTATTCTGACAAACTATTCGCCGAGTCAGAGGAACAAGATTCAACAAAATCGAAGGAGTCAAATCCAAAGAGGAGAATATTCTACGCAGATGAAGCGAAGACTTTTCGGAGCCAATCCCGAACAGGACACTGTGGGTAGCATCCACAGACCCAGGCATTGAGCGGGGTTGTCAGATGTGAAATCTCAAACTGACGACTCAAAAATTGGTATATCGCCGCAATCTAAAAATGGCGACATTTTAAGCTTTTGGCTATTTTTTGTATCAAGATAAAAATTGATTTCTATTTTCCGTAAACGAAACTTCCCATCCTTCACGCTGTTAGTTGCTGAATCTGAACACACCCCATGTAGATTGTAGATTTGGAGAAGGCATACGACCGAGTGCCTCGAGGAAATCTCTGGAGTGTTCTGCTGGAGTATGAGATTGATGGTCTTCTTTCGAGTGCCGTTCAGTCGTTAAACACAATCGTTCGGGTGAACGGTGCTAAATCAAAAGATTTCACCGTGGGTGTTGGACCTCGCCGAGTGTGCGTCCTGCCAAATAAGTATTTGTACCAACTCTTACCTATATTCATGAAATTTGGATGATGACCTAAATAATAAGAAAGCGAATACAACCTTCCGAGATGAGATTTCAGGTTTCAGCAAATACGCGCGAGGAACTCAATATCGAGGAGATACTTCTATTAACGGAAAGAGATATGCTTTGATGGTTTGGACATATGGCACAAATCCATCATATAAGTATATAAGTAATCCATTAGAAAGGTGACCTCTAATCATAAGCTGGAGGAAGTCCTTGACTTGGTGGTGCTTGGACATAACGCCAGATGAGTCGATGACGGAGGATCGAGTGACCTGCAGCAGACCGTTTATTGTTTTCCATAACATTTCTCGCAATGTTAACTATACTAGAATGCTCTGTCAGCTTTAAATACAAGTAGTAGTAGTAGTAGACCGCGTGGCTCACATGATTAAGGCTCAATGAGTACAGGTTTGACTATTGTGAAATTCTTTTTTATTTAACAGATTTCATATAGGTTTCATTCAACGTCATAGCGGTTTATCTTATTTGGCCTGGAAATGATTTATTTTATTTGTTTTTTGTACTATTAGAACTAATATCAGTTTGGACAACATTGAGAGATACTTACAAAGTTTTATTTATTATTCTTTTGTTCACGCACTGCCCTTTTATACAGATTTGTAAACATAGTGGGTCCAGACCCTCCAGAGTGCCGAGGATTAACCTGGCTATGTGGTCGTTTAAAAAAAACACAGTCACGAACGGAATGCGAGCATATTTGAAAACCTACCTAACTAATGGCATATCCATTGTTGGGATCAATGTCGAGGATCATCGAGTTTATATCGATGAGTGAACCACAGCCAATGCAGGCTCTACACTAGACGGCTGCCATGAATGTCTTGAAACCAGTTTCAAGCCTCTTCCTCAAACTGGTCAGGCTCGACACAAGTAAACGATAGCTATACATGATAACAGGTAAACAGTTCTTCGTACAAATTGGCGATGTAACTTCTTCCGCGGTCTTTGACATTAAAAATGGTCTGCAACAGGGAGCGGTTGATTCGCCGATCTTGCAATATTCATTGCAGATCTTATACGTAAGTCCAATGCTGCACAAGTTGATTTTGAACTTCTTAAAGTGTGAAACTGTCCTTTTCAAGACTCCGCTGTACATGACATCATGGGATACGCCCACAAACTGGCGTAAGTTCGGCATTGTGGACCCACAGGGACGACTGTGTATTTAAATATCTTGGCATTTGTTTGGATCAATATTTATATTTTGACATTGCTTTGGCCATTGCTAAAAAGACGTTTGATGTGGCAAGGATGTTGTTTTACAGCAGCCAACTTGATTCCACGGTGAAGGTAATCTACTACATGGCCCTCATCCGACCAATTTGGCGTACGGTTGTCCTCTGTGGTTCAACGTGAGTCCTTCCCAGATGGAAAAGATGAGGTTGTTCGAGAGACAGTGTCTTCGGACTTGTCTCCGATTGTATCGTACACTCGAGTCTGAGTACAAGAAGTTCTATACTGACGAGGCCCTCTACAACGAAGCAAACTTGAACAGGATAGATAATAATATTATTAAGTTGACTAGAAGGCATGTTGCACGAGCTGTGACTTCTTTAAACAGTCTGATCGTGCTTTACCGGACTTATGCCTATGCCAAATACAGGATCCACACAGATGTCATAAAATCGTCCAAGTCGTACGCCGAACAGTGGACAGGCGACTTCAATACGAAAGAGATATCGCTTGCAGTCACGAGGATCTCCTCAGGCTTAGTAGAACGATCTCTGATTGAGAGAGAAGCCGCCAGCTTCTCAAATTGACACCGGAGTTGACTATGCTCCACATTCAATTCTTTTTGATTGCGTAATGTTTAACTCCAGCTACAGTTTTAAATAAACAAGAAGCCGTTTCATTAAAAACTGGAGCAAATCTAATATTCCAATATGTTCATTCTTTGTATGGATCCGGTCTGATGAGGATTACTCTCATTCTGACCCTCGTCGTCTTCTACCATCATGAATATTTTGGTAAATGCTTCTCGGTGCTGCCAAGTCTCCGAATGACGTAGTTACAGACATTTTCTTAGCTCTATCTTCGTCAGCAAACTATCCGTTAAAGTGAGCGATATAAAAAAAATCTTACCATAATATTGTTCGGTCGTAGCGGACAATCTCAGAAACTATTGTTTCTATTTTTTGATGTCCAAAAATATTTACATACTAATGTTACATTAATTGGATGCAATCTGTTTTTTCCGGTAACTATATTGCGATTTTTGTTTCGATTGTTATTTTGTTAGTTTCCTAGATGGTGATGTTATGGTCTTTGATACCTTGGCATCCATGAGTATTTGATTGAAATAATTATCAATAGTAAACAATAGCTAGGGATGACTAGAAAGTAGTGAGGAAGAATAAACGATACTCTCTGTTAATAAAATAACAACCACATTTGTTAACATTGCAGTAAGTAGATTAATAGCAAATTAAAAAAAAAATTCCTAATTAAAAGTGGCATCACTTATTATTGTGTTCATTTCGGATATATTGGTTGGAAGCAGATATTTCCAGGGGAAATGTCACTTCTGACATGTGCTACCATTCCAGGCCGGCAGAAGAATAATAAAAATCTGTTGAAAACTAAAGACGACAAATTTGATGCATTCTTTCAAATACATTTAGTTAATTCAAATAAGAGTGATCGAAAATAATTTAAAATGCCTAAGGAGCAATTCCGAGAAGCTGATCTTATAAAAAAAATGTATTACATATCAATATTTCTCAGATGTAAGGCAAGTGTGTAAATATTTATATTTCCAGCTCCCACGTTCAGTTTTGTATCAGCAGTCCAGAGGAGATACAACAAGAATCGCATCTGAGAATCGTATCAAAAAACTTATATCAAGGTCAAAGACAACCCGTACCTTATGGAGTACTTGATAAGAAAATGGTATATACTTGATGCACAAACTAATTGTTTCTAAAATATGCACTTTTCAATTGATTGTTTATATTTTATAGGGAGTCAGCTCGAAAGATGCTACTTGTGAAACTTGTGGCCAAGGGTTAAACGAATGCATTGGTCATTTTGGATATTTGGATCTAGCACTGCCTGTGTTTCACATTGGTCATTTCCGATCAACCATTAGCATATTACAAACCATTTGTAAAGCATGCTCCCAAGTAATGTTGAAAGAGCAGGAAAAACGCCTGTACGAAAAGAAATTGCTTAATCCAAACTTTTCATATCTGGCAAAGAAATCACTGCACTCGCAAATACTTGTTAAAGCTAAAAAACAAACGAAATGTCCAAACTGTGATGCAGTAAATGGTGGTGTTAAAAAGGGACCGGGCTTAATGAAAATTCTTCATGATCCTTTCAAAGGGAGAAAGACCGATCCGATGATAACTAATGCCTTGGATGAATTACTAGCCGCGACGGAGAGTAACCGGGAACTAAATCAATTAATGGGCACTTACAACCACCTGGAAGAACTGAATCCCCTCACTGTGCTGCAGCTTTTCAAAAATATTCCAAAATCGGATATTCCGTTGTTGGGCATGACTGCTGTTGGAGCAAATCCAGCTAATTTGATTGTGACCAGAGTTTTTGTTCCACCTGTTTGTATCCGTCCATCGGTGCTGTCTGAGGTAAAAGCTGGAACGTAAGTATTTATTATTCAAAACAAATATGGCTATTACTATTTTATTATTAGTTTTATTACAAAACGAAAGTTAGCAAATATTATACATCTAGTTTGTGAATACGGCATGGATGACTACGTTTGTTGGATTGACGAATGGTACTGTGGCGTTTACAAAACATTGTTCATAACATATTAGGACTACGCAAAACCGTTTTTCATTTAGAAAAAGGCTCATTGTTCTCAAGCATTTGTTATTGAAGGTTCAATGTGTATTACGACTGCGTTCGATGATCCTTTAAAAGTCTAGACGTATTTAGTTCAATGCTCTGGAATTAATGCGGACTAATCGGCATACGAGTCTACTCGAAAACATAGAGAGTATACCTGCTGTACATCTGGTTGATAACAAGGAATATGTACATTTGAATTACTATTACAAAATATTCCCTGTTTTCCATTCAAGTAACAAAAATCTTATTGCAGAACGGAAGATGATCTGACCATGAAGCAGAGCGAAATTCTTCTCATTAATGACGTAATTCACAAACATATGACGAGTGGTGGCAAGATAGAATTAATTCAAGAAGACTGGGATTTCCTTCAACTCCATGTGGCTTTATATTTTCACAGTGAAATATCTGGTATTCCTCTTAACATGGTTCCAAAAAAGCCAACCCGTGGCATTGTTCAACGTCTTAAAGGCAAGCAAGGACGTTTTCGTGGTAATCTTTCGGGAAAAAGAGTTGACTTTTCGGGGCGAACTGTAATTTCCCCAGATCCCAACCTTATGATACATCAAGTAGGTGTACCTGAAAGAGTTGCAAAAATACTTACCTATCCCGAGCGTGTGAACCCAGCAAATATACAAAAGATGAAACAGCTTGTTAAAAACGGAACAAACAAACACCCTGGCGCTAATTACGTACAGCAGCGAGGCAGTAATTTTAAGAAATACCTCGCCTACGGCAATCGTGAGAAAGTTGCTCAGGACCTAAAATCTGGCGATATAGTAGAGAGACACCTTTGTGACGGTGATATAGTGTTGTTTAACCGACAACCAAGTTTGCATAAGATGAGTATTATGTGCCATCAAGCTAAGGTTCAGCCACAACGTACATTTCGCTTTAATGAATGTGCATGCACACCCTATAATGCTGATTTTGATGGCGATGAAATGAATTTGCATTTACCTCAGACTGAAGAAGCGCGAGCAGAGGCTCTTATTCTTATGGGGAACAAATCAAATTTAATTACACCTAAGAATGGAGAGATACTGATTGCAGCAACACAGGACTTTATTACTGGAGGTTACTTGCTAACACAGAAAGATGAATTTCTCACTAAAGAACAAGCCATGCAATTGGCAGCTTGTATGATAACCGGACCAGATTCAAATTTACATATTGATTTGCCACCGCCAGCAATTCTAAAGCCCAGGAAATTATGGACGGGGAAACAAATTTTCAGTTTATTAATGAAGCCCAACAAACAGTGTCCTGTCAATGTTAATCTAATAACAAAGGGAAGAAATTATACAACAAACTACGACTTGTGCGTACGAGATTCATGTGAGTAAATGTATACACTCTTATTTAGTCAGATTTAGATAACGTTGTACATTTAACTAATTTCCAGGGGTGATCATACGGAATTCAGAACTCATTTGTGGATCAATGGACAAAGGAACAATGGGCTCGGGAACGAAAAATTGCGTTTTTTATGTCATCTTAAGGGATTTCGGTGAAAATTTTGCTACGAAGTGTATGTGGAGATTAGCGAGAGTAAGTTTATATTAAAAACAAAATACAATTTTCGACGTTTTTACAAAAATACCATCGAAGAGTAGGTCGAGTCATTTCACGAAAATGAATGGGTTTTGTGTGACGTAAAATAATAAAACATTTCTTACGTTATTTGTCCATGACAAAAGATAAGAAAATGTAATATATGTAGTAACATTGATGCATGTGGCATATCCATTGTGAAATATAGTCCGCTCGGCCTCACATCCAATCACATGAAGTATAAGCTGATCACAAGCCCCAGCGCGATTATCAACTATTTCAAACCGCATCCCCGAATTCAACTACTGTGTAGCAATGCAAAAGAGAAGTACCTCAATCGTCCAGACAGATATCACGCTAACTAGTGAAGCCAGCTTCACCTCGGTCTTCCTTCTTCTTCTTTGTTTGGCGCTAAAGTCCGGGATGAACCTGGTCCTTAACCAACAGACATCTCCAGCCAACACGATCTTTCACCAGCTGCCTCCAGCTGCGCACACCAACTTAGTTGAAGTCCTTCTCCACTTGTGTGCGCCATCTCGTTCGAGGACGTGCTCTGTTGCGTTGTCCCAATGGCTGTGAATAGAAGACTCTTCAGGCCGGGGCTGTGGTGTCCATCTGTTCTACATGCCATCTTAAAAGTTGAATTCGAACACATTTGACTAGGTGCATGCAGCTGTACAGCCCGTAGAAGTAGCCCGTTGAATCTTCTTCTCCAGACGCAATCAACGCAAAAATCGCACGCAGAACTGTTATCTCAAAACAACCAAGAACTTCTTTATCCGCTTTCAATAGCATCCATGCACCATAGAGCAGGACTCAGACGTTAGCGCCACAAAGAAAAATCATTTCCTGAGTCTAGAGGCCACTAAGACTCGTTTATTTATCCGCAGCAAAGTCTTAAGGATCCCAGTTCGGTTGAAAAGTATTGAGAGAACTCCTTTGTAATAGATTCCTATTCACTGATAAATCGAGATCAGTTGGGTTGTTAGGGATTGATGTATGCCACAGTCTTACTATGGCGAACAGATAACAGTCGCTTTAGGTGAAAATGTGTTGCATTCATTTCATTTATTAAATATTTGGGTTGGACAATGAGATATATCATCTTGTTCAGTACTTATATATTGGAAAAGACGTGTTTTAAACTAAGATACAGGTGTAGAACTACATGAACAATTTGAGAGGTATATAGGGAGAAAGGGGGGAACCAGGATGGGTTGCTAAAGAGGAGAAATACGAGAGGACTGCTCTTTTAATGGTTGCACGATTTGAAAGTAATTTGATTCGAGGTGACAGAGAATTCCAGAGTTTGACAGCGTGAATGGAAAATAAACGGTTTGAGTTTAAATATTGATGACGCAAAGAACGATGTTTACATTGCTTAATATATATAATATGGGTGGCGCTACAGCCCATAGGGGGCCAGGGCCTAGCTTCTCAGCAACCACTCGTGTTGTGCGTGCTATTGTTCTTTCACGAGTGGAAGGGACCTACAGTTTAATGCCGAATCCGAACGGCTTTGTTTTTTCTAGACAGGAAATACTCTTATAGCATTGTCAGTGACTCGAGAGAGGTGGGGTCGTGAAACTTATTTTTATCGCTCAGTGCGGGAATCGAACCTACTACATCAAGGTTGGGGTCGACGTACATACCCACAACGCCACGGGCCACCGTATTTTACTTTTACATTGCTTACTAAACGATTAAAAACGAGTTTGTTAAATAAGTACGACAGACATTTATTGTTGATGATTTTATGTAGGACTAAACTATTTCTTGCATTGATGTATTGGTTCAGTGTGAGCCACAACAGTTTTTCGAGTATGGTCATATCTTCGGAGGCCGTATACGTAACGCATCGTTAAATGCTAATTGCGGGTTATACTGAGAATTTGACTAAAGGGACTGTAGACGTCAGCATACATAATTATTGGAATAATTAAAGCTAGTTCCAATTTGCGCCTAGTTTCGACTGAAGTGAAATAGCCATAATTTTCGTAGGCATGCGTAAATCCGACCAATAACCATTTTGTATGACTGTAGTCTGATAGAGTACGATCAATAATAATGCCAAGACTAGTATAATGCTCAACAGCAGTTGCTTTGTCATTTATCTGGTTGAACGTCCAAGTCAAATTTTCTTTTTGATATAGGTATTAGAGGTCTGCACTCATGGACTCGTTTATTTCTCTTAACATGTTCAGTACTTCAGTGTACTCTATTCATGACAATCATATGAAAATGAATACTGTACAAGTAAGTAAACATAAACAAAATTCAACCACGATTTTTAAATGAAGAGCTGGGTAGTCTTTTTTCGGAAAACAAAGACTTGTTTCAAGATCAAGAATCATTCCACCGGTGGAAGTTATGAATTCTTCAGATAAAGCGAATAAAGCATTATTCATTCAGAATTATGATGGCTTTAATGTCTTACAATGTTGGCGCTTGCATCAAATAAAGTTTCCGTTGTTATATAAGTGTAGCTGCAAAATTCTATCTACTCCAGTGAGTAGTGCTGCATCAGAGCGAATATTTTTCTCGGCCAAGTAAGTAACTTTCGGCCAGACAGTTAATATCTGAAAAAAGAAGTTTAATTGGTTCCGACCCAATATTAGTGAAGCAAAGATTGTTTTTACATTCCAGTGTTAAAAAAATGATATTCGTAATGATTTGTCAGAAAATATACATTAATTTGAAACAGTATTGGATTGAATAGATTCATTGCACTTGGTGTACTCAGTGTTGTGTACTCATTCTTCGTGAGTACACTGAACTAAATGCACTCCGTGGGTACAGTATTCAGTGGGTAATCAAATATCGGTTGATGTATTCATTTCAGTTTTCAAGATATGAGTGGAATGAATATGATACTCAAAAGAAAAATAATGTCTTGTAACTGGCTTCAAGACATTCATTGCAGACCTCTAATAGGTACTACATGAGTTTTTGTGGGTTTAGTTTTAAACAATCCTATACTCTGCATAGTTGTTCATTAACAAGAGAAGCCAGCTCAGAGACCAGATTGAAGGGTTTACCCAGATGGAGTTAAAACATCATCAGCATTAAGATGCATAGACGTTTACGTACACACTGATGGGAGATCGTTAATGAACATGCAGAATAATATAGGCCCCGGCATTGATCCTTGAGGAACTCCTTGAGCTAGAGCTTTTAAGGAGGAGGATTTGTCACCAAAAATAGCTCTCTGAAATTTTGCAGAGAAATAGCTGCCAATCAGTTTGATCGCCATATGGCTTCAACCAAAAAATTTGTTTAACTTCCACTCTAGTATGTTGTGATCTACTCAATCGAAAGCTTTCGAATAATCAAGCAGACAAAGAAGACTTACATGACCCTTGTCATAGTCCAGCCTTATTTCGTCAAGTAAGTTTATCATCACAGTGAGTACTCTAAAACCTCACCGTTTCGGATAGAGCAAGTTGTTTGCATACATTCATATCGGGTATGGCGACATATCGCTTATAACGAACAAAATCGTCAGTCCCTTGAAGGTCGTTAGAACCGATATCTGATACTTCTCTATATAAGATCTGTCTCGTTAGTTAAATGTGTTTTAAGGCATAATGGTTGGTAATTACCCATATGACAGATAAGCAAGAAATTAACTGAGCCAAACAAGACTTTACCCCGTTCGTTTGTCTCCGTAGTAATCACATTTTGGGCTTATCCATTCATAACGTGATAAGTGTTACATGTATTTTTTTGAAGAAAGATAGGGAAATAGTGACCTCCAACCTTTTTGGTTTACATGCTCCCCTTCATTCACTTTCTTAATCAATGAAATGAACGCTTTCGGTCTTATTTAGAACTCATCCATGTTCTTAGTGAATTCCCTCTTAGATTAAGATCTTTATGCCTACTGAATAAAACTCGATTTCCAGAATTAATTCTTCGCATATTTTTTTTTAAATTTCCTAATTAAAAAAAAGTAATCACTTGATCTTTTTTCTATTTTTTAATCACATTTGTTGTTGTGGTGTTTATAAACATTGCAAGACAACCATTCATGATCAGTATTTATTGATTAGATAAGCAGAGCTTTCAGACATTGTATTTCCCTTTAAAATTCAATTTCACGAAATTATAATTTAGATAAGACTCCAGAGCCATTATCTTTAAGTTAAGTTAGAAAAAAAGACGTAAAATCGATATTATGTGAACAAATTTATTCAGTTAATCAACGTTCAAACTGGTTACATTTTGTATGTAGCTTAAAAATGATGTCAACCTTGCATATCCGGACGGGTAGCCTTCGGTACATGCATCATTTGCAACAAATGAATTTATCCCAATTTGAATGTAATTTCCATTTGAATCCAGAGTTATGAGTGGTCCGCCCGAGTCCCCACTACAAATGCTTTGGTTGGTTCCGTTGGCACCCTTAGCACACATTGTAGAATCAATAACGATTTCCGATCCAAATTGTGCGGCGCATACCGAATTACTTATTATGTCTACTGTTGCACTCAACAAAATATTTGAAAATTCCAGATCCTCGTCATCTGTTAAACCGTAACCAGCGATAACCGCATCCGTGCCTACGAAATTGTTACTCTGTTCTGATGCTGGCACCAGTTGAATTGACCGAATAGTGCTTGAGAAAGTCAGTGGGCTAGGCAATTCTATCAATGAAACATCATTATTCAGTGTAGTTGGATCATATAGTGGATGTATGTAAAGCGAAGTTGAAGTCATCGATACACTGTATACGTCCTTGTTTATGGTCCCGAAAATAAGGAATATAGAGTTCTTCCCGTACGTGCAGTGGGCTGCTGTAAGTACCCAGTTGGGAGATATAATCGAGCCTCCACAAAGAAGTTCATCCGATTCGTCATCCTTAAGTATCACCTGCCATGGCAATGTACCAGACGGGACCGGTGTACCGTCGATGATTCTATTCGTCTTTATAAAATATAAATGTTTTTTAACAAAAAAAAAACTAAAATTAGGAAATTATTGAATTTTTCTTACGAAAGGCGCAGCAAGAACGGCGCTGTTAATTGCGAAAAAGATAGCCGAAATCAAAACCAACTTCTTCATTGTCTCCTAGATTCTGACTGAGATTCGTCTTTTGGCTACTTATTAACTTAGCAGAATAGACGATAAGAGGTATTCTTATGAGATAAGATTCTGTACATACATATGTATGTATGTATGAAACTGACGCATATAGAAATAAATGTTTGTAAGGTACTTTACAAAAGTATTGCTTGCATGTTGCATATTATTGCGGATGAATTGCTATGCAGTAATACTAGAAAGAAACTAGTTATTATGCATCATGCATCACGTATCATAAAATGTTCATAAGAGTCCTATTTTCAGCCGGAATGCATATATAAATGTCTTATTCAGAAAATTTAGTTGTTTCATATTTCCTATTTAAACTTAATGCTGATTGTTTGATTGGGATGCAGTGGGTTCTTTGATTAGAAAGTCCTAGTAGAATAACTTCATTTCTAAGCATGGACCATGTCCTGTGAAATCCTTGATATTTATGAGGCCGGTAGAATTTATTTTTGTTTTTACAAACCAATCCTCAGCTCAAATACGTCAATGACGCGTGTATGTATAAATAAATGCTAATTAATTTTCAATTGCAAAATTTATCTTATCTCTGAAATTGGTTAATTGTTCCAGAAGCAATGCAAGCGCATCCGTTACATCAAATCGCGCAAACTTGTCGCTGTTCATTCAATTAATGAAACGTGATTGTTTGGAAGTGTATTCATACTCTATTGCTGTTGAAATGTACATACATTCATATCTGATCTTGAGTTTAATGTAAAATTCAAGTTAATATATTATTTATTTGATTTAAATGACAGTGGTGGCCGGTGGCATTGTGTGCATGTACGTCGACCCCAACCTAGACGTCGTTGGTTCGATTCCTATTCTGTACGACAAATAAATAGTTTACACGGTTCCACCTCTTTCGAGTCACTGCTCAAAGAGTACATCTGTAAAGAAAAAGTTTCTCAAACTTGGTCGTTCGGAGTCGGCACAAAAATGTAGGTCACTCCTGAGAGAACAATAACACCCACAACACGATTGGTTGCTGAGAAGCTGAGAAGCTACGCGCTGTTGCGCCACCCATATTATTATTATTATAACTTTGCATACATTTGTTTGAAGACTAAAAAAGAAGAAAACAATTTTACATAATTTTTTGCCCTTCTTTTCGGCGGCGCATTTGATTCCCGCTCACTGGAACATCTGAAACCAAAAATTCCAACGGGATTAGAAAGAACACATGTTTGGCTCTGGAATGAACTAGGATTATTAATTTCGCACAAAAATTAAAATGGCGAACCTTTGGCCATTCCATAGGCTTGATTATCTTCGGCTCGTTGGTCTCTCCGAGCAATTCTGGCCTCTCTGGAAGCCTCAGTGAGGTCCTCCTCAGACTGCGTGAGTTAGGCTACTGCCCGTCCAATTATGATTCCCATTGTCTCCATTATTTTAAAAATGGTGATACCATAAATCGACTATATCTTCAAGAGTTCTTAAAATTTTTATTTGAAATTTTAAAGGAACATTCTTGAATAGTTATCTTCTTCTTCTGTGAGTGGCCCTACAGTCCGGTGTAGACCTGCGCCTCAGTCAGCATTCCTATCCAACTAGCGCGATATTGGCTAGCACCTCCAGTTTCGTGCATCCAACTGATTACACCGTAGGAGCCGAGGTCTTCCACTACCGCGTGGTCTCTCGGGGTTGGCCTCAAAGACTTTCCGAGCCGGAGCGTTGGTGTCCATTCTCTCTACATGCCCTAACCATCTAAGTCGAGACAATCGAATTCGTTTGACTAGGCCAATGCTCGTAGAGTTCCTTCTTCGCAAATGGGACCGTATATGATGCGAAGGATTTTCCTTTCGAAACGACCAAGCATCTCTTCGTCCTTATTTGACATTGCCCATGCTTATGCGTCATACAGCAGGAATTGGACTATCAAGTTCATATATAGAGACAACTTCGTTTTTCGAGCCACGGCCTTATTTTTCAATTGTGGCTTAGGTCCAAAGACACAGCGATTAGCCAGGAATATCCTATCTTCGCGGTAATGTCATTTTCGGAGTTTACGGCAGATCCTAGATAGACAAAGTCCTTTAACTACATCGAAGCTGTATCTGTCTATTGTGGCACTTTCTCCAAGATGTCGATGTTGATGGAACTTTCTGTCTTCAAGACAGCATGTACTTTGTCTTACCTTCATTCACCGGAAGACCCAACTTAGCAGCTTGCCTTTCGATGCTAGCAAATGGTTCTTCTGATTATGTCAATGTCATCGGCACATGCGAGCAGTTGTACAGACTTGTGGAAAATCTTGTGTTGACGTCTGAGTTCCACACGATCTTTTCGAGAATTATGTTAAAGAAACCGCATGACAGTGCGTCGCCTTGTCTAAAGTCTTTTTTGACATCAAATGTTTTAGTAAGATCCTTACCGACCTTGACAGAGCAACGAGCGTTCTCCATCGTTATCCTGTACAGACGAATGAGCTTTACAAGGATGCCAAAATTAGGCAAGGCGCTGTAAAGCTCGTCTCTATGTACACTGTCATACGCGGCCTTAAATTCGATGAATAGATGGTGGGTATCAACTTGAAACTCCTTTGCCAAGATCTGCAGTAATGTGAATATTTGGCAATAGTGGATCTCGCAGGCCTGAACGCATACTGATATTGACCAATCAGGCTGTTAACGTTGGGTTTCAGGCGGTTACACAGAATAGAGATTAGAAGACGTTTCCCTCTATAATTGGCACAGTTTAGAGGGTCTCCTTTCTTTAGGATCGGGCAAACGCTGCTGAGATTACATCCATCGTCGGGCATACTTTCACCCGACCAAATTTTACCGATTAGTTGGTGTATGCACCTTTAAATAAAATCATCGCTAGGTGCTTTGGAGGGTTCGGCAGGCAGTCCATTGGCACCAGCAGTCTTGCTGGACTTCAGTTTGGCGATTGCTGCCGTAACTTCACTGAGGTTGGGAGAGCGGAATTCTTGTCCGTCATTGTCTATATTGGATGGATTAATAATCTTGAATAGTTATAGGTTTAATTAATCAAAATGGGGGGAGAGAGTGCCCCTTAATCATATATTTGATTTTAATAACAGTATATTTTATTTTTCAGATAACGTCATTTTTTATGCAAAATCGTGGATTTTCATTTGGTATCAGTGATGTCACTCCAAGTACAAAACTGCTTCAAGAAAAACAAAAGCTGCTTGAAAAAGGCTATCGCAAATGCGATGATTACATTATACAAATGAAAAAAGGAACGCTCCAATGTCAACCGGGATGTACCTCAGAACAAACGCTGGAAGCAGTAATGTTGCGTGAACTGTCTAGTATTCGAGAGCAAGCAGCTAAAGCTTGCTTCCGCGAATTGCATCCCACAAATAGTGCACTCATAATGGCACTTTCCGGTTCAAAGGGTTCCAATATTAATATTTCTCAGATGATAGCATGTGTCGGACAACAGGCTATCAATGGCAAACGTGTCCCGAATGGATTCGAGGATAGGGCTCTGCCGCACTTTGAAAAATTCTGTAAGGATGTTACAACGAACTTTAGTTTCAATTTGATATTAAATTAATTGTAAATGATGCATGTTTTTAGCGAAAATACCCGCGGCTAGAGGTTTTGTTCAAAACAGCTTCTTTTCTGGTCTAACTCCGACAGAGTTTTTCTTCCACACAATGGCAGGCCGAGAGGGATTGGTGGATACAGCCGTAAAGACTGCCGAAACTGGCTACTTACAACGTCGATTAGTCAAAGTGAGTCTGGTTATCCTATTGAATGTATAATCTTCTTACTGACGTTTATTTACTTAAGTGCTTGGAAGATTTAGTTGTCCACTATGACGGGTCTGTTCGCAATGCGATCGGAGAAATTGTAGAACTTATATATGGTGGTGATGGATTAGATCCCGTTTTCATGGAGATTAAAAATAAACCCGTTGATTTCGTTCGCCAATTGAATCACTTGCGTGCCGTACACCCGCTTAAAAATGAAGAGCCTCTGAAGTCGACAGAGATTGAACCCTTCACAAGACAGGTCTTAAAGGAGGAAGAGTTTATTAATAGCCGACAGGACTTTCAAAATGAAATTATGTATGAAAGAAGATTAAGAGTTTTTAAAGAGTATTTAATTTTTCTGGCATTTCTTAGAACATTTATATCCAAGGTCAGTAAGAATATTGGGGAAATTCAAGAACGATTTAAAAACCATCGGAATCTAGCAAATGAAATTGAACGTTTAAGCAAAGGCCAAATTCGAACGTTTATCCGCTGGATAAACGATAAATACAACCGAGCAGTGACTGAACCAGGTACCGCAGTAGGTGCAGTAGCCGCACAGAGTATTGGTGAACCAGGAACACAAATGACATTGAAAACTTTCCATTTTGCCGGTGTAGCTTCAATGAACATCACACAGGTATGACATTTTTGCGTCTGTTTTTATGATTTTAGATCCTGTGAGTGTTCTTTGTGATCGATTATGATACTGTCTTTTTATGCACAATACGTCATTCACACAGCTTCATCTTTCTTTTTAGGGCGTCCCTCGTATAGTGGAAATTATAAATGCCACCAAAACAATCTCAACTCCTGTAATCACGGCTGAAATAGAGAATAATACAAGCATGGAATTTGCCCGAAAGGTGAAAGCTCGTATAGAGAAGACCACTTTAGGAGAGGTAAGTCAAATGTGTGTATTTTTTAATTAGAACATCAGCACATAACACGTATTTCATAGATATCGTCCTACATTGAGGAAGTATATAAGCCAAATGACTGTTTCCTCGTCATTAAACTTGATCTGAACCGAATTAAAGTACTAGGCTTGGAGATTAATCCAGATACCATTTTGTATTCGTAAGTGAGATAGAAAATTATCAAGACGGTACAATTGACGCAAATCTTAATTCCAGCATTTGTACATCAAAACTTCGTGTTAAACCTAATTTTGTAAACATCGTTGGATCTTCCGTACTGATTATTCGCATTGATAGTAGCAAGCATGGTAGTTCCTTGAATGCGGAACTACAACGATTAACATCATCTATTCAAAAGGTTGTGGTGGCGGGTATTTCGAACATTTCCCGAGCTGTAATTGCCGTTGACGATACCGTCATACCACATACATATAAACTGTGTATTGAGGGAGCTGGTTTAAGGGATGTTATGGCGACTTACGGTGTTAAAGGAACTAAAACGAAAAGCAATAACATTTGGGAAGTCTATAACACTTTAGGCATTGAAGCAGCTCGTACAACTATTATGACGGAAATTACTGATGTGATGGAAGGTCACGGCATGAGCGTTGATCATCGGCATATTATGTTGTTAGCCAGTCAAATGACCAGCCGTGGCGATGTGTTGGGTATAACGCGGCATGGCTTGGCAAAGATGAGGGAGAGTGTTTTCAACTTGGCATCGGTATGTTTATTTAATAATTATCAGTATGAATTTTGCCATAGGAATAGATAAAAGAAAGATTTATTGTACACACACATTCTGCCCAATAATAACGATTGAACATGTCAATATTATACTTCTAGTTTGAGAAGACTGCGGATCATCTCTTTGACGCTGCTTATTACGGCCAGACGGACGCTGTTGACGGTGTGTCTGAAAGAATTATTTTGGGAATGCCAGCCTCAATTGGAACCGGTATATTTAAACTCGTTCACAATCATGAAGATAGAATTTTGCCACCATGTGAGCTGCCTCTATTTAAAATAGCAGTATGATTTTGAGATAACTTTAGTGTATTGTAAAATATTTTCGAACATAATTATAAAACACGAATAAACTGTTAGAACTACTATGGTTTTATATTTGCAAAAACGACGCGCTTTCGATCAGCTCTATGCATTGGAGTATTGGTAAATTGGTCTAAACTTGATTACTCTCAATTTCAACTAAATTTAGGAAAAACAGTCATCGGCTAGGTTCAAAAATGATGTCTCCTCATTAATCCAAAATGAAATTCTTACTAATTGCCTTAAGCATACTAATGCAGACAACGTGATAGGTCCCTATCAGTGCGAGTTCAGGCCTGGGAAGTCCACCATCGACCAAATATTCACACTTCGGTAGATCCTGGAAAAGACTCAAGAGATGCAAATCGATACCCACCGCCTATTTGTCGATTTCGAGGCATCATATGACAGTGTGCATAGATACGAGGACGAGCTATTCAACGCCATGTCTAGTTTTGACATTCCTGCCAAGCTCGTCAGGTTGAGCAGGATGACGATGGAAAACTCTCGCTGCTCCATCAGGGTCGGTAGCGAACTCAACGAGACTTTCAATGTCAAATAAGGTTTTAAGCAAGGCAACGCGCTGTCATGTGATTTTTTCAACATTGTACTTGAGAAGGTCGTGCAAAACTGACACGCCAACACTAGAGGCGCGATTTTCCAAATGTCCGGTCAACTGCTTGCTTACGCGGACGACATTGACGTGATTGGAAGGACACAGCGAGCCGTCAATGAGGCATTTGATGGTTTTTAAACGGAGGCAGCAAAAATGGGCTTAGCGGTGAATGAGGGCAAAGCGAATTTATATGCTGTCATCAAGAAAGAACACACAACATGGACGACTCGCTCTGACCGAGCTACAATAAGTAGCTACAACTTCGAGGTAGTTAAGGACTTCATTTACCTCGGCTCCGAATTAAACTGTACTAATAACCGTGGCCCGTGGCGTTGTGGGTATGTGCGTCGACCCCAACCTCGACGTCGTAGGTTCGATTCCTGCTCTGAGCGACGAAAATAATTTTCACGGCCCCACCTCTTTCGAGTCACTGACAATGCTCAAAGAGTATTTCCTGTCTAGAAAAAGCTTTTCAAACTTGGCCGTTCGGAGTCGGCATAAAACTGTAGGTCCCTTCCACTCGTGAGAGAACAATAGCACGCACAACACGAGTGGTTGCTGAGAAGCTAGGCCCTGGCCTTCTACGGGCTGTAGCGCCACCCATATATATATATATATAATAATATCAGTACCGAGATCAAGCACAAAATAACTTTTTTTTTTTTATAATTTGCGTGTGCTCAAGGGGTTATTAATACCCTTAATTGTCCGGGGTCAAGACACAGCACGGGCCGAAGGTATAGAGGGAGAGAGAGAGAGGAGGTACCTGTTCACATTGGTCTTAAACATCTGCGGATTGTAATCTATTGGAAATATTGAGCTGGGAAGAGCATTCCATATTCGTGTAGTGCGGCTAAAAAACGAGTCTCTAAATTTCACTGTGCGCCCGAAAGCAGGCTTAAGGGTAAACTGATGTGCATTCCTGGCGAGACGTGTATTGCGGGTGAATTCAAGGAGAGGAGGAATGCAGTTGGCTAGCTCACTTGAGCATTGTTTGTTAAAGTAACGATAAAACACGGACAAAGAAGACACGGTTCGTCGATGTTCAAGCGAGTCTAATGAACCCGCGATAACATTGTCTCCTATAAGTTTTATCGCTCGCTTTTGGATTCTATCTAGTAGGTGCAAGGTGGTCTTGGGGGCACCAGACCAGATATGAGCGTCATACTCTCGCTTAGGGCGAATATACGCCTTATAGATTAAAGCCAAATCAGAGGGGGTGAAGTATTTCTTGCATCGATTAAGGAAACCTAAACATTTCGCAGCATTTTTGGCGACCTCGAATATGTGATCGTTCCAACTAAGTGTTGTGTTGATGTACATACCGAGGATGGAAAGTTTTCCGGTTTCGTCGATACAAGCGCCATTCATGGATATGGAGTGGATTGGAGTGGATTGGATTAGAAGTGGCAGACAGGAGATCATTTATAAAAATGAGAAAGAGTGTCGGAGACAAAACAGAGTCTTGGGAGACACCAGCATTTATTTTGTGGATATCAGACTTGAACCCATCCAAAACAACTTGGATTGAACGGTTCGAAAGGTAGTTTCTAATCCATAGAAGCAGAGATTCATCAAACACCATAGGCACGCATTTTCGACAAAAGAGCTTGATGCCAAACTCTGTCAAATGCTTTAGAAATATCAAGCGCAACTATCTTGCTTTCGCCTGCATTGTGCAAAGATTGGTTCCACTTTTCGGTGAGATAAGCAATCAAATCACCAGTGGACCTGTTGCTGCGGAAGCCATACTGTCGGTCATTAAGAAGCTTCCGCGATTCAAGATATTTCATAAGCTGACTATTTATCAGCGTTTCCATGACCTTAGAAAGAAAGGACGTAAGTGCTATGGGTCGGTACGAGGTGGGTGACGAAGATTCGCCCTTTTTAGGGACAGGCTGGACAAATGCTGTTTTCCATCTACTCGGAAAGAGACCTGAAGAGTAGGACAGATGAAAAAATTAGCATAATTTAATATCTAATTAATGCAGAAATATTATGCAATATTGCTTTGTTGTTGTGAAACGTCCTCTCGGCACACGAAAAGGAAAATATAGGGATCGAATAGAGGAACATGAAAAAAATGCTGGTGATCCTCAAGGCTCTGTTCTGCTGTCTTTCTCATTTTATTATGTCATCTCATTTTTATAAATGGTCTTCCGTCTGCTACTTCTAATCCAATCCACTTCTTTGCTGATGACTCACTCACGACTCTGCCTTTGGGATGTAGAATTGACTAGGATATGAACAGCAGACTCGAGGCTGCGAAATGTTTAGGTTTCCTTTATGGATGCAAGAAATATTTCGCATCCTCCGATTTGGCTTTAATGTACAAGTCGCTTATTCGCCCTAAGCTTGTAACTTACAACGTTTGTACTTGTTTCGCTGCACCTACCTAGATAGAATCCAAAAGCTAGCGATTAAACTTACAAGTCTATAAACAATATAACACATAAATAAGGTGAATGTCAAAATCAACTAGTTGGGACTCGCAGGTTTCAGTTATTTTCCCAACATTTAATTCCGATATCAGTTATATTTACTTTCCTTGCAGTTGCCTACCAACAACGATCGTGGCTATCCGCGAGGCTCTGAAATGGCTTAAATGAAATTTCATGTCGGCCGTCAAACTGGTTGTCCTACTGGAAATCGAACCTAGATTTCAGGAAGTCTAAGTGCCTTGAATTCGATGCCGAAGAACTTTTAAACAAGTCCTCCTTACTACAAGGGATAAGTGTTGTGCGACCACTTCTTCCCTTGTCTTGTGGCTAAGGAGAATGTCAATATTCATGTCATTCCCCGAGTGCTCTACAATCTCAATAACCTGCCAGTCCTGACCATGCAGTTCCTCATGGGGATTTATAAGAATACGCTCTATCGTATCTTGGAGAGATATAGGCGCTGGAAGTGGATTTGACCTTTGGCCCTTGGTATATGTATGATCTTAGAATACGCGCAGGTAGGCAGTAGGTCAAGAAGCTATTCAAGAGTTTCTTCCGAAGAAGTTGAATACTTCCTCCTTCTTTAGGATAGCGGCATTCACCGCCCAGAATTCTTAACTCGGTGTCTCCTCTAGGGGATTTTCTCTGGATTGCCAAAGTGGACCACTTCGACTCTTTCTCGAAATATAGCTACCCTTGCGTATTTTGGTCGTTTAAAGGAACCAGAACTTATTGATTTCGCACTTACATAAAGTGGAAGGGTATTGCTCTCCCTTCCTTTTCAAGGGAATACAAGTACCTCTGTTAGGAGAGATCTAATCTTGGCTGGGACTCACTGGATTTTTGTTGCAGCCCATCAAACGATTTAAAACAAATATAACTTTATGGTCCAGAGTACCTAATTTTTAGAAATGTGCAATGTCAAATGTACTTAAAAAATACATGTCCTAACATTGAGCTAACGATACTACCAAACGGATCATCAAAACTCAACATAATTTTAGGCTTCTGCGTTCTTATAATACTGGGTATATTTTTTCCAAAGCAGGGGCAATGTTTGCCATTCCCTAGCTTCTACAACCACTCGTATTGTTCTCTTTTCAGCGAACCCAGTTTTATGCAGATTCCGAACGGCGAAGTTTGAGAAGCTCATTCTGGACAGACATTATCATTGGAAATTGTCGGTGACACGAAATAGGGGAACGCGAACTTTTTTTTTGTCATACAAGGAATGGATCCTAGACCACGAGCTACAAGTGTGTAGGGATCGGCGCACATACCCACAACTAGTGCAACATGAGTGGTTGCTGAGAAGCTAGGCCCCGTCTAGCGGCTATAGAGCCAGCCATATTATCATTATTAGCTACATATCGCCATGCCAACTTGTAGAATTGGTACGAGGATAACTATATAAGTCGATGATGTGTTCCTTATTAAATAAAACACATAAGCAGCACGCCTGAGGATTTAATTTGTGAAGTAGAAAAACCAACTTCGAGCATATATTTCACTTCTAATAACATTTTCCTTGATTTTGATTTTGCCTTTGATTAGCTACTGTATGTTGTTGTTGATTAGAAAAATTGTTGCCATGTTGATGATGCTTCTGCTGCAATTGTTTTTGCTGTTGACGGACAAGTTCTTCCATAACCTCATGGTTATATGTTGAATGAAGCATTAATCCCAAGACCCCTGCTCTGGAAGCCATTGTAGCGCGCGTCTGTCGCTCTTGCTCTAATAATTCGTCCATTTTTAGCCACTGACGCACTCTTTCTAAATCAATTTCAGCTCTACGGATTTTCTCCCAAACATAGTGCTTGAAGCAACTTTTTTTTGGTGCACGACAAAATTCTCCCGTCAAATTGAATACGTTCGATACAAGTGGGCAACCGCAAACATCGTTATCATTAATTTTAGCATCTTTGCAGTGCTCTGGGCAAAGGACACGCAGTCGCTTACAGTACGTTTTACTAGCTGGGTTATAGAAGTCGCAGAACATTGAATTTCCTTCAATTCGGGTTTTAAATATACTACCGAAACTGGCTTGGCTTTCGTATTTATTGAAGCATTTCTCCATATGCTTTACTGCTGTTCTTGAGTGGATTTCATGTCCACACGTAATGCAGTACATGGATTGTTCATCTTCTATATCTGAGTGGTCTTGAGCACGAGGATCAAGGGTACAATGCCGCGCCCTCTCTACTATTAGATCGAGCTCATTATGTCTTTTATCCAATTCGGCAAGAGCAAAGCGAACAACGGCTTGCTTCGCCCGAACTTGATCCAATTGTTTTTTGTTTTCTTCTTCTGCCCGACATCGTGAAAGACCCCATTCTTGTACTCGCTGAGGGAGAACCTAATTGGGAAAAAACATACAAAATAATTGATTAAAAATTAAACACCTTTGAATAATTTTAAAGTACAACAATCATTGGTAGTGGTTTTAAGCAATCAATCATGACAATTTCCATTTTCGTCAAGCCTCGACATCAGGATGTATCTACGTAGGGGGATGGACTACCATCTTACTCAAACAACTTATTCAAACAAACATTTTGGCAGATATAAGATAATAAGCGGCAAGCTTTATCGGCAAAAATGCTGTATAGGGCTATCTAAACAAGTGAACCACCACAAACTCCAATAAATGTAAAACAATTTACCTGGAAAATCCTGCTGGTCGCTAATAGAATTCCACAATCATCACTACAGTATTTTGATTGAGGTCTTGCGGTTTTCTTACAGCCAGGACCGTAGCAATGTCTTACACCCTCAAGTTCTGGGTTTGTAAAGATTTCAGGACTTAATGAACGCTTTCTTTTTCGAACTCGGTCTTTTACTTGCTTAGGTTTGCTCTTCTTTTGTTGTTGTTGGATACATTGCCTGCGTTCACATCGTGGCTTATGTCCTACCCTAATTAAGCAATTTCCACATGTACCACAGTTTGTAGCCTTGCATCCATCACATGTGCCACATCGTAAAACCTTTGCTTCTTGTGGTGGTTTTTCTTTCGTTTTCTTTTTGCCCGAGTCATTTATGATTGCATTTGCTGGAACTGCTGTTTTCTCAACCGGCACCACACGAAATACTGTCTGCAAACTAGGATCCTCTTCTTTGCATTTTTGACAGTAGTAGTGTTTTATATGTTTTGCCTCCTTTTCCGATATATTGATACAGTCACCATGATACCATTCTTCGCAACCATCGCACCCACTGTAAATATTTGATGTTAGTAAAGACTAAAGAATTACTGGCTAGACAAAAGCCTACATCATAAATCTTGAACAATCGGAAGAACGACAAACGCAATATGCTTGTCCATCTTGTTTCATTATTGTGGCTATTTTACTCTTCCGTTCTGGCAGATCGAACTCTCGTGCAATCTCCTCTTTCTGGAAAAGTGTTATTCATTATTTATCTATGAAAACAAATGCAATAACACACAATCTTACCGATTTCTTATATTTCTTTTTTAAACTCATCTTTGAAAAAGCATGTAATCCTTACTATTCTTTATTTTTTGTATACGTTTTAGCAAGAATGATGTTTTAGTATCTGACAGCACAAGAAATCAAAAATATGACATAACAAAGAGCATAACAAAAACTTAGGACAAGACTAGGATTCCATTATGGGAAAATGCATGGGATAATAGGTACACTCTAGACTAGAGGTGCGTTCACATTGCAAACACGTCGGATAAAACAATTTCTTTCGTATAGGCGGTTGTTATAAAGTTCAAGCAGTACAAATTTTTAAACGCGTTTTTGATTGCAACGAGTTAGCATCAGCGCGCAAAAATATGTTTTCTCGATAAAGTTTAGGGTCATCAATTTCACCGAAGGAAGAACATGTGTTTCGATGTAATTATTAATGAAGTCTGTCAACCGCGTAGTGCAAGTTCAACCGCCCCAAGTAGGGCAAACATTTTTTTGGTCGCTCGGGTGCCGTGTCAAACGGGTGATTCGGATCGTACAGTTTTTATTTTTACATTTTTCATAAAATTCACTTTTATTTTTCTTAATTGCTTCCTATTTTGTAAGATATTTATAATTAATGAATAACTACAAGAAGGAAATTGCAATAAATATTACGCGTCACTTAGTGGCGTTCACAAATAGCGTTTTTTTCATTTTGAACTTGGGGTGAATAATGGTTAGAAAATTAAGATTTTCATTATTCAGCCTATAAGTAGAAACAGAAGACATATTTTGCTATGATAAAGAGAAGCACTGGACATTGCGAATGATGCATCATATATATCAGATCATGCGTTAACATCTAACATCATCATCTGGATAAAATTAAAAAAAATGATCTGGCATCACTTTTTGTCATAAATGTCCAAATTGTAAATAAGAGCTTTCTCATTTATGACAATAACCTCTTGATTGTCCCATTTCAGGATAGAAATATTTTTGTAGTGTTCTCTTAAGTCGTACGTATTTGCTTTGTTTTTGTTGAATATTCGTGGTAATATAGAAAATAATATCTTCTTAACTTATGTTGCCAAGTCTTTAATAAGTCTGATATTAAAGGCAGAACAGATATAATATTAAAATATATGAAATTTCGGTTTGCTGGAGTTTCTATCGATCCCAAAGACAAACAAAGGAACAAAGAAGTCTTGTACTCATCAAGATAATTACTTAAAATGGACGCCTGCTTAGCTGTGGAAAAAGAACTCGATCGTGTAATAACTAAATTCGATGGAATACGTGAATACAGTAACCGTGTTATAACAGATGCAGCTCAGCTGCTAAGTGAAATTAATGACACACTTAAGAAAAGCGAGCAATCCAGCGACACTTACTTGCCCGAAGACCAAGTCAAATTGATAACTGAAGCTTTGTACCGAACTAATGAGAAACTACAACGCATATCTGCGGATCATAGAGAGCTGCATGGCACGGTGAGCAAAGTTGGTAAGGTTGTAGACAAAAATTTTGTGTCAGACTTCACCGGAACTACAAGAACAGATGCCCTCCAAGATTCACGCAATATGCTCCTACTTAACAAAGTGATGGCAAAACATTACTGCAGACAAGGCATGGATGATGTAGCACAGAGTCTAATAAAAGAATCGGGCATGCCAGAGGAAATTGCCCAAGAGGTATTCGATTCTGAGAGCAGTTTCGCGGAAATCTACAAAATTTGCAAGGCTATTGAAAATCATAACTTAGGACCTGCGCTCGAATGGACGGCAAGATTTTCAAACGAGCTAATAGAGAAAAACTCTTCACTAGAATTCAAACTGCATAAACTTGCGTTCTTACAAATTGTATCACGTGGCATAGAAGCACAAGCTGAAGCTATAGCATACGCTCGAAACAATTTTAATAAATTTGTTGATCGCTTCGGAAGTGAGATTCCGAATTTGATGGGAACATTTATATACCTTCCCAATGGCATTGAAAATTCACCGTACAAACACTTGATATCACCTGAAATGTGGACAGAGGCATCGTATATATTCTTGAAGGAAGCATGCCATACACTTGGTATCAGTAAGAACTCTGCTCTCTCTGTTGTAATTAATGCAGGCTGCACAGCTCTACCCGCGCTTTTGAATATAAAGCAGGTAAAGTACATTTGTTGAAATTTATGAAAAATTCGTGAAATGTAATGAAATCATTTGTTTCTTAGGTCATGTTGTCACGACAAGTGCTTAGTATATGGAGTGGAAGGGATGAACTACCAATTGAAATCGATCTAGATGCTGAATATCGTTATCACTCTATATTTGCGTGCCCAATTTTAAGGCAACAAACATCCGAGGATAATCCCCCCAAAAAATTGACTTGCGGTCACGTTATATCAAATGATGCTCTGCATAAATTAAGCAATGGGGCTATACTGAAATGTCCTTACTGTCCCGTTGAACAGAACTCAGATGATGCAGTCAGAATTTGGTTTTAAAATAATATGTTTTTAACATTCTGTTTTCATGTTTTATTGAGAATGATTAATATAATTAGTTCCATAATTATTTGTTGGGCTATATTTATTCTCACACATAACATGTACCCATCATGAATGCTATCCAATCCGACCCAAGAGGACACTTTAACGGTTATCCGCCGGGTCGTAGTTTCAATTTACTTGTTCGGTTCACTTTCACTATTTGTCCGGTATCGTAAATTCGCCGATAGTGTCTTTTAATCGACAAGAGCGTCGAAGCGGCGGAGTTTGCGGATTGTTATTTTATATGCATAAGTGAGAAAGACGATAATTTGTATGTTTTGTTTATTACTTTTTTTCAATTCAAATCAATAAAAATACAATTGAATAACAATGCGTCGAATTGTCTCTTTTTGGATTATACCTGGATTATACCGGCATGATTGGGCATTTAAATTATGTACGTGGTTAAAAGTAGCAGCAAGTTAAAATATTTATGGTAGTGTACACGATTCATAATTTTAATTTAGTCAAATTAATTCATCATTAACCATTGATTGTGAGCTGTAGTAGTTATGCGCTGTACAAAGAAATAAATAATAAATAACGTAAAAACGAAATACAGACATTTTAATCTTGTAGGTTAAGATTTGTCAAGATCATTCTAGGAGATTTCAACGCTAAGCTGGGTAAGGAAGACATATTTGCTAAAGTTATCGGGAGACAGGGGTGACAGCACATAACTTGAAACAATCGAGCATTGTTCATCGCCAGTCAACTCGAAGCAAATATTTTCTGGCAACATGTAACTTGAAACGAGTTTCATTGTGACTTCTACTTAAAAATGTCATTGTCAACTATAAAGTGAAATGTGCTGGCACCCCAGCCTACACCACGTCCAGAAAGGGACTAAAGCTGGTGGATTTTGTCATGGGACGCAACCTCTCTGCTGCTAGCATCCATAAATAAATAAAATTCCGAGGAGCCAATGTTGATTCGGACCATTTTCTGGTTGTAGCCAAGGTAAGAATCAGGATATCGAGAGAACAACGGAGTCGAGAAAAAACCGCACGGTTTGACGTCGCAAAGCTACAATCGCAACGGATTAGGATCTTTGCCGACCGAGTCTCCCAGAAACTTTCTGTAATTTCGACCTTTTTTGTGGATGGGGCATATGGAGTCGATATTCCAGTCGTTGGGCATGCTTTCATCTTCCCAAATTCGGCAAATGATTTGGTGCATGCTCAGTACCATTACATTGCCCCCAGCTTTGAAAAGCTCCGATGGTAAGCCATCTGAGCCTGCGGCTTTGTTGTTCTTCAGCCTTTTAATGGCTGTACCGACTTTTTCAAAGCTAGGTGGGAGGACTTCTTCGTCGACTGGAGTTGGGATTTCCTGGTTCCCTATCACACTCTCCTGGTCAGGCTCGCTAAGCAGTTGTTGGAAGTGCTGCTCAAACACATCCACTGTTGCCTGTGGGTCCGTAAATAGATTACCCTCGCAATTACGAAGAGCCTAGGTAACTTTCCTAAAGCCTGTGGCCAGGCTTTTAGCTTTTTTGTAAAAGGCCCGTATTTTTTGTTTGTCCCTAGCCCCTTTGATATCCTTGAGCTGGAAGGTTGCGAGAGACCTTTTCTTCAGGCGTAGAAGCTTTTTTTCCTCCCGTCTTCTAGCCCGGCACTCCTCTTGCGCTGCTCTTGTTTTCTGTTGCAGCGATTTTTGGTATGCCTAGTCGGTTGCACGTTTTTTCTGCTCACACTCGCCATCATAGCACGGATTTTTTTGTCGAGGGTGGTAGGTAGCCAAAGGTAGTTTCCGCTACCTCTTTGATGGCCGAGCGGCAATCCATCCACATATCGTTGGCACTTGACGTAGCCATACTGGAGAGTCTCTCGCTCAGTTGCTCATCGTAGGCTCTGGCAATCTGAGAAAGATTACACTTAAAAAAATGTTATTTTCTTCGCATCCCTTTTTCATAAATTAACACCCCCTTGCATTACCCACGTTGTGTCCTTCATATATAAGCTTCCAATTTGCGTTGTTTTAGATTCGATACGAGTCTTTAAAATGGATACACTTAATCTTTTTCGTTATTTTAGTATTTTCTTATTCAAAAGCTAATAAAAATATTTACATATGTATCTGATGATAATTTATTAAGATTGACATACATATTATATATCTCGGATTTATGTGGAAGAAACAACATAGCTTTGAGTTACGCAATAACTGAAAATACTTCCTGTAAATAATAACATTTTTTACTTGATGTAAATTTAAAATTGCAGGTTAGAAAATTACATTTCATTAGCGAATACAAATTTTGTATAGTTAATTTACATAACCCTAAAGATTCTTCGGAACAATAAGTATTTCGTCACCGGATCGAATGTTATAACTATAAAGCTGTTTGTTTGGAAATTTCATTTCCTCTGGACCTTGCAAGTCTTTTAAATCTTGGTCGATGTAAAAAAGCCTCATATTCTTAGCTGGCAGTCCGACAATTTTTTCCAAACGTGATTTAAGATCAACGACAGTCCTAAAACATTTAAACTTATTATTTTAATACATTTAAACATGCTTATATATATATTACCTGTAAACATCGACAGATCTAACTTCATTTTGTGTACCATAAGTGAAATTAACTTTTACTCTCTTCTCGGGTTTCAAATCGATATTAATGAGCGGGTCCAGTTTTCCATGTATGTCAACTAGTTCATTGTATCGCAGAGGCCTATCACTTTCGGGACGTTCCGCATAGTAGCGGATGAATGCTCGCTCCGAGTCTTCCCTTTCATCGGCAGTTATAACTCCTCCACCGTTAAGTGTTTGTAAAAATGGCAATCGAGCTATCAGAAGCTGTCGTCTTTCATGCTCAGTTGATTCACATTTGTCCCACAAAGGCCAGTTCTAAAAAAGATATCATTTGCAAATCAAATGCTGTCTTTAACCTTATTGAACAAGTGTACCTGCACGCGAAGGTTTTTGAGACTGGGGAACTTCGCCAGTCTGTCGATGTCATCCCATGTGTTAATGTTAGTGCTACTCAAATTTAAAAACACTAAATTTCTGCGAATTATAAAGTGGTATATATTAAACACTGTAAGTTAGTCGTTAGCCACTCAAGGTCTAATGTAAGCAAATATTCATGCTATTGAAAATTAGCATCGTATATAATGAGTGACCCAAATTTAATGTCTGCAGTAGAATTTTTGATTACATTGTACAGTCGGTTGTATCATGTATGGGTAATCATATGCAAAACTGGACTCGCGATTTAAAATACCGCTCATCATCGAGTACAGATATACGGTTTAAACTGAGTGAATAAATAGTTATTGGGTGGCTAATATGATAAACAATTCCATTTCTGAAAATCTACATACTTGAAATGCTCATGAGGAGATTCTGCATTCTTCATGTCTTCAAGAAGCACTTCTGCAGCGTTTGTTCGGCTTGGGGCGGGCTCAATGGATCTATACCACATTGGTGAAAAGTTTGTTATTAAATTCACATCAGAGATTACAATTTATGTTTAAAATAATTACCTCAGAGCACACTCAGCTAGTACCAACGTTTCAAGGTTTGGAAAGACACGGCCAAGTCGACAGATCTCTTTCCAATCTTCGACGGGATTTCCGGTGAAATGAAGTTTCCTCACACCCATGTGAGCTGCGACTTTTTTAAATAAGAGATTGTTATCCGAAAGACTATGTACATCTTCGTTAGCAGCTGTTGAAGTCGTAGTAGTAGTATTAGGCTCATTGCATTCTTCTTCATTACCCTGTAAATCAGCTGCCTCTTTCGCTTCAATTGTATCGATCAAAACATTTTGATAGTCGTTTAAGCTAAGGTGCAACTCTTCAAGCACTGGTAAGCATTTTAGTAGAACTTCAATACTCTGCCAATCCAGGCATGTACCGTTTAATACAACGCTCTTAAGACCACCCATGGTTAGCGACGGGGCCCTCGAAATAGGGCCGCAGAAACGATTCTTACTTAGATTAAGGAATTCTATTCTAGGCATGTGTTGTAAAATGTGAAAGACCTCATTCCAATCGCCTAAATTATTTTGAGCCAGATCAAGCTCCTTTACTGTTCGACATTTTTCCTTTAGGCCGTCCGAGTCCCCAGCACAATCAATATCACAATCATTTAAAACTAATAATTCGGGAACGCTGTAATAGATATAATCAAATCATTAAATTCGTACCATAATACGGGAATGTGTTTATTAATGCATATTATGTTCAATAACACAAAAAGGAAACATAATAAACTGCTGCAATTTTCCAAAGTCCCTGGAGAATTCATGTTCACTTCAAAAGCATCCCTTAATTGTTCTTAATGCAATGTCTGATCTCGGACATTGTGACATACCAATTACGAAGCTGCTGCACTTGCAAGCTGTGGTACATCTTCTCAAGCACCGCCTTTTATGCCAATCACTACAGTCAACCATTTTCTTAAGATTCACGCAAATAAAATAAGCAATCAGCTAATAGCTATTTAGGCACCAGTGGCATGGCGTCTATGCAACACGATTTATACCGGGTTACCTTTTGAAAATCGACTCTTCAACTGTGTCAATACAACAAGCAACATGAATCTCTTAATATGTGCACATAAACAAAATATTTTATTGTTCCCTAAAACTGCATGAACACAATTTCTGCGAACACACAAGCTCTCGTCACCTCTCAGTCGTCATTCGCTATGGTACCGTTCAATTGCTGTACACTGCGCACATCATGTTGCATGACTCTTCTTGAGAATCTCCCATAAGAAAACTATCCCAAAGCCATAGCAAAGCAAAGGTTATTTAAGAGTACAAAATTATTGTGACCCAAAAAATGTCGGGTTTATGCAAGAAAATAACCCGCTTTTTTTTGTCTTATTTGGTGAATTTTGGAAAAACAGTCGCGTTGTGGGTATGTGCGCCGATCCCAACCTCGACGTCGTAGGTTCGATACCTGCTCTTTGCGACAAAAATAATTTTCACTGCCCCACCTCTTTCGAGTCATAATGCTTAAAGATTACTTCCTGTCTAGAAAAAGCTTCTCAAACTTGGCCGTTTGGAGTCGGCATAGAACTGTAGGTCCCTCCACTCGTGAGAGAATAATAACACGCACAACACGAGTGGTTGCTAAGAAGCTAGGCCCTGGCCCTATACGGACTGTAGTGCCACCCAGTCTACATACATTTGGTGAATTTTGTAGGTACTTAGATTATTTCTCTCTCTGATTACTCGTTTTTTGAAGAATTTAACTATCAAGCAGACTGCGAGGCGTATATTAAAGTAGGCAGTTTGGAGTTGAAATAGTGTTGCGCAATAAGAAATTGAAGCTGACAGAGGACAAAGTGGTTCGAATTGGATTTAGTTTCATCGCCGCCTATCATCCACGTACATTTCTTCGTGGATTACTTGAGCTCAGTCACCTTCAGACTGTTTTTAGTCCAATAATAGTTCTGAGTTTCTCTCCAAACAATCATTCGATAATTTTTTTTCGATTGTTTGACTGCGATTTTCCAGTGGATACATCTTCCCGATGGCGACTGTAAATATGTACTGGAATCTCCTCCCGAACAGAATGATGAGGACTCAAATACATTCTTGTAAATAGTTTCGAACCTACTAACAGACGATCATTAAGTGAAGTTGTATCAAAGCTGTCTTTTGAAGACACTTTTATTTACTAGGTTTTGTACATTTTTCTTTTAACGACCTAAAGTATAAAAATTGGCTTGAACTGATCTTTTATTTGTAAATTGTAATGGACAATATATGCAGTTTTAGAAAGCGGTTGCAGATGGATATTTTCCCGAGTTACCCTTTCAAATTTGCTAAGCCACGTCACTGTTAGTCACTACCTGCCTTAAATCAGAGGGAATATGGCCAGCACTAAATCTCTGTCTGCTCAGAATAAGCTAACTCTCATTAGGAACACTCATCATCATCCCCGTCATAACCGGACATTGCACAATTGACATTCATGCTGGTAGGATGTGTGTTCTATACAACGATTACGGCAGAAGCTACATCGATGAAAAGGAGATAGAAACTATAAATCAGCTCCTCTTGTCCTGGAGAGCTCCGGTCAGCCATATAGACCTACTATTTAGCCACCGCAGCGAACGTAAGCTTTACGCATCTGTTGCAAGTTTAGGAATATATAATCTGCGAGTGATCTCAATGGGCTTACTCTGGCCTAACTGTGACAGCAATCATCCACCACATCTTACCTAACGTAGGATTTCGGCAGTGATGCAATGCATTACGCTTAAGATTCCGAAAGCACGCCTTTCAGCACAAATAGATCTGATGCCAAATTGAATAAATTCAGAATACTTAGTGCACATCATCGGCCATACAATAAAGGGCTATAAAATACGTTGTTCCATTATGAATCTGTTTTTAGCTTTCTCTTGTTGAAAATCTCTCCTCAACATCAACTAAATTATTCAAATTTAAAATAAAAGCCTAGATTCATTTTTACGATTATGTAAATGAATATAACAGCTGAAGATCATTCATTATGTATTGCAGTAGAAAAACAGTTTAAAGTGTAAACAATGCGTCAGGTACTAATAATTTGAAGCATAGGAGTTTACGCAAACATTGATTGGGTACTAATTGGAGTTAGGTACGTGCAGAATAAGAAGACAAGGCTATTCTCTTGGACCATTTGTCAAAAATGTTTAGCGTGAAAGTGATTTTGGATTAAGGAGAGGAGTTTACACTGCAGCAAATTTTGGATACACCAAAAGAATCGGTGTTGAGCACTAAGTATTTTTTGACGTCACATCAGATACATAAATTAGGGATACTGCGAAAATTAATATCAGTAGTCACGATCAAAATGTATTCTTATACTATATTAGAAATGCTACACATCATACCGCAACAATCTATACTCTACACACTAAGGAATTGTAAATTAGAAAATACAGGTAGTAAGTATGCACTTTATCTTAAGATACAAATGAAAGATGTACTAATAGATTCAGGAGCCACCAACAACATCGTTTCGGAAATCGAAGCTGCATTCACAAAACTTGTGGACAAATCTAACCGTCATGAAATACAAGCATTTGCATGCTTAAGTGTGACGGATATGTTCTCAGAAGATCCTAACATACACAGGCGTCCATTCGTCCATTACATTCTAAAAATAAGTACCAAATATTCAGCAGGTGTCATATTCGTTGCCGGTTGAAGAAGTTTTGTAGCGTGAGGAATACGTATTGTTTCCTGATGGAAATTGTGATATGGCAAGTATTGCCATTACCAGGATTTTTAACAAATTTTGAACATCGTATATTCGAATCAGAAAGTATTTTGTACTATGACTTGAAAACCGAAACGATTTAGGTAGCATTTTGGCAAGTTTTCCCTTTTATTGAAAAAGTGTAAATGAAGAGTGGTCATGGCAACTTCAATAACGAGAAAGATCTGGAATTTATTGGCGGTTTCGTCTGAAAATGAAGTAATCATTTATCTGAGTATAACCTTTGTAAACTTTGATGGCTGTATTTCAAACTGCCAAGCTTTACACAGATATTTATTCAATTTAAGACAACAAGTCAACAAAGTACTCTATACAGAACAGTTGATTTCTTCCTTCCAGATACTATGTTTATTGACAGTCATTAAACCAGAAGGAGACTTGCTGTCGCTAGAGACTTGTCATCATAATCTCACAAGCTCATGCATATAACGTTGGTTTCTCTTAGTCATGATAGATATGGCTTTACTAGAAAATACTAAAATATGCTTACCATAACAAAGGCGGCAATTTTGGGACATAAATGGATACTAAAGACTCTTCGATATTGGCACTATCCGCAAGACCATACTTCCGTTCCAAGGCTTCCAGTAATGATGGCATTCTAAAACAGGTGTGATTTGTGGTTGCGATCCAATAAGAACTGATTGAATACAAATTGAGTGAATAAGAATTATGGAAACTCTTTTATTATCTTACTTAAAGTTCACCCATCAGGTTTTCTAATACAGCTGGTCTTTTATGCAATTTATCTATTTCCGATTTCTGTAATTTTCGTTGAACTTCAAATTTTGAAAAAATACCACTAGTTGCTATTTTGAAATCTGTAAATAAATAAAAGCATATACACACACGCGTGTACATACATACATATTTCGTCAAATAATAATTCAAGAACACACAAAAATAGTATGAACGTAAAAATAATGAAAACAAACTTTTGAACACAAGCACTTTTCCTTTTTTTACAACGTCTAAAGCGAACAATTATCGTGAAAGGAAATATGACATTGTCAAGTGAAGATGCGCAGTGTCATTATTTATAACAAATATCTTTTTAAATCAAAATCGCAGTTATCATACGTGTGCATATGAGTATTAAAGCTTAGGTGAAGTGCAGACATGCACATTTGGTGAACAACGTAGACAAAGATCAATTACATTCAGAAGTACATACTGCATACATATGTACGCATTTACACACAATCCCCCTATTGATTTAGTGTAAAAGCAACTTGTCTTTGTTCAAAATTAGCCGTCTGACTAGTTTACTCTCGCAAATGAAATTACGTTTTTTTAAACAACTCTTTGCAATTTTACATTTTATTGGTGGGTCCATCAAAGTGAAACCATTAAACTGGGTCAACTGAATAAAAACTCAGTGTATAAATAGAATCATAACGACATCGATTCGCTGTTGTTGGAGGTCAATTTCGCAATAATGTATGCTTTGTTATTAAAACTACTTATTTAAATAACTTGCCTACACTTGATAATGTTGGAACAATAAAATATTTGTGAACTAATAGACTTATTTATCCTTTAGTGGTGTCTCCTTTCGCACTAGACTCCTACAGACCTTTGTTTTAAAATATGCAATGAAAACACAACCATCAGACAAAAACAAATAGTCAACACGATTAGTTCTGTTTGTTTTTGTTTTGCTAATTTCGTTTTGAATTGCAATGACATAATCCGAACATCTGTTTTGTAACCCAACGCCTAGATGGGCAACTAAATAACATGGTATCTTAATAAGCTAAATCGTCGGATATTAAAGAAGGTGTCAATTAAAACAAGTGTCCATAATTCATCAAAGGATTTATTAAGCAGCCAATAAAAAAATAAAGAACCTTGTAAAATCGAAAAGAAAAATTGTGGAACAATTATTCAAGAAATTCTGGAGACTCGCTAAGGAATTGAATGGTAAACAAAGTGCTGTACACACCAAACTTTCCGCAAGTTATATATATAATCATTTCATGAATGCATTAAATCCTCCAATTTCATCAAGAAAAGGGGCTTTATGCTGTACCTGGTTTCAACAACAAAATTGTATACTCTGTATTCACTTTGTGTCGAATAGAATCCTCGAGGAAATGAAATTGTCTTAATCAAGGGACGTATAATATAATAATATGCGTAGAGGCCAGGGCCTAGCTTCTCAGTACCCACTTGTGTTGTGCATAATATTGCACCCTCAAGAGCGGGAGGGATCTACTGTTTTATGCCGACGCCGCCACAGGGCGTCATCATAAGGAACCTATGCTAAACGTCTTATTAGAATTATGGAATTATATCTTTCGACAGATGAAGGAATACTGTTATATTTCTATTGCACAAAAAAAGTTTCCCTATAGGAATCAGCAAACTATCGTTAATTTCTTTTCTTAATTCAAACTAAAAGATGCTTACCACAATGTTGCACAATTGACTGGCATATTTCAAAAGAGTTTAAAGCTGAATTTAGATCGGTGCAATAGATTACGTCCTGATTCTCAAAAGTCTGGCGGAGTTCTCTCTTACGCATGGAGGGAAATTATATGTGTCTTCTTTATCGATTTCAAAGCAGATTTCGGTACAATCCACTGTAGAATAGATCGTTCGCTGAAGTTCGGTCGTTTCAAAAGAATTGTACAATGGATTTACTTTCGGATTGGTCTTTAACCACGGGTTGAGGTAAGGTTGACCAATGAGCCCTTCCTTCTCTATGATTTCATCAATCACCTTCCTGGTGAAATTAATTTTGTGACAAAGCTTTGCTGTGTGCAGATGATATTGTTATGATTGCGTACTCCCCAGAAACACTACAATTCATGATAAATAGTAATAATAACAAAACTTGCATACAGTAGAGTAGAGGGCCAGGCACTAGCTTCTCAGCAACCACTCGTGCTGTGCGTGCTATTGTTCTCTCATGAGTTGAAAGGTCTTGTAGTCTTATGCCGACTTCGAACGGCCAAGTTTGAGAAGCAGAAAGCAGTACTTTACTAATACATGATAAAAATGGGTATCTGAATATTGTCTGATTTTGTCAGAGTTACGCTCCTGATAGCCGTTGGGTTGATGACGAAGAAATAGAAGTCGTTTTATTTGAAATGTGAAATGAAGCTTTAGTTGGTTATGACCAATTTGGTGGCATACGCATACGCATTTTGGCAGCAGGTTCTTCTATATTGTTGGCAAGGGAGGTAAAACCCTTCTTAGGCCTAACCTCTCTCTGACTAGCCTCTTAAAGCTTTATTGTACCTGTGCTATAACATCCAAGTGGTCTCACCAGTGGTTAGGTTTATTTCCCACCGTTAATTTGTTATTTCTTTTATTCTGTCATTAAATTTCTTTTTTACGTCTTCTAGAGGAGGATGATTGTCTTGGGTTGACTGGTTTGGGTCAATGTCTTGGCAAGATGATCTTCTCCTTCATTGTTGGATTAGCCAGTGCTGGGTGCTAAGAAACTTTAGCTCTTGCGATAGGATGCGACCAGCTTGGACTGGAAAGAGTATACATACGTTTAACAGTTCGGAGTAGATGTCCCAGGCTGTACGTATACTCAACCATACGTATGGACGTGGATAGTCGAGTTATTGATGAATTCATTCACATCACTCCGCCCTTGTCGGGAAATGACACCGGTTTTATTTACAGCATTCTTCTATTTTGAATCTTGTTTGTTGTAAAAATGTCTTGGTCTATAGAGCCTGACTGAAAGATGAACGCTGAAAGATCTCCTGCGCATTTTCACAGATGGATCAAAGACCAAAGATGTGGGTGTCTATTCTCAAGACCTCAACATTGCTATCTCCGTGAAGCTAGCGATTCAAGAGGCGTTGTCATGGCACAAAAACAACTTGATATCAACAAGGGATATCACCATCTGTTCCGATAGTCAGGCCGCCATAAAATCCCTGGATAGTGTCATGTTCTACTCTAAAACATCCCTTAATTGCAGGCTGTTTGTTAACGAGATGGCCGAGCATTTCAACATTCACCTCATGTGGGTGCCGGAACACTGTGACATACCAGGAAACTGCAAAGCCGATGAACTCGCTAGGTGTGGTACAACCTCATCCCTATCAATAGCAGGGGCACCGCCTTCCAAGATCTACACAACTAAAACCACTAATGACAAATAGCTAGAAGGCAATACCTGCCTTAAAGCAAAAAAATCTGGCCAGTCTACTTGGACTCAGCAAGCTCTCTCTCTTTAAGGACCCTCATTGAAGTCATAACCGGGCACTGTGTAATTGGCACTCATGCTCGCAGGATGGGTGATCCATATAATAATTTTTGCAGAAGCTGCTGGAGGAAGAAAATACTCATCACCTTCTCGGCTCCTGCAGTGCTCTTGCCAGTCGTAGGTTCCTGCACCTAGGAGCGGAGAATACTCAGTCCTTTCCACCTGTTTTTAGAAATATAGTTAGTGGCCATTAGCTACGAACAGTTTTGTGTTTGTGTTGACGGGTTCTGTAGGAGAAGATTCAACTACGAACTGTACAGCGACATGTGCCTAGCCAGGCGTCTTCGGCGCAGAAAAACTATTGTTCAAGTTCACTTTCAGACAGTTCAGCAATTGGTGACGCACTGATTTATAAGCTAACACTAAGCTAACACACTAAGCTAGATTTAATAGAAATATAAAAACGCTAACATTTTTTTTGCTTCGCATTTTTGTGTTTCTTTCCTATATCTTATATTCCTATATCGAATGACTGGCTATATCATTTTAAACTTTCTTATATCCGTCAATTACTATAGTTTGATTTATTCTGACATTTTTTTTTAATTATTTCTCAAAATCAACTAAGGTCTGTGGGCATTTGTAGACACTGTTAAAATCGAATTCCAAATTAAACATTTTATTTATGTTTCTTAGTTTTCGGTTTGTCTTTTCATCTATTCACTACCAATGGTATAGACCCATTTAAAAAGTGCTCAAATTTTTATAAAAAAATGTTCATATGTTTCACAATAACGCACTCGATTAAATTGTTTTTCAAATATAATTAAAAAAATGTCATTGGCTTACGTACAGTCGCTCGCAAAAGTAAGTACATATGCAGTATAAAGTTGTTTGAGTTATTAACAAACGTTGTTACGTCCTGCGTTTGACCCAAAAATGTAATCACATTAAGAGTTCATATATCCATCTTATCCTTGCTTGCAAACTCTTTGCGCAGTTTACCCTTGAGATATATACCCTAAACAAAATCCTCTATTATTATCCCTAAAAAAGATCTGAACTCTTCTTCTTCTTTGATTGGCGCTACAGTCCGGGGTGGACCTGGGCCTCAACTAACATGCCTCCCCAGCCAGCACGATCTTTCGCCAGCTGCCTCCAGTTGCGCACACCAAGTTGGTTGATGTCCTTTTCCACTTGTGTGCGCCATCTAGTGCGAGTACGTTCTCTGTTGCGCTGTCACAATGGCTCGGAGTTGAAAACTTTTCGGGCCGGAGCTGTGGTAACCATCCGCTCTACATGACCTAGCCATCTTAAACGTTGGATCCGAAGACGCTTAACTAGGTGCATGCCGCTGTACAGCCCGTACAGTTCGTGGTTGAACCTTCTCCTCCAAACGCCATCAACGCAAACAGGACCAAAGATCGTACGCAGAACTTTTCTCTCAAAACAACCAAGAGCTTTTTCATCCGCTTTCAAAAGCGTCCATGTCTCTGCGCCATATAGCAGGACTGGGATGATCAGGAAAATATCTGAATTGTGCACAGTAAATATTACAATAGATACCGACAGCAAAGGCAGATTCCTTTATGTTTTTCACAGGTGTGCAAACTTACTATTGTCAGCAAATTTTATTACAGTTTTGAGTCTATGGCCATATACGTCTATCGTTAAGCGGTTCTCCATTTAGATAAGTTCAGTCTGATACAAGACTCGTCTACAACGTAGCCAGGGCAACTGTGGTTGGAAGACTTAACAACGACCGCTCCGTCGCGAGATATAAAGGATGTATTTAAGCAGCACCAAAAGTTCTGCTAGCTGGGGAGTGACGGGTACGGATTTGAAATTATTAAACCAATGAAACGCTAATTTATGTCGAAAGATATAGTTTAAGTTTAAGGTTAGCGAAGAGTGCCGAGGTCCAGTAATGTAGTAACATTGTTGCTTTAACTAATTTTAAGCATTTTTGTCTAGTATGTAAGTTTGTCATGAGTTAGGAAATAAAAATGAAAAAACAATAATGTGCTTCGAGGTTCATCACAATTTTGATGTGATGCTCACAAGTTGTGAAGTTTTACTTAGAGTACAGGAACTTCACAGTTTTGGACTCAACTTGCCCATTGTGACCGCAGCCTGTTACACAACACGGAGGTTCCAGAATAAGGCTATTACATACCCACAAAATAACAATAAAGATCTCGACGTGCACAAATCCGCTGGCCCGGATGGTATTCCCCCAATACTTCTGAAGAGGTGTTCTTCTTCGCTGGCAAAACCACTGCGTAAGTTTTTTCATCTATCCTACTCTTCAGGTCTCTTTCCGAGTAGATGGAAAACAGCATTTGTCCAGCCCGTCCCTAAAAGGGGCGAATCTTCGTCACCCACCTCGTACCGACCCATAGCACTTACGTCCCTTCTTTCTAAGGTCATGGAAACGCTGATAAATCGTCAGCTTTTGAAATATCTTGAATCCCGGAAGCTTCTTAATGACCGACAGTATGGCTTCCGCAGCAACAGGTCCACTGGTGATTTGATAGCTTATCTCACCGAAAAGTGGAACCAATCTTTGCACAATGCAGGCGAAAGCAAGATAGTTGCGCTTGATATTTCTAAAGCATTTGACAGAGTTTGGCATCAAGCTCTTTTGTCGAAAATGCGTGCCTATGGTGTTGATGAATCTCTGCTTCTATGGATTAGAAACTACCTTTCGAACCGTTCAATCCAAGTTGTTTTGGATGGGTTCAAGTCTGATATCCACAAAATAAATGCTGGTGTCCCCCAAGGCTCTGTTCTGTCTCCGACACTCTTTCTCATTTTTATAAATGATCTCCTGTCTGCCACTTCTAATCCAATCCACTCCTTCGCTGATGACAGCACCCTCAGCTTTTCATATTCGTTCCAAAATTCACGACCCTGCCCTTCGGACATAATATTGGAACGGCAGCGTATGTCAAGCACATTGAATTCCGATCTGGACAGCATAATTAACTGGGGTAAGAACAACAGAGTGGAATTCAATGCTTCCAAAACTCAATGCTGTCTGCTGTCTCTAAAGCGAACCCCTGATAATCAGCCATTATTCATGAATGGCGCTTGTATCGACGAAACCGGAAAACTTTCCATCCTCGGTATGTGCATCAACACAACACTTAGTTGGAACGATCATATATTCGAGGTCGCCAAAAATGCCGCGAAATGTTTAGGTTTCCTTAATCGATGCAAGAAATACTTCACCCCCTCTGATTTGGCTTTAATCTATAAGGCGTATATTCGTCCTAAGCTTGAGTATAACGCTCATATCTGGTCTGGTGCCCCCAAGACCACCCTGCACCTACTAGATAGAATCCAAAAGCGAGCGATAAAACTTATAGGAGACAACGATATCGCGGGTTCACTAGACTCGCTTGAACATCGACGTACCGTGTCTTCTTTGTCCGTGTTTTATCGTTATTTTAACAAACAATGCTCAAGTGAGCTAGCCAACTGCATTCCTCCTCTCCTTGAATTCACCCGCAATACACGTCTCGCCAGGAATGCTCATCAGTTTACCCTTAAGCCTACTTTCGGACGCACAGTGAAATTTAGAGACTCGTTTTTTAGCCGCACCACACGAATATGGAATGCTCTTCCCAGCTTAATATTCCCCATAGATTACAACCCGCAGATGTTTAAGACCAATGTGCACAGGTACCTCCTCTCTCTCTCTCCCTCTATACCTTCGGCCCGTGCTGTGTCTTGACCCCGGACAATTAAGGGTATTAATAACCCCTTGAGCACGCGCAAATTATAAAAAAAAAAAAAAAAAAAAAAAAAACAAGGAATACCAGCTTGGATCCATCTGCGAAGTGGTCGCTATACGTTTGTACGGACAAAAAAAGACAAAGTCAAATCTAGAGAATAGTGTGGGTAACTTGGTATTTGTTTCTGTAAGATTTTTTGCCCACTGTAGCGTGTGTCAATGGCATTTAAGTACATACAAATTTTGTGGCACTACTCGAAGTACATACAATTTGTTGCGGCACAACACCGTCGCTGTCGCCTGAAAGAAAATGCTCATGAGTCTCTGGTTTCATGATTGTCACTCAATCTCTGTCCCAGATATTGATCTTTCTCTTCCTCTTCCATTTAGTAGACGGCACCCTTGCCTGGCTGGTGTACTGTCTCATAGTCGAACATTTAGAGCTTAAGTCACCACCGCCCCACTCCAGGAATTAGCTTGGCCTTAGCGCAGGTTGAGACAATGGCCCCATAGAGGATGACTGCCCTAAATTGCCGTTCCAGGAGATAGATCTGGAACCGGCCCAAGCTCTCGACTAAAACTTCGATCTCATACGAGAGGTACTACTTTTCGCCTGGTCTCAGCTAGTGTACTTCCTTGCAGTAAGATTCCGACCAGCATGAGCGCATTTTTTTGTCGGTTTTTTTTACTGTGGTTCAATCGTGAAATTGCGCGAACTTGTCGGCTCTGCTCAGAATGATCAACGACACCTCACAACGTGCGTAGTTTCCTACCGATTTGCAGAAATCCATTCAGCGTTGCCCCAGTGAATCCATTTCAAGTGGTCGTTCCCAGAGGTCGGCTTCATTGCTGTGAAAACTTTGATCACTGTGTTATGCACTTTGCCAAGGAGATCTTAGTCCGATAGTCGCAGCTATGATGCTCTTCGACTTCAGGACTGCCAAGAGCACAAGTGTCAGTTGAGGGGCTTGATGGCGACAAATACCTTGTTTCTGTTTTTTTCCTGTCTCTTCTATTGTTCAGTTCCACTTTCCCTGGAGCTATTCGCTTACTCCAGTTGCAACAAATTAGAGGAACATACTAGACCGCCATGCCACTTTAAGTATTTTTACAGAAGCCTTGGAATTTTTCAAATAAACCATGCGTTCACCACAAACCCTCTTCTTTCTACGTCTCTAAGTGGTGCTACAGTTCGGAATAGAAGCGGGAATCCGCTCCACCAACAAAAGTGATATGAAACACAAACTAACTCGAAGTTGATTGCCGTAAGCAAGAGTAATTGCATTCAAAAATCAAACACTTTCCTGTTGCACGGTGAAGTGCATATACGGGGCTTTTTCTGACCATCATCATCCTTCCTTGTTTACCTCGCGTCGAGCTGCAGTCAGTAATGAACATTGAACTCTAGACTAGCAAGGCTCTCTAGTTTGAGCATGGGTTCACACACCAAGTTGGCCGATGTCCTTCACCACTTGTGCACGTCCCCTTGAAACAGGCAGTTCTATATTGTCAGAGATTCATCGGAATCCTTATCCTCCTCTATCTCCTACTATAATAATTACAATACAGATGCTCTTAATCGTCCCAGTCCTGCTATATGGCGCGGAGGCATGGACTCTGTCAAAAGCGGATGAAGCAGCTCTTGGTTGCTTCGAGATTCTTCGGGCGATTTTCGGTCCCGTCTGCATAGATGGTGAGTGGAGGAGGAGATACAACGACGAACTATACGGGCTGTTCAGCGACATCGACTTAGCCAGAAGAGTGAAGATCCAACGATTGAGATGGCTAGGTCATGTGAGCGGATGGAAACCAATGCTCCGGCCCGAAAAGTCTTCGAATCCACCCCCGAGGGACGGCGCAGTAGAGGAAGACCGCGACTCAGGTGGCGCACGCAAGTGGAAAGGGACCTCAACCAACTATGCGTGCGAAACTGGAGACAGCTAGCTAAAGATCGAGCTGGCTGGAGACGCTTGTTGGTTGAGGCCCAGGTCCACCCCGGACTGTAGCGCCACCTAAAGTAAGTAAGTAACAGATGCTCTTACAAGTTTTTGAAGTTTTGTTTAAAATAATTGTGTGCTGAAAATACATCAAAATTGAAGTGCTTAAATACCTTTGCGATTGACTGTACACGTATTCTCATCTAAAGTGACGAAAGACACGCATCACATATAATCTCTCTTTCACTACATCTCAGATGTACCAATAGCCAGCGTTGAAATGGCGAGCTTTATCTCTGTTTCTTTCTTAAGTGCTAGATTGATCAGAATTTAAAAATACAAGTTTCTACGAAATACACGGTCAATCCGTATTGGGGTTTACATTCAATACGTCACGTTCTATCACTGTATACATACATGCTTACATTTCGTTGGTAATACTATAAACAAATCATACGCACACATGCGATAACCTGTGAGCACAAACGTACTTAAATAAGTTTTCGATGAGGTAGCGATGTTCATTCGCTGAGAATTCAATTCAAATCAAACTCTTGAGCAAAGATGAAGTCCGTCGTGTGTACAGTTTTTCTCCTGGTACTATGTATCACCTCTGCATTTGGAGCGGCTTCAATTGGATTTTTTAATGATCCAAGTGAGTATATTCTGAAACAAGTCTATTACAATATATCAGCGTTAATTTGAAATTTTGCAGAAAATCCCGGCAAGTGCACTATCAAACCAGACTTGATATTGTCACCAGGGCAAATAGTGAAAGATCCAAATGAAGACTGCGGACGTATTGTTTGTGGAGAAAAGGGGATGGCTGAATTCAATACGTGAGTATTGGAATAGTTATTATTGTCAATTGCATTACAATTTTGTATTCTGCTTGGATTTTTCAGTTGTGGAATTGCAGTAGTAGAAAATTGTAAGATGGGAGACTATATAAATAAAAATCTTCCTTATCCTGATTGCTGTAAGAGACATGTCATATGCAATTGAAAACGTGATGAAATCTATTTCCTTGAAACAATAACCCTTGAGATATTTGTTTAGACTGTGTAATCCAAAATTGTTAGCAAACATAATTATTACGAAATAAAAAATCCAAATTCATATTGAATATCGCATCTTTGTCGTAAGAGTTGGCGAGGTATTTGTGTCTGAAACACAATAGTGCGGTGGTGCGTTCGACTTCAGTGTTACGGAAAGGTGCGATGACCAGTGTTACCACAGGGACTCTATAGAGTCAAAAGGACTCATTTTTTAGCCTGACTCATTGACTCATTGACTCAGGCAAGGAATGCAGTCGTATCTTCATGGATGACTTCAAAACCGATGATGGTTCCGGCGGTTTTTTCAAGGAAGGCGACAATATCAGCCTGTACACCTCATTAGGTTAATTTGCGTCCGTTTTCTAAGGGGAAATGTGGATGTGGACGACGTATCTGCGTCTGTTGGAGGAACGTCAGAGAAACCTTTCGCAAGACCTGAACATACGATCAGACCACCTGCGTCTGTGGTTAGTGTTTCCCTTTATGTTTGCTGGAGCTCTCGAGAGCAAAATCGTAGATTGCATGACTTTGCGCAACGTAGACAGATCAAGGATTTGCCGCTAAACATCTGTAAGAAATCCGCGGCATTCTTGTTGTCCCTTGACAGAAAAAAATGCAGACGAAATACCGCAGTAATAACAAACAACTAAATGTGCTTGGTTTAAGCGAAGATACGCCTGTGGAGAGGACGACGACGAGGCAATGCCCTTCCTCTGTCATTGTCCCGCCTTTGCTTGGATTAGGTGGCAGGACTTCTGCACTGATGTGGTGAGAGCTGATTCTGTAGGCACTTCTTCACAGAAGCGCCTGCTGGTTCACCGAAGGAATTGTATGTTGCTGCCTAGTAGTACAATGGACCAGGCTTGAGTCTGAGTGCTCCAGTGTCGTATTAAATCCTCCAAAAAACACACTAGTTTCTTTTATCACATTAGGAGGCGTTGTGTTATCAAGAACCTTTGTTGGGACTCATTTCTTTTCAAAATTACTCGTTTTTTAAGCTTCTGGGACTCATAAATAATTTAGCCTGTGGCAACACAGGCGATGACGCACTGCGTTAATCAGCTGTTCCTTCTCTCTCTCTCTCAAATACTAGATGCTAGCTGTTTTTGTTTGTGAATTGTCAAATCAAAAAATATTCTGCTTAAGCAATTGTACTTTAAGGACTTAATTCCGGAAAAGGAATGCTAATAAAGAGCATGACGTACTCATGCTACCAAGCCTTTGTAATTTCGCAACAAATTATGTATCAATCAGAAAGAAGGTGAAGCGTTTGTGAGCTGAATCTTTGCAGGGATACAGATGGATTCAAATCTACAATTTTTTTTTATTTTTCTTTCGAAACTTCCCCCTTAGTCCGAATTCAAATTGATTTTGTCGTTAAAACATAGTCAGCTGTTCATCAACGCACCAATCTGTTCGTTAGTGACATGCGATGGTCTAACGTGTTACGTTGTTCTCACCGCTCTCATTTTGTACTTACGTATGTAGGTCGCCACCAGTGTTACCACAGGGACTCTATAGAGTCAAAAGGGATCACTCTTTTTAGCCTTACTCGGGGACTCATAGTTTTTAGAATTGAATCATTGACTCTCATTTGATCTCATTTAAGAACAAAATTACCTAAACACCTAACGCAATTTTATTTCACATTATCACTTTCGGTTTTAAAAGCGGAAACCTATGCGATCCTAATGGCAACAAACTATATTGTGAAGAACAGGTGGACGGTCAAAATTCTCTGAAACTCAACTGGGTCCCAGGACATAAAGGAATCGCTGGAAATGTGATCGCCTATGAACTTGCTAGACAATTAAGAGATTAAACTTTCTCATGACCTGAAACTGAACTCGGACTACCTGCGTCACTGGTTAGGGCTTATATTGATGGTTGGTACTCTCGAGAGCACAATCCAAGCTCTTGCTCCCAAATGTCAGCCAGCTGCATTTCTTGTTGTCCCTTGACACAAAGGACTGCAGACGATTTACCGGCGTAATAACGACCACTACACCTTTACCAAACAGTTAAATGTGTTTGGCATAAGCGAAGATAGCGACACAGCCGAGCACTTCTTCTGTCAGGCGTGTCTTCTGTATGCCCTTCATCACAGAAGCAATGGTCCAATGTTGAGTGTGAGTGCTCCAGTGTAATATCAAATCCTCCAACAAAGGAAACATACTAGTTTATTTTTGCACATAAGGAGGCATTGTGTTATCAAAAACCTTCGTTGGGACTCATTTATTTTCATATTTACTCGTTGTTTAAGCTGTTGGGACTCATACATAATTTAACCTGTGGTAACACTGGTCGCCACAGTATTCTGTGCATGGCAATTGAATTGTGTGCGTTGAAAGCCAACGCACCACCGCACTATTGTGTTTCAGGCATTGGGGTGGAAGGGATCTATGTATAGTTTTATGACGACTCCGAACGGCCAAGTTTGAGAAGCTTTTCTAGACAGGAAATACTCTTTGAGCATCATCAGTGACTTGAAAGAGCTGGAGCCGTAAACTTTATTCTTGTCGCACAGAGCAGGGATCAAATCTACAACGTCGCGGTTGGGGTCGACGCACATACCCTCAACGCCATGGGCCACAGTAGCTAGGCATTGGCCCACTACGAGCTGTACCGCCATCCATATTATTTTTATTATTATCTTGTTTTAGCCCACTATTGTTGTTTCCGAATCAGTTTGCAAAACCACTGCAACTTTTTTGTTCTCAGATCAAATCTTGAATTGCCCGCTGTTGTTGACAAAACTGGGCTAGAAACTGGTTGCATGTACTTTAAAGGATTTACTCTACAATAAACAATGTGATATATGGGTATGACATAGGCATCTCCATCAGGTTTGTTGTATACATGATTACTTATATGAATTGCTCTAGTATGTTCAGGAGTATGAATCACAATATCTTCAACGAAAATGTATTTATTTAAATAATTATCGGCGACTTGATTATTCCGATGAAGGGAAAACAAAAAAGTTGTTGTGACGCAGTATTCATTTAGATTAAGTAATAAATACGTAAGCCACTTAAATGGTGGAATCACCAGAAATCAAGTTTTAAAGCTTGAGTTTTACGTAGGTGTTTTTCGGGTTGCAATAATGTTTTGGTTTTTGGTTCTTCCAAGTATATGACGTTATTGTCTCTTTTTTTTATTTTAGTGCGCTAATCATCGATTTAAGTAGTTTGCCCTTAGGAACGTTTGGGTTAAAGTGGCTTGTTGCGAATAGCTAGCGGTTAATCGTTTTAGTTCTTGTTTTCACTGTGTTTGATGACGTATTGTTTTCCGAATTTATTGAAGAAAACAAGATGATACGTGTGACGTTAACTGCAATTTATTTAACGACTTTCTGAAAGATATTGGTGTTTTTTTTTATGAATATTAGAGGTCATAGCGACAAGAGCGGTGACCATACATATGTGTGCAGTAGATGTTTGCGTTGATAGCGTTTGGAGGTTTGGAGGAGAAGGTTCAACCACGAACTGTACGGGCTGTACAGCGGCATGCACCTAGTTAAGCGTCTTCGGATCCAACGCTTAAGATGGCTAGGTCATGTAGAGCGGATAGACACCACAGCTCCGGCCCGACGAGTCTTCGACACCGAGCCCTTCTTATAGTTTAGTTCATGTAATTGAAGACTTTACAGTAGGATGTGAAACATTCACTTATCACAGGCCTCTGATTATAAATCTGGAAACAACCGTACGCACTATCATACTTACTTACTTATCGGTCAGACGACCTATGAAAGGTCCGAGCCTGAGCAATTGCTGCCTTCCATCGGTTACGCTTCTGGGCGCGCTGCTTCCAGTTATCAAGGCCAAGCCATTTTATATCCGCGGTGCCTTTTCTCTGTTCGGTCTTCCTCTCCTTTTCGAACCAGGAGGCTCGGCTTCGAAGTCCTTCTTTGCGGAAGCGTTGATGTGGACAAGCTAATGTTTCGTAGTGAACTTCTTGGGTCTTTTCCATGGTCTACCGTAGTGTGAAGATCTGGTCTAATGTGGATTTCCTGGCCTGAAGCCACACTGATATGGACCGATTGTGAATAAAATGCAGGCGTTAATACAAAATGGCAGAAAAGATTTTATATGCTAAGGAGACTTATCCCTCTGTAGTTGGCGCAATCAAAGAGGTCTCCTTTCTTGTGGATCGGGTAAACGGTTTCAAGTCCGTGTGTTCTTTTGGTCCTGTCGGGATGGGGTGGTGGTGTGGTGGCCTATTTAGCCGAGATGGTGACTGCTATCACTGCTTTGATATAAATTATAAAGCCCGTTGCTTGATGTCCTTAGAAATATCTGCCCATTAGCAGATTTAACGCAATGAGGAATTGTTGTTCAGGGGTCGAACTTCTCAGGTGTCTCATAGCTATGTTTGGTTGGTTGTCTTGTGTCATTAAGTACCGTGACGATACGGATTTCTTCGTAAAGTCTTCTGTTGCTGACTGTACTTCTGACGGACTGTCCCACCTTATAGGTTAGACCGATGCATATTCGGAGTACCTTCCTCCCGAAGATCGAAAGCTTTATAATGAACATAACCTAAAGAGTTGGGTAATAACATACAAACAAAATTGTTTAGAACAACATCGCCTTCAGGGGCCGATTTGTTTTACATAAAATATTGTTTGCAACGAGTAAAATCAATGCAGCAATTGGTGCCTTGGGATTCTTTTTCCGTTTCACTTGTCTCGTTGTAGAGGTTTAGTTTTATTCGGTTCGCATAAAGTTGTGTTGAAAAATAAGATCGTTGAGAAAGCGGGCATTATTATTTGATTCTAAGCTAGAGAGCAAAAAAAAACCTTTCCAAAGAGTCCGTTGCACACTTCACAATGTTTAAAATTGTATTTTTTGTTTATATATTATGTCTGCACTGCATATGATTATATTCATACTTCTAGTTCTTTTTCTGTTTTCGAGCCACATAATTCACCTAGGGGATAGCGGTTACTCCTACTATCTTCTGGCCACTTGTTACTCCGCTATCGTCCATCGAATAAAAATGTTTACGCACCTTGTCGCAAGCAGCTCAAAATTAATTCAAATGCTGAATCAGTGCGACGAGTTTTACACAGGCTGGGATTGTGTGATGGAATTTCAGAAAGAGGCCATTCATTTGTAAAATTAACAGAAATGTTAAATTGAACTTCGCCTATAACTATGCAATGAACATTTTTTTGTCTTACAGAAAATGTTTCATTTGTGGGCAAAAAATGTTCCACCTCATTGGATCAGACGGAAGGGCTAACGATAGCAGAAAGCCAGGCAAGGGACTATATCCCAGAAACTTGTTATCGACTATGAGGAGGCAGTCATGTGATGATGTTGGGTTTTTTTCACATTATCATTAATAAATGAATTTCAAAATTATAATGATTTTAAGACCAATTTGAATTGATGTGCACATCGGATATGGATATATTTACCGTTCACGACCCAAGTAAATTCAAGAAGGACAACAATCTTCGGAACTGCACGTGGAATGTACGGACCAAGAATAGACCGCGTGTAGCCGAACAACTTGCGGAGTCCCTAGACCGCTATAAGGCCGCCATTACCACGATCCAAGAAATGCGGTTGGAAGGGCCTTTTAAGGTGATTGTTACAAAGAACCAGGTCAGCGTCATTCGGATGCGGACTTGTCATTGGCAACGGTATATAAGCGAGTGCTTGGTGATGATCCGAATCAGGGAAAGACTCGCCAAGATACGCTTGATTTGTGCAGGAGGCGTACCCTGCAGAGGAAAAGGATGACGCGGTCAAAGAATGCTTCTACGAACTCTTTGACAAAGCAAACGTGCAATGTCCTAGCTTCGACGTCAAGATGGTCCTTGCTCACTTTAACTCGCAGTTGGGCAAGGAGGCAATCTTTGGTAGTACCAACTCAGACAGCGGACTTAGACTCATAGACTTTGCGACGGGGCGTTAATAAGGTACATAAAGGTACATGGCGATCTCCAGAAAAGCCGCAAATGATGTGCTAGGTTTCACCCGGCCAAAAGAAGAAACCCATGGTTCGATGACGAATGTCGGCTAGCACATGCAGCCAAACATGATGCATAAAAAGCGGTGCTGCTGGTAAGGGTGCTCGTGAACTCTACGAAAAGTAAAGAAGGGTAGCATGAGAGCATGAGAAGCGCGAGATCGCGAAAATTGAGAGGTGCTCTGTAGAAAGGATGTTCGAAAATTTTATCAACAGATAAGACAAACGAGTCAAGCTCGTAAGAATCGATCAGAAGACTGCAAGGATGGGATAGAGGGTAGTAGAATCAGAGTCGGTGCTGAGAATATGGAAAGACGACTTCTGCAGACCGCAAAACGATGAGGCAGCATTTGCGAAACTGAAGTCAACAAGCTGCTGGTGCCGATGAACTGTCTGCCGAACTCTTCAAAGCAGATGGGGATGATTTGCAAAGGATGAATGTGTGCCCGACGGATGGAATCTCAGCATCGTTGTCCGGGATTAAGACACAGCACGAGCCGAAGGTAGGAGAGCTAAACATGCAAGTTATTAACCTTTAATGTGTTTTACATCTTGTACCTTTTTTAATTGTGCTTGGTTGTGGATCTAACATATCTATGTTTGGTCGCATTGTTGTCACAAGTGAGTCCGTCAGATTTTTTTCCGTTTTAGTCAATGTAAATTCACGTGTATGCGCATATTTTTTCGGAGCTGTATGTAATTAACAATAGCGAAAATGATGACGACAGCTACTAATTCAGTCTTCATGGACAGTCTTCGATATCTTCATGGAGCGTGAACATACCATAAAAAAAATATTTTTTGATCACGTTAATGATATCAATATATAATCACCATCATCGGACTGTGCAGCGATATGAATTTCACCAGTCTAATGCCTAAGTATTCGCTCCAGGAGCCGGTATTCGACATGTCGCATGACATCGGGCTATGTGGGGAATATTATTGGTTAGGTTCGACATCTATGCAGGAAGATAAGCAAAGATTGGTACCTGTATTCACATCCGAGCGTTCACATTTATGTGGGTATTATTGATCAATGTTCTCCTTTATTTTCATATTTAACAAATATTTGTAGCTTAGTTAAAAAACAATAAATTATTAACAAAATTTACAATTACACAGATACCAAAATAATCATACGATAGAATAAAGTTATTTACAAAAGTTTAGCATAAACCCAGGTTGTTAATGACCGGAATTAGGGCACTGTCACTTTTAAAAATCGCCTTGGATCGCCAATTTTTGGGTCGAACCTAACGATGACTTGATCATTGCCGGGTTCTCCTACTTCCAAAAACGAGTTCCAATCAGCTAAGAAATAGAAGCCATTTTTCTTTGGTGGTGGATCTGGATCTTCGGTTACAGGATCTGGACCTCCAAATGAATCCTCTAAATCAGCAAGAGAGCCATTTCGTGACTCTTCTGTTGTTGATGACGTTTCTTTTGTTGTACTCGTTGTAGAAGAAGCATCTAGATCATCCTTGGACGTCAAGTCAAGATCAAGATTAATTCGAGTTGGAGTGGAAATGGACTCCGTTGCACTTTGAAGCTTAATGTCATTCTTATTCAAGTCAGCCACATTGCTCACTGGGTCTAGACCTTGTGCCCGAATCTTGCTGCTCAGATTAAAATTGCTCAAGTCGACCGATTTAAGCATATCAGCCGAAAGACTTATGTTCAGTCGCTCAAGTTCACGCAAGTTTGTAAGGAGTTTATTAAGCTGCAACAAATCCTTTTCATCCTTCTTAGCCGTCGGAGCGGTATCATCGACATTCACATCAATCCTTTTACTTATCTGTTCTTCAGAAGGCACATTGCGTTCAGTTGATGAAGGTTTTGGTGAGTCTTCTGGTTTAATTTCCTTTCGTTTTCTGTTAACTATTCCGAATCGATTTAAATATTTCTCGATATCGGGCTTGACACGAATTTCTTCACCAATATTAAGCGGCTTAAACTGAGAGTATGCTTCAGTATTGGGTCGTGGTGGCAGAGTCCTAGTAAAGTCTGCAATATCAACGATCGCGGGAAAGCGCTCTGACTGTTTAATAGTACTTGACATAGGAGGTCTTCCAACTTGATTGTAATCCTCAAATTTCAATTGTGTAAGTCCTTGGTTTTGCATTTTTAAGCCGACATTTTTAAATAGTTCAGAAAAATCTTGCATGGGTGCAAATGTTTTGTAGGGAGTACTCTTACTATTCGAATCTTCTCCTAAAAGCGGCCATTCATTCTCGTCTGCATTGTAGGAACTGCTGAAACGTGTAGCCGTGTTCGAGTCTTCTATATCAGGGAGTAGGGGCAAGGGCGTTGTACCCAAACTAGTCATTTTAAGTAATGTTTGCGCTGGGTGGTATGTAGTTGGATTTAAATTAGCATGTTCTTTCATTTGAAGCGGGGGCTTGTAGGTTGTAGCAGCCAGGTTGCCAACATCAACAGTATCCACCTTGCCGGAGGACGTAATGACTGGTGTTTGGAATTTTTGTGGCTGGGGCACTGAATATGAGTCGATTACTTTGGTGACTGGTTGTCGTGTATAGAGTTCCTGAAAAAGTATGTTATAAGAATATGAAGGCATTTATGAATAATTATGGATTTACTTGTAAGTTTTCTTCTGTATTGTTGTCAATATTGTACGGCAATACAAGCATTAGAGCTTTCATATTATTAGCTCGGTTGGTGTCACCCTTCTTAAGACTTTTTGTGTACTCCTCCTTTGTAACTTGCTCGAATAATTCTTCAATTTCACCTCTATGAAATAAAAGTAATAAAAATATAATTTATATTGTAAAATGCACTTAAAAACAAAATGATATATATTACAGAAAAATACAATATTTGTCTTACAAGCACAATGCTATCAACGCAATACCCTTGTTTTTCATACCAATTGATAGCTAAGCATGGGAAACTAAATAGGAGTTGATTCAAACTGAAATTCAGACCTAGAAATATCCCTACCAACATAGACAGCGTCAGAAATAAAGCTGATATTGACTCTGTCAGTAGAAAAAAAGTTTTCTTTTATGCAACTTCTATGATTACTTCTACGATTTCGAAACATGCAAAGAAGAAACTGGAGAAAGCTACAGAAGTATAGACAACACATCTCTCAAACAATTTGATTACTAATGTTCATCTTCTTCTCTATAAATAAAAATCAATATCTGTTTTTTGTCCTTCATAGACTCTTAAACGAAATGAGATGTGATGTCTTGCGGAACGTTTTTAAGAACTTTTTGATGAAGGTTTGTTACCAACTTTTTAAAAAAAATTGTTTGGTTTATTTTTTTAAATACGTATCTGGTAACTAGAGTTTAGAAAGAACACCACGGCTTGACGTCGCAAAGCTACAATCGCGACGGACTGCCAGGATATTTGCCGACCGAGTCTCCCCGAAACTCTCTGTAAGTTCGACGCCGCCTGCACAATTCATCGAAGAAGAATGGACTCGTTGTCAAGAAGCCATCAAAGAAGCTGCCACTGATATGCTGACACCACCCAGAAGGAATCCATGATTTGACGACGAGTGCAGGCAGGCACATGCAGCCAAGCAAGAGGCCTACAAGGCAGCGCTGCATCGAACAACGAGGGCCGTTCATGAGCTCTACGAACAGAAGAGAAACACCTTCTCAGAAGAAAGAGAAGCGCGCGGTCCAGGAGATGGAGAGGTGTTATGGCAGGAATGACGTCCGAAAGTTTTACCAAAGGGTGAAATAATTATCCAATCGATATAAATCTCGGACAGAAGCTTGCCGGGATGAAAATGGACAACTGGTAGTTGAATCGCAGTCGATGCTGAGAATCTGGAAAGATCATTTCTGTAGATTATTAGACGGCGATGATGACGGATTGATGTTCCACTCAATCTGGACGATGACAGACGGGAATTCCGTCTCCCAGACTTAGACGAGGTCAAGGTAGCAATATCAAGACTGAAGTCTAACAAAGCTGCTGGAGGGGACCGCCTGTCCGCTGAAATATTTAAGGCAGCTGGAGATGATCTGGGCGCATGCACGAGCTCATCTGTAAGATGTGGTCTGAGGAAAGCATGCCCGATGAGTGGAATCTCAGTATCGTTTGCCTGATCCACAAGAAAGGAGTCCTCTTTGACGGCGCCAACTATCGAGGGATCAGTCTTCTTAACATCGCGTATAAGATCTTCTCTGTGTTTTGTATACCCGCCTGAAGCCGTTCATTAATTATCTGATAAGTCCGTATCAGTGTGGCTTCAGGCCAAAAAAGTCCACAATAGACCAGATCTTAACACTACGGCAGGCCCTGTAAAAGACCAATGAAATGCAAATCGACACTCACCATCTGTTTGTCGATTTCAAGGCCATGTCTAGTTTTGACATTCCTGCCAAACTCGTCAGGATGTGCAGGTAATGAACTCACCTTCAATGTGCAAAAAAGGTCTTAGACAAGGCAACGCGCTGTGATATGACTTCTTCAACATCATACTTGAGAAGATCGTGCGAAACTCACACGCCAACACTAGAGGCACGATCTACCAGAAGTCCGTGCAATTGTTAGCATACGCCGATGACATTGACGTGATTGCCAGAACTCAGCTCTGGTCCGAAGAATCTTCGAATCCGAACCCGTCGGGTTATGTAACAGAGGACGCCCGCATTTAAGGTGGCTCACCCAAGTGGAGAAGGACCTCAACCAAACTTGGCGTGCGAAACTGGAGACAGCTGGCCAGTGATCGCGCTAGTTGGAGAGGCTTGTTGGTTGAGGCCCAAGTCCACTCTGGACTGTAGCGCCACACAAAGAAGAAGAAGATCTGGCAACAAGTCACGCGCACCGCTTTTTTCGCACATTTTTAAGTGCGTACTAACGTGCGTCAGGTACAGCTGGTCTATATATAAATACGTGCTGCCAATTTTCGCCGTATGTATACACACAGTTCTACTCAAGCGAATGCCACACTCACATTATTGAAAAGGTAATTAATTTATGGTTTGCCAAACGGTGGAGTGTGTCCTTGGTAAACACATGGACAAAATTAGGTTACTGTACAACATATTTACAATTTTAAGTAACTTACTGACAGAAAAAATGTTCAAGTCCCCTCACCTTTGAATGCCAATAGTGAAGAAAATGACATATATCTATATATACCTGTGCACTTAAGTAAAGTTTATCAAAATGTACGAAAAGTAAAAATCGAAATAAACCTAGTCCGATACTACAACACAACGACGTTACTTGGCGCATAATTGGTTTAAACAGAGAGGGAAATATTTTTACATATTTGAAGAACTTACGTCTGGTGAGAACTAGTTAATTATATACTAATATGGGTGGCGTTGCAGCCCGTAGAGGGCCAGGGCCAAGCTTCTCAGCAACCACCCGTGTTTTGCGTGCTACTGTTCTCACACGAGTGGAAGGGACCTACAGTTTTATGCCGACTCCGAACGGCCAAGTTTGAGAAGCCTTTTCTAGATAGGAAATACTCTTTGAGCATTGTCAGTGACTCAATTATAGGAATCGAACCTACGAAGTCGAGGTTGGGGTCGAAGCACATACCCACAACGCCACGAGCCGCCCCTAGGTTATTACCTTACATAATAAATGCCTGCTTTAAAAGTCAATATTTCCCAGCTGCTTGGAAAGAAATAAGAAAATATACATGTCCTAAATGTATACAAGCCAGACTTAAAGCAGCATCAATCTGAGTGTATCTGCATCAATTGCTTCCCATGGATATTTACGGAAACCTGGCCAAGGCTGGCGTTGAGATTGAGAGACAGCAACCACTGGAACAAAATATCTAGCCGAGGTTATATGGAAACAATCAATAATACGAAAATTCCGAAATATAAAGACTTTATCGCGCGCTTTCCAGACTTCAAAAAATAAGGATCCCAGAAAGGGCCGACTGAACTAAAGATATAGTCAGGTGGACTGCTAATCGTTGGTGATCTCTTTCTCTTTATCCCTTCGACTACCTAAACATTCCAGTGTATTCCACTTACAACTGGCAATTAATCAGACGCCCTAACTTCAATCCAAAAATAATAAATCAGATAAATGTATCCAGACACTTGTAGGACAATGTGCAAATCAATAAAGACAAGTAAAGGAATAAGCCCTAACAGAAACTTAATCACTAAAGTCGTAGGGACTGTCACAGGGCATTGTATCCTGGGTTCAATTGTAGGGAGACCTTTTTCAACAACTTTTGCAGAAGCCACAGGGATGAAAAAGAAATATTAACCAAATTACAATATCACGGCACCTGCCTAACGCATGCAAGACCAATTAATAGTTCACTAGTAGGCTATATACTCAGCAGTAGAAGTAGAAATGTCAAACAAACAAGATAATGTTTTCAAAAAATACAATCAGTACAGAAGTGGACTATCTCCGAAGAGACCCCATGTATACCAGAAATCGCTTAGGTGTCGATTAATGCCCTATATCTCAAGGAGTTCATAGAGTAGATATTCGAATCCTAGATATGATTACACGTACCTCTGGTATTCAATTTTAGCAGACATTTCCTAGTCACACCGAACAGAATATGGGCATTATGAAAACAAAATAATTAATGTCAACTTACCTCGTTAATCTCGGCAATGTAGGATCTTCTTGCAGTAATTTGTGAACTTCATCAATTGTTGTTGCCACATTAGGCAGCGTAAACTTTTTATCATGCGGTGCTTCAAATGATTGTAAATCATTTGACTGATTTTGTATAATAGGATGAGTAGACATCTGTTGAATAGATGCCATCACAACTAGTACTGCTAATTGAGTGAAAGTCATTTTGATCTGAAATAAATTAAACGATCTAACATTATTTTCAATACAAATGAGTTTTTATAGTAAAATTAATATTGTAGTCTTTCAAATGTAACTCTAGCTTTCTTCTTCTTCTTGTGGCGCTACAGCCGGGTGTTGAACCTGGGCCTCGGTCAACAATCCTCTCCAGCTGGCACGTTCTTTAGCCAGCTGCCTCCAATTTCGAACTCCAAGTTGGTTGAGGTCTTTTTCCACTTGAGTGCGCCGTCGGGTTCGTGGTCGTCCTCTATTGCGTTGTCCCACTGGCTCGGAGTCGAAGACTCTTCGGGCTGGAGCAGTGTTGTCCATGCGCTCTACATGGCCTAGCCATCTTAGGCGTTGAATCCGTAGACGCCTGACTAGACTCATGTCGCTGTACAGCCCGTACAGTTCGTGGTTGAATCTCCTTCTCCAAGAACCTTCAACGCAAACAGAAGTGCGTCTTCATCCGCTCATGAGATAGTCCAAGCTTCCGCGCCATACAGCAGGACAGGGATGATCCAGGTCTTATATAAGGTGAGCTTGGTCTTTCGAGAGAGGGCTCGACTACTCAATTGCCTCTTGAGCCCAAAGAAACAGCGGTTGGCAAGAGTTATTCTGCGTTTAATCTCAGTACTGATGTTGTACGCACTATTTACTTGGGAGCCGAGGTAGACGAAGTCCTTCACTACCTCGAAGTTGTAGCTGCCTATGGTGACGTTCTGACCGAGTCGTCGATGTTGTGTGTCCTTTCTTGATGACAGCATATACTTTGTTTTGCCCTCATTCACCGCTAAACCCATTTTTGCCGCCTCCGTCTCAATACAAGCAAACGCTTCATTGACGGCTCGCTGAGTTCGGCTAATCACGTCAATATCGTCCGCGTATGCTAGCAGTTGAACGGACTTCTGGAAGATCGTGCCTCTAGTGTTGGCGTGTGAGTTTCGCACGATCTTCTCCAACACGATGTTGAAGAAGTCACATGACAGTGCGTCGCCTTGTCTAAAACCTTTTTTGACATTGAAGGTCTCGGTGAGTTCGTTACCGACCTTGATGGAGCAGCGAGATTTCTCCATCGTCATCCTGCACAATCTGACGAGTTTGGCAGGGATGTCAAAACTAGACATGGCGTTGTATAGCTCGTCTCTATGCACAGTGTTATATGCGGCCTTAAAGTCGACAAATAGGTGGTGTTCTTGGGTTTTTTCGAGGATCTGCCGTAATGTAAAAATTTGATCGATAGTGGACTTCCCAGGCCTGAAACCGCACTGATAAGGACCTATCAGGTTGTTGACGAATGGTTTGAGGCGCTCACACAGAACGGCAGAGAAGATTTTGTATGCGATGTTAAGAAGACTTATCCCCCGATAGTTGGCGCAGTCAAAGGGGTCTCCTTTCTTGTGGATCCGGCAAACGATACTAAGATTCCACTCCTCGGGCATGCTTTCCTCCGACCATATCCTACAGATGAGCTGGTGCATGCGCCCAACCAGATCATCTCCAGCTGCCTTAAACAGTTCCGCGGACAATCCATCCGCTCCAGCAGCTTTGTTCGACTTCAGTCTCGATATCGCTATCTTGACTTCTTCTAGATCGGGGGGACGGAATTCTCTTCTGTCGTCGTCCATTGCGTGGAGTGGAACATTCTGCCTGACAGCGGTATTGGTGTCCTCTTCGCCGTTTAACAGTCTGCAGAAGTGATCCTTCCAGATTCTCAGTATCGACTGCGACTCTACTACGAGTTGCCCCTCTTCGTTCCGACAGGCTTCTGTCCGATGTTTGTACCCTTTGGATAGTTGTTTCACCCGCTGGTAAAACTTTCGGACATTATTTCTGCCGTACCACCTCTTATTTTCTTCGATAGCGCGCTTCTTTTTTTTTTCTTGAGAAGCCGGTGCTCTTCCCTTCTTTTAAGTTCGTAGAGCTCACGAACAGCTCTCGTCCTTCTATCCAGCGTCGCCTTATATGCTGCTAGCTTCGCTGAATGCGCCTGCCGCCTCGTTGTCAAACCATGGGTTTTTTCTAGGTGGCATTTTAAAACCCAGCACATCAGAGGCAGCTTCTCTATTGGCGTTTTGACAACGGTTCCACTGTTCGTCGATTGTAGTGGAACAGGGTTGGACTCTCTGAGAGCTTCAGGGAGACTCGATCGGAGAAGTTCCCAGCGGTCGATTGCGATTGTAGCTTTCCAACGTCAAACTGTTTTGGTCTTGCTCTACTCCGTTGTACAATCGATATCCGAGTTCTGACCTTGGCTACAACAAGGTAATGATCCGAGTCGATGTTGGCACCTCGGAACGTTCGGACATCGATCGCAATGTGATCAATCTGGTTGACGGTTGATTGATCAGGGGACCGCCAGGTCCCTTTGTGAATGTTGAGGTGAGGGAACCGCGTGCTGGCTACAGTGAGGTTTTGCCCCGTCACGAAGTCCAACAGCCTGAGTCCATTGTCGGACGTGTTGTCGTGTAGGCTGTGTTTACCGACGACTCTAGCAAAGATTTCTTCCTTGCCCAGCTTTGCATTAAAATCTCCTAGAACGATCTTGGTGTCGTAGCTGGGGCATTGATCGTATGTTCTTTCTAGGAGATCATAGAAGTCATCCTTGCTATCATCGTCTTTGTCCTCCGTTGGGGCGTGGGCGCAAATTAGGCTGATGTTGCCGAATGTTGCCTTGATGCGGATTGTTGTGAGGCGTTCGCTTGTGTATCTAAAGCTTAAGACTTCTTGCCTAAGTCTGCCTCGAACAACAAAACCGCATCCAAACAAGCGCTGCCTTCGCTCTTTGTAGCAAACGCCGTAATATATGTCGCAGTTTTTCATCCTCTTTTTGCCCGGCCCATCCCATCGCACCTCCTGGATGGCGGTGATGTCAGCCTTATAGGCTTCTAGGGCCTCCGCAAGTTCATCGGCTGCACGTGGTCTGTTAAGTGACCTCACATTACACGTGCAGAACCGAAATCGTTGTCCTTGTTTCGTTGTCCATGGTCGTCAGCAGTAGGGTCATCCGTATCCGAGGCTTGTTGCCGTCTCTGAACTATTGCGAGTTTTACACGGTGGGGAAGTTAACCCCACGCGAAACCCCCGAACCTGGAGGACCGGGTCCTGGTTTAAACCCCCGGACAAGGGATCGCTGCATACATTGGTTCACCTCTAAGCGGCTGCAGTAGAGGTTATCCAGAGGGCGCCGCGGGGAGGCTGTATGTCAACTTGACCTGTGCATTTACAGGGATCGTTGCTGGCATCTCGCCAAGTTGAGAGCAATCAACAACATTGCCCTGGATGCACAGGCCCATGCCCACTCTAGCTTTCGTCAATTACATCTAATTCTGTTTGTACACGGTAGATTGGTTCCAGAAAAAACCGTATAAAAAAGACATTGCGAATTCCCCTAAATTTGTGCTGTTTACCATACATTTGCTTTGACCAGTAAATTTGCTTGTACGCGCAAAAAGGGAGTTACCTTAAATTTGTGATATATAATACTTCGCAAAAATTAAATTTGACAAAAAAATGTAAGCACAACAAATTTTAAATCGTGCTAAATGGAATAAAATCGTGTAAAAAAAATTAAAAATGTTTAATTTTCAAACCGTGTTATATCAAAACCGTGTAAAAACAGAATTAGGTGTACATACAACAGTTTATTTTTCACTCAAATAGTAGGTGCTATTAAGTGAATGGAGTATCCAATGTGTGTTTTTGAACAGTTTTTTTATGTTTACATTTAAACTGCTTATTTTAGAATGTACGGGAAAATTAAGCATGTTTCTTGGAGTAATTTTAAACAGTTTTTCTGAAAGCCATTCCGACTCGTTAATTGCCAGTGTTAAGAATGCAACAAGCTTATGCTAGGAAGAAGCCCCTTGTTGAATACAACACAAATAGAGGATGGAGAGAGGGTGTCCACTGTAGTGCTCGCATGCATCTCTGCAGACTCGCAGACTTTGCTCTACAGGCCATATGGACAGCTGATGATGAACACACCGGAGTAAAAGTAAACACCACTATTTGCGTTACATAGCTTCTAATCAGCATCAGCAATTCTAGCTGTTTTAATGACACAACACAAACATATGTATATACAAACTAGAAAAACAAGCATGTTGCACAACAAAAGAATGTCAAAAGAAAACGAAAATAGTAGCAGTATTAACTTAAAAAAAAGAATAGCTAAACCAGAACTTGCAAAGATAAAGTGTAAACAACGCACCAACCGACTATGACAACGGACCAGACAGTCTTCTGCGTTTTAAAAGCCGCGTATGATACTATCTATAGAGTCGAGCTATACAGAGCAATGTCTAGTTTGGGCATTCATACCAAACTTGTCCGTTGAGAACGCACGCTTCTCCATTAAGGTCGGCAAAGACCTAACCGAGACTTTTGATATCAAAAAAGGATTCAGACAAGGCGACGCGCTGTCATGAATGATATTGATATGAATGATTGTATCATTTTCACATTTCTATTTTTAATTTACTTTTTTTTTTCAATTTAATGGTAGGAGTGGAAATAAAGTTTCGTTCATAACCTACAAACATACAATCTGTGACCATAAGACATAACCGTTAAAGTCGACTTAAATTAAATTTAGATTTCGTTGTGGCGTTGCGGGTATGTGCGTCGACCCCAACCTCGACGTCGTAGGTTCGATTCCTGCTCTTTGCTACGAAAAAAATCTTCACAGCCCAAACTCTTTCGAGTCACTGACAATGCTCAAAGAGTATTTCCTGTGTAGAAAAGGCCTTTTATACTTGGCCGTTCGGAGTCGGCATAAAATTGTAGGACCTTTTCACTCGTGAGAGAACAATATCACGCACAACATGAGTGGTTGCTGAAAAGCTAGGTCCTGGCCCACTATTGCTGTAGCGCCACCCATATTATTATTATTATTATACTTAAATATGTGTGAATTTTGTGAAACTCAAGTCAATTTCTCATACATTTTCGCATTTGTTAGAAACGTCAAACTAATCGGATGAAAAATCAAGAGATAAAATAATACAAACAATAATTTTCGAAAACAATGCCAATAATGAAACAAAGACCCAAGAGACATCATCCCAGAAGAAATTGAATTTGAATGGACAACAGTCATTAGCACGAGCCTCTCTAGATGCTCTTCAGAAAAATAAACCATTTTCAAAATGAAATGAGAGATAACCAGCCGCTTCACCTAACAAATTTCAGGACCTCTCAAAATGGAATTTTATTTTCGACGCAAACTTATTTCAATTGAAACTAGTGCATCTGATTTGGGCATTACTTCCGTGTTCACAAGATGATTAGAGATAGCTTACGTTGCTCCGGTGTCGAAGTATCCTCCAAGTTCAAAGAAGAGGGTAGATTGAAGATGACAATAATACATATAAGTAAGATTGAACATTTCATTAATGAACTTGTACAATTTAAGACAAGACAAAAACCTTTAGCATACCATTACTACTGTAGTTTTAAAATCTAATAAATTTAATTATGGCACATTTGCTCGCATCGTCATACAGAATCAAAATAGTTTCTAAGAAACTCTTTTAATATATTTGCCAAGACAGCAGAACCATTTTTATTTTTTTCAAATCTATTATTTTTATTATATAACACAGTTTTGTTCAAATTAATTTATTTCACATGTTGTTGATATAATAATAAACATTAGAATTCTAGGTGCATATGGCTAGGCCTACCCCGACATGAGACGAACGTTATTTTTGACGTTGATTATTGACACCCTTGGATTATGGTAAACAGAGTCTTGTTGTTTTTGGATCAAATCAAACCTTATTACCCGGGTCGGATAATTTCATTCGATCAGATCATTAAGAACACGCAACTCTTGTAGTTAAAAAAAATAATGGATCGTTACAATATGTTCTATCTCCTGTTTGTAAAACGAAATCAATTTTCACATAACGTGGGTGTCATTAATACTCGTCTTTTACTCGAATGTGTGAAAAATTGCAGTTACAGGTTAAAACCGAATGTTTTTTAAACCATTCTTTGGTAGATTCCTTAGTTTTCTACAAAATTTGCAGTTTTTGGAATAACAATCACTTACCATATCCACAAAATACTCAATTGACACAAAGAACTATAAAAAAAGTACCGTCATTAAGATTCGGTTCTATTATTTCCATTTCTTAACGCAGCAGGACATACGGTCGCTGACATCGTAAGACGGTTCAGGTACACTAAGGTCCTATTGAGTTAGAGAGGCAAAAAAGGCTAGTAGGCCACATTACCACGGAATGAAGAACAAACTTAAGATTTGTAAGTCAGCTTGTGGTTGAATGTGTCTTCTGTTCGCCTAACAATAAAATCAGAAGGGTGAATCAGTCAAGGGGCTAAATAGTCCTTGCTCAATTTTGACCAACTGCAACATTCGTCAAAAAATTGCAGAGGATACAAAAATTCAGTAGGGAAGATGTAATTTTCGCTGGTGAGACAAAATCAACCTTTTCGGGTCTGATAGAAGCTTTCGGCTTAAAAACAAAATGTACGGCTTCTTATAGTCTTTGGCTAGGTTTTAATGTGCAACTGCAATTTTTTCCACATTCGAGTAAAAAAAAAAAGGAATATTAATGACACCCGTGGTGGCTCGTGGCGTTGTGGGTTCGATTCCTGCTCTGTGCGACAAAAATAATGTTCACGGCCCACCTCTTTCGAGCCACTGACAATGCTCAAAGAGTATTTCCCGTCTAGAAAAAGCTTCTCAAATTTGGCCATTAGGAGTCGGCTTAAAACTGTAGATTCCTTCTATGCGTGAGAGAACAATAGCACACACAGCACGAGTGGTTGCTGAGAAGCTAGGCGCTGGCCCTCTACAGGCTGTAGCGCCACCCATAATAATAGTAATTAATAACATCCACTGTATAGGACTGATTTCTGATAACATTTTTAGCTTTCAAGAAATGTGTTTTCACCAATCTTACGATTTCATTTTTGAAAGCCGATTTGGAAAAATTACTTTACATAACTTACTGCCTGAGCAGTAAGGGTTTTAGTTTAGAAAGCATTTAGCAAAATATGTTCCTCAAAGTGAATACAATTACTTCTAAAATATAAACAAACGTTTCACACTAAACAAAACTTAGTGGTGCGGAGGACAACATTGATTTCCTGTGACCAACATGCACAGTGAAATAGAAATACATATGCAATCACAACATAACAATTATGCACCACCATCACGAAAGTATTCGTGTCATTTAACGGTAATCGGTATGGTAGTAGAGCGTTAAGATGATCATAAATGTGAGGGCAACGCATGCGAGATTCAGTAATAGCAAATAGGAAGTGGTAAATGTAATTGATTACCACCGCTTCTTATATGTATTTCACGGTTTTAAGTACTCTGTGAACCAACGATCTATGCAATAATTTTATTTGTGAATCTGAGGGGATGTGAGAAATTAATGAATTAGATCAGAATTGGGTATGTAGATATCCAGAGAAATAAAACAAGCATTTAATCAGGAAAAAAATGTCGATAAACAATGTATACAAAAGGGTAGTATGTTGCACTTGTTACTGTTTAATGAATTTATTTAATGGATTGAGAGGGATCAGAAAGAAGGGTTTGGCTACACTTTATGTAATTTGTTTACTTCAATTCTGTAGATTTTTTTTAATTTCAGATACAAATGGTGTACTATTATTACCAAACTTAACATGTTAACAAATCTTTAATGTCACTCGTAACATAATCGTTTTTTGACCTTATTAACTTGATCCAAGCAAATCCTACTCACAGAATAAAAAGGCCAAATAAGTCTCAGATTGAATTTTATAAACAATTGTGACACCTTAAGAGTACTAATTACATACCTTTCTGTTATATTTGAACTTTAAATGTGTATCTCTTTAAATGGTTTCACACCTTTCTTTGCTATTAGGGCATTATTTAAGTTTCCGTTTGTTTTATTTTCCCACTTTTTTCACACTTCAATTAAAATATCACATAAACAAATATATCACCACTAAATCACAACTACAAAAAGATGACACGCGAAATGATTCAAAAGTTGACTTTCACCACCTTCGTCGTCGGTACATTAATATAGTCCAACACTCAACTATGCGAACGTATGGAAAGTAACAGTAAATATTGCAATTAAATCGTGCTTCTCACTTACTGCTCTGCACACAGAATACGCAAGTTATCAATTGATTTCATACCATCGAGTATTGAACGCGCTGCATAGATACACAGACGTATGTGTGCGCGATGGTTTCAAGGAAATAAAATTCACAACAGATTTTTGACTTATTTTCACTTCCAAAAGCAATACGACAGAGCACGTATGTTTTTCAGTTAGTCTTTCTCGGCGGCAGCGTATGGACTAAAGTCGAATACTGCGTTAAAGCAGTCTGCCCAAGCGGCATTAAAGTTGTATGAACCATGGCTTAGCTTTACTCTTGTTGCATGCCATGGCTAGCTACGCCTCGCACCTTTAACAATTACATGCACAGATCAAATGATACTCTTACTCCGACGTGTTCAACCTCTCTTAAGCTGAACTCGTTTTCACTACACATGTGTACGTACGTACATCAGATTTCTTCGGTTTCTTCGGTGTGTATTGCATAATGCACTAAAAATGATTTTACACAAGAGAATTGCCTGAATATAGGTAAACCTTGTCCGCCAGTTGGCTTCATATTCGTGGGCTTGAATGAATTTTCGTATTATAAGCTAAATAGGAATTTACTGATTATGTATTCACACATAAATTATATCATTCGGAAGTGAAGTCGTAGCATAACTGGGTTTGAGGCAAGGGCAGCAAAGAAGAGATACTGTTGAGTATAAAAAAAATAAATGAAAATATAGTTTTCCTTTTTATTGCACAGATTGTATTTTTTTCCACATTACTAAATGAATATAAAAGAATACCGCCTACGTAGTAAATAAGGTCATCATTTAGGTATTCAATCATCATCTTCTCTTTCAATACCAGTCGGCAGCGTCAACTAGTATTTTGATGGTATATTTCAATGACAATTCGGAAATCATATACCAAGGTTGAGCCCAGAATTTAGGTTAATTAAATATATTTTTTTGTTTGAACACACAATATATTTTATATATTATAAGAAGTTAGGGCTTTTTCATGAATACGAAAAAAATACTTAAGGCAACCTTTTCCCAAAATGTTTGTATTTATATGGTACATATCTATTAGATCGTGTAACTGAATCTATCCGTAACCGCAATAAATTAATGCTAATAAACTACTAGTGTCAAGGACATTGTGCTCTACATGGTTTCGCCTATAGGAGACTTCGTTAATTCGGCTGAATGCAAAACAGCACATACTATTTGTAGCACACTGCAGTCCAAAGTTGAGTTTGATATTAAAAGACAATTATGGACGGCAAATAAAAATGTTTTTATGACACACGATTGCTCTAACAACATGAACTTAACACCCAAACAGCATATAAAGTCTAGTAGCATTAATGTACATACGTAATACAACACCAATACAAATGTCGTTGCGCGACATTGAACCTTATAGCTAGCGATTTAAAACTCAATTGAGGGCAGATGAAGTCATTCAAGTTTTTCTTCTTCTTCTAACAGAAATTACATCTTATGTATGGATGTAGATATAAAACATTTGTGCACGCTAAGGTGCGTCATAAAATAATTGTCATAGTAAAATACGAGTCTGTATTTTTATGCGTTATTGTAATCATTACGATTAAAATATATAAATATATGTATCACAAAGTAATTGCTATAGTCGAGTCGTTTTTTTATGCGCTATTGCTAGCATTACTATTATGGTACTATAAATTCGAGGTTATTTAGTGAACATATGGTTATGTAACCATTTTCACTTACAGCTCGTCCTTTAACACTCTCTTTCGAATATTCGTACACAATACGCTTGTAAAACTCTTGCAAAATGTAAGGTGACAGTAACTTTCTCTTCTTAATTCGTCGGTCGTTCGCGGAAGAGCGTAAGATATTAGGTAAGATACACTATAAATGTTTATCTCCTTTGAATATCTTTTCATAATTTAAAGTGTAAGGTCAGTTCGTAATAATGATGATTGTTGTTGGAAGTTACGCAAACCAGTTTGGACTTTTGCGTCACGAAACATAAGGATTTTTAAATAATAATTAAAATACGTGTGGCGCTACATTCTGAGGTGGAACTGGGGCTGACTTCTGCCGTAAGTCAGTAACCACCACTTGTGGGTGGTATTGTTTTCTCATGAGTCGTGGCGGTACAGTTTAATGATACTATATTGACATAATTGACTCTGACTTACTGATCTCATGTGAGCAGTCTAAGCTATTCCTTTTTGGCTTTGGTAAAAATAAATAAGTAAACAATAAACATCTCTATAGGTTAATAATAATAATTTAAATATTACGGGCTGTAGCGGGCCACGGCCTAACTTCCCAGTAACTATTCCTCTTGTGCGTGCTATTGTCCTCTCACGAAAGGAACGGATCTACAGTTGTATGCCAAATCGAGCATCAGAGTAGAAGTTGGAGTATAATAAATTGCGATTGAATCCACTGCACTCACTATCTGTATACTGTACCAGTATAAAGTGAGCGTCAAGATACAAATGTCTCGATAGGGAACATTTGTTGTGAACGAGCCCTTATTTTTTTTTTGTTTACTTGCTATGACATATGTGAAAAATATTGAGTATACATCAAGTCATTGAACAGACAAAATCATATTTTTTCATCGTGTTAAAAATGTCGGATTTTGTACCTGAAAGTGATGATTTGCGGAAAGCATACAGTTTTTGTTTTCATTTGAAGAAAAGTGCTGCAGAGTCGCATCGAATACTCGTCGAGGCATGTGGTGATCATGCTCTATCAGAAGCAACATGCAAAAGATGGTTTCAACGGTTCAGAAATAATGATTTTGATGTGAGAAATGAAGAACGTGTAAGACCACCAAAAAAGTTTGAAGACGCCGAATTGCAAACGATATCGGATGGAGATGACACTTTGAGTCAAAAGCAAATGGCAGCAATGTTAAATGTTGCACAAAAGGCGCATATCATACTGGATTTATAACTTCCAGTAAAAGTTATTACAACCCATTTGACATTTTTATGGCCATATCCATATGAGGACCCTAGACAACTTTTATTACACTCTACATATATACAAAACTTGCACTTTCAGGTTTGCAACTTAGGTGCACATAATGCCAAATTTGAAAGTAGAACTCGGTAATAATTGTTAACCCCTCATTAGGGACATAGCGGACGAAAGGACTCTTCTTTTGAGCCCTATACCATGACGCTATGACAAGTAGAAGGTAGGAAAACGCAGTCACCTGAAATGTCGAAAACTAAGCGTTTTTCGGCGATATTGCTTTTGGACAAACTTTGTAGGGTTTATAGCAAACGGAAAGACGCTTCTTTTGAGCTCAATACCATGACGCTGTGAAAAGTAGAAGGTAGGAAAAACCGCGAAGTCACCTGAAATGACAAATTTTACAAAATCGCAATATCTCGAAACTGTGAAAAACTCACTCATTCGCAATAAAGTTAACAATTTTTTTATTAAAATTCTGAAGCATATTTTCAACAAAAGCTTACATGACTTTAGAAAAAGTAGAAAAAGTAAACGCTCAAGGGTTGTTGAACTAAAGCTATACCTTTTCTCGCTGAAAATTTAATTTAATAAAGAAAATGCTATTTCGACAGTTACTTATGGAGATGGTAATGAAAAAGCACTACCAATGCAAGTTTAAGAATACCACATATGGAAATCTTAATTTATGAACAAAGGAAATGGCAAAAGTGCGTACATTTTTGCGTGTAACATTCAGCTGATTCGATTCATGTCACTGCCTAGATTTGCTTTCCGTTAATTTTCTTCACCTTCGTCGTCGGTTCATTAATATAGTCCAACACTCAACTATGCGAACGTATGGAAAGTAACAGTAAATATTGCAATTAAATCGTGCTTACTGCTCTGCACACAGAATACACAAGTTATCAATTGATTTCATACCATCGAGTATTGAACGCGCTGCATAGATACACAGACATATGTGTGCGCGATGGTTTCAAGGAAATAAAATTCACAACAGATTTTTGACTTCTTTTCACTTCCAAAAGCAATACGACAGAGCACGTGTATATTTAATAACATCCAGCTGATTCGATTCATGTCACTAGATTTGCTTCCGTTAATTTTCTTTAATCTAAATACAAGATTTCCATGTGTGCATGTCGCGTCGGAATGACATCTTGAAGTGCTACGTTTAAATTATGCCCACTCTCCACACCAAAAACACAGCACTTTTCATTATAGTGGAAAAATTGAAACAGCATTATTTGAAATTCGGCCTGTCACATTTATTTGCACTTACTTCGCTGAACTTTATTTAACGCGTGTTACCATTGAAATGACTAATCAAATCACTAATCAGCTAAATGAGACATCTTTTTTTTCTCTCAGTGATATCGATCACTGATTGACCAGAACCTAAGCAAATCTAACAAAAGGTCTCTCTGACCGTTTTTCAAAGTTTGAACGAGAGGGAGAGAGTAATTTAAAACTCTTTCAAAAGGTTGAGAGTCTTCCTTTAATGCAGTATGTTTTCAATTTTTAGATAAATTCCCATTGAAGCATATAGAACCTTTTTTCCAACAAACATTAAAACATATCTCTTGGGTGGGTAGGATAGGTAGTTAATTCCTTGCATATAAAACTGAATATATCAGAGCTCCTGTGATGGTTGCACTTTTTTTCTGAAAGAAAGGCTTATGGAGTCCCAGCTGCATTCTTTCCAGTCATTATAAGCTAAGAAGTTGTAATTTTTGTTACATAACCAAAGTGAAGACCTTGTTTTTTTTAAATCTGATACATCAACTCTAATTTGAACATAACTCCGAAATATGGAACTTGAAAATATGAAGCACACACTGGCGTACACCACTACACTTTGCTTCGCGTAGGAAATTTTGAAACTCAAAGATTACTCACCAAAAGTTTATTTTTAGTACCTATCTTTGAGGCTACTTATCGGAGGCTTCCTTAAAGATTTTCGATTTATTTTGCTTACATTTTAGATGTCTAAAAGGTCTATAAATTAATTCGTTCAGAGAGACTGAGTCAGAGCAGAGTATCAAAAATTGGCCATTCTTGGCTGCCAAGCGGGCTCAGTTCTTTTGGGATGGGATCCACAAATTGCCAGAGAGATTAGAAAAAAAGGCCTAGCTTCAGATGGGGAATGCTTTGAATAATACTAAGCCGCGCGAATTGATTATTTATACACCCAAAATATTAAACAATGCCTTGAAATCATAAGCCGTGGCTATCTAGGAGTAGACATAGAGCCCAAAAAATACACATGACTTTTTCAAAAACGCTTTTCGCTCTCAGCTCACCGACGTCGGGATTTAAGTGCCTTGGGGTCAACGGACAAAGCCCACAGCGTCACTGGCCAAATCTACTATTCATAGTTTTAAACTTGTATATGTTGCACATCTTTCTAGACATTCGTTGATGCAACCAACTACTGAAATAAATCAACAAAAAGAAGGTGCATATATACTTTGTAAGCAATTTCTTACAAAAAATGTTTCACTGGATTTCAATAGTGTGACCAGAGACCAAACACTATTCGATTTACCTCACTTTCCAAAAGGTTTCATTAATAACTTTTTGTGCTGTAAATTTAATCCGAGTTTAAGTTGTTCCCTCACCAAAGCTACAAACTGTGTAATTCAGCATTATTTCTTTATGTTTTGTAGAAAATCAACAACAAACAAAAAAATGAAAGTAAGCCCTAACAACATATATTTATTACTTTTCGATTCGAATGAAAGCGAGAATAAGAATTTTAAGAATTAATTGTAAAAAATAGAAATAGTGTTCCAATGTTATAAGTCCTTGCAAATTATGTTTATTGTGAACGCATTCCACAAGGCAAACAGATTTTACGTCATATATGCATGCCGTGTTGTTATTCATATTTTGAGTTCAAATTTACAGTACTTCTAAGTTGAACATCTCGTAAGGAAAATGTCAAACATATTGATAGACATTTTTTTTATTTTGGCATTTCTCTTAACATGCATACACTATGTAAGCAAATTTTTTTTGTTGCATTGAAACCGTTCTGTACTGTCAAATCATAAGCCGATCTATAGTGTAAAATATGTGGCGTAGAATTCTTGTTATAACTTTATTCTTCAACATATGCAATGTGTTAGCTTTGGTAAGGTGTTGAATAGATATGTTTCTAATAGTTAGTTAAAAATTACCAAATAATCAGAATTTAGTATTAGTCAGTTACTTATTTGGTAACTCGAGATGCCACTTGTGCTAATGTGGGGTTAAGATTGATCTTTGTGTGTTGCAGCATGTCTTCATTGCAGACTGTTTATTAATTTGGTAGCTTGAATTTCAATTCGTGTGTGCATGATTTCAAATTGCGATTGGAGCAGGTCCAATCATATTAAAACGGTGGATCGAACTTGGAACATTTTAGTGCTTAAAATTATTTGTTTTCTTTAAACAACACGTGACTAATTTGTTAATTTATTGTCAGCACACTATAAGTGAAATCAGAGTAAAATGCGAATATGCGACTGACCATATAGACAGTCTAAGACATAGGTTTGTCAACTAGCAAATTTATACTCCCTATCAGTGTCAAACTATAACTTACCAAAGCACTCATAGTGCCTCTTTAAACCTACGGGTGCGTGTTTTTCGCAGACTGTGATAATGTCTCAATTCAAATATTGTTCAAAACAGTCAACGCGACTGCATGGTATGTTTTTAACTTCCGAAGATTTGGTCATGTCTCTTAACAACGTCGGACGTGAACTAGAAGCATTCTTATATCAAATACATATCATGCATACTGATCATACAAATCGTTCTATGGGAACAGCCTGACTACAATCGTGAAAAAACATCTTTCTATCGTTCGAGTTGTAATACTACGTTGAAATAATCAGTTCATACATGTATTATATCGCACCGGCAGTCTTTTATTCATGCTGTGGAATTATTTACATCCACAGGTGTAGTTAAAGACCGAGTACAGACAATTTCTCTCAGCCTGTTTTCCATACCTCTCCACTACGCACTGAAAAATTAATGATTAGGGAAATTAAGGAAAAAAGGTCAGAGAAGGTAGTCTTAAATGTTTTTCGGCAAATATCTCGGAAACTACGATTTTGCTTCTTCTTTTTACGCGAACTGAAAATAAGCGTCGTTAGGGTTAAAAGTTAGCATGTTAAAGGGGTCAAAATTGAGTGATTTTAGCAGCTTTTTGCTAAAGATGTAGAATTTTTATAAAATCGACTAAAGGTTGATTTTTTAAAAGCTATAGGAAAGTTTTTCAAAAAAAAAACACCGAGAAAAATTCATGAAATCTTTTTCTGAATCGATAGTACGGTCCATATAATTTAATGTTTGAAGATTTTTTCATGCAAATGTTGACCTTGACTGTGCCTCAAATGGTCCAGCCGCTTAGTCCAATTTTGGCGTACTCTTTCTAACATTTCGGCCGGTATCTTACGAATAAATGCTTGAATGTTGTCTTCCAATGCGTCAATTGAAGCAGGCTTGTCTTTCTGAACATGAGCTTTAGCATAGCCCCGCAAAAAAAAGTCTAAAGGCGTTAAATCGCACGATCTAGGCGGCCAATTGACCGGTCCCGAACATGAAATAAAATGTTCACCGAACTCGCTTCTCAATAAGTCTACTGTTGCGCGTGCTGTGTGGCATGTGGCACCGTCTTGTTGAAACCACATGTCATGCAAGTCAAGCTCTTGCATTTTGGGAAAAAATAGTTGGATATCATCTCACGGTAGCGCTCACCATTCGCAGTAACGTTACGATTCGCATCATCTTTGAAGAAGTACGGTCCAGTGATGCTACCAGCCCACAAACCGCACAAAAGTATGACTTTTTCTGGATACATTGGAAGCTCTTGCAAGGCTTCTGGCTGATATTCACTCCAAAATCGACAATTCTGCTTATTTACGTACCTATTGAGCCAAAAAATACAAGTCATAAAATGGAAGAAGCGCGCGATGAACTTTCTTAACAGAGCAGGCATTTTGATAACTTAACCTAGTATTGCATTTGCCCGTTTCAAGGATTTACCTTTCTATGCTAATTTGGTGCAAGTTGTTTTATAAGTTCATTTGGAGATACAGAGCAATTATTGTAGAAATTTATTTTAGATTTGGAGATAAGAGTGTTAATCAAGTTGACATTGGCTTTTAGGTGAAGTCTGGTGGTTGAGAAGTGCCAAGACAGATTTAAAAACATTTTTAAGAGTTTATTTAGACATCTTTGCAGCTTTAACTTGTGAGCTTTAGCGCAATCACCTAATACTGGTGCCCCGTACATTATAATGGCTTGGAGAACTAATTTGTAGATCACTCATCAATGGATACAATAATCTTGTTAGTTTATTAACTTTATCTACTGTGGCAGAAATGTGAGCCTGAAAGGTTAGTTTTGGATCTAGGATTAGTCCAAGATATTTGCACTTTTCATCCCAATCTATTTCCACAGAGCATAACCGTAGCTTGATGTTAGGCAGGTAGCACTCTTTTCTACACCTAGTGAACCATATAGCTTGCGTCTTTTGAGGATTTGGCTTTATCTTCCATTGGAAGCAATATTGTTCAAATTGCGAGAGAGCAGTTTGTAGTACATTAAAGACGTCTATAAATAATCTACCAGATGCAAGTAATGCAGTATCGTCCGCAAGCATTGCAACGTTGACACTGTTATTGAAAGCAATCAGATCTGCGACATATAAATTAGAATTGGCCCCAGAACAGATCCCTGAGGAACGCCGTGCTCAATATTTTTGGTGTTAGATATGTGGTTTCTGATTTTGACTACAAACCTGTCTTTGAGGAAGCTTTGGATCAATTTGATGATTTGCATTTGGAAGTTAAACTTCAGAAGCTTGTGAATCAGGGCGTCATGCCAAACCGTGTCGAACGCTTTTTCAATGTCTAAAAACACTAGTACTGTTGATTCTTTATGCATGTGTTATGACCTATTCTAAAATCAAACTGAAAATTTGGTATAATGTTTCTATCTGTTAAATGATTATTCATTTTTTCTTTAACAACAAAAAGTTTGCTAATGGAGTTAAGTAAACTTATTGGCCTATAACTGTTCGGGCTCTCTCTGGGTTTGCCAGGTTTTGCAATAGGCACAACAAGAGCTGTTTTCCATTGAACGGGAAAATAACACAATTTCAGACATGAATTGAAGATAGTAGTTATATAATTAATGCCACTACATGGTAAAGCTTTAAGCAACCTATTATTAATACATATACAAACCTGGAGATTTGCTCGGTTTTAATGTTTTAATTAGTTCTTTGACTAAAGATAAAGTAATTAAATAGGATTCTTCTATCAGAACCTGAGAACTAGAAACGTTTGCACAGCTTTGCATTACTTCTTTATCAGTGACATCGTCACTTTGTTGTGCAGTTAATGCATGATTGTTACAAAAAGTGTCAGCTAAAAGATTTGTCTTTTCATTTGGACTGATATAGAGGTGATCAAGGTTTTTCAGAGGCGGAATGTTGGAGGATCTATTCTTAAGTATTTTCGAAACCGTTCTGGAACGGTTAACTATATTTATCAATATCAGTACATAACTCCGTGTTTTTGTATGCTGCAACCGCTTCCTTAATAGCTTTGTTGAGGAAATTCATGCTGTGAAGAAAAGAGTCTATTCGAAAGCGAAGCCACTTTCTTCGCTCAGAGTTCCTTATTCGAATCAATAAGAGAATATTTTCTGGTAGGGGAGCTTTAAATTTTTTGGAAGGAATCTTAGGGACGGAACAATCTACGGCTTTGGTGATAACTTCAGTAAAGTTTTTAAGCATTGCATCCACTTGAGTGGTACTGCAGGTGGAATCTAATTGTGTGTTACTACGTTGTAAGCTGCTGTCAATAGAAGATTTGAATAAGTTCAAATTCGCCGCCGAATATGTGGCCAAAAAAATAATAGCTAAGAAATCACCCTCAAAAATGGCATGACTGCTTTCATGGAAAAATAACTTTCTGTCGTTCAAACAATGTTATATTTTAATGCAAAATGTACAGAGATATTAAGAAATTAATAAATTAAATAACTGAACAAATTTATATATCATATTTTTTTTGTTAAAGCAAGCAGATAAGAAAAAATACTTATTTAATGAAATATTCTTTATTTTGTGTATACTGTTGCACTTCACATCCACAGTTGCTAACAACTCTCTACATAACGATAATGCAATCACTATCACAAATTGCATATTAGCTTTGTGTATATTTTTTACCGCACTACGTTGAAAACTTAAAATTGCTTACAAAATGTTTCTTAAGTACACGGTATTCCATATGAGGTAGAATAAATGCCATAGATTCCATTTTTCCTTTAATCAAGTATTATGATGTGTCGACAGCTCTTTGCACTACATTTAAGTTAATTTCTTTAATATATTTATGTCGTTCTTGCCGAATACTCTTCTTCTTTGGCTGGCGAACGGTCCGGGGTGGACCTAGGCCTCAGCCAACATGCATCTAGCTCGGTCTTGTGCTAGTTGCTTCCAGCCACGCACGTTCAACTTAAGCAGGTCAACTTCTAGCTGCGTGCGCCACCGTAGGCGTGGTTTTCCTTTACCGCGTTGTCTCTCGGGGTTGAAGTCGAAGACTTTCCGGGCCGGAGCATTGGTCTGAGACGAAAGATTCGAAGTCATTTGACCCGGTCGATGTCGCTGTACAGCCCGTACAGCTCGTCGTTCAGTCTCCTCCTCCAAATACCATCCGTACATACCAGACCGAAGATAATTCGAAGGAATTTTCCGTCGAAGCGACCAAGAATATCCTCGTCCGCTTTAGTTACTGTCCATGCTTCTGCGTCATACAACAGGACTGGTACTATCAAGGTTTTATGTAGAGATATCTTGGTTCTTCTTTTTTTTTTTGATTTACTTAGTGTCTTGATTTCAAATTGCTGACTAGAATGTTTTAGGAAACACAAAAATGAATAACAAAAAATAAAAATAAAATGTGGATAAATAAGATAAGTAGATATATAGAAAATTTATAAATAAAAACAAATAGGAACTAAAAGTAAATAAATATATAAATAATTAAATAAGTAAAGAAGTAAATAAAAAAAAAACAAATAAGTAAATTCATTAATAAATAGATAAGTAAATAGATAGATAAATATATATATAGATAAATATATATATAAATAAATAAATTAATAAATAAATAAATATGTTAACAAATTAAACAAATAAATAAATAGATGGATAAGTAAACAAATAAGAATTGCACTCATTCTGCAGCTAAGTTTGAAATCAAGTCGTTTCCGGATGATAAAAGCGATTGATTATACCGTAGAAAAAGTTTTTCAACTCTAGCTGTGACCATTCATTCCATCATGGAGATCTTATGAAGTTCAGTTGTCGAGAAGAACCAGGGGAGATTTAGAATCATTTTTAGGAGCTTATTTTGCGTTACTTGGAGTCCGCGCAGATGATTTTTGGCGCACTTACCCCAGACAGGATGTTGGTTCTTCGAGAGATGATTTTATTCCTCAGTGGCCTTCCGAGTGCGGAAATGCAGCGGTTGGCCAACGTGATACTCCGTTTTATCTCCGCGGTGGTGTCATTGTTTGTATTAACTTCGGAGCCTAGGTAGACGGAGTCCTTTACTACTTAACGTTTTATCCAAGACATGGACCTTTTTTGAAGACAGCATACACTTCGTCTTATCCTAATTAACCGCAAGCCCCATTTTGGGCGCTTCCTTCTCGAAGTTCATAAACGCCCCACTGACAGACCGTTGAGTTCTTCCGATGATGTCAATGTCATCGGCATATGGGAGTAGTTGCACAGATTTGTGGAAAATCGTGCCTCTGGTATTGACATTCGATCTCCGCACGATCTTCTCGAGAATGATAGTAAAAAAGTCGCATGTCCTTGTCTAAATCCTTTTCTGACATCAAAGTTCTCGCTACAATCTTTACCCACCTTGACGAAGCATCGGGCGTTTTCCATTGTCATTCTGCAAAGACGGACGAGTTTTGCAGGGACTCGTCTCTATAAATACTGTCATACGCATGCTTAAAGTCAATGAATAGGTGGTGGGTATCATCTTGAAACGCCTGGGTCTTTTCCAAGATCTGTCGTAATGTGAATATTTGCTCAATAGTGGATTTCGGCCTGAACCCGCACTGATATTGACCAATCAGGCTGTTAACGTAGGATTTCAGGCGCTTACACAGAACGGCAGAAAAGGTCTTTTAGGTTATATTTAGGAGAATTATAAAAGGCTTGAATTATTTTTTAAGGAGAACTGAAATAATACTGGTTATGTGCTCTGACCCCATTTGAACCTCGTCATCGTAGGGTCGATTTTCTGGTCTGATGGACAAAAACAAACATATATTTGTATGGCCTCCGCCTCTTTTGAGTCACTGACAATGTTCAAAGAGTATTTCCCGTCTAGAAAGCTTCTCAAACTTGGCCGTTCTGATTCGGCATAAAAATGTAGATTCCTTCCACTCGTGAGAGAAAAAAGCACGCATAACACGAATGGTTGCTGAGAAGCTAGGCCCTGGCCATCTACGGGCTGTAGCGCCATCCATATTATTATTATTAAAGAAATACTTGATTTAGTTTTACTATGTCTTGGGTTTTATTTATTATTGATCGTGTTGTATTCAACACACCCTGATTATGAATCCAATGTCAGAAAGCGAACTGAGTTTTATTCAACATATTTTAGGCACAAAAAGCAAACTCAGACAGTGTCACGCAAAAAGTTGATGGGGAAAAATTAAAGGAAGTAGCTGCAATACGGGAACATCTCAACAAAGCATTCGAAGAAGATGCAGAGAAGCGTGTATCAGGAGGAAAGGTAAATAATAGTACTGCAGTTTTCGAAACTTTTTGTATATATATACTTTCATCCTTTTAGGGTGTTATTGTACAGCCAATATGGACACAGCATGGCAATAAGCACACAAATACTAAAGTGGTAGTAACACAAAAAAATTTAAAAGAATCTGCTGCAATTAGGGAGGAGATTCAAAACGCAGTCAATACTGGTAAATATGTTAAAGGTGAATCCGAATTCAATGCCTCACAGGCGGATCACTATTTGGGTTTGAAGTTTCGAAGCAAAAGCGTTCTATCGAATATGGTTGGCTCCGAGAAAGATAACATTGATAAAGGAGTAGTCGGAATTACATTCGATGAGGAAACCGATATGAAGTTACCCAATGTTATTGAAAGCATTGCCTTGGATGATGACATCGATATTCAGAAACTGAAACAACTAGAAATGTCCGGCAGGCGAACACGGGAAATACTAGTCGTAAAGGAAATTGTTGAAGATCTAAGTTTCGAATTGGGTGATGATGTTAAGGCTTGGAAACATTTAGAGTACGATGGAAGGGAGTACTATATCGGTTTAAGAGACACTGATCTGCTAATTGTGCAAAAAGATTCTATGAAATATGATAGTGGTTATTCTTATCAAGTGGGGTCATCGATCTTGTACTTTGAGACATTTAACTATTGGAATGTTGAGTCAGAAAAGCAGGAAGGCATCATAATCGTAGTTACTTACGAAAAGCTGATATGGTATCAAGTGCACAGCAAGGATGTATTTTGGGAGTGGTTCATTGGGATGCCGATAACAGTTCTCCTGCATTTCAAAATCGGGAATTCAGACTACGTGGCATTGTCTTCGAATCAGTCTTCAACATCCGGATTTTCCTCTTTAAGTATCTATCAATTTGATTTGAGATCGAAGGAATTTTGGATGGCGCAAAAACTTCAACTCGAAGGGGACTGTACAGATGTTGCATTTATAGATACCGGCAGAGACACAGTGCTAGCTGTAGTGCAAAATAACTCCGCATCGATTTTCACATTCAATCCTTACTTATCAGAAGGCGCACATATAAAATTCGAATTGAAAAACACCATAGAGTCGGAAGGAATACAGTCTGTTTCAGCTTTTCGTATGGGTGGGTTCTCTTACCTGGCTGTTGGGGGTTTGAGTCCTAAGATTCTGCATTATTCGCAGGGCCAATTCGTCCCTAAGACTATTCTGGGACAGAACTTTGGCCTTGTTGAACTATTTCTACCGATTCCAGCGCGCACATATCGAGATGATATGTTTTTGCTCGTTCAGCATCGGGTAGACTTTGAATCCCATGCCTTAGTGGTGTTAGAAACTCTTATATGGGACGGTGAGGTTTTCGATACAATGGCGCCGGCACCATGCATAATTGGCAATTACACATTACTCCATGATATAAGCTGCCTGTTGGATGTACAGCGTGAAGAAGGGATTAAAGGATCCGCAGTTTTGAGGAAAGATGAAAATATTTTCATTATAGTTCCTCGAGAGAAAGCGGAATCTGGTCTCTTTCAAATTAACACAGAGCTTCTTGCAAAAAATTCAGAGCTGATGGACTTAAAAGAAATATTTTCTTTTTTGAAGGAATGGGTAAATGAACACGACGAGCTCATCAACGATGCCCTTTCCTTTCTGCAGAATGGCGAACAACCTACAAATTCGAAGTCTGAGTTGTCTGAAAACTACAGCACGATACGAGCGCGAGAATTGAATTTTGATGGTGAAGTTGGTAAAATTTATTTGAATGAATATGAATGGACAGACGAAGACATGCTTATCGATGTAGAAGATCTCCTTGGTGAGATAGAAAGGCTAGACATTAGTCTAGGAAATGAGGGTGATATCGTTCGACACCGCCGGGAGTTGACGTATGATACACTGGATTTTGAAAATATGGAAACTGAAGATCTAGTGTTTCAGCTATTAAACGGCGAAAAACCGTATCTAACTAACTCCGAACTAATATCAAATAATACAGTCAGCTTCGATGCATTGTGGGTAACCGACGAGATCCGATTAAGCTCTGCACGGTCTATTAGAGACACTGTTACACAATTTAATGAAGATTTGGTGTTTGGAAAAATTAACGGAATTAAATGGGCCGATTTTTCGGAAGACTTCGTTCTTAGGAATAAGTATTTCGAAATCGAAGAGTTATCTGTTGATGGGGTAAATATAAAACAGAAGCATTTAGTATTTTAAACGAATATGTATATTATCACTGATTTTAGGAAATTATTGCAGAAGGGGACACGAATGCTTACAGCCTAAATGGACTGCGATTCCCAGATGATTACTTATGGTCGAGTGGACCTCAAGCTAGTATCGTACAAGCAGACAAATATTTCCTCTCCACAATAACAGCACATGCCGTCGATACTGGTGGTTTATTGAATAAAGTCAATCCTTTTGATATAATATCGTTGACTGAAGTACAGAACATATCGGGTCTGACGACTTTCACACAACTAGAAGTTTCAGAACGAATGCATGTACGTACCTTTCCGAACGAATGCATGTACCTTTTATACCTTATCGCGCTTATAGTTTATTATTTGCAAACATCCATAATGTACAGAACTCAATATCACTCTTGTAAATTGACAAAGGCATTTTGCATACTTTAGACAGATCTTATTCGTAAACTAAAACGATTTCATATGATTCACAGGTTAATGGAACTGTCCATGGCAGAGGGCTTACAAAATTCCTGTCTAATCCATCGCTTCTAGACTCAAACATAATCCATTCAGCATGTACCTTCCACCAGCTCGAAGTAAGAGGACCGATAATGATTGCAGAAAAATACTCTGGCATAAATATGGACGAGCTATTAAATGATGTTGTGTACCATGAAACAATCACAAATGGGAATATTTCGATACCATCACGTAAAATCTTCACTTCCATTGAATTCCAAGATGTCTTACAACTAAGCGGTCATAAATTAAATGACATCCCATTAAATGAATTTGTAACCAAGCACTCCATTCAAAGCATTGACATACGTAACATCTCTGGGAACATTTACTTTAATAACGTTTCTGTTAATGGTCAATTTGATTCTGTGAATGTTAGTGAATTACTACAGAATTCAATTCATGTAGGTTCAGATGGACTCGTTAATGCCGAAGTTAAATTTACTGACATTTGCTGGGCGAAATCTGTTCATATATTTGAAACTCTAAATGGTATTCATAATTATTTCGGGCTTCAAGAAGACATAAATATCGAAAAGGTGGAATTTGGAAAAGTTGTTGCAGACAATTTAATCACGAAATGTGATATTTTTGGCGCCGGGACCTTTGAGACCGAAAACCAACAGTCAGTGTCAGAGAACAGAAACATGACAGTGTACGTGAGGGAGTTAATACTAAAAAGTGGCTTACAGACAATAATGTTAAATAACATCCATTCAAAATCATTTATATCATTTTTAGAGCATGTCGATGATATTCCAGCAATGATATGGGAAGGACAAATTATCGTCAATCATATTCACACTGATGGAGACGTGCAAATAACGAAGTTGAACAATCAAAATTTTGACGATGATATCCAACTGTCCACCATCTGGCTCAATCGTCCAAATCATCTGCAAACGAATCTCATATTTGAAAAGACGATCATTGTCAATGGAGATCTTCTATTGACTGGTACTCTGAATGAACATAATTTTTCGAATACCTTGCAGGACATGGTTTTTAAGTCCGAACCTGTTATTGTGAAAACGGATAAACATTTTCTTCAAAACGTAAAAATCGTAGAGAACGGCCAAATAGAGAGTGTTAACAGCATTCCTTTCACGAATATTGCCACAAAACAAACCGTTGAAAGGTTTCGGGGAAATGTGTATATAAACAACGGTTTATCAGTTTCCAATTTAGATCTTCCCCACATCGTTAATGGCCAGCTTAATAACTTCGGTAAATTGTTTCGCTTTGATGAGAAAATAAATACATTGGTTCTTATTGGTGAAACCGAATTCGGAGGAAGCATGAATATTGAAAGCCTTTACATTCACGGTGAACTGAATTCAATTGGAAATGTCAATGAATTCTTCGAAAATCTTGTTTACAAAAATAACATCTGCATGCTGAAGGGAAAGACTACCTTTACAAATAATGTGAATATAGAAAAGGGTGCATACATTCGAAATCTGAATGGTTACAACATGGTACACTTGATTAAAAACGTTGTATTTATAAATCACCCAGACCCGGTTCTAATATCCGCCTCTGTTGTATTTAAAGAACCTGTACAGGTTAAAGATCTAACTATTAAAGGATCTTTGAAAACTTCGAATTTGGGAAGCTGCCTTTTACGGGAGTGGATGGAAGATACTCTTCAAATTGACAGATCTCTTAATATTGATGGTATTTTTTGAGTTTAAGTCGATCTTATTGTGTACTAAATGTGTGTTCTTATTTTAAAAGGAACTCTTCAGTTTGCCCCAGGAGTCATCAACAAGAACTCACTTCACACAATCTACCTTAACAAAATGGACACGGAATATGTTGTATCGCTGCACAGGCCACAAAATATATCAGATTGCATGAGCTTTTCCGATATACACCTCGCAGAATCTATTCAAAGTGGTCTGGTGAACGGAATGGATCTTCAAAAAGAAATGGAAAACACTTTAATGGTAGGTATTCATTCACAAACTACTTACTTACTATACTTACTTAAGCTGGCGCTACAGTCCGGGGTAGACCTGGGCCTCAACCAACAAGCGTCTCCAGCCAGCTCGATCTTTAGCTAACTGACTCCAGTTCGAAGACTTTTCGGGCCGGAGCATTGGTTTCCATCCGCTCTACATGACCTACCCATCTCAATCGTTGGATCTTCACTCTGTCGCTCTTCACTCAATGTCGCTGAACAGCCCGTATAGTTCGTCGTTATATGACCTTCTCCACTCACCATCTATGCAGACGGGACCGAAAATCACACGAAGAATTTTCCTCTCGACGCAACCAAGAGCTGCTTCATCCGCTTTTGACAGAGTCCATGCCTCCGCACCATACAGCAGGATTGGGATGATTAAGGTCTTGTAAAGCGTGACCTTGGTTGTTCCGGAGAAGGCTTTGTTTGCCAGTTGCTTTCTTAGCCCAAAGAAGCACCGATTGGCAAGAGTTATTCTTCGTTTGATTTCAGCGCTGGTGTCATTGTCTGAGTTGATAGCGGTTCCTAGGTAGGCAAAGTTTTTGACTACCTCAAAGTTATATCTGTCTGCTGTGACGTTCTGACCGAGTCGTCGGTGTTGGGTGTCCTTTCTCGTTGCTGCATTTGGTCTTACCCTCGTTTACCGCTAAACCTATCTTCGCAGCCTCCATTGCAATACCTACAAAAGCGCCATTAACATCACGCTGCGTTCTTCCGATAATGTCAATATCGTAAGCGAGTAGTTGGACTGACTTCTGAAAGATTGTTCCTCTGGTGTTGGCGTTCGAGTTTTGAACAATTCTTTCAAGAACGATGTTGAAAAAGTCGCATGACAGCGCGTCAGGATAATTTTTTGACATCAAAGGTCTCGGTTAGGTCTATACCGACCTTGATGGAGCAGCGTGCATTCTCCATCGTCATCCTACACAAACGGACGAGTTTGGTAGGGATGCCAAAACTAGACTTGCTCTGTATAGCTCGGCTCTATTAATGCTATCATACGCGGCCTTACAATCGATGAACAGGTGGTGGGTATCGATTTGTTACTCCTGGGTTTTCTCCAAAATCTGCCGGAGTGTGAATATTTGGTCGATGGTGGATTTTCCTGGCCTAAAGCCACACTGGTATGGACTGACCAAGTTGTTGACGAATGGCTTTAGGCGTTCACACAGTACGGCAGATAATATCTTATAGGCGATGTTAAGGAGACTTATCCCCCGATAGTTGGCGCAGTCAAAGGGGTCTCCTTTCTTGTGGATCGGGCAAACAATGCTGCTGTTCCATTCATCGGGCATGTTTTCCTCCGACCATATTTTACAGATGTGTTGGTGCATGCTCCATACCAAATCATCGCCTGAGGCTTTAAAAAGCTCGGCGGGTAGGCCGTCAGCTCCAGCAGCCTTGTTGGATTTCAGTTTAGATATAACAATCCTCACTTCATCCGGGTCTTCTTCTTGATTGGCGCTACAGTCCGGGGTGGACCTGGGCCTCAACTAACATGCCTCTCCAGCCAGCACGATCTTTCGCCAGCTGCCTCCAGTTGCGCACACCAAGTTGGTTGAGGTCCTTTTCAACTTGCGTGCGCCATCTAGTGCGAGGACGTCCTCTGTTGCGCTGTCCCAATGGCTCGGTCTCGAAGACTCTTCGGGCCGGAGCTGTGGTGTCCATCCGCTCTACATGACCTAGCCATCTTAAGCGTTGGATCCGAAGACGCTTAACTAGGTGCATGCCGCTGTACAGCCCATATAGTTCGTGGTTGAACCTTCTCCTCCAAACGCCATCAACGCAAACAGGACCAAAGATCGTACGCAGAACTTTTCTCTCAAATCTCTGCTTCAATACTAGCAAACGCCTCATTGACGGCTCGCTGTGTTCGTCCAATCACGTCAATGTCGTCCGCGTAAGCAAGCAGTTGAACGGACTTTTGGAAGATCGTGCCTCGGGTGTTTACGTTTGAGTTTCGCACGACCTTCTCAAGTATGATGTTAAAGAAGTCACATGACAGCGTGTCGCCTTGCCTAAAACCTTTTTTGACATTGAAGGTCTCGGTGAGTTCGTTACCGACCTTGATGGAGCAGCGAGAGTTCTCCATCGTCATCCTGCACAACCTGACGAGTTTGGCAGGAATGTCAAAACTAGACATGGCGCTGTATAGCTCGTCTCTATGCACGCTGTCATATGCGGCCTTGAAATCGACAAATAGGTGGTGGGTGTCGATCTGCATCTCTTGAGTCTTTTCCAGGATCTGCCGTAATGTGAAAATTTGATCGATAGTGGACTTTCCTGGCCTGAAACCGCACTGATAAGGACCTATCAGGTTGTTGACAAAGGGTTTCAGGCGTTCACACAGAACGGCAGAGAGTATTTTATAAGCGATGTTAAGGAGGCTGATCCCTCTACAGTTGGCGCAGTCAAAGGGGTCTCCTTTCTTGTGGACCGGACAAACGACGCTGAGATTCCACTCATCGGGCATGCTTTCCTCCGACCATATCTTACAGATGAGCTGGTGCATGCGCCCAACCAGGTCATCTCCAGCTGCCTTAAACAGCTCCGCGGACAATCCGTCCGCTCCAGCAGCTTTGTTCGACTTCAGTCTAGAAATCGCTTTCTTGACTTCGTCTAAGTCGGGGGGACGGAATTCGTGTTCATCATCGTCCAAATTGAGTGAAACATTCTGCCTGACAGCGGAATTTGTGTCGTCATCGCCGTTCAACAGTCTATAGAAATGATTTTTCCAAACTTCATCCGGGTCGGGTGGACGGAATTGTTGATCTTCATCGTCTCTTTCATTGGGGTTGAATGGTTCGTTCTGCCTGACAGCGGAATTTGGTTCTTCGTCGCCGTTATACAGTCTGCTGAAATGGTTTCTCCATATCCTCAGCATCGACTGTGACTCTACTACGATGTTCCCTTGATCATCCTTACAGGCTTTGGTTCGGAGTTTATAACCTTGACTGGTTGACTTTACCCTTTGGTAAAACTTCCTTACCTCATTCCTGCAGTAGTATCCCTCTATTCTCCAGATCGCGCGCTTCTCAAGTTCCTTCTATTTTCTCCTGAGAAGCCGGTGTTCGTCTCTCCTCTTCTGCTCGTAGAGCTCCCGAGCAGCTCTTGTCCTTCTTTGCAGTGCCGCTTTGTATGCTTCTTGCTTGGCTGCATTCGCCTGCCGACACTCATTGTCAAACCAGAGGTTTCGTTGTGGTGGCGGATTGAGACCCAGCACATTGGAGGCGGCATCTCTGATGGCTTTTTGGCAATGCTGCCACTGGTCTTCAATACTTGATGTTGGCGGCGTAGGATTTCTTAAGAGGTTGAGGGAGACTCGATCGGAAAAGGATTTTGCAATCTCTTGCGATTGTAGCCGTGTTCGGGATATCCGCAACCTTACCTTGGCTACTACAAGGTGGTGGTCCGAGTCAATGTTGGCACCTTGGAACGTTCGGACATCTATAATACTGGAGGAGTGCCTTGCGTCGATCGCAATGTGATCAATCTGATTGATGGTTGATTGATCAGGAGATCGCCATGTCCCTTTGTGAATGTCGAGATGTGGGAATTTTGTACTGGCTACTACAACATTTCGCCCCGCAGCAAAGTCGATCAGCCTAAATCCGTTATTGGATGTGGTGTCGTGTAGGCTGTGCTTCCCGACCGTACTACCAAAGATGTTCTCTCTTCCTAGCTTTGCGTTAAAATCGCCAAGAACAATTTTAATGTCGTAGCTAGGGCATTGCTCGTACGTTTTGTGCAGGAGCTCATAGAACCTGTCCTTGGTGTCGTCATCTTTCTCCTCTGTGGGGGCATGTGCGCATATAAGGCTTATGTTGGCAAATTTAGCCTTAATGCGAATTGTCGTGAGGCGCTCGTTCACTGACCTGAACGATAAGACTTCTTGCCTAAGTCTGCCTCTAACAACAAATCCACATCCAAATAGGCGCTGTTTTTGTTGCTTGTAGCAATCACCGTAATATATACCACAGTTGTTCATCCTTCTTTTGCCCGGTCCATCCCATCGCACTTCTTGGATGGCGGTTATGTCTGCTTTGCAGCAGTCTAGGGCTTCCGCTAATTGTTCGGCTGCACGTGGTCTATAAAGGGACCTTACATTCCACGTACAGATCCGAAGGTCGTTGTCCGTATATCGTTTGCAGGGTTTGTCATCAGTAAAATCATCCGTTTCCGAGGCTTGTTGTTGCTTCGTAACTGTTGTTTTTTGTGTGGCCGGGCAGTTACCCCGACGGCACAATCCCCAACCTGGAGGGCCAGTTCCTTTTTTGTAACCCCTAGGACAAGAGGTCGCACTTATAAGTTTGGCAGGTTGAGCTCGGGTGAACTACAACCAGTACCCGATGGCTACCACTTGGAGGTAAAATAAGCACAATTGGTGTGTAGGAAAAGTTGCAACACTGGGCATCGCCAAGTTGACGCCATTTAGTGCCTACCCGATTCCCACAGCACCCAGCCATCAAAACAATCTCTTTGGTCAGAGAAATATTTATACGCTTGCCAAAAATACGGATATTGATCCAACCAAATACGAAGATGCCTAACTACACTTATCACATCTAGATTGCGTCTCTGTGGGTCAACAATGCCGAACTTAAGCTAGTTTGTGCGCGTATCCTATGATGCCATGTACAACAGGATCCTTAAAAGGATAGTTTCACACTTCAAGAAGTCGTTGTCTCAAAATCTTTATCACCTTGCAAAGATATTTATTTCTTTGACTTTCAGACATGAGCTGTACGCCACTAAGTCACGCATTGAACCTATCAAATCTTCAGTGAATATTGAAAACAGGATCGTCGAACAAACGGCTCCCTCTTGCAGACGCTTTCTCCAATTCAATCAGGCAAGCACCTGTGCATTGTTTTTTTTTCGTTATTCCATTGAATGACGGACATCAGTTTGGATGCGGCATGTATGGTTTCGTGCCCCGCCCTGAATCCGAACCGGTATGATATTATTTTCCTCAACCCATTGTTTCAGCAAGGTATATTTTCGAAAACCTTGCTTATGCAAGGAAGAAGACTGAAGGTCTGTCGGAATAGATCTATCTTTGTCTCGTTTAGGGATTCGTTGCACAAAAGCTGTTTTGCAATGTGCGCATTGTTAAACAGTGTTGTGTAAATTCGCACCGCTCCGGCGGAAATATGGCTAAAAAACAATTTCGGAATACCGTCGATGCCCACTGACTTTTTCTTTTTCAACGAGTTGAAGATGCCCTGAAGATCTTCCTGAGAATATCAACATAAATATATAGTTCATTGCCTGATCTGTGTGGTTTGATATGAAGTGGTGGAAGTATGATGCATTCTTGGCACTTTTATATCATTTTTTGTACCAACCTTTAGCTCTTCCTGAATAGAAAAATACAGGAAAATGATTTCAAGCGCCGATGTTGATTTTGAATAAAAACCAAATTATTTAGGAAATTATTGCCATTTATTTTTAAAATGATAATATTGGTATGGTTCAATTATGTATGAAACAAAATATCGGCCAAATGGCCGCCGCTACATCGGAGGCACACCTCCATCCGATGGTCCAAATTTCCGATGACGCTAAAGCATAGTTGAGGTTCTATGCCGTTAATGTGCCTAATAATCTCATCATTTAGCTCTTGAAAAATTGCTGGCTTATCGACTTACATCTTTTCTTTCAAACAACCCCAAAAAAAATTCAACGGTGTCAAATCACATGACCTTGGCGGCCAGATGAGATAACACGGCCATTGAATTTGTCGCGCAAAAGAGCCATTGTTTCCTTAGCTGTGTGGCAAGTGGCACCGTCCGGTTGAATATCGTCCACATTTATAACTTCCAATTCGGTCCATAAAAAGTTCGTTATCATTTCACGATAGTGGACACCATTCACAGAAACTACCTGACTAGCCTCATTTTGGGAAAAAACACGGCCCGATGACGACCAAACAGTCTCTCTTTATGGGTGCATTGGTTTTTCCACAATCACTTTTCGATTATCCAAATGCGGCAATTCTGCTTATTGACGAATCCAATGAGCTGAAAATGTGCCTCATCACTGAAGATGATTTTCTTCGAAAATTGATAATCCACTGTCGCCATTTCTTGCCACCATTCTGGTCACTGACGACGCTTGAAATGGTCAAGAGGCTTTAGTTCTTGAGTCAATAGCACCTTGCAAGCGTGTAAATGCAAGTCTTTATGCATAATATTCATCAGCGACGAGCGTGAGGGGTGCAATTGTTGGGCCCGACTACGAGTTAATGTGGACGGCTCATCAGCCACACTATCGCGAACAGCAGCAATATTTTCTGCAGTACGAGCTGTACGAGCATGCACTGTTTTTTTCACATCTCCTACAGACCCGGTTTGCTCAAATTCTTGCACGATTTTTCCGATTGTACGCACATTTGGACGATTAAATTGACCGAACAAATCACGAAGTGCATTTTGATTTGAACGCCCATTTTCATAATAAGCCTGAATAACTCTAACGCGTTGCTAGATTGTGTATCTTTCCATGGTTCAAATGGAGTTAGTCTGAAATTGAGAAATGTCAAATGAAATGCAGAAAAAAACTTGACGTGTAGGTGTATTTCACGAGCCCAAGGAACAAGGAGGAAACAAACAACTTTCTTTTTTTTATCTTTTTTATATATCGTACACAAACATAAATACAGACATTTTTTTTTTCAATTTTCTAGGTTCATGGGAATGCTCGGATAACTTCTTCACTGATAATGAATTCCTGCGATGTTATTTTATCGTTTTACCTCGCCAACGGAGGAAATAGCTTATACAATTTAAATGCCGCCGTGTCCCTACGCGAAGATCTTAATATCAACTTCCCAATATTTTTCGTCAAAATTAATACAAATAAAGTGAGCACAAACTCGAGTATAACCGGTATAGATTTCGATCAATGGCATCGAAACTCATTACTAACCGGAAACCATCAAAATATTGTCACCGGCAATTGGAGCACAAGGAGTCTAAAAGCCATCGTCGCAAATGTAGGCGAATATCCTACGAACACTGGCAAACAACAAACAATTATGGATAAGGAAAGAACGCAATTATATCAATCCTTCAACAAATTGTGCCAAGAGAGTAGCCAGCTTATAAAAAGAGCAAACAAAAGAGTAAGCTTCGTGAAAAATATACAGAAATTATTTACTATTAGCGAAAAAGACGACATCGAAAAAGTATTCTTCGCTGGGGATAGTCATCGAAGTTATTTAATAGTAAATGCAAAATGTCAAGCAAAGATTTTTGTTTGGAGTGCTGAAGATGGGGATTACGTGCTGTTAGACCAATTTAATTCTGGGATGATTGACGAAATTCTCAAATTACCCGCGAACAATGAGACGTTTTATCTGGTAACAAAAGTGGAAAAACCTAATGGCGAATGCACTCATGCGGGCCTGAATACTTGGTATTTCAATCAACAGAAAATGAAACACTTGAAATCTTTTGATTACTCGGATATATCCATGATTCATCCATTGTCACAAAATTCAAACGCCTTCTATGCAATCAGTGAAAATATGGGGAAAATTCTACAGTTGTCAACAAATTCAAGTGAAGAATATGCATGGGATCTGCCAAACAGTGGAAGCGGATTGTATCGATTCTTACCACACGATGCAGATTTGGGAGTTGCTCTATCAAATGGTCACCATATACTCCTTTTGAATCAACCACTAAGTCAGAGAGTTGAACGAAGATTACGTAGATCAACAGATAGTGAATCAAATCCAGAAGAAGAAACTGAATCACTTCAAATGCTCGAAAGAATCCTTCTCGATCTAATATCGAGTTTAAATATTCAGCTCTTAGATACTGAATTCAAACTGTCTGAGGAACATTTGGAAAACGAACGTACTTACAAAGATTTTATATTATTAATGCAGGACATTGATAAAAAACATATTTTGCCCGGAGAAGTATTCACTGGCTTCGGCATTGACCAAAAAGAATATTCACACAATCCCACCATTATATTTGTTGCCAGAATAGTTAAGACACTTTGGCCCGCAATTGAGCAAATAGCAGATATAGGAACCAAATTGAGAAGTCCTGAGCTTGAAAATAGAATTTGCGGGCAAATTTTGCAGGTATTAACTTCCGCTTTGAATGAGATTCTTAAGATGGGAAGAAATTCCCTCGAAAAGCACGTCGACAGTAATACTGCTACTTACGTTACGGCAACAGCCAGCCGGATTAAGGATCTCCAAGGAGAAATTTCTGATTTGATATCCAGGATTAAAGTTCACTTGGAGAAATCCAAATCCACTGAAAACGATCACGCAATGTCTTCGGAGCTGTCGATGCAGTACTTACAATTACCCACGAACATTAGCACAGCGAATCCACTTGAGGAGCCATTCATTGGAGAATCTATATCGGAAAATAATTTCTTAGTGGCGAATTCTCCTCACCTGCCCGTACGTGGCAAGGGTGAAATTGTATCGATAAAAGCAGGGATAAACGGCAACACTAGAACGCTGATTGCAACCACTGATAATCAGGATGAGCTAAATAGAACAGCAAAGAATGCAATAAAAATATACTTCGATGTTGTGACCGGAAGTCTATTTCAAACATTGTCCGCATATAAACCAGCGTATCTGTCTGCGTTTCGTATTGAAAATGAAAGTTTTTTGGCTTTTGTGGAAGATAAACAAGTTATTCGTGTATTGGCATACAAGGGCATACGGGGTTTTGTCGAGTTTCTCAAATTTAACCTGTATGAACCTGCATGTGGATTGCACTTTGTAAGTGTTGCACCAAAATCAGACTCTGCATGTCTCAAATATTTTCTCATTGTCAACAGTAGAAAAAATATTGATTTCTACGAAATTTTAATGAGTGGCTATTGTAGTTCCAAGCCAAAAGAAGAAGATTGCAGACTTTCTGGAATGTAGTGCATCTTTTAGATCTGTGTTTGTAAATTGTCTTTAATAAAAATTGTAAATACTATTGAAAAAAATGTTTAATATTCTAAATGGATCTCCTTAAACGTTCTGTCTCATAAATTGGACTCAGTATGTTCTATTTGTTTCTTAATATACACTTGTTTACTGTGCTTTTACTGTAGATTGCTTGTGTTTCATAGACAACGGTTGAATACTGTGACTATCGGCGGTATTACTTACTTACTGACTTGGGCAGACGAACCATGAAGAGTCTGAGCCTGAGCTATTGCTGCCTTCCATCGGTAACGGTGCTGGGCACGCTGCTTCCAGTCATCAAGGCCAAGCTATCTTACATCCGCGATGACTTGATCTTTGTACCGGAGGTTTGGTCTTCCTCTACTTCTCGAACCAGGAGGCTCGGATTCGAAGACCCTCTTTGCTGGAGCGTTGTTGTCCATTCGCTCGATGTGGGCGAGCCAGTGTAGTCGACGGATTTTTGCCTTCCGGACTACATCCACATCCTTGTGGCGAATGGAGGAACCAGCTCCTCCATTCGCCTTCCTCGCAGACGGGACCATATATCCGACGTAGAATTTTTCTTTCGAAGGCACCAAGAATCAGCTCTGCAGCCTTACTTAATGTCCAGCTTTCGGTTCCATAAAGTAGGACTGGCAGAATAAGGGTTTTGTAGAGCATGACTTTGGTCCTTCGAGTCAGGAGTTTCGAGCCCAGTTGTTTTGACAGACCGAAGTAGCATCGGTTGCCAAGGGCGATTCTACGTCGGATCTCCACTGCGATGTCATTCGTGGAGTTTACATTTGCGCCGAGGTAGACAAACTCCTTTACTACCTCGAAATTGTAGCTGTCGATTGTGACGTTTTGGCCTAGGTGGTGTGCGGCGGATCGTTGTTTGCTCGGCAGCATATATTTAGTTTTGTCCTCGTTGACCTTAAGACCAGGTCGTTTCGCCTTTTCCTCAATTGCCGTGAAAGCTTCCACTATGGCACGTTGGGACCGCGCGATAATGTCGATGTCATCTGCGTATCCCAACAGCTGGACTGACTTGTAGAAGATAGTGCCTTCCGTGTTGACTTTTGCCCGCCACACTATCTTCTCCAGTACCAGATTCAAGAAATCACACGACAGCGCATCTCCTTGCCGGAATCCGGTGCAGGTTTCGAACGGTTCAGAGGTTTTTGAACCCAACTCCACGGTGCATCGCGTATGTGTTAGCGTGGTGCGACACAAACGGATCAGTTTTCCCGGGATCCCGAATTCGGCCATCGCTTCGAATAGCTCCTTGCGATGAAAGTACAAAACTAGTACACCAAGATTGTGAGATATGTATTATCAGCCTTTCAAGCTGACTCACTTGGGACTTAAAAATAAAAGTCTTTCTTAGCTGTTGAATTATATCTAAACTGCTTACTTAAAAATACTCACTCTAACAAATTATAATGAGTACAACAAGAAAAGTTCTTGCGACATACAATAAATCAAATTAATCAGGAATGCAAAGCGATGCTTTTTTGATTTTTGGTTCACCCCGGTCTGTAGCGCGCTAATCAAAGAAGAATTTAACTCAACTCCAAACCAATGGATCATATTGTCACAGACAAGAAATATACAGAAGTCTAATCCATATGGGAAAGAGTGATACATATGTATATGAAAACGAAATTCCTAAAAATAAAGCTTTTTTAAAAGTTCTTACAATCCGGATGCCGACACGGTGGTAGGGTGGATATGGAGTGGATAGTATATACAGTTGCGTCGGTGGGTTCAGGCGAGGTTATGTTCCAGTGGCTGACTGCTAAGAGCAGTAACAATTAGCCCAGGGTAGGCCCATTGTGATACCACACGGATTGACTTCCCCCAACATCGGATCCAGTTGGTGCTTGTAGTGAAGCGATTTAGCTGGCGCTGTTGTGGTGGCCCGTGGCGTTGTAAGTGTGTACGTCGACCACATGCTCGACATCATAGGATCGATTCCTGCTCTGTGCGACGAAAACAATTTTCACGACCCACCTCTTTTGAGTGACGGACAATGCTCAAAGAGTATTACCTGTCTAGAAAAAGCTTCTCAAACAAAGCCGTTCGGATTCGGCATAAAACTGTAGATCTGTTCCACTCGTGAGAGAACAATAGCACGCACAACACGAGTGGTTGCTGAGAAGCTAGGCCCTGGTCCCCTACGGGCTGTAGCGCCACTCATATTATTATTTTTATAATGCTGGCGCTGTTTATCTCATTGAGGTCGCTAAAGTAGTAGGCGCCTAGGCGTATGAACCTATGACTAGCCAGAGCACTACAGGAGCAGAGTAGGTGGTGAGTGTTTTCTTCCTCCTCTTCTATACAACTTTTGCAAAAATCTTTATATGGAGCACCCATCGTGCGAGCAGGAGTGCCAATTGCACAGTGCTCGGTTATGACTCCTATGAGAGTCCTTAATGAGTACTTGCTGAGTCTAAGTAGACTGATTGACGGTAGTGGCTTCTAGTCATTTATCATTGGTGGTCTTAATTGTATGAACCTTTAAAAGATGGTAGGCTGTAGCCATCGCCATGGAAGGTGGTACCCGTGCTATTGATAGGGATTAGTTGGGACCACACCTGATGAGTTCATCGGCTTTGCAGTTTCGTGGTATGTCACAATGTTTTTTTAATTCATTTACTTACATGCTCGACAAAAATAGTTAAAACTAGCTTAACTAACGCAACAAATGTTCTTACACCTAACCTACTGACCCTATAAGTACAGTCGAACCCGCTTAAATGAAATGACAAAAAACCGGATTGTTAATTTCAATTAACCGGGTTTTAAGCGGACCTCGGGTGATTTCATTTAGACAAATTGCTTAGTGGATCTAAAAATTCAATGAATGAAATCTTTTTGTATCCATATCCTTGCTTGCGTTGGTGCGCTTAAAGTAAACTGCGTATAAATGGTTTTCCGCGTCTCACCATCATCAAGATATTTTAAAATTTTAAATTTGTCTTTTATAGACAAACTTGTTTGGTTCTTAGAATCATGGCCGCTGTAAATCTTAATAATTTTTCTGTAATTTCGTTTATAAAGTGAATTAAATAGATATTAAAATTGGGGCCGAAATTTTGAAATAAGTAAGATTACAGGCGAATGTTTTAACGAGCAGTACATAGCAGATAAAAATCGTTGGAAAACAATGAGGAAATGTGCTGTCAGAATTGATATTTGTCACTTTCAGAGGTGAACTTTAACGCAGAACTTTAGAAAAATTACATGTTCAATAGATGCATTGAAAGCCTATTCTAATCTTAAGTTTGTCTGTGCCTTTCGGCTATGCATATGGACACACTGTTCGCTTTTCGGCCTCATGGCTAAGATCAAAGTGTATGTCACAGTATCCCGGTACCCACATGAGGTGAATGTTAAAATGCTCTCATCTCGTTAAGAGACAGCCTGCAATTGAGGGATGTTGTTCATTGGAACATGACATTGTCCAGGGATTTTATGGCGGCCTGACTATCGGAACAAATGGTGATATCCCTTTTTGATATCACTTTGTTTTTGAGCCATGACATCGCAAGGTTTCTATCTGAAAAACGCTACAGTGATCAGGGAGCTTAAAGATATAGCAATGTTGAGATCATGGGACCAGACACCCGCACAGATTCCTTCGTTAGGGTTAGGTTAGCTCCGTGGGTTTGGTTACTTGAACAATCTCAAAGATCAATCTATTTAAACACAATTTGCAAGCGAAGCTTAGAATGATACTTTGTTACTGACGTACATTTCGCTATATATTTAGGTTATCGCCTACTGTGTCTACAGTTCTTTTTCTATTCTAATATTTTTATTTTTGCTTTGAGTACATTATTTGTTAGTACAGAAAACACAGATGAAATGTTTTTTTTTTCTTTGGAGTCCATTTTGGTTTTCATGCATCAACATTTGCTATATGTTGTAAACTTATTTTTGAGGCTCACTGTAAATGTGCAATTTGTTGGACAAAAAAGGACCAACTACTTGGGTGTGAAATGCACTTATTGTGTAAATTGAGGAAAACTTCATGCATTAAGAAAGAAAGGATGGGTTCAAGTCCGATACTCACAAAATAAATGCTGCTGTCCCCCAAGGCTCTGTTCTGTCTCCGACACTCTTTATCATTTTTATAATTGATCTCCGGACTGCCACTTCTAATCCAATCCACTCCTTCGCTGATGACAGCACCCTCAGCTTTTCATATTCGTTCCAAAATTCACGATCCTGCCCTTCGGACGTAATATTGGAACGGCAGCGTATGTCAAGCACATTGAATTCCAATCTGGACAGCATAATTAACTGGGCTAAGAACAACAGAGTGGAATTCAATGCTTCCAAAACTCAATGCTGTCTGCTGTCTCTAAAGCGAACGCCTGATAATCAGCCATTATCCATGAATGGCGCTTGCATCGACGAAACCGGAAAACTTTCCATTCTCGGTATGTGCATCAACACAACGCTTAGTTGGAACGATCACATATTCGAGGTCGCCAAAAATGCTGCGAAATGTTTAGGTTTCCTTAATCGATGCAAGAAATACTTCACCCCCTCTGATTTGGCTTTAATCAATAAGGCGTATATTTGCCCTAAGCTTGAGTGTAACGCTCATATCTGGTCTGGTGCCCCCAAGACCACCCTGTACCTACTAGATAGAATCCACAAGCGAGCGATAAAACTTAGGAGACGACGATATCGCGGAATGCACATCAGTTTAACATCTAAGCCTACTTTCGGACGCACAGTGAAATTTAGAGACTCGTTTTTTAGCCGCACCACACGAATAGATTACAAACCGCAGATGTTTAAGCCCAATGTGCACAGGTACCTCCTCTCTCTCTCCCTCTATACCTTCGGCGCGTGCTGTATCTTGATCCCGGACAACTAAGGGTATTAATAACCCCTTGAGCATGCGCAAATTATATTCATAACTTCAGCAAAATTGACTGGGTTTTTTGAAAAATCTTTTCCTAAGTCAGCTTTCGCGTAAGTGTGTGCCATCATCCATAGCTGTGTTTTTGTATTCATGAATAGATGGATTGGGTACGAGAAAAGAAGAAAGGTTAAAATGTTTTCTGGTTTGTTTTCGTTTATGCACATATTGTTAAGTAAGTTTTTTATGGACAAAATTTGTTTAATTTTTAATTTTTTATATGAGAGAGACGTCTGTATATTTCTTGTCTGTGATACTGTGATAACAACATTAATATGGTATGTGAGAGCTCTGATATCCATAGCAATTTAACGTTACAAAATTCGAAGGTTTACCTATGTCTGCTTAATATTGTGAAGTGAAACAATGTAGTCCTTAGAGCTGGGGACAATTACTTATAAGAACCACAGTGAGTGCTTAGTTCGGTTCAGTAAACCAATAGTAGAATCTGAGTATAGAAAAGTTAAAAATGAAATATTATAGACCTAAACTTAATTCGTGCAGAGAGAGTGAGTCAGAATAGAATATCATAAATTTGCTGGATTTATTCTTGGCTGCCAAGGCGGCGCAGTTCTTTTGGAATGGGATCCACAAATTGCCAGAAAGATGGGAAAAAAGTCATAGCTTTAGAGTGGCAATACATTGAATAATGCTATTGTACATGTTTTACTTAAATAAACGTTCAAAAACCGCACGAATACTTAAGTTATAGACTCAATAATATGTACATATACATATACCATATACTTACTAGCAGCTGGCAATTTGTTTGTCGATTATATTATTTATTTATATTTTAATTGTTATTAGCTAATCTATATGTTCTTACATATCTAATCTAAAATATATAACAAACTTGGCAGCACTCTACAATTTCCCTCAGTGTGCTCTTGAAAGTTACCTGTCATGAGTGGTTTGAACATTGGATAGATTGATGTGGCACTGAATGCAGTAATGTTCCGAAATTCTGACCAATATTATACCAAATTACACCAAGTCAGTGTTCGAAAGAGACGTCATCATCGGCATTTATCTGTTTATGTTGCACACACCTCCCTTGCTTGGTGTGTGCCTGCAATTCGTAAACACTCTCTGGATCATCTTCGACAAACCGGTGTTTTCCTCGGTGTACTATCCTCATTCTATCATCTAACCATCATCAATCCAGAGCATCAGAGGGCCACATTTGTGATGTTTGAATGCAGTTTATTTGTAGTCTGAAGTGGAATTTTATTTTTAAATTTTTACTTCATTCATATCAAGTTCTACACGCATCCCGTTGCATTACTAATGCTCAGTGACAACATACGGCAGTGTATATATTCCGTGTGGTGGTGTATGGTGTATGGATTACATGGTCTCACGGATAGAATGCGATTGGCATTGGATCCTTTAGTTCTTCTCGTTCGTTGTTCGATTGCGGATTGGTTTCTTTTCGAGTTGTGTGGGAGTCGTCAAAGTGGATTTTTCTTAACGCGCGCCGCGATTATAATACGTTTTCCATGTTAAATTTGTTATTAATGATAATACACAAAGAACGCAAAGTGCAGTGAAATATATTTTTAAAGAATCGTGCAGAAGGTCAACAAACTTAGTTTTAAGTTAAAGTGAAATGTGATTTCTGAAAAGGGTGTGTTCAAGGGAAATATATATTTGCTTCTCTTCTCCTGGAAAACAATAAAGGATTAACAGTATCACATCGGACAAAATGGATTAATCAAATTATTATATTCGGAGAAAAAGTAAGTTAACATTTCTTTTTTTTTTTTTGATTTTTCGTGTGTTGAATTCTAGCCCGGTAAGTTGACATTGAAGTACTTTTCCAAGGCTTACCCATCAGCAACAAGGACTTAATGTAACTGTGTTTAACATTCTAGTATAACTAACCACTCCTTCGTCTTAAGATAACAATTGCTTTCATTCAAAACTTTTCATATTTCCACAGTGCTATTTTGTCACCCCTAAGATTAGTTCCGTGAAGGAAAGAATGTAGGAAATTTGAAAAATCGATAATGAATTTAGAACCCTTAACATGGGTGTGTTGTGGATAAATGTGTGTGTTAGGTTAAAGTCTGTGCAGCTGGCGGATATATCTCGGAAGAGTCAAGAATAGGGTGGTCTGGAGTGTAACATTTTCCGTATTTTTCTAGTCTATGTATTAAACATGGAGATGATTTATTTAACTTATTTTGTAATCCGCCTGGATAACATAGAGGCAAATGCTACTCCCATATACATACATGCAGGCAGAGTATTAATAAAATGTATTAAAAAGATGCGTTCGCCAAAATATTAAGTGGACGAGCACTAAAATTCGTTTATTGTTTTTTCTTGTGGTTTATATAGGTACATATGTAGGTACGCAGTTGAAACGTGAATGTTAATAACTTGACATACCCACATACGTATGACTAGTATACCCGTTATATTCATTCGGTAAATACATTCATATGCAAAAACGTATGATTAACTGAATATATGGGCGCTTTTGGAACATTTTTTGATTTTCATTATCAATTAGTTGGCATTATTGAAGTGAACCAAAATACGTCCGATTGTTTCTAATATTATCCTAGTATCAAACATATTTGTGAACAGTACATAAAGTATATACACCCCCATGTGCATATATGTCATTCATGGTGACAACATACACTATTGCTTGGATTAAACGCGAAAACGGCTTTAAATAAGTTTTTTAGAAATCATTTAAGAAGTGAATATACAAAATTCGAGCACTCCAAGTATACCAGTGTTAACAGTGTTAAAACAAGTTAAACTATTTATGAGTCCCAGCAGCTTAAAAAATGGCTAATTTTGAAAATAAATGAATCCCAACATAGGTTTTTGATAACACAATGCCTCCTGATGTGAAACAAGACATTAGTATGTTTTGTTTTGTTTTTGTTTTTGTGGTTTTAATACTACACTGGAGTACTCAGACTCAAGACTGGTCTATTGTACTACCAGCCAGCAACCTACAATTCCTTCTGAAGACCAGGAAGCGCTTCCGTGATGAAGGGCCTACAGACTCCGCTATCACTACATCAGCACCAAAGACCTGCCACCTGATCCAAGCGGGACAGTGTCAGAGAAAGTGTTCTGCCATGTTGTCGTCCTCTTCACAGGCATCGCAGAGGGTATCTTCGCTTAAACCGAGCACATTTCTGTCAAGGGACAACCAAAATTCCGCGGATTTCTTACAGACGTTTGGGGGAAAACACTTTGTCTATCTTCTGGAGTGTCATGCGATTGTGCTCTCGAGAGGTCCAACCATCAATGGAAGCTCTAACCACAGACGCAGGTAGTCCGAGCGCAGGTTCAGGTCCTGAGAAAGTTTCCTCTGATCTTTGTCTGGTAAGTTCATCGGCGACATCATTTCCAGCGATTCCTTGGTGTCCTGGGACTAAGATGAGTTTAAGTGAATTTTGACTGCCAATCAAATTCAGAGAGGATTTTAACTGCTGAACCATCTTGGATGTGGTTAAAGGCATGAGTAATGCCTAAAGCACAACCTGACTTTTGCTACAGACACAGATACGTCGACACGTCCACATTTTCTTCACAATATGGTCTGTTGCCACTTTGTGGGGTCGCAAAGCCTTCCGCTTGGAAAATCGACGCTAATTTACCTGATGACGTGTACAATGACAATTCATTGGTTTTAGAGCCGTCCTATCCAGACTCGAAGTGTGTGGCCCGTGGCGTTGTGGGTATGTGCGTCGACCCCAACCTCGACGTTGTAGGTTCGATTCCAGCTCTGAGCGACAAAAATAATTTTCACGGCCCCACCTCTTTCGAGTCACTGACAGTGCTCAAACAATGCTTCTCAAACTTGGCCGTTCGGAGTCGGCATAAAACTGTAGGTCCCTCCCACTCGTGTGAGAACAATAGCACGTACAACACGAATGGTTGCTGAGAAGCTAGGCCCTGGCCCTCTATGGGCTGTAGCTGCCACCCAAATTATTATTATCCTGACTCGAAGTCTGTCCAGAGACATTTCTGGGTGCAGTAAAAGTATGTGCTCATGCATTTTAAATGAAAGCGTTTAGAAAATATTAAAGCAAATTAGAATGTGAAATAAAATTACGTTAGGTGTTTAGGTAAATTATTCTTGAAAAAATGAGTAAAATCTAAAAATGATGAGCCCCGAGTGGTAAGTCCCTGTGGCAACACTGAATGTTGCCTTAAATTCGCTTTTACAACTTGGAAGAACTCTAGATAGAACTTAAAAGTCACGAACGATTGCAGTGAGAATTGTGAAGTCATCAGCACGTATACTTGTACCTACTTGTAATATAATGTTTAATTATTCTAATTGTTTCAGTTAATAACCAAATGCGTGCTTGCGAATGTAATTTGCACAATAGAATTATTCTTAAGGCGCAGTTAAGATTAGTCACAATATCGTCATTTTTTGCCTTACTCGGCAGAATAGAAATGCTTTTAAAAAAAAAATTATGTGGCTCCCATTGATAAATCTGAATCTAATCAAATAAGGTACTTTGATCGAAAAGAATACTTTAACACCGTTATTCCAAACAGGTTTTTTTATTGATAGATTCATACCATTACGTTACTTTAACAGAAACATCTACACAACTATGTCATTTTAATCATATAGACAAAAGGTGTGATGAGCACGTTATTTGAGAAATGATAATGACGACTACAACACGCGATCGATCTCAGTATACATTCAAGTGTTTCTCTGAAAAAAATGTCACCCTCTGGACACCAAACCATATCTTACAGAGATCTTTCAGAATATCGAGTACCCGGAGATTCGACCTTCTCTTCTCAAACCAGGAGACTGCGTTGTTTGGTCCATCCAGTTAATGATGTTAACTAAACTGTTTGGACAAACCAAGGCTGCAGCTGATGCCAAGGACGGTTCCACGTCTGATCATATAAAATTTCATTCATTGAGTTCGCATCTCGACGAACTTCCGGGTTCCGTCCTGCTCGACTTTGTAATATTGAATGAGTCATACGAGATTTTATTCAATATGATACATTTATACAGTTGGCTTGTAATAAATCTTGATTCTCTGTTTTTTGATATACATACCTAGACCAGTGACAAAACAAGTTTAGGTAGTATTTAATTCGCTAGAACACAAATGTCATTCCAAAACAAAACTTTTATCCAGTGACCATCCCATGATCTGTTTGTGTACATATTTCCAACGTCCCCAATGACAAATTCATGGTGATGATTGATGCGATTCTGTGCAAAGAATGGAAAGTTTTATATGTTATCTATGTTATCTATACGTTATCTATTCAAATTTGTAGCTTGGTATAGAAGAAAATGTTTATTTTAGCAAGACCCTAAAGATAACTGATGCAAAAAGTTTAAGAGTTATAAAACTGATGAAAATCTGACTCAGATTTTTCGTCATATAAAACATTTTTTTGATAATATTGACTTCTCGTACCACAGGATCATTGGCCGAGGAGATTGAATAAGTAATCAATATTTCGAATTGTATGAACCAAACATTCATAAAAATTGAACCTAACCTAACCAATAGTGACCTCACTTAGGTACTTTCCAGAGAGAAACTTTAAAACCTTGATTTCGGAAACAGACCTGTGGTATGACGGAAATATACATATAAGTTAATGTTAGATGGAAAACCGGTACCACATGCCAAACCTCCAATCAAAGATGGCCTAACCTTGATCATATAAGATCAGACAGCCTGATCTCCCTTAACAGCACTGCGAACACTGCCTTTCACGCAAAAATGCTAGGACTATTCTCAAAAGGACTTTTGCAAGAGCTGCCTAGATGAAGATTAGGAGGAAAATGTACAAAACTTCCTCAGTAGCAGTCTTGCACTCGTCTCTATCAGAATAGCCACGTTAGACTCCTTCATTTGCGACCTCAACGAGACATCAGTAAAAGAAATATATACTGGAGCTCACAGACAAAACTTGTTGGCTGTCATTCACGCCAATGAGCTAATTGTACAACATAATACCACTCAAAACATAACCTAACCTAATTAATATGTTTAAATTAGTTTAATAACGCAATTCCTTCAGTTCAGCAAATTATGACATATCGCTGTAAATTGTGAAGTTATGTCAGTATTAATTTTGAAACTTAAGTCTTTGAAGAACGTCCTCAACCTATTTGCTTAATTTTGCACCCAGTGTCTATCATTTTAGCTGATCTTTTCTAATAAACATGAGTTAGAAACATCACAACACCGTTATATTTCTAGTACGAGGTTTATGAAAGGGTTTAACTTTTACCGTTTGTGCAGTAATTGTTTTAACACGTGCGATTACGAAGACGTCTCAATAACTTGCTTTCATTTTAGTCTCTCTTTCAGCGATATGCAAACTTTTTTAATCTTTCCAAAAACAGTGAAATTATATTTTTGCAGGATTCAATAACTAATCTCTGTATTGATTCCGATGAATTGTGTTCGGTATTATTTGAAATTGGCTCGTGGCGTTGTGGGTATGTGCGTCGACCCCAACCTCGACGTCGTAGGTTCGATTCCAGCTCTGAGCCATAAAAATAATTTACTCGACCCCACCTCTTTCGAGTCACTGACAATGCTCAAAGAGTATTTCCTGTCTAGAAAAAGCTTCTCAAACTTAGCCGTTCGGAGTCGGCATAAAACTGTAGGTCCCTTCCACTCGTGTGAGAACAATAGCACGCACAACATGAGTGGGTTGCTGAGAAGCTAGGCCCTGGCCCTCTATGGGCTGAAGCGCCACCCATATATATTATTTGAAATTGGTGTCTTATGAACATATCCTCCTAAATTTGTTTGACTCATTTGTCCATCATGATTTCATTTGGGTTTACTTGGCTGGGCGGTCAGCTTCTCTTGTGCGCGTGCATGCGCAACGAAATTCACTAAAAACGTGTGCACCTGGATGTATATAGATGTGAATATATTTTCTTTTAAAAGACTGTCTTTAGTACATAATTTTAATAATTATTTCGTGTTAATCGATCCAAGCGTTTGAGGAAACTAGTTAGGTTAGGTTGCATCTTATTACTGACTTATCGAGCACCATTCGCACTTCCGTTCTGTACTTATTTATTTACGTTTATGGTTATACGTAGAACCTGGCATATCGACAAATTACTTCAATTTGTATTATAGAATGCCGTTCATATATGAACATATCGTTAACACAAAGGTTCATAAAATGTTTGATATACTGCATAAATAGAATGAACAATTTAGAGAGAATATTAATTAATTGAGCGGAGATTGCACAAACAAAGGAGTGGCGTTCTGATCAACTCATTGAGAAAACAAACACGTATTAGGGTTTCAAGGTTAAAACAGACATTTGCAGTTCGCAGACTTAGATAAATGGAAATGTAGGTAATTTGTTTTTTATTACTTTACAATAAATTTGATTGTTTTTGTTTATCTACACTTTCTGTATAAATAAAGCCAAATGTAAACACGCACAATAGGTTCCAATCAGCGTTATAATTGCCCATACTCTAATTAACATATGGTTTTATAACACAGGCAAAGTGTCTGTTTATCTCAAAAGCTGATATCTTATCATTAAGGTTAGAGTTTTGTCTGTATATAAGACCCTGAGCAGATTAATCCAGACTATGTCAAGTGAGTCATTCAATTGTTATTTACTCTGAAATGGCTGAACTTGTTTGTTCGAGGTGTAGTCATACTTTGCTTAAAACAATACGTCTGCCATTTCTTTGTTCATTGGTAAATTGTTTTGGAATTGGCAATTATTTCAGAGTCATTGAATGTTGACCTATCACTAAATGCTCTATGCATGGGTAGACAGTTTATTACTTTTAAATGGCACTGCTCTGTTTTCTGTGAAGATGTAATGTATTACCATTTCATTTCAATCATTGACTGAAGTGTGTATTTTATCAAACGTAAATATATGGGTATATTATGTAAAAGGGATGCATAACACTTGAATTTTCATGAAATAAAATTCAGCGTGAGAATCATTGGTCCAATCATTGATCTTTACTGCTATGAAGTCATCTCAAATGATTTATTTTATACATATTTTAAGTCAGCTTAATGAGTGGGTTACAATACATAAAAAACGTTCGTTGTGGTTTAACTTATTATACATTTTTTAACCATTTATTTATTATAGAGTGTTTTAATGCATTCCTAGAGGTGAATATTTCATATAAGATACGATCCTGCATCTATTTTTATCCTATTTTTTATTTTAATTAAATGGCCTTATACCTGCTTCCATGTTTTCTTACGTGTATTATTCGATTCTGATTCAATTCAAAGCATTTCGCCACATGGAAAATTTCAATCGTCGAATTTGGTGAATTTTTAGCCTCATCTTCCAACTGCCACAGCGTCATTATTAGGCATGCTAACGACTTACGTACACCTTTTTGCATGTTTTTGTGTGTATTAACCGATCCTGAGAGTTTGGAGTGCATCCGGCAACATTGACATTTTGTAGAGTAGGTGCGGCAAATGTGGTCTATTCTAATTTAAAAAAAAATAAAATCACACATCTTCTATTGTCTTACAAATCATTTTCATATTAGTCCTTAGAAACTAAATTAAAAAAAAATAAAAACAACAAAAGGTAATATAACAAAACATAAAAGAACTTCATAATTGGGTTTTCAAAAAAGTGCTGCTAATATGGCCCACTTGGTATAAAATAAGACTCACCCTGGTTTTCCGGTGCTGTACAGCTGTATACCTAGTTAAGCGTCTTCGGATCCAACGCTAAATATGGCTAGGTCACGTAGAGCGGATGGACACCACAACTCCGGCCCGAAGAGTCTTCGGTACCGAGCCATTGGGACAGCGCAACAGAGGACGTCCTCGCACGAGATGGTACACACAAGTAGAAAAGGACCTCAACCAACATGGTGTGCTCAGCTAAAGGCAGCTGACGAAAGATCGTGCTAACTCGAAAGGTATGTTGGTTGAGGCCCAGTTCCACTCCAGACTGTAGTGCCAATCAAAAAAGAAGAAGGTTTTGCGGGGAACTTTGGTGTCAATTCCAAATAAGACTTCCATTATCCCTCCAGCCAAATCTTTTATGGTTTTGGGCTTTCTTTGGGCATTTTATGAAAAAAATTACAACGAAAGGTAAAAAATCGAAATACCCCGTATAACTTTCAAGGCTATCGCTTAAAGTTCACTACGAAAGACTGAGGCTAAACCAGTTTGCACCTGCTCGTACTGCATATTTTTTTTATTTCGCTGTGGATTTTGTGGGTCACCCACGTGGACTACATTTTCCGCACTTATTCTACCTTTGTGTAGTTATACAAGAAACAAGCATTTCCTAAAAATAAATTTTCAAGCTGTATTCGTAGAATGAAATAGACATTTTTCTGATTTTTATGTTTTCAATCGTAGCTTAAATTTTCTACATGATCTAGGCTCGAAAAATACTTTATCTGACACTTTTTGCTCGAATTTCGAATGACCTAAGGATTGTCTAGCACAAACAGCATACAAAATGTGGTAAATTCTGTGATCTAAAACTCCGAGCTAAAAACTTAAGAGCCGTATTTTATTGCAATTAGTAACCTAAAACCGTATATTAGTAACCTAATTATGCAAGTAAGTTTTCACATGTATAAAATCTGATTTGGGGATGTATGGTATCATCTTGTTTGATCTATTTAGCGGTAACTAGAGTCAGAAATGGATGCGTTTGGTTACTTGAACGCCCGCTAGGGCGATCTGCATAAAAGTGAGTTTGATCAAGGCTTGGAGGCTTGCTTTGTCATGTAAATTATAAAATGTTAACATATTTCCGTGCTCAGAAATGAAGTACTATAGAGATAGCCGACTTATACGTCTATTTCCCCTAAATTATTGTGACACCGTTTTATAGCGCTTACCCCAGTTTTTCGCCGATACGGGGGACGAGAATACATGTGACTCTTTGACCAGCTGATAGCCTTTCCATATAAGCCACCGAGGGTAAATACTTAACGGTCCACACGGCAACCACAATATCATAGCTAAAAATAGTACAACTCAATGCAAATTCTCGTCCAGTCCGATTTCATATTGTTTCCTACGAAATGTAGGAAAAACTGCTCGAAGAATTTAAGATTGGGTAGTGTTCACGAATTACAGTCGTAAACAATATTCTTATACGTTTATGGTCTAATACATCGACATAAAATATTGGAGAAAAATAACTATCAATCAAACATGTTAATTTAATGTTATTTGATTTCTAATAATAAATCCAATTATGCTGCAATTAAAAAATTAGGCCTCACATTTTGCCTCGAGCGTAATCGTTGTGTATCAGAAGAAGAAGTTTGTTTTCAGAAAAACATCAAGAAGAAAAAATGCCGGCGCAATTGAAACAAAACTGCTCTCTACAAATCTTATCAATATTTTTCTCTCAACTTATGTAGATTGTGCTGACTGGCGGCTTGGGTCACGTCTTGTTTGCATACTTTCGTTTTGAGATGGGTTAATACTAGTATTTCGTGATATTAGCTGATGCGCATATGTTCGTTTTCAGATATTATATTGTTTAAGCGATACAAGAAGATCAATAACACTTGTACTCCACATAGTTGAACAGCATACTGATAGGCACATGAAAGATAAAAGCGTGTTTGATAGTTCATGGTAATTTCTTTCCCGGAGTATTTATGGAACCAGTATGGTGAATATTGAAGCTACATACGAAACATTTGTAATATACTAATATATTCACCTCATGTATTGAATAATTGCCTGATATATGAAGTACAACTCAACTGAAAGAATATACTTAATTTGAATCTTTTATCGTTCATTATATGCATTAATATATCAATGGTCCTTTACATCTACGAATGTCTGTTCCCGTACGACAAAAATATGGGTTTTATGTCTCGGGAGAGTAAAAAATCCCACCTTTGCCCATTTCAGCCCAAGCAATTTCTATGGGTTGTCTTCTGATAGTTTGTTGGTTTTCTGTCAAATCAATTGATGTGTGGAAAATTTCAAACGTTTTAAATTAGTTTAGGTTTTTTTTGTTATTTTTAGAATTAGTAGTTCGTAAATGAAAACCAAACAACTCCAATAAAATCCTGTTTTTTTAATTTACATGTTTTTCTGTAACTGTTGATATATGGCATCTCTGACGTCATAAAGAACGCAAAAAGCTGTTAAAAAATAACATGAGTTACACATTTGGTTTGATTGCGATCCCGTACTTTCTTGATATTTTGCTTCTCTCTGGGAGGTTTTTACCCACACTCCTTAAAAAGTGACAGTCTTCACAATTTGGTGCAGAAAGTACGGGAATAGACCTAATATCTAGCATTTAGTTAATTTATTATATATCCAAATAGATTCCCCAAAACGATTTATAAATTTGGTATTATTGAGTTATGCAATTCAAGAATGTTGACTCTATTGCAACATTCATTCGGCACTAATGAGCCGCCATTTTCGTGGGGTACTTGATTTCTCCTGTCATTCATTCATTAATAACCGTCAAAAAGTAGGGAAAATCCGTCAAATTCGTCGATAGACTAGGGGGCAATCAGCTGTGAAGTCGACTATCCCTAAAGTACTTCATTTCTGGCCGTGCCGATAGTATTTGGCTACCAAATTATTTGTGTGAGGTATATTACTCATTATTGCATTGAAAATGTTTTCTTCAGTGTCCCCTTTGGACTATTTTTTGTAAACAAGGAAATGATTAAATGCATATCCATTTAATCACGAATTATTACCCGTAAATACATCCATAGGCAAAAGAAACTGATATTAATGGTTTTTACTACCCGGTAAGAATATTGGAATTTATTCATCGACATTTTTTTTATCCGAAATAGGCAAATTTGTTTCTACCAGCATTTCCCTATCCCAAACATTCTTTGTACAGCGCCCACGCTGCTTTGTATGCCAAATATGAGCATAATTATTTCTGGTTCGCTTTCATTTGACAGTCGTAAAAAATTCAACGTATTCAATTAATTGGGGCTGTAAATTCATCTAATGACTTTATTGTTTGTCCCTTCTTTTATATGCGTGAAACTGTGTGCGTATGCATGTGAAGCATACATAAAATGATGTCTGTGCCAAATGAACCAGAAATATAGTCGTCAGATCATTTGAAATGCATTTGCATGTATTTTTATGTCTGACTCTATATTAACATAAAATATACATATATACCTGGTTATATACGCAAACAAGGTAGATACATTTTTCAGACAGAAGTAAAATGAGACAAAAATAAAAGAAACGCAAACCCACGTGCATGGAGAAGAACCATAAGCACAAATGTAGGCAGACGAGTTCAGCGCAATCAACTTATTGGACACGTAGAGTGGACGACTCGAATGAAAATGAAATTGTACAGTACAATAAAAGCCATTTTCAATGTCAAGATCGAACTGCTGTGTAACCGAACTCTCTTAAGACTGAAAATAAATGTTATCAATTAATTGTGTTTTGCGTTGCGCTATGTTCATTATAAGATATTAAACCGGAAATATATTTTTACTCTGCTGCTTGCATTGTGTGTTATTATGTGTCAACATACATGAATTTTGCTATGCAGCTTGCATATGTATACGCGTTAATAAAGTATGTATCTATGTAGGTATTTGAAATACAATCCAAGAATGCAGGAAATGGACTTTTCCATATGATCTGGGCTACCAAAAACATATGTACATATGCATGTGCCTGTGTATCTGCGCATAGATATAATCATTTGTTTCACATTACAATATGTAAGACAAGCAATGTTCGAAAATACAGTGGCTAAGTACATTTTTTTTAAATTGCAAATATTCCAAGAAAAATGATGCTTAAAAAATCGATATAGAGTGAGGTAGTTGACTTGAGTCGGACAACTATTCCGAGCCTACTCGAACGTTACATTTGGCGTTATAGACCCGTTGGCGAAGGATAGACTAGCTTAGTGAAATTTCGTAGCGATGAAATTGGCACGGCCCTAGCTCAAGTAAAGTTTGACGTATATGTTAGGACAGTTGACAGTTGCAATTATGTTCATATAACAATTTATTTTTTTATTTAAAAAGTGTTACGCGAGTGCCATGTCACAGTGACGTAAAGCTTTGCAGTTGCCGACGAACTTTCTAGGCGTGAGATTAAGCAATATATTCTCGTATATATCGCATGTATAGACAACATTTAAGCTCAAACGATAACTCGGGAAAAAAAGGCTTGCTCTTAGAACTATCATCGCTGTCACAACAGCATAATGCTCACTTGGCCCGCAAGCCCACAGAAGGGGTGACCCATACAGAAGACGAATTTTTACCTCATCCGTTGGTCCAGTCCTTAAGTTAACCCAACTTACGTCTAGGGCGAAACTTTTTCAAGAATTTGAGGCAACTGAACGACATCATAAGACAGGTAAACAGTTCCAAATGGCAACCTAACCTACCCAAGTTCCAAAAGCAATCCCATATTTTACTGTCTTATTCAAGAATAGATACCCTGACAGAATAACACCATTTCTAATGCTTTAATGGGAAAGTTCTTGTGTTCGTTTTCAACCGAAAAGCATGGCGAACATATTAGAGTTAATTAATACCTACGACTTCTGTAAATTCTTTAAATATTTTCCCATCCCATATATCACTGTGGGCTATTCATGAGAAACAAGAAATAGGTATTGTAAGTGCATCAGTACCCCGGCAGCCATTAATATCTGGCCACATTCTACTAAATCTCCACTATGAAGAAAAATCGTGGTCAAAAAATTGTGACTACAATTCCTGGTACGTTTAATATATCGATAAAGTTTCAGTTTTTTCACTTGGCAGTTCGGAGTCGAAAACTATAGTTCCCTTTCACTCGTAAGAGAACAATAGCACGATCCGAGAGGTTGAGGATATTTATATATATTATATTCATTCCATATTATTTTCTAAATTTATAAAAAAATATGGTGGCCGGCTACCATTTATTTATGATGTTCCAGTAACCAGGGTGGCCGGTTATTAGAAATATGTCCAGGCCATTGGTTTCATTCACAGGGTTAGTATGGGCAAATGACTGAGAAAACCGCAAAACAATAACGATAAGACCTTGCGCGAGCTAAAAGAATGGGACTTGCTCTAAATCATATTAAAAAAAATCAATTTAAGTCAAAGTCAGAAGAAAATTGTCTTCAGAATGTAGTATACCAAAGACTATCTCGTAGAATAGGTTATATGGTAAAATTTTGTGGCCTGAGACTGATAAATACAAGAAGATAGGAAAATTATAAACTCGCACATTCATTTATTTTTCCATATAAAAACTGACTTTTTGAAAATCCACCCATTGCAGACATGCTTAGAAACTTTTCAGTACAGTCTACAAAAGTTGCAGAAACAGGAGAACTTTTAAAAATAACACAACCGATACAAAAAGCGCATGGAAATACCGAACAAGATCGGATCCTTTAAAGCTTCACGTTCAAGCCCTATTCCTAGAACCATTCAGGCGTTTTATCTTTCTAATGATCCCTTCGGAAATGCATGTTCATTTTCGATACTTTACCCAATAAATGGGTAGGTTCTCATCAAAAAAACAATTTTAAAATGATTTAACGCATCCTTGAAAACACGTCTCACAATTGGACAAAATTCGACTTTAGCTGGCAGGAAACTAAATAATGAAGTTGAGCTTTGTCTTAAATTTATTTTTTTTAAATACGACAAAGATTGTTTAGTTTTATGTCTGGAAATATTTCCTTCTTCTCGTTTGACTGCATGGCGCAGTTGGTTGAGTGCCTTTTTTTGGCTAGAGGAAACCCCTTTCGAAACCAGTGAAAGCAAAGTTAGTACTCTTTTATATGGTTTTCAAACCTGGTTTACTTGCCATTGTAATTGAATAACGACACTATGAATGGAGTTGTCGATGAGTGGTAGCAGATTAGTGGGTTTCAGAATGGACCAACAATGGTCTGAGTTACTAACCTTCCCTACTCAGCGCTAAAGAATTTAAAGGTCTATGCTTACACTCATCCACTTCACGTCTTTTCATGGGTCGGACGCGGACGAATCAGGGGTTTCTATATCTATTTTGTGAATTTAGTGTTGCGTTGATACTACAATGGTACCACAAGACATTGATATTCTGCCCCACTGTGTGCCGTCGAATCTGTATACTTTGTTAGGAAATGATTAATTGTTTTCAGGAATTAAGTGTACTTTTTTTTGGAGCTATAACCTTAATTTTCGTCATTAACTGCCGATTTAAGGAACATTTTACAGACCTCAAAATAATAAGTACTTTATGGGCCGGAAGAATGCATAGAATTATTTTCTCCCATCGATTAGTAAACCGTGGTGTGCTTTCGGCCCAATATATGTTTGTGTACAGCGATCAAAAACGTCTTCTGTAATGGCGCAATCTTAACTGAAAAATTCATTAATAATACTTAGCAATAATGATATCACTGCAGTTGAAAATAAGAGTTCTGAAGTAATGCTTACCGTTGCGAGCAAGTTAAATTTCTGCCCACATTAAGAATATGATGGTGTTACCGTACACCTATATTGTAGTAAATTTAACACTTGTCGGTGGAGTTATAGAAAATTTAAAAAAGTAAATATAAATTATATTGAATACATTCCAACCAGAGTAGCCAATAATACTGACGTGATTTATGTTAAAATATTCAAGCCTTGGGTTACAGTCGAGATTGTGCATTTAAATTAAGTCTACACACAATGGACGCAATTTCAGTGCATTTCCTAAATTAAAAGACTTCTTTATTTTGTCGTTTGCGTTGTGAGTGCGTGAGAATAGAATAGGATACATTGAGTATGTAGGCACAGTACAAACTTGATTCACGCAATAGTCGCACTGTGGCGTATTTGGCATAAACACATTTAAGAAAAACACGTATGTGAATATAGTAGCTATTAGACAAACAAAACATCGAGATAATTTGTCAAACCAATTGGCCACAGTGACAGTTGGAAGTTGAATGTTTTTCATGACCTCACGTGGAGTTTGAAGCTTCTGAAAAACATATTTTTGCATGGTTCCTTTTTTTGAAAGCTAATCGGACCGGGTTTCAAATGGAATCCATTTCTGAGGGTCTTGAACAAATAATAGCAGTACATATAATACTGTACAATGTGCTTTATTGTGTTTGGACTAAAAAAAACTTGTGACACCTCTTTAGTAGCTGTGTTCCCCAAAATAAAAGGCACTATTTGTTTATTTTTCGGACAGTCCCAAACCTTTATTTTTATTTTGTACCTTAAGATGTCTTCTAATCGGGGAAAAAAAAGATTGCGTTCGCCTGTCGGAGTTATTTTGAATTTGGTGAGGCCAGGTGTTTTGGTCTATTTAATACGTCTAATGTGGAATTTTACACATTGCTTAAGTGGCGTCATTCATCTATGTCATTATGTCAATTTGTGTGATATCATTTTACCTAAACAGCCTATATTATCAAATTATAACGAATTAAACCTAAAGTTATTTGAATTAATTTATAACAAAATACTACATACTGAGAGAGAATAAAAAGACAAACCTACAACCACCACCTATCCTCCAAACAACCCACAACGTCCCACGTGCCCAGAAACCCTTCAAATTTATTTGTAGTCGCAGGAAAAAACATTTTAGAATGAAGAAGGACGTGTCCTCCCTCCCATTCTAGAGGTTTATGCCATAATTTGAAGTCAAATACACCACTGTGTGCGTCAGTTCGCTCAACTCCTCGGTTTTCGCAACACTACAGTTGCCACACATCTTGACTCTATGAGAGCAACTGTTCCAAAAGGCTCGATTAGCGCTTTTTAAAAGAATGTTTCTTTAAAATTTCAAGCGAAAATTTCAAAAAACTCCTATTGAAGATATAGGCGATTTATGCCCATGAATTTGCTTTTCAAAACTTTAAACGCGTTTTTCTTGGAACAGTGTTTATTTTACGGCTGGCGCTTGAGGTTACTTAAAAACTATTAATCCAATCGGTTCAAATTTTAATACGTTATTCTATACATACATAGCTATGGTATGAAATAGGACACATTAAATCGGTGAATATCTTCTTTACTTTTTAACTTGACATTTTTTTTGTATGTAATTTTGTTTTTATTAAAATGATATATATGGTAAATGCTTACTTGCTAGACAAAAGTACTTAAAACTAGCTTAATCAATACCTTATTGAAGTTAATGCTAACCTACTGACACCTTCGGGTACTCAGAGAATAATAAAAATTGTGTGTGTGCCTCTCGCCTTACATTTAATTTTAGTCTTGACAGACATTTCATTTTCCATTTTATATTACCAAGAAAACCTTGAAAACCTTGGTTTTACCAAACTTAAAAATCTTCAAACTAACTTTAACAACATGAGCCTCATAACTAACTAATATAAACCTTACACTAACTTAACTATGTCCGTTGGCACAGACGTGTGTACCAGGGCGTATATGTAATGTATGGTATATGCATAACATGTATCACATATACGTTTTGGTGCACCTTTTTTTGGATTTTTTGTTTTTAATTCTTAAAACTAACTTAAAACCTATGTAAGTTGGCCACTGTGGGCAAGTACAACGTTAATTTGAGCAGTCATCAACTGCGGAGACTGGTTTTTGTGTAACCACCAACTCGAGCAGGGGTCGCTCTACTGAACCGAAGGAGATCCTCATGACTACTACTACTTGTCGGAGCAATATCTATACGTTTGTCAAAATAAAGGTATTGATCCAGCCAAAAGCCGAGATATCTTAGCACACTTTTCACAGCTAACGGTCGGCCCAGCGGCTCAACTGTGCCAAACAGTTTTTGCGCGTATCCCGCGTTGCCCTGTACAACGAGGTCCTGAAAATATAGGATAGTTTCACACTTCTGGAAATTGATAACCAACTGCCAGTCGTCGCAAAATATCTGAACCTTCGTTTCTTCGAACGCTGCATCAATATATTTACTACATCGAACGTTGGAGCAGTTCTGTATGCTACTAGATCGTCGGCGTACGTAATTAATTGCGGCATGGAAAGTAAAAGATTTGCAGTGAATATGGTCTAAGATTGGAGAACCAACAGCTCCCTGCTGTAAACCATTTTTAATTTCAAATACCGTGTTAGAAGTTACGCCACCACTTTTCACAACGAACTTTCTACCTGTTATCATGTCATAGATCATGTACAGCAATGATTTACTTAAGCCACGTCTGACCAGCTTGAGGAAGAGGCCCTCCAACCAAACGATGTCGAACGCCTTCTCTAAATCAATCAGACAGGCACCAGAGCACTGATTTTTATTTTTGTTCCACTGAATGTCGGAAATCAATTTTGACGCGGTATGTGTGGTATCATGCCTCGCTCGGAATCCGAGATAGTTGTTGTTTTCCTCAACCCACTGCGACAACAATCTAATGACTATCTCTTCAAAAACTTTGCTTATGCAAGGAAGAATACTGGTCGAACGGAGATTTGAAGGGCTGTCCCGTTTGGGGACTAGCTGCACTACAGCTGTTTTCCAGTTCGACGGGTAATGTGCATTACTCGGCGCGTTGTTATCCCTTTTTAACTTGATTTGTGGCTTGATGTGTTCAAAAGTCCGACATATTGTTAATTTATGTGCGAAATTAATAACACTAGTTCAAACTACAGCCAAACATGTACTCTTTCTAATCCCGTTGGAATTTTTGGTTTCAGATGTTCCAATGAGCGGTTATCACATGCGCTGCCGAAAAGAAGCGCTTTTGTTTGATCACAAAAAACAAACAAAATTATGTAAACATTTTTTCTCCATTTTTAAGTCTTCAAATAAATGTGTGTAAAGTTAGAAGCCTAAAAGCAATTTACGTTCATTTACCAGCAGAGTGGAAATCGTTAAAATTTGATATCGAAAATGGGGGGTCCCCTTAACTCTAAAATAAATGAGAAGGCAATTTTGAAAATATGGCATCCAAAAACTTCGTAATATCCTATTTCTTAAAAAAGATAAAGTTTAAACGTTCCAACATTTCTTTTTCTGATTTGGAAATATATATTCAACAATAACGATTTTATCCCTTTCAAAATGTGTTTTTTTTTTCAAATTCTGCATTAACCAGCCATTTCGGTTACAATTTCTTATTTAAAATATGTGACTCAGTAAGTGCAACAACCCCGGTTTTGCAATTGCCTTGATTTTGTACTGTATGTGGATACATAAAAATGAAATGATGTACAATACTATTGTTCCTCGTTCAAAAATAACTTGTATATCTGTCCATAAATATATGCGATAAACTGACTAAGTTTCTGGTTAGACTTAAAACCAGGCTAATTTAATAAACCATATTAAAACAGCAATGCAAAGTATACTTGCACTTAATTCAGTGACCGTAATATCTCCTCAGCGCCAAAACAAACACAAGCAGCTACCTAAAAATATATAAATATGTGTGTATATTTTTACTTACGCATACCAGCCATTCACGTATCCACATCTGATCGCATTTACCAAGTACAGTGCAAACATATGGCTTCCTTTCTTTTGAAGACAGTAAGTTAAATTTTTCACGTACGTAAAAGTAAAAGTGAACTGAATTTAATGATAACCAGATTAGAATTTGACAAACAAAAATGGTCACCTCATGCATAAGTATGCCGGTATGTATGTATATCGGCAGAAGCCTTAAAGAAGAAGTGAGGAAACCAGATGGAGTATTGCTCCTTTTCTTTGCTGTGTCTCTTTTAGATTGGGTGATGTCATGTTAAAGGTTGAAATATTTTGGGAGCTAAAATTATTTGTGCAGTCATCTGAAAACAATACTGCAAAGCAGAGTTACCAGGGCTACATGATTCGTTCGTGTGTTGTGTTTTCAAGAAAAAAAATGACCACACAAACATGACAATAACATATCACATAATACGATTTGATTTCATCGAATGCACTTGTTTTTATAATTGATTGTTTAATTATCCATGAAAGTGAAAGGGATTTCAGCGTAAAATATTTCTGATTGCAAAAAAAGAAACAAAAACAGAAGTAATAACTGGCGTCAGGGTGTTGTATCATCAATTAGTGAAGTCGAAAGAAAGCTAATTTTAAAACACGACTAATAGCATAAGGTTATGTTTTGTACTTATGTGTACGTAAAAGCAGAAATGGAAGTTAAGAATTCGCGCCGCTTGGCTTGATGCTTTAGGAGCACCGAAACCAAATCAAGTATGCAATGAAGCATGTGGTATGCGGTTGAACGCTTTCGCAAAAAAGTACTCGTGCGTGAGCAGTATATCGTATGTAACCTGATTTTGTTTCAAAATTTAGTTGAAAGGTTTCTTAAAGTTTTCTTTATTGCAAGACGTTATGCTCAATTAATCTGTTCAGAACACAAACTGTTTGCTGTATATATCACCCTGTGGTGGCCCTTGGCGTTGTGGGTATATGCGTCGACCCCAACCTCGGCGTCGTAGGTTCGATTCCTGCTCTGTGCGACGAAAAGAATTTACACGGCCCCACCTCTTTCGAGTCACTGACAATGCTCAAAGAGTATTTCCTGTCTAGAGAAAGCTTCTCAAACAAAGCCGTTCGGATTCGGCATAAAACTGTAGGTCCCATCCACTCGTGAGAGAACAATAGCACGCACAACACGAGTGGTTGCTAAGAAGCTAGGCCCTGGCCCTCTACGGACTGTAGCGCCACCCATATTATTATTATAGTATGGAAACTAATTTAATTAATTGTAAGCAAAATTGTATAGTACCTCAAAAGTCATCAAAGCTTGGGGGATAAAACTACGGGATGACACATAGTAAGCACTTTAAGATAAAAATGATATGAACTTCCACTCAGACACTCTTCAGGAATATGCCCATGCATGCACATGTGTGTGTACATTCATTTATAAATGAGTACTCAGCCTCAGTCTACCCTTAAGGATGTGCATCAGTTATTCTTTGTTCTGAATGTGTGAACATTGACCGTGTGCTTTAATTGGGGGTTATAGCGCATGGCAACAAGAACATGGAAACTTTATTAAAGTAAAATATGACACCCAAATGCGTGGTCACGTAAAATAATTAATTTTATAGCTATGTATACTACTACACATACTATACATCAAGATGAATGTCAAAAAAGTGGTATTTCTTGCAAAAAAAAAATAAAACTAATTTTCGGCCAGACATATTCGAACACAGAACATGAAAGCAAGAAGTGCAACCAACGCACGAATACTGCCAAGGGACTCCTTCTCACGTTTTTTTTTAAGTTCACAGTCGGTATAAGTGGTAAATTAAAGGTAAGAGGTGAACCTGGGCCTCAACTAACAAGCCTCTGCAGCCAGCTGCCTCCACCTGGGCTTTCAATAGCAACCATGTCTCTGCGTAGGAGCAGTTCTATGATGATCAAAGTGTTACACAAAGCCAGCTTGGTCCTACGAGAGATAGCTCTCTTACTCAATTGCTTCTTGAGTCCAAAGAAACAGCGATTGGCAAGAGTAATTCTGCGCTTGATATTGGTACTGGTGTTATTGTCCTTGTTTACTGCAGAGCCAAGGTAAACGAAGTCCTTGACTACCTCAAGGTTTCTGCTGCCCATTATGACGTTCTGTCCGAGACGTCGACGTCCTGCGTCCTTTCGTGATGGCAGCATGAATTTGTTTTGACTTGGTTTACCGCTAATCCCATTTTAGCCGCTTCCGCTTCAATGCTAGAAAACGCCTTATTGACGATCCGCAGTGTGCTTCCAGTCTCGTCAATGTCATCTCGTAAGCAAGCAGTTGAACAGACTTTTGGAACCCTGCCTCTGGTGTTGACGTTTAAGTTTCGAGCGAAGACACTGAATATATCTGTGAGTTCCTTACCGACATCGATGTAGCACCGAGAGCGCTCCATCAACATCCTGCACAACCTCACGAATTTAGCGGGAATGTCAAATCTAGACATGGCGGCATTTGAACGTTAGTTCGTTACCGACCTTGGAGCGAACGGCGCGAGTTCTCCATCGTCATCCTGCACAGCCTGACGAGTTTGGCAGGAATGTCACAACTAGACATGGCGTTGTATAGCTCGTCTCTATGCACGCTGTCATATGTGGCCTTGAAATTGACAGATGGTGAGTGTTTTTTGGGTATTTTCCAGGATCTGCGGTAGTGTGAAGATCTGGTCTATTATGGACTTTCCTGGCCTGAAGCCACATTGATACGGACCTATAAGGCTTCAGGCGGGTACACAAAACGGCAGAGAAGATCTTATACGGGATGTTAAGGAGACTGATCCCTCGATAGTTGGCGAAGTCAAAGGGGTCTCCTTTCTGTTGGATCGGGCTAACATATACTGCAAACAGACTATATCTTGCAGATGAGCTGGTGCATGCGCCCTACCAGACCGTCCGCTTCAGCAGCTTTGTTAGGCTTCAGTCTTGATATAACTATCTTGACCTCTTCTACTTATATCTATAATTCTTAATTTGTAGTCATAAATATTTGGAAATCTCACATCCAAAGAGATTGGCCTAAATCTCGGACGCCAATCATACAAAACAAACAGTTCAGCAATTAACGTGCCCCTCGAACACAAATTAACGTCTTTCTTCCGATCTTCATGTACTTAAGCAATCTCAACTAAAAAACTAATGCCTTCGTCATGCAAGATTATTAAAGTGGCGATACTTTCTTTTGGGGACAGTAAAATAATTCTTCCAATGCATATTGAAAAGAGTTGTCAAGGATTGAAAAAAATGTTTCTGGACCTGGGTTGTAGTCGTCTTTAAATGCATATATTTTTTTTTTTTCATAAGAATCGCAATTACGTAGTTTCATTTTACTTTGATCCAGCTCAGTAGAATAATCATTGTGCGATCAGGGGTGGCAATTTTCAAATTTAAGATTATTTGGATAACAGCTATGTATTCTGGTAAACAACATTATACTTAACAGATGTTCGTATAACAAACTATTGTATACCAGCTCGAATAATATCAAAGCGCCTAGTCGTATGCAATGTATTTTATATCAGATTTCAGTTATACTCACAAAGCTATTTCTCTTTAGAACCAAAAATTCTGCATACTTACATAACTAAATGAAATCAAGAAATCTTCCTTTTCGAGAAAGGAAGCATTTACATACAAGTTAGGCATTTAAATACAGCTTATTTATTAACTGTTCAATATAACACAACCCATATTTTGAAATCTATCCTTTTTATGTTGCATTTTCTGCCGGGTAATTAAATTTTAAAAGGTTAAGTCGGACGCACGGGAATCCTGAAGTAAAGTAGTGTTTAAAATAATCAGTAAATATATACAATATGCGATCGGGCAGATTATAATATTTATAAATATAGTCTATACTTTCAGAGAACCATTGCGTGTTCTTAAAGCCAATATGTATACAAACGAACAATTAATCGAAATGCTTTGGGATTTGGACACAACTGTGATACGCACACATTTGTATATGCGAAAGTAAAAAATAATTCCAAATGATTTATGTTAATCCTCTTTCATACTTCTTCCAGCAGTATAATGGGTCTTACAGTATCTAATTATTAATGCACAATATGTATTTTCAATTTGGCGCCCAGTTACAAAATGCACAAGGTTATACACACATTTCAATGCATTTAAATTTATTGACTGTAACACAACGATGACACTCTCTTTGCTTACTTATTTTGTGGCAAAAATACATTCAATAGGCGGGTAATGCAAAACCTTTTATTATTGTTATCGAAAAAATATTTTCACAAGTCTGTGACTGCCACATTATTATTTTTTGTTATTAAGTATATCAGTCCTAATACATGTTTGCAAAAAAAAAAGAATTGTATTGGGGACAATTGTGTTATATAAATTAACTGTTACAACGATCCGCAGCGATGATACACAATTAAATTTCCCTCTCTGTTAAGCTTCAAGCTTTGGCACATTGGTCAATTTCAATTGAATTAGCAGATTAAATTTGCAGTAATTAAGTAAAAGGTTTCTGTTACGGCATGCGGTCTGGTTCCGGTCTACTTCTCCGACTCCCAAGAATTCACACAAACTGTTTCACAAGTTGGCTACGATGTGAGTTAATAACAGAAATGGTGATAAGCGGTTTACCATGGATGGAGGCTTGAACTTGAACGGAAATTTGTTTCTATTAACAAGCGTATCTGTCTCCAATGTTTTAAGTAGATATATGAACTTTTTTTCACCGCTATGATCATGTATGTATACATAAATTGTGTGTATGCGGGATGCTTCATAGCACTCACGAGTTGTTTTGCTGCTAGTACAGTCGGTATAGAAGTAACCAACACTTTTTGATGATGTAAAATGAGGTGGGATGAAAATATTTCATAACGTCTATTATACTGCTAATTTTAAAGTGCCTATCATGTACCTATTCTTAAAATTTCTTTTTGTTTTGTTAAGTTGGCTCATCATTTCAGTGTAATTGTTCGCGTATTCGCAATCATTTTCCCAGAGCGAAACAACTTTTCCACAGTTTGGATAAAGCCAGTGTGACTGCTTTCGTGAGTTTACAAAATAAGAAACCAGGAAATAAGTCATCATTTTCATGTTGATGATGATGTTGGTTGCAGTTTTGCCACCGTTATATCAGCCATGCTGTCTTCGGATGGATATCATTTTGATTGAATGGATTTTGTTAGTTTAACAGCTGAACAAACATATAGCTGAGCAGTCTGTGAGTAAACTTTTCAAAGCATGAGGATATTGTGATGTAGGTCAAAAAATGAAGTGGAGTTGTATCCCCATTTAGCTTTTGGTTGCTGCTTTCTTCTTTTCAACTTCAATTCGTTATCAGGAACTATTATATATGCCTAGCTCTTCAGAAATAAGTTGTCCTATGCAAATTTGCAAGATTGTTGATAAAAGTTAAAAAAAGAAAAATACGTCGTTATTTCTTAACGTAAACTCCCTTATCCGAATCTCTCTCTGACTGTTTACCATGTTTTAGATGCCCCTCAATTATTCTCTAAGTCAAACTGATTTTGATATCCTGTGAAAATTCGACTAAAGACGAGTCCATCATAATGTTAAAATGTCATAAATGTCACCTTAAATTATTTCTAAGATAAATCTGCAAATTTGTTTAGTAAAAATTGATAAAGCGACGAATTTGATAAGTTATCAAAACAATTGCGTCAACTATATAATCTGCTGTATATAGTAGTTCAACTGAAACTGATCAGCTGAATCAATGTTTCATCAAATAAGAAACAAAACGTTCGTCTTTTTTTTCCAATTTGCTGTATTTTTTAGCACCTTACCAATCTGCCGGAAATGAACGCATATACTGAATTATACCAACATTTCCATGTTTTTCTATAGATTCTAGAGTTGTTTGTTTGAATATTGAATTATTGTATGTGGTTCCTATTGTCAGTTATGATGAAAGCTGAATGGCTCTATCGCCTGTAGGACATACAAAGCTCTTACACCAACCACTCTGTGGTGGTGGAATGGACCTACGTATTTTTGCCGAATCGGAACGGATTGTTTTGCGAAACTTTTCCTAGACAGTAATTGCTATTTGAGCACTGTCAATTATTCGAAAGTGAAGAGCCTTGAACATTATTTATTTTGCTCTGGAAATCGAGTCTATATAGTTCTTTCTCGATAATTATACACATTCATTGTTTGAATCTTGAACTGTAGTCTGAAGGCTATACAAAATGTGTTTTTACGATTTCTGAGGAAGAGAGATATCTTACAACTGATCCTAATAGTTGAAACTCATTATATTAACCATCTCACGGTCCTTTCTTAATATAAGGAAATAAAGGATCTCGACAAAATGGCTCTTGCTTTTTCACATGAACTACGATCAGAAACATCAACTAATGTCGCACAATTTTCAAATCATTACCATTTTGATCATCTTGCAGTTCTAGTCACATAATTCATATTAATGCTTACATTCGTATTTATTTTGTTGTTTTGTTATTTCTTTGTTATTTATATGACTTTGTAATTGTAATTTTATACTTTGTCTTTATTTATTATTTTAATTTATTATATCAATTTTTGTTGAACAATTGCAAATACGAAATCAGAGACAAGTTCAGAAAGTCGGGCATCGCCTCTCATTTTCTCATCCCTCTTATAGAATTCTTAATATTTAAATAATTTCGTTTTTTAATGAAGGTAGCTTTTCCTTCCTAATATATATATCGTCTTATTGCGATATATTTTCTTGCAAGTTATAATTTTTAGTAGTACTGTAGTCAATTTTAAGCTACATTTTCATAGACTGTGCAAGGTCTAAACAAATAATATACAATGCTTACTTACAAACCGACTGGATGGCGCAGTTGGTTCAGTGCCTGCCCTTGGTTATAGGGGTATCCAATAAGTTCGAATCCCAGTGACAGCAAAAGTTAATATGCTTTTATCGGTTTTCAAATCTGGTCCAGTCACCATTTGGCGTTGGGATCAAATTAATGGAACTGGCTATCACAATGGCCGAACATTGTCTTAGTGTGCTGGTAATTTCGCTGGCCGTTACCTTACTTACTCATCAAACCGATGACCCATGAATGGTCCGAGCCTGAGCCATTGCTGCCTTGCATCGATGACGGTCGTGGGCGTGCCAAGCTCGGTCGAGTCATCAAGGCCGAGCTGTCCTACACAGCGATATTTGATCTTTGTACCGAAGGCTCGGTCTTCCTCTCATTCTCAAACACGAAGGCTCGATGTGGTCAAGCCAGTGTAGTGAACGGATTTTTGCTTTCCGGACTACATTCACATTCTTGTGCAACTCTGAAAGTTCGCGGTTTCGTCTTCTCCTCCATTCGCCTTCCTCGTAGACGGGACCATATATCCGACGTAGATCATATCGCTTTTTCTTTCGAGGGCACCAAGAAGCAGCTCTGTAGTTTTGCTTAGTATACAATACTTAGTAAATATCAAGCAAAGAAACACAACTATTTTATGTATATGCACGGAAGTTTGTAAACCCTTTTGTCAGTAAGTAGGTCTGGCCTGACCTTTTCCATTTTCAAAATTTCCATCTTTATCAAATTTGTTGACCTTGTCGGTGTTAATATTTTTATTACTTTAGTGTAGAAGAGAATCTGAGAGGACCAGAAAAAAAAAAGAAAAACGTTTTTCTACAACCTCTAGAGTCAATCGAATATGAGTTTCGAAGCCTACTAATTGACGGAAGGGTTAAGACAGAATTTTATGGCATCAATGGTCTAAATGAGTTTAATAATAGAGTTTAAACATTTTATTTGTAGACTTGTTGCAAAGAAACTAATAAAACTAATACAAATTATGAACATTTAAAAAATGACTCACCAACATAATTTAACTTTTATTTATTTGTATTAAGAATACAAATGCAGAATATTAAATATTTCAGTAAAAAAAATTACTTCGTATACGTATACATATTTTTAGCTTGTGGTAAATTAAATACATCATATTTTCTTATATGTTCTTTATCGTATACGTGCATATACTTCTCTTACTCTTATGTCATATTAATAATTACGTGTTTAAACAAAATGTTGAAAACAAACCAATTTTCAGTGTAAATATAAAATAAAGCTGAACGAAATTAATGCAAAGCCCAGTATTCCGTTAGTGTGAAATTGTATCCTAAGCCTACAAAGTCAAAATTTAATAATAATAATAATATGGATGGCTCTACAGCCCGTAGGGGGCTAGGGCCTAGCTTCTCAGCAACCACTCGTGTTGTGCGTGCTATTGTTCTCTCACGAGTGGAAGGGACCTACAGTTTTATGCTGAATCCGAACGGCTTTGTTTGAGAAGCTTTCTCTAGACATGAAATTACTCTTTGAGAATTGTCAGTGACTCGAGAGAGATCTGGTCGTGAAAAAATGTTTTCGTCGCACAGAGCTGGAATCGAACCTACGACGTCGAGGTTGGGTCCTACCCACAACGCCACGGGCCACCAAGTCAAAATTTAGCTAGGGAATTTAGCAGGACAGCCGTTTAAGTTCCAAATTCTTGTGTCTGAATAACAATAAAAAAAAACTTCAAGACATTGTGTTCGATTGAACTTTCTTCTGTTGATAACAAATCCCTACTTACACGATACATCCGTCCGTATTTATTAATAATCATGTTTTATAAACGCCGCCTGGATATGATAGTAATCAAAGATTTCGTTTGTCTACGTATACGCACTAGCAATCATTATTAGAGCAAATATGGCCTCTCCTAAACTTTTTTTTTAGAAATAAAACCATACATCTAAGTCTAATTAATTTATTTTTTCTCAAATAGAAATTATAATAAAAAAAACGACACACAGTTTTAAATAAAAACTTAAACGAAGATCATATTTGAGTTTAAAAAAAGTGCTCTTAATATGGCTTACTTGGTGTTAAATATGGCCCACCTTGGTTTTTACAGAAACTTTGTTGTTAATTCCCAATATGGCTTCCATCAACCTTCTTTCCACCAAGTCTTCCGTGGTTTTGGGCTTTGTTTGGACACTGAAGCTCTCGAAATAAAAATATGAGTTAAGTTTCAATCTTAAAAACTTAATCTTAAACTTAAATCTTGAAACTTAATCAAGAAAACGTATCAAATATGACCTACTGGACAACACATGGGCACATGGGATAGGCCATATATTACACACTGTAAACTTTGTTCAAAAATGTGGTTATTCGTGTAAATTACGCAGAAAACTGAACCCATTTTCACACCAAATTCAATGTAAAACACTTAAGGAAACTTACCAAAACATTACAATGAAAGTTTAAAACTTTCAAGGCCGTCGGTCCAAGCTCACCATGAAATACTGAGGCTAAACAAGTTTGCACCAGTTCGTAGTGCGTATTTTTTATTTCGCTGTGAGTTTTGTTTTGGGAAATACTGTGGTGGGCCATATTACCCACGTCGGGTACTTTTGCCGGACTTACTCTACATATCCTTGCGGCCTTGTGAAATCGAAATTGAAGTAACCTAGTGAAATCGCACAAACGTTTCAAAGCTGCTCCATTGACATTATTTATAAATGTCATAGTCAAACTTCTAAAGGAGTATGAACATCGATTTCATAGATTAAATTTGAGTGGATACGTATAAACGAATTCAATATAGTTGCGACAGAGGCGAAATGCATAAAATCCATACATTTCTCACTCCAGGTTTATCAAATATCTAGATCTAGTTCTTGAGCTCACACGAGGGACCCATTTTCATACTTCACAGTTCATACAAAATCTTATAATACGATGTACACAAAAACCAATTGAGGTGTCTTTGTTCCCACGTCGCTTAAACATTGGCTTACAAGATATATCCCATAAACAACAAAATCACTGCCCTTTTTTGTGACCCTTGACTAACTGTCTACACAAGCGATACGATCATAACACGTGCACTACGGCTATCAACACATCAAATGTCACATTAATAAAATACTTTCACCCACACCAAAAGAAAAACACAAACAACCTTGACCCGAAGCTCTCGTTTACCTAATTAATATTATAGTCGAAACGGTAGTTTCCACATGCTTAGTACAAGATCAACGAATTCTCTCACACCACAAGCGATTTCGTAGTTCCCATTCCCGTATAAAGATATGACATACAAAATTGTAATAGGTGCAACGTGTTACACGTCCACTCAATGGTCGTCTATCTCGGTACGCTTTAGTCAGTGAATGTGATTTAGGCCGGGAAATCTAGATTGTCTCTTGTCGTACTATTTATATTTACAATGTAGAATGGATGTGTATGTACTTTGATCCGATATGGAATCCGAAATCAAAACATAGACAGGTGATCTCAGACTGTGCTCATGTTCTCTTTTGGCTCATAGTGTGAACTCAACGCACGCACATCGCTTGGTAACTGCCCTGAATACCAATTACGTGATGGTGGCTTCTGACGACGCTGTCGATGCACTTAAAACGATGACCGCTGTTGTATTTGTTTCTTACAGTCACAGTCTTATAGACGAAACTTTCCCGAGTGTATTTGATGACACATTGACAAAGCACTCGACACAATGTGAAACTACTGGTTCCGGAATAGGGATCTACAAATTGAATGCGTGCGGCGATTCAGATATGTGAATAGTCAACAGGGACATGGATTTTCAATTGAGTTTCGCTTTCTATCGTAAAATGATGGTTGGTAGAAATATTTGCTGAAAAAAAAACCGTAATTGATATATTGTGTTTGTTTTGGAAATCAGACTTGCGTGACCCGTGTTTTGAATATCGTTTAAATGACCAAGCGTATCCAAAATGTTATTTTGGAGGTTTATGCTTGGATTTTTCATTTATAGAACACTAGGTAAGTGGTAGAACTAATCAATAATAATCTGCATACAAACATATGTTTATCAACACACAGAGCAATCATTACATTAAATGGAAGGAGAGTGTGATTCGGAATATACATTTAATGGACGTCGAAGTCTCATTTTCAAGTTTCAAAATTCTGCATTTGAAACCCGAGGAAAACAATCATTTTCATAAGACCAGTTGCTTTCCAAGTGCAAATTCAAAGTGGCCTGTGTTATGTTAAGAGGCTCTGACAGCTACAGGAAGCCAATAGTTTTTTTTTTTAAATCCATCACAGAGCAACAGAAAACACTACGTTCTCTAAGTGCTAGCTCTCAGCATAGCTTTAACTGGGAACTTCTCCGATCGAGTCTCCCTGAAGCTCTCAGAGAGTCCAACCCTATCAGGCGAAACAATCGACGAACAGTGGAACCGTTGTCAAAACGCCATTAGAGAAGCTGCCACTGATGTGCTGGGTTTTAAAATGCCACCTAGAAAAAAACCCATGGTTTGACAACAGGTGTCGGCAGGCGCATTCAGCGAAGCTAACAGCATATAAGGCGACGCTGGATAGAAGGACGAGAGCGGTTCGTGATCTCTACGAACTTAAAAGAAGGGAAGAGCACCGGCTCCTCAAAAAGAAAAAGAAGGAGCATGAGAAGCGCGCGATCGAGGAAATGGAGAGGTGGTACGGCAGAAATAATGTCCCAAAGTTTTACCAGCGGGTGAAACAACTATCCAAAGGGTACAAACATCAGACAGAAGCCTGTCGGAACGAAGAGGGGCAACTCGTAGTAGAGTCGTAGTCGATACTGAGAATCTGGAAGGATCACTTCGAAGAAAAGGTACCGAAAGAACGTGCCAGCTGGAGAGGATTGTTGACCGAGGCCCAGGTTCACCCCGGACTGTAGCGCCACAAGAAGAAGAAGATTATTAAATTAATTTATTAATTACTAATAACATTAAAAACATTTTATTCAAAGAATTGGCCATTCTTTTCTACACATTTTGACCACCTTTCTGGCAATTTGTGAATACCACGCCAATAAAATTGTTCGTCTGGCAATGCGTGTCCCATCGATGAAAACAAATGGTAGTCGGAAGGAGCCAAGTCTGGTGAATACGGCGGGTGGGGTAGCTGCTGCCAGCCTAGTGTTTTGATTGTATCCTGAACCGGTTTTGCTTTGTGTTCAGGTGCATTGACGTGGAGCAAAATTACTTTGCCGTGTCTTCAGGCCAATTCTGGTCGTTTCTCGATCTACGCATGGTTCAAATTGATCATTTGTTGTCGGTAGCGATCAGTATTAACGGTTTCACCAGGTTTTAGGAGCTCGTGGTACACCACACCTTTCTGGTCCCACCAAACACACAGCATTGTCTTCTTGCCGAATCGACCTGGTTTTGCAGTCGATGTTGATGGTTGTCCCGGAATAACCCATGATTTTTTCCGTTTAGGATTCTTAATTAAAATAAATCCATTTTTCATCGCCAGTAACAATTCGATGCAAAACCGAGTTTCTTACGTGTCTTTGAAGCAAAATTTGTGTGTTTTTTCGGTTTTCCATCTGTCTTTCATTCAATTCATGTGGAACACATGTTCCACACTTTTTAATCCTTCCCATAGCGTTTAAACGGCAGGAAATTGTTTGTTGTGCAACATTAAACATTGCTGCCATTCGCTGTTGACTCAAAGTGTCATCTCTATCCAATATCGTTTGCAATTCGGCGTCTTCAAACTTTTTTGGTGATATTCCACGTTCTTCATTTCTCACATCAAAATCATTATTTCTGAACCGTTGAAACCATCTTTTGCATGTTGCTTCTGATAGAGCATGATCACCATATGCCTCGACGAGTATTCGATGCGACTCTGCAGCACTTTTCTTCAAATGAAAACAAAAAATTAATGCTTTCCGCAAATCATCACTGTCTGGTACAAAATTCGACATTTTTAACACGATGAAAAAATATGATTTTGTCTGTTCAATGACTTGATGTATACTAAATATTTTTCACAGATGTCATAGCAAAAAAAAAATAAGGGCTCGTTCACAACAAATGTTCCCTATCGGGACATTTATATCTTTTGTATTGACGCTCTGGTGAATTTATACGTTTATTAATAATGTCAGGGATTAACATGGCTGAAGCTGCGCATAAGTTTGAAACTCAACTTTGGTTACTTTACAACTTTCGTCCTATTTAGGAAGGATATGAATATAATACGGGTGGCGCTTGTCTGTAGAGGGCAGAGGCCTAGCTTCTGAGCAACCACTCGTGTCGTGCGTGCTTTTATTTTCTTACGAGTGGAGGAAATCTACAGTTTTATGCTGACGCTGACGCCGACAAGTTTGAGAAACTTTTTCTAGACAGGAAATACTCTTTGAGCATTCTCAGTTCGACGCATATTCCTACAACGCCATTAGCCACCACCGAATATAAGTTTAGTGGAGTGATGCATGTGAAGTCGCTGATGTTTAATATTATGCGTGTGTGGATGTTTGGTGTATAGGCTTTGGCATTTTCCCAATTTCAGTTCTTATTCTGGACTTTCTCCGTAAAAGATCGAATTTGCATTTTCGGGAGATAGATTCGATTATAATGAGTACTCAATACGACTAAGACTTGGCCCATAGCTCATGTTATTTGTTCTATGCAGTAGGTATTTTACATTTTTCCAGAGTCGATCAAGAACGTCGCTAAATAAATAGTACTATCCGTTTTGCATGTAGTTTGTTCGCTCCCAAGCACAACGTTCGCTAAACGCTAAGCGTTTCTGGCTTTGTGGTTATATATGTGCGTTCTTAAGCATTTTTAGGTTTACCCAAGGAGATTTTGGCTGAAATAAAATACTACTCTAACACGTTGAGTAGGTACTTGACTCTCCGCATTATGCTGAGAGGCCTGATGCATCTATTTATAATAACTCCACCTAGACTAGCATAAGAAGAAATTTGTATCAAGGCAATACAATATATAAAACTGTCAATAAAGAAAGGACAACTTGACATGACCCAACTAAGAAGATATTTCATATTGTGGTGGTCCATGGTGTTGTGGATATGTGCGTCGACCCCAACGTACTTGAAACTACGTATAAGGATTCGATCCCTAGTATGACCAAAAATACTATTCATCCCCACCTTTTTCGAGTCACTGACAATGCTCAAAGAGTATTGGAGACAGGAATCAGAAGCTTCTTAAACTTAGCCGTTCGGATTCGGCATAAAAATGTTGGCCTCTTTCACTCGTGAGAGACCAATAGCACGCAAATTACGAAGTTGTTACCGAGTAGCCTGGCCCTCTACGGGCTGTAACGCATTCTGTATTATTGAACGGATGACTCTCTCTATAGCGGACATGGACATGAAAAGTCAGTCCCAACTGAGCATGGATTGACAGCAAATATTGCCCGTGTTTATTTTTATACCGGAACGAATCGCAGTTACTTTGATTTATGATGAAACAAAATATATGTATGTACATATTATACATACTTCTTCTTCTGTGATTGTGGCTTCAATCCGGGGTGGACCTGGGCCACAACCAACATGCCTCTCCAGCCAGCACGATCTTTAGCCAGCTGCCTAGCCGTGGTCTTTTTCAGCTTCCAAGATTCACATCAATTCACTCCACGGACAATAAGGCACAAAATTCATTGATTTACATTGTTTTTATTGCTCATTGCTTCAATGTGTAGGCAAACATTTCTGTGACAGAAAACACCCAAATCACGTGCCAAAAAGCAACAACTATCGGTGTACTGTTGTCACAAAAGAACTTAGCCCTAAAATAAATTGGAATGTTTTCTTATAAATATGTTGGTATTCATTTCAAACCAGCAAATGCCAAGTTAGTGAGGTACGGATGTTTGATTGCAAGTCCACTGAAATATTGGTTTCTGTAGGGATGCGGTATAGACAATTTGACTGCTAAAAACTTAATACAAAAAATAAAGACTGTAGAAAGAAAGGCAGAAAAAACAACCTTCACTACAAAACCACCCATATTATTTTATATTGTATTCTAAAGAACTAGGACAAAGCTGAATTAGGTAAAAAAAAAATAAATATTGATACTTCAGTTTTAATTCAGTTATTATAATAAACAAACATTTAATTCTACGTTTGCATTATTAGGTATGAGGTAATTAGTTAAGATGACTAACTAGAATAATATAATAATAATGGGTGGCGCTACAGCCCATAAAGGGCCAGGGCCTAGCTTTTCAGCAACCCACTCGTGTTGTGCATGCTATTGTTCTCTCACGAATAGAAGGGATTTGCAGTTTTATGCCGATTCCGAACGGCCAAGTTTGAGAAGCTTTTTCTAGACAGGAAATACTCTTTGAGCATTGTCAGTGACTCGAAAGAGGTGGGGTCGTGTTTTTGTCGCACAGAGCAGGAATCGAACCGACGACGTCGAGGTTGGGGTCGACGCATATACCCACAACGCCACGGGCCACCGAGTGTAACTAGAGTAACTAGAATAATGTTCGAGTAATTGACTGTCGCAAACAACGGCCGTATAGAATGTTTTGTAATGATGAGTGCTTAAAAATTTTAAGGTTGTAAGAAATTATCACGTACATATATACAACAATACAAATTATTTGTATTACCGTTGTGGACCATACGAAGCGTTCTAAATTGGAGAATGTTTGCATTGGCATTTGACGTACAGTCAGTCACAAAAGTAAGTGACCACAATAGACGCTACCATACTCCCAACATTATGGCAATTCTCTCTTATTTTTGTTAAATTATCGATTTATTACCCCAATGGCTTGTTTGTTGGGATATCCGTATATACCATGTATTTGGTCTCAAGTACATTAGTATTGGGTTTATAATTCGTGCGGTTTTTTTTTTTAAATTTGAACGTTAATTTAGGAAAGACATGTACAATTATATTGCCTATCTGAAGCTATAACTTTTTTTCTTACCATTCTGACAAATTTGTGGATCCCATTCCAAAAGAACTGCGCCGGCCTGGCAGCCAAGAATGAATCAAGCCAATTTTTGATATTCTACTCGGATGTGAACGATATTTCAGTGAGGAGCAAAGGACTGGGTCTGGGCTTGGGTTGTACTAATGGATGCATTTTTCATCACCAGTAACAATCCGATGGAAAAATGTCTTCCTTTTGTAGCGTTCTAGCATAATTTCGGACATTGAAAAACTGAATTTCGACGTCTCTCGGGTTGAGTTCATGTGGAACCCAATTTCTTTGCTTTTGAATATACGCTTGTAAACGTTTTTAAATGGCTGCTTGAGTGACACCTAAAAATTCTGTGAGCACTTCTTGTGTTTGGCAACAATCTTCATAGAGTAATGCTTCCAGTTCTTCATCTTTAAACTTTTTTAGCTGCCCAGAACGTTTATCGTCTTCCAAGCCAAAATCACAACTTTTAAATCGTACAAACAACTTTTGGCACGTTCGCTCAGCTAGCGCATGTTCACCATAAACTTCCACCAAAATACGACGACTTTCGGCAGCAGTTTTATATATACTTAAATAACGTACAATGACAGCGGCTTTCCAAGGCATGTTCCAATGAAATAATACAAGGTACGCCATCTCTTAGCAACCACACGAAAGTTAAGTTATAGACCCAATAAGTAATGTGAAAAACTACATTCAATTTTTTTTATGGTCATGCTTGCATTTACTTTAAGTTGAGAACGGAGTTAAATCTATGCTGCCTACTTACTTTAGTGAGTGACTGTACATACCTGTGCAACGATACATTGAAAGCTAATGTCATGTTCAATCGAAAACCTAAATGATTTATTTGTACAATCATATGTATGTTGTGAGCAAATGTGAGTCCCAGTGCGACATTACAGGTGAATAAACCAAAACAGCAGACGGATGTTTCTTCGCGTCCGTTAGGCGATTGTTTGTAGAAAAAACTGTAAACTTGAGGTATCCGCCGAATATTACCTACACAGAAATCATGAGATCATTTTGAAGATTATTTGTCGTTTTTTATCTACCGTTTTGACAATTCGCTAATCTTGGAGAACCAGCATTATTTACTGGGCAAACCTTTAGCCGATTATAGTTCACACTCAGGGTGAAGTGAAAAAGTAAATAAATACAAAAAATACACACCGGTTCTTACAAATGTCGTGATGCTTTCTGGAATTAAATGGTACTTCGAGGTTAATTGACTACGAGTACGCTAAAATCAGTTATTGAATGACTATTTTACATCAATGACTATCATCCACGCCTTATATTGCAATGTTATTTTTAAAACAAGCTAATACAACTTAAAGCATCTCACACTTAATCTGAAAATAACAAAGGCATAAATCGATATTCTACACTAGTATCAGTCAGGTGTATATGTCGGTTACATGGTCATAGGTCACCCAAAAGTGTTTTTTTTTTTGGTAATCAAGGTAACAAATTGAATAAATATACACTTTTAAGCAGGTATTTCGCAATGTAATTTATTTAAATCACTAAGTGCAATGCCAACAAGTTTACTTTGCGACGATCGTTAAAAAAGCTTTAGCGCCTACTAAACGTGTTCGAAATCAACATGATCGGCGTATTCGTGTTGGCATGGTATTGCATATGTTTTTCTTTGGCTAATGTAATACACTTCACAATGCATAAGGAATATGTGTTTTATATGATGTTATTAATTGGAGAAGTTCTCTACTACAATCTTAAAAATATTTGTTAGTTTTTCAACAGACCCACCAATCCTGATGCAGCCTCCAGCTGTGGGTACTGAAAGGACTAATAATTAATCTAGTTATATTTACGTGCGATATTTGCAAAAATATAGTATTTGCAATCGGAAAGGAAAGAAATAAGAAAGAAAAAACTTCTTAAAAGAAACGTTATTATGATCACATTATTATTGCTGCTTTGATTGATTAGCACTTTTAAATGATTTACTAGATAAAAATCTGCATTTTTATTGCATCGAACCTTGTCGTCTTCCTTGGAAAGGAGATTTTCCCATCTATCTAGTATTACTCAGGATGCAGAATCAAATCATTTATCTTAATACACATCCACTTTCTGAAATATTCAAATATATAAGTTTGTATGATGTATGTATGATGTTTCCTTCTTGCATTTTTTTTTATACATAATTTCCGTGTGCTCAGTGGAGTACTAATACCGAGATCAAGCCACAGCATGGGCCGAAGGTATAAGGGAGTGGAGGTATCTGTGCACATTGGTCTTAAAAAGCTGGAGATTGTAATCTATTGGAAATATTGTGTTGGGACCTCGTGTAGTCCGAATGAAACAACAAGTCTCTAAATTTAACTGTGCATTTGAAAGCATGTTCAAGGGTAAACTGACAGACATTCTTCGCGAGACGTGGATTGCAGGCGAATTCATGGAGAGCAGAAATGCATTGGCCAGGGCCTAGCTTCTCAGCAAGGCCTTTGTAATATTGTTCTCTCACGATTGGAAGGGGCCTTCAGTTTTATGCCGCCTCCGAACAGCTAAGTTTGAGAAGCTTTTTCTAGGCAGGAAATATTCTTTGGGTATGATCAGTGATTCAAAAGAAATGGGATCGTGAAAAGTATTTTTGTCGCACAGACCAGGGATCGAATCTACGACGTCAAGGGTGGGGTCGACGCACATATCCACACCGCTACGGGCCATAGCGATAAAACAGAGTCAAATAATGCAAGGCGAGCCGGTGTTAGAGTGTTTATTGACTGTGTGCTGTCTCCTATGTTCAATCGCTCGTTGCTGGATTTTGTTTTGTAGGCGAAGGGTGGTCTTGGATCACAAGCTCAGATGTGAGCATTGTACTCAAGTCTAGGGCATGCCCACTTCAGTCAATGATTTCTTTCTCTTGATTGTCGGTATATATATGGTACACGACAAGCTATTGTAGAAATAATAACGAATTGAATGAATTTATGAAGGTACGGATTGTGCATTTAGCATTTAGTTCCTTACTCTGTATACTTTCGCTTCAATTCAATTATAGGCGTGGATACAAATCGAACGATCAGTTTTTATTCGCGTCTTTAAAGTTTAAGGTAAAAAATTAGCAGCCATTACAACCTTGAGACTCAAAACACTCCAACCAAACTTAATATGGACAAGTTGGTGACTACTCTAAAGACCTTAATATTGCTTTATTAACTGACGATCACTGTATCGTCTTTCAGGCGGAAACTATTGCGATAAGAGGCTATGTCCTGGCTCAAGAGCAATTTCATATTCACAAGGGATAACACCATTTGTTCCATTTTGCACAGTCCGCAATCAAGTCCCTGTGTCATGTTCAATTTAAAAGCATCTCTTAGTTACATGCAGTCCCTTAATAATATGCATGAGTATAACAACATATACTTCATGTTAGTGCTGGGGCATTGTGACATACCGGGCAAAAAAACTCGCAACAAAAACTTCTCTATAACAAATGGAGGAGTGCCACCTTCTTCCGACCGACCGCTAGATTAACACAATCGAAATCACAAATGAGTAGAAGGCACAACATGCCCTTAGTTAATCTTAAACGGCCACTCAATCGACTTAGACTCCGCAGACCCTGACTTAGGATCCTAATCAGTGTTATGACCGAACACTGCGCAATCGAACTCATGCCCGCATAATGAATGTCCCATACGATGATTTCTGCAGAAGCTGCATGGATGAAGAGGGGGTAGAAACTAAAAATCACCCACAGCGCTCTGGCAGGCACTTATACCTAGGAGCCAACTATTTCAATAGTCTCAACGAGCTAAATAACGCCAGCATAGGTCAGCTCAATCGCGTCATTGCAAACTCAAACTGGTTCTAGTGGTAGGTGAAGTCAATGGTGGTATCAAAATAGGCTTGCTTTGGCATAATTGTGACTGCCTACTGCAGTCAGTCACTTTTACCTAACCTAAAGTGGAATATGCCCTGATTACAAAGACATGATAAGACACTCAACCCTTTCGCTAGCACTTGTATTTCTGCTGAAATCCATGTTTTTATTTCCCGATTGTACAATACTAACTGAAGAGGCAAAGTGGCTTATCACGTTTTCCGGTTATAAACAAACAATTATTTTGTAATGTGTTACTATGTTTTCATTTCGCACACCTTTTTTTAATCACGCCAAAAGGACATATCTAATCTTAGAATTTGTATTTTAAGACAAGTAGTGTGTTTTTTAGTTTTAAAATTTTGACATAGTTTGAGAACCTCTTAATTCAGTTAAATATTGAATTATATATGCAAAAAATTATTGAATTTAGAATCTATTCACCGACAATAAGTGCAATCACTTCATGCATAATAAATTAGAAATCTGTTACTGTATGCGGATTATAACTTTCAAAGAACACACATAGGTTGACCAACTTAAATGCAATAAAGTAAGTGTCAAGTTTTAGTCACGCTTTTCAAATACCACCTCATCCGCAAAAAGTATCTTCGGAAAAGTGAAGCCAAGCGCACTTCTCCTGTGCGGTAAACAATACGATCTTTATTGTATTATGTAGCAAAACTGACAGTATTTTGTCGGATTTTTCTCAATATTGTATTAGCATTTTGCTAATTATTAATCAGTAACTAATTTAAATATCAATTTAACATTATTCTTACCATCAGTTTGCAGTTAAACACATAAAAAACCAACATGTACATTGAGACTCAAGAAATGAGATTTAGTAAAGCATGTAAAGAGAGATTCGAAAGAGAAATATCAGCGAGTGGTTTCTTTCGTTCTCTTTTAGTGTTTCTTCTTTTTGTTTTTTCTTTTTCACTGCTACCATCGATGTTGTCTAGGGATATATACATTTACAAGAAATAAACTCCGCAGAACACCTGTGCACACGCATTGGTTCAACCTCACCTGCATCAAATCACTCGCAGTCTTTGAAGTAAGCGCACGTATCGTCACTGTCGCAAAAACGAGTCTCAGTTGTGCTACGTGTGTATTCTATTGAGTCGGGGAAATGTTGTGTTGCAAGGCGAAATACCGAATATAAAAATTATGTTGTGAAAAAAAATATTTTAAATTAAAAGCACCAAAACAAAAAAAAAAGAACAACATAACTGAGTTTATTGTGTAAATGTTGCGCATACGCCTGGGAAGAGTGCAGTTTAAGTTAATGGTCTGCAATGTAATCATGTGAAGTGTGTTATTGAGAAGAAAACATAATTAATGCTTACTTATTTTAACACAAAAAAACACACACATTAATTTGTCTTAAAATGTAATGGATTTGAGTAAAAACATATTAATATAGTGATAAAACATACTCAACATACTCAACATAATTGCCTGCAGGAAATCGTCTGACCGATATTTTTACTTTCATTTTCAATTTTTTTTTGTGTGTGTTTTGTACCGGTCGCAACAAGTTGCAACTGCACGTTGGTGTTGATAGACCGGTATTGCACTTTCTTTTAATGTGGAATTTTTATACATAACTGATATAAGCGAGTGGATTAAAAGTGTTTTATTTTGACTTTCAAAATAAAGGCTGCAAGTAAAAAATATATATATATATATTTATATATTCTCATCGAACTGCAATATGTGCACGAAAAATCAAATAAACATCCTTATGGATAAACTAAACACGGTAAGTTCAGGAACGAACAAAACAAAAAAAACTTCAAATTCCTTAAGAATGGTTTAACGAAGATTTTAGTGTACATATGGAACATAAATACATACCAATTCATGTTGTATGGTTTTGTTGTTAACCACATTCTCTGATTCGCCTTTCGTTCTACACCCTATACAGTCAGTACCAAGGAAATGTTTTGAGAAAGTTTTAATGTAAAATGACATTGCGAAAGTAAAGTCCGAAAACTGCACTGTATCGATAGTAATCTTTTTCCTTGTATTTTAAGAATATTGAATGTGATCTATGTGCACACACATTGTCTGCACCTCTATGGCAAACCACTCAGCTGTGTTATTAATAAAACAGGAATAAATTGGGCTTATTCTATAGAGGCCCACAGAAGGAGAACTGCATTGTAAACAAACAGCCTGACTATCGCAAAAAAACTCTATGAGTAGTCTATTTGATATGCTCAACATATTCGTTTTGAAAGTTCAAATGCGTTTTTATCTCTACCATTTCAAAATAAATTTAAAGACAAAATCCTTCATAATATTGAGAGAAAGTGGACAAAAAATTAATACATTTACACAAACGTTTACTAGTATGTACTTTTATTTGGGTACACTTTAAATTAAATGGTTTTTGGTACATTTTGAACTGATAAACAAAGTTCTGCACGAACTGCATCATCGTCTTCTAAAAATACTCCATTGGCCTCATGTCCGAATATTGAACAGGCCGCTCTAAAAGATGAACCCATACCCACTTTTTTTTTTGTTATTTCATTCCGCTCTTATATCTAACTTAATCCTAGACAAAATGCTTAATTCCAGCTTAAATTTAACAATTCATTTGAACTTATAACTAACTTACTGACCCTATGCGGGTACTCTAAGCTAATATAGTCTACACTGTAATTGCCTTTCGACCTATTCCATCGTTTTTTTTTTTTTTGACGTTCTGTCTGCAGACGTATTAAGTTATGACGTTTTGCCAAGAAAACTTGAAAACTTGGCTCTTCAAGGGCTATATATATTACTTTAGTTAACCTACTCTAAACTATTAAAAACCCTAAGACGTAAGCTACTTTAACTAAGTCCGCAATATAGGAACGCGTGCAGCAGGGTGTGTGTCTTTGAATATGCCTCACATATGCAATGCACACAACCTGATGAACCTCTGTTTATTTTGTTTTTTTTTTTCGTTTTTTTTTTGTATATAATACTGCTTATCCTACCTTAAATCTATGTAAATACGCTGTTAGTTCATTAGTACAGCAGGCGTTAAACAAATAAAAAATAAAAGAGTCATAGTAACCGTCGGAAGACTATAAAAGTTCTGACGACGTCGGAGGCTGGTTTTAATGTAAACACCAAAAGAAACGTCGCTCCTTAGCGGACTCCTCTCTGTCTCGAGCGGGATCGCTCTACTGAACCGGAGGAGCTTCTCGTGTTCCCGAACGACGTTCGGTTCGAATAAGAGTCGCCGTTCTCCTGTTCGGCGGTACGCCGAGGACATCCATTCCATGCCCACTTGCCAATGATATATGGTAAACAATTGTTTTATGAATTTTTGCACCATTTTATTCCCATTTACGATCAACACACATTGCTTAATGGTGCTTGCCGTCACCCAATTCTATGTTCGTGATCGTCTCATAATGGATCTGTTAAGCGATGGTGGCCTGTGGCCTGTGCGTCGACCAGCTCTGAGCGACAAAAATAATGTTCAAGACCCCACCTCTTTCGAGTTATTGACAATGCTCAAAGAGTATTTCCTGTTTAGAAAAAGCTTCTCAAACTTGGCCGTTCGGAGTCGGCATAAACCTGTAGGTCCCTTCCACTCGTGTGAGAACAATAGCACGCACAACACGAGTGGTTGCTGAGAAGCTAGGCCCTGGCCCTCTATGGGCTGTAGCGCCACCCATATTATTATATATTAAAAGCGATTAAAACAAATTAAATAGTTTCTTATTACTCCAAAGCATGTGGTGCTCCGCTAATTTTATGTTGAGCAGAAAATACCTACCACTGCTTTGTTCGTTTCGTGGATTGAGCAGAAAATACCTACCACTGCTTTGTTCGTTTCGTGAATTGAGCAGAAAATGCCCACCTCAGCCTCGTTCGTTTCATGGATTGTAAATTGTGGCGTTCTTCCTTTCTTACTTGGAAAACTATAATATTTCTAATAGTCAAGTCTTAACTTAAGTTTTGTTATAAGCTTTTATTAATTTTAACATTGCTTGTTGTCGGCATTTTATGTGATATTGTTTACACTTTTTATCCAAATGCACTTAGTGTTTACTCTTCTTGTCGCTTAGAACTCTCCCTACGAGAACTCAGCTGAATGATTGTTAAGTTTGATATGAACTTGTAAATATATAAATATGTAACAGATGTACAACCGCATGATATATGCATGGTAATGCATAGTTGACAGTGACATTGGCGTCGTGCCGCTGTCAGCTGAAATTAATTAGTTATGAATTAATTACCATCACAGAGTACGAAAAGATTATCTGAAAAATGTTGTATTTGTTTTTGTGGCGAAAATTAAGCTGATTGTCGTGCTTTTATTTGTGTAAAAAAATGTTCTTAATTTTGTTGTTACGCTAGCTGGGCAGCAATTGTATGAAGATACATTTTCTATTCATAACAATATCACCTGCGTATTACTTTGACATCCTTATCCCAACCTTGTTCGATCAATTAGAAATCACTTCCACTGCCTACATGATATGAATGAATTATAAGAATGCTTTTCACGCATGTACCTATGGTAAAGACATTGGAATACTCATAAATTTGCTTATGTATATTCCTTTCCCTTTCAAGAATATTATTAGCAAGTAAACCAGGTGAATTCAATAACGCCGCATACAGTGGCCTTAAGTATTCTAATTCACTAGAAAGTGCTCACGGTGCTATAAACGTGATTTGTATACACAACAAGACCTCTTCAAAACTGAGTTTTCTTTTCCACCCAAGTTCGATTTTTATAGTCATCGTGGCTCTCTCATCGGGAGAAAACTGCATGTAGGGCATGGGCCAGAGTCACATATTGAATATTAAGTGAACTATTGATAGGAGAAAATTCGCGCTGACCTCAATGTGTCAATCACAATTTACAAACTTACTTTTATTTTTTTTCTTTTTAAAGTTTCATACATCAATGCTTAATTTTCAACGAATTATATTAATAAATTCAAGAATATGCTAACGTTTATGTACACTACTCTTATAGCTGTTATTTTGTATCGGAGACTATGTGCGTGTATGTATATGCTTAAACCTGTTAACTGGTTCTTGTGGCCAAGCCAAGGATTTTTGTGTAACGTAATACCATGAATGGTGTTACATTTTTGCTGTAACTGAAGAGCGTTCATGTTATGCATTCATTGAATGTTCTTATTTCAAGTATTTTCTTGCACGCAGACAAGGGTGAATGATTTGCAGTTTAACGGGTTCGCTCTGATATTAACAAACGATATGGCTTATGCCAAATTGTTCTTATTTAACCGTTATGGTTGAAATTATAGTACATTCTGCAGCAGACTAACTCAACCGGTTCAAAAGCAATGCTATAACACATAGTGCCTTAGAACGAGTTGTGGCACGAAAGAATATCTTGACCCCGTAAATATGTATCTTTGTTACCTATTCACGCTGTCATCAAATAACCCATCAAAACATTGATATTACATGGATAGCCAACGTTTATCTTTATATTATTATGTGTCTAACTGTTATACAATGAAATTAATTGATCCTACATATTTTGTATACATCATCATCAATTTTATGGTGCAAAAAGATCACGTAATTTCTAAACAGCCATTTCGAAAACTTTGACAATGCACTACATCCATGTATGCATATAAACCCAAAAGATTATGCTTTGTTCGTATATAGCATTATATTTTCGACTCGTCACCACCAATGCAAAGTAATTAAATTTACAATTTAATTTGCTGAAAATATCGTTTCCTTTTTGCAAGCACTTCAAATCAGTTTATTTCGTTTAAAGAAAAGTAATAAAAAAAGAGCTAATAAAAACATATGCCATTCGTTGGTAAAATTTCACTTTTTAAATGTATACAACCGCCCCACTGCCGATGACCGGTAAATTGAATGCCGTAGGTGTGGGCGCTGACTGATGATAACGTGGAATCTCAAAGCAAAATTACCAACACTCGCCGTGGATAGTTAATAACCTGATGGCTATTAAACTGTGGACGCCGAGATCGGTATTGCTTGTCGCTGTAATGGAAAATTTCTTTTTCACGATCAGCGACAAACTTTATGACTGCAAAACCTTTCACTTTAGTCATTCGGATTGAAATTGCTTGAATGGAATAACTCTTCAAATGCCTCAATTAGTTTGAATTAATTATGATGATTAGTGATTATCGAGAAAAGCTGAAACAAAAATATTTTGCTTTATTTTTGTATAAAATATAAAATTGAATTAGAGAGAAAATTGTTTAAGTATAATCAAAACTTTTGCTAAAATTAAGTCTATAACTTTGGGCGAAACTTTTATTATTCCATTGGAACATGCATTGGAAAGCTACTGTCATTGAAAAAGTCATAGCTCTAGGTAAGCAATGGCTTGAATAAAAATATGTTTTTCTTAAATAAACGTTAAAATTTAAATTAAATTTAAAAAAACAACACGAATTAAGTTATAATAATAATAATAATATCGGTAGCGCTACAGTGCATATATGGCCAGGGCCTTGTCTTATTTTTAATTCATTTACTTACATGCTAGACAAAAATGCTTAAAACTAGCTTAACTAACTTAACAAATGTTCTTACACCTACTGACCCTATACGGGTACACTAAGCTATTCTTGTCGTAAATGTTTAGTGCCTTTCGACTTATGCTATGTTTTTTTTTTGTTGTATTGCACTCTGTTTTTGTTTTATTTGTTTGTTAGCTTTATCCTTCTACTACTCTTGAGCCAAAGGAAACGTCGTTTGCATTTACTCTCGGTACTGATGTTGTTCGTACTATTAAGTTAGGCCGCCAAAATCCTAAGTTGTGGAGGAAGCTAAAAGAGTGAGAGAGTATTCTGATAAACATAATATGGGTGGCGCTACAGCCAATAGAGGGCTAGGGCCTAGCTTCTTAGGAACCACACGTGCTGTGCGTGCTTTTGTTCTCTCACGTATGGAAGAGACCTACAGTTTTATGACGACTCCGAACGGCCAAGTTTGAGAAGCTTTTTCTAGAAAGGAAATACTCTTTGAGCATTGTCAGTGACTTGAAAGAGGTGGGGCCGTGAAAATAATTTTAGTTGTACAGAGCAGGAATAGAACCTACGACGTCGAGATTGGGGTCGACGCACATACCCACAACGCCACGGGCCACGCCCATTACATAAAGTTATTATGTATACCTTATACTCTCAAACATACTATGATTCATCTGGTTTTCGTTAAGACCAAGTAGAGCATGTATACTTTATGCTGTCAATCATTCAAAATCATGTCATTCAACTTGTTACCTACCTTTTTTTATTGAGAAGCAACAACATAACCTAAGACAATTTAAATGGCCAAGCTAAAATAAAATATAAAATAACCGTCCTAATTGAATTGACTATTTTAAATTTTTTATTTTCCTCCACCTAAAAACATAAAATATTTGGGAAAATAATAATGAATAAAGGATGAACAAAAAACATACATTTTTATACTGATTATAACCCCACATATTTCAATACATACTCAAACTCACCACCCCAACCAATTGCATTTGCATCGAATTACCAATCATAACAATGCACCTGTGTATCATGTTCCTACTCTCTTCATTAGTTTCAATGTTATTGATGCAACTAAGAATATATATGTGCTCTACTTTTTCAAATATGCATATTAAAACAAATACGTAAAGTCAATGTCAAGTTATAGTGCATGATTTATTATTGAATGTGTGCATTTCGGATTTAATTTAAATTCGTATGCAAAGTCGGGCTCGGTTGATATTTGTCACATTTTGAAATAAGGCGAAGTAATTTTTGGTGGAATTATAGGCGTTAATATTTGATAGCTGTGATATAATACGTTGCACACATCTGTGGAATATAGCTGAACTTCGGGGCAGCCGAACTCTTAGTTTCTCGGCAATATTTCATCAGCTAATAAATAACCGCATCGAATGTAACTCATTATCATGATAAACGATCGCAATGAAGATTCCATCGGGATGAACTTGTTGTACCCTAATTTACTAAAAAGGTATTTAACATGTTGGAATCATTAACCGATTTAATGTCAATGAGTAAAGAATTAAACAATATTTAATATTTATTCCTACGTCTGATTAACTAATCACATGTATTTTAAGATTCAATAATAATAAAACAATCACCGTAAGCAAATGTCTGTTCAGGTGTCATAAAACAAAAAACTTACTTCAATCTGATTACACAATGAAGAACTTTCATTTTCACTTTCTAAACACATCGAGGTGTCAATGAGCTTCTAACTATTCCCAAAACCACATTTACGAATGGGTAGATATAAAAAAGCTGGATAAAAATTCACTTTCTTAGCCATGATGGGCATTCCTTTATTTAATATCGAAAGATACATCGACATCGATGAGACTAGTCAGTCAAATGTATTTACGAGTATGTTTGGCTGTCTTCTCTTTGATCAGATTTATCTCTTTAAATAACTAACGATATGCTGACAAATAATATATCCAGTTCTCAGGTAAAAAATATGGTTCCCTATGAGACATTGGATCGATAAAACCTTATGCAAAAATATACAAACTTTCATTGATTTCTAGTGCAGTTTCTAGTGATTTCTAGTGCAATAGGGTAAAAGTGTAAAAGGAAACATATTCCGAATGAATTCAGAAATGTCTTTTTGCACACCAATGTAATGGGTGTGTGAAAGAGAAACATGTTTTGCACAACATGAATTCAATAATAAAAGCATTGAGTATCTTCTTTCTTTTCGAAGGTTTGTGTTGCATCGAGCGGAAGAAGTAATAATGAGGCGAAGTTTGGTGAACACGACAGTCGGGGCAAAATTGGAAATTCCAATTAATATTTGTTTTGTCATGATGTAAAATGACTGTCGCGGACTGCAGGCATATTTTTGCCATTTTTACTACAACTCATGTAGTGATTCAATGGACTTGAATTTGAAAAGCAATTTAATATGTATCCATAAAAGCAATTGGGCTTATCTGTCACAAAATGAACTAAAAAAACCTTTGTACAGTGACAACCGTGTTTCATTTGCACTAAAACATGCGTGGGAATTATCCCATCTGTTAGTCAAGATTTTTATTCAATCACCCCATTATAGGTAAAAGTAAATAATAATTATTGTATGTATCATGCATGTATTACATATCTATCAAGCGGTCGCCTCTTATTCTGGCGCTGGATTCTATGAGAGATTTGTAAAGATCTGTTAAGCAGTTTTTTCATTACAATATCGCACGTTTGAGCAAGTTGATGTGAACCTTTACAAATCAGGGGCTATTAGAAGACCATCACGAACTGTGTGTGAATGTTTCAAGACCTTGTTGAAACCTACATATCCAAATAGCGCTAAGTGGTAACTGTCACAGAGCTGTTAAAACAAACTTCGACGAAAAAAAAAATACTCAATGATCCCGATGACTAAATAAATGTGTGTATGTGCGTCTATGTAGAAATATAGTTATACAGCTACCTATACAATTGTTCCAACAATATTTTAAATAAAATAATAACAGAAACAGCATCCATTGTTCTCTCACGAAAGTTTTTTATCGATTCCGAACGGCCAAGTTTGAGAAGCTTAAGGAAATACGCTTTGAGCATTGTCAGTGACTCGAAAGAGGTGGCCGTGAAAATGTTTTCTGTCGTACACACCAGGAATCGAACTGCATACCCACAACGCCTTGGGCCACCACAACAGTTGAGTAATTTTCCCAAAAACCATAAGAAGCAGTCTGAAATCATTTCGAAAAACCAAAATTTTTGTTGCAGTGAGAAATAAACACTTTGACTAAATTGTAGACAAACTGTTCGCTTGTTTTGACATCATCAACGCCACCAGCGTTATCTAGTTTAAACAAACAACCTCGTATTAATTTATTTATTTATATGTATCTTAATCTACTGCGAATTTATCTGAAATTAGGAGTGACAAGAGAACAGTATACCAAGATGACAAGATCACTGCCTTTATATATGTACATGTGAGGGTATATACATGTGTCATATATGAGCTTGAATTGTTTGTTTAGAAACGATTAGACAGATATTTGCTAATTACGTACACATATACATACGTCTGTATCTATACAATTTTTTTTTTCAAAACATTTTAATTTTTGATTTTATGAACACCAGTTTCTCACCGATCGTGGATAGGTAAAGTGTATCTTGCTGGTCTGTTTCTGTAAGCCACGTGACGGTCGCAGCATTCCAAGTTGAAATAATGCGGAAGAAATTCACGTGTAATTAGAAGAATTAAGAATTCATTGCGGTTGCTAGTACGGTATCAAGTTAGTTACAGGAGAATATGTTAATAATATGTATACACAGTTTCTCAGTAATAGACATTCATGGGTTGTTTTATTTTGTTGCTATGTGTACTAGGAAGCCCATTTAATAATAATAAGTACATACTTACGTACGTTTGTGTATACACAAAAAATATTGTTATTGTGTAGTAAAACTGTGACTAATTAGATCATTTAAATGAATGTTCCCGAAATTGTATTCCAACAAAAACAATGTCAGAAACGGTAAGGTGTATGCAATTTGAAGAACATTGTATATTTTTATATGTTTCGAATAACAAAAATTGTGCATTAAAAATGATAGAAATAAAAAAAGCTCCATTTTTGCTGCTAACCCGTTTATCTACTTGTAGTCTTTTTAAATAGTTTAGTTCATATAAGAATTTCATTTTAGAGAAGACTGGAATAAACAATCTAAATTTGTTTATAACAGTATATATAATTATTCTATGTACAACAGTTTCGTTGCAATAAATTTCTTGGTAAATTAAAATAAAAACCTCAATTTTAATCCGCACCTACTGTCAGATAAGTTAGTCAGAAGTCAACAACTAATACAACCATCTTCAAAATCCATTCTTCAAATTTTAACCTTTAATTGCGCTAACGTATTATACCAATAAGCTTTGAAAACAAAAAGTAACACCATACCTTTACTCAAATGTGTTTCATCTTAAATCGTACTAACTCACTGACTCTTAGCTTATTGCGTTAAGCTGCACCAAAAGTGTTACTTCATACTACATAAAGGCAGAATGAAAATCAGTGTTACCACACGTTAAATTATTTATGAGTCTCAGAAGCTAATAAATAAACAAGTCATTTTCAAGTCAATAAATGGCAAAGGCTTTTGATAACACAACGTCTTCTTTTGCGAAAAAAACATACCAGTATGTGCTCAGACGTTTTAAATGAAACCTAGCTCACACTTTGCAAAATTATGAAAACAATGAAATGATGAAAAAATGAAAATGTGAAATGAAATTACGCTACATGTTTAGGTATTTCTGTTCTTGAATTAAAATGTAATAAAATGTGTCCTCTTGGCCCTATAGAGTCCCTGTGGACTGTTCACTGATGAAAATATGCTTTCATTTTTGTTTAATATAATTGACATTTCAAAATGTTCATTTTGTGGCAAGAACTGCCAAAATGTATATAAGCACGTAATTAGCAGCGCTGTTGCGCATCAGCTTGAATGAATGCAGGCATGTTTGCGCACTGTTATCTTAGATTTTTAATATTTGAACAGTCAACTGGTAATGACTACAGGATATCAGTGAAGCTTGTTGAATTTTGTTGAAAGCACTGATAACAACTTGTTTTAATTGAGTCATAGTTGCTTATAAGGAAAAGGAGATGAAAGTGAAACAGGGCTTCAAACAATGTGTGAAAATGTTGGTGAAAGACCAGCATATGAACCGGAGCACGTATAAATACCGTATTAAACTAACCAACGTAGATCATCAGTTGTGTTCAAAACAATAGAACCACACATTGTTATATCGGTTTTTCAAGCATTGTCGAAAGACAACAACTTTTTATTTAAGTGGTGTATTTTAACAAAATAACTCGTTCTTTATTTAAAAGGTTTTAGTATGCAAAATATTCAAAATACAATAAAAGCCCTGTAATTCGGAAAAAAGAAATTTTTTTTCCAATGTAAAAAAATAAATTAAATTAGTAAAAATGAAATAAAGCAAAATAAAAAAAAAACCGGCAGAGGTTGTTGATTTGTGGGTATGTGCGTCGACCCCAGCCTCGACGTCGTAGGTTCGATTCGTTCTCTGTGAAACACAAATAATTTTCACGACACCACCTCTTTCGAGTCACTAACAAATGCTCAAAGTGTATTTCCTGTCTAGAAAAAGCTTCTCAAACTTTGCCGTTCGGAGTCGGCATAAAACTGCAGGTCCCTTGTACTTGTGACAGAACAATAGCACACACAACACTGGTGGTTGCTGATAAGCTAGGCTCTCGCCTTTGCAGAAGCTGCATCGATGAAGAGGAGGAAGAAAATACTCATCACCTTCTCTGCTCCTGCAGTGCTCTTGCCAGTCGTAAGTTCCTGCACCTAGGAGTCTACTACTTCAGCGGCCGTAACGAGCTAAAAAGTGCCAACATTGGCCAACTAAATCGTTTCATTAGCATTAGCAACTGGTTCCAGCGTTAGGAGAAGTCAATACGCGTGATATCACAATGGACCTACTCTGGCCTAAGTGTGACTGCTCTGTAGCAGTCAGCCACTACAACTTAACCTAACATAACCATGGCTCTCGCCCTCTACAGGCTGTAGCGCCACCCATATTATTTTTAGATTTAGCAAATAGCTATCAAAATGTAGAAATCGTTCTCGTTCTTGCATTTTTTCATCAAAAGGACCTCGTTTTAGTGCATACAAAATATCTCTCATTAGTTCGAAAAATTCGTTTACATGAAATGACCTCCCCCTCCATTCCGAATAGTAGCGCTGACTAGAACTAAAAGAAAAACTAGACTTATTAGACAAAAAATAACCTAATTTTTGGCTGTAAACCCCTTATTCTCTAGCTCTGATTTGCACCGACTTGGCATGGAGTCCAACAAATCCATCTTTTGGTGGTAATATTCTGCCAAGGACTTTGTACTACCTACCAAAGTTCTCTAATATTGGTTGTCTTTGCGTTCGTCATTGCTTTCTTTAAGTCGCACCAAAAGTTCTCTCTGGGGTTATGGTCTGGTAAATGTACGGGCCACACCACAACATTAACCCCATTGACCCGAAACCATACATTCTGGTAGTTTGGTAGATATTGTATCGCTGAATGGCCCAGATTATTGGTATTTTATATTTTGTATAAGGCAACATTACCCTTGCAAAAATGTCAACATATACAGTCAAATGTTCCAAAAACAAGATCTATGGGAGCAAACACCTTGGTAGGAAAAACAGCCCCATACAATTATTTTAGAAATGCTGTTTTGTATGCTCTTTAATGTGTATTGAGAGCGATATTCCACTTCCATCATAAAGAACAATGTTGCTCTCATCAGTTCATAATAGATGTGCCATTTTTAAAAGGGTACTACCATTATATTGAATTCTAACAACTAAACCCTCTTAGACAAATTGTTTGTGTCCGTTATTGATACCAGACAGATGTGTTATAACACAGAATATCTCGTGGTCGAAATACGACGATTATCTAGACATACAATATACATATAAATACGTGCTGCCCCTTTTATTTACTATTAAAAAGCGAGCAGACTTGCAAATATATTTTTCTTCTATCGGTAAGCTACGTAAATGTAGTTAAATAAACTAATTTTTAACATGTGCTTACCCTTCCAATGGTGTAATAAAAATCGAAAAATACTATTCGGTTGAGTAAATTTGTGCATAACCGTACACCAAAAATTCGCAGCACGTATTTATATGTATTAACTATATATAAATTATATTTGTCAGTGCATCAGATTCTGAGCGTGCAACAAATTACACGTGGTCACGTGGCACGGACGTACGTATGCCAAATTCACGTGCTGACGAATATTCCATACGTGAAATTGTCATACACGTGATAATGTACTAAGAAATTTCTTAATGAATGCGGATATGACAATGTTACAGTTGTGGTATAGCTGCATTCTTTCTCCTTTGAACTAAGATGAACACAAATTCCTTTACAACTCATAAATCATCCAGCTTTCAAGGTTGATAAGTAACATACATACGTATGTATGTATACACGTTCATGACTAGAATAAGTATTCTTTATTTATTTTTTCCTCTGCATGAAAGTAAACTTAAAATACCACGCGGCGAACGTCATATCGTTCAGTAAAAAAAACAGGTTCTTCCACGTTACCTTTCTGACTGAAGCATTTTAATTGATATTTACTTTCCGTAACATTTAACAAATGCAAAGCGAAGTCTTCAAATTGACAATGAGAACAGAGAGACAAGAAATCTTCAAATGTCAGGCCATATAACAGTGTATGAACCAATTACATGCTCTCAGGCGAGTTTTTTATCATTAATTCTACGAAAGGTGATCATGCAGTGGATTACCATTTAAACTTTTGTGCCGCCAGTGGAAACAATTGATGTTATCTGATGAATAAGAATGTGCAAATCGAAGAGAGGTGCAGTTTTCATGATCGAATGCATTTATTTTGTTCGTAAATAAAACAGATTTCTGCTAAACTTGTACAATATATGATTGACATAGTTTTTTTTAAAGGTGGATTGCCTTTCATTTTACATTCAACGCTAGCTTTAGTATTCTTGAACATATTGCAAACCTCGTTAAATTTGTTCAGCTGTTTTTTCTTTGAGCTATTTATTAGAGAGTAACCGCATTTTAAAACACAGCACATGTTTGAACTGTAAAATTCGCTTTTGTATTATTATATTAATAGTATCTTACTGACGTGATAAATGAATAATGTTACATTCCTCCTATACTTGCTACAAAAACAACCATGGCAAATAATTCCATTTAAAATTTAGGGTGTATTGATGAGATGTACGAAGACAAGGCGCGTGGTACATTGTTTCATCCCCTGATCATTTGTATAGAGTGTTGGTACCGAAGACGAAGATATGAAAATCATCAATTTAACAGAGATAAAATAGAGATTTATTTTGTTTTTGATCACCCTGAATTCATTTTTATTAACATGACAACTGATGATACCACAAGTAATGCGTCCTAATTTACATCGATAACTTTAAGAAGGCATACTGTTCTAATTGAATGCATATTAGAGTGTATTTCTCAAATAATTATGTTTTATATTATACTAGCTGCACATGGCGAGCGTTACAAAGCATTTAAAAATTTATAAATTGATTTGTTCGAAGAACAAAGTTGCGAAAGACATCAAGCACTATCTCTTAACGTTTAAGAGTATATAAAGCAAACAAACAATGATTTTTATTTATAGATAAGATGTAAAATGTGGTGGCCCGTGGCGTTGTGGGTACGTGCGTCGACCCCAAACTCGACGTCGTAGGTTCGATTCCAGCTCTGAGCGACAGAAATAATTTTCACGGCCCCACCTGCTTCGAGTCACTGACAATGCTCAAAGAGTATTTCCTGTCTAGAAAAAGCTTCTCAAACTTGGCCGTTGGGATTCGGCGTAAAACTGTAGGTCCCTTCCACTCGCTTTCAGTTTGGGGAATTCCTGACATACAATTCTTGGATCGGATTTGTATATAAATTATATATATATATATATAAATTTTATAACATTTTTATTTTATGTAATTTTGTTTAGTTAAATTATTAATTTTTCCTTCGAGCTCTTTTTAGTTTTAATTTTTGTTTAAAACACGTATATTTTTATACTTGTGAATGTTTGCAAGTGCGGAGATAATTTTCTCCCATCACCTTTAGAAGTGTAGACTGTCTCAAGTCAGTTTTTAGATATAAGGCATTTTAATAGTATTTTCAAAAACAATAATGATCTTCATTGTTGATACCGATCATTTTTAAGCGCGTTAAAAGAACGCAACGATCACCAAGACAGAATATTTCTTGCCGTATGGTATTGTATAGCTAACCCGACAATGTTTCAATAGCATCACCAACTTTAATTTACGATGGACCAATCTCATTAACAGACACTTCTTTGAAAATCTAACTATTCCGTAAAACTGTATCTGTCTCATGCTCTATTTATGTGTGAAACTTCAAAATAAATTCCTAAAGTTATTATACGCAAATAATTAAACCTCTCTCTTAAAACAGTATTTTAAGAATTATTATAAACGATTTAAAAATTATTCATATTCCACATATTTTCTTAAAAATATACGTAAAGTTTTTTTTAAATTCATTTCCCGATAATGTGTCTTTTATTGACACTTAGTACATTTTATTACAATTAGTTTTGGAATCTTGGGATGATATGCAGTGTTCTACGCCCATTTTGTTTCAACATTACATACTTGAACATTAGCACAGTGGTGACCCGTGGCGCTGTGAGTATGTGCCCCCAACTTCGACATCGTAGGTTCGATCCCTGATCTGTGCGAAAACTAAAATTTTATAATATATATTACGTTGGTATCTTTCTTTTCTTTCTCTTTTTATAACTGTGTATGAAAGATAGGTTTGTTTTTCATTTTTTAATGATTATTCATTAGATTTAAAAGGAACTTACATTCATCACATTTATTACAATTCTTTGTTATTAAGTCTGTTGGTCGGGTTCTTTGTAGTCGTCTTCTGGCTAACATCTCTCGGGTTGCTAAGGTGTTCACTTCGTCGTTATGGCGAAGGAATATTTTGATATGGTGTTTTCTGGTTGTCTTTGTTATTTTGGTATTTTTAGGTCACGATGGATGTCGCTATTGCTTATGTGCCATTTTGCGTTAACTATTGTACGTAGTATTTTCTATTGTTGTCTTTGTATTAAGTTTATGTTCGATTTTTTAGATGTTCCCTATCTAAGGGGGAGATCGTCAAAACTAGACATGGCGTTGTATGGCTCGCTGTCATATGTGGCCTTGAAATCGACGAACAGAAGGATTTGCATTCCTTGGGTCTTTTCAAGGATCTGGTCATCTCCAGGATCTAGTGTGAAAATTGGGTCTATTGTCCTATCAGATTATTAATGAACGGCTTCAGGCGGGTACACAAAACGGCAGAGAATGTTTTATACTCGATGTAAAGAAGACTGATCCCTCGATAGTTGGCGCAGTCAAAGGAGTCTCCTTTTTTGTGGACCTGCAAACGATACTGAGATTTCACTCGTCGGGCATGCTTTCCTCAGACCATATCTTACAGATGAGCTGGTGCATTTGATATCAGATCATCTCTAGCTGCCTTAAATATTTCAGCGGATAGACCGTCCACTCCAGCTGCTTTCTTGATATTGCTATTTTGACCTCCTCCAAGGCTGGGAAACGGATTTCTTGTCTGTCATCGTCCAGATTGAGTGAAACATTCTACCTGACAGTCTACAGAAATGATCTTTCCAGATTCTCTGTATCGACTGCGACTCTACTACCAGTTATACTTATATACACAAGTTAAAAATCTATCTAATTAAAGCAATTTCTACATAATCTTTGCTACTGATTATATGATGTGGTCTATGTTCAACACCCGATCCCACGGACAATTTTAAAAATTCAAAGCTTCAGCTTAACAATGCTTTGAAATTATCCCCTCTGTGAAAGAATATAGCCCAATGTCGCCAAAAACGACAGCGCCAATCATATTATCATTCTAATTGAACTACTGATGTCCATTGCAAACTCAAAAATTGTAAATATTTCGTTGGTTATGATATACGATGAAAACAAAAGTCAAATGTGTACATGTTTACATAACACTCCAACTTCTATTTGAGAAGAATATAATAAACCAAAAAAGCGATGAAAATTCTGCCCAATACCACACTCCCATACATACTTTAGCAAATAGAATTCAATGAACAGGTTTTTAGCAACTTCCTTCTCTTCACCACTTTGTTGCGTATTTCGTATGCCGAGTTCACATTGATATGCTTTAATAATTTATGTAACTAAGTATGTATCTCAGAATACGATTAATTATTATTTTTGTGTTTCTTATGAAAAGAATACATTGACCTATATACGATTAACATAACTGCTAACAGGTTGCAATCAGTGTCTCGTCCATAGGTTTGTGTGTGTAATGAATGTTTTTTTTAAACTGCGTGGTATATTAGCGCATTCACGTAATATTTTTTTTTTTTTTTTTATAGCGACTTTCTTTGAATAACAGAAAGAATAACAAGGTGAGGTAGGTTTTTTTTCCCGATACATTCGTAGTTTTCAAATTTATTCAAAATCTCAACTCTACCGGTGGCTAATAGGTAAACAGGTTGTGCCAGTGGAATGTGGGTCAAAAGCATGCATACCAATAAGATATTGTATAAAACTAATTGCATATATGCTTTGGTTTGATTTTGCAAAGGTCACAAACATTTTTCTTATTCAATAAGGTATGTCTTGTCTATGTAGACATTACGTTTTAATTCTGAATTTTATGTTGGAATTCAGATTATCAAATGGAGAAGCTGACAAATTATTGGGTATATAAATCGTTTCAAAATTTGACGTTTATTTAAAAAAAACATGTACATTAGTATAGCTCATCTGAAGCTATGACTTTTTTTAAATCTTTCTGGCAGTTTATGGATCCCATCCCCAGAGAATGTAGTTCTTAACCGTAATAGGAACGTGGTGCCGAGCGTTGACGCATATTCCGGGCGTTTTTCGGCTACTGCTCTCTTCAAACGGATTAATTGTGTTCGGTAGCGTTGATGGTTTCACCCGATTTTAGCAGCTTCTGATCCCACTAAACATAGAGCTTTGCCTTCGCGCCATGGATATTCAGCTTTGCCATTGTTGGCCGGGTTTCACATATGATTTTTTTCGCTTGAAGTTGTCCTAATGGATGCATTTTTAATCACCAGTAACAATCCGATGCAAAAATTACCTCATTTTATGGCGTTTCAGTGGCATTTCGGACATGCAAAACCGCCTTTCGACGTCTCTCGGCTTGAGTTCATGTGGAACCCAATTTCTTTGCTTTTGAATATATGCTTGTAAACGTTTTTGAAATGGCTGCTTGCTCTTCTTGTGTTTGGGAACAATCTTCATAGAGTATGCTTCAAGTTTTTCATCTTCAAATTTGTTTGGCTGCTCAGGACGTTCATCGTCTTCCAAGCCATAATCTTCTTCTTCTTTGATTGGCGCTACAGTTCGGGGTGGACCTGGGCCTCAACTAACATGCCTCTCCAGCCAGCACGATCTTTCGCCAGCTGCCTCCAGTTGCGCACACCAAGTTGGTTGAGGTCCTTTTCCACTTGTGTGTGAAGACACTTCGGGCCGGAGCTGTGGTGTCCATCCGCTCTCCATGACCTAGCCATCTTAAGCGTTGGATCCGAAGACGCTTAACTAGGTGCATGCCGCTGTACAGCCCGCATAGTTCGTGGTTGAACCTTCTCCTCCAAACGCCATCAACGCAAACAGGACCAAAGATCGTACGCAGAACTTTTCTCTCAAAACAACCAAGAGCTTCTTCAGATGGCTCTGTTACTCAATTGCCTCTTGAGCCCAAAGAAACAGCGATTGGCAAGAGTAATTCTGCGCTTGATCTCGGTACTGGTGTTGTTGTCCCTATTTACTGCGGAGCCTAGGTAGACGAAGTTTTTGACTGCCTCAAAGTTTCTGCTGCCCAATATGACGCTCTGTCCGAGACGTCGATGTTGTGCGTCCTTCCGTGATGGAAGCATGTACTTTGTTTTGCCCTGGTTTATCGCTAGACCCATTTTAGCCGCTTCCACTTCAATACCAGCAAACGCCTCATTGACGGCTCGCTGCGTTCGTCCAATCACGTCAATGTCGTCCGCGTAAGCAAGCAGTTGAACGGACTTCTGGAAGATTGTGCCTCGGGTGTTTACGTTTGAGTTTCGCACGATCTTCTCAAGTATGATGTTAAAGAAGCCATCATCACAACTTTTAAATCGTGCAAACCACTTTTCGCACGTTTGCTCAGCTAGCGCATGTTCACTATAAACTTCCACTAAAATACGATGACTTTCGGCAGCAGTTTTCTTCATATTAAAGTAATGAAGAAGAACTCCCCGCAAAAACACTTTTTCAGGCACAAAGTTCGACATGTTGAGTGAAAACAAAAAGATTATTGCCATTTCTTAGTAAACCGTTAAGTTATAGACCCAATATGAAGATCAAAATTCACAATAGACAGTCAGTATATGAATTATTTGTATTATTATTATATTATTATTATTTATACGAAAACAAATTTGTAAAGCTATTTATAACATTCCAACCAAACTCATTAAAATAGACAAACCTTCGATACAACTTAACAGATTTGACCGCTTCTAAGGCTTCACGCAAAGTGAATTTCTCGGGTTACCATCTTCAGTTTCTTCTGTGTGTTTTTCATTTTCAAATTGATATATCTTGTCTTTTAGGTGTGGGATTGACTTGGGATTCAATAGCCTTCCAAAAACTTACTTCTTGAAATATTTTTTTCAAATGCGTTGTATTAAACATAAGAGTGTCTGACTGCAACCGACTCTTTCCAACTCCTTCCGACGCCCTTGGACATACAGAAACGTATGACACACCCGGGTGTGTTGGGTGCGTGTTTGCGTAATTTTTCGGGTGTTGACACAAGGGTTAAATGTACCTCCTGTGGAATATCGTCATCATCGGGGATGTTAGGTTAGGTAAGGTATGCGGGTTGTTCACTCTTAGGTCTTTGTAAAGACCTTGTGATGTCCGATGAAGCGGTCGGAGGGGAGGGGAATATTGTCCGGTGATCACGATGTTTTTGGGTCCAGTTTGGGTTAAGCCAGCTCGATGTCCTAATGAACCTGTAGAGATATTAACGGCATGTCTTTTAGACCATGTAGGTCTTGGAAGAAATATTCTACCAGGGTTATATTTTAAGATCGGCAGAGGCTTGGTCAGTGACAGAGATTGTGAGGAGTATTCTCTCTTTCTCCTACGTCTCCACTTAAGGTCCATTTTTTGTTCATGATACTTTACAAGGTTATGTCCCGTAAGCGCAGCGACCGCTTTTTATCGCATTTCACTAGTTTGCAGACTCGTCGGAGTAATCTCACATGTCAATGTTTGCTGTGATGGGTCGATTTCGGTCCCTTTCAAGGTCCTGGGCAAGCTCATCTGCTGCCTCTATGACCTAGAACCATTAGTTCTTCACTGCAGCCCGCGACCAGCTTGGACTTGATTTCTATAGCCGAGATTGCATTAATGGTCGCTTGACTGTCAATAAGAATGGTAATATCAGCTAGTAATATTTTCAACATTGATATCCTTCTGGCCACTTCTATGACTGCCAAGACCTCCACTTGAAAAAACACTGTCATATCCTGGAATTCTGATAGGGCAGTGCATGTTTGGTTTAAGTTGTCGTCCACTCTTCCCTTGAGGGGAAATGTCATTTGAATGGAATTTCAAAGTCGAGAAATATGGGAGTGTGTAGCCGCTTTCAAAATGCTCAATTTGTAGTGTCCACCACTTTGATTGAATACTTCTAATGGCACTGTTTGCAGCGGTAGCTTGAATATACAGGTCGAGTGGTAGAAGATTCAATAACCTCTCAAGCCCTGCTATCGGGGAGGTGGAGACTGCTCCCATAACGCCCAGGCATGCGTGTCGTTTTATCCTGGTTAGCTGGTTAAGATTTCAGGGTGGTTTGCCTGCCTATCTCACTGTTATATGTCGATATAGGTCTTACGATCGATGTGAACATCCACAGGGATCTTTGGGGGAAGGCCCTACCTTTTGCCGAATATCCGTGGCTTTGATACAGGGCGCAGGTGTCAAGAGTCTTCTTGACTCTTTCTAAAACGTTGCCAGTTTGATCTGTCTAGGATAACCCCTAGTTAGATTGCACTGTTTTTTTTTTTTTTTTTTTTTTTTTTTTTTTTTTTTTTCTCATTTTTGTTTTATTCTCAATTCATTTACTTACATGCTAGACAAAAATGCTTAAAACTAGCTTAACTAACTTAACACCTGTTCTTACACCTAACCTACTGACCCTATACGGGTACTCTAATTGAAGTCGCCTGTCCACTGTTCGGCGTACGACATGGAAGATTACAGGACATCCGTGTGGATCCTGTATTAGGCCAATTGTGTCGAGATGTAGAAACGCCTCGGGAGGAATAAAGCCGGTAAGGCGCACTCTCTCATGGTACATAACGTTGGGGTAGTAAGCCCCAAAGATCAGACTGTTGGTTGAAGTCATAGCTCGTGCAATGTGCCTTCTGATCAGCTTAATAATAAAATTATCTATCCTGTTCAGGTTTGCCTCGTTGTACAGGACCTCATTGGGATAGTACTTCTTGTACTCAGACTCGGGTGTACGATACAACCGGAGACAAGTCCGAAGACATTGTCTCTCGAACAACCTCATCTTTTCCATCTGGGAAGGACTCACGTTGAACCACAATGGACAACCGTATGCCATAATTGGCCGGATGAGGGCCATGTAGCAGATTACCTTAACCCTGGTATCAAGTTGGCTGCTGTAAAACAACCTCCTTGCCACAGCAAAGGCCTTTTTAGCTTTGGCCAGAGCAATATCTATATGTTTGTCAAAATACAGATATTGATCCAGCCAAATGCCAAGATACCTAACTACACTTTTCACATCTAAAGGGCGTCCCTGTGGGTCAACAATACCGAACTTACGCCAGTTTGTGCGCGTATCCCATGATGCCATGTACAACGGGTTTCTGAAAATGATAGTTTCACACTTCCTGAAGTTGATAATCAACTTCCAGTCGTCGCAAAATCGCTGAATTTGTTCGAAGTCACCTTGCAACAAGATGTTTATTTCTTCGACCTTCGGGCCTGATCTGTACGCCACTAAATCGTCGGCGTACGCAATTAAGTGCGGCATTGAACCTATCAGATCAGCAGTGAATATTGAAAACAGGATCGGCGAACCAACCGCACCCTGTTGCAAACCGTTTTTGATGTCAAAGACCGTGGAAGAAGTTACATCGCCACTTTTCACGACGAACTTTCTACCTGTTATCATGTCATAGATCATGTATAGCAATGGTTTACTTATGCCGAGCCTGACCAGCTTGAGGAAGAGGCCCTCCAACCAAACGGTGTCGAACGCTTTCTCCAAGTCTATCAGGCAAGCACCCGTGCATTGTTTCTTGTCTTTATTCCATTGAATGTCGGACACTAGTTTAGACGCGGCATGTATGGTTTCATGCCCCGCCCTGAATCCGAACTGGTTGTCCGGTATGATATTATTTTCCTCAACCCATTGTTTCAGAACTCGAATAACTATCTTTTCAAAAACCTTGCTTATGCAAGGAAGAAGACTGATCGACCGAAGGTTTGTCGGGATAGATCTATCTTTGTCCCGTTTAGGGATTGATTGCACCACAGCTGTCTTCCAATGTTTTGGGTAGTATGCATTACTTAGCGCATTGTTAAACAGTGTTGTGTAAATTTGCACTGCTTCGGGGGGAAGATGACGAAGCACAATATTCGGAATACCATCGATTCCCACCGACTTTTTCTTCTTCAGCGAGTTAAAGATACCCTGTAGATCTTCTTGAGAAGTCACGATGTGATTTCTGTCATTGGCGATGGCACTACTTGCCTTAGATTGCACTGTCTATTAGCCTCAGTGCGATGCCCTCAATTGTTGGCAGTCTGAATCGCTGAGTGACTCATATGTTGGTGAAGAGTACTAACTCTGTTTTTTGTGGGATTATGCGTTGACCACATGATTTTGTCCATTCAAAGAGGGCTTTTATGGCGTTTTCAGTTAGTTCACTGAGAGTCGGGAGAAATTTACCTCGAGCAATTATCACCACGTCGTCGGTTCTGCTTTCCGATAATGATGTTAGAACAACCTGTGGCTAGTAACACTTAATTTAGAATTTTATTAGGAAGTTTCTTTAGGATTATGGTTCTTCACTGAATAATGAATCTGCAATGTCAACACCGCAATCAAATGTAAAAGCATGCTCAAAACAATCTGAAGTGTTCTTCTGAATGACTTCCGTCCAAGACCGGATTGAAAGCAATATGAATAGTATGCAGTCATTTTCAAAACGAATGATTTCCGGTAGTGCTCCCTCAAATACTTATTTATTCCTCGGTCCAAATTTTGTTGTGTTTTTAGTTAGGTATCAGTTTATGTTTCGAACATCTGGATAAATGGGACAATTGTGTTCAATCAAAATATGTTTTTGTTGTGTCACTTCTACTTCTAGCATTCGAAATTTCTAATATCATCATGCGTAGTTTTTTTGGCTTCATAAAAGCCTGGTAACGATTTAGAATTTTTTAAACAACGGGGAGATAGTGATCACCAAAAGCATACACATTTCATGCTTTTAGAAAATAAATTAAATTTTATTCAAATTTAAACACTATTGATTCATATTAATTAATAAATCTTTCTTTTTTTTCTAGACATTTCAGACATGTCCAATCAATTGCACTTCCGATCCAGATACTATCAGCACAGACAACGAAACCCCACGAAATAATTCTACCAGTGGAACTAAGCGACAGGCACCACTTCCGCCACAACTTCAGGCACAACACCAAAGCTCCAGTAACAACAGAAGACAACCTCAACAGAACACAGATCCTTCGCATACACAATCTTCGCCGTTTTACGCGAACCTTGATTTTGCCTCCATACGATCCCGCTTCCATGAATTGAACTGTTTGCAAACATTACAACATTTTCTACATACAGATGGTGGCGGTGGCAAAACGGATGACGACACTCCAGGCTCTGGAAACAATTATGCAAATAATATACTAGGATATAGCTACGGCCAGAGTGGTAGCAGAAGTCATCCGAAGGAAACGCCTTTGCATAAGTTTTACCGCGAACAACAACAGAAAAAAATGCCGGCGTTTCGAGGAAAACGAGGATGGTGTGGTTGCTTTCAGGTAAGTCTTGAATATGAATATCATTAGGTCTGTTCCCGTAACCAAAATAATCAGTACAAAACAACGAAAATCTACGAAAGTCTGTTCTGGATCTTATGTCAAATGTGCGCTCTTTCAAGAGAGTAAACAATTTACCCTTCCTATTTTAACCCAAGAAATTTCTGTGGGCAGTTTGTTGGTTGTCTGTCAAATCAATTAATGTGTCAAAAACCCGAACATAGTTTTGGAGGTTTTTCAAAAGTTTTGAATTAATTTAAATTGTTTGAGGTTTGTACTCCCACTCCTTAAAAGATGTCGGTCTTTACAATTTGGTGCAGAAAGTACTGGAACAGACCTATTGTAAATAAATTGTTTAGGTAAGGTTAGATAAGGTTTGTGTGTGGACGCAGTTGGGCCACATGTCTCACTTAGGTACTAATTGACCCATTGTGATGCTCAGGGGAATGTAACCTTTAGCCTTCCTATTCGCTAATTATTGTGGGAGCCTGCGATTTACAAATGTTGTGCTGTCCCTTCCGGGCATCGGGTGGTCTTGAGAAACCAGCAAATAGAATTTAATGGGATATCGGCTATGTTTTGGAGATTCTGGAACAAAAAATCTACCAGTGTACTCTTGCTCAGGATGCAGAGACTGGTCCAATGACAAAGGTGGTGGATATTATCCTCAATCTCTTCTTCGGCCCCACAGCCTTAGCAAGTCACATATTCTGTTCGTGGTATCTCAGACGACTCTGGACATTTAGCGCCCCGACTACCATCCGCAGCAGCTTTTTGCTGCATTGGAGAAATATCTATGTCCGTTTTGGCACTATGCTAGCATGTTTAGGAGATAATATCTGAGCGGTCTCACATGAGACGACTTTTCACTGGCTAGTTACACTTTATTCTTGACATCAGCCAGGGGCGGATGAATGGATCGGATTCGGTCCCTTTCCTAGCCAGTTTAACAGCTATCACACTTTAGTTGATTACGAAAACCAAATTTTCCGTTCTTGGGTGCGTCAATATTTTTATATTTTTTGACTACCTAGTCGGTTATACCGGTATAAAATGAGCGTTTTTTTTGAAAATAAGACACTAATTATGAATGGGAAAGTAAAAACGGTCAGAAATTGTTTGTTGTGCAACATTTAACGTTGCTGCCATTTGCTTTTGACTCAAAGTGTCATCTCCATCCAATATCGTTTGCAATTCGGCGTCTTCAAATTTTTTTGGTGGTCTTCCACGTTCTTCATTTCTCACATCAAAATTATTATTTCTGAACCGTTGCAACCATCTTTTGCATGTTGCTTCTGATAGAGCATGATCACCATATCCCTCGACAAGCATTCGATGCGACTCTGCAGCACTTTTCTTCAAATGAAAACAAAAAATTAATGTTTCAGCAAATCATCACTTTCTGGTACAAAATTCGACATTTTTAACACGATGAAAAAATATGATTTTGTCTGTTCGATGACTTGATGTATACTAAATATTTTTCACAAATATCATAGCAAACAAAAAAATAAGGGCTCGTTCAAAACAAATTTTCCCTATCGAAACATTTGTATCTTGACGCTCACTTCATACTGGTACACCTGATATAATATAACCGACTTGCGTTGCGGTTTGAAAAAAGTAAGCAAACAAAATGGTACCTTTACCACAAGGTAAAGGTTACAAAACCTTTACCACAAAATTCTTAACGAAGTTGTCAAAGATATCAGTGCTCTATCATTTACCATTTAAGAGCCTGTAAAGGACAAGCAAACATTTGACTTATATTCATAAAGAAGAAGATGAACCCACATTCATTGACAGAAATAGACAAAAAGTTGTCGATATTACAGTGATATCTAATTCTACAAACACAGCTATTGAAAACATGGGGATGTCGGAGGGAAAGAAAAACATGCAGTCTGGTGTAAGGACGTAGTTTTTTAGATGTGAACAAAGTCAACCTTTTCTCAACTGATGACAGGGCTGTGGTGTGACGCAAGAGGACTTAAAAACAAAGAGTTGGTCTGCTTTTATAGACCTCTGCCAATTCTTTACGAATGTTGCAGTTGCACAAGTTGATGAAGCGCATTTTTCTTGACACTCCCACGTTGAATCCTTCTGATACTATGTTTCAGGGAAGAACAAACAGCTGACTTACACTCTTAACTGCACTTAAACGGCTGTTATCTTTAATTTTGTTGACACTTTCTGGACTGACCTTTTTGCTTCTCTAACTCGATACGTCCTTAGTTCCTGAACCGTCGTACGATGTCATCGGCCTGTTCGGCTTCATGTCCAATCTTTGCCGCAATTTCATTATATGCTTCATCAATAAATATATTCCTTCCTTTGTGGTCAGTTTAACTCATTTTTAACTCTTGAGGACGATTTTTAAGGGTTTATAGGCAATTAACGCTGAAATTTTAAGCCAGCTGAAGATGATCTGGTAGGGCGCATGCACCAACTCATCTGCAAGAGGAAAGCATGCCCTGCGAGAGGAATCTCAGTATCGTTTGCCCGATCCACAAGAAGGGAGACGCCTTCGACTGCGCCAACTTTCGAGGGATCAATCTTCTTAACATAGCGTATCGGATCTTTTCTGCCCCATCTGAAGCCGTTCATTCATAATCTGATAGGTCCGTATCAGTGTGGCTGCAGGTCAGGCACAATAGACCAGATATTCACACTAAGGCAGATCTTCCGAGAAATGCAGCAGATCTTGGAAATGACCCAAGAAGTGCTAATCGACATTCACCGTCTGTTCGTCGATTTCAAGGACGCATATGACAGCGTGCATGGAGACGAGCTATACAACGCCATGTCTAGTTTTGACATTCCTGCCAAACTCGTCAGGCTGTGCAGGATGACGAAGAAGAACTCTCGCTGCTCCATCAAGGTCGGTAACGAACTCACCGAGACCTTCAATGTCAAAAAAGGTTTTAGACAAGGCGACGCGCTGTTATGTGATTTCTTCAACATCAACCTATAGAAGATCGTGCGAAACTCACACGCCAACACTAGAGGCACGATCTTCCAGAAGTCCGTGCAATTGTTAGCATACGCCGATGACATTGACGTGATTGGCAGAACTCAGCGATCCGTCAATGAGATGGAAGCGGCTAAAATGGGTCTGGCGGTGAATGAGGGCAAAACGAAGTATATTCTTCTTCTTCTTGTGGCGCTACAGTCCGGGGTGAACCTGAGCCTCGGTCAACAATCCTATCCAGGTGGCACGTTCTTTAGCCAGCTGCCTCCAATTTCGCACTCCAAGTTGGTTGAGGTCCTTCTCTACTTGAGTGCGCCATCGGGTTCGTGGTCGTCCTCTATTGCGTTGTCCCACTGGTTCGGAGTCGATGCGATGCGCTCTACATGGCCTAGCCATCTTAGGCGTTGAATCCGTAGACGCCTGACTAGACTCATGTTGCTGTACAGCCCGTACAGTTCGTGGTTGAATCTCCTTCTCCAAGAACCTTCAACGCAAACAGGACCAAAGATTGAACGCAGAACTTTTCTCTCGAAGAGACCAAGTGCGTCTTCATCCGCTCTTGAGATATCCAAGCTTCCGCGCCATACAGCAGGACAGGGATGATCAAGGTCTTATATAACGTGAGCTTCGTCTTTCGAGAGAGGGCGCTACTACTCAATTGCCTCTTGAGCCCAAAGAAACAGCCGTTGGCAAGAGTTATTCTGCGTTTAATCTCGGTACTGATGTTGTTCGCACTATTTACTTGGGAGCCAAGGTAGACGAAGTCCTTTACTACCTCGAAGTTGTAGCTGCCTATGGTGACGTTCTGACCGAGTCGTCGATGTTGTGTGTCCTTTCTTGATGACAGCATATACTTTGTTTTGCGAAGTATATGCTGTCCTCAAAAAAGGAAATACAACATCGACGTCTTGGACAGAGCGTCACAATAGACAGCTATAACTTCGAGGTAGTCAAGGACTTCACTTACCTCGGCTCCGGAGTAAACTGTACTAATAACATCAGTACCGAGATCAAGCGTAGGATAACTCTTGCCAACCGCTGTTTCTTCGGGCTCAAGAGGCAATTGAGTAATAGACCCCTGTCTCGAAGAACCAAGCTGACTCTATACAAGACACTGATCATCCCAGTCCTGCTATACGGCGCGGAGGGCTGGGACAATATCGAAAGTGGATGAAGAAGTCCTTGGTCTCTTTGAGAGAAAAGTTCTACGTGCGTTCTTTGGTCCTGTTTGTGTTAACGGGTTCTGGAGGAGAAGGTTCAACCAGGAACTTTACTCATTTTATGATCACTAGCGTACGCTGTCTCAATATGTAGGATTCACCTGCTGCATACAAATGGTTCAGGCACAGCGGTTTATTTTTCTTAAATGAAAATATATACAAATTGTGTTATAAATAACAAACAAATTCGCGGATTTAATTGTCAGAACGCGCATAAATAATCTATAGCTATCAAAAATTTTGCGTAGAAAAACTGAGGGGCAGAATAATGTGTATTATTTGGTAACATAAAATGGCAGACACATTTTTCCTTAGTTATTCAAGGACAATTCTTTATTTGTATTGTAAATAACCTTATTTATTCATTTCAGGATGACGAACCACCCGAAATATGTGTTGTCGAAGGTGCTTTTACTTTACAAACCCTGACACCAACTCAACCAATGCCATCGGTAGATGAGTTGGACACCAAATTTGCAGAGCTTGTTGAGGAATTAGATCTTACAGCACCTAACAAAGAAGCTATGTTAAGTCTTCCGCCACAGAAAAAATGGCAAATTTATTGTTCACGAAAAAATCCCCTCGACACAACCGATGGCAATACAGCAACCATTACAGTGCCACCAACGGCAGATCACTATATAGAACGTTTAAAGGATATTGCGATACATATTTCTTTAAATCCCGATGACTCTCCGTGCCATGAATACAGTACAAGGATTGAATCGCACACAGCGTTCTTGGATGCCCTGAAAACGGCTCTTCGCACATCTGCACACAGTTTTGTGTTGCGATTTGTCGAACTGCAGGGCTTACCAGCGTTGTTGAATCTACTTCAAAATTTGGATATCCGCGTAGCGAATAGTACACTTCATACTAGTCTCATTGGATGCATTAAAGCGTTGATGAACAATTCCGTAAGTTGAACAACATTTGAAAATTTAAATACACTCCTTTCTAACACAAACAATGCTTCTTACAATTAGACTGGTCGCGCTCATGTGTTAGCCCATCCTACCAGCATCGATACCATTGCGCGCTCTTTAGCCGCAGACAATATTAAAACCAAAGTTGCAGCGTTGGAAATACTTGGAGCTGTGTGCCTAGTGCCGGGTGGTCATAAAAAGGTTCTGACTGCCATGTTGAACTTCCAAGAATTTGCAGCCGAACGGACAAGATTTCAAGTGAGTTTGAATGGGTAGTAGAAAATGGGAAAAAAATATCAAATGATGGTTAACTTTCTTCCTTTAGAGCATTATAAACGACTTGGATCGTTCTACCGGAGCTTATCGAGACGATGTCAACCTTAAAACAGCCATTATGTCATTTATAAATGCAGTGCTCAACTATGGACCTGGGCAGGAGAATCTTGAATTTAGATTGCATTTGCGGTATGAATTTCTGATGCTGGGAATACAACCAGTTATTGACAAGCTCAGAAAGCACGAGAACGAGACTTTGGACCGGCATTTGGTAAGGAATTACAATACATTTGACTTGAGTGTAGTTATTTAATTCTTTTTTGCAAATTCTAGGATTTCTTCGAAATGGTGCGAGCTGAAGATGAAAAGGAGCTAGCTAGAAAATTCAATCATGAGCATGTTGATACCAAAAGTGCAACAACGATGTTTGATTTCTTAAGACGAAAGTTAAGTCATTCGCCAGCATATCCACACTTATTATCCCTCCTACAGCATATGATGTTACTACCATGTAAGTTATTAACTCTGTAATGCGTTGTTATATGGGTTCAAACATTCGCTATTTAATTGAATCACTGTTGAATCCAAGAAAGATATGTTATTTGAGAAAACACTCGGTCTAAAATAATAAAGATGCTCAAGATTAAAAAAGAATGAATACTAAGGCTAGCCTTTGAACAGCTGATGGTAGGATTTTTAATAGACTTGGCCATTAAAGCTGAACGACAAATTGATTATGCACATGTGTTAGTTACGTTTCATGTATTAATAACGTTTCTAGTCACTTTCGCTAGTTCCATCAAAATTGCTATTATTACGTTAGAATTAACGCTTTTGATTTTATAGCCTCAAATAGGAACTTTCTATTCTACTGAATGAAGTGCTTAGATAGGAAAGGATGATATCTATTTTTATACATGCTGTGAACGTGTGAAATGATATTTCATTCATTCATCTACACCCAACTCTCAACGAGTGGCAAAGTAGAAACAAACAGGCAAACTGCAATATGATAATCATGCCGATTATGGAATCCGGTGATCGACTGCGGAGGGATTAACTCGCATCCGCAATCGAAGTTCAACCCTATTATGGAATCCGTCTGATGAACTACGTTATCGGTCCGCAAAACATCCCTATCGACCCTTTCTGTAATCAGCTGCTTGATGTCAATTTTGATTTTTTTGATTCAATTATTTCGAAACGCCCAAGCCCATAGAATCCGGTGCGTGCGTTGCAGTTGACATCCACAAAAATCGTATTTGTCGGACTGCAAAGAGGTGCCCAATGAAAAACGTGCGTTGCGTCCGAAATATGTATACACTCATAGAATCCCACACGACCAAGAGAGTCAAATGATACACATACATACGTAAATCAGACACACATGTGAGAATGGACTGTCATACGGAACAAAAGTTACAAGTTCGCCAACTTCATCCATTCTGATGCCTTCCACATATAGCCCACACTCGTTGTCTCGCTTCCTCTTAAGGCCCATTCATATGAGGTCGCCGCGAATTGCGAACTTCGCAAACATTGAGGTTCATTCATATGGAGGTTTTTCATTGGCAGAGAACTACCGGTGCAAACTGACACTTCACTGCGATTTTTTTGTTCGTGAGCTTGTGGATCGCGTTTTCGTCTTTGGATTGCGTTTGTGTATCACGAATTCAGTTTGACAGTTCGCAGCGAGAATGATTGATTCGCAGAGAAAAACTTTCAAATCATTATTTAGGATATTTAAACTAAACTAACTTTTATTGGGATTTTTGTCTATGAAAAAACTCGATAATTCAGTTACAATCTTTTTGCATACCAAGAAGTTTAATTTTTTGTTTATATTTGCTGGAAAAGGGTTGTTTGTGAGAGTTCATATGAATGGACCTTTATTAGATCTTATGATTTGTCAAAAAATGTTGGCAAGACGAAATGCACGCAACGCATTCTATGGGTTTGGGCCTGAAGAATATTTATTTACGGACTGAATTAGAGTACATATGGAGTCATGAGGCCTTTTTATGTATTCAGAACAGCAAGGGAATTATTCCCAAGATATTCGTTATGAAATTACAAGTAGGGCGAAGGATATTGAAACGAAGTAGAAGAAGTTCAACCTTCATTGTACCCTTTTAGATTTGTAAAATAATTCAGGCTGACTAAAGCAGGAAAGGTTTGCCATCCAACCATATATTAACGAAAATACTGCCACCTGTGTTAAGATCCACATTCTTGTTTCCGGAACATAAGTTTGTAGCATGTTTAAGATTCCTGGATGAGAATGGATATCGGACCAGTACGGTTGACAGTTGCTTCAGGTGTTCTTTCCGAGTGTATTTACTAGAAGAATATTTATGTCCAATTTGGATAAATTAAAGCATGAGCGAAAAAACGAGAAGCAAATTATATTTGTATGAATCAAGGATAATTTTCATTTGTTTCTTGTTCTAAAATTTACTTGCGTTGCAACCACACATCCTTTTTTCCTCCAAATCCGTAACTCAATTGGTTTGAATTGAAAACGTCACAAAATGTATGAAGTGCGGATGAGTTACGTTTTCTGTAATAGCATTTTTTTCGCACTACTTCACCGACATCAGCTCACCTTCTGGATTGCGTTTTCTATAAAAGGGTACAATGAAGGGTTCGGATGCGAACATTTTTCCTCCGCAGTCGATCCGCCAGATTCCATAATCGGCATGAATATGAAAAATCGCACTGTGCGCACATAATTTAACCATACAATTGCAGCAATTCAGAAAAAGTGTTCTGGCAGAGAGGAGGGTATGCGCACAATCAATGACGCATGGATATGGTTTGATGCCAAAACCTTCCTTTTTTATAGATTTTTGTGTACGGTATGTATCTTTTCTATGCCCATGCGGGAGTGAATGCACCGATGTCGGGGGGCTATAATAGGTGTGGAAACGATACCATGATGGTAACGATATTAACTGAGCAGTAACGTTTCGTCACGCGGTACTCGTTACTAAATAACGAATACATACATTTTGGTGCAGCACTATTGGCCACGTCATTTCATATTTGCATATTATTTGATGATCCCATCGCTAGTTTCATGTTTTAAACTTCCTTACGCGTAAAGCAAGCAACTTTGTGAAATAATGTGATACGTATTATAAGTTTGTCGTATTCGGTATAACTTATGAGTTGAATCCGATTGGCACCGTATAACACTTATTACTTTAGAGACAATATTAGGTTGGAAAGAGCGAAAGTTCCGCATGTTTTAGGTCAAGGAATGATGCAAAGTCTCTACAGACAAACTTCTAATACTCATCCATTGTATGGTATTGTCAGAGTCGGAGCTCACGAGCGTACAAAAAAGTTTATTAAACATTGCTGTTCCTTATCAGTATAATTTGCCTCCCGCTGGTGGCCGCTGGGAGGAAATATAATGGATGATACAAGCAATTACTGCAGGAAGGAGACTCTAGTAGACCTCACATTATAATACGCTCATGACACTTATTCAGCCCAGTTATGTAGGCAGCATTTACATAAATGTTTGTTAAAACCATACATCTACATACTGTCTAGGTAAAAGTGGATGCATGTGCTGCATTCTTCGACTTCTGTGGCTGGCGCTACAGTCCGTGATGGACCTGGGCCTCAGTCAACATGCCTCCCCATCTAGCCTTCTCATTTACAAGTAGCAGCCACGCACGTTCTACTTATTGAGAACTTCATGGCCCGTGGTATTGTGGGTATGTGCGTCGATGCCAACCTCGACGTCGTAGGTTCGATTCCTGCTCTGAGCGACAGAAATAATTTTCACGGCCCCGCCTCTTTCGAGTGAAAAAGTCTTTCCTATCTAGAAAAAGCTTCTCAAACTTGGCCGGATTCGGCATAAAACTGTAGGTCCCTTCCAATCGTGAGAGAACAATAGCACGCACAGCATGAGTGGTTGCTGAAAAGCTAGGTCCTGACTTACCACGGGCTTTAGCGCCACCTATGTTATTACTATCTATTTGTGTGTCACCGGAGCCGTGGTCTTCCTTAACCGCGTTGTCTCTCGCGGTCGGAGTCGAAGGCTTTCCTTGCCGGAGCATTGGTGTCCTTTCGCTCGACGTGACCTAGCTATCTGCGACGAGAGATCATCGATCGTTTGTACAGCCCGTACCGCTCGTCGTTTAGTCTTCTCCTCCAAAAACCATCCGTACATACGGTACCGAAGATAATTCGAAGGACTTTCCTCTCGAAGCGACCAACAAAATCCTAGTCCACTTTAGTTCGTGTCCTTGCTTCTGCGCCATACTGCAGGATTTTGACTCTCTAAGTCTTGTTTAAGGACCTCTCGGTTCTGCGAGAGATGGCTTTATTCCTTAGTGGCCTTCCAAGTCAAAAAATACAGCAATTGGCCAGCGTGATCCTTCTTTTATTTCTTCTTATATTTTCGTTATGGGTGCTAACATCGGAACCTAGGAAGTTAAAGTCATTCATTACTTCGAAGTTATAGCTGCGTTTTGTTCAAGGACTGACTATATAGTATAACTAAGCGTTTTTTGATTAAACGTACTAAGCAATCAAATTTAACCAGAGAAGTTGAAAACAGCTAAGTGATGGGCTACGTGTGTTATTTGAAATAAACATTTGTTTTCCCTTGATGATACTAAGACCCCACACTTTTTTAATCCAATTAGATACCGGACACTGTACCGAACATTGGCTAATGTTCGATCGTATTGTGCAACAGATAGTTCTCCAGACTGAAGAACGGCCGCGAAGCGATCTCGACCCAGACGATGTCAGTAAGGAGATTATGCAATTGTCAGCTCAGGACCCAGATGTATCACCCATTCATATCAATGTTAAGGAAATAGTACAGCTTCTCGTTAAGGAAGAAGAACTCATTGCTGCGCGAAAACGTGCTGATGAGCTGGAGCGTGAAAACTTCGAGGTACAGTCACGTCTGGCTAAAAAAGAGCAAGAACTTGACATGCGGATGCAAGAGAAAGAAGATTTAGAAACTAGCTTGGCGCGGATGCGCGAGCGTTTAGAAAAAGAAAGTGCCAATCACTCGCAGGCTGTTCAACGTGCCCAAAATGCTGAAATGAAAACAGAAGATCTTCAGCATCGACTTATGACTGAACAACAGGAAAGAATGCGATTGGAAAGACTTGTAACCGAAGGTAGTATTCCAGACGATCAGAAAGTGGCAGGATTGACAGGCTGTAATGGGGCAGTATCACCACCGCCACCGCCAACACCAAAGTTTATACCTCCTCCACCGCCGCCAATGATCATTGCTCCACCGCCACCACCGCCATGCCCAGGCGCACCACCACCTCCAATGGTAACACAAGGTTTGGAAATATACAAAATATAAGCCCATGAGATATTTACCTAATGATTTGATTTTAGCGCCTCCTGCACCAAAGGTCGAAGTTGTAAAAAAGAACGTTCCCCAGCCATCTAACCCATTGAAGAGCTTTAATTGGTCGAAACTACCTGATGCCAAAGTACAGGGCACCGTCTGGAGTGAATTGGATGACTCCAAATGGTACACAAACATGGAACTTGAATGTATAGATAAACTTTTCTCTGCATACCAAAAGAATGGCGTCACAGTAATAACGATTAAAAATGTTGTTTTTTGTTCACTCTTATGTAACGAAACAAAATTGCTTCATTTCCAGAACGACGGTTCCATTGAGGATCTGCGAATGATGGGAAAGACCAGGACCAAGATTCTTTCGGTTATCGATGGGCGCCGAGCTCAGAACTGCACCATTTTGTTAAGCAAACTAAAAATGACTGATGAGGAAATCTCTAAGTATGTGAATTGTGGTTAATTTTTGTTGAAATGAGATCTAACAAAAGAATATATTATACAGAGCAATTCTTTCGATGGATTGTAATGAGCAGCTTCCAATTGATATGGTTGAGCAGCTTTTAAAATTCACCCCTTCTGCGGAGGAACGAGCTCTGCTTGATGAACACAGTGAGGATATAGAATCCCTTGCGAGAGCCGATCGTTTCCTTTATGAAATTTCAAAGTAAGTATAGTTGCACTGAATAATGTAAATTTCTAAGCTCAAAAGCAACCTATAAATATTTCTAAAATTGTGTTCTGTTTGTATTTCCATTCCAAAAGTACTCAAACACATGTGTGCCTTTAGGGTTTGTGTACGACAGCAAAAAGCTTTTGAAAACAATTCACAATATGTATAGCAACATTGTTTACGTCTGTTTGAGGTAATGTACCATAACTAGAGATGTGCCAACCCGAAACGTTCGTAACTCGAGTTGACTCGAGTTGGAATTGAAGCGAACCGAGTTGCAACTGGAAGCTCTACTGTTGTTCTCTCTACCAATTCCGATCCAATTCAAAATATATTCCTTTTTGCAACAGTCAAACTCAACACCAAACTCGGGTTAGCTTGATTTGGTATACATACACACTATAAGAAAAGAAAATATCTCCCATAACAGAATTTGCATACAAATATTTTCTGTATCATAATAGTCACTCAATACAATTGGCTTTAGGTGGATAGTGGCTCTTGACTCCTAAAATATCAAATCCAAGGTTAGGTTAGGTTAGGTTGTAGTGGCTGACTGCTGCAGAGCAGTCACACTTAGGCCAGAGTAGGCCCGTTGTGATACCACGCGGATTGACTTCTCCTAACGCTGGAACCAGTTGGTGCTGCTGATGAACCGATTTAGTTGGCCAATGCTGGCACTTTTTAGCTCGTTACGGCTGCTGAAGTAGTAGGCTCCTAGGTGCAGGAACCTACGACTGGCAAGAGCACTGCAGGAGCAGAGAAGGTGATGAGTGTTCTCTTCCTCCTCTTCATCCATGCAGCTTCTGCAAAAATCATTATATGAAGCACCCATCCTGCGAGCATGAGTGCCAATTACACAGTGCCCGGTTATGACTCCTATGAGGGTCCTTAATGAGCGCTTGCTGAGTCCAAGTAGACTGAGTGACCGTTTTAGGTTGAGTGATGACCAGATTTCTTTTGTTTTAAGGCAGGTGGTGCCTTCTAGCCATTTGTCATTGGTGGTCTTTATTGTATGAATCTTTAAAAGATGATAGACTGTAGCGATCGGCATGGAAGGTGGTACCCCTTCTATCGATAGGGATGAGGTTGTACCACACCTAGCGAATTCGTCGGCTTTGCAGTTACCTGGTATGTCACAGAGTCCCGGCACCCACATGAGGTGAATATTAAAATGCTCGGCCATCTCGTTAAGAGACAGCCTGCAATTAAGGGATGTTTCAGAGTGGAACATGACATTGTCCAGGGATTTTATGGCGGCCTGACTATCGGAACAGATGGTGATATCCCTTTTTGATATCACATTGTTTTTAAGCCAAGACAGCGCCCCTTTAATCGCTATGGTTTCTGCCTGAAAAACGCTACAGTGATCAGGGAGCTTCACGGAGATAGCAATGTTGAGGTCTTGTGAATAAACACCCGCACCCACCCCTTCTTTTGTCTTTGATCCATCTGTGAAGATGCGCGGAGGATCTTTCAGTGTTTGCATGTCAGTCATCCAGTCCGACCTGGAGGGAATACTGATTGAGAATTCAATTTTCAAATCCAAGCTTGTGTGGGAGCTCAATGAGCTGAGTAGGAGAAACAGAGTAAACCACTGCTGGATATCTGGCCATAAAGGAAACGGCCAACTCCCTAGCCAGGAAAGGAGCAACGCAACGCAATCACAGGCCCTGCACCATTCTGTGTTGTAGGAGACCATGTCCTTAGAGAAGAATTAAGGGAAATAGAAAGAAGGCACCGGTCAGAAAACTGGAACAATGCTCATGACATAAAGCAAGCCAAAAACCCTTTAGACAATGTAAACGAACAGGCTTCCTAACAGGTCACTGCAGACTCAGAGAGCCCTAGGTGTTTCTACAGAGTCCAGAATCTAGGTGCAACGCAACGAGATAAGAGCAAGTCTGTCTACATGTCGCAACAAACAGTGCTCCGCCCATGGCTACAATGTCCCAAGGGTAGCAAAAACTTTTGGTCATTTGTGAAAAACATAAAGAATTCCGCCTCGTCCTCAATTCCCACGCTCATTTACAATGACATCCCAGCTGTCAGCTCTTTGGACAAAGCCAATCTGCTTGCGGCGCATTTTGCAGCCAGCTCAACACTGCCAGATTGTAACTTGTCCCCACCTGTACTCGAGAGCGTTGGTTTTACCATGGGGCAAATTCACTTCCGCACTCGTACAGTTGCAAGACTACTTAAAGATCTCGACGTGCACAAATCCGCTGGCCCGGATGGTATTCCCCCAATACTTCTGAAGAGGTGTTCTTCTTTGCTGGCAAAGCCACTGCGTAAGCTTTTTCATCTATCCTACGCTTCACGTCTCTTTCCGAGTAGATGGAAAACAGCATTTGTCCAGCCCGTCCCTAAAAAGGGCGAATCTTCGTCATCCACCTCGTACCGACCCATAGCACTTACGTCCCTTCTTTCTAAGGTCATGGAAACGCTGATAAATCGTCAGCTTATGAAATATCTTGAATCGCGAAAGCTTCTTAATGACCGACAGTATGGCTTCCGCAGCAACAGGTCTGGTGATTTGATAGCTTATCTCACCGAAAAGTGGAACCAATCTTTGCACAATGCAGGCAAGATAGTTGCGCTTGATATTTCTAAAGCATTTGACAGAGTTTGGCATCAAGCTCTTTTGTCGAAAATGCGTGCTTATGGTGTTGATGAATCTCTGCTTATATGGATAAGGAACTACCTTTAGAACCGTTCAATCCAAGTTGTTTAGGATGGGTTCAAGTCTGATATCCACAAAATAAATGCTGGTGTCCCCCAAGGCTCTCTTATGTCTCCGACACTCTTTCTCATTTTTATAAATGATCTCCTGTCTGCCACTTCTAATCCAATCGACTCCTTCGCTGATGACAGCACCTTCAGCTTTTCATATTCGTTTCAAAATTCATGACCCTGCCCTTCGAACGTAAAATTGGAACGGCAGCGTATGTCAAGCACATTGTATTCCGATCTGGACAGCATAATTAACCGGGGTAAGAACGACAGAGTGGAATTCAATGCTTCGAAAACTCAATGCTGTCTGCTGTCTCTAAAGCGAACCCCTGATAATCAGCCATTATCCATGAATGGCGCATGTATCGACGAAACCGGAAAACTTTCCATCCTCGGTATGTACATCAACACAACACTTAGTTGGAACGATCACATATTCGAGGTCGCCAAAAATGCTGCGAAATGTTTAGGTTTCCTTAATCGAAGCAAGAAATACTTCACCCCCTCTGATTTGGCTTTAATCTATAAGGCGTATATTCGCCATAAGCTTGAGTCTGGTCTGGTGCCCCCAAGACCACCCTGCACCTACTAGATAGAATCCAAAAGCGAGCGATAAAACGATAACTTATAGGAGACAACGATATCGTGGGTTCATTAGACTCGCTTGAACATCGACGTACCGTGTCTTATTTGTCCGTGTTTAACGTTGTTTTAACAAGAGATGCTCAAGTGAGCTAGTCAATTGCATTGCTCCTCTCCTTGAATTCACCCGCAATACACGTCTCGCCAGGAATGCATATCGGTTTACCCTTAAGCCTACTTTCGGACGCACAGTGAAATTTAGAGACTCGTTTTTTAGCCGCACCACGCGAATATGGAATGCTCTTCCCAGCTCAATATTCCCAATAGATTACAATCCGCAGATGTTTAAGACCAATGTGCACAGGTGCCTCCTCTCTCTCTCCCCCTCTATGCCTTCGGCCCGTGCTGTGTCTTGACCTCGGACAATTAAGGGTATTAATAACCCCTTGAGCACGCACAAATTATAAAAAAAAACCCGAGTCGATAAACCGAGTCAACTGAGTTGTGTGTTCACACGTGTTGAATGGTTCGCGAATTTAATGTTCATTTATTCGTTTATTATACATTTTAGTTTCAGCAACTCGGTTTGACATAATTTTAACTCGCTTCAACTCAGTTTGGACGCAACGCGGGTTGACTCGAGTTGACCCATCTTTAGCCATAACTGTTTTCTCTCAATACCTGCAATGTACTCTAGCTGATGGATCAATTGATGTTCAAGCAATAGATGGCATCCATTGTTTTCTTATTGGCATTTCATTTGTCTAAGTGTAGTTGTATTCCCATTTGGGGAACCAACCATGCAGCACGCATAAACTTTTTTGTAGCCATACCGAGCATGCTATGGAGTGGAAATGCAAAGGTCCTTCTTAAATATAAATCATTTTATAGACCTCAAACGAGAGCAGTTATTCTAGTTACTCTGTAGTTCATAAAGCGGTCGCAGGGTAAAGCATGCAATAGAGATCCCAAGGCCCCTCATTTAGGCGCAACCAAGGGAAATTTTGGACTTGGTCGGAACACCTCGCCCTAGGTCTTCCAAGAGGACTACTTCCTGATGGAGTAAAGATTGTGACATTCGTGCCACGTGTTAGAAGAAGAGCTCCTTCCGGTGCGGAGAAGTAGCTGCTAGACATTGAGTTTCCCGCATACTACCGTGTTCCTCACGCTATACAGGCGAGTAACTCACACAACAGCACGAACAAATCTTATCTCGGCAGCTTGTATTCGCCATCTTATTCTTTCGGTTATTAATCAAATTTCATGACCGTAGGTGAGTGTTGGAATAAATACTAATAAGACCCTGAGATACTTGAACTTCTCCACCGGCTCCGATTGGAACTCCACTCAAATGTAGAGACCCACCACCAAGGCAACTTACCCTGGGGCGGACAACAGGATGAACTTTTCTTCATACAGCCCCAGCCTGAATATGAATGAAAAGGAGAAATAAACTGTCTATGAATATCGATTACCCTGGTGTGTCAGAACTTATCTTCATACAGCCCAAGTATGAATATGATTGAAAAGGAGAAATAATCCTGCTTTGGACACCGCCTACCCTGGTGTGCCAGAGCCCCACTTGGAACAAGGCCTAAATGGTTTCAGTACGCGAGAAATCAATTCGAAATTCGAATAATTTTTTTCAAATTCCTACATTCGGAGAATGCTGATATGAGCGAGGATATGCAACAGGACGCAGTTGACTGCTAAATACAGGCTAGTTAAACTCAGGAATAATTTTTCTTTATGCCATCTGCCATCCGATTTCCGAGGATCACTACTACTTTCAACCCAGGCAAGAGATATTTTGAGCTTTTCATTTTATGAATGAAGCTTCTCAAACTGTTTTATTTAATGTACATACATGCCTCAACTTTTGTCGTGCTTGCATTTTTCTTACAAAAACCTATACGTAAAGTTTGAAACGAGGGTTGTATTGTTTCTAACGCAAAGAAAAATGTAAGAAATAAATCTTTCGTAAGTAAGGCTCATAAAAGGATCTAACCGTTTTGCTACAAGCCTGAGAACACAGTGTTCTTATAAGAGTAATATTATTTCGTTCGATGCGTTAGCTTCATCGCAATAGATGTCTGATTCTATGGCAACCTTTTTAGCATAAAATAACTTATAGGAATGCAACTCAATATCCCATACCGATAGTAAACATTATCCTGTGAGAAATAATTCATTTTAGGGTCTGGTTTATTTAGGGATTATGTTTTCTAGTGGGATTGTTCGAACTAGTTCACAGGGTAATGAACAGTTCACAGCCTTATTCTAGATTTAATAAAATGGAAAAATGATTTTCTTTAATTAATTTCTTTTTTTTAACAGAATTCCTCACTACGAACAACGACTAAAAAGCCTTCATTACAAAAAGCGATTTATGATAACTGTCAATGATCTGATTCCTCGTATTACAAGTGTCATGGAAGCATCTCGTGAAGTAGCGCGGTCGAGGAGACTACGTAAACTCTTGGAACTAGTTCTGGCCTTAGGTAATCTCCTCTTATGGTATTCTTTCTTGTGTATCTGGTTAACCTTACAAATTTCAAACATACTTAAAGGTAACTACATGAATAGAGGTGCGCGAGGTAATGCTTCCGGCTTCCGACTTGCATCACTTAACCGTTTAGCCGACACCAAATCAAGTGCTGCCAAGGGCACAACACTTCTGCATTACCTTGTACAAGTAATTGACAAGAAGTTCAGGGATCTTCTCAAACTAGAGGAAGATATCCCACACGTCCGTGTCGCTTGTAAGGTGTCACTTGGTGAAATGGATAAAGATATTCAAATGTTACGCACTGGTCTGACAGAAGTATCACGTGAAATTGAATTCCATCGCAGCTCAGGACCTGCTCAGCAAGGTGATCGTTTTTTGCCAGTGATGCGAGAATTTCATGCTCAAGCTTCAGTGCGATTCGCTGAACTCGAGGATCAATTTCAAGATATGAAGACTCGATTCGATCGGGCCGTACGACTCTTTGGTGAAGACGGATCAGTTGTTCAACCGGACGAATTTTTCGGAATATTTGACGCCTTCCTAGCTGCATTCTCTGAGGCTCGACAAGATAATGATAACTTCCGCAAACGTCAGGAAGAGGAAGAAAAGAGGGCAAAGCAAGAGGCGGAGCTTAAAAAACGTACCATAGAGCGTAAAAATAAGGAAGGTCTAATGAGTTCAGTGGCAAGAAATCTAGGTTTTAAGTCAAATGGTAAGGATGTTTCACCCATTAAAAGCGACAATAACAAGGGAGAATTTGATGACCTAATTTCTGCCTTACGCACGGGAGATGTATTCGGAGAAGACATGGCCAAATTTAAGAGATCTCGCAAAACACGTCTTGGCAACGGCAGCACTTCACCGCCGAGACACAGTCTGCACAGGGAAGAAAGTCGTGAACGAACCGTTCGTCGGCAGTAACGAATTGTTAATAAATCCGCTATTTATATATAAGAAAAATTGTTTTCGCTAATTACTTACATATATATACTCGTGTAATATTTTGTACTCTTGATATAGATTTTATAAAACATTGTTTTGCAATAGGCCGCATTTAATTACTTATTTATCATGTAGTATTTGTTTGAAATTTGTATACATTGAAACACCAACAAAATTGAATATACCATATAGTGAGGAAATCAATATTAAAATGAAAGAATAGAACTCGTAGAACTTAATTCGTCTTTCGATCGTAAAACGATGAATATGTTATTTAGCTATGTAAAATATTTAGGTACATCCGTTATGATCCGTTGTTTTGTCTATGAGTTCAGCAATATTTATTAATAACCAGTTTCTGTATTTTTATACAAATGTGTATCATAATTTTTCCCTTGCAATGCAGGTAAATTATATAATACCTGAAATAATAGAAATATTGAACAAAATTAAGAGATAAACAACAATTTTGGAACTTTGTTGACAGATTACGAGGAATCAAAAAAGAATGCGATTTTCTAAAAGTTTTTATGAACATTTTGTATTAAGTACTTTTAAAAAAATCTTTATATTTAATTAAATTATAACTGAATCAAACAAATAATAAATTAATTCTATTATGAGCTTTTTCTGTTTTTCTTCTTTTATACTTATAAATGTATGTATTAGAGTATATAAACCGTACAGAATAATGGAGGGATATAAAAATCCAATACTAAGCGATTCTGTTAAAATTTAAAAGAATTAAACTACTTAACCCTCTGTCAATAAGTGATTTTGGCCAGATCTTTTCCATTTTCGAAATTTCCATCTTTACCAAATTTTCTGACCTTGTCAGTGTTTATATTTTAATTGCTTTGATGTAGACAATTGAAGAATCTGAGTGGTTCAGAAAAATTAGTTTTTCTACATCAACCTCTAGAGTCAATCGAATATGTCTGCCGAAACCTACTTACGGACAGAATGGTTAAAATGAAATTCGACCAAACTATATACTGTACACGTATGTACATCATGTCAGTTTTTGTGGTTCTTGATCGATACAAATTGTTGTTGTAGTTGAAATTAAAGCTTCCGGTATTCATGCTTGTAGTCAACAGCTCCCAAACAGTTGGGAAATTTCAACATTCGAAAAATTCCTCGGATTTCATTCTTCAATCTGTTGTGCTACATTTTTCTGGAATATCATGCTGCAAACAAATTTTTGTGATGGCTTTCAATGTCTGATCAAATACGCTTTTTATGGTCGATACTTCGAAGCCCTCTCTCGAACAACCAAGGTAACGCTTTACAAGACCTTAATCGTCCCAGTCCTGCTATATGGCGCGGAGGCATGGACTCTGTCAAAAGCGGATGAAGCAGCTCTTGGTTGCTTCGAGAGAAAATTCTTCGGGTGATTTTCGGTCATGTCTGCATAGATGGTGAGTGGAGGAGGAGATATAACGTCGAACTATACGGGCTGTTCAGCGACATCGACTTAGCCAGAAGAGTGAAGAGCCAACGATTGAGATGGCTAGGTCATGTAGAGCGGATGGAAACCAATGCTCCGGCCCGAAAAGTCTTCGGGCCTCGAGGGACGGCGCAGTAGAGGAAGACCGCGACTCAGGTAGCGCACGCAAGTGGAAGGGGACCTCAACCAACTATGCGTTCGAAACTGGAGACAGCTAAAGATCGAGCTGGCTAGAGACGCTTGTTGGCTGAGGCCCAGGTCCACCCCGGACTGTAGCGCCACCTTAACATAACACTTCGACGCATTCTATACCTGTATGCCAAGACTACAAAACTTTAACCAGTTGCGAGAAATCTTAAAATGCACAACGAACATATGTACATTTATAAATAATATATGTTTTAAAACCACTGATTGCAGAAACATCACAAATACCTCAATGTAACATCAAACTTTTCTTTGGCAGATAGTACATTATTTCTAAGTTGGGCACCAATTTACTCTCAATAAGACTACACATTTCATTCAAACTTCGCCTGGACATCCTAAAGGACTTACTTTTCTAATTGGCTTATTAGTGTAAAATGTTCACCGGATGCACTTGCATGCATCTGTTTTTCATTGATATGTTGACTTTATATTATTGTTGGCTAGCATATTGTTTCAAAACCAAATATATGCTGTCGAGCAAATAACGATCCGCCGATATGGTATACTCTGTACTCCACTGATGTACAGAGAGCAACAATGAATATTTTCTACCCAGAAAAATAATTTGCCAAAGAAGCCTCTGCAGCTCGGCATCAAAACGAAAACATATGCAGAGAATGCAAAACTTATACTGCAGTCTTACATATGTTTTACATTTATGAACACTAGACATGCCAAGCAGCTGCGGCAATAATCCAGTCTTATTACATTTGTGAATGAAAATTGAATAACTGCGGTATATTTGCAATTATGAACTCGGCCATTCTTTGCAGAAACTTGGTTGATGCTTTTTATTTCACGCTGAAAACGCTGCACGACTATAAGAAAAACAATTATAATCATGTTCATAAGCCAGAAATCATATTACAAAAATTAATAAGCACACATTTAAACCACGTAGAGGGCCGTAATGTGCCGTTCGCACTCATCAATAAATGAATAAGTTTGGCTATTTGAAAAATCTTAAGAATAACCTGCGTCAAAAGCATTTCCAAACAAAGCATAAAATGGCCATTTGTTGTTAATGTAAGATTGAATAAACTCTGGTTTATGAACTCCTATGCTTTTAGTTCATGCGATATCCTCATTTTTTTGTTTGAAATACTTTAATAAAATATACAGCTAACACAAACATAATCAAATTTTCTGAGTAATTTTATTTTTGTTGAGAGCACAGGTAACCTTATGCTGCCTACTTACTTTTGTGATTGACTGTCTACATATCTCAGAAGTTCAATCCACTATAATGTTACTGATGAAACAATCATCGGTCAACTCAACATCGTCAACTCCTGTTTCAATTATTACCCATTTTCAGTAATTTCAATATAAACAAACATGTTGCGAATTTGACAATCGGTTTTATTTTGTTGTAGAAAATACTCCATATCAATCTAAAATGTCCTTGTGAATTAATCATGTCATTGGCGAGTTGTCAAACTACTTAACTACACACAACAGTTTTCAAATTGTTTAACACTGTCTCTGTAAAGTTTCGCTATCATTTGATTATTCTGACACATAGTTCCACCGCCACGTACATACTGATGTCTCTGTTGGAAAAATAAATATATAATACTATTATGTCTACTCATATGATTTATATTTACTTACATCTCTGTTGATATCTCCTACGCATATCCAATTACTGTCTTCCTTATAGCCTACAGCCCATTTTGAGTGATCAGTAGATGATTTGAATGCAACTTCGATTTGATCTTCGTCAATGACATCCACGTTGTAGACCCTATTTCAAATTGTACCTTTGGTTAGTCTGTCCTCCCATATCTGAGTTATATCTTACTTTCTGCCTTCGGAACAATTTGACGGCAACTTTCCTGCACTATTTCTCCATGTTTCCACTAGCAAATCTGTGCCCAGAGAAGGTGCAACCCAATCTTTATAGAGTTCTAAGCCAAATTTTCTTCCTTTTGCAAATGATGTAAATCTTGTTCCATTAACTGACGTTAGTTCCACAAGGTGGTGAAAGGGAGCTTCTGACCTCCACCGTTTTGATATAACTTTTTCCAAGATCGGGTATTGGTTAGCTAACCTACTTGGAATGCGAGAAAAGTATACATTCGGTTCGTTGAATAGCAGCTGATTGGCAATTAGATTCATTTCTGTTGTTGCATTGAATGTTATGCACAAAAAACTCTGCCCATAATGTTCTCCAGTTTGTGGGTATGTGTAAACAGAAAAATTTGGGAATTTAGGTACAGAGTGAATCAACCATATGGCGTGAGTTCCATCTGTGGCAATTACTCCTTTAGTATGACCATTTGTATTGTCAGTGGGACCATTGGGAACTTCATCGTTATAAGAAATTACAAGAATATCTGGATCATTTAAGAGTGATCCCAAAGTGCGACCAGGAAAACTGTCGGTTTCGTTAATTGTAACATTGGATAACTGCCAGCCTCCGGGATTTTGATTCGATGTTATATAGGTATATCTTAAGCCGCTTTCATCATTTTCAATAGCATTCGAATAGTGCTTTGGCAATTTATACATGTAGTACCTATAATTTGTGTATCAATTACTTGTTGTTCATTTTTAATGTATGTACCTCCAAACTTACCAATCAACGTCTTCATTCGTCTCGGTCTTGCAGGAAACTCTTAAAGCTTTAATAAAACAGATTAACTGTGCAATAAAAACCAATGTAGTTAATATTCTGCAATGCATGTTTATGCTAGTGATAATGTCGTGTCAAACTAAACGCTTTCAATATCATAATAATGGGAACATGTGTAGGAATTTGACAGAAGAATTTACTCAAACCATTCATGTACATATGTACATGTATGCATGCTTATGTACAAATGCTTATCACCATTACTTAGTTGCTTGATTTTAGTTTCTGTATGAAAATGCATATGTCGCTAGTTATTTGCTTCGTCCAAAGTGCGCTCCAATTGTGTTATATTTCAGAATCGATTAAAGCGTCCCAAATCTTAACTCCATCCATGTACACGTCTCCCTCGTATAACGCAGTACTTCTACAACGCGTTTTCGATATAAAGCGATTTAATAAAATTATATTTAAATTCAATTTTAAGCTGGATTGAAATAGCATCGTCTATTAAGGAATTGAAACAGTCCACGTTAAATGACTCTTGGAAAAAAGCTATATGTGTTTTCAAAGATAGTGTAGTACCACCATTATATGTGGAATAGCCGAATATTAAATGTGGACTATCGTTTAAGTGAAAAAAGGTTTTGATGATATGGCCGAAATTGATTTTAATGAAATAATCTATGAAACTTAAGATATCAACGAAGAACACTTGATTCTATTAGCAACTGGATCTCAAACTGCTTCAAATACCGTACGTGGAAATGGAGACACCGGTTCTGAGGATGGTATCTGTCCATCACTTCCAGATTTCACCCTAAAGCTCATACGAGAGGACGTGGATGAAATTAATTTTTTTTAGATAATGATTCGTCAATAAAGAGATTCAAATGGTCAAATAGAGATGAATCTAGCGAAGTCGAAAAAAAGCAAACAAGGGATGATCAATGATTTCACAATCGAACCACTGCTTCTTATCAAGAGACGAAAACTTTGCCGAGGAAATTTCTTCTGATGAAGTTATACACCCAAAGTGCCCACTGTTTCAACGAAATATGATGTTAAAAGTCTGTGTGAGAAAAGTGAAAGCTGAAGTTTGTTAGTAAATAATATTTATGTTTTCCGATTGTATTTTTTTAAATAAAGTATGAATTCTGATTTTGAGTTGGAATGTCCATAAATCTTTAATTTCTTCTTCTTCTTCTTGTGGCATTACAGTACGGTTTGAACCTGGGCCTCGATCAACAATCCTCTCCAGCTGGCACGTTCTTTAGCCAGCTGCCTCCAATTTCGCACTCCAAGTTGGTTGAGGGCATGGGCCTGTGCATCCAGGGCAAAGTTGTTGATTGCTCTCAAATTGGCGAGATGCCAGCAACGATCCCTGTAAACGCACAGGTCAAGTTGACATACAGTCTTCTCACGGCGCCCTCTGGATAACCTCTACTGCAGCCGCTTAGGGGTGAACCAATGTATGCAGCGACCCCTTGTCCGGGGGCTTAAACCAGGACCCGGTCATCCAGGTTCGGGTTAACTTCCCTTCCCCACCGTGTAAAATATAGTCTAGTTCAGAGACGGCAACAAGCGTCGGATACGGATGACCCTACTGCTGACGACCATGGACAACGAAACAAGGGCAACGATTTTCGGTTCTGCACGTGGAATGTGAGGTCACTTAACAGATCAAGTGCAGCCGATGAACTTGCGGAGGCCCTAGAAGCCTATAAGGCTGATATCACCGCCCTCCAGGAGTGCGATGGGATGGGCCGGGCAAAAAGAGGATGAAAAACTGCGTCATATATTACGGCGATTGCTACAAAGAGCGAAGGCAGCGCTTGTTTGGATGCGGTTTTGTTGTACGATGCAGACTTAGGCATCAGCCTAATTTGCACCCACGACCCAACGGAGGACAAAGACGATGATAGCAAGGATGACTTCTATGATCTCCTAGAAAGAACATACGATCAATGCCCCAGCTACGACACCAAGATCGTTCTAGGAGATTTTGATGCAAAGCTGGGCAAGGAAGAAATCTTTGCTAGAATCGTCGGAAAACACAGCCTACACGACAACACGTCCGACAATGGACTCAGGCTGTTGGACTTCGTGACGGGGCGAAACCTGGCGGTCCCCTGATCAATCAACCGTCAACCATATTGATCACATTGCGATCGACGTCAGACACTCCTCCAGTGTCCTCGATGTCCGAACGTTTCGAGGTGCCAACATCGACTCGGATCATTACATTGTTGTAGCCAAGGTCAGAACTCGGATATCGATTGTACAACGGAGTAGAGCAAGACCAAAACAGTTTGACGTTGGACGGCTACAATCGCAATCGACCGCTGGGAACTTCTCCGATCGAGTCTCCCTGAAGCTCTCAGAGAGTCCAACCCTGCCAGGCGAAACAATCGACGAACAGTGGAACCGTTGTCAAAACGCCATTAGAGAAGCTGCATCTGATGTGCTGGGTTTTAAAATGCCACCTAGAAAAAACCCATGGTTTGACAACGAGTGTCGGCAGGCGCATTCAGCGAAGCTAGCAGCATATAAGGCGACGCTGGATGGAAGGACGAGAGCGGTTCGTGAGCTCTACGAACTTAAAAGAAGGGAAGAGCACCGGCTTCTCAAAAAGAAAAAGAAGGAGCACGAGGAGCGCGCGATCGAGGAAATGGAGAGGTGGTACGGCAGAAATAATGTCCGAAAGTCTTACCAGCAGGTGAAACAACTATCCAAAGGGTACAAACATCGGACAGAAGCCTGTCGGAACGAAGAGGGTCAACTCGTAGTAGAGTCGCAGTCGATACTGAGACTCTGGAAGAATCACTTCTGCAGACTGTTAAACGGCGAAGAGGACACCAATACCGCTGTCAGGCAGAATGTTCCACTCCACGCAATAGACGACGATAGAAGAGAATTCCGTGCCCCCGATCTAAACGAAGTCAAGGTAGCGATATCGAGACTGAAGTCGAACAAAGCTGCTGGAACGGACGGATTGTCCGCGGAACTGTTTACAGCAGCTGGAGATGATCAGGTAGGGCGCATTCACCAGCTCGACACTCACCATCTGTTTGTCGATTTCAAGGCCGCATATGACAGCGTGCATAGAGACGAGCTATACAACGCCATGTCTAGTTTTGACATTCCTGCCAAACTCGTCAGGCTATGGATGAGGATGGAGAAATCTCCCTGCTCCATCAAGGTCGGTAACGAACTCACCGAGACCTTCAATGTCAAAAAATGTTTTAAGCAAGGCGACGCGCTGTCATGTGATTTCTTCAACATCGTCCTGGAGAAGATCGTGTGAAACTCACACGCCAACACTAGAGGCACGATCTTCCAGAAGTCCGTTCAACTGCTAGCATACGCGGACGATATTGACGTGATTGGCTGAACTCAGCTGTATTGAGACGGAGGCGGCAAAAATGGGTTTAGTCATCAAGAAAGGACACACAACATCGACGACTCGGTCAGAACATCACCATAGGTAGCTACAACTTCGAGGTAGTAAAGGACTTCGTCTACCTTGGCTCCCAAGTAAATAGTGCGAACAACATCAGTACCGAGATTAAACGCAGAATAACTCTTGCCAACCGCTGTTTCTTTGGGCTCAAGAGGCAATTGAGTAGTAGAGCCCTCTCTCGAAAGACCAAGCTCACGTTATATAAGACCTTGATTATCTCTGTCCTGCTGTATGGCGCGGAAGCTTGGACAATCTCAAGAGCGGATGAAGACGCACTTGGTCTCTTCGAGAGAAAAGTTCTGCCTTCAATATTTGGTCCTGTTTGCGTTGATGGTTCTTGGAGAAGGAGATTCAGCCACGAACTGTACGGGCTGTACAGCAACATGAGTCTATTTAGGCGTCTACGGATTCAACGACTAAGATGGCTAGGCCATGTATAGTTCGGTATATTGAAGTCTTCCAAATCTCAGGCACGATCATTCAAAACTATTCAGAGGAAACACACACAATACGTACTATCTAAGCCTGCGAATACGAATTAAAAGTATGGTATGCTTGTGATTCCAGCAACGAATACCCTTGCTGCATACCAAACGAAATTCTGTGTACAGGCAAAGAAGATACACATCAGAGAGCTGTAAGATTGGGCGAGAAAAATGTAATCGAATTAACAACAAAGTACAAATGCAGCTAGACAATTGTTGTTACTGACAATTTCCTTACAACTTTTGAAGTTGTGGAAATACTTTGAGAATCTGGACAGATCTGGACTCTGTTGGAACTATTCCCATTCCTCAAAACATGCTTTCGGATCGTAGTCGCTCAACACAATCAGCTATCTTTGAATTTACAGATAATGTCGCAGCAGTGTCTTTTGTACCGATAAAATCTAAGGCAGTCATTCTATTGTCAACAGTTCACTATGACACCAAATTGGTTCGAACAGCAAGAAAGCCACAAGCTATTCTGTTTTAAACCAAAATAAAGTCGGCGTCGATGTAATGGATCAAATGTTGGGAGAATATACCTCCAAACGACACACGAAGTGATGGCCATTGGTGTTAGCAACTTTCATAATTTACAAAAATGTGAATGATTCTAAATGGCTTCGAATCTTTTTTCGGATCACCTTTCAAAATTGAACTCTACAGCCCAAAAGCCAAACATCTAATGAAGAAAATACTTCGTATTATTAGTGTTGTGTAAAAAACAAAACTTCAAATTAAAAATATAATTAATAACGTGCCCTAAACATCAAAAAAGCTTCAATTATTTTGTTGAATTCCATCAATTTTCATACCAAATTTATGAAGGTCCATCCACACATATTCCATTGATGGCAAGGTCTTAAAACATCCATTGACTGAAGGGTTAAGTCTCTCTGTATAAATATATTTTATGTATGTCCGCGAGTAGGTACGCAACGATATCTCGAGCTCTTCCAATGCCTTGACCCCATTTTACATGATTGTGATTAACTTGGCTAAAACTAAAAAATGTATTATAAGCTGGGAAATTATAAACAAACATTTTTATGGCTTAGGTTAGGTAGTAGTGGCTGACTGCTGCAGAGCAGTCACACTTAGGCCAGAGTAGGCCCATTGTGATACCACGCGGATTGACTTCTCCTAACGCTGGAACCAGTTGGTGCTGCTGATGAACCGATTTAGTTGGCCAATGCTGGCACTTTTTAGCTCGTTACGGCTGCTGAAGTAGTAGGCTCCTAGGTGCAGGAACCTACGACTGGCAAGAGCACTGCAGGAGCAGAGAAGGTGATGAGTGTTCTCTTCCTCCTCTTCATCCATGCAGCTTCTGCAGTGGCTTTATCTGAACTTAATTTACAAATGATTTCATTGTCTAAATAGAGGAGACCACTACATCCATCTATATTCCTGAAGTGAATAAATTTTAATAAACATATTGAAACTTTACACAAATCATACCAAACAGACAGGTAAGGTGAGTATTTTTTTCAGTTTAAACTGTATACAATAAATGCAAACAAAACAATTTACTTGGACAAAATGCATGCGACAATAAAAGTAGGAATTTTTTTTTTCTTCACAAAATAAAATTATATTCAAGCTGTATATGTCTATGTAGGTGCTTCATCATTAAAGGACTCAGTAAAGCGTATACATCCAGCTAGTCTTACATTGAGCTTGTATTTTATTAAAAATAAAAATGTACGCGAAAAACGACGTTTCTGTCTCATACATACGAGCGAGTTAGTTGCATATGCCCATAACATTTCCAATAATGTTGCGTAGATCCAAGAGAATATTACATTCGATACACCATTCGTAGTTTCAGAAAATAATATGCGTATCCAAACACGACTCACTGTCACATTCGACATCGCTCATATGTACATTCATAATTGTTAAAAAATTAGAAAATTGATTTGTGAAGGAAAAAGCAAATACAAAATACGAATTATATAGTAACTCTCAAACAAAATTTAACGGTTAGGTACCATGCAAGTGAAGCAAGCTCTGTCAATGAAGCTATGAAATGCGTATGAAGTGCGGATGAGTTGCGTTTTGTGTAATAGCACTTTTTTCGTACTAGAGGTTGATTTTTTAGCAATTATCTTTTTGGCAACATTGGTTTAAACAGCTGGCTCACGTGTTTTGTTTCACTGTCAAACATCTCCAGTTTGGTCTATAATTTTACCATGAATCGTCTTACAAACGAACAACGCTTTCAAATTATTGAATCTTATTATCAAAATACGTGCTCTGTTAAGAAAGTTCATAGCGCGAAACATCAAAAAATTGTGTTCAGCGATGAAGCTCATTTTTGGTTCAATGGCTACGTAAATAAGCAGAATTATCGATTTTGGAGTGAATATCAGCCAGAAGCATTGCCAGAGCTACCAATGTATCCAGAAAAAGTCACAGTTTGGTGCGGTTTATGGGCTGTTGGCATCATTGGACGGTACTTCTTCAAAGATGATGCGAATCGTAACGTAACTGTGAATGGTGAGCGCTACCGTGAGATGATATCCAACTTTTTTTTGCCCAAAATGCAAGAGCTTGACTTGCATGTCATGTGGTTTCAACAAGACGGTGCCACATGCCACACAAACTTATTGAGAGGCGAGTTCATTGAACATTTGATTTCACCTTCGGAACCGGACTGTTGGCCGCCTAGATCGACCTTTAGACTATTTTTTGTGGGGCTATGTTAGAGCTCATGTCTATACAGGCAAGCACGCTTCAATTGACGCATTGGAAGACAACATTGAAGCATTTATTCGTGAGATACCGGCCGAAATGTTGGAAAGAGTATGCCAAAATTGTACTAAGCGGCTGGACCATTTGAGGCGCAGTCAAGGTCAACATTTGCATGAAATAATCTTCAAACATTAAATTATATGGACCGTACTATCAATTCAAATAAAGATTTCATGCATTTTTCTGAATTTTCTGTATTGCGTTTCCTATAATAGGAAAATATGCGGATGCGAACATTTTCTTTCTGCACGATTACATTTTTGATTGTGTAAATACTTTTTAATTAAAAATTAGTTTAACTAAAGGTTAACAATTGCGTTTGCTCCATCATATCAATTGAATAAACTTATTTTTCAATTGTATACACATTGGTATAAAGCTTTCTTCTCAAAGTTGTTTCAATTAGCAAAGACGCACACCTCCTATTTTGGTTCCAACTCTTAGAACATTCAATGAAAGTTGTGTCAAGTTCCGTAAAGTCCGCCTTACACTTTACTTAATTCAATAGGGTGACCACATAATAATTATGTACTTTTACTGAATTTGCAAGCTTTGGGTTTATTTTTAGGTCTATGATTAGCTGCACATAAAATAGTTATATAAAGTCTATAACTTAATTCATTCAGAGAGGGTGCGTCAGAGCATGATATCAAAAATCGGCTTGATTTATTCTTGGCTCCCAAGCCGGTGCAGTTCATTTGGGATGGGATCCACAAATGCCAGAAAGATGCGAAGAAAGGCATAGCTTCAGATGGGCAATACTTTGTATAACACTATTGCACATGTTTTTTTCTTAAATACACGTTCAAAAAACGTTTATATACCAAATATTTCTTGGTAATCAATTTTCATACAGCTGACCTTAATGGCTTTTTAAGGTAATTTCGCATTTTGACGATCTAAGTTTCACTTCACAACTATAGATAAACTTTCTGATTAAATCTTGTTCGAAGTAAAACTTAACTTGAGGTTGGAGAAATAATTACAAAAATCAGTGATTCTATTTCAGCGGCAAAATATTATATCAAAATATTCAAGAGGGCATCAGAAAAGCAGCCATTACCCTTTATAGTTGCAAGAAAATTGGGACCCAAATGGTTCTAGAATCCGATCTAGAATAATACACTGGCTCTACACAGCAATTGCAAGACGAGTACTGATTTACAGAGTACTAGTATGGTGGAAGCACTACAAGCAAAATAAAGTCTCACCAAAATTAACAGATTACAAAATCGGCATGGATCTGCATCACAGGTACACTCAGAATAAAACCCACAGCGGCCCGCGAAATTTTATTCAATTCCATGGACATTTACGGATTCAATTCAGGACTTGGAACTGGCCAGTCCATAAGATATGTTTTCATCGATAAACCATTGTTTAGCCCGCGAAGTGTGTCTGGGGTCGTTATCCTGCTGGAAATTAAAGTAATGGGCATGTGTGCGATCGAATACGACTCCATTATGAGTGGGCCAACACAGTTCCAAGAATAACTACGATTCTTCACTCCAAAGTACACTTTCCAAAATTCCAAGCTTTTATTTACATGGAGTTTAACAAACATTAAACTATTCTTCAAGTTTTTTTTTTTTGGCAATGCACCCACGCAGATTATTTTTAAGAAGTCGGCTCATAACTTGATGACAATTCCTGACTCAGCTGTGGTGAAACAATTTCTTTTATTTTTGCCGAAGCATTGGCTTCCAGTTTGGGGTCTTGAAGCAGCCAGTCTATTTAAAGAATTGAATTGCACCGAAAACCATTTTCTAGGAAAATTGGAATCTCTTAGCTATGGTAGCCATTGATGTATATCTGCTTCCATAACATTCAACAATACGTCTGCAAAGTTCTGGAGTTTGTTATGTGACCATATTTAAATTATTTGCTTTGTAATTCCTCATAACAGATAAAGAAAAACACAACTTACATGCATAGTTAAACTTTTTCACAAAACACATTAACTGCCGTTTCTAATAATATGACCAGCGGGAATAAAGTCTGTCAATGAATGCTTTAAAATAACGGCATAAAAGAAATTGTTCCCTTTCGGGGAAATACATTCTATAACGCAAATTTGAACCGTCAAAAAGGAACGGCAGACAGTAGGGCTTGAAATTAATGATATGGCTTATTATTTGCAATTACAGCAGTTGTTATTATACTAAAAATATCAGTAGCCAGAATATCAAGCTAATATTAAAATATCTACATATAAAAAGAGTAGAGTGATAAATAATATTGCTACAATAATACAACTAAGCCATAAGACAGTTCAAACATTTTTGGGATCTAACTAAACCACACTTGAATTCCGCATTGATTTTTGTGTTTCTAGATCTGAGATAATATCCGTAGATTTGCAGAAATTTGTGATCATCTGAACGAAATGATGGTAAGCTCCCCGCTAAGTGATATGCTTGAGACCTTGAATTCGAAATATATGCATGAAAGTGTTACTCGTCTTACGTAAGTTTGAAGGAGGTCATTTAAAGTGCGCTGTTATAACGCTGCCTTTCGATTCTTAGCTTCAACCTCAATGCAAAGCAAGGTTCACAAGCTACTGTCATTGTGCCTACATGAAACCCAGCGCAAAAAATACTCGAAAGCAGCATAAGCTTTTTAATCCAGTTATCTCTATTTACGTCCGCTGCAATTCATGTTCATGAAACGCAAACATAGTTAACAAAGAAAGTACAATAACTAAAAGAGTGGTGCAGTACTCTAACTATAAGCATATATGCAATACATCGCTTACAGTCAATTTTGTGTGGTTGGTTGAAACTATTCCTATAGAGTTGCCTATGTCTTCCTAAGAAGGAGTGGGGCTACTCACAATACCTAGGCTGATTGGCAAGGTCAGAGGAAGAACATTTAACATCATCAAAAGAGTCAAATCTAAAGATGTTTTTTTTTTTTACGCAGAGGGCGCGACCACATTTTTGAACCCGAGCAGAATACTGAGGGTGGCAAACCTAAAGTCTTCAGGTAGGTGAAGAATAGTCCAAAGGTGGAAGATGTCACTTTGACGATTGAATCGCTAAAAGTTGGAAAACCCGGCTAGAACTCCTTAAGGCAATGAGTAAAGTCGTGTCATTAAGGGGTGATAGTTCCTCTTTTCAAAAATGGGGGAAAAAGAGATTGCTCCAACTACACAAGCACATCTCTGAAGTCTCCACGGAGAAGTCCATAGTAAGGGATGAACGGTGCGGCTTTTGTCCCGGTCACTCTAAGATTGCGACTCGAGAGAGCTTGGGACTATACCAAGCCAATCTATAATTATTATATTATATATTTTTTTATAGATTTGAAGAAGGCATACGACTGGGTTTCCTCAAGGTAAACTAACTGGAGTGTTCTGCAGGAGTATGGGATGGATCACAAAAAACCTTTTACTGAGGTGGGCTTTGCTGAGGATGCGCTTTGTCTTCTATACTTTTCATCCTGTATATGGACTTGAAGTTGTAGGACAGCCGATGCGAGGAATGTTTACATATGGAGAGTTGAGGGTGTCATCTTCTTCTTGGAGATGATCGTCCTAGTAATTAAGCTTAACATACGAATAGAGCTAGAATATTCGCCGAATACATAATTTTTTGGTCATGAGTTAGTGGATCGCGTTTTCGTCTTTGGATTGCGTTTGTGTATCACGAATTCAGTTTGACAGTTCGCGGAAAGAATGATTGATTTGCGGAGAAAAACTTTTAAATCATTAATTAGGATACTTAAACTAACTTTTATTGGGACTCTGACAACTCATTCATATGGAGTATCATTCGCGAAGAACTACTGGTGCAAACTGACACTTCACTGCGAATTTTTTGGTCGCGGAGGTTGTGGATTGCGTTTGCGCGTTTGTGCGTCACGATTCCGGTTTGACAGTTCGCGGAGAGAATGATTGAATTCGCGGAGAAATTCTTTCAAATCATTAATTAGAATTTTTGTCTATGAAAAAACCTGATAATTCAGTTAAAATCTTTTTGTATGCCAAGAAGTTTAACTTTTTCTTCATTTTTGCTGGAAAAGGGTTGTTTCTTAAAGTTCGCTTTCGCAGTTCGCCGCTCATATGAATGGGCCTTTAGTGTGCATATTGAAAAAGAGCAACAATTATCATATATACATCTGACATGAACGTTGAGTCATTTACTCATTGGCAATTGCGAATAAAAACAATCGAATTAATTTTTTAACAATTGTCGATTTATTCCATTGCTAGATTCATTCGCAATCAACCTCAGCCATAAACGACTACTATTGCTCGATTGTTGATACTCGATTGGTCACAATCGCCCACCACTTTAATGGAGAACAAACAGGAAAATGTTCTCGTGGATTTAGCAATTTTTGATTGATTTATAGAAAGGTTGGCTTTGACATTTATGGTATATCGAGTTTTAGGCAGAAACAGGGAATATGCTCTTCAACCACCACGGTTTCGGTTAATATTCCGCTTGTGGCCTTGTTGTATTTCGGCTGGCAAGTTTTAGTTTTAAGAAATGAATTAGTGCTCTTCCACACAATGTCAACATTTTATCGGTGCTGTGATGCTTAATTTTTCAGATGGACATTGTTATGCCAATTTTATCTAGTACATTAGCTGTTCCCTGACTTTATTGTATATACATATGTATAGGTTACAGGATTTTACGTGTAAGTTTTTAAAAGACGCAGATGCAACTAGTACTTTAAGCCAAACCTTGTGTGTGCGCTATAGCAATGTACAAATAGCACTTTTTGTGTTTTGTTTTATTTTGTTCTTCCAAATTCTTGGGAAAAGGATTTTCTAAAAGAAACATGTAGTTAGTCACAGGAATGACATTTATTTGATTTTAGGTTTTGGCAGATTCACAAATCTCTAAAGAACTTATACAGAGTAAATGGTTACCATAATGTTAGCTTTTGTTGCGTAGTGGAGCCTTGGAAGCTGCACTAGGAAGTGCTCCTTTCTGTGTCATTGATAATGCTCAAAGAGTATTCCTTGTCTAAACAAAACAAACTTGGCCGTTCCGAGTCGGCATAAAACTACAAAAGGGAGCTTACACGTGAAAGAACAATTGAATGCAAGTCTATCGACTGACCGTGCATTCACTGAAGTCACTTTGAAGTCTTCACCACTCACTTGAAGTCATCCGCATTCAACGTACTCCTCTTCCTCTAAACCTAAAAGCCCATTTTACTCCATAAGACTGCAATGAACAAAGACTTTTACTGAATGCGGATGACTTCAAGTAAATGATGAAGACTTCAAAGTGACATGAGTGCATGCACTGTCGGTCGATTAACTTGCATTCAATTGACTTCAAATCGGTCCCAAATGAAATGATAATTCTTTCATTGAATTCAGAGATTGCATTCTCAAAAGATTGCAGTTTTTACAACTCTGACCTTCCCTTAGCTTACTTTATATGAATTGGTGCTTGTACGTAAATATGTAAATACGATCATTAAGTTGACCTATGCTGCAATTATGTAATAAATATTTTGTTCCCTTTCATAAAAAAGTTCATATATAATATATAAATACAAACAAAAAATATGGAAATTATGTATTCTTTTTGTGAAATCAGAATCCAAGTTTCTTTCCTTTGAAGACACGGTAAAGACAATTATTATTTTATTTTTTAAGAACCGTTCTGCGGTATCTCCCATTTGAAGATAATTACTCACAGAAGAAGCAAAAGCAGTAAGGATGAAAGAAAATATCCGAAAAACTTTCTCGATGCAATTATTTTGTATAAGTTTTACAAAAAACTTTTCCGTTTTTGTGTAGAATTTCTCTTATTCTTTAGAAAAACTTTGTAATTAAAACGTCACGCAAATTTGTCGGATTCCTATGAATACAAATGACACGCCATCATTTTAAAGTGTTTTGCAGATAAATTAAAAGAATTTCAGGGCTATATGCTGTCAAGTGTGCTTAGCCTCATCATGTTCTACTATGGAATATTCATCCAGCTCTTTTTCTTCGGGGATTCATTATAAATTCAATCTCAACAATTACATGTTCGGAGAAGGTGTGCCATTTGGCTGCAGTTTTTCAAATAAAAAACAAGAAATACTTTGAGTTTTCCTGTAATTATGCGAGCCCATGAAAAGATCATCGTGCTTGATGTGCGCCATGTCCTTTGTTTTTGTTTTATATGTACTGGCATACGTAATTGCACTGTGGTATGCAGGTGAGAGGTATATTTTTAAAAGAAATCCATTAAAATATCCTTAGCAATACCAGCGTATGCAAATGCTGAGCTCTAAGTTTTATTTCTTCCACCAAAAAATGGGTGCAAATAAGGACAGTCGGTGTTTGAATTTGAGTGGACGAGAATAAAAAGCTGCAAAGAACTTGAACAAGTGGGTAAGTTATTTATATATACATAGGTAGACGAAAAGGGGGCGTTTCCCCAAATGAAGGATTGCTCTATATATGCCTGAACACATGTCGAGGGTGGTAAGTTCTTCTTTGTCTGGAGTTGCTTGTTAAGCTACATGTCTTTGGAAATAATTGGATGTATAATTTTGTGTACAAGGGCGTGGTTACTTTGAATAAAGGACACGTTAATTTGAATTAAATAACGAATGAGTGTGAGCAGTGTTTTATTAAAATAAACATAATATGTGCTAAAGATTTGTTATGTAAACATTGATAATGAATATTCTAAATTCAATAAAATCGTTACAATTTTTTGGTAAATCTGACTTCACAGCAAATGTGATTGGGATGTAATTCCACTGATTTTCGAAGCAGTAGACTCGGACACGAATGCCCTCCGAGGATGAACCTCTTTCCCTAAGAATGGTGTCACACCATTTATATAAATCAGTGTGGGTTGCAACTTACAATTTATGAGAGTTTAAAACTGAAAGTAGGGGAGACTCTCTAAATCATACAAATATAATGGTTTATAATCATATGATTCAAAAAAGAAATACTTAAGGGCATGAAGTGCAACTATTTTAGGGTTCTGATTATTCGAATGTAGAAGAATATTTTAAACAGTTGATCAGTGGCATCAAATTTGACCAACACATTCATTTCAAAGATAGTGATAATTATCTCAAACGCTCCCTTATTTTTTAGACTGCATAGGCGATGCTGTAAATATCGGCCACAATTCATCTAATGTCTAATTCTATAATACAATATTTCCTTAATAACTATCGCCAAGCAAAATACTTGTTGTTTCTTACTGCCCGGCTTGCTCAAAATTACACGCCCTTCTTCCAACCCAAACGTATATCCTCGCTTAGTGAGTATAATTAGTTACAATACAAAATGAATATTCGATTAAGAACATATGTAAAAATCGGTACGTAGTGTTGTAATGGTTACTTCTTCTTGTTCTGGCGGTACAGTCCGGGGTGGAGGCCCAGTTTCACCCCGGACTGTACCGCCAGAACAAGAAGAAGAAGCCTCTCCAGCTGGCACGATCCTTAGGCAGCTGCCTCCAATTTCGCACTCCAAGTTGGTTAAGGTCCTTCTCCACTTGAGTGCGCCATCGGCTTCGTGGTCGTCGTCTATTGCGTGTTGCAATGGTTACTGGGCAACAGATATTCCATTTATACAATTGTCTGACTGCTCGAATTTTCAGTTTATTGAATAAAACTAAGGATCTGGCTCGGGGGATGAGGAACAACGTATTGTTACAAAACGGATGATTATTGTATTTTATTTAAGTGCGTTCCTCCCTACAAGTAATAACATATAGTCTTGAATAACAAATTGTAAACTGGATAGTATTTAAGACACTTAAAGAACCATAAAAAACCGTTCATATGAGGTCGTCACGAATTGTGAACTTAGCAAACTCTGACAGTTCATTCATGTGGATTTTTCTCATTCGTAGAGAAATACGGGTGCAAACTGACACTTCATTTGCGAATTTTTTGGTCGTGGTGGTTGTGGATTGCGTTTACCTATTTGTGTATTGCGAACTTAGCTTGACAGTTCAGAAAGAGAACGATTGATTCGCAGAGCAAAAAAACTTTTAAATCATTAATAAGGGGACTCAAACAAACTTTTTTTAAGATTTTTGTCGATGAAAAAACTCGATAATTCAGATTCAATCCTTTTGCATGCAAAGTATAACATTTTGTTCATATTTGCTCTAAATGTTTGCCTTCGCAATTAGCCGATCATATGAATGAGCTTTTAGTGCTTAGGTTATAAATAGGTCTAAGTGATTAGTAAATATTGTTTCAAATGATGAGCCTCAAACTGACTAAGCAATCTCCTTAATAAATCAATCATAAAATAATTGGTATTTCATTTGATATTTACTGTATATTGAGGGTTCGTTTCGATATCTTTGCGTTACTGTATTTCCTGCTCTGTAAAATAAAGGCCCATTCATATGAGGTCGCCGCGAATTGCTAACTTCGCAAACATTGACGTTTCATTCATATGCAGGTTTTTTATTCGCAGAGAACTACGGGTGCAAACTGATATCTCAGAGTTAAAGTACAATTTCGTCATTAGAGTTCTAATGTGCCTTTTGTTTCTCTCGATCCTTTAGTAATTTTCAACCAAATTTGGAATGGAAATTATGTTGATTCTAAAAAGAAAGTGTGTAGGGACTCCATGTTTCTCGACCTTTTCTAAGTCTGCATATAATTAGCACATGGATTCCCACCGCAATGCGATGATCTGCGCAAATAAAAGCACACTAATATTCTTTTCTCTATGCCGGCTTCATTGCTTGGAACGTTTGTTTTTAATTTGTTATTTTCCTTAATTTTTCTATCTGATTCCCAAATTGGAGCTGTATAAAATGTAAATAAATAAAAATAATGAATATAATTTCTTTAAATTAATTGCCTCCTATTGGCGTTGTTTTGTGATGTCTGTTAAGCGTCTCACCCTGTACCATAATGGACTTGGAAACTGATCGTTTTTTTTTTAGTAAACGTATTAACTGAAGTCGTAAAAAGAATTCGACTTGAAATTTATACAAGTTCATTTTTAATATATCTGTACATAACATGCATTATTGAAGAAGCACTTGTCCTAAAGATATACGCAACCTCATTTTGTTGAACAGCTTCTATCCATTCATGGACTTCACCCCCAACCCATTCACATTCTCGAACAATTTCACAAACAGTATTCCCCTGTTTTGAGATATCATAATGAATCAACGTCATATTTCCTCACCTAGAGGCATTCAGCGAGTTTATGTCTGCAGCTCCTCTTCCCCGCATCTGCACTTCACTACGAAATTATTTTGCATTTTCGTTTTCCAGCTTTGAGTTGATTTCATTTTTTTGCGTATTTTTTGTATTTTTGTACTCCTATTCAAGATCTGAGAGCCGATTAATTAGCGAGTACTCGTTATCTTGCGATCTCCCTTTAAATACGAACCAACTCAAGTGCAGATACAACGCACGACGGATATACCATGTAATTGCAGATTTGCGGGTTGTTTTCCAGATGGGAAGGTTTTCCTTTTTCTGCTTTTAAACTGCCGTTACATATTTTCATGATATTTTTTTTTCACAATCTGCGCATAGAAAAATTGTTGAGCCGCGCTGTAAATTGAAAAGATTTACGAGGAAAGATTTTTATGGATGAAATAATTTTTTTAATCGGAAAATAGATACATTTTCTATGAAAGGATGAAGAGGTTCTTCAGTTTTCCCAACACTGAACAGGTCTGGGATAGATAAAGGATTTTCGTGTTCAAAATGCGAAAGGAATTTTGCATTAAATAAGGATACAAAAAATCGGAACACAAAAATAGGTAGCTTTTAATTGTAAAAGAATGGCGAACCAATACCACGTGTAGGTACAAGAAGAAGTATACGAGTATGTATCGATAGCATGTTTTCATATATTAGATGTTTTTTGCTTTATACTACACTTATGAAGTAATAAATTGAATGTAGGAATGCCAGAGTTTCAATATTGTCTGGCCGAAAAATAAAAAAAATAGTTAACTCCATTTGTTATAGGCTTAGGATAAATGTCCTTCACAACTAAAGGGTGATTTTTTAAAGCTATAGGAAAGTTTCTATAAAAAAAACTCATAAAATTAAATGAATAGAATTATTTGAATCGATAGTACGGTCCATATAATTTAATGTTTGAATATTATTTCATGCAAATGTTGATCTTGACTGTGCCTCAAACGGTCAATCCGCTTAGTCCAATTTTAGCATACTCTTTCCAACATTTCGGCCGGTATCTCACGAAAAAATGCTTCAATGTTGTCTTCCAATGCTTCAATTTAAGCGGGCTTGTCTGTATAGACATGAGCTTTAACATAGCCCCGCAAAAAATAATCTGAAGGTCGATCTAGGCGGCCAACAGACCGGTCCCGATCGTGAAATAAAATGTTCACCGAACTCGTCTCTCCATAAGTCCATTGTTGCGTGTGCTGTGTGGCATGTGGCACCGTCTTGTTGAAGCCACATGTCATGCAAGATAAGCTCTTGCATTTTGGGCAAAGAAAATTGGATATCATCTCACGGTAACGCTCACCATTCACAGTTACGTTAGGATTCGCATCATCTTTGAAGAAATATGGTCCAATGATGCCACCAGCCCATTTACCGGACCCAACTGTGATTTTTTCTGGATACATTGGTAGCTCTTGCAATGCTTCTGGCTGATATTCATTCCAAAATTGACAGTTCTGCTTATTTACGTAACCATTGAGCCAAAAATGAGCTTCGTCATAAAATGGAAGAAGCGCGCTATGAACTTTCTTAACAGAGCACGCAGTTTGTTAATAAAATTCAATAATTTGCAAGCGTTGTTCGTTTGTAATACGATTCATGGTTAAATTATTGACCAAACTGAAGATGTTTGACAGTGATACAAAACACGAAACGTGAGTCAGCTGTTTGAGCCAGTGTTGCCAAAAAGATAATAGCTAAAAAGTCACCTTTTATTAGTTTAATGCTATATAATATATACTACTTCACGGTATTGCTGCTCAGTCTATAAACTTTGGGTTCGTTGCTCCAAGGGCTTGTTCTACCTATCTTGACATAGTCTAGGATTCTGCGCCATAGAGCAAAATAGGGATAATCAAAGTATTATATAATGTTAGCTTGGTCCTTCGAGAGAGAGAGCTGCACTACTCAATTGCTCCTTGAGGCCAAAGAAGCAACAGTTGGCAAGAGTTATTCTGCGTTTAGTCTCGTTATTCTGGAAGCCGCGTTGTAGCTGCCCATGATGACGTTCTGAGCGAGTTGTCGATGTTTTGTGTCCTTTCTTGATGACAGCATATACTTCGTTTTGCCCTCATTCACCGCTAAACCCATTTTTGCCGCCTCCGTTTCTGTACCAGAGCTCGATGAGTTCAACCAACCATGTCAATGTCATACGTGTTGCTAGCATACACGTTTGTTTTGTACGGATTTTTGGAAAATTGTGTCTCGTGTTGGCCTGTGAGTTTTGCATGGCTTTCTCAAGTACAATGTTAACATGACAGCGCGTCGCCTTGCCTGAAATATTTTTTTGACATTGAAGGTCCTGGTGTTACCAGGACGGAGCACCGAGAGTTCTTCATCGTCATCTTACAAAACCTGACGAGTTTGGTTGGAACGTCAAAACTAGACATGACGTTGTATAGCGTGTCTCTATGCACGCTGTCATATGTGGCCTTAAAGTCGGCAAATAGATGGTAGGTGTCGATCTGCATCTCTTGCGTTTTTTCGAGGACCCGCCATAATGTGAAGATTTAATCGATGGTGGACTTCCCAGGCCGTATGGTTTCAGGCGCTTACACAAAACGACAGAAAAATTCTTGTAGATTATGTAAAAAAGACTTATCCCCCGATAGTTGGCTTAGTCAAATGAGTCTCCTGTCTTGTGAATCGGACAAACGATATAAAGATACCGCTCGTCGGACATGATTTCCCCCGGCCATATCCTACAGAGAAGTTGGTGCAAGCACCCTACCCGCTTTTTGACTAGTGCGTCAAATTGTGTTGATGACATGCACCCGACTTTTCCTATGTCTTCTTTTGTCATTCTCATATTGGTTTTTCTTGCATATTCTGCAGCCACTGGTAGATGCAATGAAAGCTGGGCAAGTTCACATAGCCCCTGATATACAGAGCCATGCCAACCTTTGAACTTTATTGAGTACTTCTCTTGCACTAACCAGGTTGGTTCTTTTGGACCAACCTATTGCAACGTATGTGATTGTTGGTCTTACAATAGCTATGTCTAACAATATCTGCAACCCAGGTTTTGTCCACTAGGCTTCTGCTCAATGAATGTACTGTAAGTTCTTTCCATATGAGTTTGCTGTCTAAGGTTACTCCTAGGTATTTACTTTACCTCTTTTACTGGAGTCAGTGTTGTTCCTGACAGACTAATTTGTTTTAATCGTTCCAGTTTATGTTTTCTTGTAAAATGTACTATGGTTGTTTTGCCGAATTTATATTTGGTCCGGCCGATAGACACCACCACTTTATGATTTCGCACAGGGACTCCTCCATTTTGCCATTTTGTTTGAGCTTGTTGGTATCTGCCGAAGTTCATCTACAACTAAGCTCCACATTAGGGGAGATAAAACTCTTTGACCTCTTGCTTTGTTGACTTTTATTATGCCTTCCGATTTATCCTTAGTATGTGCTTAGTGCTTAGTAGTTCATACATTCCTTTTTGTGCAGAGTCTTAATGATAGCATCATATGATGTGTTGGTGCACAAGCACATATAACTATTTCCCTCGCTTTAAGCGAACTTTCAATAGTTGGTATAGCGCCGTTTCTGTTGATCTGCTTGTTCTGTACGAATGTTGACTTTGGTGCGGAGGAGATATGGTTAGTAATTCCTCCCTTATATAGTTGTCTCCATTTCATTGAAAATCTATTTCATAAGTAGGCTTTTGTCTTTCTTCATCATATTTGGTATGAATACTACTTTCGCTCTTTTTCACTGGTTTGAAATACCAGTTTAATTTTTGAAAATAAAACATTAATTATTAATGGGAAAGTAAAAACATTTTATTTAAAGTATTGGCCATTGTTTTCTACACATTTTGACCACCTTTCTGGCAATTTGTGAATACCACGCCAATAAAATTGTTAGTCTTTTAAAGCAAACCAATCAGCACCCAATTTTTGACTTCTTCGTAGAAATCGAAGTGCTGCTCAGCCAATGCGTGCTCCATCGATGAAAACAAATGGTAGACGGAAGGAGCCAAGTCTGGTGAATACGGCGGGTGGAGAAGCTGCTCCCAGCCAAGTGTTTTGATTGTATCCTGAACCGGTTTTGCTTTGTGTGCAGGTGCGATGTCATGGAGCAAAATTACCTTGCCATGTCTTCAGGCCAATTCTGGTCGTTTCTCGATCAATGCATGTTTCAAATTGATCATTTGTTGTCGGTAGCAATCAGTATTAACGGTTTCACCAGGTCTTGGGAGCTCGTGGTAGACCACACCTTTCTGGTCCCACCAAACACACAGCATTGTATTCTTGCCGAATCGATCTGGTTTTGCAGTCGATGTTGATGGTTGTCCCGGATTAACCCAAGATTTTGTTTCCGTTTAGGATTCCTAAAATAAACCATTTTTCATCGCCAGTAACAATCCGTTGCAAAACCGATTTTCTTACGTGTCTTTGAAGCAAAACTTCACAAGTGTTTTTAACTTACTGCATTGTTTTCTTATTTAGACTCAACAGTCAGTTAGAATTGTAGAGTCTACTTTAATTGCAGAACGTAAAATAATCAATTCCTTGATATAATTAGTACTACCAAACTCCTAAACAAATTTATGAAATTCTAACAATAACAAATAAAATATTTAAATTTGCTGTCCCATTCACTGAGGTATGTACGCAAATTACTATTTATGCTATTTATAACAAAGAATGCTATTTTAATGATTTCCACAAATGGTTTATATTCTAAAATACAAGTTTATATACAATTAAGGATAATCGCCCCAAGGAGTACTTTCCGATTATTTCTTATAGCCTCTGGGAAGGAATTTCTCTCTGTTGTTTTTTTTTTTCACTTCATCCACCAACAAAATAACGAGCGAACATTTATACTTCCTCCTTCCTTCTTGATTTTATCCTGATTTGACGACTTATGTTCACTTACACAAAATTCCCGGAACCACTCGAGGCGAGCATATACATAAGTAAATATTGCCGCAAGTGAAGACAACACTTACGGATTAAATTGGATCCGTGTGATTTGAGGTCTGGCAGTCAAATTGTTTGTACATACACAAATGGTTGTACAATTCAAATGGTGGTATTTTTGAATAATATTTGTGTTGAGTTAGTTTCGTCGAGAAATGCGTAACTCAAAATTAAGGGTGAATAAAGTGGGTATTAGAGTCAATGAAAGGATCTAAGGACAACTATATCTACATGAAGCAATTACTGAGCCTATTACGACAGTATAAAGCAATGTTTTGTGTTGTAATTTTGTGGGATTTGTGTTATTTTATGTGTCACAAAATGTTTTGTTTTTGTAGGACTACCAGTTATGTATACTTAGGAAAGTTAGGAGAATATAAGTACATTTGCTGTCATATTATGAGAGCCATAAAGTTAAATGGATGGCATTTCTTTTTGTATGTGTGTACAGATTGAGATGAGATGAGATAACGAAGTTTTACCAAAGGATAAGTTTAACCAGTCAAGGTTATAAAGTCCGAACCGAAGCCTGTAAGGATGATCAAGGGAACATTGTAGTAGAGTTACAGTCGATGCTGAGGATATGGAGAAACCATTTCTGCAGACGAACCAAATTCCGCTGTCAGGCAGAACGAACCATTCAACCCCAATGAAAGGGACGATGAAGATCAACAATTCCGTCCACCCGACCCGGATGAAGTGAGGATTGCCATATCTAAACTGAAATCAAACAAGGCTGCTGGAGCTGACAACCTACCCGCCGAGCTTTTTAGATTATGTCCGACGGATGGAATCTCAGCATCGTTTGCGCGAGAAAGAAGCTCTAAACTGTGCCAAATATAGAGGGATAAGTCTCGTAAGTATATGGTATACGATTTCTGTCGTTCTGTGTGAACGCCTAAAGCCATTCGTCAACAACCTGGTCGGCCTATATCCACCATCGACCAAAAATTCACACTTCGGCAGATTTTGGAGAAAAACCAGAAGCAACAAATCGATACCCACCACCTGTTCATCGATTTTAAGGCCGCATATGATAGCATCTATAGAGACGAGCTATACAGAGCAATATCTAGTTTTGGCATTCCTACAAAACTCGTCCGTTTGTGCAGGATGGCGATGGAGAATGCACGCTGCTCCATCAAGGTCGGTAAAGACCTAGCCGAGACCTTTGATGTCAAAAAAGGATTCAGACAAGGCGACGCGCTGTCATGTCACTTTTTCAACATCGTTCTTGAAAGAATTGTTCAAAACTCGAACGCCAACACCAGAGGAACAATCTTTCAGAAGTCCGTCATCTACTCGCATATGCTGACGATATTGACATTATCGGAAGAACGCAGGGTGATGTCAATGGCGCTTTTGTGGGTATTGGAACGGAGGCCGCGAAGATGGGTTTAGCGGTAAACGAGGATAAGACCAAATATATGCTGTCAACAAGAAAGGACATCCAACACCGACGTCTCGGTCAAGTCACAGCAGACAGATATAACTTTGAGGTAGTCAAAAACTTTGTCTAGCTAGGAACTGCTATCAACTCAGACAATGACACCAGCGCTGAAATCAAACAAAGAATAACTCTTGCCAATCGGTGCTTCTTTGGGCTAAAAAAGCAATTGGTAAGCAAGGCCCTCTCGAACAACCAAGGCCTTAATTAAGGCCTTACAAGACCTTAATCGTCCCAATCCTGCTATATTGCGCGCAGGCATGGACTTTTCAAAAGCGGATGAAGCTGCTCTTGGTTGCTTCGAGAGGAAAATTCTTCGTGTGATTTTCGGTCCCGTCTGCATAGATGGTGAGTGGAGGAGGACATATAACGACGAACTATACGGGCTGTTCAGCGACATCGACTTTGCCAGAAGAGTGAAGATCCAATGATTGAGATGGCTAGGTCATGTAGAGCGGATGGAACCCAATGCTCCGGCATGAAAAGTCTTCGAATCCACCCCCGGGGGACGGCGCAGTAGAGGAAGACCGCGACTTAAGTGGCGCACGCAAGTGGAAAGGGACATCAACCAACTATGCGTTCGAAACTGGAGACAGCTAGCTAAAGATCGAGCTGGCGGGAGACGCTTGTTGTTTGAGGACCAGGTCCACCCTGGACTGTAGCGCCACCTTAAGTATACAGACTCAAAACGCATTATAATATTCTCCTTACCTTTAAAATATTTGTATTGGAAATTGTATTCAATTTCTATGTGACGGCAGATTCTAAGCTGTGAGAGAAGAAAAATCGATTCATTTGAATAATAGCAATAAGAAGAAAATGGATATCAAAATTGGACGTTTCTGACAAATTTGTTGGAACTATAATTTTGATGTCGAGCCAATAATAAGCGAACTATTTTTGTTGATAGACAAGGAAGACCATTCCGTATTAGCTGCACTAGCGGAACTGTTATATTTCTTGTATCCAGCTGTGCCGATGCTGTTGAAAAAGGAGTGTTAACACACAGTAAGGCATTTGCTATAGCCAGGCAATGTGGCAATTGTAATAATTAAACCATTTCCCAGATATAGACTTGTTTGAATAGAAAGTTGAAACTAAAAATACGTACACATTAATAATAATATGGGTGGCACTACAGCCCCTAGAAGGCTGTAGAAATGGAGCCGCGAAAAATTATTTTTGCTGTACAGACCAGGGATCGAACCGACGACATCGAAGTTCGAGGACATTGGGGTGGACATGCATACCTACAACATCACAGGCCACCGTAGAAATACGTACATATCAAAAATGATTGTCTGCGTTGCTATGAGCATTCGTTCAAAAATGGTAATCTCAACATTCGAGGTCACCCAATACACAGTAATTGTTATAATACAAATTTACCTTTCATGAATTTTATTAAGCTTCCAACTTTTGGCAGAGATCCTAATGCACAAACAATACGGATTTTCTAACACGCCTTTGATACAAATCATTACGCAAATAACACAAATTACCACCTATTCATAGAAACATGTGGTGGATACGTATGAGAATATGAATCCATGTATAATTTTCATGGTTGAATTCTTGTAAATAACCCTCTTCAGCAATCGCTAAGCCATATTATTTGTGATCTTAATTCAACCAAAATCCTTACTTCTGTTATTTACCTACAATTTATTTTCCACCCCTTTAAATTAATATCATGTCACGCCGTACTTGAAAAAAAAAAACCAACCCTCAAATTAGCCAGGAAGCCATCTTCATCACCCAATTGTAATCGTCAATTCAACTTAAATTAACCGTAAAATACACGGATTTGTTACAAGTGCTCATCAGTCACTGATAAAGCAATTGCACATTCAAATAGAAACGGCGGTCTAAGAGAGTACTTAATAGATGTTATCACATACTAATTTTCTAAACCTCTTACGCAGCTATAATGCTAGCTTTGCAATCGTATGTGTATTCAAAATAAACAGCCCTTGTGAAAAAAGACATAATTATGACATTATTTGGAGTTTATTGTTACAGTTTGATGTGACTGTCTTTTATGTTGGAACGTAGGAGGATGTTTGTAATCAGTTATACGCGAACATGTATGTGTGCACGAAACATTGATTTTTTCTTGTTTATGCAAAAACATTATAAACTCATTTTCTTGTATATTTTTATTTTATCTCTAAGTGGTCTAAGCTAATCTAGTCTATATGCACATAAATTGGCATAACACTTTGTTTATTGATTTATTTTACTTATTGTGCTTATGACCCCACTTGAAGCCAGGTCTGAATGATGCCAGTATGCTAGACCTATCCCCCTTTGCAGTCTGTTGGACTTAGCCCCAAGAAGTTACGAGCAACTCAGCAATGTCCCCATGAGTCATAACAGGGGTCGTTTATCAATGCGTGCGGATATTTACAGGCAACAGACAGAGACTTCGACTTAGGATAAGCACATGGAACGTTTCACCGCTCACAGGAAAGGATCTCGAACTAGTGGAAGAAACTGAGAAGTAGAACTCTTCCTGTCGAGAGTTGCACCTTAATTATCTGGACAGGCGGGGTGGATATACTCACAAGTTCCAGGCAGGCAGGCAGGGTAAGGGAGTGGATGCCGTTGGGAGGGAGAGTCGGGATCTTAAGACTAAATCTTGGAAGGTCAACTTAGTAGCTTTAGTGCCGGTGTATGCATCAAATCTAGAGTCAGAGTACGCGGCTTTCCTGGATGAAGTTGATGCGGCTCTAAATAGGGTAGCTTATATGGATTCCTATATGCAAATGGGAGATTACAATGCACACTTGGGTATGAATGTCACAAAATGAGGGAATATTATTCGGAGGAACGGTGACACATGAATGAACACCTTCTTTTCACACAAAGGCAATATAATAAATACACATGGTACCGTCGGATGGTTTGTGACACACGTTTGATGAGAGGGGCTGAACTTGGTGTTATGTACCTCATCGCATAGAGTACCTATTCTTACAATCCAGAAAGAAATAGTGGTCACACGCATACGTTGGGAGAAACTACAGACCGGTGAAATGCAGCAAATGCATTTGTAGGGCAAGGGTTTGAATGAATTCGAACTGTTCCTTCGCATGTGGACTAAAGCCGCATGGAGTAAGACCTTGTGGAGAGGATAAAACTGCGTGGAGTTCAAAAAGACATCAGAGTCTGGATTATCTTTTGTGGGACTCTGTATTTTATGCCCGGAACAAGGAAGCAGCTTCTCATGCCTGTGCGAGCAGCTTCATAAAGTGCAGTCATAGAAGGAGTTCGGCGAGAAGCTAGACTGCGTCCACAAATTTGAGAAATAAGTTTTTTGGCAAACTATCCGTCGACTCACAGACACAGGAAATTCAACACCATCGAAGGAATCAACACAAGACGATGTGTTTTCCAATGAGGGGGGTATTTTACGCAGATCGAGCGAGCACTTTTCTGAACTGAATAAGACACTGAGGCTGCCACCCACGGGAAGAAAATAGTCCAACGGTGGAAGAAATCAATTGAATCGCTAGAATGGGCAAATCCGCTTGTGTGAACGAATTTCGGCCAGAAGTGGTTACGGCAAAGGGGTTAAGAGGGAGCTTTATGGCTCTCTCATGTCATTAAGGTGGCTTGGGAGCGCAGCGATACTAGCGCACCAGCTACAATGTCGATGTCATTTGCGTATCCCTAGAGCTTGATCGACTGGTAGAAGACAGTTCTTTCCGCTTTTAACAGCTGCACAAACTGCACAATCTTTTCGAATACCAGACTGAAGAAATCACACGATAGTGCATCTCCTTGCCGAAATACGGCGCAAGTTTCAAATGACGGGGATGTCCTTGCGCAGAACAACATGGTGCATCGCGTGTGTGCTAGCGTTGTAGGACGCAATTGGATCAGTTTTCAAGGGATCTCGAATTCGGCCATAGCTTGAAATAGTTCATTGCTATGAATGCTGCCGTATGTGGCTTTAAAATCGATAAAAAGGTGTTGCTTATCGATTTGAAACTCACTGGTCTTCTCCAGGATTTGCCTTAGTGTGAAAATTTGATCTTTAATCGATTTGGAAGTCGCACCGTTACGTGTCGATTTAGAAAAATGACTTTAAGCGTTCACACAGTATACACAGGCTCTTATAGGCCCCCTTGAGCAGGGATATACCTTTATAGTATTTGCAAGAGCTTGGATCGCCTTTTTTGTGGATGGGGATTTTGAAACTAATATACGGGCATGCTTTCGTCCTCATAAAATCTACAGATTATCTGGTACATGCTTCCTACGAGAACATCACCACCTGCAGAAATAAGAGAGCAAAGAGATATCCAACTTCTGCCCTTTTATTCCATCTGACAGTGTTCTCTATAAGCTTTGCGCACCTTGTCTGTAAATACGTGTGAGCTCTTGAGAACAGCTCTTCCCCAACCATAGTATTGGGATGGATTGAAGGTCTTATTTGAAAATTTACTCGTTTACCCGACATTTTTCAAGTTTTCTGTGTTAAGTACTCAACACAGTGAGGAGGCGTAAGCAAACGAACAAAGCGTATGTTCACGCTGTAAATTAAGTTCCTGGTTATAGGAGTTTCTGTCTGCAGCACTAAGGTGTATTAATGAATAAACAGATAAATGTTTGTTTTTCTGCTCAAATATGAATAATATCTGTAAAATGCATTAGCATGATACTTATGCACAGATATATATGTAACTTTGAAACATTTTCATTAGTCAATAAAAAAAAGCATCTTTGCTGCTTTTAATTTTCTACCGATATATGATGGAAGTTACTTTCAAATTTTAGCAACTTTTTGCTGACTTAGCTTTAGTTTCAATATCTAAGCATTTCTCTTAAAAATTAAGAAATTTTCATTTTTAATTCTTTAATTTTTTCGAATTTTTGCACTTTTGAAAATGACTGCATTTCTCACGTATGGCATAGGGCTATGTAGTACATAAATCGATTAAACTGATGCAAAATATTCCTGTAAATAATACGTGGCATGAAACAACTGAACACTCTTCGAACAATAGTACAAAATTGCAGCCAACTTCACACGATTTTCCCTCTCTTATTTTATTCCACAAAATCCAAAAATCGGCCGCCATATTGTGGTGGATCCAAGTTTTTTTTAAAAGTATTTGTGATACATGAGGCATCCCCACTACTCTCACATTCCTCTCTTTTGTGGAATAGGAAAAAAATGGCCGAATATGATATCTCCTTGCTCTCTTATTTCTGGCCACCAGTCTTGAAGAATTCTGATGGTAGACCATCCGATCTGCGGTTTTGTTGTTCTTTAGATTTTTATTTTCTCTGCCGACTTCTTCAAAGCTAGGGGAGGAATATTTCATTGACTGGAGATTTTTTGATTCTGTCACTCACTATATCTATTGTGGTCAGTGCCCGTTAATCAGCTGATAAGAGTGCACATCACATCCACTATTCGCTGCGGATCCATAACTAGATTAGCCCTTCAATTTCGAAGAACCTGAGTGCCTGTCTTAAAACCCCAGGCTAGACCTTTGGCAGGTTAATAAAATGCCTGGATTTTTTGCTTTTTGATATCCTTGTGCTTGGAGGTTGCGAGAGATCTTTTCTCCAGGAAGCTTTTTCTCCTAACGTCTTTTAGCCGGGTACTCCTTTTGCGCTGCTCTTTTTTTCTGTTACTGCGCTTTTTGGTATGCCTCGTTGGTTCCACGTTTTTTTCTATTTACACTTCAAATCATACCACTGCTTTCTTGTCGGGGGTGTAGCGGCAAAGTAGCCACATCTCGTTGGCATTTGTGTTAGACGTGGGTATAGCAGATAGCCTCTCGTGATCAGGCGTCTGATGTCAAACCAGAACTTTGGGTTGGAAACTGCAATGAGCACAGCTCGCCGAACATTTTCAAAAGGCTAGTAGAATACTGCCCGTAGACGAATAAGAGTCACATCATATAATATTAATAATATGGGTGGTGCTACAGCCCATAAAGGGCCAGGGCCTAGCTTCTCGCAACCACTCGTGTTGTGCGTGCTATTGTTCTATCACGAGTGGAAGGAACCTACAGTTTTATGCCGAATCCGAACGGCTTTGCTTGAGAAGCTTTTTCTAGACAGGAAATACTCTTTGAGCATTGTCAGTAACTCGAAAGAGGTGGGGTGATTTAAAATAATTTTTGTCGCTCAGAGCTGGAATCGAACCTACGACGTCGAGGTTGGGGTCGATGCACATACCCACAACGCCACGTCATATGCTGTGGCACAAATGAACACTGCGACCCAGGTAGAATATCAAGTTGTTCCTAACCTGGAAATAATTGGACTGGATTGTTATAGACTCTTTGCCGGTGTGTAATTGATAATGGCATTTAGTAGATATACATCACAGAATTACTGATAGTAAAGTGTGGAAAATAAGGACGAAAATGGGTTTCTACGATTCAAACGTAAATAATCCCATTTTATGAAACTGGATAGCCATCACAACAACCGTTGTGTGGTGAACTAATGTATGCAGCGATCCCCCTCTGCCCGAGGGTCAAATAATTTGCCTGGCCTACCAGTTGTAGGTTGTGCGTGAGGTAAATGGCCTCGGATATGGACGGATTCAAAGTTGACGACCCCAGCAAATAGATACAGAGATACAGACCTCGGACCGAAGTCTGCAGGGAAGAAAATGGACAACCAGTAGTAGAACCGCAGTCGATGCTGAGAATTTGGAAAAATCATTTCTGTAGACTGTTAAACGATGATGACGACACAAATTCCGCTGTCAGGCAGAATGTTTCACTCAATTTGGACGATGATGAAGATGAATTCCGTCCCACCGACTGAGACGAAGTCAAGATAGCGATCTGTACTGAAGTCGAACAAAGCTGCTGGAGCGGACGGATTGTCTGTTTAAGGCAGCTGGAGATGACCTGGTTGGGCGCATGCACCAGCTCACCTGTAAGATATGGTCTGAGGAAAGCATGCCCGATGAGTGGAATCTCAGCGTCTTTTGTCCGGTCCACAAGAAAGGAGATCCCTTTGATTGCGCCAACTATAGAGGGATCAGCCTCCTTAACATCGCATACAAAATACTCTCTGCCGTTTTGTGTGAACGCCTGAAACCCTTTGTCAACAACCTGATAGGTCCTTATCAGTGGGGTTTCAGGCCAGGAAAGTCCACAATAGACCAAATATTTACACTTCGGCAGATCCTGGAAAAGACTCAAGAGATGCAGATCGACACCCACCACCTATTTGTCGATCTCAAGGCCGCATATGACAGCGTGCATAAAGACGAGCTATACAGCGCCATGTCTAGTTTTGACATTCCTGCCAAACTCGTCAGGTTGTGCAGGATGACGATGGAGAACTCTCGCTGCTGCATCAAGGTCGGTAACGAACTCACCGAGACCTTCTATGTCAAAAAAGGTTTTAGGCAAGGCGACACGCTGTCATGTGACTTCTTTAACATCATACTTGAGAAGATCGTGCGAAACTCTAACGTAAACACCCGAGGCACGATCTTCCAAAAGTCCGTTCAACTGCTTGCTTACGCGGACGACATTGACGTGATTGGACGAACACAGCGAGCCGTCAATGAGGCGTTTGCTGGCATTAAAGTGGAAGCGGCTAGAATGGGTCTAGCGATAAACCAGGGCAAAACAAAGTACATGCTCCCTTCACGGAAGGACGCACAACATCGACGTCTCGGACAGAGCGTCATATTGGGCAGCAGAAACTTTGAGGTAGTCAAGGACTTCGTCTACCTAGGCTCCGGAGTAAATAGGGACAACAACACCAGTACCGAGATCAAGCGCAGAATTACTCTTGCCAATCGCTGTTTCTTTGGGCTCAAGAGGCAATTGAGTAACAGAGCCATCTCTCGAAACACCAAGTTGACTTTGTACAAAACTCTGATCATCCCTGTCCTGCTCTATGGCGCATAGGCATGGACGCTTTTGAAAGCGGATGAAGAAGCTCTTGGTTGTTTTGAGAGAAAAGTTCTGCGTACGATCTTTGGTCCTGTTTGCGTTGATGGCATTTGGAGGAGAAGGTTCAACCACAAACTATACGTGCTGTACAGCGGCATGCAACTAGTTAAGCGTATTCGGATCCAACGCTTAAGATAGCTAGGTCATGTAGAGCGGATGGACACCACAGCTCCGGCCCGAAGAGTCTTCGACACCAAGCGATTGGGACAGCACAACAGAGGACGTCCTCGCACTAGATGGCGCACACAAGTGGAAAAGGACCTCAACCAACTTGGTGTGCGCAACTGGAGGCAGCTGGCGAAAGATCGTGCTGGGTGGAGAGGCATGTGGCCCAGGTCCACCAAGGAAAGAAGATTACATCTCAGCCAAACCTAATACACGTGGACTGGTGGACTGAACTCTTTTTATCTGTGTAGATACAGAAAACGCAAATAAAATATTATCGTCTGAAAAATAATGTTTTGGTACCGCCTCAACCGAATTAGTCACGCAGTTGTGCTAAATCGAAGAGATCCAACCCGTAAAATAATGTGAATTCCGCAGAGTAAATTTATTACACATCAGTTAAAACATAAAAACACGGATCATGATTACACAGTATTAGCGATAAATCATTTTAATATTCTAATTGACTAATTCTAACGACCTATTCTAACGACTGTTATACCGGAAGAACTATTTCGTTGGGGGGTACAAACAAATTTTCCGTCGGATTTTTGGTTTTACCTATGACAAAGTTAAATGTTGGAAGAAGAAGTCCGCTAAGCAATCATCTGCCAACGATACTGACTCGAAAATATCGATCATCTTAAGTTACGCCCATAAAATAATATAAAAAACACAATGCGTATAGGTTAAAAACCAAAATTTTTATTTACGTATTTTCGAACAGATATTGCACACGAAGATTGAGGAAAAATCGTATTTATTTTATATTGTATTGTATGTACACAATTTTTACATCGAATGCTTATATTAATACTTAAATATACTTTTATTTATTACAACGGACAGCCGTGCACATAACTGACATTCCGAAATATTGCTGCCGCTGCAGCGGAAGTGAGAAATGTGCACGGATTAGCGGGGGAAAACGATGATAATGAGGTCGGACAGCACCCCAGGGTTCCAGAAGTACCTCTCTCACTAGAAAACTCCTTTTCTAGTGTAGCTTGATGGCGAAGCTGTTCAAGTCTCAATTGATTTTGTCGTTTCCATTTTGTTCTGTATGAATTAAATAAGTTTACAACTATACATATCTCTACTTGTAAAAATGAATAACACTTATTACCTTCTATTTTGATACCAGGTTTTCACTTGAGTTTCAGACAAGTTTAAGGTATCTGCGACATCACTTCTGTCTGCAACAGAGAGGTACTTTTGACATCGAAATTTCCTTTCCAAATATGCTAGCTGTGCATGTGTGAAAGCTGTTCTACGACGACGAGGTTTACGACCAGATTTTCCCAGATTTATCTTGTGATCATTAGGACTGTGTCCTTCAGATGACGAAAGATTGTTGGAATCCGCACTTGATTCATTGCCAAGAAGATTTCGACTTTGGATATTAGCGCTGTTGAATTGTAGATCGCTGTGACAGTTTGTTATTCCGGACTCAGGAGAAGATCGGTCTTCAATATCGATTTCTGTGTTATCATCTGATATTTCAGAATCTGGAAAACAAAAAAAAAATGGTATTGTATGTCTAAAGCTGCAAATTGTTTATTATTAGAAGGAGATTTATGTATATCCACACACCATAAGTGGGCACATACGCAAAAGCTTGTGAATAAAGAAGCTACCTAAATGATCAAATATTTGGACTACCCCGAGCTGGTTTTACGATTTGTATTTGGCATTAAAGACATTTTGGCAACAGTAATCAAGTCCAATGCTGCTTTGAAAACATAAGGTTCATAGCAAGCAGTGCTCAACCCAAAGGTGGTGGACTATAAAAAATGGTATACGGTAACACAAATAATATAAAAGACAATAGATTATTGTCGGAATGGAAGCTGCACCACAATCATCTGTGAACATAAATCTCGTGCAAAAGCTATAGAAGTATATCCCTGCCCAACGTCGCCTACACGATCCTATCCAGCGTACTGTGTGAACGTCTAAAGTTCCTAATCGGAACGTAGCAGCGCGGCGTAATCTGGCAAATCCTGGAGAAGACTAGCGAGTTTCAAATCGATACTCACCATCTTTTTATCGATTTTAAAGCAGCATACGATTGCATTCATCGCAAGGAGCTATTGGAAGCGATAGCCGCATTCGGGATCCCAGGAAAATTGAACCGGTTGTGTCGCACCACGCTAACTGCACCGTGAAGTTCGGTTCAAACACCTCTGAACCATCGAAATCTGCACCGGATTTCGGTAAGTCGAGAGATTTCGGCAGGTCGCGGATTTCTTCAATTTGGTACTGGATAGTGCGACGGGCGGCTGTTAGCACGGAAGGCACTATCTTCTACAAGTCAGCCCAGCTGTTGTGATACGCTGATAACATCGACATTATCGCGCTGTCCCAAAGTGTCGTAGTGCCCGTAGCCTTCACGGCAATTGAGAAACGAGCTGGTCTAAACGTCAATGAAGACAAAGCGTCGAGCAAAAAACGATCCGCCGCACACCACCTAGGCCAAAACGTTAAAATCCACAACTACAATTTCAATGTAGTAAAGGAGTTTGTCCACATCGAGACGAACGTAAGCTCCATAAGGGAAATCGTAGTGGAGAGCCGACGTAGAACCATCCTTGGCAACCGATGCTCCTTCGGTCTGTTGAAACAACTGGGCGCGATACTCCTGACTCAAAGCTCCACAAAACTCTTTTTCTGCCAGTCCTGCTCTATGGAGCCGAAAGCTGGGCACTAAGCAAGGCTGCGGAGTTGATTCTTGATGCCTTTAAATGAAAAATTCTACAACACATTCGCGAACTCTACTAGCTGTATACGGATGTGGATGTAGTTCGGAAGGCAAAAATCCTTCGACTACACTGGCTCGGCCACATCGACCGAATGGACAACACGCTTCAGCAAAGAGCAACGCACCCAGGCCCGTCACCGATGGAAGGCAGCAATTACTCAGGCTCGGACCCTTCATGGGCCGTCGGCCTGATAAGTAAGAAAGTACAAATCTGTGATCTCGACAGCTACTATATATGCTAAGAAGCTGGCCGCTTCTTTGACACTTCTTGAAACACCAAGGTGTTAAGAAAATCCAATGGAGCTGTGCGTGTTTAAAGATATTCGACTGTCGATGTACTAAGTGAACATAAAATTAGGTCACACAGTAAAAAGATTAATACTTATTAATTTCTTAAATCGTAACACAGTATTGAACTGACACTTTCGAAGATAAAGGACTTAAATATGCATTTATAAACGCTGTCTAAAAGCAAATAAAATAATACCATCTATTCAAAAAAAATCTATGTCGAAAACAACGCGCTACAGCCCGTAGGGGGCCAGGACCTAGCTTCTCAGCATCCACTCGTGTTGTGCGTGCTATTATACTCTCACGAGTGGAATGGACAGACAGTTTTATGCCGAATCCGAACGGCTTTGTTTGAGAAGCTTTCTATAGACAGGAAATAAATATTCTTGAGCATTGTCAGTAACTCGAAAAAGGTGGGGTCGTGAAAATTGTTTTCGTCGCACAGAGCAGGAATCGAACCTACGACGTCAAGGTTGGGGTCGACGCACATACCCACAACGCCACGGGCCACCACGAAAACAACAATATTAACAATATTATCACCGCTTGTAAAATGAATGTTGTCTTGAGCAAGAATGCAAGTCTAGAAAATCTAACTCCCATTACTTAGTGTCTTCCAATTAACACACCATTCACAACTACTTCAGGAGAACGTAGTTTTCGTTTATGCATTAATGCCCACTTTCACAGTGAAGGTTTAGACTTAAGTTCTGCTCAAGCTTGAAGTTTTTGGTTTAATCGTTCGGCTTTACACTCAAATTTATGTTTCAGTTCAGTTGATCTGCGTTTTTGTAACGTGATAAAAAATAATGGCACCAATTTAGCAAAAAAATGCTTAAATATGCACATGTGCATGTAAGGACTTTTAAAATTCTTTTGAAACCTTTGATTTGAACTTTTGTAACACCTCTTCCAGGCAAAGGGGTGGTGTAGGAATAAATTACAAATTATATTAAAAAGAAAGGGATCAAATAACCGGACGAAACCAAGCGCATACTGCAGAAAACTACACCTTTGAAAAACACCAACATTTGTTTGACGTGTCTATGGTGAAGGCGATGACACTGCAAAACATCCTCTGTCACTGTTCCGCCTTTACTCGAATTAGGTACTCCAAATACGGTGAGAGCTGTTGATGAAGGCTCATCACAGAATCGGTTGAAATTACAGAAAATTTAGACTGTTGGCTGGTTGTGCAAGGTACCAGTTTTTCTTCTTTCATTATGTGTACTCCAGTGTAGCGTTAAAACCACAAAATCAGAAAGTAAATTTAGGACAAACGCAATTAATTGGCACATAATTGATATAGAGTGTTGACCAAAACTGAAGCAACCCACTCTTAAACTGTCTTCTTTTAAAAATCCTTATTAATAAAAGTATTGTATTATGTATTCATGTGTTATTCACTATTCACAAAACCAAGAATGGATCTACTTCAATAACATACGTATGTACTTATTTTAATTCTGCAGTAGACAATCTCAAGTCTGCAACCTAACATACTCAATTTGAACAAAGAAGAACTCTTGACCTGAAAGCATACTACTCATTAATATCAAACTGCACACGATTAAGAATAAATCGACTCGTGTGAGTGCTTTGAACTCCACTCAAAACATATTATTTCTAAAAATACAAGCCCTCACAGCAGTGAATCGACAAACGAAGCCCACAAAAATAAAAGAAAAAATTGGTCGTCCTATTATTACGCGCAATTTTTCAAAGATAGCATTATGCGATGTTAAACTCCTTCACCAGGGGCCGTCGTCATAATCTTCAACTGTCTACCCTTCACTACGCTTCTCTGGTATCTTGACTTTAAGTGAAAAAAAAATACAGTACAATAAAAGGGAAGCAATGACTCGATTTCGAATTGAAGTGAGTACCAAACATATGCACCGGAGATAACCCATACGTCAATTGAATTCACGTGCTTCCTGATTCAATTCTTCGACACAAGGTGCGGAGAATCAGTGGGATATCGTGGTAAAAAAAGAATTGAGGGAATAGGGGTGGTATATTGGAACACATACACAGAGGTTTGCAGCATGTGATATGTATTTTTTCTTACAGATTTAATGGTTCTAACAGAAACTTTCTCACATCGATCATTATTTCAAGGACATACGTATGAGAACAAAGTTTCGCATAAAGTCACGTTAATACACATTTCGCAATAATCTCTTGTGATAACAACCTCTTGAACAGAAAACAAGTGTTTGTGATATTAATTGGTATATTGTTCGTTACCTATAATTTAATACATATGTAGATACGTTCATATAACTCTTATTTATTGATTATATATATATTATATATATACTTGTAGGTGTGATCAACCGATTCTTGAAAAAAATTATTACGTAGAAACAAGAACTTCGAATATTTCTTTTATAAGGAAAAAGAAATAGAATATTAAATAGAAACCATAGTCAAATTTGTGACACTGCTATTACGTTACATTCCAACTAATCATCAACTGTTGTTCTCAATAATTCAAATTTGACTATACCATTTTAATTCAAAAAAACCTCATAGCAATTTTATTTTTCTGGAACTTGAGTACAAATAATCTCAGTTGACATCAGTTACCGAGCGAATTGCATTTATACGTCCTTCCTCTAAATACATAGCAAAGAAGAACTTTCCATACTCACTATTCCATACCTACCAGTTTTAAAATAGAAAAATGTTTCCCATCCTCAGGCAGTTGTGCAATTATAGTAAAACACATTTTAAATTCCATAAAGGACGCAGATGAGTAAACATTACGCGATTTTTTTTCTGTACTCTTTCATTGTCGTCTCATTAATTACCACCTAAAGGATGTGCTTAATCCTCTGCATTTAGCAAGCTACAAAACGATGAAATTCACATCACACTACCCAATGGTACGTCACAGTTAGCAGAGCGAGGCACACGAGTACTTCTTAGTGAACAATGCAATTAGGGGGTAAAATCTCATCCGTGCAATTGTTTCGCCTTCCATTCGGCATACCGAAGAGGGCAAACGTGACAAATTGTATGATATGACATAAGATGTGTACACATACGCAGATATATGTACGGTCTTTCCTGTAGAAAATAAAATGCTCTAATTATCACCGGAGGTCTTCTTATTCAGTGCTTCACAGATATTCATTGTGTTTCCTTGCACTTTGATATTTTCATTCCAAATTATTTTAAAAATAAAATTTTCAAAATTTCACATGCGTATTGGATTGGAGAGGTCTTAAGGCTGTTGGCTAAAATGATCAAGATCCGATGATTTTATGTTTATTGTATATTGATTCAAGAAAGAGACCTGTGGTACGTGGGCCACACACATCTAGACAGATAGGTACAATACGGAAGAGGGCGTATAGAGTAGTGTCCTTACCTAAACCTTAAACCTTAACAAATCTGTTCGTTTCTCTCTCTCACTGCAGCATCTTTCAGGCGGAAGTAATGGCGATTAACCAACCAAACCTTGCTAAGGTGGAATGTAATAGTTTATGGATAGTCAGGCAGCAATTAGAATTCGCCTGCTCTTGGATTGTAGGAAACTGTAGAGCTGACGAACTCGCTAAACACGCCACTAGACTGCCGATTGATAAATTTCTCGTAATATAGATACCCTCATAACCTCCTATAAGTTATAGCTTAATAGTATTTATACTCTTTAAATAAATGTAAGATGGCTGACAGGAAGCACCTGCCAAACAACAAAATAATTATGGCCTCACCACGATCCATAAAGATCGAATAGCCTGATCGATCAAAAATTAGCACTGCAGTGGGGCCTTTTTCCATTGAGTTCTGTCTGGACGAGGACGAGGAGGAAAGCATCCAGCATCTTCTCTGCGACTGTCATGCGCTCGCCTCAACTACGAAAGGCACTATAGGCCCATACTTTTATCACAGCCTAAACGATTTCAGCAATAGACCAGTCAATACACAGAATTTGCTAACAAAAACTGGCTGGCTGTCATATCCACCCATCCTAATTTGAATTACCCAAGTACCGGTACAATGGGGCTATTTTGGCCTAAGTGCAAGAATGTCACTACCTACCTAAGTATTCGTTTAAAATTATTGATATGTTCATGGGGTTATGGTAAAATAAATGATGAATACTACAACAACTACAGCTTTATGAACTTCGTTTCAAACAGTTTTTCATCAGACTACTGTGATTGCGGTTGGGAACAGTTAAGCTCATTTTCCAGCTCAAGTTCCGAATAAATTTCGATGATGATGTACAAATGTAGATTATTAATTGATTGTCAATACATACATATTCATCGGTGACAGTTTGAAATATAAATTGTTTTGTTTTTAAATATATGTACATTGGCCACGGGGATGAGATCTTTTATATCTAAATGCCAAACAGCACTGGCAGGTATTGATAAAAATTCACATGGAATTCTAGCAAGGATAACCGAAGCAACTAAGTATTACGACATGGAAAATATCACATTGAATTTTGACAAAGTAAATTAAAGCAAGATGTGCGCTAGGAAATTTCACATTAAATTGTGGCTGAGATATGAAATAATTGGATAAAGCAGTCTAAAAACGTTCACATTAAATTGTGGCGAAATCAGGCTGAATTCGGAATAAATGTTTGTTCTGTGTGACGTGGATGCCAACCAGCAATAGACAATCGAACAACATTCGGAGTAGTGCCCATAATCCGTCGTCATAACAAAGCTACACAAAAACAATAAGTGGTGATTGTTGTGTTGCATGTGAACGATCGAACCTTCGTACATGAGGGCCAATAGGAAAATTCAACAGCCAGGTGGCGACAGAGATTTCCAGGGGGAAGCAGAACAGTGAATAAAGTGATATACGGGGGGATATATGGGCCTGTGCATCAAGGGCAAAGTTTTTGATTGCCCTCAACTAGACGAGATGCCAACAACGATCTTCGATCCCTGTTAATGCACAGATCAAGTTGACATGCAGCCTCCTCGTGGCGTCCTCTGGACAGTCTTTACTGCAACCGCATAGAGATGAAGTAATGTACGCAGCGGCCCCTTGTCCAAGGTTTTAAAACAGGACCCGGTCCGCCTGGTTCGGTGGTTTTCTTTGAGTTAAACTTCCTACACGGTGGGGAAGTAAATCCCAAAAAAACTTTAGTTCAGAGACAACAACAAGCCTCGGATACGGATGACCCTAGTGCTGACGACCATGGACAACGAAACAAGGACAACGGGTCTGCAAGTGTAATGTGAGGTTCCTTAACGATGATTGCTAGAAAGAGCAAAGGCAGCACTTTTTAGGATGCGCGGAAAGACTTCTCTGTAGCCAGTACGCAGTTCCCACACCTCAACATTCACAAAGGGACCTGGTGATCGCCTGATCATTCAACCGTCATCCAGAGTGATCACATTGCGATCGACGTCATACACTCATCCAGGATTCTCGATGTCCGATCTTTCCGAGGTGCTAACATCGACTCGACCTTCTTGCTACTATCGCAATCGACCGCTAGAATCTTTTCCGATCGAGTCTCTCCACAGCTCTCAGGGAGTCCAAACCTATCAGGCGAAACAATCGAAGAACAATGGAATCATTGTCAAAACGCCACAAGAGAAGCAGCCTATGAAGTGTTGGACGCCACCCAGAAAAAAACCCCTGGTTTGACAACGAGAGACAGGGGCATTTATCGAAACAAGCTGAATATAAGACGAGGGAAGGACAAGAGCGGTTTGAAGGATGGAAGAGCACAGGCTTTTCAAACGGAGTAAAACAACTATCCAGTAGTTTTAAAAATCGTACAGAAGCCCGTCGGAACGAAGAGAGTAGTAGAGTCCCAGTCGACACTGAGAATCTGGAAGGATCACTTCTGCAAACTGTTTAACGGCGAAGAGGACACCAATACTACTTTCAGGCAGAGTATTGCACTCCACACAATGGACGACGATAGAACAGTCCCCCCAACTTAGACGAAGTCAAGATAGCGGTATCGAGACTAAAATCGAACAAAACTGCTGGGACAGACCGACTGTCTGCAGACTTCTTTAAGGCAACTGAAGATGAGCTGGTAGGGTGCATGCAACAACTCATCTGTAAGATATGCTCGGAAGAAAGCATGCCGCAAACTGCACCAACTATAGAGGGATAAGTCTACTAAACATCGCCTAGAAGACCTTCTCTGCCATTTTATGTGAGCGCCTGAAACCATTCGTCAATAACTTGCCAGGGCATTATGAGTGCGGTTTTAGGCCTGGGAAGTCCAACATCGATCACATTTTCACCTTACGGAAGATCCTCGAAAAAAACCAAGAGATGCAGATCGACACACACCACCTATTTGTTGACTTTAACACCGCATATTGCAGCGTGCATAGAGACGAGCTATACAACGCCATGCCTAGTTTTGACATTCCTGCCAAAATTGTCAGGTTTTACAGGGTGACAATGCAGAGCTCTTGCTGCTCCATCAAGGTCGGTAACGAACTCACCGAGACCTTTAATGTCAAAAAAGGTTTTAGGCAGGGCGACACGCTGTCATGTGATTATTTCAACTCCCAAGCTCCCAAGTTAATAGTACGAACCACATCAGTACTGAGATTAAACACAGAATAACTCTTGGCAACTGCTGTTTCTTCAAAACAAAAGTCAACACGGAAGGCACTATCTTCTACAAACCAGTCCAGCTGTTGGGATATGCGGATGACATCGACATTGTCGCGCGGTCCCAACGTGCCATAGTGGAAGTTTTCACGGCAATTGAGGAACAGGCGAAACGACCTGGTCTTAAGGTCAACGAGGACAAAACTAAATATATGCTGTCGAGCAAACAACGATCCGCCGCACACCACCTAGGGCAAAACGTCACAATCGACAGCTACAATTTCGAGGTAGTAAAGGAGTTTGTCTACCTCGGCGCAAATGTAAACTCCACGAATGACATCGACGTAGAATCGCCCTTGGCAACCGATGCTACTTCGGTCTGTCAAAACAACTGGGCTCGAAACTCCTGACTCGAAGGACCAAAGTCATGCTCTACAAAACCCTTATCCTGCCAGTCCTACTTTATGGAGCCGAAAGCTGGACATTAAATCAGGCTGCAGATCTGATTCTTGGTGCCTTCGAAAGAAAAATTCAACGTCGGATATATGGTCCCGTCTGCGAGGAAGGCGAATGGAGGAGAAGACACAACCGCGAACTCTACGAGCTGTACAAGGATGTGGATGTAGTCCGGAAGGCAAAAATCCGTCGACTACACTGGCTCGGCCACATCGAGCGAATGGACAACAACGCTCCAGCAAAGAGGGTCTTCGAATCCGAGCCTCCTGGTTCGAGAAGGAAGGGAAGACCGAACCTCCAGTACAAAGACCAAGTCATCGCGGATGCAAGATAGCTTGGCCTTGATGACTGGAAGCAACGTGACCAGGACCGTCACCGATGGAAGGCAGCAATTGCTCAGGCTCAGACCCTTCATGGTTCGTCTGCCTGATAAGTAAGTAAGTAAGTAAGTAACTGCTGTTTCTTTAGGCTCAAGAGGCAATTGATTAGAAGAGCCCTCTCTCTAAGGACCAAGCTAACATTATATAAGATCTTGACAGTCCCTGTCTTGCTCTATGGCGCGGAACCCTGGACTATCTCAAGAGCGGATGAAGAAGCCCTTGGTCTTTTCGAGAGAAAAGTTCTGCGTTCAATCGTTGGTCCAGTTTGCCTTGAAGGTTTCTAGAGAAGAAGATTCAACCACGAACTGTACGGGCTGTACAGCGACATGAGTCTATCCAGGCGTCTACGGATTGAACGCCTAAGATGGCTAGGCCATGTACATAGAGCGCATGGATGATACTTCTTCAGCTCGAAGTGTCTTCGACTCCTAACCAGTGGGACAAAGCAATCGAGGACGACCACGAAGCTGACGGCCCACACAAGGGGTGAAAAACCTCAACCAACTTGGCGTGCGAAATTGGAGGCAGTTCATGTTCATCTAATAATTGATAAATCTGCACCACGATGAACCACGTCTAATTCGTCTTCAAAATTATCAAACCAAAAAAATGTTTGACAATGAAAAAATGAATTTGCTATTTGACATTTGAGTTGAAAGTACCCGATGGCTTTTCCTTTTCTATTTGGATTCTATTTAATCAATTCTATTGCGTTACTCGATACTAAATTCACTAATGACATATTTTAGCTTTGCTGAAGAAGCAAATGTAGCCGCCCTGTTAACTAGTGCCTTAGTCTTAAGACCTTAACTTGTATTACATTTTAATTAATAACAAAAAAAAATTCAATATTTCTGTATTTAGAACCAACACGAAAGTAGGCTTAGGGGCAAACTGATGGGTATACCTGGCGGGACGTGTATTGCGGGGCGAATTCAAGAGGTTGTTAAAATAGCGATAAAAGAAGGACAAGGAAGACACGGTACGCCGATGTTTGATATTGTTGTCCCTTTAAGTTTAAGAGAGTGCGAATACCTTGTATATTTAAGCCAAGTCAGAGGGGTGATTCATTCGCATTTGTTTTCGATGTACTTCTTCCACTTTTGTCTTGAAATGTCGAGACTATTCCCAAGAAATTTTTTCTTCAATTCGGTAGTGAATTCTGCATTCATTTATAAAACGGTAAAGATTTGGTAGCCTCTCGATTGAAGATAGTTTAGGTTTTAAATGGAGACAGAATTTAAATATCGTGGTAGAATTATTAATACCAATATGAAATTCTCGAAGGACGCTGAATCGCTGAGACACTTTTACTATTTGTAGACTTTAAAAATTATACTCCTCCGGCTTACAGAATTAAACATTCTAATGCTCTGGGTTGCAGGCATCGCCTAGATTCAACAAAGGCTTGAAAGTTGAAAAATGTGATAAAAGCATCTTACATTCAACAGCAACAAAATACCGTAAACCGTAGAAACCCGGAAAGGAAAATTGTTTTGATGCAGAATTCCAAAAGACTCGAAAAGTCTTTCTCAAAGTTATCATAGGTGCGGAATTCTCCGAGCCTCGCCTCTACATGAAAACCGTGATGCTATCATATATTCAATACACATGGGATTCTCTTTATAATGCAACATACAGTATGCATGCTCCCAACGTGGATTTCGGCGGCAGAACCTCGTAAAATAGTTTCAAACAAGCTTCAGATTAGGGTTCGCAATAGAACAATAGAGGTCGCGTATTCCCGAGAATCGATGCATCTCATGACAAGAGACGGTATCTGTGCTGTTGTTTATGGAGCCTAATAAGACTAGAAATATTCTTGAACGTGACTTTTCAACGGAAGAACAATTACTAGGTTAAATATTATGAATGTTGCCAAATTATGTGAATATTGCATAATTGGAATAAAATCTAGAGATAGAAAAATGCATGCAAATTATTGATTTGGCAAAGTGTAAATATGTAGTTTGAATTGTAATAATAATTCACTTTTCGAAAGCATTCGATTGTGTTATCATATCAATTCTTTGTCAAACACTTTACTCCCAATCTAACTTCTTTAATCCCACTAATAAGTTTTCTCGTACCTAACTAACCCTGTCCAAGCTGTTTCCTTCAACACTAAACTTTCCTCCTTTTGCGAAAAAACACCAAGGGTCTATTCTTTGACCAATATTATTCTCGATGTTCATTAATGATCTTCCGCAAGTGTTGTCTTATTGTAAATATCATATCCATGCAGATGATTTGGAAATATACTTAAGTCTTCCTCTTGTTATGGTTGAGGACTCAGTTGCTAAAACGAACCAGGATTTGAGTTTTATTACGAAGTGGGCTATTCACCTTCTGCGTACGATCTTTGGTCCTGTTTGCGTTGATGGCGTTTGGAGCGGAAGGTTCAACTACGAACTATACGGGCTGTACAGCGGCATGCACCTAGTTAAGCGCCTTCGGATCCAACGCTTAAGATGGCTAGGTCATGTAGAGCGGATGGACACCACGGCTCCGGCCTGAAGAGTTTTCGACACCGAGCCATTGGGACAGCGCAACAGAGGACGTCCTTGCACTAGATGGCGCACACAAGTGGAAAAGGACCTCAACCAACTTGGTGTGCGCAACTGGAGGCAGCTGGCGAAAGATCGTGCTGGCTGGAGAGGCATGTTGGTTGAGGCCCAGGTCCACCCCGGACTGTAGGCCCAATCAAAGAAGAAGAAGAAGCTATTCACCTTCACCTTTCGAGTCACTGACACTGAAAGAGGTAGGGCCTTGAACATTATTTTTCTCGCACAGAGCAGGACTTCACGTACCTCGACTCCGGAATAAATTGTACAAACAACATCAGTACTGAGATCAAGCGTAGGATAACTCTTGCCAACCGCAGTTTCTTTGGGCTCAAGAGGCAATTGAGTAATAGACCCCTCTCTCGAAGAACCAAGTTGATCCTATACAAGACACTGATCATCCTAGTCCTGCTATACGGCGCGGCATGAACAATCTCGAAAGCGGATGAAGAAGTCCTTGGTCTCTTTGAGAGAAAAGTTCTGATCTTTGGTCCTGTTTGTGTTGATGGGTTCTGAAGGAGAAGATTCAACCACGAACTGTACGGACTGTACAGCGACAGGAGCCTAGTTAGGACAGGTAGGTATAGTGGCTAGGTCATGCAGAGCGGATGGACACCACAGCTCCGGCCCGAAGAATCTTCGAATCCGAACCTGTGGGGCAACGCTTGCGTTTAAGGTGGCGCGCCTATGTGGAAAAGGACTTCAACCAACTTTGTGTGCGAAACTGAAGACAGCTCGACAGAGATCGGGCTAGTTGGAGAGGCCCACGTCCACCCCGGACTATAGCGCCACACAAGGAAGGAATATGAGATTCTCAAACACACTCAATCGCTAAGGCGATTTTTTTCACTCTAACCTCAAAAAGTACTTCTGTCTAGAAAAAGCTTCTCAAACTTGGACGTTCGGAGTTGGCATAAAACTGGAGGTTCCCTCCATTCGTGAGAGAATAATAGCACGCACAATACGAGTGGTTGCTGAGAAGCTAGGCCCGGGTCCTCTTCGGGCTATAGCGCCACCCTTGTTATTATTATTATAAATAAACTTGTCAAAAAAGATAGAAATACATGCATATGTACAGATGACGCGATTGAAATTACATACTAAGTTCATTTGATATAAGATTCTTAAGATTCTTACATCACGAAACATTAGGTACATCTTACAAACTGACCACATTTATTTTTAGAACATACACATTTTCATGTCTGCCAAGTCATGAGAAACTGGACAATCCTGACTAGCCAGAGTTTTTGTATGCCTATTTTTTTTTAATATCAATTAAAACTCGATTAGCACTTGTTAACTTATCTGCTCCGGTTTACCGCTGATGCATCAGTTTGCCATTGAAAGACGTATAAAATTAATTTTTTTTATAATGGGTTGTTGGTTCGGCGAAATATTTACGAAGTATTTTGGTTTGTAAAATCTAAGGCGAAACAAGCAGAAGTGGTTTAGTATACTAAATATGACATCCACTACAGGTATAAATATATTATGTCTGAAACAATTGTGAACAAATGTAAGTAATTGTGCGAATTACTACTATTAGTGTCTGTTTTTAAATTAAACCAAAAAATATCAAAAAGACCATGAACAATGAGCTGAGAATCGATTTTCAATATACCGGATATTATTGAACAAATCATAGAGGATGCGATACCTATACAACCATTAAGTAAATCCTTAATGCAGACTCCTTTTTTAAAAGCCCCTTAAGGGCGCACATCTTCAACCAACCAAATACAGTTCAAACAGAAACTATTCTAAGCGATTCAAATTAATAACAATATAATCTGATAAAACAACTTCACTATTTTGATTGCATGTATAATCCTTAAAAGTGAAGAAACGAACATCCCCTATAAAATGGTCGATGATTAGCTTACAGCCAGTAACCACATGAGATCTGAATGAATTGCTTGTGCTGTAAGTCCGCTATTTAAAATGCCATTTTAGACAGATAAGATATGTTTTATGCAATTATATTTTGTATGTAGTGTTTTAGGGAAGAAATGAATAGGAAACATGGATAGCAAATTAGGTCTGCACTGTAACCGGAACCCGTCGGCATATCACAAGCCGCTAAATTGATCAATAACACAGCCACATACTACTTCAGTTAATGTCTGGACATATATGGTATGTGGTATTAATTTCACGTTTATATTGCTGCTAAAACACACTGAATTGATTTGAAATGATTTCAAACACTACATCCACAATATTTACATTTAGTTTTAAATAAAATTACTCATACCGTCATCATGATTTTGATGTCTGTTTATTAAATCCCCAAGTAAGTCCCGAATTAAAAACGATTTTGAACTCTGTTGATGCATTTTTCTTATTCACACTATTAATAAATCACTCAATGTATGGATATGTTCACCAGGTAAGTAAATACAGTAACAATTTAATTTGTATTATTTATCGAAAAGGCGCGCATAAATGTTTTCATTGTAAAGTTAGTTTCGTTTTAAGCAGTTTTTAAGACTCTTCGAATAATCCGAAATTGCACAATATCCCTTTGAAATATGTGTATGTAGACCGAGATAATATTTTCCTAAACGAGTTTACTCATCAGATGATTTAATCCAATAAGCGGATATCAACCGTCGAATACACTTGTCTTGTTGCTGGTAACGTTCAGCAGTCAGAACAGATCAACGGATACGAATGAAAAGCAGATAAGATGAGTGTGCAATGAGAATCACACTGTTATACACATTTCACTTGTGAAGCGTTTACCGTTATTAAATATTATCTAACAATCGTCTGCATATGTCAATTTTTCTTTTTTTCTCCATTCACTTCTCGCTCCTTACTCACTTGTTAGCCATTTTGCATTTCTTATTTGTAGAACTTTCTGTATAGTTGACCTCTTCTAACACATAGGTTTGTTGGAACGTGTTCGCCCCCTTTACACGTGGGAGTGGTATTTTAAAAGGATACTTATTCCCTGATTGGTTAAATCTGTAGCAACCCTTGGCGATTTTTTCGTTTTATGAAACATTGAGTTTGCTCAGAGAACATTTTCCATTGCATGTAGTCGTATTATAAGCCCAAGGCAGAAAGTATACATATTTACTGTTATTAGGAAGTGAGATATATTGTGCATTAAAAAACAAGGATTGTGGCGCTTAGTAAAGTTTACAAATGAAAAAGTGTGTCTGATTATTTTGGTACCATTTAGTGTTTAGGTTTTCTGAATCTAATGAAAGGTGTAATAATTATATCAAATGCTTTTTCTGGTGTACATAGAAACAGGGTGTCCAGAAAATATTTCAGTTCAAGTTTACTTTAAAAGCAGATTTTTGTGTACTCATTCCATGATATTTGACTGATAGCGGTAACTGTCCACTGGTCAGCAAAAGAAGTTGATTGTTTCCTAATTTTTATTTATTTCCATCTCAAATTGACACGTATTTTTTAAATGACAGCTCTTGTTTTTGAGTTATGGCTAACTAGGCCATGTTGCCTTGGCCATTTGTTTTTGAGAAGTGACATCTGTTACAGAATCCTGCAATAAAAGTAGCATAAGCAATGGAACTTATAAAAAATGTAATGCACATGCGATCGTCACGATGTCTTTTTTATAACAGAACAAAATTGGTCACAAAAAGTTTAGCCAGTGCGGGGAAAGCTAAGAGTTAATGTTAAAAATATGCCTTTTGTTAGCCGAGACCGCATCCACCTTACTTACTTAAGGTGGCGCTACAGTCCGGGTGGACCTGGGCCTCAACCAACAAGCGTCTCAAGCCAACTCGATCTTTAGCTAGCTGTCTCCAGTTTCGAACGCATAGTTGGTTGAGGCCCCTTTCCACTTGCGTGCGCCACTTGAGTCGCGGTCTTCCTCTACTGTGCCGTCAATCGGGGGTGGATTCGAAGACTTTTCGGGCAGGAGCATTGGTTTCCATCCGCTCTACATGACCTAGCCATCTCAATCGTTGGATCTTCACTATTCTGGCTAAGTCGTTGTCGCTGAACAGCCCGTATAGTTCGTCGTTATATCTCCTCCTCCACTCAACATCTATGCAGACGGGACCGAAAATCACACGAAGAATTTTCCTCTCGAAGTAACCACAAGCTGCTTCACCCGCTTTGACAGAGTCCATGCCTCCGCGCCATATAGCAGGATTGGGACGATTAAGGTCTTGTAAAGCGTTACCTTGGATTTTCGAGAGGACTTTGTTTACCAATTGCTTTCTTAGCCCAAAGAAGCACCGATTGGCAAGAGTTATTCTTCGTTTGATTTCAGCGCTGGTTTCTTTGTCTGCATTGGTAGCGGTTCCTAGCTAGACAAAGTTTTTGACTACCTCAAAGTTATATCTGTCTGCTGCGACACACTAACCGAGACTTCGGTGTGGGCGTCCTTTCTCGTTGACAGCATATATTTGGTCTTATCCTCGATTACCGCTAGACACATCTTCGCGGCCTCCGTTGCAATACCCACAAAAGCGCCATTGACATCATCCTGCGTTCTTCCGATAATGTCAATATCGTCAGCATATGCGAGTAGTTGGACGGACTTTTGAAAGATTGTTCCTCTGGTGTTGGCGTTCTAGTTTTGAACAATTCTTTCGAAGAACGAGGTTGAAAAAGTCGCATGACAGCGCGTCGCCTTGTCTGAAGCCTTTTTTGACATCAAAGGTCTCGATTTGGTCTTTGCCGACCTTGATGGAGCACCGTGCATTTTTCATCGTCATCCTACACAAACGGACAAGTTTGGTAGGGATGCCAAAACTAGACATTGCTCTGTATAGCTCGTCTCTATAGATGCTATCATACGCGACCTTAAAATCGATGAACAGGTGGTGGGTATCGATTTGTTGCTTCTGGGTTTTCTCCAAAATCTGCCGAAGTGTGAATATTTGGTCGATGGTGAATTTTCCTGACCTAAGCCACACTGGTATGGACCGACCAAGTTGTTGACGAATGGCTTTAGGCGTTCACACAGTACGGCAGATAAGATCTTGTAGGCGATGTTAAGGCGACTTATCCCCCGATCGTTGTCGCAGTCAAAGGGGTCTCCTTTCTTGTGGATCGGGCCAACAATGCTGAGGTTCCATTCATAGGGCATGTTTTCCTCAGACCATATTTTACAGATGAGTTGGTGCATAATAATAATATAATATGGGTGGCGCGACAGCCAGTAGAGGGCCAGGGCCTAGCTTCTCAGCAACCACTCGTGTTGTGCGTGCTATTGTTCTCACACGAGTGGAAGGGACCTACAGTTTTACGCCGACTCCGAACGGCTAAGTTAGAAAACGCTTTTTACTAGACAGGAAATACTCTTTGAGCATTGTCAGTAACTCGAAAGAGGTGGGGCCGTGAATATTATTTTTTTTTTTTGTCGCACAGAGCAGGAATCGAACCTACGACGTCGAGGTTGAGGTCGACGCACATACCCACAACGCCACGGGCCACCACATGGTGCATGCTCCTTACTAAATCATCGCCTGCGGATTTAAAAAGCTCGGCGGGTAGGTTGTCAGCTCCAGCAGCCTTGTTGGACTTCAGTTTAGATATAGCAATCCTCACTTCATCCAGGTCGGGTGGACGGAATTGTTGATATTCATCGTCCCTTTCATTGGGGTTGAATGGTTCGTTCTGCCTGACAGCGGAATTTGGTTCTTCGTCGCCGTTATACAGTCTGCATCGACTGTGAGCCTACTACGATGTTCCCTTGATCATCCTTACAGGCTTCGTTTCGAACTTTATAACCTTGACCGGTTGACTTTACCCTTTGGTAAAACTTCCTTACCTCATTCCTGCAGTAATATCCCTCTATTCTGCCGATCGCGCGCGTCTCATGCTCCTTCTTGACCGCACACAACACTTCACATAAAACTTGGCGTTTTGGCTTAAAAAAATGTTTGTGAAGGCGCTTGACAATAGTAACAAATGTGTCAATTTTCTTTCATGCAATTTTCCAACTCGTTATTTCTCGGATGCTAATGCCTCTAGCCCGGTCTTCTGCTAGTTCTTCCCACCACGCACGTTCAACTTATTCAGGTCCCTTTCCAGCCGCGCGTTGTGCCTCTGGGTTGGAGTCGAAGACTTTACGGCCGGAACATTGGGTCGATATCGCTGTACAACGCGTACAGTTCGTCGTTCAGTCTCCAAACACCATCCGTACATACGGCACCGAAGATAATTCTAAGAGCTTTTCTCACGAGGCGGTGGCCCCTGGCGGTGTGGGTATGTGCGTCGACCCCAACCTCGACGTCGTAGGTTCGATGCCAGCTCTGAGCGACAAAAATAACTTTCACGGCCCACCTCTTTCGAGTCACTGACAATGCTCAAAGAGTATTTCCTGTCTAGAAAAAGCTTCTCAAACTTGGCCTTTCGGAGTCGGCATAGAACTGTAGGTCCCTTCCACTCGTGTGAGAACAATAGCACGCACAACACGAGTGGTTGCTGAGAAGCTAGGTCGTGGCTCTCTATGGGCTGTAGCGCCACCCACATTATTATTATTACTCACGAAGCGACCAAGAATATCCTCGTCCGCTTTAGTAAGCGTCCATATTTCTGCGCCATACAGCAGGACTGGGACTATCAAGGATATCAAGGATATAAAGGAATACATTCTTCGAGAGATGGCTTTATTCCATATTGCTGCCGGCACTTGACTCAGGTCTGGAGGGCGGAATTCTTGTCTATCATCGCCAATATTGGATGGATTATTCTGCCTGACAGCGGTATTTTTATCGCCATCCCCGTTATACAGTCTGCAGTAGTGGCATTTTCAAATACCCAGCACCGACTGTAATTCCACTACTAGGTTCTCATCCTTATCTTTGCAGGCTTTCGTTTGGTTTCAGCGAACTTGACATGTTCTTTTTATCTGTTGGTAGAGTTTCGGAACATCGTTCCTGCAGTAACATCCCTCAAATTCCTCGATTGCGCGCTTCTCATGGTCTCTCTTTTTATTTCGGAAAAGCCGGTGCTCTTCTCTTTTTTTCCTGCTTGTGGAGCTCAAGCAACTCTCGTTCTTTTTTGCAGTGCCGCTTTGCATGCTTCGTGCTTGGCTGTATGTGCTCGCTGACATTCATCATCGAACCAGTGGTTTCTTTTTGGTGGCAAGTGAAACCTAGCACATTAGTTGCGTCTTTCCTGATGGCTTATTGGCAGTATTGCCGCTGGTAACTGGCCACTGGCATGGGATTGTGTGAGAGGTGAAGGAAATCAATCGTCGAACTCTCTGGTGATCTCCTGTGATAGATTGATGATTTCGGGCCCCGGGTTCGGGAAATCCATGAATGGCCCTTAAGATTATAAACTTGTTTCCTTTTTTTTTATACGTATGTAACTCTGGCAAATTGTATGTTTAGTTTGTTCATCTACAGCTTAAAGCTTAACCTAGATGGCAGAGAGGGAATGACAGAGGGAAATCAAGAAGGGGGCCAAGACCCCATACCAAGCAGTTTTCACCGACAGTATTTCTTGAGAAATAGGCATGATGGGTAAAACATGCTGCAAACGACTAGTATATTGTAGAATCTCTTCGAAGTCGAGAAACTAACTTCACAGATATTTACATTCCTTCTGCTTGGAGCGAAGTCAAAGTGGTATTCATCCATTGCGGTAAGGTTATCCACTAGACAGTGAAAGACTTTAAACTTATAAGCTTCACTCCCTTCGTCTTAGAGACTTTCGAAAAGCTCATCAACATGCATATTCACAGTAGTTTCATGCTATTCTTCAATACAGCAGGTGAAGGATAACGGCGTGAATTGGTGGTTAGTGTGACTGAAAAGGTCCTAAATGTTAAAAAGTTCGTACTTGTCGCATTCATGGTTATCGAGAGAGTCTTCAGGAATGCCTGCAGCGGTAGTTAGGTCAATCAATATAGCAGCATAATACTATATAGTGGCAGGCTTCCCTGAAATACAACAATCTAAATCTATTAACAAGAATAGAGAGACTTGCATGCCTAAGTGTCACAGGTGACACTCCAACTGCTTACTAGACATCTTTAATGCTGCCTCTCAAGCTCTAATGGGCATATAAGTACACTGGATATAAAAACGTCCGTAGCTCGAATATTTACATTTAATTATATGTACATTCAATAAATTAAGTCTTAATAGCTTGAAGAGATTATTTGGCATCATCTTCGATAAGTCGATGCTGAAGGGATATGATCGTCTCGCTATACACAAATTCTGCGTGTTTTTACAAGTTTTATAAGAAAGTGCTTTGGGGAGCACTATGATTGATTTTGTCATTATCGTACTTTTCTTTGGTTCCTAGTATACCAGGTATACCGGTATAAAGTGAGCATCAAGATACAAATGTCTCGATAGGGAACATTTGTTGTGAACGAGCCCTTATTTGTTTTGTTTGTTTGCTATGACATCTGTGAAAAATATTGAGTATACATCAAGTCGTGGTGGCCCGTGGCTTTGTGGGTATGTGCGTCGACCCCAACCTCGATGTCGTAGGTTCGAATCCAGCTCTGAGCGACGAAAATAATTTTCACGGCCCCACCTCTTTCGAGTTACTGACAATGCTCAAAGAATATTTCCTGTCTTGAAAAAGCTTCTCAAACAGCCGTTCGGATTCGGCATTAAACTGTAGGTCCCTTCCACTCGTGAGAGAACAATAGCACGCACAACTCGAGTGGTTGCTGAGAAGCTAGGCCCTGGCCCACTATATATATATATATATATATATATATATATACATCAAGACATTGAACAGACAAAATCATAGTTTTTCATCGTGTTAAAAATGTCGAATTTTGTACCAGAAAGTGATGATTTGCGGAAAGCGTTAATTTTTTGTTACCATTTGAAGAAAAGTTCTGCAGAGTCGCATCGAATGCTTGTCGAGGCATATGGTTATCATGCTCTATCAGAAGCAACATGCAAAAGATGGTTTCAACGGTTCAGAAATAATGACTTTGATGTGAGAAATGAAGAACGTGGAAGACCACCAAAAAAGTTTGAAGACGCCGAATTGCAAACGATATTGGATGAAGATGGCACTTTGAGTCAAAAGCAAATGGCAGCAATGTTAAATGTTGCACAACAAACAATTTCTGACCGTTTAAAAGCTATGAATTGAATGAAAGACAGATGGAAAACCGAAAAAAACACTTGTGAAATTTTGCTTTAAAGACACGTAAGAAAATCGGTTTTTTCATCGGATTGTTACTGGCGATGAAAAATGGAATTTAAGAATCCTAAACGGAAAAAATCATGGGTTAATCCGGGACAACCATCAACATCGACTGCAAAACCAGATCGATTCGGCAAGAAGATCTGGTGGGACCAGAAAGGTGTGGTATACCACGAGCTCCTAAAACCTGGTGAAACCGTTAATACTGATCGCTACCGACAACAAATGATCTATTTGAACCATGCATTGATCGAGAAACGACCAGGATTCGCCAGAAGACACGGCATGGTAATTTTGTTCCATGACAATACACCTGCAAACAAAGCAAAACCGGTTCAGGATACAATCAAAACACTTGGCTGGGAGCAGCTACCCCACCCGCCGTATTCTCTAGACTTGGCTCCTTCCGACTACCATTTGTTTTCATTGATGGGACACGTATTGGCTGAGTAGCACTTCGATTCCTACGAAAATGTCGAAAATTGGGTGTCTGATTGGTTTGCTTTAAAAGACGAACAATTTTATTGGCGTGGTATTCACAAATTGTCAGAAAGGTGTTCAAAATGTGTAGAAAACAATGGCCAATACCTTGAATAAAATGTTTTTACTTTCCCATTAATAATTAGTGTTTTATTTTCAAAAAATTTCATTTCATACCGGTATACCTGGTACATAAACTAAAATCGGGATTTCATTATGTGAGAAACAGCAGTAGAAAACATCTCGGCAACTACTCGTGTTGTGCGTGCTATTGCGAGTGGAACGGCCCTGCAGATGTATGCCAACTCCGAACGGCCAAGTTTGAGAAGCTTTTTCTGGGCAGGAAATACTCCTTGAGCATTGTCAGTGACTTGAAAGACGTGGGACTGTGCACAGACCAGGGATCGAACCTACGACGTCGAATTTGGGAACGACGCAGATACCTACAACGCCACGGGCCACGAAAATATTCATAGCCCGATAATAACGATGACAGCGACAGTAATGTAATGAATAACGAGTTCAAGAATGATTCGATTCGAACGCATTCAGGCAAATTGTTTGGAAATTTTCTAATCAGTAAAAGTTTGTTTTATAGAAATTGATTAGGTCTAGTCCATTATGCGTTGAATCCGTAGACGCCTGGCTAGACTCATGTCGATGTACAGCCCGTACAGTTCGTGTTTGAATCTTCTCCTCCGTCAACACAAACATGACCAAAGATTGAACGTAGAACTTTTCTCTCGAATAGACCAAGGGCTTCTTCATCCGCTCTTGAGATGAAGCGCTTCCGCGCTATAAAGCAAAACCGGGATGATTATGGTCATATATAATGTCAGCTTAGTCCTTCAAAAGGGCTCTACTGGAGGAGTGTCTGACGTCGATCGCAATTTAATCAATCTGGTTGACGGTTTATTGACCAAGGAACCGAAAGGTGAATGTTGAGGTAATCCATCATTTTATTGCGCATAAAACATTACAAGTCTCAATACCACGTTTCGAGATATGATAACTTGTATCTTTTATCTGTAAAATTACTATATAACAAATATGAGTTGATAAATTCATAATTTTAAGGAAGTATCCGAAGGGAAATGCGAAAAAACCCTACGATTTGAAAAAATGACAGTTTTTTTGAAGATGCATTGCAGTAGTGAGTTCGGAGCAGTTAAGGTGTCTTCAGTCCTAAAGCTGTAGGGCAGAGAGGGAGGACAGAGATGCGTTCTTGTAAATTGGGTTTTCTGTTTAGTTTGCTATCGATGATAAAACCGGTCAGTTGACTGGTGCCGCAAAATATACTTACTTACTTATCAGGCAGACGAACCATGAAGGGTCTGAGCCTGAGCAATTGCTGCCTTCCATCGGTGACGGTCCTGGGCACGCTGCTTCCAGTCATCAAGGCCAAGCTGTCTTGCATCCGCGATGACTTGGTCTTTATACCGGAGGTTCGGTCTTCCTCTCCTTCTCGAACCAGGAGGCTCGGATTCGAAGACCCTCTTTGCTGGAGCGTTGTTGTCCATTCGCTCGATGTGGCCGAGCCAGTGTAGTCGACGGATTTTTGCCTTCCGGACTACATCCACATCCTTGTACAGCTAAAAAAATATGCGGAAGATTAAAGCGGGGAACCTTCTGGTGCTAAGGACAAGCAAGATTGAACCCGACCCGTCTTGGGTTTGTTGTTGAAGGCAGTTACGATGTCAAGCATTACCTAGAGGGTGGTTTCCTTGTATCCCACGGAGCCTTTGAGGATATATATGCGTCATGGCATGATTAGGGGCCTTGGTGTGAGTGCCACCTATCTATCGAATCTCTAGTCAACAAAAATAGCGATTATTATCACTTTTGGTATTGTGTAACTCAGTCGACTGAGAATCGTGCTATTGTGAATGGAAAACGTACATGTCACGAATTAGTGTAATTCTGACAGCTGTAGATATCAGTCGTGTTACATAAACATTTACACACGAATATGAGAGGGAGAGACAGTGTGCGTGGTGCAATAGGTAAGTTAAAGGGGGATGTACCATAAACCAAAATGTGTGCTTTGCCGGTACAATGTAAACGCCTAGCCATCTTAAGCGTTGGATTCGAAGACGATTAACTAGATGCATACCGCCGTACAGCCCGTACAGATCCTGATTGAATCTTCTCCTCCAGACGCCATCAACGCGAACAGGACCAAAGATCGCACGCAGAACTTTTCTCTCAAAGCAACCAAGAGCTTTTTCTTGACAGCTTCTCCTGATGATCAGAGTTTTATATAAAGTCAACTTGGTGTTTCGAGAGATGGCTCTGCCACTCAATTAACTGTTAAGCCCAAAGAGGCAAAGATTGGCAAGAGTAATTCTGCGCTTGATCTCGGTACTGCTGTTATTGTCCCTGTTTACTGCAAAGCCGAGATAGACGAACTCCTTGACTACCTCAAAGTTTCTGCTGCCCATTATGACACTCTGTCGGAAACGTTGATGTTGTTCTTCTTTGCGATGGTTTACCGCTAGACCCATTTTAGCCGCTTCCGCTTCAAATGCCTCATTGACAGCTCGCTGTGTTCGTACAATCACGTCAATGTCGTCCTCGTAAGCAAGCAGTTGGACGAACTTCCAGAAGATCGTGCCCCGAGTGTTTACGTTTGAGTTTCGGACGATCTTCTCAAGTATGATGTTGAGGAAGTCACATGACAGCGTGTCGTCTTACCTAAAACCTTTTTTGACATTGAAGGTCTTGGTGAGTTCGTTACAGACCTTGATGGAGCAGCGAGAGTTTTCCATCGTCATTCTGCACAACCTGACGAGTTTGGCAGGAATATCAAAACTAGACATAGCGCTGTATAGCTCGTCTCTATGCACGCTGTCATATGCAGCATCTAAAATTTGGTGGTGGGTGTCCATCTGCACCTCTTCTTCGATGGTGGACTTGCCAGGCCTGAAATCCCACTGATAAGGACCTATCAGGTTGTTGACAAATGGTTTCAGGCGTACACACAAAACTGCAGAGAGTATCTTGTACGCGGTGTTGATCAGGTTGGTCCCTCGGTTCTGATAAACCGGACAAACGACGCTGAGATTCCACTCATCGGGTATGCTTTTCTCCGACCGTATCTTACAGATGAGCTCTTGCATGCCAACCAGATCATCTCCAGCTGCTTTAAACAGTTCCGCAGACAATCGGCCCGCTCCAGCAGATTTGTTTGACTTCATCCTAGATATCGCTATCTTGACTTCTTCTAAGCCTAGGGGCTATCGTCGTCCATTGCGTGGAGTGAAACATTCTGCCTGGCAACGGATTTAGTGTCTTCTTCGCCGTTAAATAGTCTACAGTAATGAGTCTACAGTCGTCATCGACTGCGATTCTACTACTAGTTGCCCAATTTGGCCCTTGCAGGCTCCTACTTGTTTTACCTTTTGGTAAAACTTTCGGGCCTCCTGCCTGTCGTAGCACCTCTCTGCCTCCACAACCGAGTACTTCTACAACTTTCTTTTTCCTTTTGAGAAACCGGTTCCTTCCCTTCTCTTCTGCTGGTAGAGCTTACGAACAGCTTTCGTTGTTCGATGCAGCGTTGTCTTGTAGGCTTGCTGTTTGACTGCATGTACCTGCCTGCACTCGTCGTCCAACCATGGGTTCCTTCTGAGTGGTGTCGTAAAACTCAGCACATCAGTGGCAGCTTCCTTGATAGCTCTTTGACAACGCTTTCATTCTTCTTCTATTGTATGTGCAAGCAGCGTCGAACTTTCAGACAGTTTAGGGAAACTCGGGCGGCAAAGTTCCTAGCGGTGGATTATAGCTCCCCAACGTCAAACCGTAGTGTTCTTTCTGGACTCCGTACTTCTCTCGATATCCTCATTCTTATCTTGGCTACAACAAGGAAATGGTCCGAGTCGATGTTGGCTCCTCGGAACTGCTGTGCGTTGAAGTCTCTTAGAACGGTCTTGGTGTCATAGCTGGGGCATCTTTCGTATGTTATTTCTAGGAGACGTGCGCAAATCATGATGTTCCCGAATTTAGCCTCGATGCGGATTGTTATGAGGCGCTCGCTGATATAATCAAAGCTTAAGACTTTTTCTCCCTCGAACAACGAATCCTCATCCAAATAAGCGCTGCCTTCCCTCTATGTAGCAATCACTGTAGTATATGTCGCAGTTTCTCATCTTCCTTTTGCCCGGCCCATATGCGGAGTTAAATTCGAAAAATAGGTTGTGGGTGTCGATCTGCATCTCTTTTCGATGATATTTCGTACTGTGAAGATTTGACCGATGTTGAACTTCCCAGGATTAAAACCGCACTGATAAGGACCTGTCAAGTTATTGACGAATGGTTTCAGGCGCTCACACAAAATGGCAGAGAAGGTCTTATAGGCGATGTCTAGGCGACTGATCGCCGTTGGAGGGATCTCCTTTCTTGTGGATCGTGCAAACGACACTGATATTCCACTCTTACGGCATGCTTTCCATATCTTACAGATGAGTTGTTGCATGCACTCTACCAGCTCATTTTCATTTACCTTAAAGAAGTCTACAGACAGTCCGTCTGTCCCAACAGCTTTGTTCGATTTTAGTCTCGATATCGCCATCTTAACTTCGTCTAGGTTGGGGGACGGAATTCTGTTCTATCGTCGTACATTGTGTGAAGTGGAACATTCTACCTTACAATGGTATTGGTGTCCTCTTCGCCTTTTAACAGTTTTGCAGAAGTGACCTTTCCAGATTCTCAGTATCGACTGCACTCTACGAGTGTCCGTCTGTGGCGTTTTGACAACAGTTTGTTTCGTTTCACATGGCAGGGTTGGACTCCCTGAGAGCTTTAGGGAGTCTCGATCAGAAAAGTTTCTAGAGGCCGATCTAAGTACAGTGGGTAAAAAAAATTGAAACGAATTAAAAGAACAAACGCTGACACAAGTACTTAAGAAATTTTTTTTTTCAAACTCCTGAAGTGAAAACTATTCTTTTCAGGACCTCGCTGTACATGCCATCAAATAAATGGTATTGATTTTTAAGATATATACGAGCAAGGTACCAACAAGCATTATCTCTTTTTCAACAGCTGAATTACCAATCTGCTACGAAGCAACTCGGAAGTCATTTGCTTGATTATAAAACATAATCAGTCGATGACTCTTCCGATGAAAGTCTGATAATATATACAACTACAATTCATATACTTAAGAAGCTTTGCTTCTATTATATTTCAAAGAAGTTGTAGACGTTTCTTATTAACCACAAAATATGGTCTTAGTATAATACAAAATATGTCATACTCGTCTAGACGCGATATTATTAAGATGACCCACAATCCACATTCTTTTCAATAAGCCTCTTTTTAAATTCATTAAGGCCTAAAATTGTAGCACCAAGCAAATGTATTGACCCTGTTACAAGAATGTCTATGTTCTGTTTATGATATTTGTTTTCCAAAAACGAAAAAGCATCAATAATTGTTTCAAAAATTTGCCCACAGTCATCGCTACCGTTCATTAACTCTTTCCAATTACTCTCGTGGGACTTAGCTCGCTTTATTTGCTCTTGACTACTGAAAACGGACTGAATGTTTCCTATGGAATTATTTTTAAAGGGTATATTGGGAACAAAACAGGCAAAATTGAAATCAATCCGATTGGATATTATTTTGAGTAAGACTTTGGAATCTCGATCACCCGTTGTATTGAATATAAGAATTTTGGGGTTCGAACTGAAATAGATATAAGTTAAATAAATTACCTTTATTATTCGTATTTTAATACCTTTCTTTCGTAGCTGATCGAAACCATGCAGCACAAATGTCTATACTTTCTACTGTATGAGCTCCATCTAAGTGTATTCTATGAATAGGGAAAACAATGATTATGTGTAACGCAAATAAATGAGTAAACTGTTACCTGAAATTATAAAAATTCATCGTTTGGTAGCGACCAGGCCAGTTGCAATTCATCAATCCTTGAAGAACTTGATTGGTAATCGATAGACTCAAAGAATTTGAAGATATTTCCTCAGGTACAACCTTCAAAACATCGCCTTTGAATTTTCTTAACCAACTATACGCTAATTGGATCGCGAGAGAACCATTTAATTCAATTACTTTGTTGAAATTAGTCGCTGCCATATTTGGTGGCCAGTGATATTGGGTGATGTCAGGTACTTGAAATACAGTCGCCTTAAATTAAACATTTAAAAATTTAATTTTGTTTTAAATATAACTGGGGAAATATGTTTTCAAATCTTCAAGATCAGAACAGACCCGATGTCCACCTTAAATGTTCCTTGACTTTTTTCTTAAACTTTTTATATTATTCATGAATATAGATTGAATGTTGAAATGTATGCAAGCTACTTAATATATATTCTTGTAGCTTCGGAATCTTAAGTTAGCAGTAGTTGTTTATTTTATAATATTTAGTCGTTGAATATTATGTAAAAAAAGTTAGAATTCAAACAAAGTCAGTACCTAGGTAGTCGTAAGACTACCGAAAGTTTCAATGAAGTTGTTTTAAAACAGACAACTTACCAGGGTAAAGGCAATCTACTACATAGAAGTGATTGTGATAAGTGTAATTCAACGTGAGTGCTTCCCAGATAGACAAGATGATATTCGTTTGTATGGTAACGCAGGTCTGAGTACAAGAACTTCTATTCTAATGAAGTCCTTCATATAGCGACAAATTCAAACAGAATAGAATTTATTATTAGCTGATCAGTTTCATTTCGCCCGGCCAGCTTCCACGTCGTGCGCCGAACAATGGATTAGTCGATGTTAAGCATAGACCGTTACACACATACAAAATAATCACATATGATACTATGAATAGTGGTAATCTTCTCTTGAGCAATGTGATGACGCACATAAATGTAGAATAACATCGAAACAACAAAATATCCATACTACTATGTCGAACGAAGTATTTGTGAAAGTATAAGCTTTTGCGAGACTTTTTCGCATTTTTAGACTTCATTCAATGAACAAAATGCATAGATGGAATGATACTCACATTCTTTTTGGAGGCTTCTTCTTCAATTATTCTTAGGCATGATGGTTGAGTAACGTTTGTATATACATCGGAATTAGTTTTTATTATTCCAGCCTTCTGCCTTGCAATGTCTTCTATCGTGTTGCCTAAAACATTAGTGTGATCTAATCCAAGAGACGTTATACCAACAGTTGATGTATTTCTGAAAAAAGTGTTTATTTGGGATTTATAGTAAGTAATATACATCATCAGAAACATAAGCCATAGCAAATTAATGTATAAATTGTGAGTATTAAGGTTATCCTAACCAAATCTCTGTAAATTGTGCAATATGGTAGATAAAATGTTGAGCTGTTTAAATAAATAAATGAAAATGAGCCAAAGCCATTATCATTTGTCTAAACTACTGTCCTTGGATTTGAATTCTTTCGAAGTGACACTAAAATGCTTTAGTTCGACAAACAAAAAAGAGTCATAATTTTGTTTGTTTTTCATTTGAAATTCATGTAAAAACAAAGCCACTTAAGTTAGTTTAATAGATATCTAGTAATTATTTATATACATTATTTGTTTACCTTATAATATTTGTGCAATCATGTAATCCCCCAATTCCCACTTCCAAAATAGCCACGTCTACCTTCTCTTGCAAAAAGATGTGAAAACACAATATTGTGAGGAACTTAAAATACATTGGCATATCATTTTCAGATTCCTTTTTATTTTCGAGTGTTTTAAAGACTTTCCAAAATTTACTAGTGAACTGTGCTTCGGATATTGCTCTTCCATTGATTCGTATCCGTTCAGTAACGGAAACTAAATGTGGTGAGCTAAAGAAGCCTGTGCGCATTCCATATGATCTAAGAATCGATTCTATTAAAGCACACGTTGAACCCTGAAATTAAAAAACATTTTTTATTCAAAAATTTATGAATGTATGAATATGAGCAAGAGTGTATATGATCCACTTCTAAATAAAGCGCTATTTGCGGCATTCGCTTCAAATGTTCCTCATTCATCCCGAATGTGTCAAGTAATGAGAATTTCACGTTCAATCAGACGCGGTTCTCTAACAGATGTTTTCACAAGCGTATACATAGATTACTAAACTGTTGCATTTGGAAAAGAAGTTCATAAGATACATATTTAGCACATGTTTGTAGGTCTTCCCAAGGTTCACTGGACTTCACTGGCACTTGGGTTTCTCTTAACACGTCCATAAGCAAAGCAAAAATAATGACTGTCAAGAAAAAGAGTCATCACAGCTCGCTGTGCTAAGCTCTGATTAAAAATGATCTGGTCTTTGATAGCGTACTCAAAAGAGCTACTATTCTTATGCCCATCTGCAAAGTACTCGTTTAATCTCCACTTTTAGTTTAAGCTTCAGTTCAAACATTTATTGGGCTTTACAGTTTCGTTTAAATATTGAACTGCAGCAGCCATATTTTGTTCTCTTTTTTTCTCTTCCGAACTTTTTTCTTCTGGCATCTGCTGTTCGGTAATGAAATCTTTTTTTGCAATGATATCATTTGCAATGGATTTCTAAATAGAAATAAAAGCCAGGGCCTGGCTTCTCAGCAACCACTCGTGTTGTGCGTGCTACTGTTCTCTCACGATTGGAAGGGATCTACAGTTTTATGCCAACTCCGAACGGCCAAGTTTGAGAAGCTTTTTCTGGACATGAAATACTCTTTGAGCATTGTCAGTGACTCGAAAGAGGTGGGGCCGTGGAAAATATTTTTGTCGCACAGGCCAGGGACGTCGAGCACATACCCACAACGCCATGGGTCACCAAAAGAAGAAATGGAGATGGACAACGAATACGGGGCTTAGATAAAATAGAACCAGTTTTTCAATTGTTAGCCACTATTCTTTGCACTAATGAGTGAGCTCGTGCTTTGGCATGCTTAAATTGTGCAAGAATATTAGTTATAAAGATAAATAGTAAAGAAATAAAAGAAAAGGCTCGATATGTACTATATTGACTGAGCTACACGCGTTTGAATTTGATGTTTCCCATTTATTTTGCATTGTACTTAGACTTATTATTTCGTGGTAATTCAGTTTTGTCACTAAATTGATATTATTTAATTTTAAAAATTATATCAAGCAAGTCTCGTCCAAACAAATACATTTCCACAATATTTTTCAGCAGTGAAAAAACAGGTTTCAAAAATAAAAGTCTTAGCAGCAACCGAAGAACCACGTTTTTGAAATATGGGATTACTCAAGTGAAATATGCACTTGCCTCTGCAGATATTTTATTTTTGTAAGGAAGAATATTTGTTTTTTTTTATTTTTTTTATTTCATTTTTATTTTATTCCGCTCTTATATCTAACATAATCCTAGACAAAATGTTTAATTCTAGCTTAAATTTAACAATTCATTTGAACTTATAACTAGCTTACTGACCCTATGCGGGTACTCTAAGCTAAACTAGTCTACAACTCTAATTGCCCTTCGGCCTATTCTATCGTTTTTTTGGCGTTCTGTCCGCAGACGTATTAAGTTATGATTTTTTGCCAAGAAAACTTGAAAACTTGGCTCTTCAAGGGCTTATTTATATTACTTTAATAAACTTTAACCCACTAAACTATTCTAAACCCTAAGACGTAAGCTACCTTAACTATGTCCGCAATATAGGGACGCGTGCAGCAGGGTGTGTGTCTCTGAATATGCCTCACATATGCAACGCACACACCCTGATGAACCTCTGTTTTTTTGTTTTATTTTTTTTTTGTTAGTTTTTTTGTATATAATACTACTTATCCTACCTTAAATCTATGTAAATATGCTGTTTGTTCATTACTACAGCAGACCTTAAACAAATAAAAAATAAAAGAGCCATAGTAACCGTCGGAAGACTATTAAAGGGCTGACGACGTCGGAGGCTGGTTTTGATGTAACCACCAAAAGAAACGTCGCTCCTTAGCGGACTCCTCTCTGAACCGGAGGAGCTTCTCGTGTTCCCGAACGACGTTCGGTTCGAATAAGAATCGCCGTTCTACTGTTCGGCGTACTACGAGGAAGATTACAGGACATCCATCCGCATCCTCAAGCGGGACGAGGCCATTCCGTCGCACCCTTTCGTGATACATATAATTGGATTAGTAAGCCCCGGAGATCAGACTGTTGGTAGAAGTCATAGCTCGTGCCACATGGCTTCTTATCAGCTTAATAAAGAAATTATCTACTCTATTCACGTTTGCCTCGTTGTACAAGACCTCGTTGAAGTAATACTTCTTGTAGTCAGACTCGGGCGTGCGGTACAACTTGAGACAGTGTCTTGTCTCTCGAACACCCACATCTTTTCCATTTGGGAAGGACTCACATTGAACCACAGAGGACAACCATAAACCAGTATAGGCCGTATGAGGGCCATGTAGCAGATTACCTTCACCCTGGTATCAAGTTGGCTGTTATGAAACAACAGCCTTGCCACAGCAAAGGCTTTTCTGGCTTTGGTCAGAGCAATATTTATATGTTTGTCAAAATACAAGTATTGGTCCAACCATATACCGAGATATCTAACTACACTTTTCACAGTTAGCGGTCGTCGCTGTGGGTCTACTATGCCGAACTTACGCCAATTTAGGCATGTGTCCCGCGAAGCCCTGTATAACGGGGGAAGAATATTTGTGCGCAGTATGGCGTTAAATGCACTATAGGCTAATTTTATTAAAATTATGAACAGTATCAGCTCAACACATGACAAAAACGCTGTATGTATGAACAAAACATTTTATTTGAAAGGTGTTTTAACTTGCTAAAAAAAACCCTCGCTATGTTGGAACAGTCCCCATAAATACCAAAGGATGAAATATAAGTTACTTCCATAAATAACTAACGTTCGCTAGAACGGTCATCCCCTTTTAACCCCTTTAATTTTGATGTTGCCGCGGTTGTCCGCTGTAGAAAAGTTTCACTATATACCACACATATCCATACATGCAAAACAAATTAAATGAGATTGCCCATAAAAAATAATAGCTCGAGGAGGACTTGAACCCAGAACCTGATAAAATCGTAATCAACGCATTTACACACCCCGTCTATGGGCGCGAAAAAACCTTTCTTAGTTCACACTCGATACAAGTGTAACATACTGAATTGTTTGCTTACATATATAGTGCTTTATTATTTAGGCCGATTATGAATTCCTGACTTCGCAGGGAAAATGTTTGCATCCGCATATTTTCCTATTATAGAATGTCGGTGAAGTAGTGCAACAAAAATGCTATTATAGAAAACGTAACAAAAGAAATAAAGAAATGAGAATCATCCTTGATTTTTCATACAAATATAATTTTTCTTGCTGCTTTTTCGCTAATGCTTAAAATTATTCACATTGGACAAAAATATTCTTCTAATAGCTACATTGAAGACCTCAGGAAGAATAACTGAAAAACGTCGGTTGTACCATTCTAACGTCAAAGTATGATATCCATCTTCAGCTAGGGACATTAAACGTGCTGCCAACTTCTTAATGAGTTAAGGATGCTTGCCACAGATGGTAGTATTTGTTTCAACATACGTAACATATCTTAATGCCGCTTTAGTTAGCTTGAATCATTTTCTTGCTCTTCTGAATACATAAAGAAGCCACTTAAGTTCCACAAACTATTTTTCAGAGAAATTGCATCAGAAAAATCAAAATTGGCAGAAATCGGAAGTCAATGGGGAGGTTTTGCGGACGGAAAATGTAGCTCATCTGACGGATTCTATAATAGGGTCGAACATCAATTGCGGATGCGAGATACTTCCTCCGCAGTCGATCCGCCGGATTCCATAATCGGCATGATTGAGTATTATTGAGCAGAGCAGTTTCTGTATTATTTCAAGCTATGGTACATGTGAATGTGTTTTCTTTTTTGTTTGAAAATGCAATTAAAAAAATCACTAAAAGCTTTGTCTATGATCCACATATGTGAATTTCGCAATTATTTAAAAATCATCAGAATTAATTAAACTTACGCGTGTATATACTCGATCATTGATAACCACGTAAATACGCAAGCATCTTATTAAAGCGGTGTACACTCATACACGTTCATTGCACGCGGCTGAATAATTAATAACTTTGGTATTCACATAGTTACTAGAATTATCATTTTCCTATCGGCCTCGATGATTGCGAATCAATTATATACATACACACCTACATTTGTATGATTGATTTTTTTGTTGTGAACTTTCTGACAGTTTACCAATGCACTCACATACTTGTGTTTTTTTAAACATACATATGTACATAGATGCACCGGGCTTATTTCAACTCAAACTTTGAGTTTCTGATCGGTAAACACAAAACACTCACTCGGCAAAACGATATTTTGTAATTGTTGTTGTTTCACTTACCTTTCCCTTGGTGCCGGATACATGAATAAATGAAATTTTATCTAGTTCCTTTAATGAAGTTCCACTGCGGTGTAAGTACTTAGAAAATTCATCCATTGACGAATCCAGTTGTCTATTTACCATTGACTGCCTAATGGCGTCGGCATTGGATTGCAATGTGTTAAGAGCTTTGATAGCCTCCTACATAAGAAAACAAAAAACTCCACTTGTAAACACTTTCTATCATTCTAATACCACATAGTAAAAAAAACAAGAATATACACGTTTTTACTTTCTTGCACAACAAGTAGGTACAAAAGTAAACTAACCTCATACTGATGACTAGAAATGTTTATACTTTTTTCTTCAGCTTTCGATCCGGGTAAACACTCGGAAGAACGATCCATGTTGCGTACCACATTGGTTGTGAACCGAGCTCTGACTGACTTCGAAATATATTGCAGGAACATTTTAACAGCGTTGTTGACAGATAAATATCAGTTTGTTTGATAATATTGGCGTTAGACAGTGTGTTGTGTGTTTTATTTTATTCCGAATAATTAATTTTGAAGGAAATCTATTCATTCCAGGTATCTGAAAGCAAACCGATAGGAATCATATGCAAATCAATTACATTGAAATTGTTTAAAAAGTCTACTGAACGCTTAACTTAAGCTTGTCATGTTAGTGATTATTACAGAGAAAACACACTTGTTGCTTATAGGAATGTATATAATAATAGATAACCTGGCCATAGATACATGTGTATATGGATAGATAATCACAATCAAAAATAAAGCGGAATCGAGGTATGTATTGAACTATTAATGAATTAATAACATACACTAATTAAATGTGCTAGTATGAACATTGCAATAGATATGATAATTATATACATGTACACATATTTGTTTAGGTTAGGTACCTATTTATTTTATTTACCTAGTTGTTAAAATATTTATGTCAACAGTTTGCTTTCGCAACCAAAATTTAGTTTTCCAAAACAATAGTACAAATTTACACTATTTTACTTGCACATTCATACCTTAAACTTATTTTTTCTTTTTCTTTTTTAACTTTTTAACTCTTACACTATTTTATTAGCACATTCATACTTTATACTTATTTTTTCTTTTTTAAATGGACCCTGAAAATGGTTCAGGGCAAAACGAGAGCATGCCGAATGAACCCAATGTAACACTGAAGATGCTGCTATGTTTTGATTATCTATGTTTTAAATCAATTTCGTGATAGTACAATGAAAATAGTACAATCCCTCGGAATTCCAATTATGTAGAACCTTTGTACACTTAAAACGAAGCTAGTAGTAATCGTCCTTAATGTCCCTACTAATTAAATTCTATAAACAATTTAGGTACTTACGAAAACTAGCATAAATAAAGCATCATATATATCTTGATTTACGCAAATTGTCAACGATGTCTGTTCAAATCTCAAATTAATTTAATAATATATTTTCATATATACAAACATATCAAACAAACTATGGAATTGAGTATACCTTTTGATAGCCGCTACTGTATCCACAGCTGATATTGGAATTTCAACCAAGAACATGTGCTTTTGTTTGACAATCTCACCCTCAACAAAATAAGTATTGGTAATATGTTTATCCGTCTTACATTCGTATATGTTTTAAAAACACAGTTACAGAAAAAATAACGCTCTTAAAATAAATTATCCATCAATTGGATTACTGTTGTTTTTTTTTTGTTACTGATATTAGTGTTAAATTATTTTAAACTCGCAAGTAGGCTACTTAATGATGGCTCTTATACCGGAAACATTTAGGTAATATCTTGTGAACTTTTTAATTTTTTTTATCTTATGTTTATATTCTTTTTTTATTGCTACAGTAATCGCTTAGGATCTTGTGAAGTTTGTGGAGCTAATTCCGCGAAGTACACTTGTCCTAAATGCGAAGTCAAAACATGTTGCCTCTCTTGTTCACAAATTCATAAAAAAGAACTGTCATGCAATGGAATACGCGATCGCACAAAGTTCATTCCCTTGAAAAAAATGAAAAAGACAGACTTTATGAGTGACTATTACTTTTTGGAAGAATGCACCAGATTTGCAGAAACTTACAAAAATATAAAGCAATATTCACGAAACAGTAGAAACCTTCCACTAAAACTGTTCCGATTGAAAAATGCTGCTTCTAGTCACAATATAGAACTGAAGTTCTTAGCAGATACATTTTCCCGGCACAAAGATAATACATCGTTTTTCGACAGCAAGAGTAATATAATATTCTGGCGAGTAGAGTGGGTATTTGTAAATGCTGAGAATTTGAGACTGGTAGATAATAAATGCTCTGAAGAAGACACATTGGCCAGTCTATTAGATAAATACCTGAATGTACAAAACACAACTTTCAGCGATAAAAATAAGTTACATTGTTATCAAAATGAAAACATCGAAAATATCCATCTTTTGTTGAAAGCAGAAGGTGTAGTACGTTCCAGCACACGTTTTTTTCGACTGGATTATGAAAAAACGTTGAGGGAAAATCTAATTGGAAAGACTATAATCGAATTTCCGTGTATTTATATTACTTATGATAAAAACTGTCTTGGATTGGACATCATTAACAGTGGTAAGTTAGAGCTAATGTTAACACTTCTGCATTGTGACGTCTTATATTTCGTCTTCAAGGGTTTGTCTAAAAGGTTTTGCTTGTACATTAACTTTGTTTTTGTCATACGATACATTTTGATAAGCAGAAATATGTGTTTATAGAGTTTAGTAGAATTTGGAGTGGAATTCGTTCACGGATGCAGTTGTAATCCGTATATATACCCACATCCCAAAGTTAACGAATTTAAAGTGAACTGCATAATGAGAACGAGCTTGGTCTGTATAGAAGTTGCAAAAGTTTTATGTGCAGTCATGTCATGTATTTTGTAGTCGTTTTTTCTACTGATTATGTTTCCATAGGTAAAGTAGGTACGTAGACTTACGATGAAAGGGTACTAGGAACAGCTGTTGAATAGAAAATAGTGACCTCATAATCGCAATACACTGTTTACATTTACATTAACTTTAATTTAGTTTCTTTGTCTTACTTCGAAACACAGTTCTCATATTCTCTCAGTCGTGTTGAGAATATAGATAGTTCTGAGTACTGAGGTAATTTTATAAAGTTTTTTACTTCTATTTTTTCGGGGTAACTGGCTACAAACTGCCTTGTTATAGAATTATTTCCTTTTGTCATCCACATTGACTGTCGAAAATCGGATGCTTGTTGGATACCCACTTTCATCATTCTTTCGTACAAAATTTATTGTTTCCTACTAAGAATTAAACTTTTTTTGTGGTGTGCATTGTGCAATCGAAATCGAAGCTCGCATACACATCGTTTAGTTATTTTTCTCATTTTAAAAAATCAGTTCATCCCATTCAACTAATTCTTCCTTCATTTCCTGTACTTAGTTGAGTTGTCACGAAAGTGGTATTTATGTATTTTTATTCACATTTTTTTATTCCTCCACTTGATCTGACCTTTTTTTCTAATATTGATAATTTCGTCAACAACGAGTTTGAAGTTGGTAGAATGATTCAGCGCTATCACAGAATCCATTCGTACGAATCGAAGTTACGATACGAACTAAAATGATATCACACAATCCGAACGGAGCCACAACAAATGAATTCTCTGATAGATTTGTCGGAGTTCGTAATGCATTTTCGTTCACGATGGAATCCGTGATAGGAGTGATTATGTATTGGAAGGATATATTACGTACAGACATTAAAGTCATATTTTACTTTTTTCCAGATAACCCTGATGATGAAAATGTTCCAATGGACTTACTGAATAAAATGGATAATTTAGACTGTAAAGAGTCCTCCGGCATTAAAAAACGAAAGCCCAAAAATAAATCAATCCAACGGAGTACTGAAGCTGAAGAGACCAATTACTTATTTTCCGATGATAAACTCTGGGACGCTATACTTTCATCAGATTCGTCAAATGATTCGGATAGCAACATTAGAGATGAACCCAGCTGCAGTGGTTTCACTAGTAAAAATTAAGAATGAAGTATGCTTTTTTCTTGTAAATACTTATGGAGTATACACAAATTTCTGGTTTTTTAACTACCAGTTTCTAGTTTTAAGTACAAAAACTGAATTTGTAATTGATAAAATGAAGTTTTCAAAACTGAAACATGCCTGTTCATTATTCACTCTTCAGTCGTAACAAGTATATAGATCCCGTTCCAAGATTTCGTAAAACGTTGTACTGCAAAGCCACCGTGAAGCAAAATGCCCATCTTGAAATGGTGTATCTTTACTTTTCGTTGGTCTTTTTTAAACATGTCGCATGCTTAATATTTTGGTTATAAGTCAATGTTAATTTATATTTCTAATTTGATAAATAATACAAAATTTGTTTACGATTTCGTTTTTCTTTTTCTATAATTTCGTTTTTCCTTAAAGAACCCAATAATATATTAAAAACACTATAACAACAATCCCAGCCGCGGCTGCCTTCACATACATAGATTTGCGATTTAAATAAGTTGCGTCTTTTTTGTATTTCTGGGACATCATGGAAAGATTTTGAGTTTTTGTGTCAAGCTCTGAAATGTATTATTACTTGTTAAATATGTAAACAAAAGATCGGGAAGTGTGCGTCTTCTTACCTGATAGGACTGTTCCCCTTTGTAGGACATCATCGATATTTTGAACCTTTAATAAATAATTGAACATTTTAAATGCTGTTTATACGCACAGAAAGAAGTGGGCTTCGAATTTAAAACATTAGTAAATAACCCTACGAAAATAAGGTCAGAGTCGAAACAACCAGCTGTATTCTTCCACTCTGCCAATTTATTTTGCTATTTCTGCCTAGTATCTGTGAATCTGTTTCTCGAAGGAATCATGGAGAGAATCTTCCATCGATGCCGAAATTTTCACATTTGAAATTAAACGTTTTTGGCAACATGTATGCGTTTCACTGCATTCATATTCCAGAGAATCTGATCTCTTCGGATTCGAGAATGGGGTTGATTTGCATTAAACCAAACCAATTAATAGATTTGCTGGGAAGTTGGGCTATAGTTTCGTTGATTATTGAACGATCTTGGTGCTCTGTAAAATGTGTTGGCCGGAATCGGTAACCCAAAAAGGAGTAAGGTAACGTATATGCCAGTTTTTTTTTTTATGAAACAAGTTGCAACTTCTGGTTCTCTCTGTATCGTTAAATTCCTCAACTAATGTTCACTTCCCAATAATTAATTTTGTGGACCATGCACTTACCATTATTCTTTGAACATCTTGCAATTGTGTATTAATTGTGTTAATATTTCTCCTCCTGTCAGTTAACTGTTTTTTAGCTTTTTGAATGTAAACATCGAATTCAATAAATGCATAGGGACGCGTCACTGAGTTAACTCGCCTTCCATAAGTTCCGTGAAATTCCTGGGCAAGATCTTCCAGATAATTAAATGCTAAACGCTTCGAGTACATCTTATCACACATCACAAGGTAGCATACGTCGTTTTCTATTAAGTAACTAAAATTAAATGTTACGTTAGTACGATCATTGCTTTCATTTTGTTTGCATGAAAACATTACTGGAATAGATACGGTCCTGTTTCAATACTACATCGGGCTGGAGAATGTGAACCCAATTTTCTAAACAGCATTTTTGCTTGATTTTGATATTCCAATATGCTGCGACCAGACTGCATTTAATAAATAAAGATTATTAGACAATGCAAATAATGCATTATTTTACCCAACCTGTTCATCATCTTGCATTGTTCCGACTAATGGAAGGCCATCTATAACCCGCGCTATCATAGTCAGTAGAGCCATGCTGTATATTTATATTTTTTAATTTCTTATGTTACTCGATTTTATTAAATCATAACACTTGCATCAATATCACAAAATAATGCAAAAAAAAACTTCCAACAGCAGACTCACAACTGGCATCTAGCAACACGTCAGCTACATCTGTCAAAATCGTGGAGGAATACACGAAAACAACAAACGTCAGGTATATGTCACCTCGTCAGAAATATACAAATTGCCCGCATGGCGCTGCATTCTATAAATAGTAGATTCAGATCTTAAGCCTCTCTGCTGGATAAAACACTTTGTAATGATTCGGATAATTTGTTTTGCATTTTTATGCGCCGATTTTCTTATAAGAATTGAGCAATGTTTTTCAGGATTTTGATAAAAACGTATCCGTCCATCTTATTGGATCATGTAAACACCTATAATCGTAAAGTGTAATCGCAAATTCTTATCAACAGCTTTGCCCTCCATTTCATCCCTGTTTGGTGATGTAGGAGAGTACAGCCATCTCATTTTCCCTTGCTGATATGCTATTTGGTAATTTGTAATGACAGGTGAGAAAACGTAAGGCAAAGTTCCAAGCTGGCAGTAAAATTCTTGTACTTCTATTGAACTCTGTTGTCAGCAATGAAATATCGCTATTCATTTTTATGTTGATTGTTTTCCAAGTGGATTATCGTTGTTCATTGATTTGAGACGTTATTTGTTTATCTAATAAGTGTCTAAAACTGCGGAAACACTGGAGAGTAGAAAATATATAACATCATCTGTAAGTGAAAGTTGACAGAAAAAAAGGTAAAACCAGTTCTTTATACAATGAAATATGGAAATTCGTGAATTGATTTTACTGATGCGTACACATGCATAAACGAGATAGTTATATACATCAACTGTCAACCTGGCACAAATTAAAAATTTCAACTTTTTGTTCCAGTTCGTATGTCGATTTTGTTGTATAGTGGTCTGCATATTTCTTCGCTGATAAGAATTTTATGCAATAAAAAATTACAGATTTCTGCACAGTTCTCGAAAAAGTTGCCATCTCAAATTGTGTTTGTGTTAAGGAAATATAATTGGATAATAATTTGTCTGCAACTTTGAAGTACATACCTACTGCCGCACCAAACAAAAACATCCACGTATAAACTCAAAAACTTATTTTTAACTGCTACCATAGTGAGCTATACAGATATGAGATTACAGTTTTAAGTTGTCATTTAATTAGAATAAAAAATAGCATCCATATTTCATAGTCCATTTGATAGTTAAGCGTGTAAAATACCTTATCGAAAGTAAATTAATTGTAATGCATACTAGGTGAGAAGAGGACGAAAAATCAATAATAGCAAAAATTAATATAAAGAAGAAAAATGTCGACTTGGACGCAACATGGGCCACCGCCGAATGATTCGCAACAAGCATTCTCGGCCTCAGCTCAGCAACAACAGTCTTCCCAGCCTTCTGTGCAGCGACAGCAGGTGGGTGTTGGTGGTGGTATTGGTCATGCTAACACTGCTCAGTTTACCAATCAGGTGAGTTTTTGTGCATAATTTTTTTTTATTTCCAGTGTCCCAAAAAGTGCAATACTTCTTGCATTTACATATATTATATAATTATGAAGTCTAGTTTTGTAATTTTCTGTCACATCAGATGTATATGTACCTAGTAATTGTAATTATTTATTTTGAAGTATTGATAATCATGTTAAAATGTACTTTTCATGTTCACATGTACTTTTGGGAAGTATGTACTCTTGCTGTCAGTATAAAGTGGCTATTTAGTGTTGCCTTCGTGCAACTAACGTGGTCAACAAAAAAATAATGCCTTAATAGTTTAAATTCATCATTTCGATTTTCAAAAACCCGCTACCGGTTTGTGTCGGGTATACACTATGCATTTTGCGCAAAATTCCTAGCGTAAACATGAACAGAAACACAGTGTTTTAATAATTTGGTCGTATGTACCAAGGTTACATCTCTTTTTGTACCACTCCATGGCTTAAATTCTATTTTTCTTTTATATCTGACAAGCAGTACCTGACATGTTTCCGACCTGATACACGACGAAACGATGTAAACCAATGTCTGCATGGCTATGGGGTGTTTGCATAGAAAATCAGTTTTGCAACGACGTGTCTGCGTGTACGGGCGCTAATAGTCGAAATTTTTATATAGAAGTTTCATATATAGGTGTAGTGAATCTATCGACACAAAATTGTTGCTTTAAAAAAAAGAAAGCTTGATTCAAATATTCAAATATACTACTGTCATAGCGAATTGTATCATTTATTGAGTAACACAGCCTAAAGTGACACGCCTGATTTAGAGAAAATAAATCAAAACTGTAGTAGTACTTCTGAATTAAACTTTCCCTAAACGACACCTTGAGTGTTCAATTTAACTTTTCTGAGATCCATTTTGGTTGATAATGTGATTTTTCCACTTCCATACTTATTTCTATTCCAGTAAGCATTGTTATTGCGTAAGGTAGTTGGTGTGATGAGCTGGAGTCAATACACTTGGCCAAAAACTCATTCATACCACGTATCATGCCTGCACTCCAAGTGGACAGTCAGACAGAACGTACTGCATGGTTTATTATCGAACGTATCTGATCATTGAGCCTCATCAATTTTGTTCACTCTGTTCACAGTTTTTAGTGATGGCAATTTTTAGATCAGTAAACACGCCTATATAAGGTGTCGCTGCCACAGACTACATAGCACAATATTAGGCCTACCTGTCACCAATCTCTGTTATATTTGTGGTATTGAGGAGAACCAGGAAGTAATTCCTGCGCAACTCTGCTGCCTCAGAGCCTTTTTCCTTAACTGCAGCAGAATTCAGGTATTCACCTTGAGCTGCATATGGTGCAGTATTTTAGTGAAAGCATTGAAAAAATGTCGTGTACAGTCCCTCAATGTGCTTATTCATAAATTGTAAAGGAATAAGGGTTTATTAGCTTTAGAAATGCTTTCATATGTTTAAAAGGATATATACTGCTGTTCAAAATAATAACCACATGTGGTTGTTTATATCATTCGTTTTTCTTTCTCTCTCTTATGAGTGATCATTTAGGCGGCGTTTTTGCATTAAATAAGAAAAAGCTTATGCATCCACCTTGCCTTTGTCTTTGGTCTGGGGATGCTTCCCATATTACAGTGTTGGTCCCATGCACTGAATTGAAGATGTTCTGACAAAAATGTCGAAATCAAAAAAACTGTGACGTATACATGTGTAGACGACAACATGTGCCAAAGAACCAAAAGCGTGGGCTGTTGTTAAGAGTTTTGAATGACACAACACAGTCCCCAGACCTCATCCTATGGAGAATATTTTAGGGCATGTTAAAAGAGGCCTAGGGCAGAAAACTGATTGAAACTATTGAAATATATGCAGTTCCCAATTGTTTATGCCGGAAATCGATTCAATGCCAAGCAGGTGCAAGTTTTGTAGCTTACAAAAAGTACAATTCAATATTGGTAATACATATCTCGTCAATTGAGCATAGTTTTTGCACAGGAACCCTTTTTGAACTGCTTATTCATTTTTTTGTTTTTAAAGTAAAAATAATACATTAAAATTGAATCTATGTTTCTTTTTTGTTTGTTTTGTACAGGCCCTTTGGTCATCAAATATGCATCAACAATCAACGCAATTAACACCTCAACCGCCACCAGTTAATTGGAATCAAAATGTGTATCCGTCGCACAATGCAATGGGCCCGCCTGTTCCACATAATAATTGGTTGCAACCGGATACAGGACATTTACAGCCTGCTATGCCAACATCAGGATATTTTTTGAATCAAGATCTCCAAAACTACTCGCAACTACAACAGCCACAACAGTATCCTGTAATACAGCAAGCATATCAACCACCGCAGCAGTTTAGAGAACAGCATGTCACTGATCAAACAATTGCTCCTGCAATCGTTAATTATTCTCAGCAAGATAACGCTCCAGAAATTGCGGAACACAAGGCAAACAATAATAATGATGGATGGGGTGATTGGGATTGGAACGAAAACAATATTCATCCTCACCAGCAGCAACAGCAGCAGCAAAGAGGAGAACAGGAAAATCGTCCAACTTTGGATAACATCCCCAAGCAGCTGAATCCAATCGAAGACAGTTTTCGAAAGGAGGAAGACGATACTTGGAACTGGGATCATATTGAACAAACAAATCAAGAACTAAGTAGTTTAACAATTGAGGACCAATTTCAAAACTCTCAACAACCACCTCCACAAAAGCAAATTGAAAAGCGAGTGTCTTTACCTTCGATCACTAAACCGTCAAGTATCACAACACCTCCACCTCAGAGCAAGCCCACAGCCATTCAGCCTTTGGTAACACCAACTCAGAACCAATCTGTAAATTCCACTCCGGTGGTTTTTAAACCTACGAATCTTCCACTAAATGACACAACGCAAAACTCAGACGGATTGCAAAATAGCAGTAACATCCCAAGTCCTGTTTACGTTTCCCAAGCTAAACCTGTTTCGAAACCACCAAGGCAGTACGCAAGTCTTCTTGGTACTTCAAGCGATAACTTAAATACACTTGTGCGACCAGCAACTCCACCGCATGCCTTTCAAAATAGAACGGATCCGCAGCTAACACCCAGTTCTGATATATCGTCTGTACCTACTGCCTCTTTACCACCGCCAATGATAGGTTCCTCCCAAGCGAATGTTACACAGAATCCTTTTAAGAGAGCTGGATTGGCTCAACATCATCGTGCTAACATCATCGCAACTCCATTGAATTCAGAGCAGTCTAATGTGGTAATCCCACCCACCCCATTCTATGTGAATCCACCTCCACCCCCTCAGGACTTCGCAAATCCTTCGGTGGAAAATCATGAGGTCATTGCCCCGGATAATTCGGAAGTATTGGATGAAAATCAGGAGGTTGCTCCCAACAACGATCGAAATGAATATCTTCAGACTAGTCATCTCTCCGAGATTGGAAGTCATGTTGACTCTTCATTTAACGTAGAGGTACAGGAGACTAATAATGAACCTGATGATTTTCCACCACCAGGACTGTCGCGACTTGTACTTGGACAGCCAGAAAATGAATCACGACAGATTTTAGGTACAGAGACGGAAAATATTTTAAGCATCGAACGACAAGCTGATGGTGAAGATACAGATCCATCGCTGCAACGAACGACTTTCATGCCATCCTCCGATGATCAAAATAATGTTTCACATCAAATTGATATAACAACTGACCGGAACTTGTATCTTGTACCAGGTGAGAGCGATGTTAATGAACAGCGGGTAGTTACTGGTACGGATATAGGATCATCATCGATTGTAGCTCCACCCGCAATTCAAGGAGAACAACGAGAGGTTGAACTTGATGGAGAAAATATTGAAGATCAACATCAATTAGTTACTCCTACGCAAGCAATGTCCCATGCACACCGCTCCGTTAGTCCAACGCAAACAAATCGCGATATGCCTTTGGACGGAGCAAGCAGTTTTGGTCGACAAATTCAAGGAAGTAAACACGCAGGTCATGAATCTGAATCAAATTTGGGTCTTGAAACAAATGTTAAAGATCTATCGAATGTTTCTACGGGAAATGATGAAAGCGATCACCGTGAACGCTGCTACGGTAAATCACGTCGAACTGCTGGTGATGACATGAAAAAACGTCGTCAGGTCAATGAATCAAAAGAAAAACGATACGAAAGCGAGGAATCAGAGATGTCTAGTGAAAGAGAGCGTCACCGATATCGCGAATCTAGTGTTCGGAGCGATCGCGACCGAGACATCAAAGACCGCAAAAAACGTGATAAACGCGACAGAGATGTCGGCGGTGAGCGTGAAAGAGATCGCTACAGAGGAGATGAACAAGAAAATAGATATCGACAGGCACATTACCGCGATCGTGATTTGAAAGATGATCGTGGCAATCGTTATGGCAATGGACGTTATGATCCCGATGCGAAGTACGAAACTGAAAGCTCTGCACGTCACGAGCGTCGTAGAAGAGACGATCGCGATTTTAGAGGTGATCGAATTGACCGGGAAGCTTATGAGGATTACCGCCGATATCGTAAGTATAACGCGCGAGGAGATCGCGATAACTACGAGCGAAGAGCTGGTCTTCGATCTGATGGGGATAGAAGTCGTGGCGATAGAGAATACCGTGATGAGCGTGATTCGCGTAGGCATAAGGATCAACGAGAAAAGCCACGTACTGAATATGAGGAATATCGTAAAACAAGTAGTCGAAATGCTCGTGAAAGTGACATCGAAAAAGACACTCGACTTCGTGAAAAAGATCCTCGTTACGCACTTCATGGTATGTACAGTGGTTATCCGTCATATGGGTATGATCCATATGCGGCTTATTACTACGAACAGATGGTACGTACAAATCCGCAAGCGTATTCAGAGTGGTATAAGAAGTATTACGGCCAGTCGCAGGCATCAGAATCGATAACGAATGATGGGAGAGAGTCGGTGCATTCAGGTCGTAGCTCAGCTAATAATGAAAAAGATCGGTGAGTTTTTTATTTCAAATTGATGACTTGGTTGTGGTTTTGAAATTGTCAATTTTTTTTTTTTTGCGGAACTCTGAATCAAATGACTTGTTAGGTTTTCTTTGATGTCACTCAATTCAGACTTTCACCTCGATGAAGCGATTTTTTATAGTTCTTGTTATATCATACATAATATTCTTTTGTCATACATGTCAAATATATAACTATACAATGGGATGGTATTATTGTTTTAAATTTCGGAAACAGATATAAAGTCTTACGAGTCGACTTAAGGTTCTGGGCTCAAACCCCGACACCCGAATTAAAGCTTACAAATTTTAACATTCAATTAATGCGTATTTCTTGATAATACTACTTATTCCGGGAGAATTAATCTTTATTTCCTTTTCTAGAGAAAAGTCGCTTCTTGTTTTTTACGTTTTTCGACTCTGCACGCACCTAATTTCATCGTTTTTTTCCTTTTGTATGTAAATATTTCATAAAAAATATATATTTTTCATCCACACATAAATGATAATAATCAACGTACACATATTTTAATCCCAAAAGTTACAACTTTTATTTTTGCAACGCAAGCGTTTTATCATTAAAAAAAACACATGTTAGTTCGGATACTTAGTAACTTATGTTTTTCTAAATTTGTTTTAGTATAGTAACTTTTTGCGATCTTGCAGTTTTTATTAGTTTTTTCTAATATCTACCAAAACGAAAATTGGTTATACATATGTTAAATCGCAAAAAGTTAATGTAATGTATTTAAATGTGATTTAAATATTTGACTATAAATATATATATATATTTAGTTATATAACCATAATTAATGTATATCGTGTAACCATCTGCATTCGCTAAAAACAAACAATACAGATATTCTGCGCAACATCATCCACACATTCCCTTCACGAACGATTATCATGGACATTTTATGCAATCAGAATCTTTAAATACTACCATTTCATCGTCAATGAACTCAACATTGATTGAATCGCAACAACGCAAACAAGGAAACAGTGTCTTAAAAGGCGGACCATCGCAAGAAAATTCAATTTCTGGAGCTGCATACTACGCACCAACAGGGAGAACATACTATGCCCGAAGCGAATACTCAGACTTAAGGTGGTTAAACTTTATTTCATAAAGATCAATTTGAGAAATGACATCTTCCAGATATTTTCTATTCTTATTTGATGCTTTCTAGTAAATGTATCTTTATTTTCATTTTACTTTATACAAATGAAATAAAAGGAAAATTACTCGATGCCTCCCTCTCCGATTAGAGAACGCTATAAATCAACAGTGTTATTTACAAGAAAGGATACCGTGTCCCTAACTTTACTATAATTCAAAAAAATAAAAATCTATTTGCTTCTAAAAAACATTATGAATATACATAGATATAAAGCAGTTCTTCAAAATAATGATTTAATAATACAAACCAAATGTGAAGACGATATTTTAAAACAATTAAAATTCAACATCATTGTAATTCATATCATATAGATGAAAATGTTTTAGAGGTTATTGGTTAATAGTATTTATTTTTAATTTTGCTCTTGTTTTGATATTCTCTCGATTCACTTCACATCAAATATCGGCCGAACTGAAGTTTGTATTTGTACATACGCGTATCCATTTTCCACGCTTCGGTTTAACTGCACTTCACCATAAATTTGGTTAATGATAAATAATTTTGAATTATCCTTAAGTTGAGGGAGATACATTTTCGTAATTTCTCATTTGCATACATTCACTTACATTAATTTTGCTATTTCGCTTCCTTTTGATTGTAGAATTTATTTTATACCTTGTGTGTTGTTTATATTTCGGTGCTTTAGTATTTCATTTTTGCAAACGTTTTAAATAATTTGATATTATTTAATTTATTGACATTTAGGGATGATAATTTGTCAGTGAATCTGGTCGATGCAACCCATACAAAACATCAGCAGGATCCACAGCGACTCACCCCAATGAAATTCACTGCCGAACATCCAGTCATTTCACTCGGTCCTGGTTTGATGGTTGCTGTAAAGCCAAAATACTCCCAGAATGGAATTTCAAATGTTGTGAAAATTTTCAAAATGGGTGCCAACGATGCAACGAACAAGTTGTTTCAATCATTCCCTGGGCCATTGGTACGCGGCTTAACACACAAAAAAACCATAATTGAATTTTGCGAAGATCAGATACGTTTGGGACCATTTGCTAGTGCTACCAATTCAAGGCAAAATTCAGTTAATAATTTACAAGCATTGAGTAACACCTATAAACCATCTTTCACTTTGATATGGAACTTATTAATTCTTCTCCTGCGTCAGAATGGAGTAAGTTAATTTGTTCTTTTCAAAATTGTTATTGATATGGGTTTTTTTTTTACTTAGATGGTAGTCGGCACAGACATTGCAGAGCTTTTAATAAAAAATCAAGAAGAATTTCCATACGAAACCTCGCAACTGTCATCACTTTTGATTTCAAACAGTCGCGATTCGCAGAGCGATGAACAAAAGACATCTGTTGAGGTGCTGTCGAATCATTCTGAACAAGAAGTTGAAGGTGTCGTAAATGATGGAAACGATGAATCAGATGATATTGAATCAAAAACATCGTCTGCACTTACTGAAGAAGAAATAACTGAAAAGTTTAGGTACCATTTACTCTATGGAAACGTAAATGAAGCTCTAGATTGGGCGGCAGACAACAATTTGTGGGGTCATGCATTATTTTTGGCGTCAAAAATGGATAGAAGGTCACATGCCAATGTCATGATGAAATTCGCAAATAAGTTGTCACTAAACGATCCTTTGCAAACACTTTATCAATTAATGAGCGGTAGAACTCCATCAAGCGTGACAAGTGTTCAAGATGAGAGATGGGGTGATTGGCGTCCACACTTGGCAATGATTTTGTCAAATACATCGCAAAAACCAGAACTGGATAGAAAAGCAATTACAACACTAGGCGATTCACTTTTCAATCGTGGCGATCTATACGCAGCTCACTTTTGTTACTTAATGGCTCAAGTTGGTTTTAGCAAGTATCCAGAAGAGAAAAGCGAAACAACGATGATGCATAATTCAATTAGGTAAGTTTTCTTCTCATATGTTTTTGAACGTACTAAAAACAATATGTCAGATTATATCATTCTAATATTCGAAAATATAACGTATACACATACAAACTGTGGGCTCTCCCTAAGTCGGTTGTCATATGGGTGGCGCTACAGCCCGTAGGGGGCCAGGGCCTAGCTTCTCAGCAACCACTTGTGTTGTGCGTGCTATTGTTCTCTCACGAGTGGAAGGGACCTACAGTTTTATGCCGGATCCGAACGGCTTTGTTTGAGAAGCTTTCTCTTGACAGAAAATACTCTTTGAGCATTGTCAGTGACTCGAAAGAGGTGGGGTCGTGAAAATTGTATTCGTCGCACAGAGCAGAATCGAACCTACGACGTCGAGGTTGGGGTCGACCCACAACGACACGGACCACCACGCTGTGTCAGTCGGTTGTCACGGGATATCAAAATGTGCTCGCTGGTTTATGGGATCGCCAGTTAAAACACTTTTATCTGTTTTTCAAATCTTGTTCACAATGGACCAACAATAGTCTAAGTGTGTTGGCAATTTCGATGGTAGCCCAATAAGCTAACTTAACGTAGGGGAAGTTCAACTTAAAGGGTGTTTTGGTTTAAAGGTAATTTTGAACATATAAAAAATGGACTTAGGGAGAGTCACTGTTTATTAACTGGGAAAAAAACATTATTCATACATATTTTCAAAATTTTCATTTTCAGACTAGTTCTTCTGGGATCATCTCATCATAAAGAGTTTGAGGAATTTGCCACGAATGAATCTATAATGATGACAGAGGTGTATGAATATGCGTGTTCACTGAATGATGACAAGTTTTCACTTGTTGAATTCCAGGTTTGACCAAGATTTATTAATATAAACATTGTTCTAACATATTTGCCTTTAAGCCTTTTAAGTTTTTACTCGCGACAAGAATGTTAGATTATGGATACCAACTGAAATGTTTGATGTATATGGAGCAAATTTCTTTGCACATTCAACGGGATCCTTCAAAATACACTCCTACGTTTATTAATCAGGTATGATAACTTACTTTATATATTATGTAATATAATAAAACTCTCCAATTCAAGGTGTATGAGCTTGCAGATCGATTGAAATATTATGACCCTGTGCTCGAAAAATCCATGGATGAAGTTCAACAGGATGGCAGTTCCAATTATACTTATGGAGCACCATTTGAGGAACAAAAATGGTTGCAGACGTTACGTTCTTTAGCTGCCCAATATGTGGTATAGTAACCCGAATAATTTAAATTAATTTCATACAAATTGAAAAAGTCAAAATTCTATTTAGCCGACAGTATCTTTTCAAGACCTAAACAAAAACCATCAGAACAATCAAGTTATTGATCAACAGTTCTCTGAAATTACTCGACAATGTAATGAGTTAAATTTGCCGTATACTAATACTGAGAATTCCGTATACGATGATGAGTATCGGGTAGGTGCCTTAGAAACGCAAAACCAACCTCTGGCAGAGAATATCAACAACGTAATGGTCCCAAATGAACAACAGTATACCAACGTATACGCTCAGAACGATGCGTATCATATGCAACCCACAGGGTCTGGGGAAGGTATCTACTATGGCAATGGTTATCCACCATCACAAGAAATACACCAACAGCAGACCATAGATGGCCAACAGCATATGCAGTTCGATCATCCACCAAATCCAGAATATGAGCAAACTAGCGATGACCAGCAAAAGATGTATGAGTGGAGTGGGCAGGCAGTTATGAATAATGAAGAGGTAAGCCAAACATTTTTATTTTATTTTCAACCAATCGTGAAAATGTGAAACCAAAAAAGCAGGAAAGGCGCAGTCAGTCAGTCTGCATTCTGTTCTTGTACGTTCGGTACTTTGCTCATATGCACAGAAGTATCAATTTTTACTAGCATTGAATGAACAATCTTTGTAAAAGTCGTGAACAATGTTCAAAATAATCTATAAATTGAAAAAAGGTTTGCGCAACTGAATGCCAATATATAACCTTCTGATTATTGTTCGCCATTCAAGGCTATTTTCTGTTTGCTATTGTTTACTATAAGTTTCATCCTCAAATTGAAGTCAATTATAACAGACAGTAGTGTGCTGTTGTAAATAATTGTATGTGCTGTATCGTACTATACAACTGCAAGGAAATAGAATTTTGATGAAACATGTCTGTCCAGTGTTAAAAAGGGCTAATATAAATAATTTGATTTATTGAACATTGGCCGGTTATCGTTTCTCGTAATTCGCTCGAAATTCCGTTGTCCTTCTACAACCAAATTTTACTTGTACACATAACACTTATAATGAATCCTTCCAATAAATAAAGGAAAATCATAATAATTAAATTTTAACCTCTTATATCAAATCGCTATTGGAATGCAGCCTGATGATAGAAGCAATTCGAAGTCAACTTCGATATCTGATAACTCAGATTCAGTGAGTAGCACTATTAAAAGTGGCTCAAATCCCGTTATCCCTTTACCAAAAGTTATTCAATCGAATGCAGCATTGAGTTTTGAAGAGAATATAGAAACTGATAAAAACGGTCTGGCCATACAACATCTTACAGAGCCAATAAAACAACAATCGAACACTTACAAATTCACACCAACCGAAAGAAATTCCAAAACAAAGCGCAATAATATTAATAGGAAATTGGATTCCCTACCATCTTCTATACGTGAATCGAAACATCAAAACTTTACAAATTCAGATGTAAGTAATGAAACGCTAACGCATAAAAATGTGTCGACATCACCAAATAAGATAACGAGTCAATGCCAAAGTAAAACGCTTTCGCTTATTACCTGTAACCTAGCCAACAAGCAAATTGTAACAAATTATAGAAATTCTTCTAAACTTGCTAAAATAACATTTTGTCCATCTGATAAAAATAGAATGACAAGTAGTAAGCGAGTAAATTTCGATATATCAAAAAAGGAGGCGACAGAGTCGTCTTGTAGTGGTAAATTAATGAATCAGGCCTTAACCGAAAGGAATGCAGATATAAAATCAAAATGTAAAAGTATTGTTTTTAATGGAACATTTCCTATTGACATGCCATTTGAAAGTCGTTTTGGAACTGTTCCGGACGCGATAAATGATACAAAAATAAATAGAAAAATAAGCAAAGATTTCGATGAGTATGAAGACGATGATGTTGGGTTTAGTTCCGATGATGAAGAATGTTCTGGCCCTAAAAATGGTTGGACAATGGAAGAACTCTATAACGATCCATCTATACCTTTAAATTATAAAAAAATGTGTAGTGATGTCGAAAGTAGTATAACCAATTTTGAAAAATTTTTAGATAGCAAACATTTATTTAAGGAAAGAGAAGTCCGTACTTTTGATATCGATGGAATTATTTTAGAAGAAAAGAAACATATTTAGTATATTGTAAGAGAATTTGTTTGCTAAAATGGAATATATCAAATATTCTACTAATTGCGACTTGTGCAGAACTCGGGTGTTGCTGGATGTTCAAATTAATTGCAAGGAATTATGTAATTGGAAATGTGCGATGGTTATTTGAATTTAATTGGAAATGTGCGATGGTTATTTGAAAATTGAAAGTCAAAATTTATTAAAATAACATTCTGCTCTGATCGGTATAAACTCTTCATCAATATTATCAATTCATATTAAAAGCTTGCGTTAAAGTAATTTCACATTTAGCGTTTCTATATATGTTTTTCACAATTTGAAAGTATTAAACGGTAGAGTCGTGCACTAAACTAGCGGTGATGCTTTAAAAAAAACGTTTACAAATTTGTGAGAGAAAGAAATAAGTCATTTCTAACTAATTTTATTCTTCATATATAATAAAAAGTATATTCAAATAGTATGCTAGTTTATGTCCACATAGGTTAGTACAAAATATGATTATAATATATTGAATGTCATTGACATGTATTGGAACGCATTTTGCAAAAATAAAGCAGAATACATTTGAATTTGATAATAATTTATGTTATTCAAACATGGTTTGGAAGTGGATTGCCTTATTTGTATATTTGTATTGTCTTTGAATATATTTGATTTCAATATTTAATTGTTTTGGTTTTTGATTTTATTTTATCTGTTGCTACGTTACAAATTGTACAACATAGTCTTACACTACTAATATATGGCTAACTAAAGTTGTATCTTCATTGCAAATTTTCATTTCACATTACAGGATATATCACGATTTTCGAATTATTTTTCTAAGACTATATTAATATATTAACTAGTTTTTGAATGATGGTAATCAGCATATTCTACTCTGGATGAATAACATTAAAAGCCAACAGTTAATTTGTTCTGACATTTTATACTATATGATCCGTTTCGTTTACATGTGAGTTTGCGCTAGAACACATTCTTATGGTCCAGATAGCTAAAGGATGTTTACTTATATATATATTGCCCTATTCGCTAAGTATTTCATTTATGAACGTTTCTAAGTAATCATATGTAAGTCGAAGATTTTCATAAATGTATAATTATACCGTGTCAGTTTCTCTTAGCTGTGCTTTCTTACTTATCGAAAACTAATTTTGATTTGTGTAAATGTATTTTTCATTGTTTTTTAAATATGTGTACATTTATGCAAAGGCAAGCGTTCGATATTTCTGAAACAATCAATTGCGTTTTTTAGTTTAATAAGAGCAATATGTGTATACATGTAAACATGTGCACTGATGTATATTGTATTTTTTTTTTAATTCTGTGGTTGGTAAGTTTTTGAGATTATGTAATTTTCATAAATTACCATGCCAAAGTAAATAAAATAAGTTGTCTGAAATTACAAACAAATAATTTTATTTATACGATAATAATTTATAATACAAAATAAACAAATTTAGACTGCGCGCCCGACGATATCCATGCCCAATTCTATATCACAAAAGTCTGGTTTTTATGATGACACAAATACCGAGTCAGCGAATACAAGAGACGATGGTAAAAAAACAGGGCGTCAAGCGGCAGCCTCTCCCCTAGATGCTAAGAACGAGTCAAAGAATCAAACAAAAAGGTTTGTGCATTTTCATACGCAGTTCGATTGCAATTATTAATCCATCATAATAGTGGACAGGTTTCTAATCAAAACTCTGGTTGGTTCGGAGGTATTTGGAATAAACTTTCGTTGAAACCTAAAAATCAAATGATATTACCTGATGATAAAAATCCGACGATAGTATGGGATGCAGAAAAGAAAAAATGGGTGAATACTGATGGTGAAGAAAATAGCGAAGAGAATTTAAAACCACCACCAAAAATGAGTGGTTTTATGGCAAAAAGTCAACCAAATTCACCCGCTCCCCCACAACCGGATCGAGGTAATGAGAGTTCCTTGCAGCAACCGCAGTTACAAGCGATGCCATTAGTTTCGAACATGGGCAACACGCAGTCATATAACGCTATGCCATCTATTTCATCGATGCCGGGTGACAATGTTAAAACTTCAAACCTGCAATCGAATATGTTCAAAATGCAAAGAAATCGAAGTGAGTAAATATTGTTATTTATTGTTCATATAAAAATTAACTAAATTTCAATATTCCCAAATGCCCGACTTCGCAGTGCGAGCTTAAGTGTCGATACGGTTCTTAAATCAGAATCAATAGAAATTTCGTTTTCCCAGTGTAATTTAAGTGATGGATTCCATTCAAGTCATCTACACATTTTTGAATATTGTATTGAGCAGATGCCTTGGTGGCCTGTGGTGTTGTGCGTCGTCTACCCCAATACCCTTGCACCTCGATGTGCAGTTCGATTCCTGGTGTGTACGACAAAAATTCATTTTGTGGGCCCAACTGTTTCGAGTCACTGACAATACTTAAATGCCCGATTTCACAGTCAGAGCTTATGTGCTTAAGGGCCGATCCGGTTCTAAAATCAAAATCAATAGAAATTTCGTTTTCCCAGTGTAATTTAAGTGATGGATTCCACTTGGGGTTTAACTTAAGCCACCAATGGCGACGACTTAAGTGTCAATCCAGAGAATACATAATTGCTATTAGTGTATTAAAATTATTTCAACCCTAAAATACATGGAGAAAACTCACACACACACAAAAACACAATTATTTAGTCTGGCAGTGTTTTTGAGAGAGCAATGCTCATTCGCAAATTTAAAAATCGCGTATTTCAACAACATCCTCAAATGAATGAACATTCACCTGTTGTTCTAGTGTGCTCTCATTTCGTCTCTTCATTTGAGTGATGTTTGTTTTCAATCACAATCCCTGCTTTGTTCATGTTTCTCTTGGATTGTGTATTCAATAGTTCACAATGACACTCATTCCTTGACTTACTCAAACCACCATTAAATATTGACTGTGAAAACGAAATCTTTTTGACCGATGTGTAAACCTCACCCACGACCCTACGCTTAGCTTAACCAGCAGATAACTTCGCACTGTCCAAGCGGGCATTATACTTAAAAGTATGAAGGAAAATGATAAAAATTTTAAAATAAAACTCTTCTCTTTCTCCCATAATTTATTTATTTATAGCTCTCAAAAATTCTTATGTCGATGTATTCAACCCGTCTCGTGCGGCTCCAAAACAAACAGAACAAATTTTAGCGCCGACTTTGCCTTTAGCTACTGTTCCATCTGGTGGATTTCTAGTGCCAGGTGATACCTCAAAGGACGGATCAACTCAAAATCAGCAGCAGATTTCTCAAGATGTGAGTAAATTGGTATTATTACATAAATTTTGCTTATCCGTTTTTCTTTTTGGCTTTAGGGAACTCCCCAGTTCTACAATCCGAACCAATTTGGTGAATTTCAACAATAATAATAAGTTCAAATATATGGTTATATGATTTAGTAAATATACATATTTTATATAAAAAAGAGAGTATGCATACGAATGTTGTCATTCAAACAATTAAATTATACATGAATAGATCCTTAAAAACAATAATAAACTCTGAAAAAAAAAATTGAAAACAAAAAGTCGTTCAACAAGATCTAAAATCAAACTTATTACGTGGAAAAATGCGTACCCTACATTTTGAAAACATATTGTTCTACAATTACGAATATGCTTGTAACTAAAAAAAAAGTGTATAAATATTTTTTATTTAATTTCCCATTGTGATTTGGTTCTGTTGTGCAAAAATATTTGTTTTGTTTGTTTGTGTTAAAAATAATAATAAATTTTGTAAATAGCAAGATATATGAAGGAAGAAAAAATCCTTATTGTATTTTGGGTGTAAAGAGTTTTAGTTTGCTTTTTTGAATAAATATAGTGCAATTATATAATAATATTCTTACCTATTAAAAATGCGTATTTTTACCTTGTTACGTTATTTACTATATGTATTATTCGTAATCACCGGATTATTTGTTTATTTTCCGAATTCAGTACTTCGTCCATTCTTAATGTTTTTCGTTCAGAAAGTTTCTCATCCGCGTCGGTTGTGGTCGTTTCCAATCTGGCCGATTACTTAAAGCCGTTTTTTTTAAAGCGATACAAGGTGTTTTGGGAGTTGTGTCTTTTGTTCCACATTCATTCCCCTACCAGTTTCGGAGTTCTGTGATATAATCCGTCGTTGACTATATCATCATCATCATTGTTTTGTAATAAACGAAGAGTAGACCGTCGATTTGCTTATTAACTGATGACGAACGAAAGTAAACAATAGAAAACGAAAAGAACCATCATCAATTCCTTTTGCTTTGAACTTTATTTACAAACGAAAAAAAAAAACAAATGATAACAAGGATGTATCAGCGGATATGTCTACAGCTGTCGCAATTCCGATAACAAGTGAAGTCGCCACCAATCATCAGCTCTGGGTACCGGTATTTTCTCTCCACTGGCCATATGGGACACCACTGCGGCAGTCTGCTCACAAAAAAACCAACAACAAAGTCAAAATAAAAAAAAGTGGTACGATCGGTGGTCCGACAAATAGGATGATGCATGGCCCGATCGTTGAGGACCTTTCATAAACGCATGTTGAGCACGAGAGATCGCGTCAGATTTAAGATTATTTCTTATGAATACGTTAGTGATTTTTTCGAGCGTCTAAACGGCCTATAGTAACGAAGTAAGGCCTATAGATCTGAAGCCTTTCAATGTGCAGTGGCTGGTTTAACCTGCTTTAGGGATGGGATAAGGACTACCTTAACTTCCCTCCAGGTGGACGGAATGTAGCCGTGTGCAAGGCTGCCTAGTAGGAGGTCTTTCAGTATGCCCAACCCCTGGGTTTTTAAACGGATCTAAGGAGTCCATGGACCATCTTATTTTGTCCTCACGGATAATTCCACTTAGTAAGTTGTTTGCCGTGTGTCGACCTTAATGCACTTGAACCTCGCCGTCTAGGTTCGATTCCTGATCTGAATGATTAAACAATTTTTCACGGCTCCTCTCTTTCGAGTCACTGACAATGCTCAAAGAGTACTTCTGTCTAGAAAAGCTTCGCATGCTTGGCCGTTTGGAGTCGACATAAAACTGTAGGTCCCTTCCACTCGTGAGAGAACAATAGCTCGCTAAGCTCGAGAAGCTAGGCCCCACCCATATAATTATCATAAAACAGCGGTTAACGTCATGTCAGTAGTTAAAAGTTGTTCTTGTGTACACCTTGGGAAGTGTATTTTTATAAGAAGCCGTAGAGTCTCACCAAATGAATGTATTTATGCACCTACGAAAACGTCATTACAATTGTGCACAAGTGACATGTCCAAAAATGTCGATGTCGCCCAATGAGTGTTACATTCCTACTTTCTCTTCTTAGCCTGGTTGAAAGTCGGCTACAGCATCATGAGGCATGTATGTTGATACCAATACTAGCGGGTATTTGTTCTTCCGATATAGTATTACTTTTGTTTGATTTTCAACACTGAAAGTAGTTAGAAAAAACAGTTTTTTTCTAGCTACAATACGCGTCTTATCCTAGTTCGCCATTTGAAATATGTAGGTACATAGGAGGTTCTGGTTTCTGTCTTTGAGTCCCTTCATCCCTTTAAGAGAAAAAAGGCGATGTTAGCGCGGGCCGCCTTACTGTGATCGGGCTTTACATGTACCACCTTCATGGCGACCAGCGGGTTTTATTGTTTTCTTGTCATTCTTGTCCTTGCTGGCAGAATTCTGAGTTTCTTCTTCTTCTTCTTCTTTGTGTGGCGCTACAGTCCGGGGTGGACCTGGGCCTCAACCAACATGCCTCTCCAACTAGCGCGATCCCTGGCTAGCTGTCTCCAGTTTCGCACACCAAGTTGGTTGAGGTCCTTCTCCACTTGGGTGCGCCACCTTAAACGCGGGCGTCCTCTGTTGCGTTGCCCGACAGGTTCGGATTCGAAGATTCTTCGGGCCGGAGCTGTGGTGTCCATACGCTCTACATGACCTAGCCACCGTAGGCGTTGGATCCGTAGACGCCTAACTAGACTCATGTCGCTGTACAGCCCGTACAGTTCGTGATTGAATCTTCTCCTCCAGAACCCGTCAACACAAACAGGACCAAAGATCGTGCGTAGAACTTTTCTCTCAAAGAGACCAAGGACTTCTTTATCCGCTTTCGAGATTCAACTTGGTTCTTCGAGAGAGGGGTCTATTACTCAACTGCCTCTTGAGCCCGAAGAAACAGAGGTTGGCAAGAGATATCCTACGCTTGATCGGTACTGATGTTATTTGTACAATTTACTCCGGAGCCGAGGTAAGTGAAGTCCTTGACTACCTCGAAGTTATAGCTGCCCATTGTGAGGACACCATATACTTCGTTTTGCCCTCATTCACCGCCAGACCTATTTTAGCCGCTTCCGTCTCAATGTTAGCAAAAGCCTCACTGACGGCTCGCTGAGTTCTGCCAATCACGTCAATGTCATCTTCGTATGCTAACAATTGCACGGACTTCTGGAAGATCGTGCCTCTAGTGTTGGCGTGTGAGTTTTGCACGATCTTCTCCGGGACAATGTTGAAGAAATCATTTGACAGCGCGTCGCCTTGTCTTAAACCTTTTTTGACATTGAAGGTCTCGGTGAGTTCGTTACCGACCTTGATGGAGCAGGGAGATTTCTCCATCCCCATCCTGCATAGCCTGACGAGTTTGGCAGGAATGTCAAAACTAGACATGGCGTTGTATAGCTCGTCTCTATGCACGTATTAGTATCGATTTGCATTTCTTGGGTCTTTTCCAGGATCTGCCGTAGTGTGAAGAATTGGGCTATTGTGGACTTTCCTGGCCTGAAGCCACACTGATATGGACCTATCAGAATCGACGGCTTCAGGCGGGTACACAAAACGGCAGAGAAGATCTTATACGCGATGTTAAGAAGACTGATCCCTCGATAGTTGGCGCAGTTGAAGGGGTCTCCTTTCTTGTGGATCGGGCAAACGCTACTGAGATTCCACTCGTCGGGCATGCTTTCCTCCGACCATATACTACAGATGCGCTGGTGAATGCGCCCTACCAGATCATCTCCAGCTGCCTCATATATTTCAGCGGACAATCCGTCCGCTCCAGAAGCTTTGTTAGACTTCAGTCTTGATATTGCTACCTTGACTCGTCTAAGTCTGGGGGACAGAATTCGCGTCTGTCATCGTCCAGATTGAGTGGAACATTCTGCCTGACAGCGGTATTTTGGTCCTCATCGCCGTTTAACAGTCTGGAGAAATGATCTTTCCAGAGTCTCAGTATCGACTGCGACTCTACTACAGAATTCTGAGTTTACCGAGGAAAATTCCCTCAAGAACTTTGGATTCCTTCTCGCCCAACAAAGAAAGCGACTTGTGGTCTAAAAGAATGTCTACATCCATGCCATTCTCGGAGTGTTAACCCATAGCGATGACCTTCTAGTCCTGGCATAATAGTTCAGAGTTGAGGTGCCTGAGGTTTGCTCCTTCGGGATGTATTGACCCTGAAGGTGGACGCGACCTTTTGGCCTCAAGTAGCCAAGGATTAACCCCTTATCTACTACTCGTAGGTCATGGTTTTCTCAAGAAGCTCCCGTCTTAGATATGAAGCTTTGTATCCAATCAAGGGTTTCCTTATTCTCGCTTAGAGTTGTCAGCTGTCCGAAGAGGGGAATTACCTTCTCGTTCTTTGTGATGGGGTCATTCAAACCATGAACGATTCTAAGTTCAATGAGCTGTCATTGGTCCACCGGGAGCTTCCGCTTTGGATTCCCGAAGTCTAGTATCGAGGCCTGAGTTCTATTTGTGACAATTTCAGCATATTTAGCGCTCTTTGCCTTAATTCTACTGATCATCGGGGCGAGCGGTACATCAGGGCAACTTTTTGGCCTAGCCTACTAGAGTGGGGGGGAGGGGTTCTTTAAATATGCTGGTCGTAGATAAGGCCTTGGATAAGATGAGCGGGTAACTGGCACTTTCCCTTTCCAAGAGGGCGCTATTTTCTCTTCGAGAGGAGGTCGCTTTACCTCTCAAAGGCAAAGCCAAATCCTCTGTCTTTTACAGACGTCACGCAGCCTGGTTTTGGCATCAGGTCAGCAGAGGCTAAGGTGCCAGCAACCCTGCGCTCTTCAACAGCAACCCCCTATCTTCCCGGTAGTGACCGGAGCACGCTCGTCAGCAGCGGTCACCATAGCTCGCTTCTCAGCGTCGGGGCTGCTTCTGCAGCTTGCGCGCCATGTCGAGAGGGTAGATACCATTGTCCTTTTGCTCCTTTGAGCTGCCTGATAGCCTCTTTCCGTAAAGGCATTAGGTCGTGTCACTCTCTCTGGAGAGTCTCTCACCGTCTTCGAACTCTCCAACGTTGAATTCATTTCTCCGGGTGAAGTTGTTTGATGGTGTGGGAAAGGGAGGGGGGAGACACTGGGTATAGACTTTTCAGAGGAAGTTGCCGGCAAACCCGTTGCACTCTGATTTGTCACCGATTTCTCCATATTACTTACAGGTGCCACACCGGGATACGGTCTGTCTTCGTTGCCAATGGAGGATTTAGGGGTTGTCTGAACCTTATCGTCCTCTCACTTTGGAGATCTGCAGCGTGGGGAGAGAGCACCTTGGCTGCTCCGAATTGTTTCGGCCACCAGAGACGGGTCTCATCAGAGCCTCAGAACTATTGACCATCTGCGAAACTGTACTTGGACGGGACACGGCCTGTCTTCTCTTGACATTTCCTTGGGGTTAACCCTATCCTCGGGTCTTCCCTTAGGAATTCATTTTTGGCTGAGACCACAGATAACTTTATGCTATTAGCACACTTTTGACGTTCACTGTATAAAATCTGATTTATCAATGCAAAGACGTATCTAAACCGTATAAAGAAATAGTGTTAAGTTAAGAAAAAGGAGTCTAAGTAATTAATAGGGATTGTAGAGTACTTAGTGAATTGTAGAGTACTTGAGGAAATGTAGAGTACTGAAGGAGTTAAAGAAGACTTTGTAAGTATTGGTACTCTCAAAGGAATTGCAAGTACATTGACAATTAAACGTCGCTTCGCTGTTTTGCGAGATTAAAGTATTTCAATTCTATATCCGCAGATCGGCAGGACCCGCACACACACTTGCTCCACTCGGTGTAGGTGCTTTCGCAGGGCAGTCGTCTATGATATCAATACTTTAGGGAGCGGGTTCAATATACCGGTATGAACTTATGCCTCTTACGTCGACGGGACACAATAACACAATACATACACGCTGCTCCATCAAGGTCGGTCAAAAACTGACAGAGGCCTTTGATGCATAAGGCTACGCTCTGTCCTGCAACTTCTTTCCTCATCATTTTTGAAAGAATTTTTCAAATAGTGCGCACCCACCCCAGATAAATTATTTTTCAGAAGTCCGTCTCTAATTATTCGCACGTGCCGACGATAATGACATCGTGGGAAGAACTCAGCGTTATGTCAAGTAAACGATCAAGCTGACTGGAGACGCTTATTGGTTGTGTCCAGAATCACCCGCCACCTTAAGTATTCAGCCCTATCGGAGAATTCATTCGTAAGAATTGAACTTACGATACAAACTACGAACAATTCATATCACAAAATCCGAACGGAGTTACGAATTCCGACGTAAATAACTTGTAGAAAAACACAATTTTCCACTTTATTCGTAGGCAGTGATTGCAGCCCTCCCGAAATTTAAATTAATTCTGTGATAAGTTTTTCGGAGTTCATTTTCGACTAGATGGAATTCGTGATAGGGGTTATTCTGATCAGACTGTTGCTTTAGTTGCTGATTAGTCAAAAATGTGATGTTTGAATACACTGTCAGCCTATAATTTTTTGTAAATAAAACACTCTGTTCTATGTTCTATGGTTTTATTAATTTTTGTCTTTTTTCGTTCATATTTTTGACAGTGAGGATTAATGGTTTGTAACAAAAACAACAAGAAACTAATACAATAATCATAATAATTGCAATAATTATAATAATAATATAAACAAAACAAATATTTCAACAGAAAATAAACGTTTATAAATAATTTATGTATATTTACAGGAAAAAAATAAGTCAAATGAAAGTTAACGTGAACAAATTTATTTATAAATTTTATAATACATATGTATGTATATATATTATATATATATATGAAAAATATTTCTCTTACTTCTATCCCGCTATTCTAAAATTGATATACAACATAAATCAGTTTTGTATACAAACTATACAAATATCCGAAATAATCTAAAATCTAAATCAAAGTAGGACTGTATTCTTGGAATTTATCATTTTATTACGATGATGGGATCAGTTTAGGAAATATGGAATGCAATAACAAGAAAATTATTGTATTTACATAAAGAAAAATGGCTTGTTTGTTTTAATTCGTTCTTCAATTTTAAGTTTTTGAATATTCAACGTTCTCCGATTGCATTATTCTTCAAAATAACTGCAAATTTAATTTACATTCAAGATTTTGGGGTTGTTCATCTATTTTTGATTTTTGTAAAATGGTTTTACTAAGAATAAAATAATAAGAGTATTATAGAAGAATCTTTGCCGTTTGAATTAACGATTCTAAGTACAAATACATATATCATCGACTTCACTATGTTAGTTCAACATAATAACAAATAATATTATTAGCATATTTCAAATGGTAACACAAACCCGATGGATTTTAGAATTATGCTGTTAAGTGAATATTTGTGAACATTACATTGAAAAAAAATCAATATATATTCAAGGAAACCCCGAAACAAACTTCATTTGAATTAGCATCTTGTTATTTATCCCAGAAATGAATATGAATATGTCAACAAATAGAAAAACAATTTTTTCGGCTAAGGTTTTTTGAAATTGTTGCATTATTGTGTGTTTAAAAGATATATACATACTTTGTATCAGAATACATGCCCATTTGTGTTCAAAGTGGTACAGCGCGAATAGGAGCAAATAATACAACCAAAAGACAAAAAAAGCGAAGAACTTATAAGATAAAGATTTTCAAATTTACATATAAATTTTATGTTGATATTTTTTTGTTGAATAGCATTTAAATACATACATTTAATCCCAGTACTCGTATTATTATTTGCCTCACAGTAATTCAAGGAAATATTTTCCTTTATGTATTATTACACTCATTAAATTGCCTTAGCTTAACGTTTAAATAAATAACATCACTTCAGTGCTTACAATTACAGGGAATGATTTTACATCTTCTAAATTATTAATACAATATATTGGTCAACACTTTGTGTTAGGGTTTAATCCTCATTTTGTTATGGTTACAGTTGACTTTAAGGGTACGGTTTTAAGTGTTCTACATAGTTCTCAGGAATTAACCCAGTTTTTCCATTAAGTGTTCCTTGAAGCCAGCCCGGTTCATGAGAAAAGCGTACTAAAAAGAGTTACAAATTATCCTCATAAGTAAATAAAAGATATTTTATGTTTAAAAAAGATGTGAAGGAAGAATCTTTTGAGCATCTGCTTTTTAATTTGGTCCTTTCATTAAGAGATATCTCAGTCTATGTTACTTTTTTTTTTTTAAAGCAGAATTTCTCAATCATATTCGGTATAGTCAATAAGAGAGCTACTGTCATTAAGATCAGAATATATTTGATATCAAATATATAATATTTAATATATATTATATAAAAATGTTTCTAAGTGTATATGTCTTAACAAGGAAATTCTGTTGGAATATGTATGTTTTGCTTACCATTGGTAATAATTTGGTTGGGTTCAAACGACAGTTCACCTTCGTTCTCACCTAAACAAGCGTAAAGCGTCCGCACCCTTCTGCGTTAAATATAAATGCACATATCAATTTAAATTCCTATAAAAAAAGAGTTAAAGACTTACGCAGTTCCAGCAGTCAGATCTCTTTTAATTTGATTGACATCTTTATTTCGGTGAACCTTTTTTGGCACATACTCAGCTGCGTGATTAAGTGTTAAAGATGGAGTGGCGGTGCTCGAAGACAAGACAACATCATCACAGCTATTTGAATTTTTAGCCACCGTTAACAGATTTGAAACTGAACCGGCTACACTTATTTGTCCTTGATGTGTTGAATAATCAATAGATCCTCTTTGTTTTTCCCTTGACGACGAAACAGAATCACACACCGATTCGTTTGAACTACTTGTTGAATGCATTCGGTCATTTGAATCGCCTCGCACTGATCCCGAGTAGTGCATAGATTGTCCATAACCTAAATGCGACCGTGAGTGAGCAGCAGTCGGCCCAAGACGTTGCTCATTTCGCATAGACATTGGAGGTGGCGATATATTTACACGATTACTTGGTGGGCTGGGACCATTGAATGCATGACTCGCAGTCGATTGTGTTAGGTATTCATGCCGAAGATTTGAGGCATTTGCAGGTGTTGCATGATGCGCTATTAATGGACTGTTGGTACTTGATAATGCCGCACCGCCAATTGTGGCATAAGCGGAAGGATCTCGTCGTACGCTAATATCATTTTCCGATAGCGTAGTATGTGATATCTGGTGATGATTTGGTTTGGTTTGATGAGTTGGTACACTAGGAGCCATACCTTTGGTGGGTGGTGTTCCATTAGTACTTCCCGTTGATGTACTACTCGTTGGCTGATAAATCATGCCATTGGGTATATTTTGTAAGGAAGAGGACATTGGCTGCTCCGTGTAGTTTGATTTTGTAACTACACGATAAACTTGCTGTGGCGAATACATAGATGGTCGAGTTCCAGTCGTAGTGCCACCAGCTTGGTGTGCTCGTGAAACTCTTACCGGTGGACTGGAATTGGCTGTGGAGTTAATGCCAGCGAAGGTTCCCGGCTTATTGTTAAAAATCAAATCATAGTTTTCGATTAGAATATTTATTACAATATTGTTGAATTTTATATCCAAAATGGCAGCGACGGTCTCTTCCTGCGGACGCAGAAGAGTTGGTCCAAATACAACGCCCAAATTAAAAACAGACATCTTATTCTTTTCATATTTCCGAGATACCCTGCAAAAAACAAATATAGTCAATTCAATTTTATGTTATACGTTTTGTTTTCATCTCTTCCACATTCACATACTCAGTTAAATGTTTAATAACCATTTCCAGCATTTGAAAATTTTGTTGTGGAAGCTGATGAACTAGCTTATGAACTTCATGAACTCGTTGCTTTAGATTGTCTTGCTCTGTAATAGCAAATAATAAAATATACTACATTTTACATTTAAATGTTCTTCAACTCACTAGCAGCCTCGATAAAACCACTATGATATCTATAAGTCATCAGTGGCTCATTCAAATTTCTAAGGTATGTTTTTAGGGCACTAGCTATGGTATTACTCTCCATAAGATCTCTATATTGCTCATCAATAAATACTACATCAGTCTTTTTCTTGTCCATGCCAAGCAAAAGTAACTTTGTTATCTTGGTGCCAACACCACTTTTGCGATATATTCCTTCCTCTTCAAGCCCACGATTTTCTAATACATCGATACATTTGCGAACAAATGCAAATCCTATATCGTCAAGCTGATATTCTTCAGAACCTTTTGTTTTACCAGGAGTAAGGTATGTCTAGAAATATACATATATATACATGTATATACGAACATATTCTTTATTTCTTTTCATGCTGTGATTGTTTCACAATACTTACAGGTTCCGTTCCATCCATTGCATTAATCCACGCTTTTCGATCTTCTTCACTAAGTGCCTGAAATGTATATACAATTCCTGGTTTTTCTTTAAACGTCAAGTCAAAACAAAACCGTTTTTCAAATTCGGATGCTCTTCGTTGACAAGAGATCAGTGTGACTTTCTCATCATTCGATTCTGGTCGACCGGATATCTGATTGAATTGCAACATTGTGAATTCCTTTTTCTGTTTTTTGTATGTGCAATAGTATTTGGTCCATGTTGCTTTGAATGGCTCTAAAAGTGAAATTTTCAAGATGGAACCTTTTTCAGGGTTTTCAAGGTTTGTTGCAGGTTGAAAATGTATAGTTTTAAAAATCGAAATAAGATTGTAGACTTACTTTTTTCCATTAAGAATAAATAGCCGCGTTTAGTGAATTTCTCCTCCGGTTTCTAAAAGACATTTGATGTGTACAAATTAAATATTTATTAAAAAGCAATAAGTAATGCTCAGTGTAGAAAAAAGTTATGTAATATGCGTTTAGGTGAATGTTAATGCAAAAAAAAGCTTCAGTCTCAAACTAAAAAATTGTTTTGCATTCTTCAGGCCAAAATTAGAGAAGTGACAAAGAGAGAAATGCGTTCATTGTCAGCGTTTCTAACACAAGCTTATTTTTTTGCAATTGATGATCATAACATTTCTAATGGGAAGAAATCCGAGTTATTTTCAAGTAGTATCGCAATTATTCTCCGCTATTCATTAACAGCCTCATTAATAAACTCCAAATAGCGACGAGTTAGGACTAAAACGTGTGTTAACTCGTAAGTCTTATTAATAAACTTAATCCACATGTAATAACGAGCGGACAACTTAACCCACCGAATTCGGTGTATAAAAAGCGGATAACTATTTATTATGGAGTTGGCTATCAAAATCTAAAGCAAATCTAAAGGCAACATGCCGATGCTCAAGACTCATAAGTGTAATTGTGGATAGCTAAAATGGAATACGTTTATTAAAAACATTAGTTATCAAACGGACAAGTTCACAATCCGCGTGTTTGCTATAACGTGGTTTTAACCCAGCGGGTAGCGTTTTTTATGAATACGGCTGCAACACTTTTGGAGTTAACCACTGCATTTTTGGGATCAACTTCTTCTATCCTTTTTTCCCGATTTTATATTAACATGAATACATTTTTTGCAATGTTGTATTCTTAGCTATGATTATAAACAAAAATAAGATAGCAACGAGTTCAATAAAACTTCTGCAAGCAACATAGCCCAGACATTAATTATATATAGGCGAATAGGTATGCATCTAATTCTGTCTGTAAACCATGTTGTTTAAAAACCGCGTAAAAATATTTAATTGTGCATTTACAAAACGATGACATCCAAAGAATCTAACTGTCATCGACTCTCCGAAAGAAATGAAATCACGAGCTGGTCAATCAGTGTATTTTTTTAATCTTCAATTCTGCCCTAATAGGTTTTCTTTTATGCAATACTAAGTATAATATGTACCCACATTTTAAATAGTATCTATTTTCGAATGGTCTCTTTTTTAATCAATACAAATAAAAACAATCTGGTTATAATTAAAACATAACTTACCGTTTTCTTTTCCATATATTTGCTTTTTAACTCATTGACTTTTTCTCTAGCTTCTTCAAAGTTTTCACGAGTCTTTGTTACAATAATATTAAAATAATTAATAAGATTAATAACGCATCAATTAATAAAACAAACAAAACAATAACAAGTATTAAATAAGTGAATAATATTATAAAATATTCTTGATAAGTTGTACATACCTTTTGCACTTTATGCCGTAAATCCGTTAAGTAGTCCTTATTATCTTCGCCTTGCTCGTGTGCTGTGTGGTAAAAAACCAACCATCCAGATATAAATGCCAAGAGTATTTCAACAAATTCAAACTTTATTCGTTCTTGCACTTCCTGTATTCGAAGGACATAACTAAGTGATTCTTGGATATATTCACGTTCATGCATTCCTAAACTCGCGTCCGCCTAAAAGTAAAAAAAAACGCACGCTATATAGTATATGCATTTGAAGTCGTATTTTGACAATATTATAAATGTTTACATACATATGTAGTACATATTCTATGTATTATTACTTTCAGAAGATACACATATATATTTTATAACAACAAGAACAAACATTTATTCAAGATGAAAATACTGTTATTTATCTACTTTTACTTAGAAATGGTAGATTCACTTTTTTCCCGAAACACACAATTTTTATTCTTTTTTGTTTAATACCGTCCCACATATTGTCTGATTAGGTCATCAGGATATCTTAGTCACAACATTGTACGTATGCAATTATGCGTTAGCTCCTCATATTTAATACAACTTACAACATATTACTATTGAATTTAAGTATTAAAAGTTTTCACACAATATTGTTTAAAGTTAATATTATTTCGACGGCATTAATTTTTGGGACAAAATACAAACATCAAAAAGTCTACACAAATGAAAATCAAAAACCACATCACTTGAACAGGAAAAAAGCTTAAAGTGAGGAAAAGCTTCAATGGCTATGCCGCACGTACATTCAATACCACTTCATTGCTACATAATACATATCATAAATAAATAGGGTTTGAATACTAAAGTGTGGAAAGTATTTCGGTTGACATATATTTACAATAGGCGAAGTACCGTGCATAATATTACCACACGTTAATTTATTTTTTTTGCAGGTTTTATATCCTTATTCCACTTAAAATTGGGTGTTATCATATTTAGTGTTGAATCATATCTCAAAATCCTCAACTTGCGTCAAATTGTATTAACATCCGTTTTAACCATCAAAAACACTGGACGATAACTCTAAAGCTCTGTCTTGCGCATTTGCTTGAACTTTAACTCACCAATGTCAAACAACTGTCACTGGTTGAAAATATATGAGCTAAGGAAGTTATTCAACAATGCGAACAAAACATCCTGTGCGCAGTACATGAGAAAAAAACATGCATGTGTTGATAAAAGCATACGCACTCCTGTCATTTCGCAATTTCCTGCTTCATCACTTTTTGTTTGTGTAACAAAAATATTTGAAGTCTAGCGGGTTAAGCGGGTTAAGTTTTGGAAGGGAAGTTTGATCACCAAAGAGTACATTCTGAATCCCTTCATTTGTGGAGTATACAATTCTTCTAACCTGTCATGTTGAGTGGTGATTGAAACCACCACCTGCTCTTTATGATTTGTAAAAGATACGGCACATGTGTGTGTGTATTCACTATGTCCAAGCTCTGTGAAGAATCTCTGGCCCGACGAAGCAGTGATGTGGTCATGGCCATTCAGACGTTTTTTTTGTGTGCAACTTTTGTTTTTATTTAAACGATGAATTACTTGCTAAACAAAAATACTTAAAACTATCTTTATTAACTTATCAATAACTTGAAATTAATCCTAACTTACTGGCCCTCTTCGGGTACTCCAAGCTAATGTAATGATACATACATATTTGTGCATTTCGGCATACACTATGTTTTTTATAATCTTGACGACAGTCAATTATATCGTCATTCAGGAGTTATAATATAATAATAATATGCGTGGCGCTACAGCCCATAGAGGGCCAGGGCCTAGCTTCTCAGCATCTACTAGTGTTGTGCGTGCTATTGTTCTTTCACGAGTGGAAGGGACCTACAGTTTAATGCCGAATCCGAACGGCCAAGTTTGAGAGTTAGATGGGCTTTATTCACGATTATGTTCACAAACTCAGTAAATGAAGGACAACAAAACTGTTTTTGTGTGTAACCATTAAAGCTTAGCACTGGCGGTTTAAATAAATCTGAGACTGCCACCAGTGTGTAGTGTAGCCTGTAGAGCACGCACATATCCCAATTTCAAGGAAACTTTCACGAAGCAGGGAGTTCAGTATACATGTTAAAAGCACAAATGTTGCAACCTCAAGCTAAGTCCAATACCTCAGCTTAACTTCAAGAATCCCAAACAAAAACATCCGCTCAACAGTTGGGAAATATTGACAAAGCGATCACCACGACGAACCATCTAGAAGCGTACTGCAAAGCAGATAGCAGCGTTCGCTTAAAGATAACAATCACATAAACATCCAACTGTTCGTCATCATGCTTCAGAAGTTCATCTTCCAACACTCGTAATAATACTTAGTCAGCTTTTCGTTACCATCGTTACACATCTGAAGTTGCCCTATAAATATCCGCAACTTCAATTACAGATTCAGTTCTATTTTGCGCAATAAACTGGACGGTTGTGCTACCAAAATTAAAGAATTGTTTTTTTTTACCGAAGCCCGCAGGTTAAACATAACTTACACAAACCTCCGCCCGACTCTTCCTCGAAATCATAGGACTTTCCTGCAAGCTATTTGCTTACCTTTCTAGATGCCAGCGCTCTATAGCTTGGTCGACCAGGGTAGGTAAAAGCTTTCAAGAGAATTACGTATGCGAAGACATAAGATCAATTGAAGCGATATTGTCGGAGCCCGGGCGACCGGAGCCGAGTACTGAAATACCTGATGCCAAATACGCTCAAGCCCACCGTTATAAATTGAGCCGACTGTCATGAACTATCGGTTCGACGACTGATTTTTGACAATTGCTACTCCAGTATCGCTTTCATATTAAATGAGAAGAATTATTACTTACACTTTTGTGGCGATTTCAGAGTGATAGATTGCATTTGTTTAGTTTAAGTAGCACCCTGAATTGAGAATCTCTCACGTAACAATGACATCTGCGCCCTCATCCCTGCGTGAGAGAGATCCTCAATTCAGTTATAATTCTCGAAGATCCCGAATTGTATACAAAATAAACGATAGGCGAGGTGATAGTGATGGTCTTACATGAAGTAAAACATTCACGATATCAATCGAAAGGATGGTAGTCGTCGTAATAGATACGCAGCTAGGTGCCTGGTGTTGGCAAACGAAGTCCCACAAGTCGGAAATTAAGGACAATTACACACCGGACATTTTAGGTTCGTGTTCTTTCAACAGGAAATCATATTGGTACAAGGAATGGAAGAGAGCACGGCATGCCTAACAGGCAGCCCTCAAAAGCTGAAGCCAGTGGGCTTCAATGAACAACACACGATCGTGGACCTAGCATGGTACGCAATCAAAAACTTTACCCTATGCAATTAAAAACGAAAATAAAGGATGTTTAAAATATGTCCAGAAATGTATTAATTCATAAAACATACAAATTGCAAAAACGATTGATTTGGAAACTCACACGACTATAAATAATGAAGGAGTGGTGTTTATAAGTTCTAGTGATGGGAACGATCGAATAAAAACTATCTAGTTATTCGATAGTTGCAAACTATTAATTTATTCGATAGTCGAAAATCATTCATTCATCCAATTGAATGAACAAAATATTCAAATGTTTTTACTTGAATGGCTGGTTGGACTGAGTCAAATAGTGATCGAATGGTTTTTTCACTGAATCATTCGTTCTTTTGTATGATGGAAAAATGTTTTAGGTTTTTTTGATATTTATATACCAAGGACTAGGATTTCTTTGGAACCGATCGTCGACCTAATATGGTATGCAATCGACAACTTTACGCTATGTGATTGTCGGCCGCAGTCACATTGTTTTATAGCGATCGCAAGTTTATGATCGCTTCTTGTCAACTGAAAATTGCTTTCATAAAAGCAACGTTGTTTTCAAAATGCATATGTAATTAATTTCAAATTGTTGTATGTTTGAAGCATTCTTATTACAATTTCAACTTCGAACAAAGATATTTGCAAATAAAAATGCAAATAAACGATGTTTAAAATATGTCCAGAAATGTAGGGAAAATTGCACACACAATTTGGAAACTCACACAACTTCCATATAAATAATGAAGTAGTGATGTATGTAAGTTCTACCGTTTATTATTATTATTATTATTTATTAGTACATAATAGAATACTTATATACTAACATTATTAGGGAGCACAGGCTGCAGGGGCTTTCGGCACACTGGTGTAAGGAAAATAATTTTAATATAATATTGAGATTGGTAGCTAATTTGTTGATTAATTTAATATTTTGGAGGGTAGGGATCTTCAGAACTTTTATGATGTCCTCATTGAGAAGACGTTTTGCATTGGCAGAGGAGAAGAAGATGATCCAAATTAAGGGTCATGTTACATTTGTGGCAAGTTGGTGGTGGCTCCTTTTTTAAAAGATGTTGGTGGGTTATTGTCGTGTGACCCAGTCTAAGCCTGACCCATTGGTGATTGCAATTTTGGTGGCTGAAGAAGGGTATACGGGTGGTACCGTAGACAAATATCTTTATTTTTCTATGGTTCTACACACAGTTGTGCGTTTACATTGTACCGACAAAGCACACATTTTAGTTTACATCTCCTTCTAACTTATTGCGCCACACACACTGTCTTTTATATTCGTATGTAAAGGTTTGTGTAAACACGAATGATATCCACGACTGTCAGAATTATCATAATTCGTAACATGCACGTTTTTCATTCACAATAGCACGATTTTCAGTCGACTGAGTTACACAATACCAAAAGTGATAACAATCGCTATTTTTGTTGACTAGAGACTCGATAGATAGGTGGCACTCGCAACAAGGGCCCTAATCATGCCATGACTCATAAATATCCTCAAAGGCTCCGTGGGATACAAGGAAACCACCCTCTAGGTAATGCTTGACATCGTAACTGCCTTCAACAACAAACCCAAGACATGTTGGGCTCAATCTCGCTTGTCATTAGTACCAGAAGGAAGGCTCCCCGCTTTAATCTTCCGCATATTTTGCGGCACCACTCAACTGACCGGTTTTAATATCAATATCAAACTAAACTGAAAACCCAATTTACATCTCTACCTTTCCTCTCTGCCCCACAGCTTTAGGACTTAACTGATTCGAACTCACTACTGCAATCCATCTGCAAAAAAACGGTAATCTTTTAAAATCGTAGGGTTTTTTCACCTTTCCCTACGGATACTTCCTTAAAATTATGAACATATCAGCTCATATTTGTTATATAATAATTTTACAGATGAAAGATACAAGTTATTATATCTCAAAATTTTTAAACGTGTGTTTTATGCGCAATAAAGAACTAGATAGATAGATATCTATCTTAAAACCTATCATTAGCTTCCTCTCCAGATCACTATATGTTCGAAGCTGTACCAAGCTTCAATTATGTCTCCAAACAATAAAATAACTCCCTTTTATGGATCCTAATACTAGACTAACCACTACACATTATAGTACACACAATACGAAATTGGTAATCGCAACTGATAGGAATCGGGTTTATTGCATTTACTGCGGTCGCTCCAGACACCATCAACGCAAACAGGACCAAAGACCACACGCAATACTTTTCTCCCAAAACGACCAAGATATTATTCACCCGCTTACAATCCATGTCTGTGAGCCATTGAGCAGGACAAGATGATCAAAATGTTATATAAAGGCAGCTTGGTTTTCCGGGGACCAGTTCTGTTAGTCAATAACCTTTAAGTGTCTATTATGACACTCTGTCCGATACGTCGATGTTGCTGTGTGCCTCCTTCCGTGATGACAGCATGTAACTGATCTGATTGTATTCACTTTAGCTGCTGATTTAATCACTTTAGCTGCTGCCGCTCAATACCAGCAAACGCCTTACTAGCGTCTCGTTGACCGTCCAATCACGTCAATGTCGTCCGTTTAAGAAGTTGAACGGACTTTAGTTGGATCGTGCTTCTAGTGTTGACCTGACCTGTTAGTTTCGCATGAACTTCTCTTTATGCGGCATTGATATCGAATAATTTGTTTTAAGCGTGGATCTGCACCTATTGAGTTCATTCCAGGATCTGCCATAGTTTGAAGATTTGGCAAATGGTGGATTTCCCCGGCCTGAAACCGCAATAACAAAGATATCTCTGGCAATTGACGAATGGTTTTATTACGTTACGCCCTGATGCGATATTGACTAGTTCGTTTTAAATTCATTTTGGTTTTCTAAAAATAAAACTTGGGAGGGCATTGGCCTGTGCACCCAAGGCTGAGTTGTTGATTGCTCTTTGCTTGGCAAGATGCCAGTCACGATCCCTGTAAATTTTCAGTCCAACATGACATTCACCATCCTCGTGGCGCTCTCTGAATAGCATCAGCGCAATCTGCGCCCACGCCGCAACGGAGGATAAAGACGACGATAGCAAGGTCGACTTCTATGATCCCCTAGAAAGGACATACGATCCATGCCCCAGTTATGACACCAATATTGTTCTATATGATTTTAATGCAAAGCTGGGCAAAAAAGACTCCATTGGAAGAGTCATCGGAAAACACAGCATATATGACAACACGTCCGAGAATGGGCTGAGGCTGTTGGACTTCGTGACTGGAAGTCTCTCTCTGTAGCCAGTACGGGGTTCCCTTACTTTTCGGTTCCTTGGTCAATAAACCGTCAACCAGATTGATCACATTGCGATCGACGTCAGACACTTCCCCAGTATTCTCGATGTTCGAACGTTCCGAGGTGCTAACATCGACTCGAGTAATTACCTTGTTGTAGCCAAGGTCAGAACTCCGATATCAATAGCACAGTGGAGTAGAGCGAGACCACAAAAGTTTGACGTCCGAATGCTACAATTGCAATCGACCGCTGGGAAATTTTCCGACCGAGCCTGTCTCCAAGTTAACTGTACGAGCAACATAAGTACAGAGATTAAACGCAGAATAACTCTTACCAACCGCTGTTTCTTTGGGCTCACGACTCAATTGGGAACCTTAATCATCCCTGTGTGTTAATCATCCCTCTTTATGGCGCGGAAGCGTGGATTATCTCAAGAGCGGATGAACAAGCCCTTGGTCTTTTCGAGAGAAAAGCTCTGCGTTCAATCTTTGTTTCTGTTTGTGTTGACGGAAAAGAAGATTCAAACACGAACTGTACGGGCTGTACAGCAATATGAGTCTAGCCAGGCGTCTACGGATTCAATGCATTAGATGACTAGGCCTAATCCACTTCTATAAATACAAACTTGTGCCCAACCTACATGGTAATATGTTTTCTACTGCTATTTCTTATACAATGAAATCACGATTTTAATTTATGTATACTAGGAGACCAAAGGAAAATATGATAATAACAAAATCACATCACAGCCCCCGAAAACGATTATTTATAAAACGTGTAAAAACACGCAGAATCTGTGTATAGCGAGACGATCATATCCCTTCAGAATCGACTTATCGAAGATGATGCCAAATAATCTCTTCAAGCTATTAAGACTTTTAATTTATTGAATATACATGTAATTAAATGTAAATATTCGAGTTAGGAACGTTTTTATATCTAGTATACTTATACGCCCATTAGAGCTTGAGAGCCAGCATTTAAGATGAGCGATCCTAATGGCACTCTTTGCTGTAGTCGTTTCTATGTAGAGGGCTAGTGGAAGAAAGTCTAGTAAGCAGTTGGGGTGTCACTGCTCCATGCAAGTCTCTGTATTCTTGTTATAGGTTGTTGTATTTCAGGGGAGCCTCCCACTATATTATGCTGCTATAAATCAAGATTAACTTAACTATCGTTGTAAGCATTCCTGAAGGTTCTCTCGATGACCATGAATGTGACACACTAGCCACCACTTCACGCCTTTATCCTTTACCTGCTGTATTGAAGAATATCATGAAACTAGTGTGAATATGGATGTTGATGAGCTTTTCGAAAGTCTCTAAGACGCAGGAAATGAAGCTTATAAGTTTAAAGTCTTTCACTGTCTAGTGGATAACCTTACCGAAATCAATGAATACCACTTTGACTTCGCTCCAAGCAGAAGGAATGTAAATATCTGTGAAGTTAGTTTCTCGACTTCGAAGAGATTCTTCAATATACTAGTCGTTTGCAGCATGTTTTACCCATCATGCCTATTTCTCAAGAAATACTGTCGGTGAAAGCTGCTTGGTATGCGGTCTTGTTCCCCCTTCTTGATTTCCCTGCCATTCCCTTTTTACCATCTAGGTTAAACTTTAAGTTGAGATTCAAGAAAATTTCAAAATACGTATTGAAAAAATGTAGATGAACAAACTAAACATACAATTTTCCAGAGTTACATACGTATAAAAAAACGAAACAAGTTTATAATCTTAAGGGCTATTCATGGGTTTCCCGGACCCGAAGCCCGCGAAATCAGCAAAAAGCTGCCAAGAAATTCAACATTGTCCGGCTACAATGATAGGTGATCGCCAGAGAGTTCGCCGATCGTGCTGAAGTGCTGAAGACCTGTGGCAATACTGCCATTAAACCATCAGAAAAGCAGCAAGTAATGGGCTAGGTTTCACTTGCCATCAAAAAGAAACCCCTCGTTCGATGATGAATGTCAGCGAGCACATGCAGCCAAGCAGGAAGCGTACCAAGCGGCGCATCAAAGAACAAGAGTTGCTTGAGCTCTATGAGCAGAAAAGAAAAGAAGAGCACCGGCTTCTCCGAAATATAAAGAAAGAGCATGAGAAGCGCGCGATCGATGAAATTGAGAGGTGTTACTGCAGGAACGATGTTCGGAAACTCTACCAACAGATAAAAAGAACATGCCAAGTTCGCTAAAACCAGCCTGCAAAGATAAGGATGGGAACCTAGTAGTAGAATTACAGTCGGTGCTGGGAATTTGAAAAGGCCACTTCTGCTAACTGTGTAACGCCGAGAACGATCCAAATACCGCTGTCAGGCAGAATAATCCATACAATATTGGCGATGATGGGCAAGAATTTCTGAAGTCCAACAAGGCTGCTGGTGCCGATGGACTGCGTGTCGAGCTTTTCAAAGCTGCTAGTGACGATTTGGTAAGGTGCATACACCAACTCATCTGTAAAATCTGGGCGGATGAAAGTATGACCGACGGATGTAATCTTAGCACTGTTTGCCCGATTCTGACGAAAGGAGACCCTCTGAAATATAATCTCCTAAATAAATTGTATAAGATTCTTTCTGCCGTTCGTCCGTCATTGCAGAATGACGATGAAGAACGTCGATGCTTCATCAAGATCGGTAAAGATTATATCGAGACCTTTGATGTCAGAAAAATATTTAAAAAAGCCGACGCCTTGTCATGCGATTTCTTTAACATCATTTCCGAGAAGATTGTGCGGAATTCAAATGGAATAAAGCTATCTCTCGAAGAACCAAGATATCTCTATATAAGACCTCGATAGTCCCAGTCTTGCTGTAGGGCGCAGAAGCATAGACACTAACTAAAGCGGACGATGATATTCTTGTTCGCATGGTATTCGTAGGATGAGACTGAACGACGAACTGTACAGGCTGTACAGCGACATCGATCCTGTCAAACGAGTTCGAATCTCTCGTTTCACATGGCTAGGTAACTTAGAGCGAAAACCAACGCTCTGGAGATTCTTCGACTCCAACCCCGAGGGACAACACGGTAAAGGAAGACCACGTCTACGGTGGCGCACGCACCTTGAAGAGGACCTGAATAAGTTTATCGTGCGTGGCTGGAAGCAACTAGAACAAGACTGGTCTAGATGAAGAGGCATGTTGGCCGAGGCCCAGGTCCACCCCGAAGTGTAGCGCCAGTCAAAGAAGACGAATGAGATCGTTACGAATTGTGAATTTCGCAAACTCTGACAATTCATTTATACGAAGCTTTCATATCATGTCTGTTTTTCGCCCGTAGTTTTCTGCGCATGAGAAAACTCCGTATGAATGAATTATGTAATTCAATTTCCGTCTTTTTGCAATTTTGTACTGGAAAAGGGTTCTATCTAAAAGTTCGCCAAATATCAGCTCAAAAATTGCTTGGGGAACGAAAAAAGAAAAGATTTTGGATTTGAATTGAAGGGATATTTGATGCCAAGCTAAAACTAAAAACAACTTCCAGTATTTATATCCTACCATTTGAAATAAACAAAACGTTTCCGTTTTAAGTATGTATGTAAAAAACTAAACTTACTTCTTGAATAGTATTCTCGGGTTTTTTTGTGGACATGTTTAGAAATCTTTCCTGGGACTGACAAAATTTTTCCGTTTTTTTGTCAAATTTTTTCTTATTTTCCTTAACGCCACCAATTTGCTTTTTTCTAAAATCTTCTAGGCGCTCAATTATTTGATCATTTGCGAGTTTTAACTGAAAATATAAAAAATCGAGTTAAGAGTCTTTACTTCATGTTCAAAAAAATAATGTTTATACCATATGTTCCCGATGATCCTCTATGCTTTCTATAATAGTTCCAAAGTGCCTTAAACTGTCGCTTATTACCATTTCATCGTCGGTTTGAGCGGTACCAATACATTCAAAATTAAATTCTTTCAAACTTCTGGCTAATTGACACTGCCTTTGCGATAAAACTGAAAATAAGAAATAATGAATAAAAATTAGATTCCATATATGTACAAAGAATTTTCATAAAATTAATTTGAAATGCTAATGCCTTAATATAACAGGTTTCCTGATAGAGCATTTATTAAGATACAGTGTTTTTACATTTGATCTATTTATGTGCATATACATTCAACGTTTGTCTGTCTTTTATAGACGCGAGTACCATATAGAGCACTGATGTCTTAGGGAACTTTGTTCTATGCATCTGTGGAATTTTGTGAAAAAAGGGTTTGGTATAACAGTTGTTTTTTTTTCCATCAAGACAAACTTTTCAAATATGATTTTTTTAATATGAGAGCGCTAACTATATCTACACATAAGTTCTGTTCATTTTTGGAGTACACTTGTACGCAGTTCTACTCAACCGAATGATATGATCCTTACACCATTGAAAAGGCAATTTCATGTCTTTTCCAAACGGTGGAGTAGAGCCTTGGTAAACACATGTAATACATATGGGTGGCGCTACAGCCCGTAGAGGGCCAGGCCTAGCTTCTCGCAACCACTCGTGTTGTGAGAGCTATTGTTCTCTCCTGGGAAATGACTGACAGTTTTATGCCGACTCCGAACGGCCAAGTTTGAGAAGTTTTTTCTCTTCTTTTGGATTGTCGGTAACTCGAAAGAGGTGGGGCCATGACAATTATTCAGATCAGGGATCGAATCCAGACGTCGAGGTTCAAATGCGGTAAGTTCGACGCACATACCCACAAAGCCACGGGTCACCAAAATTCACGTAGCTTCATGGCAGACAAAATTTGTAAGCTTTTGAAAGTCAGTAAAAAAGAAAAAGGTAGACGCTAGAGAATATAGACGCAGGAATATAGTCGAATCGTGTTTGTGCATGTGGTTCTATATATAGATAATCGTGGAATTTGGACGACGATCGAAGCTAGTTATAAATAAAACGGAAAACGCACAGCGGAGTGTGCAGTGATATCTCCAGGAAATTGCGTATTGTTCGACTTAAAGAAAATGGAATGCCTATTATCTCGGATTGACCATTTTTTACGAACAAAGCAGATGATTATCGTTAACGACGATTAATTTTGACTGTGTAGAGTTACAAAGTTTAAGGTAACCCCTATCTGAGATACTATGATATTGGCTCGCCGGAAATAATGTTGTGAATATGAATAGTGGTATGACACTCTGGATCGACATAGATGCATTGCGAAGATAATATAAATAAATGTCCTTTTTGGCACCGTCTGCTAGCTATCACCATTTCTTATTAGAATAACTGGTGTGGGCAAAACACTTCGGTTTGTTTAACATTAAAATTACAGAAGAGCAACTCTAATTTGTTTTCTTATTTTGGTCATATAAACTTTTCGCAACGCCTCGCCGTATAAGTAGTACACATAACTCCTTCAGAAAGAATTACGCATACCTAAAAAACCGGAGAACACCTTTTTTTGAACAAATAATATGTGAGAAATGATATCATTATTACTGCTTACGTACACATACGACCGGCAGGTGTAGAAGTATATTTATATGACGTACATGACAGTGATTCAAAATGTGGTTTGGAAACGTAGGTATGATTTCACATACTTGTATAAACATTTGTATGTGTAATGACTTAGTCATATTCAATGTATCATCAGAAATTTAAGTAGTAAACAATTTTTGTTGACATCTTACATACATATGTAAGTGTACGTTAATATTCGTATGTATGTTATTTTTCTCTTCATTATCCACATTTAATTACTTTTGTATTCGTTATGTATGTATGACAATCACAATATTATACTAAAAGTAGTCAATTTATAATTCAATGATAATAATTCCAATGTGCTGATAAACTATACTCATATAAGATAACAACAATATTGTGTATATGTATATATATGGAAGTATGTGTTTACGTGTTTAATAATTCCATAATTATTTGTATGTACGTATTGACTGTAAATTCGTTATTATCCGTCGAAGTTCAACATTACCACACCTTTATTGCAAATGCTGAATCGAACCGAACAAATTGACAGCCGAATTAAGATTATCAATTGAAACTCATACACCTATGTATTTAATTTTGAGTAAACATATGTAAAAAGGTGGCCCGTGGCGTTATGGGTACTTGCGTCAACCCCAACGCACTTTTGGACCTCGACGCCGCACGTTCGATCCCTGGTCTGTACGACAATAATAATTTTCACCGCCCCACCTCTTTCGAGTCAGTGGCTCAAATATGCTCAAAGAGTATTTCTGTCTAGAAAAAGCTTCTCAAACTTGGTCGTTCGGAGTTTCACTCATAAGAGAACAATATCACGCACAACACGAGTAGTTACTTAGAAGCTAGGCGCTGGACCTATACGGGCTTTAGCATTTTATTATATTATACATATGTAAACCTTTTATTTATACTTTGGAATAAAATAAAACTTTTGTTACAAAATCATTTTGTACTCATTTAAAAAAATGTTTTGTATTATTCCATATTCCAATTGATGCTCTAATAAATGACTCTACACTTCAAAAAAGTGAGATTCTGTTAATTTTTTTTAGTTTGTTAGTTAAATCAAAACAGTTGTTATTTTGTGTGGGCAGACTTACACAAATTTTTCGTTTGCTTCACTTTCATTTGCACATGCAAGCCGGTTAGTTAGGTTAGGTTTAATAGAGGGAGTGTGATGGTTGAACAAAACTTCCACTCGGAGGCTAAATGACCTATTGTGAATCTCTTCATTCGTGGAAGACACATTCTATTAACATGTCCTAATATGTGGTGGCTAAAACTACCCCTACAAGCCAATTGATATTTTTAACAATAGCTTTGCATTCTCCTGAATTTTTCATGAAAAAAACACTCTCTAAGTAGAATTCACTCTATGTTAGGTTAGTTTAGGCTATCGGACGAATTAGTCAACAACACTTAGACCATTGTTGGGACACTGCTGTTAATTCGATCCCAACGGCAAATTGTGATTCGGTCAGATTTGAAAACCAGATAAAAGGATATTAACTTTTGCAACCGGGGATCCCTATAACGGATGGCATCGCTCAGCGACTTAGGCAGAGCCCACTGAATGCATCGGAATGAAGTGTTTAAATAAAAATAAAAATAAAATAAAAATTAAAATAAAAAAACTAAAAATTATACTATGAATGATTATACGATTCATTCATCTGTTGTATGAAATGGCTGAACAAATTACACATGAATGAATCTTTAGTGTACTCAAAATGCTTATAAATAGTTCATACGTTAATGTGATACATTTTTTCTTATAATTCTTAAGGGTGAAACCGTTACTGCTTTGAAATGTTTAAGACATCGAGCAGACATATGCGCATTTTGGAAACACATATTTCTCTAGTGGTTAGGTTTTTTTATATTTTATATTGATTTTTTTAATGTGTCCCTTCCCTTAAATGCCGGTGATCCATTTTGGACACACACCCATTAAACAAAAATTTTGTCCAACAAAATTGGCGCTTTTCATACATGTGCATTTCTGATAAATTGGTCTACTCCGACTCCGAAGAAAAATTGTACATTTTTTATTCATGCTAAAATGGTTTAAAATCAAGACCAAAGTCATAGAAAATTATAAGCCGCAGAATCCTTTCCCACATATTCAAATGCCTCATAGTGAAAAAACTACTTCCAACTAATGTAGTTGTTGCCAACAATAGGCTGAGGTGGGTGGGGGATTAAAGGATACTTTTCTTTAAAATAATCCAAACGAGCGATTCAAAATTATTTTTATTTATTGAAACCAATAAGTCAACCTTTTTTAAATTAGATATTATCTCCTCAGCAACTCGTTCTACTGCACGAGGATAAAAAAATTTATAACCTTCGAGTTGGCTTGCATCGGCCAAAAAGATACGTTTTTTTAATTCCAAAAAATAAAAAATTGCACTGACAGAAATGGAATAAATTAATTAGAACAATTCAGCATCCATTTTTTCATAATTGATAGGACATGATTGAATTAATAGCCGAGTAATATATTATCGGATAAAATTTTCTTTATGGTGTACTTTTTTCTTCTTACGAGCGCTGACTTTTCTAAAATAATTCTGAATTCTGGAGACATAGGTCCATTAGGTCCATAACTGCAGAGTCAGTGAGTGATTCATTCTTGACCGCCAAGCCGGTGCAGTTCTCTTAAGATGGGATTCACAAATTTCCAGAAGTATGGGAAAAAAGTCGTAGCTTCAGATGGGCAATACTTAAATTAGCTTAAAATGTAATACTTAATTTGTGTCTACAGGGGCGAACAATAAATGTCCACGAGCACAGGAGTACGAAATATAACGGTTTTTTTTATAGAGGGGTCAAAAACGACCAATTTTTTGTACTGTGTAGTTGCAATTTTAGGAAAAAAAAGCTCGACCATTATTTTAGTTATTTTCAAAGTGAACCCAAGTTTTATTTTAACCCAAAATTGAAATTAAAATATAAATGAATGAATAATAACATGGATAGCCGATTAACCGGTATGCTCAACCGAGCTCATCACGGAAAATGTATGTTATGTATATGATTGCGAATAATCTGCACGAAGTAACATGCAACACGATTGTGTTTTGATTGATTTAGCGGTTTTTTAAATGTGTTAAATAAAAAATAGCATAAAACCGACCGAACCCATACACAAACATTTTTGTGATATTTTCACTGCAAAATGATTCTGTTTTAAAATCAATATTCAAAAGAAATGTAAAATTTGTCTAAAATGTTTCATAATTATTAAAAAATTACTGATTAGGGAAGAAATTGATTCTGGCAGCATTGTTTTTATCGCCGCTTAGGACTTAACGTCGATATTTTTCCACGCTAACTTAAGCGTGCTATCGTGTTGATGGAAATAAAATATACAGTTTTGAATTAGCGAGTATAGGCATACAAAAAATTGCACCTAACATAGCGCATCATTTTTATGTGCTTTTTTGTATAATAAATGCATCCAAATAAATAGAACAACTTCACATAACAACAATGTATGTTAGGATGTATATTACACTTATACCGAATGTGAACGAAAAAAAAAACGTAACCATAACTTCGGGTCCATTGGCGTTGGTGTGTTGGTCGTACTTTTTGCTTGCAGGTTCTAGGTTCGAATCTGGCTGGATCTTTTATTTATTTCTTATTTATAGGCAGTGACATTTTTTTGTTTTATTGTTGTTTTTTTTTTGGGTCTATACTCTCCTTGTCGTATGACAGGCTTTTCTTCTAGTATAATTATACATAATTCGATACATATTATTATAAAATGATTACATTTGAAAAATGGCATTTGGAGCAATGAGTTAAACTTAATTTACATGGAAGTATAAGCTCAGTGCCCTAAAATCAAGATATCAATGCAAGATGCACTTTGAAAACGCTTAAACATAGTCGTGATATCATGGCCATTTATTCCTGGAATGTTAATAAGTTGGTTTATCTCAATGACCAGAGGCACGATGGTTTCAAGGCAGGCATATTAATGATTTATGCTGGACACAACAAAGTCTGGACCTCAATCCAATTCAGAATCTATGGAATGGTGTCACAATATTTCTCATAATTGAAAAATGTGCAAACATTTAGCGAAGACAAGAAAAGAAACATGGTATTCCATTCTGTGCCAGAAACTGGTAGACAGAGCTTTTAATAGCTAGATCATAGTACGTACAGTGTTTATCTAGTTCTCTCTCTAGCGATTTCGACTGAAAAACTGAAAAAAGGAAAACTATTATTATTGTTTTTGGAGTCTTGAAGTTATTGTCATTATACGAAACACAAAACGCGATTGTTTTGGACCAATTGAACAGAGCGAACTTAAGAATTAAATGCAAATCTCAGAACAAGAGGATAAAAATCTAAAAATAATGTGGTGTGGATGTACTTTTCGGTGGCGTAGTGTTTAAGTAAGGTTCTGGTCATCAAGGATTTTTGCACCACCATGTTACCTGGTATACCGGTATAAAGTGTGCATCAAGATACAAATTTCTCGATAGGGAACATTTGTTGTGAACGAGCCCTTATTTGTTTGCTATGACGTCTGTGAAAAATATTTAGTATACATCAACTCATTGAACAGACAAAATCATATTTTTTCATCGTGCTAAAAATGTCGAATTTTGTACCAGAAAGTGATGATTTGCGGAAAGCATTAATTTTTTGTCTTCATTTGAAGAAAAGTGCTGCAGAGTCGCATCGAATGCTTGCCGAAGCATATGGTGATCATGCTCTATCAGAAGCAACATGCAAAAGATGGTTTCAACAGTTCAGAAATAATGATTTTGATGTGAACAATGAAGAACGTGGAAGACCACCAAAAAAAGTTTGAAGATGCCGAATTGCAAACGATATTGGATGGAGATGACACTTTCAGTCAAAAGCAAATGACAGCAATGTTTAATGTTGCACAACAAACAATTTCGGACCGTTTAAAAGCTATGGGAAAGATCCAAAAGTGTGGAAAATGTTTGCCAAATGAAATGAAAAATTAAATTTTGTTCAAAGACACGTAAGAAAAATGGTTTTGCTTTGGATTGTTACTGGCGATGAAAAATGGATTTATTTGAAGAATCCTAAACGGAAATAATCATGGGTTAATCCGGGACAACCATCAACATCGACTGCAAAACGAGATCGATTCGGCAAGAAGACAATGCTGTGTGTTTGGTGGGACCAGAATGGTGTGGTGTACCACAAGCTCCTAAAACCTGGTGAAACCGTTTATACTACCGACAACAAATGATCATTTGTTTTCATCGATGGGACACTTCGATTCCAACGATGAAGTCGACAATTGGGTGTCTGATTGGTTTGCTTTAAAATACGAACAATTTGATTGGCGTGGTATTCACAAATTGCCAGAAATGTGGTCAAAATGTGTAGAAAACAATGGCCAATACTTTGAATAAAATGTTTTTACTTTTCTATTAATAATTAGTGTTTTATTTTCAAAAAAAAAACGTCCATTTCATACCGGTTTACCTGGTATATTGATGTAATAATATTGTGTCGTTTTAAAGTTCGTGGTATAATAGAGAATGCAGTTTTTTGCACTTAGGGAAGTAATTTTGAAGATATATTTGATGCCTTGTATGCACTTTTTTATCGGAATATATTAACTTCACAAACTTGAGAAGGTTAAGAGCTTTGCAAAAAAAAAAAACGCGCATTATATGAAATCCGGCTAAGAAGAACACAACATTAAGTATTTTAAAAATATTGAAATGATTGAATATCACTAGAATCTGTCCTTTCTCTGCGCGTTTACGTTGCGGCAGTTTGCCCCACAAGGGGTAACCCAAATTTGTTTATTAAGGACACTAATTTAAATAAAGATTATTATTATTTCAAACTAAGACGCCCTACAAATAATATACAGGCAACCACTTTGCTTATGAAGATCAGAATTACAAACATATTGAGCATTCTCAAACCAACACATTTATTTCGTTTTTGATTTAGCCATTATATGTGCATAGAATACCGCTACAATAAATGTTTACTTTAATATAGTAGGTATGTTCTTGTTTAATTTAACATTGATAATCTGGCGAAGACTTCAAGCATAATTTCTATCTACACGAAATGTTTGATGCCCATTTAAATACTCATGATAAATCGCATGTTATTACGCCCCCAACACACATTGCACATTATTGAGTTCGTTTAATACTACCACTGCCATGAAGTAAACTTTTGCTGAGAACTCACCTTTTGCTGCATTCATTAGGTCCTTCACTTCTTTAATAATCCTCTTTATTTGATGACTAGTATGATCCAGCTCCTTTTCGTGCCGTGTCAAGTTATCTCGAAACTCTGGACTATCCACCATGCATTCTTCAAATTCAAGTGGTTCGAGTCCGCGACGCGTTCCACCGCCCATTGTGCCCTTCAATATTTACATTTAAATTTCACTGAGGTGTTTTACAGAAAACATAAAGACATTCTACATTTTTAAGTGCTAAAGCTTATAGGTACATAAAAGAAGCATGCACTTCTTGTTTTATGTAGTACTCCACAAAAATAAACTTTTAATTAGGCTTACACAAATGTACATATGTATAACTTTATGTTTATAAGATGAATGTAATTTTTCAGCCATGTAAGTAACAAAGAATTGTCTTCTGTTGGAAAGTATAAATGATGATCAATTTGTTTTGTCAGCCGTAGCACTAAATCTCTGTCAAGGTATTCGGAGTATCTCTACGTACACGTATGTACATATTTTACCATTTTTGTTGCACATTATATATGCATACTATTTATTTCATACTAAATAACATACAATCATAATTGTTTATTATTGTTCTGTACGTTAACACATGCATTTCAGACCATTGTCCAGAAAAAAAACTTGACGTTTCTTTGATTTGCAGTATTAAGTCCCCATATCGAGTTGTGCTGAAGTCATCAATGTTTGCTTATACATATGGATATATACATACATATATTATATGTATGCACATTTTTATTTAGGTGATGTTTACTTTGTTGTATTAGTGCTAAATTCTATAGTTTCGCAAATAATTTATAAAGTTGTAATACGAACTTCGTATTTATTTCAAAGCAAAAACAAGCAAAACAAGACTTTGATTGCCTGAAAAATATTAATATTAATTCGGATAATCAAGGAAGATAACATTTGAGACTGGCTAAAAGAAAACTGAAGTACTCGACACTTTTTTTTTTTTGGTATCGCGTATAGATATGTATGAAGACTACTACATTGTTCACATTTAGTAGATAAACTGAATTAAACTACATTTGAAAATCGAAAAAATGCGAAAGGAAAAATAAAATAATGTATATGTATGCATGTTAACTACAGATGTATGTATGCGTGCGAGTTTCCGTCATCTATCGTCTTACTACACATAGTGCACATGTGTTGTTATCATTCGCGTTTGCAATATGTATTTATTTACTCGTTTTTATTATATGTAGACAAACCTAAGAAAACTTGCGTATTATGTGTGCTTACTATTTGTAAAAGAAAAATAAACGAAAAATAATAGAACCCCCGAAAACTATCAACGCAACAATAGCATTCTCGACAACTCACAGTGAACTGAAATGAATTTCTTTACAATGAAGTGAGAGTGAGTAGATACGCGAAACTTATCAAATTTGGCTGGAATTTATGTTCTATTTTTCTTTTTCCAGACTTTTTTTCCAATTTGACAAAAATTCAACCAACCAGAGAACCTTAAACTGTATTCCAGTACTTTCTTAAATATCATGCGGCTAATAGATGCAACGACTCCAATATAGACTTCTATTCCGTGTATAACAGAAGAGCAAACCGCTTCCATTCATTTAAAACTTTGCTACATAGTTCTAACATTTTTGATTGGCGATCGAACAATGTTTTGTGTTTGGCAGACACTGAAAGTAGACAATTTCGTAAACTGGTCAGGCATTATGATGATTATAAGCAAAATGTGTGTACTTCGTACTTCCATTAAACAAAACATCGCCAAATCAAATATGTACAATCGAGAACGAATAAGTGTACAATGTTCAAGCTTCAAGCGCATAGATATCCGTAAGAGTAAATTTGCAATTACTTAAACACAAACTGTAGCAGCTGTGTTCAGGTTAACGGTGCTAAACCAACACCTTTCAACTTGGGCGTTGGACCTCGTCAAGGTTGCGTCTTGTCACCTCTCCTTTTGGATGTTGCAGCGCAGCCGAGGTAAGGAATATTTCAAATTAGGAGAGTTGAGTTATCCTTACATCCTCTCAGACGAAACTCGAGCGTGCATTTGATAAGCTTGTGACCAGAGGTGCAAATGCTGGGATGAAAGTTAATGGGGACAAATAAGATGTTATAGTAAATTTCAGAACGCCTGCTCAATGTATTCAAGTGTTAGTGGAGTTCTATTTAAGCAGGTGGAGAAGCATCTCGTGGTGTTCACGAGTTATGGGGTGAATACTGCTCGTTATCTGTTTCAAACCTCACCTATGGTCATGAAATTTGCTGAATTTGGACACGCGGCACGAATGTCCTCATCTCGTCTTCCGAGCCATCCCTTAAATGCGAATATCGGATATAGCCGATATTATACTATATTATACCATCGGAACTTTGTCACATTAAGCGGTAGCTGTGTATTTGGACAAATCTAGAAATGTCCAGAATGCTTCATATTCTATTCTAAAAGATCCGCCCGAGTTTTATTCATCAACAAAAAGAAACAATACTGCGTATGTCGTTGTCCGGATCAAGACTTTTCCTTTATTAGAATATATTGCTTAGTACTTAGTACTAAAATTGTTGCAGCGAGTGCTGCAGAAGATGCTTTTCTAGTAGTTGAAAGTCATACCAAAAAGAAATCTTCAGGAATATCTCTTTAAGCGATATTTCTATTTCGTTGGAACATCAATAAAATACAAATCAGAAACATTCCTAACAAGATGAAATTAGCAAAAAATGTTTGCAAAACCTAAAAAGGATGCCAGTGTTTCAGGATATAGGCTTATATCGCTTTTCATTAATATAAGCAAGATCCTGGAGTACTTGGTAAGCGCACAAACTAAAGTTATGGTCCACCGACCTGAACTCATAGAACATCATAAACCCCAAAATGTTGTAGATGTACACAGCGATGGTAGGCCAATCTTGACATATGTATGGTGGCGAAAATCGAAAATCCAACAATTATGCGATTAATAGGAATACAGAGACTACCATGTGAATCCAACAATTATGCGATTAATAGGAATACAGAGACTACCAAGAGTGATTTGCTATTACCTTGACTGCAGGCCTAGAGGTACTATTAACTTCTACATGCAAGCAACTGCTACAAAGAGTACCATAAAAAACAGCAGCATCTATATGCTGACTCTCAAACTCTATTGGGCATGCTAGTGTACTAAAACTTCGTAAACTTCAAACTTCAAATTTAGAATTAAAAATATAATGTTGGAACTGGGTGGGAAGGTACCGCCACATCACTGTGGCCTCAGATGGGCCTTCACTCAAGATAATATCCGACTAATAATCGATGATGTGCTCTGACCAGGAAGTTATAGTGACACAGGATGTGTTCTGCAGTCTCTTCGCCCTCGTTATACATTCGGTAAGTGTCATCTTGTAAGGAGTGTAAGGAGTGCCCAGTAAGGAAACATGTGTTTATACAAATCTGACTTCTTTGTGAGCCTGCTGTTTTCTTCTACTAAATACTTGGTTGAAACGTTTTAGGCAGGCCCATACTAGCTTCGAAGTGACCTTATAATTTTGGCTGACGTTCTATCTGGGAAGATAGTTGTCAATGACAGATATTTTCAGGATATCGCGCCTGTTCAGTTTGTTGAGATTGTCAGGGTGATAGCCTGTGATTAGAGTTATCTTCTGTGATGAGCTTGTAGGCGTTAACCACAGTTTCTTTCTTTATTTGTAGATGGAGAGGTGGAATGTTTGTGATGACTTATGGTCCTACTGTGGAGGTTGCTCTCATTGCGATGTTAGTATTTGTAGTTTGTTGAGTTTGGCTTGTGTAGTTGTTTGTTTTGTTTTATACCACCGGACTGGTGCAGAACAGGTAAGCACTGGTTTGGTGATGGGCTGTGCCTTATTTTGTGTGCGGCGCACCAGTTTTTACCACTGAGACTGTTGCTGGTCCACATGGCGGTCCTGGCTTTGTCAATAGTTTAATATATTTATTATTTTATTTCCATAAGAATTCTAATTAAGCCTTTCGTCTAGTAGTAGTCCTCGACCTTTTTTGAGAATTCTATTGTTTCACCGAAGAGTAAGTTTTAGTTTGCGTTTGTTTCTTCTTCTAGTGAATTTGACTATTGTTTTACCTGCAGCTACAATGTTGAGTGCTCTTTGTAGTAGATTCAAGACTATGTCTTAGAATTTGCCCTTAATTAGAATCACATATCCCGTCATCAGCTTAAACTTGGTCATAGAATCCTTCGTTGCTGAGGTTGGGAAATAGTACCCCGCCCTGACGGCAGCTTGTGGCAGCTTTTTTACTGATTATGCCTACTGAAGCATTGATTTTTCTGTGACTGAGCACCTGTTGTATTTCTTGAAGTCGGTGTTGTCGAATCACCTTCAACGTCAAGGAAGCAAGCAATTGTGATGTTGACTTGTTGATACGCGTTACTACATCCTGGAGAGCGTGTGTGGTTGATGGCATATTGGTTACTGTGATGATTTAGTCAGTGAGTATTTTTTCTATTGTTTTTTAGGAAAAATGAAGTCAGATTTATTGGTCTGAAGGATTTAGGCTTGTCAGTCGGTGTACAGCCTTCTACTTGTTTACATTTTACCGTAACCTCTTCCGAGCTACTCGATAAGTATCATGCATAGCTATTTGCTTAGTTCTTCTCTCGAGAAGGACTAGGAAGATGCTATTTTCTCCGGGAGATTTGTGCGGGCGAAGGAATGAATGACCCTTTTTATAGTTCCCTCATGGATGTGTCTTTTTAGTCTGGACTAAGTGAACATTTTTTTGTCTTCATTATTGAAATTTGAAAGTAACTCACCTGATATACATATCATTTATTTTGTCTTTTTTTGTTTATGGTACCTGGATAAAGGCTGTGCTTGTGCTCGTTGTTAAATCTACTGTTTTGTACTGCCGAGTCCGCCTTCGCATGCTGTAAGTTAACTTGGATGCGCCTTAAACCCATGTTTACTGCTGTTATGTTTTACCTGCGTGATTGTGTGTGATGAGCTAAGACCTGAGGTCGTTGTGGTCTTCAGACGTTATTGACCTTTCGGATTTTGGTTTTGTTTCTACTGTTGGCTTACTGATTCCAGATGAACTAGTTGGTGCTGTATAACATCTGCTGGTTTTTGAAGGCTGTTTTTTCGGCTCTCAGGCTCAAGTTTCCTGACATTATTTGTCTGCTCAGTAATTCACTTGATTGATATTGCCTGCTGGGTCCCAGTCATAGGGACATAGCCGATATCGACCCATCCCAGGCAATCCTACTACTAATCCTTACTGATCCCAACAGCCTTTTGATAATGCCGCAAATTTTCCAACAAAAGGATTTTAGAAGTGTAAAGTAATGTAAGTATGCGAGTCATTCATGGAATTAAGTTGGCTACGTAAACTGTACACTTCGTACACAAGAGGAGGGGTTAAGTGTTCTTATATGTGGAGATTATCTGTGGCATGTCAATACAGGAAGATATAAAGAAGGTTGGCCAGCTGTTCCCACGATTTTTTGTTGGGCTATACAGGATCCAAATAATTTATGCGATGTCTCGCAAGTAAGTCATCATTTAAAGAAACACAAAAATTGCACGAAAAAGTTAGTTTATGTCAATTTAATTGTTAAAGAAAACATTTTAATTCTCTGTAACATAAGCATTGAATCTATTCGAAATGTAGAATGTCTGGGTGTACAAAAAGCAGGCATGAGTGTTGCTGTTTCCTCTTCACAGTAACGTTTCGTCGTTTCGTGTTATCCATTCCGACCAGAAAGCCTTCAGGATTCTGATGGTGGATGATGGCGGTTGTCTTACAAGCTGTATCTCCAGACGTTTCCAAGCAAGAAGTAAGCGTGGCGTTCTTTGTCTATACGGGACAAGGTCAAGGACAACGATAAGAAGCTTGAAGCGAGCCTTACAAGATACGTCCTTGTAAAGCTCCTCGATGAGTTCAATGATGGAGTATTCCAATGTTTTCCAAAATGCTACAGATGGCTTCTCGTCGGACTATATCGAAGTCGAAGAATGGACTCGTCTTCGACCAGTAGGCTTTCATAGAAGAATTCGTCCCATTTAGATAGCTGTTGTTTTTCGGTGGCCAAAGGATCCCATTTTTGTCTTTCAGAGGTGACGGTGTTAATTTATTGCCACACAGCTTTTGTGTGGAAGCATAAATGCCTCTCAAGTTGCAACAGTACGCAACCATTCTCGCTTCGTTGGTAATATTCTAGAAAAAGTTTTTCTTGTCCGCCCGCGCCATATTCTTGACACATCTTTTAGCTCTGTTATGGTCTCGATCTGGTGCCAGCTTTCGTGCAATCTCCGGATTTTGTAGGCGCTCTGTGTCATTGCGTTCTTCGCTTTCCTTTATTTTTATACATCCTCGTAGTTCTGGAATCTGGACCAAGGACGACGGCAAGAAATGCCTAAGATGGAAAAGTTGACATTTCCTATAAGCGGTTAATTAATTTTTGGAAAAATTACGTGAAACAACCCGAGAAATGTCTCTTACCACAATAAATCTATAATCCTGACGAAACCGGCCTATATTGTAAGCTTCTTCCTAAAAAAAACATTTATCGTGTCTACAGAACATACAGCCCACGGACAAAAAACTAAAAATTAATTAAATAATAAAATGCTTGGCTTCGTGCAACGCATAAGCTGCCTCTATTATATTGCGGAATTCAACATCTATGCCCTTATAAATATTTTTTTTAGATATTTGATTTCCTTTTCTTCTGAATTAATACATTTTTACTTGAAACAATTGGAAGTTTTGACGGACTTGAAGATTTTTTCCTGTAATGTGAATCCTTCTAAAATCCGAAAACGCCTAGTTTTAATTATTCACATTATCGAGGGACTACTGTATTTTGGGCGACTTTTTCGATGTATCCCAACAGTTGAACTGATTTTAAAGGCCAGGCTTTTGGCTTTTTTATTAAAGCCCCGTATGTGTTTTGTTTGTCCCTAATCTTTTCAATATACTAGAGCTGGGAGGTTGCGAGGCACCTTTTCTTCGTGAATAACGAATAAGCCTTTTCGCCTTTCCTGCTCTAGTTTGCCGTTGCTTTTTGGTACGCCTCATTAGTTGCAAGTTGTTTCTGCTCACACTAACCATCGTACCACGCGCTTCTTTTCGGAGGTGGTAGATAGCCTAAGTAATTTCTGTTGCTTTTTTGATGGCTTAGTTGCAATGGCGAATATGTTCGACGTAGGCGTACTGCAGTCTCTCACTTCACTGCTCTTTGTAAGTTCTGGTAATCTTCGCTGTGCTTAGGCGCACAATGCCAAATTTCTGTTTACGATTTTGACATCATACTCCGGAAAGGCTCCGAAGCCACCCTCCAAGAGGTCGTAATAATCCTCTTGGCAGAGTATTCAGGCTCGTGGGTAGGGGATGTCCACATATAAGCCTGATGTTGTAGAATCCGCATTCAAGCATATGAAGCCTTTAGTGACAGATATAATATATGTCACACTCATTCTTTTTTATTATCCCTTGTCATATCCTGCATTTCGCTGTTTCGTCCGCCTTACACTGCGTGAAGCTATTTTCCAGTTTTTGAGCGCACCCAGGGGTATGGAGTGTTCTTACATTCCAGGAGAAAACTTGTAATACATTTGATTCCTCCTGCGTATCAGCTTGGTCTGTGTATCTCCTCCACAAAAAAGGAAAAGAATATAGCTATTTGTTTAGCATCCCACCAAGTATACAGCGATCAAAAAGTGTACCCTGTGAGAATAGACCAATGGTGACAACCTTGCTATTACACAAACTTTCTCAGTAAATTAAAATAGTTTAGTCAAACATTGTAAAAATGTTCTTTTAAAAAAAAAAGATCTTGTACGTTTAGATAGACTGTCGTTAATGCTACTCTACACTACCTCAACAAGGTATCATGCGCAAAAAGAAAAAAAATATTTCCTAGCCCTTTCTAACTTTCAGACACAGAATCGCTGTACAGTATATACAAAACAAAAATCCCAGATTTCAATTATGGTATAAGTTACATAAAACACAAAACCTCTTAAAAGGCTTTATGATATTGCTACCTGGCAAAATAGAAAAATTTCAAAGCAAAGCAAACAGTTTCAGTGCTAAAAGTTCTTAAAAAATTCCATGTTAATAATTATTTATTTTTCTATTTATGGAAACCCAACATATACCGATAGCTAATGTTTTGGTCGATTCTAAAAGGAAAATGTCTTTGAAAACGTATTATTAAATCTACTTCTCTTCAATCTAAATCAAAGAATAGTAACAATCTACTACAATCTACAAAAACAAAAAAAAGCGTGATGAGAAATTGAAACGAATGAATACACCGTGTGGTATGCGTTCGAGTTCTTTCAGCGACTATTATCATGGGTAGGAACCTTATCCAATCTTCCAACCTACATACATATGGTAGAGACATACATACAGTTGCACTTCGTTTATTCATACATTATGTACCTACAGAGTCCTACGAAATTATCTATATAGCTAGTTGTTATAGTTTTTTTTATCTAAATGAAATTAAAAATCTGTTCGGGGCTACTAAGATCAAATTGCATATAGTCAACAACATATCCCATAATTTGTTCTACGTTTTATCTGATCCCCCAACCTCACCAATCTACACTGTACTTCGAGCCATTAGCCGCCGCTGAACTTTGCTTATTAATCAGCCATTTCCATTCAAAATTCGGAATTCGTCGTGTCAAAGTAGCCTTGCTCTCTTAATAAGGTACAAAAAACTGAATTGCTGCAGAATATCAATTGTTGTTTAGTAATAAAAAGTGAAAAGTTTGGTTATATGATGAGTGTATCAAATAATAATACAGGTATAGTGAATAATTTAAATGTTTTTGTTATGGGTCGAATGCTTAAAATACGTATCTCTCAACGAAAGATAATCATTACTCCCTATCACAAATGCCACCCCAATCTCCAGTAGAAGAGAATAAAAAATGGCGCTGCACGAAATTGAGCAAGGGGGGAAATGAATCGCTGATGGTTTCCCCAGAGCTGACAAGTTCTGAAGATGGTATCCGAAGACGGTTGAGTGAATACGAAGAAATAATCCCAAAGACATGTACAACAAAAATATCTTCTACACGTCCTCGAATACGTAAAGCGGTTTTTGTACGGCTTGCGGAGGAATCCCCAAAAAGGAATTCAGCCGAGTACTCTGATTCATCGACATATGGCAGTTTGAATTGTTGTGAAACAGGTTAGTAAGTTTTTATAGTATTTAATGAATTGTTCACTTATTTACACACGATATTTGGTCAAACTTACGTTTGTATTTACATATACATATCATCGTAACTTTATTCTCTGCCCAATTATTTCATCCGAACGCTCAAACACGTCCTAACCCGCCAAAGTCCATTGTTGAACTGAAGTGGATTGGATTGGACACGAATAGAAGCTCGAATATTTAATTAGGTTCAGATGTGTGCGCGATCGTATATGTGTTCGCTTATTGACCGTGCCTCGCTGCAGAGTAATCAAACTTTGCGTTTCAACCAAAAGCGATGGTGTCAATAGAAAAGTTATCAATAAAAACATTTTATTTCGTGTGAGATGCATTTAATTCTAAATGAGATCAACAACATTTGGGGACAACAATTTTTTAATGCATACCTATGTAATCATATATACTTATGTATGTTATAAGATCATGTTCAGACAAGCATATTGGATTAACACGCTCAGAGCACATGCATTAAGAATAATTAGATGTATTGTTTCTTGTCCATTTCTTCACTATTATACTCTTAAATGGAATGTTCCCCAAGTATCATTTATGTAAGTATAGAATATACCCACCTACCTCAGATCATTTTAGGCCTTAAAAATTGAAATGAATTTTGCAAACGCTTTCAATATATTGGGATCCACTGGCCTCAGCTTGACGTTTTATATTCACAAATGTTTAATTTTGTGGGCACAGTTAGGTTTTCTATAATAGTATGAGCTAGAAATTAAAGCAGGGGCATGGAAACCATACCTACCTTTGTATAATAAATACATATTATGATCTTTGAGATTATGGTCAAGTTGAAACTGTTTGCTGTAAACCTGGCGTACAACTTGTTTGTGTACATTTATGAACACAAATGATGCGGCATTGCTACTTTAGCTATGTATGCATGCTATTGTATATTTGAAGAAAAGTGTCTTGATTGACAAAAGTTAAATATTTTATCTAAGTTAAGACTAATTCCAAAATATAAGCATTTCCAATATCCAAATGCGGCCAATAGATATTTTATTCTAATCACCAAACCATTATTTATACTGAGAGAAAATACGTACAGTGACAATAGATTGTTTCTGCCAAGAAAATTAATAGTAATAAATCTCGTACGTTGTAAATTATGATGCTTATCGATAAGAAATTATTGAATTAAGTTTGATAAGTAATGAACTTTGTGGTATTTTCAGATGTCTGCCATGATTCCAGCGATACTGATTCAAATTCATCATGTTCAGTTGACCCTATTCGAACCATTAAAGTAGTCGAATATGAAGTGGCGAGTGCAAGCAATAGCGAAGACTTGTTCACAAATGACTCTTCAAGTGGAACAGATGTAAGAATATAATAGAAAATTATTTAAGAAATTTAAAGTACATCTGTATTTTAGGACATGTTCATCGCCGTTGCCAGCGTAATATGTGATTCATCAGGACTTTCTAGTGATTTTGCAGATACAGAGGAAGGGTCTTCCGATACTGGTTCAATGTATGATCCTGAGATGAGTTTTGCTGATTACTGGATGTGTGTGAAATGTAAAAATAAGAATAACAATCCAATGTTCCGTTATTGTGAGAAATGTTATCAGGTAACTATTATTATTTTTTGTTGCTATAATTTCATTGTATCATAAATGATTTCGAAACTAAAATGTTTGTATTAAATAAGGAAAGTTGAAGATCATAATATGCATCTCATCTTAATTGTACCTTGTATATAAATTCATGCATTGTGCATTAATATGTATGTTTATATATAATTTATATAATAATAATGAAACGCGAATCGTTAACCAGGTTTGAGGATTACTCATTGTGTGAATGGTGCTATAGAGTACCTATTTGGTTTGATATGTGTACAATTAAAATTAAATTAATTACATATATGATTTACTTGTTCAATTCCTATTAATGAGACTGATTTGGTGTATAAAAGTTCGTATGCAAGTACTAATTAAATAAAATTGTATGATTAAAATACTAAATTAATTAAAAGCAATAATTTATATTACTAATATAAAATTCAAAATTTAATTGATATACATATAGTTCGATAAAGTGCGTTAAAATGCGATGTTCGATAACTCTTTTGTGCATTTTGCGCAGCAACACCAGGTCTTCATAAGAATGTTAATTTTCTATATGCAAACTAAGCAAAATATATATGGCTACAGTTCGTAGAGGACCAGGGCCTAGCTTCTCAGCAACCGCTCGTGTTGTGCGAGCTATTTTTCAGACCTACAGTTTTATGCCGATTCCGAGCGGCCACGTAGATTCACTTATATGTGCACTTAATCTTTTATTCGATCATCAGTTCATTTAAGTGAATCCATTAAAAAAAAATTCGGTTCATATATTGGAATAATAATTGAGGTGTGACAGTAAGACTTCACTGTATTACATTTCAATTGTAAGCTTTCATAAAGATAAGATGCATAATATTAAAGGAAAATAAGTATATTTTGTAGGTAGGCCAGTGTAAGTCACAAAAACATTTCACAAGCTAAAACAAATATATATATATGTATATTTTTATTTATGTCCACTTTAAACCAACTTAAACATTTTCATGCTTTTTATATTTTTCTTTGTCACTAACTTTATGATGTAGCTTTAACATGCTTTGTTGGTCAACATTGTTATGGAAAATCATATTCCTACATCTAAGAATCAACTGTTCACTTGAGTGTTGTATCCTATTTGGAGATGAAAATATCGAGGAACCTTAGTTGGAGCTTACATTCATCATCGCTTCATTCACATATGTCTTGAGCTACATAGATTATAACGATTTAAGAAAAAATTAACAAAAAAAAAGCAAATTCAACAAAAAACAAAGAAAATATATATATAAAAATAAAAAGTACAAAAAAAGTAGAAGACAGAAAAAAAATAATGAAAATAGAAAAAGTACAGAATAAAAAAAATATAAATTACTTAAAAAAACATTAAACATATGAGCGTACGCGCATAAAGCAGAACAAAATTTATGCAAAAACTCGAAAGCAAATAAATCATATGATTATTAACTTACACCATTTTTTCGTTTCAGATTCGCAGAACCCATTTTCCCCCTAGACCACGCTTGCGGAAAAGTCGATCGGCTCTAAAACAAAATAAATTACTAGGACTCCCCTCGCTTCCGCGTGCAGCTACAACGTCTCTTATAGAGGAGTCGCTCCAAAGAAGACGAAAGAATGTGAACGAAAAGAAGAAACGACGTCGCAACTCTTCGTCATCGTATTCTATTGGTAGGTTGGTTGGTATTTCACAGAAACAATTGGGTAATAGTGCTGATAGCAGCACAGACGATAATGATACCACAAGCAAATTTTATGAATGTATAAATAATACTTCTAGTGAAAATTTTATGAAAAGCCCGCAGTCTGATTCACATTCCTTTAGTTCATTACCGGGAAAAAAATGCAATCCCCAAAAAGCATCCCAGAAGATGCAGACGTGCGCAAAGAGAAAATTATCTTCATCTTCTCAATTTGCTTACAAATCTATTTCAAAAAAGATATGCTATGACAAAGATTTAATTTCTCCCAATATGGCTAGTGAGACTGAAATTGAGACTGATTTTGCCTTAAGTCAAATTTTATGCGGTAGTAGTACACAAGGTTCGCAAAAGGATTCTGGTTTTAGTTCAGCACCTTCGAGTCAGGATAGAAAATCATCTAGTGATCACCCTAATGATGAATATGAAGATTGTATTTCTCATCCGAGCATTAGAGACGATGATTCAGATACGGTATCCGATGAATTAAATGACAGCGATGTGGCTGAAATAATACTTGAAAACAAGTATACGTCTGTAGATGATGATACTAGCCTACGAGTACAAAAACTCAATAAGGAAATTTCTAATTCTCCTCTTCTCCCACCCTTATCTGAGTGTTCAGATACTTATAGTAATATAGCTTCACCAAGCAATGAAGAGTCTTTGAAAATTTCATCTGCGAAACAGGAAGAAAAATTGGAGAGAAATGCTAGTGATATAACAAACTATGGATCATGTATGACATGCTTAACTGAACCTAAAAACGGAGTGTTTGTCCACAGTCGATTTTTGCATCTATGTTGTTGCTATAAATGCGCTATGAAAATATGGAATAAAAACAAGAAATGTCCAATATGCAGCTGTGCGGTGAAAAATGTCATGAAATTATTTGTTCACTAAGAATATATGAGCTGGGTTCTGTTGAAAATTACTCGAAATTAGAACTCGGTGCGAGAAAATATATGTATACTCCACTCAACGGTATATGTAATTATATCGAAAATAAATGTCAGACTGAGGTGATCAAATATTCGCTCTCTTTCTACGAGTAGGGCCATTACCTTGTTGTGTTCCTTCAGTGGCAATACTTAACCAAAATTTAAAACGTTTGCTATAGCTGGATATAGACAAACTAAACATAAAAATCCACTAAAAAGGTACGAAAGCAGACGCTGATCAATTATCAATTACCTTACATATTTGGTATTGGTTAAAATTTACGAAGTGAAGGTGGTGAATTTTAAAGAAGAAAATAATTGCCTATACAAAATAGAAGTATTATTTATTAATGTGATTTATTAATATTATAACGTATTGAAAAGGAAACCTGAAAAATAACACCGTTGGTGTTCAATTTTCACACTTAAATTTATTAAACCGGAAAGCTTAAAAACAAAAAATAAAATCATTCTTTCACAGCAATATTTGAGTTTTCATTACATATATCACAGTGTCGGAATCTTTCAGAACAGAAATAATTGAAAAATTGGTTTAAAAAATGGAGTTAGGTTAGGTCTGTGTATGGGACCACGTCTCACTAAGGACCACTTGTACTCATTGTGATGCCCATGGGAACGAAAGACCTTCCATCGTTCTACTAGTTATTGCGGGTACCCTTGAAGATGAAGATGTGCTGTCCCTTCCAGCCATCCAGCGGTCCTGGCAAATCAGCAAATAGAGCTTAGAGAGATATTTGCTTTTGCTTCTTTAATGTTCTGGAAGCAGAATGTTTGCAGTGTTCTCTGTCTTGATATGCAAAGACTGGGACATTGGGAAAGTTAGAGAGTAGTGTTTTCAATTTCGTCTAATTTCCACAGCCACTAAATATGATGTCATGGGTAAGTGTCATTTTTTGTTCATGCTATCTGAGATGTTTCTGGTCAGTCTACCATCCACAGTATGTCGGTTTTCGCGTTATTGCACCTAGGCTATAAAATTCGAGTGGTCTCACAGACGGATGTAATGCAAAGAGCTTAATTTTTCATTAGCTAGCTCCATGATTCCATTATCCACTTTACTTAGAACCAGCCAGGGGTGGAGGGAAACATAGATTTTACTTAGGATGAGACGTATTCGGCCCTTCTCCTGGCAAGTTAATCTGCTACCTCGTATGACCTGGGACACAGCTCAGAACCTTGAAATCTTGGCGGCAGCTTTCGAACTTGAACTTGATATTTGTAGCCGAAATTGCTTTAATGGTCGCTTGACTGCCGATTAGAATGGTAATATCAGCCGGTGGTATTTCCAACAATATCATTTTCGCTGATTCTTTGACCGGTAAGACTAATCTGAACGAGCAATGCATGTATGACAATTTGGATAAGATGCCCGCGCCTGTTCCTTTATCCATCTTCGACCCATCTGTGCAAGCAATTGTGGAGTTTGAGTTATTGATGGGTTCACTAGAGTTCCACTCCTCTCTCCTCCTCTCTCCTATCCACAAGGGAGGAGGGCGAGCCACCACCATACACCTTGGAAAAACCACACGGAACAGGAGAGATCTTAGGGAGTTGGTTGTTAGTGTACGATTTTTCTTTCTAAAACTGCAATGTAGATGGTCCAAACCGACAGAAATCAGGTCCAGATGGTGCGTAGGTGGCGAGTCGTAAGAGTTGTCGCTTTTCGGAAACTTAGTGAAACTAAGATCTGGCAGCACTACAACTGTCTTAAATGTCAAATTTTTAGTAGAACGTTGAAAATGATTTCCTTCGCTTTTCACTTGGATATTGTGCGTGCGTAAAGTGTTTTCAAGTAAATAGTTACCAGTAGTTCTCTGCGAATGAGAAAACTCCATATGAATGAATTGTCAGATTTTGCGAAGTTTACAATTCGTTTCGACCTCATATGAAGGGTCTTATACATGTTGATATATTTGTTGACAAAACTATATGTTTACAAATTGTTGCATAGCTCAATTATTTTTTTTGTCTTAAATAAAGATTCTTTGGATTTAGAACTAAGCCAATAATTGAATTTTTTCCGGTGCCAATAATTATAGTTCTTAGCAAGCGTTAAATTGACATTTTGAATGTATTTTCAAAGCAGAAATTAATATTTTATATTCTGATATACAACGTATTCAAATAACTTTAGAAATTAAATTTGTATATTCGATCAAAGTTGAAACGTCCTTATTGGTGACAATTAAAGCAGTCGTTACGCTACTCGCATCAGTTTGTCAAACACTCAAACTAAGCCATACATTTAAACCCGTATGTATTCTTCCAATCAGAAGTCACAACTTTTCGTATTCTGAGCAAAACCCACACTATGGTGAATATTCTTGTGAGGGATTTGGCGGAATACCAAATAACTTAAGGCCAATGTACATAGATACATTCTTTCACGCTTGACAAAAAAGGAAGTAACTCATCGCGCAGTTTTCCACAGAATGTATATCTAGAACCTAGTTTTTCGCAGAATGTATGTCAAGGTCCAAGACTCGCGACTCATCGTATGTACCTGGACTTTTAATTTCACAACTCGAATTAGTGATATAATACGCACATCTAAGCATAAGGTTAAAGTAGAGATCTATTACTTTCGCTTACAATTTCTTATCTCTTTATATTTATATATTCTTTATATATTCCTTTTATCCTAACCTATGTATTCAGTGCCGGCATAATTTGTTTGGTGTTCCTATGTTCATGTTGACATACATTGTTGAGTACAAAACCTTGTTTCACACTTCCTCAATATTATAAATATAGAATTATTAACATAATTATGGTCCGTTTACGGTGCTTAAACATGGAAAATCTTTGCAGAATATTAAGTACTTCTCTTCTAGTACATTGTTATTTGGAGTAACAAAATCAATGAGTCACAACTCATAAGAAGAAAGAAAATCCAATTGGACCACCACAGGAACGAAACATCAACTGTGAAACGTTCAACTTTCTTTTTAGCTCCACTCTGCTTCACTCCGTTGGTTTATCCGTTGGATTGTTCAGTTAAGTTTTAAACGTTCCCCGTTCAAGTTGGGTTGTTTTCCAAGTCCGTCGACTGATATCCTGAAAATTCACTTCTTAAAGTTCGGTATAACTTGTCAAGTTTGCAAAATTTAATTTTATAACGTACCATTCACAGTAAGTAGACAAGTTAAATTACTTCTTTGTGTGTCTATATTTTAAACTTCTTAAATTATTTGAATGGCAGTACATCAGTACATATGTAATTGTTTAACTAAATGACTTCATGAATATAAATTTATAATTGACATTAGCATTGTACAAAGATAATTAATTAGAGTCGGCATAATTAAATGCAGTAAATATTTACGCAAAAAGCCGGTTGTTCAATGTGGGCGTAGCCCAACCTTAGGACAATGGAGTCACAAAGGCCGAAAAGTCCTCTGATATATATACATATAATGAGATTTGTATGTACATAGACTTCTACATATGATGTATATTAACATTTAAATATTGATATTCACACAGTTCGTTTGTATTTCATAAAAAGTACATGTTTTTTGCACCTACTACGTGTTATCCACTATTTCTCCTAAGAATGTATCTAAGTGAATAGCAACATTAGAAATGTAAAATGGGTGGTATTGCTGTGTCAGTAACTGCAAAATTATTTCGGAGTCGTTGTTTGGTTATCGCTTTTAACAAAATAGAACGCTTCTAAAAGCAGTTGAATCAAAGAAGGTTTAATTTGTAATATGGGCGTGGTGGGCTTATCGTCTGAACCAAACCCAATTTTAATCGATTGCATGAATGTACATACATTTATATATATATGAAAGAGTACATACATATATGCGTACACTTACTCCAGAGAGTAGAGTTCCTTCACCAGGAGTGACTAATTCTTTTGTTAATCGTTTCATGTGAATAAATATAATTTCGAATGAACGCTGGGTTACATTTTAGGGAAACATCTGCAATTATGCATGTATGTTCGTACATTGGTAGTTGCCGTATCAGTGTTGAATTCTTGAATTCTCTTTGCGAATTGCTAACAACCTTTGTTAAGATAGGTGTACATATATGCATATATATATACACAGTAATATGCACGTCCGATATGTACATTTACGTAAATCGAGAAATATCAGAATTTGTGAGCTGAATTTTAAACATGGACATATCAACATGCGCACAAATGAACAAAAAAAAAACGCTGTACAAGGTATTAAAGTTATATATACATATGTGCATACATCTGGACATAAAATTTCACCAGCACTGTTGGTAAATGTCCCAAATTTCATCTTGCATTTATTGTTTGCTGACTAATTTTTTTTTAGCGGATTATGATTATATTTTCTCGCGATTTTGTCCAAATATGTATGTTTTCGTTTGCAAGAGTGAATATGTCTGTATGTAAGTTAATAAGAAAATAAAGCTTTATAATGCATCGTTCGCACCAGCGTGTCCTCAAAAATAAGCTGATTTTTTTAACTGCGTTATGTGTGAATACGAATGTATTAAGATACACATGAATCATCGTTACCGGTATTTTATCTGTGAATGACCCCGATCGCTGATGATTTATTTTATTCATCTTTATTTTCTTTTTTGTTGTCTTCTTTTGTGTACATACATTTTTCTTTTCGAGAAACGGATGTGTGTATGTATTTTGGACCGTTCAATTGGGGTTATAATGGAAATATATTATGAATCAATTCAGAAAATCCGAAAGAATAAGACTCATTTGATATCTTAAATTTCTCGCTTAAGAAAGTTTGCTTGCCATTTGTGTGATCATATACATAGTATACGTATGCATAAATAAATGAATGAGTTTGAGTTCTGGTGGTAAAGAGGCAGTCGTGAAGATATCACAGAAATCAAAAACCGTAAAAGGCGATTTGATCTACCTACTAACCGTTTTACTAATTATATATGCACATACGTATGTATACACAAGCAGCTTGTCCGTTTCTAACTATATATGGTTGCATGCATCCACTGCACTTGCGTTGTATTTTTTTTTCAATGTTAATACAGTGGTTCTACCTTACATATAAGGTATAAAATTGGTGCTAGTCGTAGTATTGAAAAAAATAAAACATGTTCGATTGTAAATAGATAACATAGTTGTACATTCAACTTAAATTTATAACAAAAAATTAATGGCATACAGACAAAACTTCAAGTCTAGCCTTGTGCTATATAACTTAAAGAAATCCTATTTAAACTCATGGAGGAGTGGAATCTGCTTTTGCGATATGATCGTTGCTATCGTTCTTTTGGCTCTGCGTAATGTGATTTTAATTTAATCTCACATTTGATACCCAAATTGGTATCACTTTCATTTACTTTTCTTGAAAAACAAACAAAATCTCACAATGCATATACATACTGTGAACAATGAAATGGTACAACACTTGATTAAAATTTATTCCAATCTTTTATCAACAAATTGTGGACAGTTGTTGGTTCACCAATACAGCCGAAGGGTGCTAAAATATTCCGAAGGTAGAAGTGTGTACTAGTATGTACTATAACCACCAAATAGAAGTAATGTCTCTTTGAGGCATTTTTTCCGATCACATTACTCAGAGCTCGATGTAGTTCAAATGCGTCGGTCAACTATCGCATTAGCCGAATCCACTATCCTAATCTAGCAAAAGGTCAGATTTTAAAGTACAGTTGACGTATTAAAATTGGTTCGATTGTTAGAGACAGTTTTTTTTTAAAGATGAGAAAAAATGTCAAAATATGGCAAACCAAAAAATCGAGTTAGGGAAAGTTTGACTTACAGTGAGTCCACTGTAAAAACAAAAAATAGTATTCTATTTTACAAGTGGAAATGCTAATAAAATAAAAGTACTTTACACCATAGCCATGATTGGCTATAAAATACAGATGATTAAGCTGACAAACCTTAGAATATTCTTTCAACCACCATTCCGTTGAAAACCGTTCGATTACGAAGGAATTGTTATTTGGGGCTAAAGTCACACGAAGACCTAGTACTAGAAAAATGTGGGTAATTATATAACGATAATTTGGTATAAATACTTTGGATTAAAGTTGCCGAACGCAGCTTAAAGTGGTTCTGTTTCCTCCTCCTAATTGGATTGCTTCAGACAATAAATATTATTTAAATACCCGTTACACCTACTATGATATACTTATTAGATCTATCAATAAAGTTAAAATTATCATATAATTAATTTTGATTTTCATAAATATGCTAATATACAAATTCAGTTTTTGAATACTCATCCATTGAACTGTAGTATGCGCTCCATATGTATGAAACGTATCCATGCATTGTATTTGTTCGAAATTATTGCATTGAAGCACTAGCAAAAGGCAAGTACGCATACAAGAGATTGCGCTTTATATGAACATATGTACGTGCAGCCTTGCTAAATAGTAAATGTACAAAAAAGTAGGCTTTTATAGCTAAAACAGAAATTTTATTTGTGTTATGTCGAAAAAGGTAATCGGTATAATTTGTATGTATGTACTTTTTTAGAATTGAAGGTACGCGAATATAATTTACCATTTATGGAACATTCGATACAAGTCTCGGTAAGAAAAATAGGTTATTATTCATTATACAAGGTCCATAATTCAGTAAACATATATAACAACATCCTATAGGTTTTCTCATGGGGGTTGATGTAGTAGTAGCTTGTTCTACTATATATGTGTGACGAAACAATCGGCAAATCATCCTTGCCCAAACCAAAATAGTTAATTTCAAATCACGTTGACTGGCTTTGGCTTATATGTACATATCGCGTTCTCAAAACTTTTAGAATTATACTGAGAGCTCAGTGAAGCCAAATTGTATCAGTATGTTCGGCAATATGATTTTTTTTTTAACGAAATATATTTTACTATAGTAACTCAAAAAAGTGAATGCATACACGATTGCTATGCCGCAACAAATAATGCAGACATATACTTAATTTTCTATAAATGTTAACAAAATCAACAGTGGTAGTAGGTGTTTGGCTTATTCCTGGTTTTCACCTATATAATTAACAATATAAAAATATTTGGTAAAATAAAATAAGCTTTTCTACTTTAACAAGCCATGATGTTTATATTCACCCTGATACCATGTGTCTTAAACGAAACAAGAAACCGACATAAACACCAGCTGCCGATGTTTAGTCCTTGATCTCTGCTATTCCTAATTACATTTATTTTTTCGAAGCGACATACTGAGAGCTGTACAAAATGTACATCATGAACTTGAACATCGGGTGTCGTTTGAGTTGGGTGTAAATTATTACTTATGAATAGTATGCTATAATAATTATAATTTATATTACTATAGTAAAATGCAATTTTATTTTCTAGTTCAAACTTCAATATGTCCGCACCAGCATTGAAAGATCTTCCAAAGGTAGCCACAGACCTTAAAAGTCAACTAGAGGGTTTCAAACCCGATCAATTGAAGAATGCAAATACTCAGGAGAAGGTTATTCTGCCAAGTGCTGAAGGTAAGAAGAGAATTTTATATGTATAACCAACAAATTTTACTGAAAACAAACATACGAATTTCTGACTATACTGCATTACGTCTATCAGAGTTTGAGAATTGAGCTGTGTGAAAACATTTAATTAACATTGAGGGAACATTTATTATTGATGATTATATTATGATAAATTATTGAATGGACCATTCAATTCGGTACTTAGTATTTCTAACTTTTTAAAAAGAACACTTTAGCGGTTTCAAAGTGAAATGTAACTCTTGAATTCTGAAGACAAGCATACTTTTGACACATTTAATGTGTATTATTTTACTAAATTCATTTTTAATTCTTACACACTCGTTCATTTTTTTTTTAAAAGACAAGATCAAAATAAATGCAAATTTTCAGAATGTTTTTAGATCAAGTTTTATGATACTATACGATTTAATCCGTGGTGGCCCGTGGCGTTGTGGGTATGTGCGTCGACCCCAACCTCGACGTCGCAGATTCCATTCCTGCTCTGTGCGACGGCAATTTACACGGCCCCACCTCTTTCGAGTCACTGACAATGCTCAAAGAGTATTTCCTGTCTAAAGAAAGCTTCTTAAACAAAGCCGTTCGGATTCGACGTAAAACTGTAGGTCCCTTCCTCTCGTGAGAGAACAATAGCACGCACAATACGAGTGGTTGCTAGAAGCTAGGCCCTGGCCCCCAAAGGGCTGTATCGCCACCCATATTATTATATTATACGATTTAATCCATAATGTAGTAAATAATTTTTAACACACATGTATTTGCATTAAGATTTTGTTTATTTAATTATATATAACGTTTAATTTTTTTTAAAGACGTCCAAGCCGAAAAGACACAACAAAGCTTATTCGCTGGAATAGCGGCTTTTGATCCAACTAAATTGAAACATGCTGAAACACAAGAGAAAAATCCCCTTCCCGATAAAACAGGTAAAAATCAACCCGTAAAACAATAATTTAGACACCCATTAATTTGCAATGATTTCTATTTTAAACCAGCAATTGAACTAGAAAAGGAAAAGAATAACTTTATTTCCGGAATTGAGAATTTTGATCCAGCAAAATTGAAACATACTGAAACTTGTGAGAAGAATCCCCTGCCAACCAAAGAGATCATCGAAGAAGAGAAGAAAGCATAAATTTGAAAAAGATCATGTCAGAAGTCTTGTATTTATTAATTTGTGTTGATATTCGCAACAAAAACGTATTGAAAAACTATTGAGTCTGAGTATAGGACTAAAATAACAATAAATCGTCTTTTATAATTTAGAAGGGCATTCATGTCTGCAAATTATTCCACTTCATTCTTCCTTGTAATAAACACCCACGGGAATATTTTTTTATTAATAACACAGTGAAAAAATGAAAAAAAAAAAGATTTTTATACATTTTATACCGCAAAAAAATAAAATAAAATAAATAAAAGCATTCAATTGATATACATTTATAAAAAACAAGTATTTTTTTATATTTACTCAAACCGAAAAGTCCGTAAATATTTTGTATACAAGCAATTAATTAAAATTGCACCACTTTATTCAGAACTCAAAGAAAATAAAACATGTGAAATTATATTAAATTACTTTAGTTCGCTGTAAATATTCCAATCGTTTACAAGCCCGAAATTTATTTATATCTAAAAAATATACATGCGTGTTTATCTGTAATAGTTTGGCGCCGAAGAAGGAATGGCTTTTTACTAGTGCATACGGACATCAATTAAAAGAACACCAAATGAATAACATTTATCATAACATAGTAATATCCCATTTTTATACCAACTCAGTGAAGCCAAAATGTATCAGTATGTTCGGCAATATGATTTTTTTAACGAAATATATTTTACTATAGTAACTCAAAAAAGTGAATGCATACACGATTGCTATGCCGCAACAAATAATGCAGACATATACTTAATTTTCTATAAATGTTAACAAAATCAACAGTGGTAGTAGGTGTTTGGCTTATTCCTGGTTTTCACCTATATAATTAACAATATAAAAATATTTGGTAAAATAAAATAAGCTTTTCTACTTTAACAAGCCATGATGTTTATATTCACCCTGATACCCTGTGTCTTAAACGAAACAAGGAACCGACATAAACACCAGCTGCCGATGTTTAGTCCTTGATCTCTGCTATTCCTAATTACATTTATTTATTCGAAGCGACATTCTGCCTCAAAAGCGACAATTTTTGTCGATTGTACTTAAAAGGATAAAGCGAAGAGGGAAATTGTATTGATTTTCAACACAACGTCGTATCTGGTCGTAACGTACTAAGTCACGGCTGCATTTGGATGTGGAAAAAACAGTCGACACTGGATAGATGTGCACATTTACGAAATTTATTCGATCTGCAGCTTTCTTTACTCAAGAGCAGCCTTCTAGGTAGAAGCAGACACCCAGCAAAGCAGCTGCTCAAGGATCAAAGCAGTAAACTGTTCTCTAACATATACATCAATGGCCCTTATTGGGAGTGCCCACTATACCACGTGATAGTCGTACAGTTCGTGATTGAATCTTCTTCTCAAAGAGTATTCAAAGCAAACAGAAACGCAGAACTTTACTGTCGAAAAGACCAAGTGCGTCTTCATACGCTCTTGAGATAGTCCAAGCTTCCGCGCCATACAGCAGGAAAGGGATGATCAAGGTCTTGTAGAATGTGAGTTTGGTCTTTCGGGAGAGGGCTCTGCTACTCAATTGCACTATTTACTTTGGAGCCAAGGTAGATAAAGTCCTTTACTACCTCGAAGTTGTAGCTGCCGCTCGTTCTGACCGAGTCGTCGCTGTTGTGTGTCCTTTCTTGATGACTGCATATACTTTGTTTTGCCTTCATTCACCGCTAAACCCATTTTTGCCGCCTCCGTTTCAATACAAGCAAACGCTTCATTGACGGCTCTCTAAGTTCGGCCAATCACGTCAATGTCGTCCGCGTATGCCAGCAGTTGAAGGGACTTTTGGAAGACCGTGCCTCTAGTATTGGCGTGTGAGTTTTGCACGACCTTCTCAAGTACAATACGCAAAAAATCACATGACAGCGCGTCGCGTCTTTTTCTAATTATCCAAGTTAATTCTGAGCGAGATCCTGCCGTAAGAACATGAATTTCTTTTGTTTGCAATGTTGTTGTTGATGGGCCACAGCAAAGTGACAACAACCAAACCCTGGAGAAAAATTGTATTGATGACATGTATCAGTCGAAAATATATGTATATATGTATGTATTTTAAGAAGTTGAAATGAAAATTACAAACTAGAGTCAGCTGAGGTTCAACTGAGGTCTTAACAAAGTAAATACCAGAAAGAAATGGGATCCCCTTGCAATGAAGACAAATCTTTGGGTGTAGCAACAAGGGATAGAAAATGTGAGAACAGAAGTAACTGAAAAATTTTAATTTTTAATCCCATTTATTTCTTTATTATAGGAAATTCTGTCTCTAGTTTCTAATGATGTACGCTGTTTCACTGCCATGCTCAGATGTTTATATATTTGGAGCTATAACTGGGATAATGGGTTTCTTATCTGAATCCAGTTCGGTTTTGTGTTGGTTACAAATGTTGTGCAAGGCAAAAAATACATTTACATATTCGTAGCTTTAATCGGATTGTAAGGCAGCTGCCGCGCTCCGAAAAGACAGTGAAAAAGCCGAACAATCTCGGAATTACACTTCTTGCTTTTGAATGCACTGTGTAGGATAAACTTACTGGACTTCTTTCTTGTGTTAATCTACAAGGGGTCATCATATATTGTTCAAAGTGGTTTCAAACGCTGTTTATTGTGATTAGGAGTAGCTCACGCCACTAGACTGCTGTTGCGTGCACCCATTTTTTAAAATGCCCATCTATCGACACGAACACATGTAGAAAAGCTTCATTCCATAGTCGAAAATGACACACAACTTTTAGTAAATATATAAATCCTAGAGCATATTACACAAACATCAATGTTCTATAATCACAAATCATATAGATTTGTTTGTCTCATAGGTTTTCTACTAATTTTCCTCATTCCTTATTTCGATCCATGCCGAAGAACATGTTCCAAAATATTTTGATGATATCCATTGTAACTGAACTAATGACATTTAATTTATCCACTAAAAAAATGATCTTGCCTCTGTTTTTTAAATTCAACTTTTAAATTCTGACAGTAATACCATGAGTGTTGCCACTTTTTCATAAGAATCTGTCGTGTGCAAATCTACTACGAATTTGTCGCGTCGTGTAAGTTAGGGAATTCCCATGGGAAACGAGACTTATCAGAAAACGACATACAACAAATGGAATCAACCTGAATCAATTCAAATGAGTAGAGCAAGTTTCGCCTCTCGCGCTTAAAATATGGAAAAGCGTTTCGTAAAAAGAAGTGTTGTATGGCTGGTTGGACTGAGTCAAATGGCATGACCGCTTCTCTGAGCGAGAATTCGTATGTATTGAGCTCTGAGAGAGAATTTTGTTTTGCACACACACTGCCAAAATATTAGTATGACAGAATGTTCACGTATAAAGTTTGGTTCGAGTCGATAGTTCGACTCAGTTGGGAAATGAGTTCGAATGGTTTTAGTTGAATGAATGATTTTTTCATTCGTTTGAACTTTGGACTATGGAGTCCAATGATTTTTTCATTCGTTTGGACTTTGGACTATCGGGTCCAGCGAACGGTTTGTTCACTTGTATGACGGAAAAAGTCTTAGGTTTTTGTTATTTTTTATTTGTGATATTAATATACCGAGAACTAGAATTCCTTGAAAAAATAATGATCTGTAGCTCTTAATTAAAAAAAACAAAAATGGGTAATGTGGAAACGGAGTAGAACGCCCCCCTCCCCCTCCAGCTAAAATCCTTGTCATAGGTATTTAACGAGTGGTATGGTTTAAGTTGAATGAATGATTTCTTATTCGTTTAGACAGTCTCCGTCTAGCTCTCGCAGCGTCAACATCATGTTACTAGCTTGTTAATTCCAGTGTTTGCCGATAGTTGTTTCTTACTCTAAGTAAGCCTCCTTATCTCGCTCTCTCTTTAGTGTCACCTATTTTCTTTTAAGACGCTTGTTTAATTTACTTTTCCCGCCACTTGCTTGTCTTCGACAGCACGATGGCCCCGGGGCCAAATAAAACTAAGCCCGGGTATAAATTTAGCGAGTTGGCTTTTGATGACCCGCAAAACTTTGAACCCCATCCCAAAAACAAAATAAAACTAATTCTGTTAGTAATTTCCCCACCCTTCCCCTGACCGACAACATCAAAAACCCTAGATTCGTACTGATATTTGCATATGATGTAAATAAGCCTCTGACTTCGGTTAGCATTTTCCTTTTAAATAAATTCATTGATAACATCAGTACAGAGTACGAGAGTATATCTCAGTTGCGGGATGGCAATATACTTATATTAGCCAGATCACAAAGAGTCGCGGTCGCCGTCTACATTGGTTGGGAATGGGACGGTATTGCCTGTTTTCAGGCGATCTCGTCCCCCTCCTGACCAGTGTAGACTGTTGTGTAGAATGTTTAAGATCCTTCAATAGAACATACGAGGATTTGTCAACAACTATGACGAATTAAATAGATTAATCAAAGAACAAAACCCTTCCAGGAAACGCTTTGTGCCTTTAGCCATTCACCAAATACACAAAAAGGTTTTACTAACTACTCTCATAACTTTGACCTCAACATTTCTTCAAAACAAGCTATTGTGGTCCTTATAAAAAGTAATATCCCTCATAAAAGATTGTTGATTGATTCCAATTTCTTGGTCATTGCCGTTGAAATTTCACTGGGCATTAAACTTACCGTAGTTTATATATTGTCCGATCATCCGATCAAAGATTATATATATATATGGGTGGCGCTACAGCCCATAGAGGGCCAGGGCCTAGCTTCTCAGCAACCACTCGTGTTGTGCGTGCTATTGTTCTCACACGAGTGGAAGGGACCTACAGTTTTATGCCGAATCCGAACGGCCAGATTTGAGAAGCTTTTTCTAGACAGGAAATACTCTTTGAGCATTGTCAGTAACTCGAAAGAGGTGGGGTCGTGAAAATTATTTGTGTCGCTCAGTGCTGGAATCGAACCTACGACGTCGAGGTTGGGGTCGACGCACATACCCACAACGCCACGGGCCACCACCGATCAAAGATTAGACTTGGAAAATAAAACAAACGAAATTCATAGCCCTATCATCCTGGTCGAGGATGTAAACTCTTGAAGTACTCTTTGGGGATCTACCCACTTCAACACCAGAGGCAGAGAAATAGAGTCTTTCATTAACAACTCTAATCTCACTATTCTAAATGACGGCTCCCCAACACATCTTTCTACACACAGCACACTTACAAATATTGATATTTCCTGCTGCCTCCCTGAATTAATTGGTGCAATGTCTTGGAGAATTTTGGATGATCTTAATAGTAGCGATTATTTTCCAATAATCTCCACTATGGCTCTTGGCCATGGGTATTCGAACATCCAAGGCAAAACAAAATTTAAAACCGATAATGCTAACTGGGCTTACTTCCATAAGCTGGTATTAGAGGAATTATCGGGTAAATTAATATCACCCAACACTAACAAAGAGGCCGCGATGTTCCAAACCCCTGAGAGTTTTGAGTGCATCCAGCAACATTGAGATTTTTACCCCAAAATCCAAGCAGTGGTTAGTACGGCATTTCTGTTGGATTTCACGGCTCATCTTCCAAATGCCACAGCGGCCCTATTAGGCCTACCAATGATATGCGCACACCGTTTTGCATGCCCTGGCGTGTGTATATTGGATCCTAAGTTTATAGTGCATCCGGCAACATTTAGATTTTGATCCCAAAAACCAAGCAAATCAAAAAAGAAGGAACCAGGTGAACTAGTACATGTAGATCTTTGTGGACCAATGCGGATTCACTCACTTGGAGGTTTTAAGTACTTTCGGCTCATAAAAGAAAATTTTCCAAATTAAACACAAGTCTATTTCTTTCAAGAGAAATCTGATGCATGAAAGTTTGACGAGTTCCTGACCAAAGCACGCACCATCTCCCCTACTGTGAAAGCGGTTAGAACAGACAATAGTTCGGGGTTTCTGTGCAGACCGTTTAAATCTGCTCTGCCTGGTTTTATTGAGAGACGAAACCAGTAAAAGAGACTTTTCTCTCTATGTTTCATGATTGTGGTGCTCCACAGTAACTTTGGAGAGAAGCTCTCAATACAACTGCCCAGATTCGTAATATTTACCCCGCTCGATTCAATAATTGAAAATCGCCTATAGATTTATGGAATAATGAACCTGAAAATTTAATGCGAAATATTGATTACACGTGACGACCGATTCAATGAAGACGAATAATTTTTTGAATCTGCACAACACGAAGCCTCAGAGCCTGTAGGACCGGGTCCTAGAAAATTATCTTTTGCTAAATGGATGGTGTGTGAAGAGCAATCGGTCTATCTCAGGTATCGTTCAACTGAACAGATGATACTTACATATCAGGTAGGACTCACAAAGTTTAGTTAGATGATGCATATTTTCCATCGATAGTAGATAACATAGGAGTTCCACAGGGACCAGTTTTAAGAGTATTACTTTTTCTGATTTGTATAAACTGTTTAAAAAATTGTCTAAAATTTTTAAAAATATTGTTTGCTGATACACTTATTTATGTTATTGGAAATGGAGTCGATCTGTGTGAGCAAAGACTGAATGAAGACGCGTAAAAAAGTATACAAATAAATTAATGCTATATGTCTCAAAAACCAACACACCAGTTAAATATTTAGGTATAATTATGGACAATAACATATCGTTCAATGACTATATAGACTATTTATGTAGTAGCAGCTAAGAAAATACACTTTATGTATTAAAGCACTTATGATATACAGATATAAGAAAAATTACAACTCCATCTCTTGCCCCATTTGAACTATTGTTCATCAATAATGAATAAAAGTGGATACATGTGAGACAAAGGCATGTTCTAAATGCTTTATTTTTAAATTAATAAATTGGATAATAGCCTAATCCCCTTCAAAGAAATCGCAATATCTAGGTAATTTTAGTTAGGTTAATAATTATAGGAATGCAGGAGATTTTCGATTACCACTTCAAAGAGGTTTTCAATTGTACAACAATCTTGATGCAAATATTAAAAAGTGATCAACTTTAGTTAGTGTTAGTTTTAAGAAGAACCTTTTGAGCATGTTTGATTTCATAAGAGTTTCCCCGACCAACTGATTTACGTGCATCCTACTAGAACATCAAAGTCAAATCATTCGAAGACGCGAATACTATGTGGGTAGTAAGCTTTATTTATAAGAATACAGATAATAGTTATAAAATAGTCGAAATTATTTTCAAAAGCGATAATTTGCATTTAAACTGCTTGCAGTCACCCTTGTTCCCATAATGTTCCGCATCTAAATATATGTTAGTCCGATTTTCATACTGATCAATAGTACTTGAAGGACTGTGATAAAATAATCAATAGTTATAAGAAAATAAATTACTGATTTATTTTAAAATTTACGTGAGTACGATATGCAAAAGTTCATCCAGTATGGTATTCCGTTTTGTAAACTTCAATAAATTCGCTTCACAAATCGCTAACAGAAGGCATCTTTTTCCGTTGTATCCATAGCTGTAATATGAAACATTCTTTGAAGTTATATGTATATTTATAATCTAAATTAGTAAGTAACTAAGTTGTGATAAGAGAAGTGTTGACGTGCAGTATTAACTTATACTTCGAAGCTCAAATGAAAGACTGAATATTAGTTGAAAATTTTACTTCGTTATTGAAATGTATATTTGTGGCTACCAAGGGAGCTTTTATTAACATTGTACTTTAAAAAGTATTTCAGTCACATCAGTCAAATCCAAACAATTGTTTAACGTACCTGGTAATAGCTGCTTCAATTTCTGCATAAACAGACCACCTTGATATTTTTTGCAATGTTCGACTTTGGTATTCCGGGATAAATGGATTTTCTCTGAAGGTCGTAGCATTCCAAGGAAGAAAGAACATTGATTTCAGTACATATCCCACTGTTAAAGATTCATAATCAAGATCTACGGGTATGCCAATTCCAGCGATGAACTACGTCATAGATTCGAAAAAAAAAACACATTTAATATTGCCTTTATAATACATACATACAAAACAACTAACTTGATATCTGGTTGGAGCTTGCCGTGGAAATAATAAATAACGCTTACTTATTTCATGTCCTTCATTTATTTTCCACGTTACCAACAAGATGAAGAATGAATGTGTTATCAACATGGCAAAGAGCGTCAAACTAAGCCGAGCAAATCTAAAATGAAATACTGATGCAAAATTCTAGTATGTAAAGGAATGTGATAATTATCTCTCCACATTTCCTTTGGGATACACTATACTTTGTATGTACATACATATTTGTTTAGTGAAGACGGAAATAGCGCATCCCAGGTAATTTTATTTCAATTCAACATGAGCTTCGTAAAATCCACACACAAATATGTCGGGTACTTGTTTTGTTTCATATGTTCATGTTTGATTTCCTTTTAATTTTTTTTTAGAATTTTGTGATACATACGTATTCACCAATTAATAACAGTTAAGACACAATGCAGAATTTCTCGTTTGAATTTAGACAATACAAAAATGATTCTTATATTTTATCCAATGTTTTGATTGTATTGGGTATACGAATTTTTAATATTAGTCCTTGGTTATATTAACCTTGTGATTATTTATCGACTTTACAATGCATGCCGCATTGAAAATTGTAATCGGTTGTTTAGTTGAATGATAAGACGTTCGGAGTCATAGGTTTGGGTGGTAGCCAAGCGTTTGTGGTTTCGATGACGGTTTTTGTTAATTTCTCTCATTACATGGATTGACTGGTTTATGTTCCGCAAGATACTGATCGGTCTTTATTACCAAATTTCTTAGTACCAGAATCCATTGATTTGTATCTAACCTATACTCTAGCTTAGAGATGTACTTGAATTTAGTAACGAAAATAACGATTATTAAATTTTTTCCTGCGGCCATTTTTATGATCCCAAATTTACAAAACAAATTATTAAATATCACACAATACTACGTTGTGCAAAGTCATGCCATCTATGATTGTGCTCTTGAGAGGTACAGTAAACATAAAGGGAAACACTAACCAAAGACGCTGGTGGTCCGATCGTAGGTTCAGGTCTTTAGAAAGGTTCCTCTGATTCTTGTTTGGCAAGTTCATCGGCGATCTCATTTCGAGCGATTCCATGGTGTCCTGGGACCTAGATGAATTCCAGTGCATTTTGACTGCCAATCAAAGGCAGATATAATTAGCATTCCTGAACTATGTACCTTGGAAGTCGTTAAAGGGTTGAGTAAGGCATGAAGCATACTATGGCTGTCACAACAGACGCAGATACGTCGTCTGGAAAACGGACGCAAAATTACATAATGAGGTGTACAGGCCGATGTTGTCGTCCTCATTGAAAAAACCGCCGGAGCCATCTTCGATTTTGAAGTCATCCATGAACATACGATTACATTCCTTGCCTGGCTCTAGTCTAACCAGAACTATGATGTTCTCAGGCATTTAAATGAAATCTTTCAGGTAAAATTAAAGCGTAGTTCATATTTTGCAAAGTTATAAAAATAAAAATGTGAAATAAAATAACGATAGGTGTTTATTTAATTTTGTTCTTGAAAAAATGAGTCAAATTAACAAATTATGAGTCGCTGAGTCAGGCTAAAAAAAATGAGCCCTTTTGACTCTATAGAGTCCCTGTGGTAACACTGATACACACTTACATCATGATACATTACTATAACAGAATGTGCATACAAATATTTTCTGTATCAAATATAGACAAAACATCCCTTATTGTCAAACACAACAGCCTCACACATTTAGGTACCAGCAAAACTCTGCCGCATTACACACTACTCCGTCTATGGCCAAACCTTGTTGATTAACCTAGTCAACCGAGTTCTGTGTTCACATTGTGTAGAATGGTTCGCGGATTTGATGTTCATTTATCATTATTATTAACTTTAGTTTCAGCAACTCGGTTTGATATAAACTTCACTCGGCTCAACTCGGTATGGTCGTAACTCGGGTTGACTCTGTTTACAACTCGAATTGACCCATCTCTACTCCAACAATCTTTTTTCGAGTTCAACTTCATCTCGAGCTTCACGGTACTCCATTTGACTTTTTTGTACAGATATTTGTCTTGCAGCAATGCTACTTCTGAGACCTAAGTTGCTCCATCTAGTACGAGGTTCTAAAGGAATCCTGAAGAACCATACTTTAACTGGTTCTTCCTTATAAGAAATTGACTCCTTTATGCCCAGTTTCACTGTGAAATCTGATAAAAATTAGATTGACTTCGTTTGTCTAATTTGAGCGAATAATGGACATACTAATTTGCTATGCGTTGCAATTTTAAAATGCTTCGCCATAATGCTACACCTGTTTACCTTACAGACAAGTATGTATTTAACTCTGGTCACTAGTCACTTTAGATCTTTTCCATTTCCTCCAAACGAATCCAATTTCTTCTTATTTGACTAGTATTTTAAAAATATATATCACAATGGCCAGAGTTAATTGAAAAATCTTAACTGCGTGCATACAACCTTCTTTGAACACTGTCGTTATTCGGAAAAGGCATTGCAATGTCATGACCGTTTAAAAATAGAAGAAGGATGTTCGTCTAAAGTGAATCAGTTTTCGGCAAATAGAAGGAAAACAACCCCTAATTTTGCATGACGTTCTTGCTTCGTTTTGTGCGGTTGTGTCTTGCAAGAAATTATTCATTCATTCTTTTCGAATATCGATTTGAATAAGTTTGTTTGGATACGAAAAAATAACACTATAAATATTTAACGGTACACAATTTATTACATTAATATTGTAAGCAAATCGTCGCTAACATCTAAGACATTTGAAAATATATCCATAACAGATTTTTTGCAATCCTTAAAAATAGCATCACATGGTGCTCCAGACTTACCCAAAACTTCAGCTTGAAAGTATTCATTGTCTGAATGGGTTGAAATTTGATCAGTTGATGTTGATGGTCTTAGGGAATATTAGCTAATTAGATATATTCACAACAAATGATAGAGAACTTACGTTAAAACAATGTGTAGCAGTTCAGCTAAAATTCCATTCTGATAGTGAAACGGCGTTCCAGCGGTTTCACATATACTTTTCAGTACACAAGATCTTCCGACTAAGCCTTTTCTACAAAGAATTGAAGCAATGAACCAATCAAATGATCTACATATACATGTATGCCAAAAAATAATAAAATACCTATCAACTGCTGCAGCAACTGCACTATAAATAGCCCACCGGTACTGTGAAAGGGTTTTCTTTTCCTTTTCTCGAATCTCAGATAACTCGTCAATATTTGTCTCAATATAATCGTATTCATCAGCTAATTCATTTTTGCTGACATCGGGATCTTCATTTACTTCCACTTTAATCAATTCTGCTTCAGCTTCATATTTCTCTGCATTTGTTGTTTCGTCCGGTATACTTCTTCCTTTTATATTAATGGTTGCAGGTACATACAATTGCGTCGCGTTTGATGGTAGAAAGTACTCGTATTTAAAAACCCAGCCATTTGTTAAAGATTCAAAATTGAGATCTCCTTCCGGGATACCAATACCAAAAATAAGCTATACACATGTTGTCAGTTTTTTTTTTAATTAATATTTATAGTTAGCCGTTTACCTGAACACGAGTAGGAGCAGTCGGTGGAAAAACGATGATTGGAACCCATCGTTTGCTTCGATCTGAGATGTTTATGTCTTGTCCACATATAATCTGCGTAATGCAGATAAGAAAAACATAAACCTTACAAGATAACATTTTATCTTTGTGATTCACAATTAAAGATATAAACAGAACTAAAGCAGATGAGCAAAACAAAATGTTATCTTTTGATCAAGGGAACAAACTAAACTGCATATAATACCGCCTTCGATGAACTGTAATGTGGTTTAGTTTCTCATGATCAGTTAATTAACACTAGGACTGGTTTCGGTCAACGTCGTGTGACATGCTTTGGTGTATTGTAAAATAATATTTGTAATATTGTAGTATGTGTAATGTTTATATCTTAGAACATTTGGGCAGCTTGTTTCTATCCGACCCAGTTTTAGAATGCTGCAATTTTGTTTTCGATTTCCAGCCCATTTTGGTTCCGTCTAGTTAACATATTAATTCGAGATGAGAAAATTTGTCTGGGCTCTTGTTTTACGTTGATATCGATATTTGTCACCGTCAGACTGAAAACAATTAGCTCCTAAAGGGTGATGTACTAGTTGTTGGGTGTTAATTGGACGAAAGTTGGTCACATTCTCAAAGAACCATACACAAATACAATTATATTTATGAGACGTAATTCAACACAGCTTATGGTTGCAATACATATAGTGCAAAACCGTTGCTGTAACCATTACAACAAAAATGTATAGTACTATATAATATAACGCCAGTCAGCCGTGGACGGATTCCTCAAATTGTACTAATTGACAAGTATCGTTCAGACATCTGTAAGACTTTTGCATAACATATGCAATTTAATATATGCAAGTACATAAGTGCAAACTATTACAAAATGTATGATATGTATGTTAACAGTTGCACAAATTTGTTATATTCGATTACTGCTTACCAATGAATTGAGGATAATCTAGCTTACTTCTCCATAAAACAAAATCCAACAACTAGTGTTTGTCAAACTATTGGAAAGAATGGATTACTTTCTTCCAAAGGGTAATTTAAAATATTTTTTTACCATATGCCTAGCAGCTATAGCGATTAAATTCATTGTTGGCGAACAACAAAAACGATCTCTTGCATTTACTCGTGGAAGCACATTCGGCGTAAGTATTACATGTGTTTTGTTCATATTGACATGAATTACAAAAAGGCTTGAAGTACTTAGCTGCTGTTGCAATTCCGGTTGATCTACCGAAAACCAATCTTTACGTTGCATTTAATTTGGAAACAAATTATGGATTACCTCCAAACGATACACACTACGCGTTAATTGATAAGGTAAGTTGTTGTACATAAAAACACCGTTAGTAATATGTGTTTATTTTTGGGAAAGTGGAACCTATCCGGAATGTTTAGCGATATAAATAATGATGTGACTCCTATTGATGGCAAACGGAATCAAAGATCCCTGTATACAAGGACAAACTTTTATCGTTGCCTTATCAATTACTTTGAACTTTTTGGCTTGAATGGAACAGCGTGTCTATTACGTTCTATTTGTGAAGTAGCTGATTCAAATATTTATGCATCCAATGGAGTCTTGGGAAGTATTTTTCACATATTATTTTTGTACGTACCTAAAATCGCTTATAGCTTTATGAAAATAATACACATTAAGATATATGTTTCAGGCCTAGATTTTCAAAAGATGAACACCTTAAATCAGACATATATGAAGCCGAACACCATGGATATTTAAATAAATGTGCGACATATGAAGATGCCTGCCCAGAAGGACTGCTCAATAAAATATCCATCGTGCTATGATTCAAATTAGTGAAATGAAAATATTTACAAAATACAAACAAGTCCTTCTTACCTTTACAGCTTAATTCATGTATTCTACTTAGTTCTTTTAATTTGTTTGTTTGTTTGTTTGAGTTTATTGTCTCCATAAAAAAAATAACAATTTTAAGCAACAATTTACAATTTAACAAAATTAGCAAATTTAACAATTTAAATCATTATCTTATGTGCCTTCCAAAGTCCCCATGGAGTTATCTCCTCAATGCTGGATGGAACCTTGAAGCTGTAGAGGAGAGTCCATGTAAGATATCGGTTGGCCTTACAAGATTATTTAAAACACTTAAACTAAAATAACAAATATAAAGACAATATAGAGAATCTTCGAAGCCTTGAGGCTTTTCTGCAAATTCAATATTGTTTGTTAGTCGTACTAATAAGTTAAATAAAAAAAAAGTTACAATTTTACGTGAGTGCGTATACTGAAGTTTTCAATAAAATAATGAAATTGCAACTACTAATTGCGGAAAAATAATATCTGGCGCAAAATGCATTTCCAAGGATAAAACAAAAATTGGATAAAGTAAGTAGAACGAATTTATACATTTTTATACAGTCGAGAAAGGATAAGTGCACAACGTCCAGTTTAAAACAATTATTAAATGTTGCATGACCTTATTGTGAGCTATTATATTATATTTACAATTCTCTGTAAATCGAGATTGCGAGTACACCACAGTTGCTTACCTCAATCGTTTCCCCGGCCTCTGACCTTCTCTTGTTGGGGGGCGGGCGGAAAACGAAGCTCAACACCCCACATGACTAGGAAAAAAAACAGACTTCGGATACCGCCTATCCTGGTGTGCCAGAGCCCCATTTGCAGCCAGGCCTGAATTGTGCCAGTATGGGAGCGTTTCCTGACCGGCCCGCCCTGCTCCACAGCCGGTAGGGCGTATACCGAGGAAGGTACGAGAAACCCGACCATGGCCTCTTGACAACGGGGATGTAGGGAAATCGTGTGCGGCCAGCAAAAGGCAAAACACAATGGCATCGACTTAGGATAGGCATACAGAACGTCTCATCGCTCACAGGAAGGGATCTCAAAGAAGTGGAAGAAGCTGCCAAATATCGTTTAGATATGTTGGGTATCATTCGACGGAGCAAAGAGGATCTAGAGTTGTGTTTCCTTGGGATGGGTGAAAAGGGAGGGAGAGTAGGAATCTTAAAGTTCAAGCATGAAAGATATCCTGATTTGTGACTTCAATGCCCACGTGGTTGTGGAAGTAACGACATGGGGGAGTTTGATGTGAGGAACGATGAATTCTGACAGACTTGTGTCTTATTCATGTATTTATTTATCACCTATTTACTATGTATTTTTTTTTTTATTGCTAGCTTACTAGCCCATGCTCGTCTTTCTTGTCCCTTCTTTAGGAGTATAAATTAATGGCGTAGTTTACATCTCATCCATTTGAATCTTTTTGTGCGATTGTAGGTACAAATCTTCAAAAGGGGGGGCCGTTGCCACATAGCGATGTTGATTTTAACCCAGTAAACACACGGAGTTCATGCAGACAGCAATATTTCTTTCAATTTTGTCTGTAATTCATCATTTTATGTGTGATTCCTTGCAACAGCTGACTGATGGGTAATGTTCTTAGACGCATTGCTTTTTAATGTGAAACCGCAAGCTGATCTTTTTTGCTGTTGAAACAAATTTCTAAGATTTTCTTCGTTTGGGCATGACTTACTTCGTTTAGTTTTAAAACCGTATGTAACACCCATTTAGAAGGAAAACCAAATTCTCATGAAATACATAACATTTGTATGTACATGTGAATACATAAATATTCAGTGGAATCTCGTCAGGGTATGCAACGTGTGCATTGCAAACCGAGGTCAAAAAAATACATGACCCATGCAAACATACGGATTATATTCATGCCTGTCATCCTTCATAGTCAGATCAATGTGTTGCATATATTCACTTTGTCCAACGTTCATGCGAAGGATATTTTCATAGGTACATACTCCTTCCACGTATCACGTAGAACTACATTGTTTTGTGTTTTCTAATTCTCACATTTATATATATATATAAATTTATTTTAACATAACTCCTAAAAAGCTTTACCCCAATACAAATTATGCCTTACACGATAATGGTTACTACTGATGAGGCATATTGCGTTGCATTCATTTTATACCTTACTTTTATACATTATTGTCATTAAGAGTCAGGGAAATTGTGATTTTCTTACTCTTATAAAAACATGAAATTAAGCTTGTAGGGAAACGTTTGTATAATTTTATAAACATTATTTAACCATTATTTATTCTTTACTTTATTATTTGCTTAAGAAACCAAACAACCTTTATTGAGTCATATTCTCATTTCATGCTTTAAGTAGATAATCGAATAAGGTTTAATTAAGAACAAGCTAAGCAAGATACAAATTTAGGCACGTACAAATTAAGGCACATATATCGAATATGTTGTGGTGGCCCGTGGCGTTGTGGGTATGTGCGTCGACCCCAACCTCGACGTCGTAGGTTCGATTCCTGCTCTGTGCGACGAAAACAATTTTCACGACCCCACCTCTTTCGAGTCACTGACAATGCTCAAAGAGTATTTACTGTCTAGAAAAAGCTTCTCAAACTTGGCCGTTCGGATTCGGCATAAAACTGTAGGTCCCTTCCACTCGTGAGAGAACAATAGCGCGCACAACGCGAGTGGTTGCTGAGAAGCTGGTCCTGGTTCCCTACGGGCTGTCGCGCCACCCATATTATTATTATTATTATATTATATAGAATATGTTACATACTAGAATAAGCAAAGAAGAAATATAAAACAACTGAAAACTACTTATAATTATTTTGTGCAACTTCCCACTTATGCGGATTTCAGTTACAATACCTGTCGCTGTAGCAGCCATTGATGCCTGTGTTAATGGTCGTTCTTCATAATTTTGAGTGGGTGGTACTGTGTTGATGAACGGCTGTTCTATATTTTACTCTATAATTATTAAAATATCTATATTAAGTTAATTTTGTTTTCGTTATAACATACATCAGTAAACAAACTTTTAAATTCACTTTTTTAAAATGATTTTAAAAAACACCTTGCTCACTAAATCGGTGATGACACACAACTAAGGCATTTGTGACAATATCTACACCTGACTCATTTATTATGATGAAAATTTTGAATTACTAAGAAGTAATGTACGGGATATCAACTGGATTCGACGAAATCCAATTCATTCACGCTTTACTACAAGGTATTCTTCACAATTCTCCAGAAACGATGTTCCTTTATTTTCCTTGCATGTACTTACATGATCGGTTTGAGTTATTTTATGTCTTGAAATACGGCTTAATTCAGAATAATTTTGGGTATTTAATAACATATACCATTTTATGTACACCTACCTGGGTACAGAATGAACCGCTTTGGCACCGATAGTGGTAATGCTCTAAACTCATCGTATTCATGTCGTAATAATGTTACAACTTTGCTCTCATAACGTACAGAGAATATTTATATCAATGGATTTCTTTATGAAAGTTCTACATGGTTATGTAAGTTAAATTTAGTTCTGTTTGGTGAGAATAAAAAATTGATATAAACCGCCAATAAAATGGAAATAAATTATTAATTATTAATAATAAAGTATAAGTTTTCTTATATAATATTAATATAAAAATAATTTACTATTTATATGTTATTTATTTCGGATTTACTATTTGACTAACTATATTTTATTATTTTTTATTATAACTATATTTTTATTATATACTAGCTGTACCCGAAGCGCGTTACTTTACATTAATTGTACCACAGTCTTATTCACATAATTCTGAATGAAGTTGCCAAAGTCATCAGTGCTCCTATCTCGTACCATTTAAGAGTATATAAAGGACAAATATTGATTGTGATATATATATAGATGGGTAGAATAGTGTTAAGTTCAACAGCAGCGTTATAAATGTGCAAATATTGCAATGGGCGTAAGTGCAGAACGTTTATTCGAGAATTAAACTTTTTTCTTAAATATGAAGCATTCCATAAGGGTACTAATAAAAATGAAAACATCAGGGTACCTTTCTGTAGCGCTACTGATGGCATAAAGAAAATGACTCCTGTTGGCTGCTGTTGTTGACAGCTCTTGATTCTTTGTATACATATAACGACAAATACGTCCATATGTACTTAGAACAGAAAGAATCATTTAAAATGAGATATGTTTGTTTTTATAATTCATATCCGTGATATAATTAGGTTAATTAGAAATGTGCTAATTTGTTCTCAATAGCATGAATTTACCACTTTCTTCTTTCGATCTTCAGCACACCATCGGTTTCATTCAAATTCGATCTATAGTTGACTTATATTCAATACGGACAACAACTGCATTGGAGTCTTGCAATATGTTGTTGAATTTTGGTGTTGCGTTTATATTTCATTTAAGTATCAATCTCATTGAAAGTGCAGTGTTTTTTCCATCTAACAGTGCTTATGGCGTAAGTTGTGATAGTGTAAAGTCATTTTGAATGATAACGAATTATAACTATTTTGTTTGAAGATATTTGCAGCGATTGCGGTACCGATCGATCTCGGACCTCAAAGAAACGTTTTTGTCTCGTATAATTTCGAAGCGAACTATAATTTACCAACTAACTGGCAATTACCATCGGTATGTTTGGGCAAAAAACGTTGGGCTTTTTTTTATTGATATTACAAGATTATGAACATGAGATTACAATTTCTATTCGATAGACCCAAATTAAAATTTGTAACTCAACTTTTCCAGTATGTAGATGGTGCAGGCGATGACAATCGACGCATGAAAGACAATGCTAACACATTTTGGAAAGACAAAACAAATGCCATAACTAACTCCACGAATTTAGATTTGGATATACCGACAAATACATCATTTGTAGACGCTTCAAAAAAGAAGAAAAAAAAGCGTGTTGGGGGCAAAAAGCGTGAGGAGCGGTCTCTCTTGTCGAGAAAAATATTTTATGAGATCCTTAAACAACGGCTCAACATGTACGTATTGAGAAATATATTTTAATGTATTAATAAAAGTAAAAATTAAATATCTTAGGTATGGGTATGAAGGTGAAAGCTGTTTACTAAGAACTATATGTGAAACAAATGAGTCCGGAATTGGAGATATCAATGGATTCCTTGGTTCTATTTTCCACATAATATTTGCGTAAGATATAATTTTGATTTAAAAATATATTATATTCCTTACATATATTTTTGTTACAACAAAAGCGGAACAATAACAGTTTTGTGTACGCATTCTATCAGTAATGGAATGGATAGGACTTTTTGAAATCCTTTTACTTTATTTTAAAGGAAACCCATGAAACCTCCTGGAAAAATCGAATAGGTATCCTATTAAGCTCAGTTCAATTTTCGCCTTAATCCGTTCATACAAAAGTGTTAATAATTGGAGCATTTGTTATTTACTTTGTTGATGACTTTTTTTTTATTTATAACTAAATATGTAACTATCTCCATTTGTTATTTATTTCATTTCTTATTTTCGTATTTGTTAATTAATGTTGAATGTACGAGTGTTCGTTGCAGACGCTCTTCTTGCATTTACAACATATCCGTTTTAAAGTCCAGACGTGTAATCTTGATATAGGGACGTGTAATCTTTGTATGATATAGGCCAGATTAAGATTTGTTTTTGGATGTAACTCACCAATGATATTTTTTGCATGAAACTAAACCAACTTGATTACGGATTCCTGCTTTTATTGGGAAGAAATTCTCTTAGAATGCATGCCTTATTTTTTCTTAGATTTTCAACATTGGTGACACCCCTGTTCAAAAATGATCAAACATTAGATTTCGGTTCGAATCAGAGTAAGACTCGGAAAGCATTAACACTACATTCTCCATTTGATTGCAATGTCTTTTATTCTCTTCCTTTCTAAGGAATGCTAAGCAAGGGATAAGATGTAGCGCTATCGCACATCCACCAACAAATCATATCTATCCGGAAGGAATTGAATTGCAAAACCTTACGAACTCGTTAGTGACCATGACAATTCGACCCACCTAGAATAATAGAAAACATTTTGCACACATGGCATGCTTTTTCCGTATTTAATATTTTTCTTACATCATTATTTTTTTGTTGCGCAGTGTTTCCTTACCCAAGCAAAGTCATTGAGGGGATTGCTTTTCAAATTTTTGTGAAATAACTCCAAAACTGAAACGGCGACCCCAAGTCATTAAGTTGTCGGATTAGGGTTAATATCCAAAAAATGGATCGGAGGATGAGTCATAGGGTCTACTTGAAAAGAAAACTTTGCAAAGCATCGTTATATGTAAAATTGCAATTGCTTATCAATGGTAGTCGGTTACTTACACAGGTTTTATACGATGATAAATTTACTTTTCTACCTTTTCATCTTTCTTCTTCAAAATCAATGTGTACTTGACACAATGTAATGATATAGTTATTGACATATCATTAAGAGTTTTCTACAGCAGGAAAAACAAATTGAATTACTTTGATTCGTTTATCTAAGAGCAAATATACGTTTTGAAAGCAACGACTTAAACATTTTTGTTATTTTAGAAAAATGTCAGAACAAAACTAAAATAATAATATTGTTGGTTAGTTTTATAAATGCATTAAGGATGATGGTTTCATTCACGTTCCAAATTCTGCTTTCGTCATCTAAAATGCCAAGGAAATCCTTATCCCTCAGAAAAACTTCAATCTTAACAAACCACGAAAGCGCTTCTGTTTAACTTGCCGATATAATCGGGTCCTGTATGTTAAGTGAAATGGAAGGTTGTCGACTTAACACTTTTATGCCCGAATTAGTTGGAGCGTGGCTAAAATTGGTGTTAGCTTATAAACTTGTTAGCTCTGTGCTTAGTATGAGCTTATATCAATTTCACAGTCCTGTGTATCCTGGGCCATAGAGGACAATTTAAAAAAGCACTCATAATTTAATTTATATTTATTATTAACATGATAATAATTTTTTTAAAATTTAGGTACACAAAACAATTTTTGTGTGTTTAAGAACAAATAAAACTTACATTTCGAGCACTTTGCACTTGGATTGATAACATAGCATTTATCAGCCTTTCGATCCCTATTCAAACCAGTGACCGATTTGGTAAAACTAAATCTTTTATAAGAACTTGACCAATGCTGTGAAGAAGCTGCTGCCGATGAAGCTCGTGCTAGTGGATACATTATTGAGATAAGTGTCAAGTGGGTGAAACAGAGCTAGATCTGTTTTTCGCTGCCGTTAAGTAACTCGTTAGCAGTATTCATCTGCAAGTTAGGTAGTGAAATATGCTTATTGTCGGCGCTTAAGTTTCTCAGTTGTGGTACAAGAGGCAGCCATTGATAAATTTATGCACCTGGAAAACGATACTTATATACATACAACTTCTTTGATCTATGGTGACCTTGTACAACTTCAACAGTGTGTCAGTAAGATCAATCCCTCCCATATGATCGTTACGGAATTCAACAACACCTTAGGGAAACATGTTCTCATTCGACATCATAGTCTTTTGTAATATCTTATCTGATTAAGAAATACAATATTTTTTTTTGACTTGAGCAAAACTAACTTCGCATCTGCCTATCTCTGCACTCCTTCAACTCAAGATTTCTAAATTGATATTTTCAAAACCTCTTGTAACGCTTCTTCACATCTATTTTCATTTTTAGCTTAACTGTTTTCCCCAACAATCCTTTCATTTGAACATACAAATATTTTCCTCCCAAAACAATTGACTTAACCAATGCGAAAACTAATAACATGATTTTATCGCGTGTTGAAATGTTTTTGCTTTTGAAATGTTATTGCGAGTGGGAGTGTACTGGCTTCAATTTTGGTCACTATGTGTATGCTATATGTGTATGTATTTCAGCAGAAGATGTATTCGCTCAGACTAAATACACAAAATCGGAAGGTTATTTCAACTATCTAAATGATATTACTCTAGGTTAGGTAAGGTACGAGTGGAAGTCACACATAAGCCAGAATAAGCTTAATACGCTGTTCTCATTAATAGTGTTCTGTAAACCACAAACTAGCGTTTTTGTACAGCCAAAGAGTGGTATCATTGTATATGAAACTAATATTAGAGACAAGAAATTTACAAATATGTATCACATGTAAATTGCGCTATTTACCTGAAACTTTGTTGCCGACGTATATTTCCCCACATTTTTAGGTTATCATCTACTGCGGCTTGTAGTTGCTCTGATCAATCTATTGACGACTCTTATTTTCGAATATTATAAAATTTTATCCAACTGACACTTCAGAAACTTTTAGTATTATCAATCATACCGATATGAGCAACATTTAGAATATTGTGAGGTATCCTAAAGTTTCTGTTGATAGATCTCATACATACAAGGGAATTCTCCTTTTATCTTTCCCCAATAGCTGTTTTTTCCAATATAAAACGATTTTAATGCAAAAAATGTAAGTAGCTTACCAATATCTGCACATTTTCTGTTATTTTGTTACTTAATAATCCCTATCATGAATTCACCGTAATCGAAAATAAGCTACGAATCTGGTAATAGTTCTATAGGGTTCATATACAATGCTGGTATTAATGCTACATAGTTCCCTCAGGCTTTTTTTTAATATTGCAGAAAAAATATTCTAGAAATAAACGTCTTTCCATATAATGTATTTGAAATGCTTAGAACTTTAGATTTATCTATGGAAGGCGTACTTTGTTAATATTTCCATTTCAAATTTCTATGTATATGTTTTTTTTATAGGCCCACTACATCGAAGGATGAAGATCTCTCTCCACTTTATTACGAAGCTGAATATGATGGGCAACAATCAGGGTGCGCACGATACAAAGAAAACTGCAAAGACAATATTTTGGATTTAATTTCAACCTCAGTGCACGATATCATTACTAAGAAAATAAAAGCTTAAATTTGATGGCGATAAATTCTATATTGTTCTACTTTGAATACTTCTCATTTAGAATTTTGTTCCTTAGATGTAATTAATGATGGTTGAAATTTGATCCATAAATGAATGTTTACACTCTGGAAATTTATGTGAACAGGTATATCCGAATCGGCCTAACATTTCAGCATGAAGGTATTCATTATTGGAATGATGATGGATGAAATCAACGGATGAGGATGGACTGAAAGCATCAATAATTAATTAACTATTACCTAAATATTTTTAACCATAAACGCATAACACACTTACGTCATAACTATGTGGGCTAATTCAGCGAGTATACCTCCTGTGTGATGAAACGGTACACTTGCTATTTCACATATACATTTAAGCATGCAAGCTTTTCCGATAAAACCCATTCTGGAATGACAAAACAATTAATATCACAATATTAGGCAATTGAAGTAATTAGAATATGAGCACAAATTTAATAAGTGAAATAAGTTAAGAAGGGAACATATACTACATACTATAGTTGCAATATGCACTTACTTATCTGCGAGTTTCTCCATTGCTTTATAAACAGTCCAGCGATATGTAGACAGATCGTTTTGATTTGCTCTTATATTAATATTATCTTCGGTCGAATGTGACTTACGCTCGTACATGTTACGCCCTAACAGTGTATCAGTACTTCTTCTCCTGTGAATAGTTTGAGGTCGCAAATAGTTTTTATGTAATTGCGTTGCATTTGTAGGCAGAAAATATTCAGCTTTGAATACATATCCAGATGTAATAGATTCAAAATTTAGATCTTCAACTGGTATTCCAATTCCACATATGAACTAAATGACGAATTAAGTATTAAATCATTTCGTCTCCATAAAAATGGATTATAAATACTACCTGCAACCGTGTCGGTGCCGTTGGTGGAAATATTAAGCCTCTCTTATGTCTTAATACGTTTGACGAAAAATTGTCTGAACATAATGATCCACACAAAATATCAAACAAAACTAATATTGCAACCTTTCTGAACGACATTCTCAAGACCACTAAGTTATAAATAATATTACCAGAGAACTGACTGTGAAGAGATCTCTGGTTCAAATAAATGGGTGCATATTCATTTGTGTACTTTTTCAGTTACCACCCATGAAGTTATTAACATCGAACACATTTTGTATTGTAAGTACTTTTAGATTTCTAGAAAATGAATTATTGGTCATTCACATCCATCGCACTAGCAATACCAACATATTAAGGTTCATATATGTATATATGTATGCATGTATGTACACAATTTATAAAACATATATATCAATAATCGTATTAAAATTTTTGGAAATATAAACCTACGTGTGTTTTCTTTCATTTGTGTTCATTGAATTTATGAGAATTGCATGTCTATAGTATGTAAAAGGGCGGATTAATAAGTTTTGCTCTTGATTAACTGAAAACACTCCAATAATTACTTTCTGAAATTGATTTAAATAACTTAACTCTAACTACTTATGCATTAAAAATATACGTTGGTACGACGAAATATAAGCGTATATTTAATGTACTTTTCATTGGCAGTCTGTGATATGAACATTTACCTAACGGAATTGGCTTTTAAAATGTTATCAATAGAGCACTTAGAACTTCACTTGTAACACTTATTATTTACCCAGTACATTAGATTGTTTAATTTTTTATTTATCACCCACCATCAGGTAATGAAGTGTAAAAGGGGTTAGATATACCCATCTAGGTTATGCGTTGGTATTTATTTCCAGCCATCGTCTTGAACAAGAACTCTCAACCACTTCATTATTTAAAAACATGTCGTTTAGTGCTGTTTTGTTTAACATAATATCCCTATTTGCATATGCAGGATTGCATTTCTGCAGTGGATATATTTATCCAACAAACTCAGCATATGGTGTGAGTATGTAGTGTGTATATATTTTTATATATTTTTTTATTATTCCCGCTCTACTGCGAAATGTAGGGAGTGGGTATATCAAAATGAGCCAGGCCATGGGCCACTTTGAGCCTACGGGACGAGGCGCTCACGTCCGTAGGAACTGGAACTCAGTGTGCCCGTTCCGAGGTCGTGCGTCGGTCTGCAGTGTGTGACAAGAAGAAAGCTTCTCTAATTCGTAGTGGGCATATGCATTTACTATACACATTTTCAATTTCGACGACTGTCAATTGATTGATATCAGTACATGACACTGCCGTTTTGGGAGATCACAATAAGACTTTGTGTCCTTACGAGTTGAAGAAGATATATGAGGTGAAAAACGTTCTCTGCTCTGATGACTCACAGTTAAAATTTCTCTTTCGCAACAAATCAAGTGATTAAAGTGAGACACACCTCTCCAAACATTCAATCCTTTTTTCTTAGCTTTAGAATGCTTTTCCACAGGAATTATTTATTAGTATTTTGTGAACGTTGTGCTGGAAATTTCTTGTCGGAACCGAGAAATATAGTGGTACAATATCTCATGACTCAAAAATGCAAAACAAACCGTCATTTAGTTTTATTTCCTCGGACTCTTTATTGTGTAATTTACTTAAATTGTTCCCTAAAGAATTTATGATTGTGGTAAATTTTTCCGTGCTGCTTTCTCTCGAACATTCTGATGCTCAATGTACTGCTTTTTCAATTGGAATATCTTAAATTAAGCACGCAACATGCAAGCACCTCCAGCCTTCATAATCTTGACTTCAGCCTTCTTTGAGAATTATTTGGCTTTAATGATGATGGCCTGTTTGGGCAGAGAACCGCGTGCGAGCAGTTTTAAGTAACTGAATTGAAAAAAGTCAACAGCTTGAGCCTTACTTGTCGGCACCAATTTTACGGAAGTAACCGGGATGGTATTAATCGATGTTGATGCGATGATGATGCATGCCACCAGCGTCACCAGACAATGTTTATCGCTCACATGACCACGTACCACGTTTTCTTGTCTTCTTGCTTTTTGATTCGACAAATTATAATTTTATATAAGCATGTGGGCTGATACTAAGGTCATTGTGATACCCATGGGGAGTGTGTTCCTCTTTTCCCAAAGAGGCCCCCTTGGACGTTGACGAAATAATGTAGTAATACATATAATCGAATAATCTCTTAAACTCCCATTTTTTATCCTTATTATTGTAGTTCCTTACATCGACGCTATGCCCCGGTTGATACTTTATTACGCTAGGATATGATCCACAAAGTTGTTTCTTAATGCGCTCTACAATGGTAGCCCGGACCAGATCCAATCTGATGCGACATTTTTCGGAGGGCTACTCTCATGATTTGGACGTTGGTGGCAGATTTATATGGCGCAGTCAGTTTGTGGTTTATTCCATTTTCCTCAATGAATTTCTTAAACTCCCTTGAGGAGAAAGTAGGCTTTCATATTTTTAGTCTACGACTATTAAAAAATATTTGTATGCAGCTCGATTATTCCTAAGGATTGTGCCATTGGTTAGTGAAGAGTGATAGTCCTTAGTGCAAGAATTGTGTTTTATATTTACTTAGTGCATTGTTTTCTTATTTTAGATCTTCGCGGCTATTGCTGTTCCATTAAATCTGCCACATCGAAATGTATTTGTGTCGTATAATTTTGAAGCGAATTATAACTTACCAGGTGATGCTCAAACAATCATACCAGGCCCGTACAAGAGGGTAAGTGATCGAAAGTAAATATATTTCGATATTGCACTTAAATAATTATTAATATAATAGTTTGATCCTGACGAAGAAACTGTTAATGAAGAAGTTGCGGTATCGGAAGGAGAGGCTACAGAACCTGAGAATACTGAAGCCGAAGTTGATATATTAGCAGCGGATGCAGGAAGAGGACTTCATTCAGCACAACAAAATAATTCCATTGCCAAAGGTTTCACTAATGAACAACCTAAGCCTCTTATAACACGACTTTCTGTCTATAATATAATCCAGGATAAGTTAAAACTGTAAGTAAATTGAAATTATTATTTATTTATTACTTAGTAGGCATACTAAAAACAAAAAAAAAAACGTTGTTACCGAAACCTTTTTCATATAATTTGGTAGAAAATTGCCAAGGACATCAGTGCTCTATCGCTTACCATTCAATAGTCCATAAAGGACAAACAAACAATTCAAGTCAAACTTAGAATAGCTAATGGGTACGACGCTTTTTTGTGTTTCTCTACCTTGTCAATGAGGTCACTTCCCGATTAATGAAACATGACAGAAACACCATGTGCTAGAATTATAATTAAGGCTATATGCAAGAAGGTAACAGCTCAGGCTAACGAAGTTTTAATTATGTTTGGAGCACATCTGAGTTGGAACCAAATCAAAACCAATGTCATACTGCATTAATCTGATAGAGGAACAATAAAACTCTAATAAGAAACCTGCAGATCCACATGCCCGATCCAAAAAAAAAAACGCGCTTCTACCTTTGGCAAAAACTATAGAGGTATAGTCCTGCTCAACGTCGCCTACAAGATCCTATATAACGTACTGTGAAACTGTGTGCGAATGGAGGAGAAGACACGACCACGAAGTCTACGAGCTTAACATGTTTATGGATGTAGTCCGAAAGACAAAAATCCGTCGACTGCACTGGGTCAGCTACATCGTGTGCATGGACAACAACGCTCCAGCAAAGAGGGTCTTTGAATCCGAGCCTTCTGGTACGAGAAGAAGAGGAAGACCGAATCTCCGGTATAGAGAAGACAGCTTTGTCTTGATGACTGGAAGCAGCGCGTCCAGGACCATCACCGATGGAAAGCAGCAATTGCTTTGGCTCGGACACTTTATGGGTCGTCAGTCTGATAAGTAAGAAAGTACGTCTTAATGTCGCAGATTCTCTCCCCATGACTTAAAATCTGACATCTGTTTCGGCATTATGCAAGCTCAATTCTACTGGTTTGTGGAAAATTGCATGAACATTATTTTTGACCTGTGAGGGAAGTTACTATTTTTGGTAATTTTTTTTATACAGTTTCGTCCATTTCTTCCACTTCGTCGTCGCGCTCATAAAATTGTAGAATGCTCAGAGGATTGTACCAAAGGTTCATTGTATTTCTGGCCAGAGTCTTACGCTTTTTTCAGATAACATCGAGATGTCCTCTGGATCCGGAGTTCCAGATTTATTAATTCGTGGAGGAAAAGAAAAACGCAAGACAGAAAATGTACGATTTATAGCAATACGAAGATTTATGCCAGTAAATAATTCGATGCCCTAATGCTAGTAATATTTAAAACTGCGGCTGAACTATTATGAACAAAAAATGGAAATGAAAAGGGCCTTTATAAAATTGGCATATTATCTTTTTTTTTAATCATCTTCAGTGGTTTAACTTTTAACATTTTCCACACTTTGTGTTATTTTTTTATTGATACCCGCTAAAGCTTAATTTACTTTTCCAGATCCGGCTTAAGCGGTGAAGCCTGTATATTGAAGTTAATTTGTGAAATTAACAGTTCAATGCTTGGTAAAAACAATGGTGTGATTGGCAGCATAATACATATACTACTTTCGTAAGAAGATTTTAGACAGTGTTTTGCATTTTCTCAAACGCTTTTTTTGTCCTTTAGACCCAGCACTTCCATGAAGGAAGGAATCTCAAATAAAATGTATAAAGCAGAAAAAAATGGACTAAACGCTGATTGTCAACGGTATGAAAGTGGATGCAATACATCTATGGTCGACATTATATCTGCCACAGCAGAAAATCTTTTTAAAATTGTAAATACATACAAATATAAATAAATATACTTCTGAGTTTTGAAATATTGGAAAATATTGAATTGAAGAACGTTTCGCTGCAGAAATAAGGTCTGGATTTAGGTGGGAACATATATAAGGTATGGTTGATTTAAGCTTAAATATAAAAGAGAACACATTTTTCTATTGCTTACTCGAGTAGGGAGTAGATACGTAACGATATATATATATATCGTTGTGAGTAGCAGTAGTGCCTAGGATTTAACTTGTACAGTAGAGGTACAGAAAATTAGTTAAAGATGTAGTGACATATTCGAATAAAGACAGGGACTACGATAAGTCAAAGTTGTTGATCGCTCTCAACTTGGCAGGATGGCAACAACGATCCTTGTCGATGCATAGATCACCATCAGAGCTCTTCAAAGTTGGTGGCAATGTTCTGGTAGGGAGTATGCACCAGTTTATCTGCCGAATTTGGTAGTACGAAAACATGTCCGACGACTGAAATTTCAGCTCCATATGCTGGACAAACAGAGGCGCTCCTAGCTCTTGCAACAACTACATAGGTACATCCCTGTTCAACGTCACCTAAAATATCCTATCCAGCGTACTGCCCAAAGCCGCTTTGTGTTACTCTAACCGGCACGTACCAGTTTTTAGGACCATACTTAGAACGCCATTTTGTTTGGTACACTAACAGTAGAGGTGAGAAGCTATTTGACTACTTAGTAGATTATATCAATTATTGCGAGTGGCGACTATCAACTGACAGTCGCTAGTTATTGATTATCGATTCTGAACGTTGCATACTTACTTATCAGGCAGCCGACCCATGAAGGGTCCGAGCAAGAGTAATTACTGCCTTCCATCAGCGGCTGTTCTGTGAGCGCTGCTTCGCGACAGCAGCATTAGAATGATAATATCAGCCGGTGACCGCCACGACCTCTGCTTGATAAACACTGCCGTACCAGGTAGTCCGAACGAGCAGTGCATGAGCCATGCCTGTACCTTTTTCATCTTCGACCCATCTGTGTAAACAAGGATGGAGTTCGAGTTATTGACTGTGTTCCACTCCACTCTTGATGGACATAACATCGGAAGTGTGTATCGAAGTCAATGGTGTGTTCTATTCGTAATCTATCTAAGATGCTAACATGACCGTTTGGGCTTGCGTGCTAGCTTTTGGATTGGGTAATCCTAATAGCACTTTTTGAATCAGACTTCGGTATAAATCGAACAAGAGTTACTTCTTATCTACTCTATGAATATGAGTTTGATTGACTGTACACTTCGGCCAATCAAGCTGAGAAGTCAAAATGTTTGTCTACCGCACTACAAGTCTGCAGTATGGTTTTCTTCATTTCACATAAGCCGTGTTCACAACTCTATAAATTGTGAAGTACTTGCTAACTATCACTGGGTATAATATTGGTAGAGAAATGTGGCTTCCATTAACAATTCGAACTCAAACTCTTGTTCGAACGCAATTTTGTGTGTATGTGTTGAAATATTGGAAAATATTAATCTTTTATAATTAGTAATAAATTATAATTTATGTTATCTTTCAAAGATGTTAACACAAGAAAGAACAGCCTACCATTGCTTAAAAATGATTAATTATGATTTAAAATGGAATAAACAATTTTCAAGCCTTCATTCAAATTCGAGCAACTGCGAATCGATTTTGTCAATCTTACTTCAATCTAACATCAAAAAACACAGCTATAGATGATTTGATCCATAAACCACCGTTGTCAAGCAAATCGTCGAGACAAATGGTTGAGTGTGAACCAGAAATCAATTCCTGTTGTGAACGCCTCTATTGAAATTGATAGGTGGTTACTAAGAAGTCTTTTACACACGTTAAATAGAGCAGCAATTTCTATCGGATTCCCTTTTGTGGTCCCAAGCCACTTTTAGAAACAAGGTCCCAACGATCCCAACGATTGGGATTTTTCGTCATTTTTATTTCGTGGCGAGCCGGGGTGGTCCTGCGCGGAGAAAATTTGTCTGAATAGAAAAAAATAAACATTGCGAATAAAATTGGTGACAATTATCTAAGTTGCTGTTTTTTGAGCAATTACATGCGTACTTAACTACATAACTTAAATCTTGTAAATGCATCCCAAAAAATATTCTAAATATTAAATAAACAGTAGATAAGAGCATAAAATCATCTACAAAGTCAGTTGAATCAGCCACACAAGGCCGCACACTGTACTAAAGGATAAATCGAAGAAAGATAAGGGAAAACACGAAGAATGAATCTCGATCCTCGATCATCTTTTCACCCTTTTACACACACGCCCCTTCTCGTTCTCACATATGTATAGCATCTATGCAGTACCCATCGCTGCGACAACAATCGAAGCAATCGAAAATTAAGCGAAGGGTGACAAAAGAGAATAGGCCGAATCCCAAGATTTTTCGTGTACATGCAATTCGGTCAACCCCCCTTTCGTTTAACTTCCCTTGTCAACAAGAATCAATCCATTAGTGACGAATCTAGTTCGTGTAAAAGCCCTCTAACATGTCACATGTATACACTATTCTTGCCTGTCACTGGAATACTGTGCCGAGTATTTCACATTTGCTTTATGTTTTTTTTTTTCTAGTCAAAAGAGTGAAAATGCAACTTCTTCCTCCTTTGCCCCTTGATTTCGTCAGACAACGGTTCTTATGCCCTATTTGTGAATACATGAATACCGAAAAATTCTAAAAGTATGTGTGAAATATACGGGAATTTCCACTACAGTCTTATTTCTTACGGCCTACACTTAAAAAATGTCACCATCGTCTAGGGTAGAAAATACCCCAAGATGAATATCTCTTTACACATTTATTTCTGATAAAAATGTTGAGGTTACGAGGTGTTTTGGGGAGTAAGTGATTGTTAATAGAAAAATAAAAGCATTTATAAGATGTATGTTTTCTCTTTGAATCCATCATGCAGTTGCCCAATCCATCGGCCGAAGTTTTTGCAGCTCTGTGGCAAATGACACTAACATCATAAAACAGATAAACTACAATTCACTTATGCCTGCACTGATCCAGTTTCCAATACATCGACCCAAAGAAGTTATATATGATAAAGTTATAAATTATAAAATAATTGAAAGTCCAAGGAATTCATATTTGAATGAAATTCGAGATATTATTCAAAATGACAAGTTTGTGGATTTGCCGGCATTGCCAAGTGATACCAAGATCGAAGCAGCTCGTCTCATAGTTATTAGAAGACGTAAGATGAAAAAGCACAAGCTAAAGAAACTTCGCAAGAAGATGAAGTTTGAATGGGCCAAGGTTTGTTACGTCATGATATTTTATTTTTGTTAATTAATTGTTTTTTTAGGTTCGACAAAGGAGAGAAATGAGAAAGGAAAAGGCATTTCAAGCTGTACTCATAGCGCAAGTGAAGGAAGCTGAACAATTTTTAGCGGAAGATTACGTCAGGAATAAACTGAAGGGAGCAAACGAAGTTCCAATACCACGATTTTGGAAAGGAAAACGATTACCCCAATTTATAATTAAGCAGAAATTGGGTATTCCGTAAAGTGAAATAAATAAATGTTAAAGTTTACCTTATGTGTACAATGAGTGTCATTAATATTTGGTTTTGTTACTTGAATGGTTAAAAATTGCAGTTACTGGTTAAAAGCAAACGGTGTTAGATTTTCATGTTAGTTTGAAAATATTTCTTATTCATGATTTGGGGCGAGTTCATAACTGTAAGCAGTTTGCTGTAAGTCTTCTGTACAACTTCTTTGCATACATTTATGAACACAAACTACTTGGCAATAAACAATTCTCTGCAGCTCGGTAGGGAAAGCAAAACGTATGCAGAGAATGCAAAACTTTTACGGCAGTCTTACATGTTTTCTTCACTTATGAACATTAATGTAGTCTTAAAAATTTACGAACGCTAGATAGCTAGATAGCTGCGGTATATTTAAAACTACGAACTCGGTCATGTTATGTTCTGTTCGTCCCCAATCGTACTTCTGGTAAAAAATGAAATGGGACGCAAAATAAAAAAAAGAAAAAACATTTTTCTTTAAAAATTAGAGTTGGCTCAAGTCATCACTCAGAAGGCCAAATATGGTCTGTAACATGATAAGACGGTTCAGGAACTAAGGCCATGCCGAGTTTGGGTAGCGAAAATATTACTACGGTGCGAAAAACGTACGTACAGTTGAAACTCGATTATATGAATTGGATGGGTCAAAGCTCCTCCGAGACCAGAATCTTGGTTAAAAGATTTTAACAAAACTCATTTCTTATGAAAACATTCAATAAATACTAATTACTATCAACATTATTTGATTGGCATGAAAACCCTTTGATTGGATTTATTATATCTGCTTATTCTTGCATTGATAGAACTTTACGCGATGATTACACTTATAGAACAAAACTGCATTATAACCACGTCGATGCGAAACTTTGATAATTCTTTACGTCTTCCGTTTTTCCGTTAATTTCAAGAAGCGAAGTAAACTTCCTTCTTTCGTTTTCTTATGTTACGAATAGTAGTTAGTTTTCATGAGGATCCAGACATGAATAAATTTTTGGTTATTTTACGGATAGTGGAGTGAATAGCAGTTATTAGTTATTAATATGCAATTTTTTGCAAAAAGAACCCCGGATAATTAAGTTTAAAATGCATTAGAAAAATTAAACACGGCAATTTTGGGGCACCTTGATTTTACTTGTTGATGGAATGGGTGTAGCATGTTGAGTCTGCTATTCGCCGAACAATAAAATTAGAAGTATTCCCCCTCCCCCCTCTCGACCAATGACATAATTTTTAACTTGTGCATTCTAGTGTGGAACCATCTGTAATAACTGATATTGATATTCAAAGTAATGTAAAATTCACTATATTTTAGGTGACTGATTCAGTGGTGTGCAGTTTTGGTTACACACTTGTGCTGATTCTACGAGTCAATGAATTCACAATTTCTGGCTGTGTTGTAAAAATTTGTAAATATAGTCCTTTATTTAAAAAAAATAAAACATGTCAAGGTAAACGTCAGACACATTTTGCGCATTACTTAAAAAGAAAAAAAAAAACAACAAATCATTTTAACTAAAAACCGGGTATAATTCTTCCTTTCTTCGACAACTTCTTAAGCACATTGTTTTTCTTGGTTTTCAATTTTTTGTTAATATTTTCCGTCCTCTTTTTCTGTTTATTTTGAATTGTCTGTTCCACTTTCTTCTTCCTTTCAACCCAACGTTGCTTTGACTTCTTCTTCTCGTCCTTTTTCCGTTTGATTGCTTTGTACAAAAGTTTTGGATCATCCTTTACCTTCTTCCCGCTTATTTTATCGAATGCTTTCTTCCACGCAATATCTGTTGTAAGCTCTATTACTTTCTCCTCTTCGCCTTTATTTGTTAGTTCCTGCATTTTATCGTTTAGCTTCTTGATATCTTTTAGAGCTTCACGTGGATTGGTTAATCCCTTTTCCTTCTTGGTAGACTTTACCTTGGCTCCAGGATGTGCGGCGAAGTCGAATTTCGAAAACACTATTTTCCCTTCAGTGTTAAATAAGGGCTTGGGATTAATTTTCGGAATATTTTTTACATCTTTAACATCTTCAGATGTTCCTGGCTTGTTTTTGTTATTCTGTATAGCATTGTAAGCTGATTGTACGACTTTCTTGTATTCTTTGTTTTTCTTTAATTTCTTTGCTTCGCGCTTTTTAAGAGATCTCTCCGAAATCGGACGACGTTTTGTTTTCATTTTATTTTTAATTGTGTTTAATCTTTCTTCAAGTTCATTTACACTTGAAGTAGATTTATCCAGCTGTTGTCTTTTCTTTCCATCCAGAAGGTACTCATCGAGATTTATTTCTAGAATATAATCAGAAATGTATTACGACCAAAAAGAACTTCAAAACTAACAATAACATACGTTCAACATAATCGGGTACATTTAAATTCGTCAACAAATCGATAATATAATCATTCTCTTGCTTTAAAATAACTTTTATCTTGCTTTTATTAGTCTTCTGTACTACTACCATTTTATTGAATGTCGAAATGCTAAATCAACAATTTCTGCACACACTTGATTTAAATATCTAAAATACGTTCGATTGACAATTCGTTAAATGCTGTCAGTATGGAAAGGCACATGTTTTGAAATTACGTACTTTCCACTGGAATATTTTTCAAACCATGCACTTCGCACTGGAATAAATTTGTTCAAGAGTTTTTAGGACTGAGCGAGTGTGTTCAGTGCGCAACGGGTGTCTAATTTCCAAGCACATAAACATTAAACATGACATAAAAACGTCAATATATCCATAAATAGGAAAAACGAGCTTTTCGGTACTATATTTGAGTTTTTGATACATCAATTGATTTGACAGAACCAACCACAAAAATTTCTTGGGCTAAAATGGAAAGAGTGGGGAAATTCTTTACCCTCTCAAGAAAGTGCACATTTGACAAAAAATCGAAATGTTTGTCGCACTGGAACAGGCCTTCACAGATTTGTGTTGTTTTCTACTGTTCTGTACTGATTATTTTGGGTATGGGAGTAAACCTAATGTTTTGTTCTTATTTCGTTGAGATCTACAAATTAGCGTTTTCACTCGTGGAAGATAAATAGCACGCACAGCACCTGTGGTCACTGAGAAGCTATGTCTCGGCCCTCTAAATGCAGCAGCACCACCTCAGGGTTGTGGTCTGTAGCGTCAGAGTCTTTCCAGACGAATATATCTATGCCCTCTTATCACTAACTTACATTTTTAAGGCCCATTCATATGAACGGCGAACTGTGAACGCAAATTTTCGGAAACAAGTTTTTTTCTGGCCAATATATTTTACGCACAATATTGTATACAAAACACAATATCTCAATTATATTGTCCAAGAAAACTGTTCGATCATTGATACTGATACTTTACATCTCAGGGCAAAGAATCTCAAAATAAACTCTGCCACCTAGACCAAGAATTGAAGCCCCACCTTTGTCCCGTCCCAGACGATCCAGATGAACAGCTTTAGTTGCCCTACTGGTGGCGTTCCATTGAAACCGGTATACCACATCGTTAATACGTTTTATTATCTTGTACGGCCCCTCCCAATGTGTCCGCAGTTGGGTGACAGTGCTTTCTTCCATTATAGATTGTGAAGCAACACTTAAAGCACATTCAAGCCATCCACAATTTGCTTTGATGTCATACCTTCATTATGTCGCGTTGAAGCTGTGTACGCCTCCTTGTGTCTCGATGAATCTGGTCTAGACATTTTAGAGGGATGACGACTCTTCTTCCTTAAGCGATATGGCAAACATCAAATCTGCTTGAAGTCTTGAATCCGATGCGAAAATTACTTTTGCCGGTGATATTAATATCGTGCAGAGACGTAAAAGACTGCAATCTCTGAATTCAAGGAAAGAATTATCTGTTTTGTGATTCGATCAATTGACTTCATTAGGGACTTCTGGACTTCAGTATCGAAGTCACCATTCTATTTGAAGTCTTGATTGGATCAATCTTTATGATCAGCCTTTGGATTTAAAATCAATTGAATTCAAGTCTATTGACTGACAGTGCATTCACTGCAGTCATCTTGAAGTCTTTACTATTCACTTGTAGTCACCCGCATTCACTTGAAGTCTTTGGGACTTCAACAAATTTTCCTTGCAGTCTTTGGAACTTCAACGTTTTTTTTTTGAAATCTTTGGGATTTCAGTATCTGAGCAGGTTTGTACAGGTCAGATAGAATCACGAATCACACTTTTATATGGAGCATAATGGTCTTTTAGGCTTAGAGGAAGAGGAGTATGTATTGTTCACGTCGGGAGGAGAGGATGGGGATGAGGATAGAGTTTGCATATTTAAAATTTTATATTTAACAATTTTCGATACGAAAGAATTCGACGAATATATAAGACTTAAGGCTCAACTATAATGAGCATGAGTGTGCATCAGCTTGTGTCAAACGCGCATGATGAGCAATGAGTGTGCAAGTACACCCATCTCTTTGCGCCTATAGTTGAGCCTTTAAGGTTACAAATGTCAATGCAACGAAATCGAAGCAAGAGCAATTTCAGGAGTAAATTGTAAGCTTTATTGCAAGCAACATCCTGCCTTTTTGATTGAGGCAAACGAATCATTTAGAAAGCTTTTGCTATTTGCTAATAGCAATCTTAAAGTCATATAACCGTAAAGCTAATAGACGGCGCATTCTCTTTCATGATCGAAAAGTTGAACTCTTCAATAGCAAGAGAGAAATATGTTTGCACAACCGCCGATGAGTGGTCAACGAAACACCGGAGTTTTTTTTGCAATCAGTTGCTCTTGCCTGTGAGTGATTTTCTGGATCGCACCTTATTCTGGAAATTCATGCTCGATTTGGACTAAATTGCAATAACTTTGAGGCAACACTCACTGACAACGTTTCCAATTTAGTTAAAGCATTCAAAGAATTTGGGATAGAAACATATTTTGCCAACAATATTGAAAGTACTGACAGTTCAGAACAAAGTGAAATGGAAACAGCTGAATTAATGATGTATTCGAGAATTCGTTACCGAAACACATTAAATGTGCAACGCATATGCTTAACTTAGTTAACTTTCACCGATTTTGCGCGCATCCTGCGCGAACATAGCTTACACTATAACAGCATGAAAACATGCACATGATACATCTTGGCATATAACTTTGATTTTTTTTCGTAAAGATAATTGAAAAATGCTCAAATCTTTGGTCCCATCCACAAAAAAGGCGATCCTACCTCCTGCAAGAACTACAGAGGTATATCCCTGCTTAATGTCGCCTACAAGATCCTATCCAGCGTACTGTGTGAACGTCTAAAGCCGTTTTGCACCGCACTAATCGGCACGTACCAGTGTGGCTTTCGGCCCGGCAAATCGACTACAGACCAAATCTTCACACTAAGGCAGATCCTGGAGAAGACCAGCGAGTTTCAAATCGATACTCACCATCTTTTCATCGATTTTAAAGCCGCATACGACAGCATTCATCGCAAGGAGCTATTCGAAGCGATGGCCGAATTCGGGATCCCGGGAAAACTGATCCGGTTGTGTCGCACCACGCTAACACATACGCGATGCACCGTGCAGTTCGGTTCAAAAACCTCTGAACCGTTTGAAACCTGCACCGGATTTCGGCAAGGAGATGCGCTGTCGTGTGATTTCTTCAATCTGGTACTGGAGAAGATAGTGCGGCGGGCAAAAGTCAACACGGAAGGCACTATCTTCTACAAGTCAGTCCAGCTGTTGGGATACGCGGATGACATCGACATTGTCGCGCGGCCCCAACGTGCCATCGTGGAAGCTTTCACGGCAATTGAGGAACAGGCGAAACGAGCTGCTCTTAAGGTCAACGAGGACAAAACAAAATATATGCTGTCGAGCAAACAACGATCCGCCGCACACCATCTAGGCCAAAACGTTACAATCGACAGCTGCAATTTCGAGGTAGTAAAGGAGTTTGTCTACCTCGGGGCAAATGTAAACTCCACGAATGACATCGTAGTGGAGATCCGACGTAGAATCGCCCTTGGCAACCGATGCTACTTCGGTCTGTCAAAACAACTGGGCTCGAAACTCCTGACTCGAAGGACCAAAGTCATGCTCTACAAAACCCTTATCCTGCCAGTCCTACTGTATGGAGCCGAAAGCTGGACATTAAGTAAGGCTGCAGAGCTGATTCTTGGTGCCTTCGAAAGAAAAATTCTACGTCGGATATATGGTCCCGTCTGCGAGGAAGGCGAATGGAGGAGAAGACACAACCGCGAACTCTACGAGCTGTACAAGGATGTGGATGTAGTCCGGAAAGCAAAAATCCGTCGACTACACTGGCTCGGCCACATCGAGCGAATGGACAACAACGCTCCAGCAAAGAGGGTCTTCGAATCCGAGCCTCCTGGTTCGAGAAGGAGAGGAAGACCGAACCTCCGGTACAAAGACCAAGTCATCGCGGATGCAAGACAGCTTGGCCTTGATGACTGGAAGCAGAATGCCCAGGACAGTCACCGATGGAAGGCAGCAATTGCTCAGGCTCAGACCCTTCATGGTTCGTCTGCCTGATAAGTAAGTAAGCAAATCTTTGGTCGTAGGTTAACAGACCAAAAACATCAAAGCAAATTCTTGCTGTCCCGGGCTGTTAGTTAAAATATCCGGTCCCGTCAAGATGGAATTCTTTGTATGATTCTGCCAGAGACATAATTAAACACAAGGAAAAAATCAATGAACTCTACAAAAGGCTGGAGGTACAACAATTTTTCGAACCGGATATTTGATATCTACATGATTACATACACCTCCTACAACCAATTGCGGAAGCCCTAGATTTTCTTCAAGGAGAAAAAGGAATGCTCTATGGTTACTTGCTGCCCACCTTAGCAACAATCAGAGTGTCGTATAAGAAGATATTAACCGACAATCCATTTTTCCAAAAAAAATTGTTAATAAAATCGAAGAATCGCTAGTTAGACGATTTCACTAATACTTTTATTCAACGAGTGACGTGGAGTATGCGATTGTTGCCTCTGTTCTTTGCACATTGGCAAAACTAAAGTGGGTGTCAGCACTAAATTCACAGCTCAATGACACTAAAGTAACGGAATTAAGTTCATTAGTCAGAAGAAGAATTGCCCCCGAAAATGATCAAAGCTCTTCTACTGATAATTCAAACACAAGAAGTGAACGTAAAATTACATATTTTAATTTCGGCAATGCAGGTAACAAAATCACGCAACTATATACAAAATCCTCAATTACTTCACATTCCAGATCAGCTATTCGAATCATCTAATAATTGCAGTCCATCTCAAGGTAATGAATATTATGCATATCTTGCTCATACGTCGACGTCTATAGAACTCCTCTGCAAATATCCAGCCCTGAAGAAAACATGTTTAAGGTATATAACTCCACTACCAGCCTCAGCAGCTGTGGAAAGGCTGTTTCCAGTTGTTGGTCTACTGAATACGCCTCGACGAGGAGCCCTTTCCGACTCCAATTGTAAAAAATTGTTGCTTCTGAAAGTTGGAAGTATGGAATATTGTTAAATATGCAAATTCCTTATTCAAATAAATGTAAGTCATGTACTTTCGTTTTATTAAGTCCATTTTTAATAGTACGACTCTATCCTCATCCCCATCCTCTCCTCCCGACTTGAACCAAGCATACCCCTCTTCCTTTAAGCCTAAAAGCCCATTATGCTCCATATAAAAGTGTGATTCGTGATTCTATCTGAATTGTTCAAACCTGCTCTGATACTGAAATCCCAAAGACTGCAATAAAAACGTTGAAGTCCCAAAGACTTCAACTGAATGCCGGTGACTTCAAGTGAATAGTAAAGATTTCAAAGTGATTTCAGTCAGTCAGTCAATAAACTTGCATTCAAATGAATTCAAATCAAAATACTGGTCACAAAGATTGACCTAATCAAGACTTCAAAAAATAATAATAATTTAAATATTGAAGCCTCCGTCTGAAAGTAAATTCAGGAATTGAAAAATCACAAACATGAAGTCCATTGATTTTTACAATCAAAATATTGCAGTCTTTTACAACTCTACTATCGTGTCATTGATAGCAGATCGGTGTGCCATAAGGAGGACTGGTACTTGTTCGCCCCAGTTTCGTTGATTTCTATCGACCACTTTCCTTAGATACACCTGACCCTTTCCATTATACCGTCCGAGCGTAGATGCAGCGGTGTTGTCCTTGTCTATGTATGCCTTAGGTCTGACACACTTCCTTGGAGACCGCGGATTTAATTTTTTTTTCGTGATCTGATTGCAGCTCCAAAGTATTACTACCCGTGGTGTTGTTCATTCAAAATTTCTCTATTGTATGAATTGTAGATCTTCAAAGTATAACCAAAGGCTAAGACCATTACCCAATGGACATTTTTATAAATGTATGTTTTTTGCTCAAATATGAGTGTATCTATAAAATGCATTCCCAAAAGACTTACGTACAGGTAAATATGTATACATTTTAGAAATATTTGCATTAATCAATAAAATAAGCAGTTTCTTTGCTACTTTTCATTTTTACAGATATATGATGTAAGATACTTGTTTTTGATGCAAAATATTCCTGTGAATAATACGTAGCATTACATTTTTATTCACACAAACCTTAAAAACATGAGCCAACTGAACACTCTTTGGACAATAGCACATGGTTGTGGCCAACTTCAAGCAATTTTCTCCAAAAATTCACGAAATCTGCCATTTATCTCACAAAATTCACGAATCGGCCGCCATATAGGGGTGAGTTAGCGAATGTTGTAAAAGCATAAGTGAAATAGAAGAGATTTCCACTACTCTTACAATACTCTCTTTTGTGGACTAAGGGACAAATCGCCGAAGATGGATATCTCTGTACTCTTACGACTATTAGTCGATGCTGAGAATCTGTAAATATCACTTCTGTATAGTGTTAAACGGGTGTGAGGACCAAAATACCGCTGTCAGGCAGAATGTTCCACTCAATCTGTACGATGACAGACGAGAATTCCGTCCCCCAGGCTTAGACGAGGTTAAGATATCAATATCAAAACTGAAGTCTAATAAGGCAGTAGTGCTGGTCTGTCCGCTGAAATCTTTAAGGCAGCTGGAGATGGTCTGATTGAGATAACCATTCAGACATAAACGAGTTAGTATTATTTTTGATGTCGGAATACGAATTGTGTGCGATTGCGATAGAGACACAAAATACCTATTTCCGATTTTTGGATACATTTCCGATACTATATCAATAAAAAAATAACGCCCCAAAACTCACTGCAAATAGAAACTGTGATATGAGAATTTATTACTCAAATTTCATTTAGATGGACCTCAGTTCATAGAACCAAATACATTTATATGGAAAATAAATACAAGGATTGGCTGTAAGGAGTTTTCAAAGTGAAATTCACGGTCCTATACCGGAGGTTCGGTCTTCCTCTCATTCTCAAACTAGTTTTGACAGCAGTTGTTTCGACAGTCCGAAGTAACATCGGTTGCCACGGGTGGTACTACGTCGTATCTCCACTGTAATGCCGTTTGTGGAGTTAACGTTTTTCTCCGAGGTAGACAAACTCCTTTACTACCTCAACATTGCAATCGTAGATTGAGATAATCCGTCCTACGTGGTGTGTGAGCAAGTGTTGCTTTGTCGACAGAATATATCTTGTTTTATCCTCATTGATCTTAAGGCTAGCTGCTCTGTGGATTTTTTTCGAGGAAATCTTGTGTCAATTGTGACCATATTACGGCCCGTCGTAAAGTCTGTGACATCGTATTTCGGACAGGACAGACAGATAATATTAGTCTTTGATAAAGTCTTCAGCTTCGTCGGTAGGAGGATGTGCACATATCAGGCAGATGTTGTAGAATCTGACTTATCGGTTATGCATCCTTTTGTTACAGCTGTAGCACTCTTTCTTTTTTATAACCCTTATCAGCCTTATACAGCGTGAGGATATTTGCCAGTTTTTGAGAGGCCATTGGAGTGTCATCGTTGTAGTTCCGTCTGTCTCTTCTCTCTTCTCTCTCGTAGCATTACATTTTTTCCGTGGGCGGGTTATTAGCCCCTCGCACAACCGCAGGGGAATCGCTGCAAGCATTGGTTCACGTCACAACGGTTGTTATGACAGTTACCCCCGGGGCGCCGCGAGTTGTTTGCATTACATGGACTATGCATTGACAATGATCGATGATAGCCATCAATAACTTTCATTGCGATCACAGAACAAAATACGTATGATAATAATTTTAATATGTGTGCCAAATTTCATTAAGATGCGTTCCAAAAAACAGATTTGACAGAGCATGTCATAGTCAATACTATTTTTTATTTTACTTACTGCATTACTTACAATTATATGTATGTATATAATTGTTTATTTAAAGTACACCTACAAAACAAATGAAATAAAATTAAATGCATTGTTTCGATTTTTTCAACTTTTTATGAATTCATGTTCATATTTACTTTAGTATTATAACTTTGATTTACATGCTGTCTTAAGGATATCTAAAACTTCAGAAGCACACCCCCATGCCAATGTAACCCCGCTGCCTCCATGTCCGTAATTATGGATAACGATTTTATTACCTGTAAATATAAACATTGATTATAACTACTACATTATTAACATCTTGCTTACCAATATTTTCGAGTTCCAAACGAACTCTTTGTCTACCTGGTCTTAAGCCCACCCAATCGAATAAATGTTCTGCGTTTTGCAGACTGGGAATAAAATCTCTGCAACCGTCTAAAATGAACCGTTTATCGACTTTAGATACTTCCAAATTATAGTCGTTCTGCTGATGTGTTCCTCCTAAAACAATCGTGTCTACACTGAAATTACAACAAATTGCTTCTAAATAAATTATTTCGAAGCCGAAGGCCTTTGATGCTCTGGCTGTATCAGCTGTATTATAATTTTAATTGTTTTACAGCTTTATGTAAATAAATAAGAAAATAAATAAATTATTTCAACTATTTCTTACTAACTGGATGAACGCAGTTTCAATCATGAAGCGCGTAAATATGGTTACACAGATAATGCTCTTTAACTACAACTGGTGATAGTTTTAAATTATTGGGATTGTTGTTTGTAGGAAGCTTGTGGAAAACTATATCCTAATTTTAAGGCTGAAGAATCTGAAGGATATCAAGTTAATTTTTTTATTGTTTTTTTTTACATTTAAGTACAGTTTAAACTGGAATAAATATTACGGAAATTGTCTTTGATCCCGTTTTTATTCACTGTGTGACTGGCCTTCTCTTCAAAATTAAAAAGATTTTAAAACTATTATTTCGATTATAGAATATGGTGAAATAACTGCATCCACAAATCAGCCTAATTGTAGAAACCGACTGATGAACTACATTATCGGTAAGCAACATCGCTCTACCGAATCTTTCTAGTTGACTTTATTTAATTTTCATGAGAAATGAAGTATATATAGTATGTGGTACCTCATTTCTGATTTTCAGGTTTAAATTGTGTGCGATGACGTTCTCTTTTAGGGCCAACTTGACCTTCTGCTACTTAGGACTTGTCCTTTTCTGAGCTGTCTTAGACTTGGATGAGCTGAGACAACTAAATTCTTAATTTATGTTGTTTTAGCTTATTTTGTTCCAAAATCAGTTCCTAATATGTCGCTAATAGTCGACATCTTAGCGCTATTTCGCTAATTAAAGTTTCTGCTAATGAGGATTGGTGAAGTGATATAGCCTTCCATTTCTTTTTTCAGAATATTGACGAACTTTCTCCAAAACTTCAAAGACTCTTGTACATATTTACAGTACAACATTAAAGATTGCATGTATTCCTGATTCAAAGTAATCCTAATTACAATAGGTCTTTATTATTATTTTGCCCATAATTCCAGGTCGGCTCGCAAATAGCATGTATCACAACTACAGCAAAATAATCCTGCATTAAATTAGGATTATTTTTCAATGTCCCTACACCTTCTCATGTCAACACTTTCCTCCTTCAACAAAACTTCTGTTTTGTGTTATTTTGCGCTCTGAACTCGTTAATTATGCCTATGATCCAATACAGGATTATGGGCAAAATAAAAAAATCTATAATCAATTTGAACCGTATTGTAAGCGCCAAAAAATGTATGATTTGCGGATGAGAAACGTTTTTCCGTAAAAGGATTGATTTTGTTTACGCACATCAGCTCGTAGTCATTGTACATGGGGATGAACGAAAAAATGTGCGCGCTTATATTTATTTATAAAGGGATTTATTATTTGATTATTGCAATCAAAGCTTCTCCCTATCATAGAAACAATTTTAACACAGCTGGTGGCTGTCGTGGACTGAATCTGTGCGTCGACTTCTACGCTCATAGCTTTTTGGAGTCAGTGAATGCTCAAAGGTATACATTTTAGAGATCACCCAACAGGATCCCTAGAAACAGGCGCTTGCATTTACTACAAACATTTAATCATGCACTGTTCCATTAGAATCTCTGATTACGGCGGAGTTTTTTTATGCTGGGTCCAAGCTCACCTTGACATAGGCGTCAACGAAGCAGCAGATAAACTTCCCTCGGCAATTTTAAACATTCCCCCTCTGGCAGACGTCAAGAGGAAAGTGATCGGGTGTTATGGCTCAAGCATAATAGTTCAAAAACCGACACAAGCCTGGTATGTAATAAAAATGTACTCAGGCTGGTAGTCGGTCAGTCATAAAATTGGGAGTTACTACACAAGACTATGTACATCTTGTGGGGCTGTGACGATGAAGAAGAAAGACAGGCCACTCGTCTACATCTGTTACTGTCAAAGCCTTTGCTGATTAAGGAATATAACGGGAAGAACATTTTTTCTTAGACTTAAACGAACGATGTGCCAGTAAATTCTATTTACAGCTTCACCAAGGCATCCGGTTGGTACGACACTGAACAGAAGAAGAAACGTAACGGTACCTGGGTACAGTGAAAGGTACAGAGGGGAACACGAATGAGTATCACAATGGGTTTACCCAGACCCTAGTCATCGACCACGAACCTAACTTAAGCTAACCCCTGATAAGCAATATTTTTTGTATTTTTCCATTTTCTTTGCTATAAACGATTAACACTTATAGTGAATAATTATCTTTAGGGTAAGGTAGAAGTAGCAGTGCATAATCTTTATGTTCATATTTGCTGGCAAAGGTTTTTTTCTGAAAGTTCGAGTTAGCAGTAGATTGCTCAAATTAAAGACGCTTCAGTTTTCAGCCGCAGTTCCCTGCGAATCAAAAACTCAATGAATTATCATTTATAGTCATTCATATCTAACTTATATGAATGTCTCACTAACAAAAATGTTGATGGAATCTTCGCTAGCAGTGAACAGAAAACAGATCTACACAGTATTTACGCACAAGATACTACCAGTGTACAAATATAAACCCAAACGGACAAGCTAAGTGTCCAAGAAAGGAGGAATCCAAAATGGTGGCTAAAAGAAGGGTATCAGAGGATAAGGCACCTCCACAAAAGAATACAGTCTCAGTTCTTGAACTATACACTTTACAATGTACATAACATATACGCCCTGGTGCACGCATCCATGCACCACGGTTATAGTTGAGATAGTTACGTAGGTTAGTTTTAAGCAACTTTAAGCAACAACTTCTTGCTATTTTCAATACGGAATTTTCAACCGAATTGCATATACATAAATGCAAGTAGTATCGGGTGTGGATATCGGAATTCAAGAACATAATTTGGTATTAAAAGCGGTGGTAAATAAAGACATCCCACTTCATACAACGAAATTGATCCGATTTCTGTGATAACTCGACTCAGTGATGCCTATCGTTGTTTACCGTATTGCTCGCATTTGGGGGATCGTGGACGTACAGTTGAACGTGACTACCTATGAACGAATTTGAGTACACATATGTACATTCACGTCATGTGAGTACATGAGAGATTTTATTCTAATGCATGGTCACTCAAATATGCATATATCAAGCGCAGCTTTAAGTTTGATTTTTACGATATATTAAAAATTAAAATTGAAAAAGTTGGAACTAACATCCTAACCCAAGTGTCAAAGGACTTGAGTTCCTGGCCGTTGCAGTAAACATTAACCTGTGATTTGAAGAACATTTTTGAGTTCCACTGTTGACTGTTGCCACCTTTATAAGATACAGTCCAGATTATTTCATTAATATGGTTTCTGTCCCGTTGTTTTTCGATGTGTAGAAGTCGTGTTGCGATCTCACAAGGTCTTTTGCATTTTAGTATTTAATTGTTGGTCCCCATCGCGTTGTACATACTTGGAGACAGGTGGAGGCTGTGTTCCCACAAGATTTTTGTACTTTAGTGTTTGTTCATTGGTCTCGGTCCCATACGACTACAAATAAGTTATTGTTTATTCACAAAATTGACTTTATTTACAAATGTGCGAATAGAAATTGAGGTGCCGACTAAGTCACAAGAGTCAGGTGGTCTATGCTAGGAATACTCCCGTTTTCAACAGAAAACTGTCACCGCCATCAACCCCTAGACACGTGGGAACGGAACTCTGAATGCACAGGCACAAACGAATTCTTAAATGACTAGAGCCGCAAACGGTCAAAGGCCAGCAGAAATTTGCTTTTTCTTACAAAGAAAAGGACAGAGAACACTTCTAGTTGAGTGTTAAGTAGTGATACCTGTGCTCGTACCGAACTGCGCTCAATAAAAACGAATATATCGGTTATAACGACCAAATTCTTAATGGAAAACATTTCGTTTACAACGACATACCGCTTAATATATATATGTACATATTTTTCCATTTTTTTGAAGGTAAATATTGGTTATAACCACTGTACCCGAGAAGATACACGGCACTGTTTGCTTGCAAATGCGATGCATATATTCGTTTTTTGATTTCAGATATCTTAGAGAATATTAAAATTATAAAATTGTAGGCGGTTATTGGCTAAGCAATGAGTCGAACACGAACAAATTTTCGCGATTGAAAAGAAAACGGTTGTCATTTTAGGTTGGAAGTTGGGGAGCGAAATGAAGACCTCTCCAAAGAGTATTGCGTTTTAAATTCATAGTTTTGCGGAGTCATTGTCCACATAATAGTGTATTCCATTTGACATGTTTTATTTGTAAAAACTATTCAATAATTGTTTTGTACTCACTTTGGAATTATATAATTTCCATCATCACTTTCATCTAAAATAACCTGACGTATCCAGTTGGCCTTAACTCGTGTGACTTGACCGCGAATTGGTATTAGCGATTCATCCTTAAGCAAAGATTTAGCACCAAGCCCTGTGCAATTGATAATGACATCAAATTCCGACCTTCGCACGAAATTATCAAAGTCGACTACTTTTTCTTTTTTGATTCGCCCTCCAAGAATTGTAAATCTCTTTGTGAGATAGGGAAGTAGTTTCATTGGTTCTGATGTGAACGTAATAAAATGGATTCCAGATCTAAAATACAAATAAATACATTAAGTTTTTCCAATACTGTTCACTTTTTTCTACATGCAAGCATTAGTATATATGTTTGCGTGTATCAAAAAAAACATACGTGAATTTTTTCCTACAGAGAACACTGTATTCTTCTAATTGTAGATCTGTCAGCCACTTATAACCATAAACTACGTCCTTCCAAAAATCATTTACATTGTTTTCACTAGTTGTTAAACGAATACAGGGAATGAGGCTGATACCTGCTTCTCCACCATCTCCAGACAGCCATAATTTTTTCAAAAATCGATGCATACCCAGCGACCATGCACTAAAAATACAATTTTATATAATTGAACAGATATAATTTCCATTTTTCACACTTACTGAATTTTTTCTTCGGGAGTATCTCCCATCAAGTAAGGTCCCCAAAGACCGGCCGATCCATCTCCTGTAGTATTAGGAGTAAAAAAGTCCGACAGGATCGTAACATCATGAGATGGAAATGTTTCCTTGATATTGACCCCACAACAGAATCCATTTATACCCCCACCAATGATTCCTATTTTCATTTCTACTTCAATTTAGTTTGCTTTTATATTCAATCAGAACAACATTTGGCTGAACACTGAATAAGTATTATCGCTTGATTCAAAAATATGCTCAGCTGATAAAATTTCGTTTAAAATTAGTATGGTGAAGAAGTGCTGATAAGATTTGTTCGTGTTCGTACTTAATGTTTTTATTTTATATATAAGTTGAATTGTGGAATAAAAACAAATCAACATATGTAAAGTTATTTATTTGTTATCAGATTTAACTATTAGTATTTCACCTTTGCGGGTGGGCACCTTTAACAACTTGGTGATATTTAAAACTATTTTAAAAGCTTAATAACCAAGAAATCACTCCATGGCTTGGTGCGTTGGCGTAAAATAATTTCGACATGTTCAGTCAATCCATTGAAAAATAAAAAAAATATTTCTGAAATGCTTTTAAAAGTTTTTTGGTCTGGTGCTTAACGAGAGATTCAACTATGAGTGCTATTTGTCGCTGTTTCATTTGGTTTTGTTCCTTAGCTCATCAGTAATTGCGAGAAAAAAAGATTGCCCCACAGTACCTGTCTTTCGTCTAGGCCAATACATGTGTCATTGTTCACTGGGTGGTAAAGTAAAATTGCTCTCAATAAATATGTTTCCGATAAGCATTGATTAACGGCGGATATGTACATAAGTAATTAGTGATCAGATGGTCTGCTTATTTCTGACTAGTAGATAAAAAAACATTGAGCATCTGTTTTCCTTTCCACGTAATAATTGTAAGCTATTAAAATATGTGCTTATATGTATAATAATATAATAATATGGGTGGCGCTACAGCCCGTAGGGAGCCAGGGCCTAGCTTCTCAGCAACCACTCGTGTTGTGCGTGCTATTGTTCTCTCACGAGTGGAAGGGACCTACAGTTTTATGCCGAATCCGAACGGCTTTGTTTGAAAAGCTTTTTTCTAGACAGGAAATACACCTTGAGCATTGTCAGTAACTCGAAAGAGGTGGGGGTCGACGCACATACCCACAACGCCACCGGCCACTAAAATGTATGTTATTTTAGTTCTCCTATTTCTTTAAAGTTCTCAAAATTGATGATGAATTTATTATATTCAAGAACCATCTTTAATAGTATTCTTAGCCGGTGGAGGTGACTCTAATTCACGCCACACAGTCTGGTCTAGTTCGGACTGGAATGACAACGGCAATAATCTTTTTAATTTTATTTTAAGGAACAATCTCTGTATCGCCCACATTTGTACCAGTATTAGGCAGTCCTTGATATTATGCTAAGCTATATATATCTTACAATTAACCATTGGAAGGTTTTAGATGCTCCGTCCTTTTCGGACCACAGACTTATCACCTTCTAGTCCAATTCTGAGAGGACCAAGCCTAGCTGAATTAGAAATCCAAGAAACACCGACTGGAGCAGATTCGCTCAGGAGATAAAAAGGCTAACAAGGTTTTTGGCTTGGAAATTAACAATAGCCACCCCACAAGGTGGAGTCATTTCCCCTATTCTATGAGTGGTAGTTACCCACCCTCCTCAGGTGGGCTAAATCCTGCAGTCTTGGGATCAACCTCCAAACGGAGGTTGTTGCTTTTACCGAAAGATTCAATCCGACATTTGCCCTACCAACTGTTGAGGGCATTATCTTCACTTTACGATGTACCTTGGGCTAATCCTTTACAGGAATCTAAGCTGGAAGCTAAACATTGACAAAGGAACCAATAAATCGGTCTGTGTCCTATATCTATGCAATAAAATATATGGGAAAATATGGGGCCCGAAACCCAGAGCAATACTGTCATACTAAGGCCCACAAGACGTACGGCAGAGTGGTTTGGTGGAAAGTCTACCTAAAAGCATCCAACTTGAAAGTGTTGACAAGCATTCAGAGACTAGCATGCCCAGCAGTGATTGGAGCGATCTCCACCACTCCTACAGCGGGTCTAGAGGTTCTCTTGGATATTTTTCCTCTTAATCTCTATAGGTCTTAGGTCTGCTGCAAAAGGTGTTATTAGATTTACCCAATCCAAAAGCTGGCACGTAAACCAAACGGTCATGCAAGCATCTTAGATAAATTACTTGTTCTATACGTAATCTACACAGAAGAACCCATCAAAAACTCAAACTCCATTCATGATTACACAGATGGGTGGGCAAGAGAACAGGCACGTCCGAATTTTTAAACATGCACTGCTCAATCAGATTACCTGACTACGGCAGTATTTTTCAAGCGGAGGTCCTGACGGTCAATTTCGGCTGTAGAAATCAAAATTTACCGTCCAATCTCTATTCTACCAGTACTTGATAAGCTAATTAAAGAAGTAATGTCAAATACATTGCAAGACTTCACTGCCAAAAATATAATCATTAATAAAACCAGTATGGGTTCATGAGAAATATAACTGTTAAGCAAAGAGTTTGCAATTACTATTAATACAAACATGAATAAGAACCATAATTCGCTGGTAATATTTGTTAAATTTTAAAAGGCGTTCGATACTGTGTCGTAGAAGAATTATCAGTAAGCCAAAAAAAGGTATTCGAGGTGAAATATTGGATTGGTTTGCTAGCTCCTTTTCTAACAGAGCATAGAGTCAAAATTGCCAACTGCTTCAGCAACGCGCACAGTTTTGAACTGGGAGTTCCATCAGCATCCATCCTAGGACGCCCAATCGTTATTTTGTATGTGAGTCATATCCTATCAGTACTACAAAGTATCATCAGATTTCAATACGTTGATGATACGGTTGTTTGGTGAGCAACGAAAGTATTGGCTATGCTAGAGAGCACTTTATCATCTGAGTAATTAAACGTCATTCAATGTACTAAGGGTAGCATACTACTCATTGGTGGAGTCTGTATTGCAATACGGAATTACTGCATGGGGGAACGCGGTACAATATAGGATAATGGAGGTTCAAATGGTTGAAATTGTTTTAAGGACAAAATATGGCGACATGTATTTTGAAAATTCTATTGATGATCTGAATCTATCAACAGTTAAAAATCCTATTCAATCCAACAAATGAAACATACAACGATCAACCGTTTAAACACCCAATTGATCATGAGGCCAACACGAGACAAAGAGCAGTAGATCAAGACTACAAGAATACACAACTCCTATGGAAGACGGTAATTATCTTTTGCAGTACCAAGTATCCTCAATCAACTCCCACTTGAACTGTGGGATATTCAGGTGGTGCACATTAGAAAGAAGAAAAATTAAGGAATATGTACTTTTGAACAACTTAAATGTCTAATACGCTATATTACTATGATATTAATTTGTTTATTAACATGAATTACTGAATAGCGTAAGAAAAATCTGATTCGCAGATTTATATTATCACAATATATCACACTAGCAAATTTTCGTTTTTAGAGACTGTAAACCAACCGGCAAATTTCCCGTTAAACTGTATTTGCAGATTTGTCAATATCACGGGATGGCTAAAAGGGACAGCACAACATCTGTAACTCTTTTTTTTGTCCCGCATGAATATTTGTATTAAGAAGGCAATGACAGCTGTTTGCTAGTGAAACTATCGATAAGGAAACCTTTGCGACAGATTCTACGATAGCATAGAATGTGAAAGTGAAAGTGGAACGAGAGAAGTGGAACTCAAATCCGACGGATTTCACGATAGGGGAGAATATAGTCATTGCACACAATATAAAATTTTTTCAGATATACGTCTGTATATTTATATAAAAGTTATATTTTAAACTGAATTTTTCATGATATACATCTGTTCATCTACACGTACTGAATGAATTTCGTGTAGTCGTTACAATGTTTATAGCCATAGCCTTAAAAATAATTGTGCTTAATTTCGAGAACATCTTTAATCATATAATTTCGTAAATGCCAAAGAGAATTTGCTATGTCCTCTGGTTGATCCTTAGCGAATTTTCCAAGCCACGTTGATGGTAAGCGTGATGGATCGACATTGGGAATTGTTTGTTGACTGGCTTTTAAAGTTTTCTTCCAGGGTCCAATGTGTGGGCTGTTAGCTTGAAGTCCCTCAATATATCTGCAATAAAAAAAAGGGTAAACGATTTAGATAACATTCATTTTGATTCCATAAACTCAACAAATTAATTCAAATCCCATTTAAAAAAAAAACTATAATTGTTTAACTATTTATTGAAGCAACTATAATAGGAAAAATGGGGTTGAAAAGCAAAAAAATAATTAGTCGCTGTCTTCAACCGGTTTTATGTCGATATTGTAGAATTTTCTAAGCGATTGAAAATCATTCTATTTCTTTCTCTTCTCTTTTATCATATACTAGCATGGTTAAGCATTTTAAGAAAATCAAAAAATAATAAAAGTTGTTCCTGCAAAATGTTGGTGCCAAAATCATGTCCAGACAAAAATGAATCATACATCACAATTACAAAAAAATCTCGATAGATCGTCTCTCCAGGAGGGATTTTTTAAAACTAACGCCTTGGCAATATGTTAAGTGATTCGGTTTGCAAAGCGTTTACTCTGCTTAGAACATGATAAATTTATGCTCAAAGAGTAAAAGTTAATATAATAACTAATTACAGCAAAAACACAAGAAAAACTGACATGCTTAGGCAAATGTTTAGTGCTTGTCGTTTACAAAACCCTAAACGCTTCATTAATACATACTATACATAAATATAATAAAAATATTGGTGTACATTTAAGAACACCATCAAATAGTGAACACAATGGGTTTTATTGCACCGTGACAATAAATGTTGCAATGAACATATTAAGCAAGGAAATTACCTTATGTATGCCTCACTATGCAGAACACGTTGAGGTCTGGGTGGTACAGTTACAAACAATGGCTCCGGTGGTGGTGCTGCTACAATTACTGAATAAAATTATGATTTATGTTTCACTATCATATTTTATAGTTAATTTTTACCTTGTTGTGATGCCTGATGTTGACTTAATCGTGGTGAAAGTGGATTTACAGGTCCATTTTGTATATTTTGTGTTACATTTCCTTGAATTGACAAAGAGTTCGGGTGTTTCCGTGGCACGAAATTTCTATGATTAAATACTCGTTATACTACATTAGTATTGAAAAACAAACACAATGCCTTACTTGCTCCTTTCTAAGAGTGGTACAACCTTGCCACTTTTGCTTAGATGAACTTCACGCACATGTTTGATTAGGCGCTGCAATTGTGGGAAAGCGGCCATATTTTTCTTAATACGAACGCAGCCTCTCCATAAACAATGGTACTCCATATCAGTTCCAAGATGTTGATATGATTTCTGGACGTGCCCGTTACCGTCTTGAATACAATGTTCCATGCAATCCACTGCATCTTCGAATTGATAATCGCATTTATCCCAGAGACATTCGAAAATCTAAAATAAGACGAGAGTTAATAAGGGTATGTTTGCGATAAGATCTATATTGTCGTGTTACTTGATTCTCTACAGGCGTTGGACTCCTGCAATTCAATTGATCTTCGAAATTCTTCGCAGACTCTTCATTCATTTTAATAGCTTTGTCTTCCCAGCTTTGTCGGACACTCGCAGGAAGGTTTTTCCACTCATTACCTACCATTCGCGAAATATCGCCGAATGACGCATCTGGATTGCTTTGGCTGATTCCTTTTCGTACCTCACACGAATACAAAATGTATCCAGTTACAACTTTTGACTTATTTGCTTTGATTGGTTTTGCTTTTGAAGAAAGAGGTGTCGATGATACGGATGGGGCTGGAGAACATGTAGCTATATCCGAATTAACTGATGGCGGGCCTCCATCCAAGGAATCTTCTAAAACTCCCAATGCTTCACTTGTATCAATCTTTATATCCTACAATTTTATGAAATTTGTAATTATTTTATGAATATCAATTGAAAAGCACAGGTATCTGTTTGATTTATATCTTACTGCAGTTGATATTTTCTGATCCTCAGTAGTACTTTCTTTTATTTCTGCCGTTTTGGCTGGCTTGATTGGTGTCCTAAAATGGAAAATTTCATCCTGCGTAACTTGTGGGCCATGAACGAATTTCTTTAACCCAATATTAGGCATCAACTTGCGAAATGACTTTTTCATTTCATCGTATATTGATTCACAAATATACACATCACTTTCTGATATTTCTGTTGGACGACAAGTTGAATATTCGCCATACTCTAAAACAGCACAACGTCCAATTATTGCAATAATTGGACTAATTTCTTGAACAGTAGAAAGGAGCAGTTCCTGTTTGTAAAATGTTTTATTTTGTGGTATGGAAATTTCATTTGGTGCTAATAGCCAAGGACCTTGGAAATATGACTTCCTAATAAAATTCGAATTAGTCTTATGAAATGTTGGTCAACATATTTAATACTACGTACCCTGACGATTCCCAGATGGATCGAATCTGAGCAATCGACTGTTTGCCACTTTGTGTCGCCACGTACACGAAATCACCAATTTTAATTACGCCACTGCAAATTGTATTATACTGCTGATAGTAGGTGCTATTGGGTTCAGCATTACCGGATGGAGCACATTCGACGTTCTGAAATTAACGTAGATAAATAATTAGTAATAATTAGTAGTATTGGTTATTTAATAGAACGATCTCTTGGATAATAGTGCTGTTGAGTTTATTCTCATTTGTATGAAATAGGAATGAACTTGTGACACTTTTGATAAGAGATCTTATGACGGAAAGCTATACAAATAAAACCTGGGCCTAAATAATTCTGAATGCTTCCTTTAACAAGCAATGAACTAAATAGAATATATTCATACTATGTATGCATTTCATAAACGGACGACTATACTCCTTTTAAGCTCCGCTTGCAAATGGGTTGGAATGGGTTGATCTTGGGATTGTTCAAATAACCAAAACTACCCAATTTTCTGGAAATGATTTACATGTGGGTAAACTTACTTTTGGCACTTACTGTTATATGATCTATAAATTTATACATATATATATATCCATCATACCACCGTCTCGCCATCTTGTTTTCATGTGTCAATGTTTCCATATGAATTAGCCAACATTTTAGCACTTTTCTATCACACACTTCACCTTTTGATCTGCGGGATGGATTCATCGTTTTTGGAACAGATTCGTTTAAAAAATTATTTTCTGTCATTCCAATACTAGCATTGAAATTATATATATGAGTGGCGCTACAGCCCGTAGGGGGGCCAGGGCCTAGCTTCTCAGCTACCACTCGTGTTGTTCTTCTCACGAGTGGAAGGGGCCTATAGTTTAATGAAGAATCCAAACGACTTTCTTTGAGTAGCTTTTTCTAGACAGGAAATACTCTTTGAGCATTGTCAGTGACTTGAAAGGGGTGGGGTCGAGAAAATTGTTTTCGTCGCACTGAGCAGGAATCGAACTTACGACGTCGAGGTACGCACAAACCCAAGTAATATATCCATTGACCATAAGTCCAGAAGAGTGTCTCAGAGTTTGAACGTAACTAAAAACAACGTTTTTATAAATTATAACCTAATATTTTTAGCTTTATATTTTTTACATGTTCCCGATAGATCAGTTGGCCTTAATTTGTTTGATCGTTTAAATTCGACCGGATACCCATTTTCTGCATTCCAATGACACATTATTAAAGATGTAATGTTGCCAACTTCCGTCGCCAAATTTGACGAGATTGAGATCGTGTAGAAAATTATCCACCATCGCTGCCAAAGATTGTGCGTAGTTTCACCACCGGATCGTTTGTACCACATTTCAAGCCGCGAGACGGATCCCATGTACAAAGATTCTTTGAAAAGAGAGCTTATCGTCCTTCTGGGTAATTACATGGGGAAACGCGAAGACGCGAAGAAATTTCACGCGTGTTGTACGGAAGATCTTTATGAATGTAGGTTTTGGTGTATTAGTCCAAGCCTTATTACCCGATTTCATATTGACAACTATCCTTGTGCCAAAAGGGGATATTGAATATGTGTAATCAACCACGGACATTTCCCAACAACCGCGCACAAAGATTTTAGCAGAGATTTCGTCGTACCTCACTTTTAAGCTGCTAAGTTCAGCGCGAAGTACTTGTAAGTCGACTCTCGAGGAAAGTTCCTTCCGACTGATATTCAAATACAAAATGAATTACCATCAGACCAATCCCAGCTTAAGCAAGGCTTCCATCGCCACTATCATTTTTTAAAGAGTGGCCTTTAAAAATCTTTCAGAGAGAATCTCAACAATGTACAAGAACGCAATTAAACCAATTGCGAACGAGAGAGCGTTTGTTTGACATAAAACTCATATTCTTGCTATACGGAAACATAGCACTGTTATTATACCATATACTTACAAGAAAGGTTAAATAGGGTTACATAGAAACATAACTTACCGGTTTTTCTTTTTCTACAAGTGCCTCCTGTAGTTTTAACTCGGCTAATTCGCCCTTGTGTTTTTCTATACGCTCTTTGAAAACAGACATTACCCGCTTCAGTTCCAGTGGAGTATCACGAATGATAAACTTAACTGGATTATTTTCGCGTACAAATGGCCAGTTTTTTATCTTTTTGAAACATCTTGCTCGAACGTTATATCGTGATTCGCAAACAAAAACATCCTTATCTGCAAATCCTTCGGGCTTGAACTTAATGTAGTCTTTTACATTCATAACGTAGCACTTATTCAAGACTTTATCCAAAGGAAGAGTTTGACGTTGACTTGTTTTGAAAACCTCCTGCAAAGTAAAATTGTGGACGCAATGTTTACATTACAAATTTCATATTTATAGCATATACAATATCTTACTTGTTCCAAAAACTTTCGGGTAGTGAGGTGATAAGTTTCATGAGGTCTCATAAAAAGAAATCCATGCATCATTTTTATATTTTCATTTGTTGTCCACAAGCGTTCAATATACACAATACTAGGTATTTTGTTTTCATTAGTTTCGAAATATACAAAATCGCCAGGTGAAAATACTTTTTGGTCAATAGTTAGACTCTCTCCCTGTGCGGTCTGTGAATTATAATCGTAGGTATTTTAGTACACAAATTGTTATAAGTTTATACAGTGCGTACAGCTTTATCGTCTTCTTCTTGATCTTGTTCTTCCTGAAGCAGCTTAGTTTGGCGGAGAGTATCAACGTCGTTTGCCAAATGAGTTGTTGTATACATGAGAGCTGGTGAACTGAGAGTGTCCTTGCAAAGCTTCAAAAATTGCATATATTATATTATATTTAGGCATAATATATTTATTCAAAACATTGTTTATTTACCTGATCTCTTTTTTTTATAAAAAATTGTTGTAGTTCAATTGAATCGTCAAAAATTTCGGAATCAGTTCTAGATAATTTACGAGCACGTTCCAAACATGTAAATATGTCTTCTTGAAACGTATCCAAGCGTTTGTAAACACCTTTGTCTAACCGACGCTTGATAAGATCTAATGAAATGCCACGTAGTTTGCTATTAAGATAAAATTGCTTTATAGAATGAAGAATCGTTATGAAATATGTATGTATATCGGCTTACCTGCTGGTCTTTTCAGAAGCTACATCATACTCAGGTAATTCTGCAAGAGAATCTGAGAAGCAACGGCCTTCTTCATCTTGATGATTGTACATCGAAGTGAATAAAGATAAAAGTAACTCTTGGACAGCCAGAGGGACATCGGGGACAATATCCTCACCCTCTCTGAAAGTTGTAAATACAAATGTTATAAAAACGAAATTCTCAGGCCCCTATTGCGAGTGTCAACAAATAAATAATAAACGATACTTATCAAAAAAAAAATTAATCATTTTGAAGCATCGCATCAGCATCAAGTATGTTTAGCACAAAGAAGTGATACCGGGTCACTGCGCAAATGTTTGACGTTCATAGATTCAACCTTTGTCGCTTCTTGTGGGTAAAGACGAAGCTTGGGTTGGTATCATCCATTCTAGATATTATATTCGAAGGATGCTACTGCATTCATATGTAGCACATTTTCCATGATGAAAACAAAACTGTACATAACATCCATCCAAGAATCGAGTGTGAAAATGCGCATCAGTGGCCTTGAAGTTTTGAGGGTTTGTCACCACTATGTGATGAGCTGTCTTAAAGACCGAAACCGAGTTTATTATTACCATTGCTTCTCTAAGCAACAAAGCTAGCAAATGCAACAAGAGAGAGAGACCTATTTTCTGGGAATGGAAATTTACTTTTGGAGTCTCATAAAACTTTACTTTTTCACATTGAACACATTGCTTCCATCAATTTCAAAAATTCAATCGAAGTGGAATCGTAATTTAAGCTCTACTACGTTCGAGAAAGTTATTACTAAATACTAAAATAGTTTGATTCCCGTCGTATTGGAATGCGATACAAATTTGTTGCACTTTGTATCGTAACTTCGATTCGTAGATTTGCTACGATTGAATTCTGTGAATGGGATAACTTGAACTAGAACAAACAGAATTACGGAAGTGGACAAATTATAATCGATTTCTAGCGATTTACTTGTCATACTCAGATACAGTCGTATGACTGTGAATATTTGATTCTCATGTACATATTTAACTCTGCCTCGACCAAAAAGCGAATGTTACTGCATTAAAATCAACTGTAACCCGCATATTAAAAAAAAATCAAAATTAAAAGAAAATTGGTACCAAAACCCTTTTCACAGACTTTGTTCAGAGTTGCTAAAGACATCAGCGCTCTATCGCTTACTATTTTATTCTATGAAGGACAAATATACTAACATGCAAAGAATAATAAACGAAAAAAAGACTGTCTTCGAAAATGAGATTTATAGGAAAATAATATACCATATTTGGGACATTTTTTTTTTGAAATTTTTTAACTGAATTACAAGCGCCCAGAGATTATAACATTTCGAAAATTAGAATTACCCCTTGAACAAAGTGGATCATATGGTCCATCCTAAGACTGCCTGAAGAGTTGTACTTAGATACTGACAAAGTAGTGAAGACATTTTTTTGAACAAAATTTCAACAGTGCGAATTTTAGAAAATATAGTATAGAACTCCATTTAATTATACTGTGGAATTGATACACATTTTTAAAAGTTAGACTTTCGTGTTTTTTTTAAGTTTTCGGATGACCAAGGACATAACCATCAAACAGTAAATAATCAATCTTATGAAGTCCTTCATTAGGGAAGGTTTCCTGGTAATACACATTTTTAATGATTTAATTAACTACTTGCCACATAAGGGTTTTTCGTTTAATATCAGTCTTTAAGGATTGCAATAAAGCACCGCCAATATGTACTAAAACGTACCTTAATGTTTGTTTCATTTGAATAGTAAGTTGCTGCAATACCAAAGCATCTTTATAAATTTGCGAATCAGGTTCATTGTATTTACAGGCATTCTCAAGCATCAAAAGAAAGTCTGAAGCTAATTCATCGACACTCTCATATGCACCTTGTTTAAGTTTTTGTGCAATTCGCTCCATATCGATTGGTTCTTTTATTATATCATAATAATCTGGATATTCCTATAAGAAAACGAAATTATTAAAACTTATAAAGGGAGAATAATATATAAAAAAGTGATAAAATATAAGCGAATATGTTTGTGGGTTATAGAAAATATTAACAATCAATTTACCTTTTTCTATCCTTACCCATGGGAGATGGATAATTAAGAAAATGAGACTATTTATATAAAATGCAGGTAGAACATAAATGGATGACTTACATTTTTCGATGGTAGCTTAGTAAATATTAACGACAATTGACGCTTTCCTTTAGGTTCTTGAAATTCCTTTATAGCTTCATAAAACATCCAAAGCTTATTGATCAATGGGGTCTTTTTTCGTGTCGATTTCATCCTAATGTTTAACGTGAGTATAGGCAAAGAAATACGATATTAAGAAATAATCACTACAATCAAAATATATTTACAGTTTAAGCGCAGGCTTTTTGATTTCTGTTATACCAGGGAACTCTTTCAATTTTTCATTTAAAGCCTTCTCCAACACATTTGCATCTTCATAGATTGGTGAGCCCTCCTCATTATATTGTCGGCAATTTGAAAACATAAGTCTATAATCAGATATTAACTCTTCCAGGCTGTTATATTTTTCCTGGCGAATGTTGTTCTCAATTGTTGTCATATCAATGGGATTTTGAATCACATCGTAATAATCTGGATAAAGCTTTTTCGGTGGCTTTTCCATAAAAAGTTGAACAGGGTGACGAGTTCCAACGGTGTAATCGGTTAAAAACTTTTGAATATTCAACATCTTCTTCTTATTTGATAGATTTGTAGATGTTCGACTTTTAGGCGATATATTTACTGGAACGGTTGTACCTGATGCGGACAGAGATACTGGCGGGTTGATATTTGAATTTATACGAGGGCGGCCCTTTTTCTTTGGTTGCATTTGAACGAGACCTACGCTCCCATTGTCTGGTGTTTGTTCGTCGGAATCACTAACCTCCTAGAAAGTAGAAGTAAAAAGCAACATTTAAATGTAAAGTTTGCTTAAGCTGTCAATATATTCAGCCTTATCACAGACTCCATTCGTACGATTCGAAGTGACGATATCACAAAATACGAATGGAATTACGAACTCCGGCGTATATAAACTTGTATTTAGTGATAGCTACCCTCAAGAAATTTGTAGCATATTTTTCATTTTGATTCTACTACGAATGAATGCTGTGATACATTTCTTGGAGTTCGTTCGTTTCTTGGAGTTGAATGGAATTCGTGATAGGAGTCAAGAGGTACAATAGTCCTTGAGATAGTTAAGGACACAAAAAACGTCAGCGCAAAAACGAAGGAACCCTGTCACCCGTTTGTATTGTTTCCATGTAGTAGGAGTTTTCTTAAAAGTCTTGACAATGTCTTGAGTTTATTCGACAATATGTCATGTCACACCCGTCGATTTCTACCATGCATCCACTAAAATGCAAGCGACATGCCTCACAATATATGTCATTTAGTTACGGTGGATAAACGTCACATACAGTGACTAAGAGCTACCCTTTTATACGTGATATACATATTTAAATACAATATAATTTTAATGTAGTCTTACCGGATCCAATCCATCGTCGACCAACTTAGCATTCATTATCTTCAGCATCTTAACAGCATCCTTTAAAGAAATATTAGCAAAAAATATACAAAGGTCTTAAAAATAAGTAATTTTATTTCATACTTTATGCGTTCGATGAGTTGGTGGAAAGGCCTTTTTAGCATTATCCAACATCAAATACAAGTCAGCTGTCAGATCTGAGATGTTGGCATAGTCACCCTTTTTAAGCTTTGTCTGTATCTGACACATTGAAATTGGTCGTTTTATTAATTCGAAATACTCTGGATGAAACCTTCGGTATGGTAGTTTCCATAACGAATGTCCAAGCGGGGCGCCTGTTGCATTAGGATGATCTATATATTTATTGTTCACGAAAAACAATTATACACATAGGTATGTATATACAAAAAAAAAATTAAAAAAAATAATTAAAAACAAAGAAACAAAAACGAAGTCATAGAAACAAATCAAATTTAAATATGTCTTTTTATATTATTAAATTTGTGTAGATTATGTATGTATTCCGAGAAGTACAATTACAAAAAAATAAACTAATTAGGAATTACAAGCAAGCCATTTAAATATGAAACTAATCATAACCTTTGAAAAAATAAAAACTAACTTTGACGGTGTGATCCGTGACGTAATAGCGGAAATTTGCATATCAACTTCCGCAGCCTTTCTCCATATTTGACCATTTTTATGTAGTCGGGGGAAAGTCAAAACCCTAATGGTGGCGGTCATATGTTGACGCCATTCGCAAAGGATGAAGTAAATTATTTAACAAAGCCAAACTTACAAGAACTGATGCCGACAAGGACTTACACAAAGGCCCCCAGTATGTACAAGTACGAATTAGCAACTAGCCAAAAGTTCGTACTGGAGACAGTTCTGTGGAAAAATCTAAGAGGTCTCCGCGACGGCTAACAAAAGTACTGGCATCTAATCCGAAACCTTTTATCTGTGAAAATGACGCTGAGTGCTTTCAAAATTATTGGTCCAATCTTCTTTAGCATCGTCAATGAACCGCTTCGCTTTGGAACTTTTCCCGATCATTGTAAGGTATCTCTCTCCTCTGTTATGGAACGAAGTGGTGACCGAACTGCTATTAACACTAGAAAGGACCGGATATAAGGTCATCTACTATTAACACTAGAAAGGAGCGGGTGTAAGGTCATAGCTGTTATCTGCATAACAGGCGTCTGGCAAGTTCATATCCACGATCAAGGATATAATGCAAGCAACCCTTTCTAACCTGATAAAGTAGACCAGTGGATGCGTCTTAGGCGTTAAATCTCATCAACCTCAAACCACTGGAAAGGATGTAGGGGATGCCCTGCGTATGCATTAATGGTTCACTACGGACCACTTTCTCATCTGCTGTGAGCATACTCCTCAACCTACCAACGATGGACCTAGTGGGTAGACAGCAAGCAGCTAACACTGCGATTAGTTTAAGATTGCTACGCCTCTGTAAGGAACTGATATATACTTATAGAGTGATCTAAATCCCACTTCGAAAAGAATTTCTTAAGCAGGAGGCGGAGTCTGGTGTTACTAGGTATATGAATGTCGGACGCTGGAGGGTCCACTGCTATTTTTTACAGTGGGATCGAAGATGGACCAAGGATCTGTACATCCAAATGTCTTTCCGACTACCAAACCACTGTAGCGTCTTTCAGGATGAAAGTATAGCGATGGAATTCTGGCAAAAAAAAGATCAGTTACATTTAACTCAAATGCTTCCTGTAATTACAGCCTATCTCTAAACGAGATAAGCAAGTATTTTAATATCCTGCTCATATGGGTGCGGAGATAATGTGATATTCCAGAGAATTGGCCAGCGGACGAGCTCGCATGAAAGGGTACAAAATCAGATTGTAGATGGTCAACTGGCACAGGGTGCCTCATAACTGAACAACCCAGGATACCGACATTACTAACTAAAGAAATTAAAATTCGGTTATCTTCTTCGCTTCATAAAAAGCTCTAACTGGTTTGCGGAGACGCAGATCCTCGTGGTGGCACAATGGGCTAAGCTGCTCTAAGTTTGGTACAGCAGTCAGCTACTTCATCCTAATCTAAGTTTATCCAATTACCGCGGAACTACACGAGCACCATCTTCGTTCAAAAATTGGAAGTATATATCTTGCCAAACATCATCCCCATCTATGAATGTACCACCATCAAACTTAAAAGACGTAAAATCGCTGAAGTGCCGAAGTGAGGTTTGAAAGTGTACTCAAATTTAACTCAGCTAAAAAATTAATTCAGTTCGAGGTTTAAACGAAACTATGAAACCTGAACTGAAGTTTATTCCAAAAATATAGTGTAAACGTAAACTGTGAAACTGACTTTTTTCCAATCTTTAAGTTTCTCGACCTTCTCTCCCTTTTGAAATAGATAAATTCAACAACAAAAAATATGTCTAACAAGACGTTAATATTGAACTTTTAAAATAGATTTAGAAGTAACAAAATAAAAACATATTATGATACCTAGGACAGATCACAAAAGTTATTACATTTTAATTCATTCCAAAATAAATTACCTGAAGAACTAGCCGTATTAAACAAGTGATCAAATAATGACCACATAGGACCCTCTCCTTTTTTGTCGATATCCTCGTCATCAGAGGTATCTACTTCCATTTTTAAAGATGCAATGAATGCACTAGAAAACGTTTTGATTTTTTTCATTGTACTAGTTTTTGCACGACCGCCTTCAATTTCCATTCTTCTCTGAGTAAATATCTAAAAGAGAGGCACTGTTTTAATTTACTGTACACATGACATGTATGAATTTGTATTTGTGTACATATATAAAGTTCAGTACAAGCTACATTAAAGTTTATTCTTCTTTGAATTTAATTTTTCTTAAGAACGCAACAACTTTAAGCTACACATGTACATACTTTTTTGAAAGTACATATTCCTGTATGCCGGTTAAGTAAACTTACCTTTTTGAGTGTTTTAGCATCCTTGTATATTTGAGAGCCAGGCTCATTAAATTGACAAGCATTTTTTGTCATTTGTAAAAGATCCTTTTCCATTTCGGATAGATTTGAATATGCGTTAGTTTGAATTTTTGTAGCAATTAATCTTAAGTCGATCGGATGCTCAATCACGTCGTAATAATCGGGATATACCTTTTTTGATGGTAATAATTGAAATTCTTTGTGTAAAGGACGGTCGTTCATAGTTGGATCTATAGCAGTCATAACAGAATTAAAAAGTTCCTCATATGGATCGAAATCCTCATCCAATTTATTAGAGCATTCAGATGTTTCGCTCTCGTTTGCAGTTGACCTCCGAGGATTTCTGCCGACTCGTTTTGATCGCGGTTCTTCCTCAATTCCAGCTGACTCCAGTATTTTCGACTTGTTTGTGGTGAAGAAATGCCAAAGCGTACACGCATCTTGATATTCGAGTGAATCACATTTATAAAATGCTTTAGCGTTGTTCACTAAGAGCTCGATATCTTGAGCAAGTTCATCTACATCATCGTAGGAATCTGTTTTCAGCTTTTGCTGAACTTTGAGCAGATCTATTGGATTTGCAACGACATCATAATATGAGGGTTCTTGGCGTCTCTTAGGAGCGCGGATAAATATATCACATAGCATAGAACCATCTTCTTTCTTAATGTTTCGAATTGAGTCATAGAGCTGTTGGCAGAGTTCAGACTAGAACGAAATAAGGCAATAAATTAATAGATAGGAGAATAAAAGGAAATAAAATGTTAAATTCAACAGATCAGAAGCCAATGTGTATATTAAGATTATTATGACAGCTGTGCATGTGACAATAAATGAATTTTAATTTTTTTAATTTTACACCATGCACTTCAAAATCTTCAAATCGCAAATATTATTTATTTTGTCAAATGGGCACAAAATTCGTGGCATATGATTCTGGGCGCTATTTGCGAAAACTTCATATTGAATATTTCTGGAAGCTGTAATTATTTAAACATCTTCAGGAGCAATGTCTTTGAGGATCCTTGAGCAGAACATATAAGACTATGTTTGTGATATATGTAATTTTCGTTACATTTTTGACTCATGTCAGGATGTCTCGTTTGAGTTACAATTATGTATACATTTTTTGTATTAAAATATATACATACATGCATATTTTTTCTTTGAAATCGCATTTTGATTAATTTTTTGCTTACAGAAACTACAGATAACTTTTTGCTGTTTTTTTGTTATTTTTATCGCATGTGATGTTTTTTTTTAATTATTTATACATATATATGTACATACTTATTTTCGCTTGCGCAAAATAGTGAAATTGAAAAACGTACTAATTTTTTGTGCACTTTTAAATATAAAAATGTATTATTTATAACACGGATAACAATAGTTCCCGCTCAAAATTTCTTTATCTTGCCTCACACCACTTTACTATATATTTTTTGTTTAGTTTTTGAGTTCAAATTTGATTCTAAGCCAGAAGCGGCAATTGGCACAGGCCAAGCATTGTTTACTTTGAATTTATGACCATATATGTGCATTATAAATAATCACAATGAAGAAGATATTCAGATTTGTTGTTTCAAGTATTTGTGTGCATATTTATGTATAAAAGCTACTAATGTATATTTACATATAATTCAATGAATTTTGCTTACCGGATCAAGACGTTTTCGTTTTCTCCCAACTTGTACAGGAGATTGTTCCGGAGTTGAATCGTCCACAACATCTTCATCATGTCTACTAGCAACAGAACTTGCTCTACGACGCCTGTTTATCATATCTCAATATTAAAATAGGAAGTAGCTTAGTTTGAGATCAGGAACTACGAGAGAATAAAGCCAAATAAAATAGCTTCACTTAACACATAAACCAAAATGACAATACAAACACCATAACAGAAAGACTAGGTTTACCCTTTCCAGTGGAAAGAAACGTGGTTTACAGTCTTCCACTCTAAGGCGCTATACACATCAGCAGCCAATATAAACGTTTTACATGTGGCAACATATAAAAACAAAGTTGAACTACGTGGTATACTATGCCAGGAAACGTGAACTAATCTGTTCCATCTGTCAAATTTCAAACTTAGAACGCAATCTCCAAAGAGGCCGATGCTGTTTGTGAGCTTATTGTCAGAATACCAACTACTTGACTACTCACAAGAAACCTAATAAGAGTTACATCACAATTGCGGACGTATTGCGTTCATTTGATGTACATTTATTTATTTTATATCGATGGACTTTATAATCATACGCATAAAAATGATTGCGTGTAAAATAAGCGAAAAAATATTTTCTGTGGCATGGGAAATTTTGAACAAAATCTCGGTTTCTTTTGGACAGAATTAGAGGTGTCCACAATATTTTGCGTCCTGCGCAGTTTTATTAAGCATACATTCCAATCTGGGGTTCTGAGCAAAATAAATAAAAATAAAATACATAATATCACGTTTAAGTAAATTCGTGAAGAATTAACTTTTTTGACGAACAATATTCAAAGCGGAGCGTGCACCGCAATACATTTGAACACTTCGATGTTTCTCTTAATGCTGAAGACTGACTAATTAATGATTTGAACATTTTTTTCCGCGAATCAATTATTCTCTTCACGAACTATCAAGCTGAAGTCGCAACCAAACCACAACTAAAATATTAGCAATGAAGTGTCAGTTTGCACCCGTAGAAAACTGCAATAAACTAACTGTGGTGATAAGTTCAAGTCGTAATTAGCAGTAGAAGTAAATAAATAATTGAATAAAAAAAATTATAACCCAAACTACCCAAAACTACCCACAGAAATTTCTTCATCTAAAAAGGGGAGGGTGGGCAAAGTTGCTGACTGCACTAAACCTGCGAAGTTGTCAGTGCGATCCCTGTTTGTACATTACTCAAATTAACATGCAGCCTCCTCGTGGCGCCCCTGGATGGTGAACTAATGTATGCAGCAAGACCCTTTGCTCAAGGGTCAAATAATGGGCCTGGCCATTTGTTCGTGAGGTTAACTCCCTCACCACTTAAAAAAATACATGGTCAGAAGCGACTACATGCATCGGATATGGACGACCCTTGCAAACGATTAAATGACAACGATCTTCAGTTCCACTCCACGCAATGGACGACGATAGAAGAGAATTCCGTCCTCCCGATCTAGACGAAGTCAAGGTAGCGATGTCGAGACTGAAGTCGAAGAAAGCTGCTGGAGCGGACGGATTGTCCGCGGAACTGTTTAAAGCAGCTGGAGATGATCTGATTGGGCGCATGCACCAGCTCATCTGTAGGATAAGGTCGGAGAAAAGCATGCCCGACGGGTGGAATCTTAGTATCGTTTGCCCGAGCCACAAAAAAGGAGACACCTTTGCCTGCACCAGCTATCGGGAGATAAGTCTCCTTAACATCGCCTACAAGATCTTCTCTGCCGTTCTGTGTGAGCGCCTGAAACCATTCGTCAACAAAATGATAGGTCCCTATCAGTGCGGTTTCAGGCCTGGGAAGTCCACCATCGATCAAATTTTCACATTACGGCAGATCTTCGAAAGAACCCAAGAGAAGCTGATCGACACCCACCACATTTGCCGACTTTAAGGCCGCATATGACAGTGTGCATAGAGACGAGCTATACAACGCCATGTCTAGTTTTGACATTCCTGCCAAACTCGTCAGATTGTGCAGGATGACGATGGAGAAATCTCGCTGCTCCATCAAGGTCCACCGAGACGCGTCCTTTACGGAAACATTGTCAAGAACCCAACAACGACACCACCTAGCAGTGAGAATACCTCGAATACCTCCGGACTGATGCCGTGTCTTAAGGTTTCCGTTCAACTTAACATCTTCACTTCAACCATAGCTGGTTTAGTGGACCAGCATTCCTAATTTGGATGGAAAGTGGGTGGGCAGACGCGATAGCCTAGCTAGATGATCGACCGAAGGAGGAACTGCGAACCGAGTCCATCAGGTTGTTAAGAAATTGGAAAGATTTTCATCGTGGCAATGCTTATGACGAACTATGGCTTTTGTATTTCGGTTTGTCACTAACAAACGACATACGACATCGTATTTTTTATCATCAGCGCAACTTCGGCAGGCTCAGATGATACTGTGCAAGATAGTACAAAAGTATGTGGCAATGCGATTTCTGCTTTGGCTGATAGGGGCAGACAGGTAAGTCAATTGCGTTGCTTGAGCCCTGTCTGTATCTAAGTTCGTTCAAAAAGCAGTTCGTTCAAAAAGCGACAAGGTGACCAGCAAAAAGTTACTAGGTTAATAGTCCAGCATCATCATAAACAACATTATCATGGCTGTAATGAAATGGTGTTAAGCAAAATGAAACTACCCTACCCTGGAGTGGGTGAAAAAAGGGCCGAGGATGAATATCTCTTTACTCATTTAATTCATCAGACAGTATTACGAGCGATTCCTGATTCATGTGCAGGAATAAATGTAAAAAAAACTGTGATGTAACAGTAACATATTAAGATTTTTGATTCCTACCTGGATATGTAACTGAATATTCTCATTTTAAGGACATCCAAGCAGGAGTTCCGCAATTGGGTGTTCTTGGTCCCACAAGGGATATATCCAATTTGAAGGTACAGTTGTTCCTTCTAATTGGATATTGAAACAGGGAGTAGATACAGTTGGGTCTGTAACTAAAAAACTTCAAAGAGCTCACAGCAGGATATCTGAGATGACAAAACATTGGTGAATTGCTCTCAATGAGACCAAATCAACAGATATCAGTTTTACTTACAGGCTTATAGAAAACCCCCCTGTCTAATGAAGCTGTATGATTTTCGACGCGAAACTAAAGTGGAAGATCCATGCGAAAAATAAACATGATACAAAGAAGGGACTTAAATCATAAATAAGTAAAATTTAGTTTTCGAAAGCCAAGAAAATACACAAATAATGGATAGTCAAACAACTAATATGAATGATTTGATATTTTATAAATTTGCGTAGGTAACATAAACAAGAAAACACTTACAAGTGTCAAATAATCGATTGATACAAACCTTAAATAAACATATCCGCTGGCGCAATCTATGAATAAGATTTTTTCAACGCGTCAGCAATGACAGTACAATTTTACTGAATAGTTTTTACTCAGTAGGTTGTATTGTTGTTCACGTGTAAAATCTTATTGAGCTGAGTACTGAGTATTCAATAAATACTTTAGGTCTGTTCCCATATTTTCTGCATCAAATTGTGAAGACTCTCATTTCCAAGGAGTGGGGGTAAGAACCTCTCAGAGAGAAGCAAAATGTCAATAAAGTACCGGAACACAATTAAACCAAATGTGTTATGACATGAGAGATAACATGTGTTAAAAGTTACAGCAAGACTTGTATATAGAAAAACAGGATTTTATTGAAATTTCGTTTGGTTTTTATTCTTATGAACTACTATTTCAAGAAATAACAAACAATTTTAAACTAATTCAAAACTTTTCAATAACTGATGATTTGACAGAAAACCAATAAACTGACCCCTTGAATTTCTTTTGCTGAATTGCGCAAGGTGGGAACATTTTTTACTTTCTTGAGGGAGCGGACATTTGGGCACGTACGGGAACAGACTTTCCTAGATTTGTGTTGTTTTGTATGGTTCTCAACTGATTATTTTGGGTATAGGAATAGACCTATACTGTCATGTTAAATTTGTTCACCAACTCAAGCAAAACAAAAAAGTTTGTATATTGCCAAAGCTATATAGTTGATTGATTCTTAAAGTGACATTTGTTAAGTATTTTGTGGGTAAACAAAATAAATTTGAATCCCATCTGTGAGCATACAAAGAAGTAAAACTGTTTACTTATATTTTTTCAGAGGTTATTTTCGCAATTCGAAAAATGCAATACTTTAAAATTCTTTGAAAAAATATTAGAAAATTCTTCAGCACCTTTTCAAATTTCTCACAGCATATACCATAGATGAGTCTTTATCCCGCAATTTGCAAATGTGGAGCTGTAATATATAGTGAAGCACAAATCGTACATAAAAGTAGGGTTGGGTCTACGAACTGACTCCTGCGATGTGATATCACCCTTACGACTCGCCTTTCATATTGACTTTTAGTAAAACCGTTTGAGCAGTTGGCAGCTCTGATTCCACAAATACAAATGGCGTATGGTGTAATTGTTAATTCGGCTTTTCCTTAATCATTATTTTGAACAAATAACGGCTTTACGTTTATAAAATAATTATTATAAATCAAGAAACTATCGCTTATATTTTAGAATTTCATAAATACGTTTTTATTTTAATTGCAATAAAATTTAAAACATGGACATTGATACGAACACGGCGGCAAGCGTAAAGGACGCGTCGTTCTCAAGAAAAGGTGATTGCTTTAAAGAAATAATTCCGATAAGCGCTTTTTTAGTCAAAATATTTTGCTGTTCAATATACTCCTAATTTCATCTAACAATGTTTATCTTTAATGAAAATATTAAGTATAATTTTACTTTGTAACATCTAATGAGCGCCAATTTATTCTTTTGCACTGTAGATGGGATTGTGGACGAAAAATTACTCAGTGCCACTGAAACTTCTGTTAGTGCTGTTGAAAGCGTGCCTGTTAAACAATCCGAAGCTGACTGTAGTTCGACAGTAGAAAACACTGATTTGGATAAAATTAATGAAAGAGACGATTTATTGGAACAAATTGAGGAAGTTTGCAACGATAATGTATCCAGTGTTAAGAACTCTGAAGAAATTAATAAAACCGAACATGAGTTTTTTAAGGAAATAGATGAAATGGAAACGAAGGACAAGCAGGAAGTAGAGAAAGCTAATGAAAAGACGAATGAAGAAGAATTGAAGGCAAAGAATATACTTGAATGCGAAGCAGAAACCATAGATGCTGTTGTAATTGGCAGTAAGCTTATAGTAGTAAAAGACAATGTAACTGAGAAAAACGATTGTCCGACAGCGGCGACATCCAGTGAAGATGTCATAGATAAACAAAAATCAGTAGAAAAAGCTGATTCCAAAAGCGGAAATGAACCTCCAAACAAAGATGCCACAGTTTCAAGTTCAACAAATAAAATTCCAAAAACTGATGTTGATCAAAATAGTACAGCAGAACCTACTAATTTACCAGTTGAAACTGTACTTGAAAATAAAGAAGAAAATAAACTTACTGAACCTATTGTGGACACTAAGGACATTAAAGAAAAAATAGATGTTGGTAAAGATAACGCAACAACTAGTACTGATAAGATTGAAGAAAAATCGGACAAAATCTCTGTTAAGGAAGTTTCTGTAGAAAACCGAAGTGAATCGAAATCGAACTTGGCCGACGATGCTTGTGCGATAAAAACAAAAATGCCCGTTAGTGACGCTACTAAGTCAGTGGAATCAAAAGATACACCTGTTCAAAGTTCTTCGACTGGTGAAAGTTTAGACGACAAAGTTGAAATAGTAGTGGAAGGCTGTGTGGAAGCAGTCAATTCTCCTGCAAAAGATGTACTAAAAGAAAGAGTAGTAGAAACAAAAAAGCCTGAAAGCAAAACAGTTATTGACGTCAAATTAAAAGAAAGTATAGTTTCCAGCAGCTTAACGAATACACCTGTTTCTTCATCAAATGTTTTTAATAGCACACCGATACAAAAACAGTTTGAAATATCTTCAGAAAATGTTAGTAAAATTTCTGATGCGGCTGAATGTAGTCATACTGAAAAAGAAGAAGCAACTTCATCTAAATCGCGCTTAGAGTATTCAACTAGTGAAAGTGGAACATGCCTTAGTAAGTTAAATGACATTTTTTCTTCAATTATATGTATTTTATATGTAGTGGCGCGTGTCATGTATAGATATCTGTGGGAATACCCCGCTAACAATGGAATGCTTATATAGTACCAGGGATGTAAGTCATATTACTCATAAGGAATCCAGATCGCATGCACTATTTCTTATATTATTCCATACTTTAACATTCCGATGTGATTGTGCGTAAGGCGTAAGCTTTTGACGCCTTATTTTGAACATTATTAAAAGACAAAGATAAGCAAACCAATGTCCGTATGTGTCACTGAACTGCCAGTAAATCATTGTTTTGTTTTTGTTTTATTACTTATTGGTTTTATAGATACTCTTATTAAATCACTACGTTGTCTTAATGTTAACGTAATACATGTTCAACAGCTTTCTTCTTAAAATTGACAAAGGTGATTTTATTTTTAAGATTTGCATCTAGATTGTAGTACAATTTAAGCACATAAATACAAAATATTATTTTCTGGCCTAGAAAATGGCAATCGAAAATATCGTCCTCTTTCGAGTCACCAAACAAAGCTCAAAGAGTATATTCCTGTCTAGAAAAAGCCTCGTCGTTCGGAGTTAGCATAAATCTCGTGTGAGAACAATAGCACGCACAACACGAGTGGTATCTGAGCATCTAGGTCCTAGCCTGACGTGACTGATCCTAGCGCCACCCATATTATTATTACATATTGTAACATTAACTTCATTTTACATAACCAATTATACAAATTATACGCATCTTCATTCAGTCTTTGTTCACACTGATCGATGTTATTTTGATACCTTTGAAGATTTAACAATATGAAGACACCAAAAGTTTTCATAAATATCAACAATTCAGGATCATTGTGGAAAATAAGCCGTATAAATTACATTTGAGAGCCTTGCGTTGTGCAATGTCCAGTACATGGATTTCCCTTGAACGTTCTGTGTCTTCCTTAAATTTGAAAATAAGCTCTTCTGCATGACGCACATGCATTAAGTGAACTTCAGTTGCTTGGGAATTGGACTCATGGATATGAATTTTAAGCGCCGACATTACCTGGCACTTAGTTACATGTTTTTTGGACAATTGCTTTACCTCTTCAGCACATCCTTTGCGGGACGATGTGTGGGAGTAGATGGATAGCTGCCACAGTTTATTGAGATGCAGATGCCAAAGTGCTGTCATTCATGGCCTATATGCTTGCACTATTTGGAAATGCTTCGATTGTGACAATTGAATTGAGCGCAGGAACGCTCGTAAAGGTGACTAGATTGGAAGCAGCAATGGAAATTGACTAGCATTGGGCCCATTAACATGGTATCGTTTTCTACCTAATCGCGTGTCATTGTCTGTACCAGAAGGCCCGTATCATCAGCAACTACTCCCGCTTTAATAGCTTTCGTAGTAGCTGATTTCGCTTTTTTTGCTGTTATCTGCATTCTTGTCCTTTGCTGTCTGATTTCAAAAGTTAGAGTTTAAGTTTAAAGTTGCAAATTTTGAATTCTTGCAAATCTTCGAAATGTCCATTGTTATCGTTAAGGACATGTAATTTTGTATTGATACCTTCTTTAGTCGTTTTTACTGAAAACGTTTCTTTTATTTACTTCCAATTTTCCAAAAAAACGTATTGTATTAATAAAAGGAATGTCAACAATGTTCTACAAAACAAAACAAGCAAGGGTTGCCAATAGACATTCTATGGATCGACAAGACATTGCCAATAGTTTTACTTTTTCTATATTTTGGTATACAACAACATCATATATGTATGATGAAATGAAAATGAATGAAATGAACTTGTTCAAAGTTAGAATTTCCTTAGGGGTGCAAATAGAATAAAGTAGTCGTTACGCTTCGTTACGTTGCACTAGCAAATAGTTCTTGTTCCTTTCATCAAGTAAGATGCTATTCAAGTCAGTTTTTTGAATGGTCCCCTAGATGCTAAATTAATTTTATGGGGGTGCTCAATTTGTTTGCTAACGTTGTAAAGTAACCATTCTGTCGCCAAAAAGGTTGTGTGCTTGGAATCATTATCCTGTTGGAATATGAAATAATTTTATAAATTATTGCCGAGATCCAGTTTTTAAGCACTTCATTGAATGTTTTGTTTGAGTATGTTTTAACACCCATATTTGTTCAGCGTTGAATCAATGAACACAACATAGTCAACCTCGGGAGAGATCATGCATCTCCACACCATTACGTTGCCTCTACCATGCTTTACTGTAGGTTTCTCGGATCAAGAGCAGTGTTTGGCTTTCTGCACACCACCCGTCGTCCATCTGAACCTAGCATTTTAAATTTGCTCTCATCTGTAAATATAACGTGATCCCAGAAAGATCCTCCTCGCCTTCACATATGCTTTTCGTATGTTTGGCTTCTTCCAGGTCCATTGGGTCTATTTTTTAACACTTTTCTTATCGCCTTGCAGAGTTACATCTATTCCATCAGTAGTTTTTAATTTACCGGAAATTACAGATCGACCAGATCTTGGCTTGTTAATAGTTTTCGTTTCTCTGAATTTTTTATAGTACGTACTAAATAATTTTCCCAATTTCACACAGCGACTTCCCTTCTTTTTCCATAATAATAATAATATGAGCCGGCCTAGCTTCAGTCAGTTATACTCTCTGAGCATTGTCAGCGACTTGAAAGAGGAGAGGCTGTGAACAAAAATATACGATTATTCCACTGTACAAAGACTTTTTTTGATTATGTGCATATCTTAATATACATATATGGTATCTGTCATCTAATCGCTCCTTCAGTTAACATATATGAGCATTGATATTTGACTATTCATGTATCATAGCATCAAATCTTTATTTCGAGTCTACGATATTTTTCATTAATGATTATGTGTTGGCTTTCTGTATTTCATGCGATTTTCTTTTGGGGAAGTTATTTTCTACAATCTCCGTCGATTTAGTATTAGCTTTTTATATGTTTTTAGCAGATTTTCATTGTTTTTGTATTTATTTTTAGCAAGCGAATCAGACCAACCCTCATCTGACGGAACAATGAAAAAATATTTAAATGCCATAAAGAAATACAATGGAATGCCGGATACAACAACGGACGAGGAAAATACTTCCGCGATGCTTCAAACTCAAAAGAATAATGATCATTTCGTAGTAAAAAGTGAACAACTACCTGGAAACAATTTAAAACGAGACAATTTGTATGAGGTTAGAGTTTGTTGTGAAGAAAATGATATTCGTTATTTATCCATAGAAAGATTGGATAATAATAGTGAGAAAAGTAAAATCACAAAAGAAGAGAAGATGTCAACATCAGAAAGTTCAGTGCAAAGTTCTTCTAATGGTAGCGTTTCCAGTTTACCAGTGTATTCGTTCCCACACGCTGGGGGAGCCATTCCTTTTGAGTCGACCTCCTCTTCAATTAATTGCCACAGTTTAATAGCAACTCAAAAAAAACATACTATTGTGGGTATTGAAGAAGTTTGCAACTTTATGATAAATCATTTTACAACTATAAAGCAAGCAATCAATCCCGAAAGTGCAAACGAATTGCAAAAAGGCCATGGTATAAATATTACCACACCAACACAACAGGTAAAGAAAAATAAAAAGAACAACACATTAAATGAAACACCAACAGCATCCGCGAGTAAAAACAAGCGGGCTCGTAAAAGATCGCTTCACGATGATGACTTAGAAGTATCGCCCAAGCCTAAACAACAAAGAAGAGATATTAGCAAAGAAATGTCTAAAGCTAATGATAGTTTACATGGCGAAGAGTCTGATGGATCAAAAGTTGGGCCTTGCGTTCTTGCAAAATGGATAGATAAAAAATTCTATGCAGGAAAGATCACAGCTGAAAAGCCTGGTAACAAATATGTTGTTCTATTCGAAGATGGCGCATCTAAGACGCTACCTAAAGAGTCAATAGTTTTTGGCGAAGGTGAAATTTTACCACTACAAGATCAGCAGGTATACGCATCAATAGACGATGACTATGAATGTGGTGTTGTTTTATCAATAGAAAAGTTAAACAACAAAGTTATATATGCAGTAAAGACGGAAAATACAGTTGTAAAGGTAACCGCGTCCGATATATATTTGGAAGTTGACCAGGCTAAGGAGATACAAAAGCTTCAAAACATAAAAGTCGGTGAGAGCATCGAGGAAGAGGAAGCCGGCGGCAGCAGACCATCGCGAAACAAGCGTCCTCCAGCGTCACCCAGCACACCAGAAGCAGGTTTCTCTGGAACTACTGGTAAAAGGGGAGGAAAGAGACAAAAAAGGTATTCTTAAAAATTACACCTAGTATATAGTACATACAAGACCGTAATATGTATATATCAATATATACTAACGTTTATGAATACACATATAAAGATATGTAAGTAAATACCTTAATTTTATGCATATGCAAATTATTACGTATGTATAAATACTTAATTATATGCAAATGTAACGTGTGTATATAAAATCTATATACATATAATAATGAAAATATACAAGCGGTGTTACAGATATGTAGATAAATATTGAAACAAAATGCATGTTTGAGATTTTTTGTTTAAAAATAATGCCTCGTTTCTTTCTGTTTGAAATTATAAAATAAACTCGGCTATTCACTTTTATCTCTTTCACGTAACAGTTTATAAACTGCTGATAGTCATTATGTCCTTTATATTTTTTGCCTATTTTGATCTCATCACATGTTTTGTTTCAATTTTTATTTATGTTTATTGCTGAAACTCCTGTATATTTATGGAATACTTTAAAACAAGCTTCGATAAAAACGTAAAAATGGAGTTGAGAATATGAAATTTTATCTTAGGTGACTATGCATTCTTTAGTTCATCTGTGCGGATTTTCTCTTATAATTTTTAATACACGTATAAATTTTTAAAACCGGAAAAATCGATTGTTAAATTTAATTTGAATAAGGCTTTTATGTTTTTTAATCATGCCCATGCCACATACAGTTTTCACCGACAGATGTAATCAGAATTAATGTTTGTCACTTTAATAAGTTTTGTTTTTTCTGAGTTCCCGGTTCATGTTATTTATCCATAATAAATAAATCAAATATTTTTAAAATTCGAAAATGTAAAAATTGCGAGTTTATTGCATTTAATATCAACAAATGAGATGTTCAATACATTTTCATAGGTACGTACATTTTAGTCATCAATGAAGCTAACCATGCTAATTTCAAAAGAGTTTTGGTAAACATTATTTACCGATGAATAACATAGACAGGCTAATCCTTATGGGAATTTATGAGAAAGGCTGGAACTCAGAAAATATTCCTCGCTCCAGTTTAAAAATGAAAACAAAAAAATTAATAATGATCTGGTTATAGAAGAACATGGTATACAAATAGAAAATATTTTAATATTAGTGCTGCCCAATATACCAATTACTGTTGTAACTTAAAAAAAAGAAACTTATATTAGAAATAAGTACATGACCTTATAATTATCAATACATAAGTACTCCACAAAACAAAAAAAAATCTATTCTTATTTAGTAAGAAATATTGAATAAAATAAAAACGATTACACAACTCCGCTCTGGAAAAATGTACTTCTCTCATGCATCCTTGTAATTCATTTGACCATTATTTTTCAACATTTTTAGTAATAAGAAAGGTGTACTTGAAATAAAAGCAACTAAATGTGTATGTATTTATCCACTTACATATACAAAAATATAACATAATTTAGTTTTAATAAAACTTGTACTCTGAATGGCAATTTCTTCTTATTTTATTATACCAACAATAAATAATTGTTTTTTAATAAACTTTTCATTTCCTGACTAACAGCACATTCAAATATTCAAATATGCTATGCTCTGCTTTTCTTACGTATCTGATCGCGCTAAACGACAATATAAATATGAAATCGCGTTTTTCTCAGTTTTTCCTTTTTATTTAACGAAGTAGTAATAGATGAACGGTTTTCGGTCGATAATTATTTTTAACAATTTTCGCGTTAACATTGTACTTGTAGTGATTAGTTATAATGTGGCTGAGTTTGATTTGGTGGATTTCAAGTCCTTGTTAAGAACATGGATGTGTGTTTTATTAATTGATCCAAAAGAAATAAGTGAGTGTTTAGAACCAAACGTGTGGAATTCCATTACTATTTCGTTGGATGAAAAGGATTTTTAACACGTAATTATTCTTCTTAACATGCTGTATTCTAATATCTATTATATTGTTTTATACAAGCTTCTTCCGAAACTTTCAGATTTCATCCGAATTCCCTTCGATCAAAACGATTTTCGGATGATAGCATTGGTTCTGATACGGAAGAATCTACACCTCCAGTATCTCCTAAGGAAGTAGCTGGTTTAGAATTGGTTGAAGGTGTGCAACCTGAATTGCAGAACTCGCAAACTGACTCTGAACTATCTCGTACGTAATTCATTGTATTTATTAGGCTGTATTAAATTCTATTTTGGTTATTTATTTACTTAAAGGCATGATCTTTACATCTGATTACAAACAGAGTCAACCAAATTGTGATGTTGATGAATTGATTGGTCCATTACCAAAATCGTCTACACTGTTCCGAAACAAAATTTTTTTACTTACGTGTACAGTTGGCCTAAAGCCACATCTTTTCAATGAGGTAAGATTTCAAATAATGTGTACAACAGAGAAAAGGTCAATGTAAGAATATTAGGGGTTGTTACTGTAGTAAAAGGTAGCGAATTAATAGTGAATGCCTCTTGCCTTGCTTTTTAGTAGAAAGCTAAATTTAAACCATGGCATAACATTGGAAAGGGGTTTAACTCGGCCCTTTACCATTCAAACCGTACGAACTATTCAGCGATTCATCTTCCACGAAATGTTTAGCATATTTTTTATTTCTAGTCTCAAATCGGCCAGAAAAACCGTTCACCGAACGAAAAAAGCCTAAAAAGCTTAAAATCGAGCCGACCTCAAAGCTATTTCCGTTATCTCCTTCACAACAAACGCCCAGACACGCAGTGAATATGCAACGTTTGTACGGGGAGTTTCAATTCTTCTTTTTCAAATTTTTAATTCGAACGATGGCCTCAACATAATCACTGAGCTATTAGAACGTATTCAACGATTCAAAGTTGTGAATTTTAGTGAAACGTTTTCCTCGGCGTATTCTACTATAGATTGAGTTTTATTATGTATATAAATAATGTATGTGTATGAGCCCGTTCGAAAACGTACATTTACGCAAAATATGCAAAGCATGTTATTCCTTTTTTCATTTCATGACTGCGGTTGGTCTTCGTTTCAGAGAAAATGAAACAAGAACAAAAAAACAAAGGTAAAAGTAAAGAATAGCAATCATTAATGTGCGTGCCATAAAGAGCTATATTCAAAATGCTCCCTGTTGTTTTCCAGATAAATAACAAATAATTTGTTCGTAAACGACGAAAGTGTGTTTTGCAAATATATGTCTTTGACGTTTCAGCTCTTGCTTTGCTATGTTTGCGTTTTCGAATAGATCCTATATATATATTTATTTATATTTTCTTATCTCATGTTACGTTATATAGATATGCTATTTTTTTCATATTTTATTTGCTTGAACTCCATTAGAAAGAAGAGGACTCCACTCAAAGCAACAGATTCAAGCAATTTTCCGGCATTCCTTTCATAAAAAGCCACGTTCAGAAACAACTGGAAACAGGAGGGGCTAAGGTTTACACTTACTTCGAGGACGTTCCTAAAAATAAATACAAACAGTGTAAATTAATAGCACCTAAGCCTTGCCTTACTGCTAAGTACGTTCAGTGTCTGTCATCAAATATTCAAGTATGAAAATTATAACAATCTTATCTATAAATGCAGTAAATCTATCTTTTTAAAGGCAATTTCACATAACTGGGTTATTGATAGCTGTCGTGTTAATAAAATCATGGAGTTTAAGAAATATGAGTTACCTGCTGGTTGGTCGATATTGTCTGAAACGTTTATACAATGGAGGATCGGGAAGGGTGTTAAATCTAGAGACAATGTTCAACCATTCTCGAAAACGTATATTCTTATTGCTGGAGAACATAGTGACTTCGTCGAGTTTTGGGGACGTGTTTGTAAGGCGGCTGGTGCTAAGCTAAGGTTGATAAAATCGCTAGATGATATAACACCAACTACTACTGGCTACATGGTCTCCGAATCAGATTTGTCAAATTCAATTAAAGCAAAAGCTCAGCATTATGGTATACCAGTTGTTTCGACTGTATGGGTGATTCAGTCGTTGATTATGGGATCAATTTGCTCACCACAATCTCACCCAAAGTTATCCCAATCATTTGAAGATGACGAAATTTAAAATTATAAACCCGATAGTAGCTTATAACTGTAATAAATAATAAATAATAAATTAATAGCAATTATATTCAATTTTTAAATGTGTTATATCATATGATTTATTGAAATCACTTCCTGTTTGCTGTAAACAACGGAAACGCCGGATCGACCGCTGAGGAACTTTATCCCATACGTATCCGCAGTTTAACACCAAGTTAGTTGAGTTCCTCTTCCACATGTGTGCGCCATTCCGTGCGAGGCTGTCCCAATTGCTCGGTATCAAAGACTCTTCAGACCGGAGGTGTGGTGTCAATCCGCTCTACACGACCTAGCCATCTTAAGCGTTGGATCCGAAGACGCTCAACTATAGGTGCATGCCGCTGCACAGCCCGTACAGTTCGTGGTTGAATCTTCTCCGCCAGACGCCATCAACGCAAAGGATATATTAGTCGCGTCACCCAAAAATATTTGTCACGACAAATTTGTATTCTCTTAGTCGCATTTCATGACAAAGTGAGTAGGAGAGTGGCAGATTTTGTCACTAGCATTTTTGTGGGTGACACCGGAGGATGGATAGTAAATAAATAAGTTAGAGCTCAAATTTTGATAGAAAATTGATAGAAATAACAGTTAATTAAAATGCTCACGTGTAGGTACAACAATTTGAGTGACTAGTATTTTTAATAGAGAATAATTCAAACAACTGATAAGTCTAGTCGGTAAAATGGAAGATGTTAAAAAAATAATTACACGAAAGACACCCAACGAATTGGACAAAAACCTACAAATAATTGGAAAACCCTACAAAATGCTTAGTAAATACTAATGATTAAATAATTAGCATAAGAAAAATAATTCACGATGAAAATGTACATTAGCAGTATGAAAATTACATGCTAAATTTGATAAAATGCTAAGCTATTTTTCAACGTTAGGCGGTGCGTTGTATAAAATGAACACAATGAAAGTTGGGAACAAAAACTCAAAACAGGCATAGTGTGCACACAGTTCATATATTTCCCCCTTAAAATGCTCCACGGCGCTAGCCTCATATTTATCTCATTGAACAGAAAGGGAAAACGAATATTTGTTCTTTTAACATTTGGAACGAAATTTGTTATGACGGTACATTCGCGAATTATTGTTTCAGCAAATTAATATTTTTTGACGACGTGAAATGCGAAACGAAATAGCATCAAGTGAAATGTGAAATACGAATAATGTGATGATTAATGGTATTTCATATTAACTAAGCGTTAGCATTTCACATGGTTAAAATGAAAAAAAAATCAAATGCCAATTAAATTCATCGAAAATAGCATTAATCCCTAGTACAAGCACCTTTGCCCTTCGGTGTGGTTATGCGATTGTCGACTATCATGTGATAGTCGCTAGTTAACGATCGTTGACCAAGTCTGATATTGTGAATAACGGTAGCAGTCGATATTTGTCGATTTGATAATTCTTTCTTCATGTTTCTTGATCTCAGACCGAAAAAGGCTGCACTTGCTTTCATCTGCGAAAATTATATCTTGCCACCATACTGGATTTCTTTTCCGTAAACCTTAGCAAATTTTGGTTTTGGGCTGTAACGGTAACTGAAATTTTTCATATATTCATAAAAAATCATAAAAAAACGAATATTAATGAAAGCAAATGTATGTACACAGATGTATTAACTCACAAGTTTAATATATAATGAAAACTACATAATGAATGCACAACATTTGATTTTTACATACAACTGTAGGCTTACAGCACATATCTTGGTTTACATCTCGCTCCAACTTATTGAACTCCAGATACTGTCTCTCACGAAATTCAAACACGAATTCTGAAATGTTATGTCCACAGCACACAGAATTATACCAATTCATGACATTCACGTTTTTCATTCACAATAGTACAGCATTCTCAGTCGACTGACTTACACAAACCGCTGCCCACCGCTCCAGTATTAAATTAAAGAATCACTCGACAGCGAATCTCCTTGTCGAAATCAGGAGCAGGTTTCGAACTGTTCAGGTTCTTTAACCAACATGCACCTTGCATCAATTTAATTTAATTTATTTGAACAAAAACTATACAATTGGTCTTACATGCTAAAAGCTTAAGCTAGCGAAATAGGGGTTGTCTCAACAATATTGGCCCAACGGATGTACAATGCTTACAAAGTTTACAATGAATTATAATATTTAAAATTTATCAGTTGTCAATGGAGATTCGTTCGAGTTCGTGTGTTCTTGTTGCTCCTGTAGGGATGTGGTGGTGGTAAGACGGCTCACTTAGCCGCGATGGTGACTGCTATCACTACTTTGATAGAAGTGACACAGCCCGTTGCTAAATGTCTTTGGGAAAGATGGTGATGGAGATGGTATTTCATATAGGGAACACATACGCTATGGAGACTTCGTCTTCTGGCTTAGTCCATTTTGTTTCCGTATGAGCGAGTAGATACGGTAAAATCCGAAACTGGCTTTTTGAGAGTCAGCTTCGAGTGGTTGTTAAATTTTAGTTTCTCGGTGAAGTTAATACCGAGATACTTCACCTTGTCAGTTGGTGTTATTGTCGTGAGATTGGGAAGCACAATCCTGATGCTCCGGCATTCTACTAGTGATATGCATATACCTCCGGATGGTCTTCTGAAGCACATGAGTACAAATTTCTCCGCATTTATTCGGATACCCGATTTGGTGTAGTAGTTGTACGTCTTTATTTCTTGGTTTTCGACTCTCCGTGCTGCGATTCGTGGTGACATCGATGTTAGTGAGTCATCTACGAAAATACAGCATTTCACTGTATCTGCTAGAGCTGGTAGGTCTGCCGCAAAGATGTTGTATAGCCATGCTCCCAGCTTTGATCCTTGAGCGACTCCTGCTTTGATGTTCTGCTCCGTTGACTGACTGCCTTTTACCTGGATGTAAAATGTTCTTAAATGAACGAAGCTGTAGATAATTTTAATTAGATTGGAGTGGAATCCCATCAAATTAATTTTGTAGATGAGCCCCTCCGTCCAGACAGTGTCGAATGCTTTTTCTACGTCCAGAAAGAAAGCCACTGTATTTTGGTGGTTGTTCAGGGTGTTTTTGTGGTGCATTCTGTAACATTATTTTTGTGCAGTTTAGTTCGCTGAGAATGAAAGTATATTCGCTGTAGTCTCTTCCTTAACCTTTGCCTGTGGAGATAGAGGTTTTGCATATGAGGTGGTAAGTGACTATGCCTATCTTTGCTCGTTCTTGGCATTTTCTGTTGGTCCAATGCACCGTTGATTGTCTGCTCCAGTCCTCCAATAGCATCATCAGTCTCAGTGTCGTTGAGATACCTTGTTGGTGATGGTATTTGGATATTCCCCAGTACATCTTCATGTAGCTGTCCTATGTCCAGCTGATGAAGATTGATGAACTCTCCTTCTGGTTGGGTGTTTGTAAAAATTTACTGTTGAAGATTAATTATTAATAGAATCGCCTCATGGTCGGAATCGCTGCCTATAGTTCAGCAGGAGAAGTTCCTTATTTCTTGCAGGATGCAACGTGCATCGCGTATGTGTTAGTGTGGTGCGACACAGTGGTACGTGCCGATTATTGCGGTGCCAAATGGGTTTAGGCTTTCACACATTACACTGTGTAGGATTTCGTAGGCGGCGATAAGCATGGACATACCAATGTATTTTTTGGAATAGGTAGGTTTGCCTTTTTTGTGGATAAGAGCATACGAAGCTGATATACCAGTCGTTGGGCACGCTTTCGTCCTCCCAAAATCCGTAGATGATCTGATGTATGCTCCCTACTAGAACATCGCCCCCAGCTTTGAAGAGCTCTGGTGGTATGAAATAACACTCAAATAAAGACGTTTCTCTTCAAATAAATACTCTCTTTAACCTCATTATTTTGGAGGCAAAGCCTTTCAGCTGTTCAAAATGGCTTTCATATATTCACAGACGCAACAAAAAAACAAGCTGTTCAAAAGGGGTTCAAGGCAATCTATTAGTTGATTTAATATCGAGATATTCAACTTTCCAGGATAAATTTGCTATATCCAACCGCAAAACACGAATACTTGCTTTATTTGGAAGCATACTCCACATTTAGGGTATTTAAATCAGCTGTTTACCCCGCCAAATCAATTTTTGCCACTAACAGTGTCAAATAAATTTCCAAAATGGTTGACTTGCCCACAAACTGGAAACATTCCATGACTAAGTTCGTCAAATTTAGCAAAGTGAGTAGTATTATAACATGCATAAAAGAATTTTAGGTTAGTAAGCTGACAACATATGTGATATGAGCAAGAACTAAAATGCTTCAATTAATAACTTCAGTTGGTACACTATAATTCCAAATAGAGCAGGAAAAATATGTAATGTTAAAATAACAATACAATATAATTCAAGTCATTCATTTTAATATGTTCTATTAAGGTTTGTACTTCATAAGTTCAAATAATAGACATACATATGTGTGTGCATTTTCAGTGGACTAAATCCAATCATAACCAAAGGTTTTGTGTCAACCATTATCGAATATTTCGACGGCAAAATATTTGAATTCAAATGTAACGTGTCAATGCATTCCAATATGCTTCGAGTGGTATGAACAAACCTTCTGAACACAAACAGTTATTTAAACTCCACATCAAACTAGTGGTTTGAAATAACCCTGATCATCCCAGTCCTGCTATACGGCGCGGAGGCATGGACAATCTCGAAAGCGGATGAAGAAGTCCTTGGTCTCTTTGAGAGAAAAGTTCTACGCACGATCTTTGGTCCTGTTTGTGTTGACGGGTTCTGGAGGAGAAGATTCAATCACGAACTGTACGGGCTGTACAGCGACATGAGCCTAGTTAGGCGTCTACGGATCCAACGCCTACGGTGGCTAGGTCATGTAGAGCGTATGGACACCACAGCTCCGGCCCGAAGAATCTTCGAATCCGAACCTGTCGGGCAACGCAACAGAGGACGCCCGCGTTTAAGGTGGCGCACCCAAGTGGAGAAGGACCTCAACCAACTTGGTGTGCGAAACTGGAGACAGCTAGCCAGGGATCGCCCTAGTTGGAGAGGCATGTTGGTTGAGGCCCAGATCCACCCCGGACTGTAGCGCCACACAAAGAAGAAGAAGAAGCACCTATGTAATTTCACATTTCCATTTTCAAAACTTTGCCTGGGCCTGTGCATCCAGGGCAAAGTTGTTGATTGCTCTCAACTTGGCGAGATGCCAGCAACGATCCCTGTAAATGCACAGGTCAAGTTGACATACAGCCTCCCCGCGGCGCCCTCTGGATAACCTTTACTGCAGCCGCTTAGAGGTGAACCAATGTATGCAGCGACCCCTTGTCCGGGGGTTTAAACCAGGACCCGGTCCTCCAGGTTCGGGGGTTTCGCGTGGGGTTAACTTCCCCACCGTGTAAAACTCGCAATAGTTCAGAGACGGCAACAAGCCTCGGATACGGATGACCCTACTGCTGACGACCATGGACAACGAAATAAGGACAACGATTTTCGTTTCTGCACGTGGAATGTGAGGTCAATGAACAGACCACGTGCAGCCGATGAACTTGCGGAGGCCCTAGAAGCCTATAAGGCTGACATCACCGCCATCCAAGAGGTACGATGGGATGGGCCGGGCAAAAAGAGGATGAAAAACTGCGACATATATTACGGCGAATGCTACAAAGAGCGAAGGCAGCGCTTGTTTGGATGCGGTTTTGTTGTTCGAGGCAGACTTAGGCAAGAAGTCTTAAGCTTTAGATACATAAGCGAACGCCTCACAACAATCCGCATCAAGGCAACATTCGGCAACATCAGCCTAATTTGCGCCCACGCCCCAACGGAGGACAAAGACGATGATAGCAAGGATGACTTCTATGATCTCCTAGAAAGAACATACGATCAATGCCCCAGCTACGACACCAAGATCGTTCTAGGAGATTTTAATGCAAAGCTGGGCAAGGAAGAAATCTTTGCTAGAGTCGTCGGTAAACACAGCCTACACGACAACACGTCCGACAATGGACTCAGGCTGATGGACTTCGTGACGGGGCGAAACCTCACTGTAGCCAGCACGCGGTTCCCTCACCTCAACATTCACAAAGGGACCTGGCGGTCCCCTGATCAATCAACCGTCAACCAGATTGATCACATTGCGATCGACGTCAGACACTCCTCCTGTGTCCTCGATGTCCGAACGTTCCGAGGTGCCAACATCGACTCGGATCATTACCTTGTTGTAGCCAAGGTCAGAACTCGGATATCGATTGTACAACGGAGTAGAGCAAGACCAAAACAGTTTGACGTTGGAAAGCTACAATCGCAATCGACCGCTGGGAACTTCTCCGATCGAGTCTCCCTGAAGCTCTCAGAGAGTCCAACCCTGCCAGGCGAAACAATTGACGAACAGTGGAACCGTTGTCAAAACGCCATTAGAGAAGCTGCCTCTGATGTGCTGGGTTTTAAAATGCCACCTAGAAAAAACCCATGGTTTGACAACGAGTGTCGGCAGGCGCATTCAGCGAAGCTAGCAGCATATAAGGCGACGCTGGAAAGAAGGACGAGAGCGGTTCGTGAGCTCTACGAACTTAAAAGAAGGGAAGAGCACCGGCTTCTCAAAAAGAAAAAGAAGGAGCATGAGAAGCGCGCGATCGAGGAAATGGAGAGGTGGTACGGCAGAAATAATGTCCGAAAGTTTTACCAGCGGGTGAAACAACTATCCAAAGGGTACAAACATCGGACAGAAGCCTGTCGGAACGAAGAGGGACAACTCGTAGTAGAGTCGCAGTCGATACTGAGAATCTGGAAGGATCACTTCTGCAGACTGTTAAACGGCGAAGAGGACACCAACACCGCTGTCAGGCAGAATGTTCCACTCCACGCAATGGACGACGACAGAAGAGAATTCCGTCCCCCCGATCTAGACGAAGTCAAGATAGCGATATCGAGACTGAAGTCGAACAATGCTGCTGGAGGGGACGGATTGTCTGCGGAACTGTTTAAAGCAGCTGGAGATGATCTGGTTGGGCGCATGCACCAGCTCGTCTGTAGGATATGGTCGGAGGAAAGCATGCCCGACGAGTGGAATCTTAGTATCGTTTGCCCGATCCACAAGAAAGGAGACCCCTTTGACTGCGCCAACTATCGGGGGATAAGTCTCCTTAACATCGCATACAAAATCTTCTCTGCCGTTCTGTGTGAGCGCCTGAAACCATTCGTCAACAACCTGATAGGTCCTTATCAGTGCGGTTTCAGGCCTGGGAAGTCCACTATCGATCAAATTTTCACATTACGGCAGATCCTCGAAAAAACCCAAGAGATGCAGATCGACACCCACCACCTATTTGTCGACTTTAAGGCCGCATATGACAGTGTGCATAGAGACGAGCTATACAACGCCATGTCTAGTTTTGACATCCCTGCCAAACTCGTCAGATTGTGCAGGATGACGATGGAGAACTCTCGCTGCTCCATCAAGGTCGGTAACGAACTCACCGAGACCTTCAATGTCAAAAAAGGTTTTAGACAAGGCGACGCGCTGTCATGTGACTTCTTCAACATCGTGTTGGAGAAGATCGTGCGAAACTCACACGCCAACACTAGAGGCACGATCTTCCAGAAGTCCGTTCAACTGCTAGCATACGCGGACGATATTGACGTGATTGGCCGAACTCAGCGAGCCGTCAATGAAGCGTTTGCTTGTATTGAGACGGAGGCGGCAAAAATGGGTTTAGCGGTGAATGAGGGCAAAACAAAGTATATGCTGTCATCAAGAAAGGACACACAACATCGACGACTCGGTCAGAACGTCACCATAGGCAGCTACAACTTCGAGGTAGTGAAGGACTTCGTCTACCTCGGCTCCCAAGTAAATAGTGCGAACAACATCAGTACTGAGATTAAACGCAGAATAACTCTTGCCAACCGCTGTTTTTTTGGGCTCAAGAGGCAATTGAGTAGTCGAGTCCTCTCTCGAAAGACCAAGCTCACCTTATATAAGACCTTGATCATCCCTGTCCTGCTGTATGGCGCGGAAGCTTGGACTATCTCAAGAGCGGATGAAGACGCACTTGGTCTCTTCGAGAGAAAAGTTCTGCGTTCAATCTTCGGTCCTGTTTGCGTTGAAGGTTCTTGGAGAAGGAGATTCAACCACGAACTGTACGGGCTGTACAGCGACATGAGTCTAGTCAGGCGTCTACGGATTCAACGCCTAAGATGGCTAGGCCATGTAGAGCGCATGGACAACACTGCTCCAGCCCGAAGAGTCTTCGACTCCGAGCCAGTGGGACAACGCAATAGAGGACGACCACGAACCCGATGGCGCACTCAAGTGGAAAAAGACCTCAACCAACTTGGAGTGCGAAATTGGAGGCAGCTGGCTAAAGAACGTGCCAGCTGGAGAGGATTGTTGACCGAGGCCCAGGTCCACCCCGGACTGTAGCGCCACAAGAAGAAGAAGAAGAAGAATTTTCAAAACTTTGCAGAAATGCCTTAAATGGTTCTAGTCCAGGAAAGGAATGTAGTCGTACATATCTTCATAGATGGCTCCAAAACCAACAAAGGCTCCGGCGGTGGTGTCTTCGTGAAGGGCGACAACATTAGACTGTACAACTGATTTAGTATATTTCGGTTTTCCAAGCGGAAACCTATGTGATCCTAGTGGTAACAAGCTCTATTGTGAAGAACAAGTAGACGCACTACTTGCGACTGCGGTTAATGCTTCCACTCCCTCCGTCACTGTCTTTGCTTTGATCAGGTGGCTAGTCTAGGGCGCTGATTCTGTTGGCCCTTCGTTACAGAGGCGCTTACTGATCTTTCGAAGGAATTGTAGGTTGTTGCCTGGCAGTACTATGGACCATTTAAGTCTGAGTCTGAGTGCTGCAGTGTACTACTAGAACCACCAACAAAAAAAAATAAGCAAAAAACACAAGTTTCGTTTTTTACATAAGGAGGCATTGTATCAAAAACCTTCGATGGGACTGTTTTCAAAATTACTCGTTTTTTAAGCTTCCGGGACTCATAAATAATTTAACCTGTGGTAACGCTGATCCGGACCCTAAAAACTGTCCTGGATTAAAGGGTTGTCAATGTGAGAGTAAAATTGCCGATTTATAAATCAAAATGAAATCCCAATTTAAAGTAACATATTCTTTTATTATTATACATATATACATGTACTCGACTACATAATATATAATTTATAAAACTATAGTACGCGACAATACGAATTGCAATTAAGTTGTTTTTATTTTTGTACTTGCTCCGTGTAATGATGTGTTCGAAAAGGTCATGTGTTCAGTTCATTTTGAACTGATATGCAACTGCCGTGAAAAACTAGTGCAGACGTTATGTGAGTGCCCATCCGAATTACCAGATTAGCGGTGGGGATTACCGGGAATCCAGTGTACTGTGGAAAGTTCGGTATTAATGTTTTCTTTGTGGCCGTAACACGAATTCGTACAACACATTCTGTAAAGGAAGATATAGAGGTTGAGCTGTGGGCAGATAGAAGCAGAAAAGGCTGTCGCGTGAAAGGCTCAATCCGTAAACGGTAGAAATAATGGTACTGAAAAAAACATCCAGAATTTCAAAGCAATCTAGTGTCAATCCTTCGGAAGAATACAGAAGAACTTTATGAACAACCCACAAATTGTATCGAATGTGTTGTGAAAGCACGTTTATTTACAATCCTCAATATACAAACAGAATACAAAAAAATGTCTTAATATGTTAGACGACATACCAATAAACACATAATGCGCAGAGTTCAAATTATTCGTATTTTTATTTGACGTAGTGTGTATGCATGCAGTAACAGAAATGTTGCTAAATTGTAACTTGTTTCTTCAATGTTTGACGTTAAGCTTTAAAAATTCACATTAATTTATTTGAATAACAACACTTGAGAAAATACAAACAAATCATATTATATAGTAAAATTGGAGAGCATACATATAATTTTAAACAATCCGAACAATAATTAATACTTATTCACTTGTCTCATTTCTGACGAATTCTGGTTAATGCCACTGTCACTAGCATACATTTGTTTTGCTGTTACATCCACAACTGTCGTATCCGGTAAGTTAAAAAAACTACCGGTACTACCTTTGTCCACATTAAGGGCATACAGACTGTTAAATGTTGGTGAAACCATTTCAAAAACATCTTTGTCAAGCCAAGTATTCTGCCCGTACTCCTGCTCAGGAAGTTCTTTCAATTTATTTTCTATATTAAAACCACTTGTTTGAAGATTCCTACTACTATCTCTTAAGATATTATCTTCGGTAATTTTAGCTTTGTCACTTGATAGATACCAATTTTCGTCGTCTACATCATCAATGAACTCTGTATAACTTAATCTGACATTCCTACAACTAGCACTAGACGCGTATTTTGTACCAGTTAGTTTCTTTGCAGAGCCGCTTTCACGTTCGGTACTAAACTCTGCAGCCGAAATGATGTCACTCATATTGATGTCCTCATCAGCAATATCTGTGTTTGGATCTTTACTATTGAACAAGAGGTTTCTACGGTTTTGTAAGATGGTATCTTGAACTGCTTCCTCCAGATCTCCCTCCTTTACGTTTTGCCCTAATTTCAAATTTGGGGCTGCAACTAGGGCAAGACTCAATAACAAAACCATTAAACACGTTGTTGGTTGCGTGGTTTTGTTTGTTCCCTTTGTTAAAAGAGACTGCAACTTCTTCATTTGTGACATTAAATTTTGATTTTGATTTTGAAGTTGCTTTATTCTTTTCATAAGAGTCTGATTCTCTTCAGTACATTGCTTAACCCGCTCTTCGAGACCATCTACATACTCTTTTTTGCGTTTTCGTGAATCTTGGGCTGATATTTTATTGCGAATTTTCCGACGTATTCTTTTGAGCTCACGTTCTTCGTGTTTTGTCAAAGGGTAATGGGAGGGTAATGTAATTCCTTCTTTACTAAGAAGTCGCTTTTCCTCTGTTGTTAAAATTAGCTTGGGATAGGGTGCATCCGGATCATGTACGTAATCTTCACTGTCATCACCATCCTCAATTATTATACTTTCAGAGTCAGATGAATTTTCGATAAACGCATCTTCGTTAGCTGGAACGATAATATAAATATATGTAGGTACATTTTGTTTACTATAGCATGAATATATGTATTTATAAAAATAATAATATGGGTGGCGCTACAGCCCGTAGGGGGCCAGGACCTAGCTTCTCAGCAACCACTCGTGTTGTGCATGCTATTGTTCTCTCATGAGTGGAAGGGACCTACAGTTTAATGCCGAATCCGAACGGCTTTGTTTGGGAAGCTTTTTTCTAGAAAGGAAATACTCTTTGAGCATTGTCAGTGACTCGAAAGAGGTGGGGTCGTGAAAATTGTTTTCGTCGCACAGAGCAAGAATCGAACCTACGACGTCGAGGTTGGGGTCGACGCACATACCCACAAGGCCACGGGCCACTACGTATTTATGTATAATTTTTATGTAAAATATGTTTAGATAGAAGTAAACAAAATTAAAAGAAAAAATGCTTTCGTATAAACACGTAATCAAATTAATTGTTGGATTTTAACAAGCAAAATAAATCTAATATAAGAAACATGTCGTGGTGCAGCAAATCAGTGTTAATATCAATTTGGAAGGCACTTTTAGAATTCTTAGTATTATTATTTCCAATCACTGATTTACAATTATTAGTAATTTTGAATTTTGTACACTCTCCGTAGAGTGAACATCGATTAAGTAAACAAACAAAATTGTATAGAGACTACTCTTAAGAGTGAACGTAAGAGGTGTTCACTATATGCTATACCTCTTAAAGTGATGCGGAAAGGAATATTTAAAGCTTGTCGTTTGACGATCTTGTAATAAACGTTAGTAGCAGTCGTTAAGTCATTATATTCTAAAAAAAAACCTCTATATCACACCAAACACGCTTCTGCCACTTTCATTCATAATCAAATAATCCAATTTTGTTCTCCGTGAGAACACTTTCACCCTCGTTGCCTTGATCAACACATTCAGAGAACAAAAAATAAAAAAAACAATTGCTTTCGTGAGAAATGACAGTTGGCCATCTAGGCGACGCGAGAAGCAAAAAATCGTCTGATGATAGTACTATTGGTTTCATATACAATGCTTACAAGTAACAATGATAATGTTAAAAAAAAACTCAGTACTACCTTTAATTGATTTGTTGTCAATTATTTCTTTCCTCTCACATACTTGAACATTGTTATTCACTTCAACCATTTCGTTCACTTTATGGTTAATCGTACGGATGTTCGACGGATTAATTATTTTAAATGCTTTCAATTTTTTAACATCATGTAGTGAAACTGGTATTAGGACCGATCTTGGATTCGAGTTATGTACACGCACAAGCTTTTTCACTGCAAAAGAAAAACATTATTCATTGCTATATATTAATAATGGTAATACCTACTCTCAGTTAACTTTGACTTGTTCAAAAAGAAGGTTCCAGGTTTTGCTTGAATTTTAGCACCTGTATTAGAATTCTTCACTTGAATAGTTACAGGTTTATTGTTTGAATTCGTAAACATTTGTGGTGCTAATTTTACAATTTTAATTTCACCTCGGCCACCGTTTACCGTAGTCTTTTGTTGGAACGTTGTATGATGTTCTTGGTCCTGGTGTCTTTGTTTTGGTATTTGAATAGTGTTTGAATTTGTCTGCAGCTTATTAGACATTAACGTCACTTGTGGTACCTTCTGAACTATCACTTTAGGGGTTTGTTCTTTAACAAATATTTTTCTTGTAAGGGGCTCATGACATTCACTAAACCTAATTTCAGGGGATAAGCGTTTTACCCCGCTATGATTGCCTGAAGGAGTGTGTGGGGTTGGACTTATTGAAGGTTCATATTGTGGACTCATTTCGCTGTAAAACAAATTTAATTATCGTAAGAAATAAAGGCGTGCAAAGACTTACGCTTCCAGATTATCTGATGATAGACCACTATCAGATGAATTACTTGAAATGCCATTATCTTTTTCAGGTAATATTTCATCTGGTAATGTTGGTATCGACATTTCGTAATCTTCCGCCTCTATTTTCATGTGATCGTTTATATTATCTAAATTGCCGAAATGTGTCTGTTGTACATCGAAGTTGTTTAAAAAATCCATGGAAAATATAGAGTCCAACATGCCATCTGGATTGGGTAACCAATTTTCAATCTGAAATTGTTATAAAGAACTAGTGCTATACTATAGGTTATGCAAATTTTGTATTATTACTCGTCACGCACGTCACGCTAGATATCTACATACGTATGTGACCCCCTCCCACCAATTTCACATAAACTAAATCAATCATTCTTAATGGCATAAACAAAGTGTGTGCGATCAAAAAGCTATTGGCACAATGAAAGAGACCATTCGATTTTTTTCTAAAGATTCCTTTGAGAAGGAAAATTTACAGTTCAACGTCAAATCGACATTTTGAGTACACTATGGAAAACAATGGCGAAATGTTTACTTGAATCAGAAATTGAATTTTCGTAAAAAATAAATCTGTCTGTCAAATATACCCCCGTCTTCTTCAGAAAATTACTTTATAAAGGCTAATTTCATTTCGTACCTCGACTCACTTATAATGTCGCCTCGTTTTGTAGAGGAAAATGAGGGATTGCCTATTCCAATTAATTCCAAGAAAAATTAAATGGAAAACACCGATGATTCGATCTTTATACAGGCCATACAAAAATGTATCAAAATGCGGCAGCTTTCTTCACAATTTTCTCACGGATTTGCCTATGTGGTAGAACCATACCCATTGCGACATACCCTAAGTATTATACACGGTACCGTGTTAATCGCCTAATAGAATTTTAGGCTTAACATAACGCAAAATTAGGTTAGGTTACTGCTCTGTCAGCACATTTAGACCATTTTACGTGTATTGTGATACCTGAACCAGATTTGAAAACCAAATAAAATCATATTAAATTTATTTATACATATAAAAGTATGATGAGTTTTTATAAGATTTTAAGGATTTTCCGTTGCGTTTTTCTTTCATTCTAATGTTCATTCTACGTTCCTGACGAGTATTTATAGACGAGAACTATTTGTTACTAGTTCTTGCGCTGAAGTAAGACAATTATCGAGTTATCTTGTATTAGTAGTTTTGTAATTAGTAGACACTCCAGAGATTAGTAGTCATTCTAGTGATTAGTAGTATTTCGAGTGGTTAGTAGTCATTCGAGTGATCATTAGATTATTAAAATATCTCGATTACTAGTCTCGATTCTTAAAATCATTCGATTATGCCCATCACTCATACATACGATTGCATGTATAAATGAAAGTGAGGAAATATCAATGTCAGTAGACGGCTAAATGTCAGCGAGGCGCACATAAATGGAAATCCAGCCAAACTTCAATAAATCGAACTGTCATTTGCCTTTAAAAAACGAGTTATCTAGACTATGCATTCAAGACTAATATTTTTTTTTTGCGAAATTGCATATAAACATATTATGAAATTACTATTTTAAATAGTCTTATAGACTAATAAGCTATGAAAACTAATGAATCGTTATTGTTTAATTTGTATTTAAACACAAACGCAAAATGCAAAACGAAGCTCCAATCAATTTTCTTGGAGGCGTTTAATCTAATCATCCTTCAATTGTGATTGTTATTAGCAAGCAGAGCAATTTAGGCGCGTGCGGTTTTTAAAAATAGCAACACTGCTGGAATTCGTACACACTAGTGTTTTCTTACTGTTGTTAGTCACACAAATAAAGATTTTAGTATATAACGTATACTAGCAGTCCAAAGGTATATATGTTACGCAATTACAGTCCTCCTGAAAGCAATCCATTATAAAAGTTGTAAAAACACGCAGTATTTGTTCCTAGCCAGACGACTAAATCCCTTCAGATTTCGACTTATCGAAGTTGACGCCAAATAATCTCTTCGAGTTATCAAGACACTCGCGCTATCGAAGCTCGAAAAATTACATGTACAATTCAGGGTGGTGGGCAACAGCGCCGTTTTCGTTTTCGTTCAATTTGTCAAATATTCGAGTTATAGAAGTTTGACTGCATTTAGTCTATTTGTGCATTAAGTACTTATGTACACATGATATTGATCAACATGATACACAGAATACAATGTATTATTTTTTAGAATTGCGTGACGATATAGCAGATGAAATTCGTTTTAAATTCAATCGCTGGGCACACTTCTTTAATAGTTTAGCGATATGAAAATGTAGTTTTAACATATTTACAATATGTATGTACGTGTTTGTTTTATTTTGTTTTTACGTGAGATTTGTTTGGAAAGTTTTGATTTCACTTTTAAATATTGCACAAATTACCATTTTGATAAATTAATAATTTTATTTCTGATCAATTTTGCTGCAACACTTTAAAAGGCACGAAACTGAATTTTTAAATACAATTTGTATATACCGTGTAGGTGACGTCACATTAAAACAAATAAAAGGCACGAAGAAGTTATCTTGTATTCTGCATCATGGTAGAACACTGTTAAGGACGGCGTATATAATGAATCGCGATTACTGCATTAATTATTGTATATTCTTCATATTTTTAAGATATGATTCCTATCAAAATAAATGTACATATGTACGTATACATGTAATTTTTGATAAGAGCCACCAATGTAAAATGCAGCTTATGCATGTACATACATCATTTTCCCTAAATTATGAATCACTATACTGGAACTCCCAATCTAATTCGAATATGCATGTACCTACATATGCACACAAAGATGAATGTATCTCAATAAAGCCACGTACGCATATTTTGTTCATGCCGTGTAAAAACAAATACTACGTAGTACAAGTAAATAGAATTAAGTATGCCCCATATCATTCAGAATACATTATTTTTACAAAAGGGTATTGTTCAAGATACAAATATTAAATGTTTTTATAATTTGATGTCGTGTCACAATTTACACAGACACACCCACACAGGTGTTTCCCTTCTATTGGGCTGTGTATTTTTGCATTTGTCATCAATTAGTAAAGAAATATATGGGTTGATTTAGTCTAAATATATTCATACCATAACCTCCGGCGAACATTTAGACATTCGGCTTTCAAATAGGTCCTCTCTCAGGCCAAAGTCCTCTTCATTTTGTTTCATAAAGGAGAAATCCATGTTTCTGCTCGAATATATAAAACTGAGTGTAAAGTCTTTCCCTAAATATCCACGATCTTTTCTGTATCACTTGATTTTTATTTTGTAGAGGATTAAAAATTGATTTGTAAATATAAATTCATTTTAATTTCAATATTTTTTAATGCAAACATTATAATTCCCACTTTTCCCCATTTTCATTCCAACGTGGAACTAAGTTGTCAAATTAAGAAAAAAATGTACTTTCAGTGCTACCAACTCTATGACTCATTAAATGTAACTAGAAATACTAGATTCCTTTAAGGTGAAGCTACATTTATTGGCAGAATATTCTATCGCGATTCTATAGACCTGCGGCTGTTCCAAAATTAACCCGACTCTGCAAGAATTTCTCTGTTTTCTAACATTTAATACTGAGGTCTTAAGACAGATATTTACATTTGTCAGTGTGATTAGGAAAATTATGTGCAGACTTCTCCAGCAGCTGCGTGGGTTGTGGCCATCCACCATCGACAAATCAATAACAGGAACGGAAACAAAAAATGGAATGAAAACAAATATTTTATTTTCAATTATTAAATGTTTTTTGATTATGCCCTTTACCCCAGATTATAGGGGAATAATAGTTGCATCAATACTTCTGTCAAAAAGAAACAGATTTTGTTGAAATTTGAAAGTCGAGTTCCCAATGAAAATATTTCTTCGTATGCCTAATTCATGCGTTTGATATTCATGCTTATGAACATAAATTGTATCAATATTATATGTACATCAAATAAACGCAAATAAACGCAAATTTATTACAAATTTAAGTCTTTCTATTGGTACATCCACCACAGAGCAACACATAACACTACGTTCTCTAAGTGCTAAATCTCAGTATCGCTTTACACAGTAGACGTTTACCGCGCTACAAGGATCACCTATCGTCTATTCGTCTTACAAATTACTTTATTACGTTGTTTATGCACCTTGGAATGGGTTTATTGCAACCATAGTTTGTTCTATGCCTTTTATCAAAGAGTTTGTTTCTCAACCGAAGGGATCTTTGGGGAGCGTTTCATTTATGAGAAAAAGTAGTTCTGTTGAATTCAGACGTTTAATAATAATGAGCCTGCCTTACGCCTAAACCTTAAGGCTTGCTAGCCAATTATTTTACATCTTTCGTCATAGTTAGAAAACTCTTAAAAACTGTATTTGAAAGGTGAAAAGCTATAGGAAAGTTTTTAAAAAAGAACACACATAAAATTCGAAAAAAAAAATGCATGAAATTGTTATTTGAATCGATAGTACGGTCCATATAATTTAATGTTTGAAGATTATTTCAAGCATATGTTGACGTTGACCTTGACTGCTCCTCAAATGGTCCATCCGTTTAGTCCAATTTGACGTTACCATTCGCATCATCTTTAAAGAAGTACGGTCCAATGATGCCACCAGCCCATAAACAGCACCAAACTGTGACTTTTTCTGGATACATTGGTAGGTCTTGCAATGCTTTTGGCTGATATTCACTTCAAAATCAACAATTATGCTTATAATGAGCTTCGTCGCTGAACACAATTTTTCGGTGGAAGATGGAAGAAGCGCGCGATGAACTTTCTTAACAGAGCACGCATTTTGATAATAAAATTCAATAATTTACAAGCGTTGTTCGTTTGACGATTCATCGTTAAATTATAGACTAAACTGAAGATGTTTGACTGTGAAACAAACCATGAAACGTGAGTCAGCTGTTTAAACCAGTGATATATATTTCATTCGTTGTGATTCACAATTTTTGGATTGACTATTATGAATATGATTATTTCAAAAGAATTTGTAGAATCAATCGCTTAGAAGAAATTAAAGATCTTGGTGTAATTTTTGACCCTAAGTCAAATATATATATATAATTTGTTAGTTAGACCTTACTCGAAATATTTTTACATCATTTGGGATTCTCCCTACATACATATATATCGGAAAGCATATCTTTTGAAATTATTTTGAACTTTTTCGAGTCAATGTTCTTGTGTATCATAGGGAGAATCCCAAATGATGTAAAAATATTTCGAGTAAGGTCTAACTAACAAATTATATATATAATATAAGATATATCCCGGAAGCCCTTACTATTTCTCTTAAAAAATTCTAACATAGTGTTAGACTTCGGAATAGTGTAATCATAATGGACAGAAAAATCCAACTTAGGGTCAAAAATTACACCAAGATCTTTAATTTCTTCTAAGCGATTGATTCTACAAATTCTTTTAAAATAATCATATTCATAATAGTCAATCCAAAAATTGTGAATCACAACGAATGAAATATAACTTCATGTGCATTCCCAAATAACCCCAAATATGCAGGATTATTTTGCTGTTATTGTGATATCAGCTTTTTGTGGCCCGATCCGGGAGTATGGGTATGACGAAAAAACAGAAGCTATTGTCTTGGAATGGCAAACTACATTATATTGTAACATGGACACCAACTGCCAATTTAAAGGAGCGCCACCTGTGGGAGAATAGTTGCACACCGTTTCGGGGTAGTAGCCATAATACGTCGTCATAAATACACATAACCACCACCATAGCACATGTGGGTTCATGTACACAGCGCTAGAGGTGAAATTCTTATTGGGGGTTGTTGTGTTGCATGTGAGCATGTGTCGGTGTTCTAGCATTAGTTGACTTTGTGGGCAGTGGATACATTTTATTTTGAAAACTCCTTTTAGCCAATTCTTGTATTTATTTTCAGAAATACCATTTTCAGAACCAGCCTAGTGACCCAAATTTGACATTAGTGGAATATGTTTTAACTATCATGAATAGAGCACGATTTCCTTTGCCTTTGAGACATACGAGGTCTCCTATTGAAGAACATATAACTTTTTTTTTCTACAGCCCAAGAAACAATAAAATATACCTCTTTCAGATGATGGGTTTGGTTACGACCCTTTCCCATGAAGTCTTATGTCTCAGAATCCCTATAAGAAAGGCCAAGAAATTGTAACTTTTGTAAAACAACCAAACCGTGTTTTTAAATCTGCTACGTCGGCATTAATTTTAACATAACCCCGAAATATGCAAAATAAGCTGTTGATTTTTTCTATGATGCAACTACCACGTTAACTCAAAAAGTAAACATCAAAACTGTTTCTTTAGTACCTATCTTCGAGGCTTCTTTGAAGATTTTCGATTTATTTTTTTTTTACATTTCATACCATATGTTGAAGAGCATATAATAATATGACAATAAAATGACGTACAAAGATACAAAATGTATCTTCAGCTTGAGAAAACGTCATGTAAACTTTTGATGAAAATGTGCTTCAAAACTTTAATAAATTATTTGTTGACGTTGAGGGCTTGTAATATGTGTACATATGTGTCAAAAATTTTTTTGAAATCATAAACGCTGGTTATCTTACAGTACCTACCCATAAAATTCAAAAAGCTACTTAAGACTTTTCTAAAGACCTTTTCGCACGCTTCTCACAGTGCGCCGGCGACACCGTGAAGTTATACTTGATCAACCCCGTATGTACACACGTACATGAATGTCTATAGGAAAAAATTCCAAAGCTATATGGCTACAGAAGGCGTGTTTTTTGACTAATCAGTGCTCGGCTTAGTAATGGTTCTCAATGAAACGTTTTTTTGTTGCGTTAAATTGTCCTTCCGAAAGTTGGCTGTTTACGTCCATTGCATTAGATGTGATGTCAAAAGTTAAAAATAAATGAAATTTAAATCTCAAAAGCAAAGAAAATATGTTACAAAATAAATAATATGAATCATCAGATATGTTATATATTTGTACACGTAACATCAACTAGTAAATAGATAAAAAAAAACTTACAAGGGTAAAATAATCGAGTGATACCAACCTTTAGTAAGCAATTAGTTCCCTCTGCGGCAGCATTGGTTGTACTGTTAGAGGACAGTGCTGCGAACGTGCTCCAGGCGATTCCAGAGGATCTGCAGATGGGCTACCACGAAATCATGATCTCACTGCAACGCAACGATATAGTGATGGATATAGTGAGTGAGTTGATACTGAGAGAACAATAGCACGCACTACATGAGTGGTTGCTGAGAAGCAAGCCCTCTATGGAAAGTAAATCTATTCCTAAAAAAAATAAGTAAAAAAACTCCTACTCAAAAATTTCTAAGAAATCAAAATTTAAAATAAAAGTTGTAATAAATAAACAAATTCAACCATTCAAAAAAAATTTTATGGGACAATAAAATAAAAAAAAGGATTTTAATAAAATGTTTCGTATTGTAAAACACTAAAAAGCTTTTAAAGTTCGGGAAAGGTCCCCTCTAGAAGTTACAAGTCCTACAGCAAGAAATCGTTGCAGTAGACTTATCATTTCAGCGCTTACATGTATTTGGGTAGATGGTCAGTATTTTTCTAATAATCTCGAACCGTATCTATACGTACAAATTAATAATAAATATCATAACAAAATAACTAGAACATAACAAAACTAACTAGAATTGTCAACTGCAAAGACTCTTGCATTTTCATCGAAGTATGTGTTCAAGAAAGAAATCACTTCTTTACTTCTATGCGTACTTGTTGAAAATTACAATACCGAATGTGCTCCAGTTTACCTATAATACAACTTACTTACATACTTATCAGGCCAACGATCCATGAAAGGTCTGAACCTTAGTAATTGCTGCCGTCCATCGCTGATGGTCCTGGACTCGCTGCTTCCAGTCATCAAGACCAAGCTGTCTTGCATCCGCGATGGCTTGATCTCTGTACCGTATTTTCGGTCTTCCTCTCTTTCTCGAACTAGGAGGCACGGATTCGAAGATCCTCTTTGTTGGAGTGTGTTGTCCATTCGCTCGATGTGGCCGAGCCAGTGTAGTCGACGGATTTTTGTCTTCCGGACTATATCCACATCCTTGTACCACTGGTAGAGTTCGCGGATGTATCTTCTCCTCCATTTGCTTCCCTCAGAGACGGGACCATATATCCGACGTAGAACTTTTCTTTTGAATGCACCAAGAATCAGCTGTACAGTTTTTCTAAGTGTACAGCTTTCGGCTTCATAAATCAGGACTGGCAAGATAAGAATTAAGAGTTTTGTAGAAGATCTTCACTCCGATATCATTCGTGGAGTTATACATTTACACCCCAAAGTAGACACATTTCTTTACCACCTCGAAATCGTAGCTGTCGATCGTTATGTTTTTGTCTGTGTGATTTTCGGCGAGTCGTTTTTTGCTCTAAAGCATATATTTTGTTTTGTCGTTGACCTTAAGATCAGCTTGTTTCGCCTGTTTCTCAATTGCCGTGAAAGCTTACACTACGACGCTTTGGGACCGCGCGCCGGTTTCGATGTTCTCAGCGTATCCCAACAGCTGGATTGACTTGTAGAAGTGTCTTAATTATTAACAGCCGCCAGCCGTACTGTCTAGCAAATTGAAAACGGTGCACGTTTCGGTTCAGAGGTTTTAACGGTCTCACCTCTTTCCAGACACTGACAATGTTCAAAGATTATTTCCTGTCTGAAAAAAACTTGCCAGCAACCTGGATAGCTCTCGCAACGATTCCTATGTGCTTGTGCGGAGGGCTAACAACCCGCCCTCAGAAAAAAAAAACAATTGTTAGGGTAGATTAAGCAGTGTCAGCACAACGGACGGCATAGGTTCGATCTCAGGATTGTGCGACAAAAATAATTTTCACAACTCCGTCGAGCGTTTCCTGTCTAGAAAAACAGCTTCTCAAACCTGGCCGTTCGGAGTTGGCATAAATCTGCCCTGCCCCTTTCATTCGTGAGAAGACAATCGCACGCAACACGTGAGGTTGGTTGAGAAGCGTGGCACGACACAACCGGATCAATTTTCCCGGGATCTCGAATTCGGCCATCGCTTCTTAGGATATTGTAGGCGACGTTGAGCAGGGATATACGTCTATAGCTTTAGCAGGAGGTAGGTTCGCCTTTTTTGTTGATGGGCCATATGAAGGCATATGGTGCTGCTTAAAGACATCCTCTATTCCCTGTTCGTTTGCAACTATATTACCCCCTCGGTTTCTAAGTTGGGTTGCGAGAGACCTTTTCTTCAGGTTTAAATGCTTATTCTCCACACGTCTTCTGGGCCGGTATTAATCTTGCGCTGCTTTTGTTTTCCGTTGCAGCGCTTTTTCTGCCTCTTATGCCTCTTCGGTTGCACTTTTTTTCGGCTCACTCTCGCCATCATACCACGGGCTTCTTCTCGGGGTGGTAGGTAACCTAAGATAGTGCCGGATACTTCTTTGATGGCCGAGCGGCTATGCAACCACATCTCGTTGGCGTTTGTACTTGACGTAGGCATACTGGAGAGTCTCTCACTTAATTCCCTTTCGCTGGCTCAGGCATTCTGACATTGGACATTCGAACTCTAAATCTTGAAAATGGTCAGAGTCGACGTTTGCCCCACCTGAATGTTCGCACATCCAGGATATCTGACGCCAGTCTTCCGTTGAGGAGCACATTGTGGATTTGATTGCCGGTTCGACCATCCGGAGATAGCCAAGTTCCTGTATGGATTTTTTTTGCTAGGGAACCTTGTGTTGCTTATGACCATTTTACGTGGTGGCGCGAAGTCTGTGAGTCGGAAGCCGCCGTCTGTTTGTCGTGTGGTGGAGGCTGTGTTTTCCGATCACTTCACACTGACAACTCATGCATATGGATTTTTTTCATTCGCAAGGAACTACGGGAGCAAACTGACACTTTACAGCGAATTTGTTGGTCTTGGTGGTTGTATATTGGGTTTGCCTCTTTGTTTATTGCGAACTCAACTTAAAAAGTTTGCAAAGAGAATGATTGATTCGCAAAGAAAAAGTTTTAAACCAATAATTTGGATACTTAAACACTTTTGGTGAGATTTTTGTCGATGAAAAACTCGATGATTCAGTTACAAAATTTGTACATAATAAAAAGCGTATCTTTGTTCATACTTGCTAGAAAAGGGTTGTTTGTGAATGCTCATTTGAATGGGCCTTTAGGGAAAGCCGATGGACGACAGTCGTATAAAATAACGCACGACAGTTGGAATTAAAATCGGAATGAGGTGTTATGTGAAGAATTCGAATGTCAGAATATGCCTGAAAACTAACTGCCGAAAGTAAAAAATAACTTTCGAATTGAAGCCCTGAATTAGAGATAGATCCTTCCCCATACCATAATACAAATTGCCTGTTTTGGAACGTTCTACCGAAACCAGTGATTATTGGCCTTTGTGATTATATCGGTACATACGTATTACAGGTCCCAGAATCGAAAATTCCACACGTTTTATATTTTACCTTTATTTAACAAAATAAATGGAAATGTACTGTACAAATAGTGAAACCTAAATATTGACTTGGTCACATAGAGAAGTGTTTACATATAGTCGATATACTATGTACGTATTTATATACAAATACACATATACATATGGGTCCATAGATGTATACATGAATATATATTCTTATGCACACATGGATGTAAGCATATAATACACTTTACCTATCCATGTGTACATTTGGCTAATATATATATACATATTTATATACACATAAAGGGTTTTCCAATAGGGACTTGACAAATTTGATTTGTGAACAAACTCTTTCACTAATCATCATACTTCCACTGTTAATTTATTCAGCAAACAAATTTTAATTGCGATCAATAAGCAAAATATGCGTTATTGGTCGTGTTCACATGTTCTTCATGAATCACCACTTCAACCAGAAAATATAACTGTTTGGAGACGTTTGCATGCCGGGACCATATTTCATTAAGTTACTGTAAATGCTCAGCATTATCGCGTCATGGCCCGAATTGAAAGACATGAACATGGATGACATGTGCTTTCCAATGGACAAGCCACACAGCACACATTACTATTGATTTATTGAAGAGTGAGTTCGGTGAGCGTGTTATCTCAAGAAATTTGCCAATCGATTGGCCGCCTCATTCGTGTGATTTAGCGCCTCTTGACTATTTTCTGTGGGGCTACGTAGGTCATTGGTTTATTACAACAAGCCGACGACGTTGGTAGAGCTCAGAGCCAACTTTGAAAGCGAAATAACGTTTCTGCCGAAATGTGTGACCGAATCGGGTCCAACGAATCGATGGCTGCAAACGTGCCCGCGGTGGTCATATGAATGAAGTCTAGTTCTTATTGGAAAACCTTTTATATATATACATATGTTTATTGAGTTATAAAAATATGTTTGATCGTTTACGTTTAAAACTTATAACGTTCGATATTACCATGTTTACATTAATCTGTCTCTTCAACATGGTAATTAATAATGCAATCGGAAAATTAAATATAAGAACATAAAGAGATTCACATTTATTGTTTGCAATATATATTTATATATAAATATATAATTAGTGTATATATAAATACATATATATATTGCTCGAGTATTTCTGGTTTCTTTTGCAATATTGATTAACGCCTATTATAACAATTTGAAACGTCATTAACTTAAAATCAATGTAATGTTTACCTTCAGTTGAAGATCGCGAAAATGATTCACTTTTTAGCTTTAAGTAATTTGTTGCCTCTGATTCTTTCGTTTTTGCTTATAGTTTGATATTTCATTTTAATTATAAGTTTAATATATCAACCGACATGAATATTTTAACAGTTTCAATAACATAATATGAAAAACACGTTTTTGATATCTAAGTATATAAAAATTAGGTATAAGTTTTGGAACATTTTTCCAGTTATGTAAATGGTGAATAATAAATAACCTGGTAATTTATCATGACTTAAACTGTTTATTAATTCTTTATTTCACACTTAAATTCATTAATAATGAATTACGAAAAGTTAAAGATCATCAAATATATCGTAGTTTATATTAATGATTTGTTTTGGGTTTTATGGTAATGGAATCATGTCATTCATGTGATTTTTATTGTTGTTATAAAAAAATGCATTCAAAGATTTGTACATAATTTTTACATCTATTTCACTTTCTGCTTTCCAGTGAAAGACTTACAGCTCATATCTCATTTCTATTAAGTTTTAGCAAAACATAAAAACATATACATACACTTGGTAGAAACCGTCTATTTCTAGTAAATCGACTTATAATTTAATAATGTCGATGGAAGACATACAATACTCAAATACTTCAAAAAGTCTACCGGTTCACAAACCATCTAAGAAAAAACAAAATGTTTGATAAAAAATAGCGGTAATTTTGCTTTATATGAAATAACTGTGGTCACTTGGGGGCCCCCCTTTGTACAATCATATGTATGATTGCAACAATGAGTTCAATACTGTTGTTAATCTATTTTGTGAGTACATTTTTTATCACAATGAAAGAAAAGAAGAAGGTAATTAGTGGAAGTATAATAAATGCAAGCAATTTCAAATGTCTGGAAAGTCAAAAGATGTTCAAACAGGGAAATATTGCATAACATCTTCAAATCGACCAGAGGTTTAACCATAACTCGATTGGTTAAAGATTAATGCAGACTTGTTCTGCCAAGTGTATGTCTAGCTAATAGTATGTACACATTTGCAATGATTATGTGTTTCATTAGGACGTGAAGCAGGAATTAATAATTTAAACACAGATAACAACAGACTGCCTGTCACTGACATTAATATCGGCAGCAGAAATCGACTGCTAATAAACATTCAAATTTCTAATTCTTTCCGAAGGCACGCGTATTTCGTAGATAATTAATTCTTGAAGCTTTTTAAAAATTTGATTTCCTATTTCAAATATAGAAACCAAATCATAAGGAGATGCATTTTTTAAAGTCCTACTTCACCTTTCTTTTATAATTACCAAAAAAACATCGGTGTGTGTATTAAAACTGCATCAACTGCTAATATTTTGTGATCGTTGAACGTTTCAGAAAAAACTTATAAACCTTTCGATTATGAGCTTAAAATAAGTTGTTCCAATTTAGAAAGCTAGTCAAGTTTCTCAAAAATATGATGGATGAAAAGCATTTCGGGGGATTGCATTGGTACTTTAAGCGCGTAACGCAGTAATTCGAGAGAACAAGGTGAGTGAAATTCGAAACATATTACCAAAAACATTACATAATTGAGGAACTATTTATTTTCCGCCTTTAATCAAATTATGATATTTATGCAAATGTAAAAGAAAATTACATTTATTATTGTTAATTATTTTAAATTTTAATAGGCTCTCAATATTTTGTTTGAAGTAACAGTACTACATGTTTTTGTCTTATTAAAAATATTTCTGCATAAGTAGTTTGCTCTTTGTAAGGAAAATACTAGAATATTTGCACTTAATGAGCTTTAATATTTAAATACAGAAAATGCATAAGATAAAAGATAAAATAAGCGCATTTGTTGGCAAAATGGATTTTGGGATAACTGTAAAAAAATATATGTAATAAATGCATTTCTTACTCATTAATTTCATAAGAAATAAATGTCTTTAACGAATGAAATATGTAAATCTTGAATGTGTATTTAAGTTTTTTATGTGTATGTAAATATAAGTTACACAAAAATGTGTATGTATGCATGTATGTATGAATGCACATGAACTCTTCTTCTTTTATATATTTTATTAGTACATAAGAAACAACATAAAATAATATATTTTATGTCTGACATACAAATATACATGCTCATATCCATATATACTTATAAGAGATGTACATACAAATATTGTATCACATGCATGCATATATATATGCATATGCATACACATATATAATATGCGTTCATACGCGTCATTTTTACATATCTGATTATATGAGTACTTACAAATAAAACACATGTTCTTGGACTTATACCATTATCGGTTCATCGTCCAAATTGTCTTTTTTCTTTTTTCGTGTTGTGTTAATACTTCCTATTTTATTGCTACTTGTATATGATGATAATAAGGTTGCAGATGCAGAAAGGGTGCTTCCTGTTACATTTGGTGATGTTGGTGAAGATGATGTAGTCGATGAATTTGCTGAAAGCAATTGAAACCCATCGACTGTAGAAGAGCACTGAGTAGGATTTGAGGATAAATGAGGAATTATATCGCATCCACTCGACATACTTCGAACAGCCATTGGTTTGCCTGAAGGACTTATTACTCCATAATTTACCCCACTTGGTCCAGGCATAGACGCTGATATTTGTGTCAATGAATAACTCAGATTTTGTTGACTTCCTGAGCGACGCGTTGCTGTCCCCACAAAAGCGTGATTATTATTAGAAACACTTTTTGGAGTGGATATGGGGTAACCCGATGTATTAATTTCATGGTGTCTTGGGCTTGGGATATAATCTATATTCTGATCACGGAGGTTGTAACTTAATACTACAGAATCGCTAGCCGTTTCTGTGTCGAAATGCTGGCGTAGTGGCTGTATGAGATGCTGATGTGATTGTTCAACTGTTACCTGTTTCTCATCATATCTTTTTGGTCTTCCATTATCACCAACATTTCCATATGACGAATCAATACTATCCTTGAAATCTTTGCATTCGGATAAGGAATGGTTGTCTCTATCTTTGCCGGAACTAAGGTCATCCAAGCTTCCGCCTTCTCCATCTAAATCAGTTGACAAGAGATCGTCATCGGATGTAGCCCTTACCAAATTTGGCAAAGCGGATGTCAATAATGCCTTTTCTTTTCGAATCTCTTGAATGTGCCCCTCTAATATCATCTCCTCTGCTTCGGTTTCGATTTGTGATGGCCGTTGCGTTAATTCTTCCGCCGCAAATACTTTCGAACTGCGAAGAGTACTGAGCCTAGTGGTGGCAGTATGGGCGGCGGTATCTAATGTGTCGATGTCAGCTAATGTACTTTTGACATTCAACATTTTTTGTGTGATGAGTGTTTCCATGCACTTCGTTTGTCTACTGATGTCATTCAAACTATCTTGTGCGGGTACTAACCGATTAGTACGTAAAACACATGGCGCAAATACTATCGACAGGGAACTTGCTGACATGCGATTATGTTTTTCTCTTTGTGCTACTAATGCTAAATGGAATATTAAACGTTCAAGTAGGAAATGATGCGCAGCTGGAAGTTTTTTAATTAAGGAGAGTAATGTTTGAACTCGAACGTTTGTGTCAGGTAAATCTGAAGCTCTTAGAAAATCATCATATCTATCAAATGTTAACAGTGGCTCCGGCATTTCTCTCAAGAACGATTTAAGAACATTAGCCAAAACATGTACATTATATGATTCGTAATCAATTTCCGAACCAATAGGAGTTTCAGACATTTTTAGCTTCAGTTCTCGAATTTTTGAATTTACCCCACTTTTACGATATATTCCCTCGGTGTAGAGGGCTAACATTTCTATTTTTGTTATAAGTTGTTCAATTTGTATCGGGATTTTGGCACTTTCTGCCAAACATAAATTCGTTAATGGCACTCCAAATAGTTTGGAATCTATTATACTAGTTTGTGACAATACACATCCACCATGGTGCGTTGAAGAGGTTTTGTTGCATGATGACGCCTTTTGATAGCATTTCTTGTGACAGGTGAGACGGCAATTTTGGCAAACCTGAAATAGGAAATTTAGGAATTAATAATTGTTAAGGAACTGTCATCAAAATAAGCAGATTTAAGTTTTGAATTAAGTTATACAAAATAAGTGGCTATAAAAGTTAATGGGCGTTTCTTTCCGACAGATCCTAGGTAACTGTATTCATCGTATTGTACTAGTCCTATTCAATGACTTTTGGTAAATTGTCATAAAAAAGACTCACAATGTCTCCGAATTCTTCAAAACTTCGAACAACATATGCTTTACATCAAACAAGATATTATATCACATCTTTTTTAAATTTTGTACTTTCTTAGTCACGAGGTAATGGCGAAATTGTGACTTCACCTAAGAGAATTGACGTGATTACCATTTATTTTTATAAACTGTACAAGCTGTACGAAGATTTGGATGTACATAGACCGAAAGGCAAAAATCCATCGACTGCACTGACTCGACCACAGAGCCCATGGACATCAATGCGCCGGCAAAGAGAATTTTCGAATCCTATCTTCCTGGTTCGTGACGAGGAAGACCGAATCAGTTTAAAGACCACATCATTGCGGATGCAATACGGCTTAGTCTTGATGTTTGGAAGCAGCTTGCCCAGGACCGTCACCGATGGTAGGCAGCAATTGCTCAGGCTCGGACCATCTATGGGTCGTAGGCCTGCTAAGTAAGTGGTAATTGCGTATAAGTGTCAAGATTACTTCCATCGGCAGGAGAAAGAATATAATAGGAAATGAATTAGTTGTCACTGTAAATTTGGGGGTTTTTAATTGAGGCTTTCGGTATATATGCCATTCAAATACTGACGGTAGAGTTGATATTCAAGTAAGAATATCAGCCCAAAATTTGAATAAGCCCCAAGAATAATAATAATATGGGTGGCGCTACAGCCCATATAAGACCAGGGTCTAGCTTCTCAGCAACCACTCGTGTTGTGCATGCTATTGTTCTCTCACGAGTGGAAGAGTTTAATGCCGAATCCGAACGGCTTTGTTTGAGAAGCTTTTTCTAGACAGGAAATACTCTTTGAGCATTGTCAGTGACTCGAAAGCGGTGAGGTCGTGAAAATAATTTTTGTCGCTCAGAGCTGGAATCGAACCTACGACGTCGAGGTTGGGGTCGACGCACATACCCACAACGCCACGGGCCACCACAGAAGCCCCAAGAGCTTCAACCGAATTATCGCATTTTCTTGAAGATTGGTTCAAAAAGTTTGTCTATTCTTCACATCATAATGTTATAAACAGCATCCATCAATCTGATTAAACAATTCTTTTTGCTTTTGATCAAATTGAAATATCATCATGATATACTAAGAAATCTAAAATACATATATGTACATATGATTTATTATATATATTAAATAAATTAAAAATATCTGAACTTTGTCTTGCGTATCTAGTTTACAGAAGAAATCGATCCAAAAGAAAATAAAATTTGATTCGAATGTCAGAATTTGCCTAAGGCTATTTCGCAACGGCGCCCCGCACAGTGGGCTGAGAGCGGAAAAAGTCTTAAGTAGCTTTTTGAATTTTATAGCTAAGTACTCTAGGAGGGGCTTATGATTTCAAAAAATATTTTACACATATGTAGTATGCACTTATTTACAAGTCGTAAGTCGACAAATAAATTATTAAATTTCTAATCACACTTTCATCAAAAGGTCACATGACGTTCTCTCAAGCTTCTTAAGATAAATTGATAAATTGAATAAATTTTATTGGTATACTCTTCAACACCTAAAATGTAAAAATCTTCAAAGAAGCTTCCGATAAGTAGCCTCAAAGATAGGTACTAAAGAAACAGTTTTGATGATTACTCTTTGAGTTTCAAAACGTTGTTAACGTGGGAGTAGTAGTGTTTAACGCCAATATGTGCTTTATACTTTCATGTTGCATCACAGAAAAAACTGCATGTTTTGCGTAATTTCTAAGATTCTACTGTATATTTTTATACTCTCCAGATGTCCACTTATAATTTATTAACGGATAAACTAATCCTGTGCATATCCACATTTTTACTTTAATTTACTAATTTTATTTTCTTCTTACCAGCCCACGTTCAATTGGCCATAACAAAAAAAGTTGACATATTTCACACGCTGTTGGTATATTAATAATTGTTAACTGGAACGTATGTCCTGGAAAAAAGAAAATATATTTTTTATACGGAAGTACATATTTACACTGTTTTATATTACCATTGAAGCCAGTATGTTCTTCGACTTTTCTCTTTTTTTCCTTCTTTCGTTTTGCCTTTGGTTTTTCTGTTTCTCTAGAATTCATAAATTCATTCATAAATCCCCGAAACGCATTAACCCCCATAGTCAAAGGAAAATCATTTTGTTTTCCACAACATGTTTCCATAACTTGACCAAAATTGTCAATTAAATCTCTATACTTAATATTTAAAGAATCTGAGTTTTGTTTATGTGCTACGCTATACTGTGTTACTAGATTGTCCTTGAAAGCCCGCAATGCTTGCTTGAATACTCTATCCACTTCTGATGATTTTTCGCCTTCATTTTCGTCCATTTTATATATTTTTTGAGTAATAAAATCCTGCATTAAGTTCAACTCTTTAGCGTCGCTTATAATTCTGTCCGTGGAGTCTGTATATTCTCTGGCTGAATACTTTGAGTTTGGTGTCAAAGTCTTTTCATTTGTCTTTCGGACACGTTTTGAACGCTTCGCTTCACATATCAAAGTCTTAACGCCACCATTTTGGATACATTTTGTATGAACAAGTACTTTGCAATCCAGGCAACGATAACCTTCGTTGACAAATGCATCACTTTCTTGGCAACTCGCACATTTTTCTGCTTTTCCAATACGGGCTGCTTTTCGAAACCTATGTCCAGCTATATTAATTTGTGTAGATGATTGATACATATCGTTGCCTCGGTTCACTTCAAGCAAAGGAATTTTATTTGTGCTGGGATCAGAATTTCGACGACGTAGACGCTCAGTTGGTACATCATGTGTCTTATGAAATCGTGGCGCCATTATCTCCACTGAACCTAAGTCGTCACTTAAATTTGACTTCACTCGCCGGTTCTTTGGCTGTTTATTCAACCGAGTAGTCATCGGATAAAGCGCTTGATCTTCTGATATTGATCCCAATAGTACGGCAGCCTTACCTTTGGGTACTGAAGCTGAAGATGTGTCTGATACATCTGCAGACAGAACATGTTTTGGGGATATGCTTTCGTCAACGGCATACTGCTTTTGTGAATAGGAACTTGCTGGAAGACTTGTATCTCTCGTACTAGATGACTGTGTATCGAGTGCTACATTCATGTTCTCATAGTGGTTGCTGTAATTTAGATTTTTTCTGGTATCCACTGGGTTTATAGGTTGCCGAATACTTTTCGCCTCATTAGTATGATATTCTCTATAATGCTGATGGATTGGGTTTGTATCACTAGGGGCTTCTACATTGCCTTCAGCATTTTTGATTCTTCGAGAATATATACAATCCTTTTTCTGTGGAATGTGTAGTTCCTGATTGTCTGTATCTGACACATTGCAGTCACTGATGTCCTCATATTCCATGTTATACAGGCCTAATGGGCCGGAGTCAGTTCTGCAAACAGGTGTTTTGTTAATATCAAACCTAAAAGAAGTAGATATAGTTTAGTGTGTTATTTTTATATATACCGACAATTGAAAAAAAAAAATATTGATGCTATTTCAATGGTATCTAACGAGGCATATGTGAAATGAGCTGGTTCGTGAAGCATTACATCATCAAGCCTCAATTCATCAGCCACCTCAATTTCATTCGAAAGTAAGTAGAATTCGTATACATTAGCTGTGTTTTTTGTAGAAATCTATAAAAATTGAAGTTGGATTTTACACGTAAAGCACATACAACAACCTACTGCCTATTCCGCGATTTATTCGTTTCAGTAGTGCGCAATGCAAATGGCCTGCCACATGCACACAAAAAGCTACTGAAGCCATCGTCTTCAAATAGTGCTACTGAAAAAGCAAAACGACGTTGAAAGGATTATTTTGATTCGAATTTTTGCTTTGTTTTTCATAGAAGAAAACATCGAGACATCGAGTCTTCAACTGCTTAAGAGATTTGATAGACGCATCTCAAGAACATTTTCGATCCCTAAAAGCTTTGGGCAGGCATGTATCCAATCGGGCCGACTGGCTTGTAAACATAACTGTTACCAAGTTTTATTTTTAATTTCTAGAGAAAATATGTCGCTCTTTAGATGCGAACTATTCACAGTAAAGACCCACAATTGTTATAGCATCACACCAGGAGAATAAGCCAAAAAGCATTTGCCTCTTTTTCTTGTCTCAGAGCTAAAACTCAGCAGTAAAATTGACGACAATCGCCATTGAAGACACCAGCTGAAACGTGCTCTTACTGCTCCTCCTCTCTTACTTTTTACCAGTGACAAGTTTCACGCTCTCGATGTAAAAAAGATGGTAGATTTCGTAACAGAGAAGAAACTGTGCAACTGTGTTGCAACTGCCTGCCCCCTGGTCACGTTGATGAAAGATGTACCACATCAACATAGTGAATGTTCTCGATAATACAGGACGATATCTGTCAACTCGCATTCTGTTTGATAATGGATTACATTTAACAATTGTAAGCGAGAGTTGTATGAAACGATTGAAGCATAAAAGCACCCGAAATTGATCATGTTTCAAGGCACTGGCTCTACCTCTGCTGGAACCTCTTAGGGAAAAGTGCAAATGACCCTTTCATAATTTCATTATAGTTACGTCACTACCATCTGTACCACTGTAAGCAATGGACTTGGGTAATTTCTGTGCACAGGCTTGTGGTAACCTAAAATATATATCCAAAAACCTACACTGTCTACAAATTTATCGAACTTAAACTGTCACATTTTTGAATTACGTTAATTTTTGTAAGCGCTACAGTATAAGAAGCAGTTGTGAGTTAACGCTTGATTCAGACCGTCGTTGCCTCTCCTAGCGAAGTAGGTTTCGTTATTTTTAATTTTTTTAAATAAGATTTAGAAATAACAAGATAAACGATTTAATTTGTTTTACTCTAAACTAAACATGGCACCAGGGTTAGGGTTAATCAAGCTTCGTTCGCACAACAAACCACACTTGGGTAGATTCTTTTTGGAAAAAATCATAAATTCGGAGTTTACATCAATGGCGACACCCGTACCCATCGCATATGCCACTTACAAAAGCTGTTACAAGGTTTTGCCATAACGAATCGCTACACGATATCAAGCAACATTCAAGGTGGAGATAAACTGTGGAGAGATGAGACTCAATACCGTCAGGAGGATGGTCGGTATATTGTCAGCCTTCCATTTAAGTCTGACTACCCGTTTTGTAATTCACGTCATACCGCTTTACGATCTCTTCTTGCAAATGATGAATGCCGCATTAACACTTCAGTAAATAGTGTATTGATCTGGGTTTCATGGCAAAAACTTACCAACAACCTATCGCCGGCAAGCATTATTGCATGCCTCATAAAGTCGTATTCAACACTTCTTGTCGGACAAACAGCGTATTCTTTTTTAATGATACGCAAATAATTGGACATTTTCGTGACGCTTTTATGAATGCAAACATGACGTTACTAAAAATGTATCGATAAGTGCGATTAAACAATTAAAATACCGACTATCAACGCATTCTTTGTCGTATCTCCCCTAAAGATGACATATAGGAATATCGTATCCTAACCGTGACATATGGAGTTGTTTCATCTTCCCATTTGCTGTCCAAAGTGTACAACAGTTGCCTTAATTGACCGGCTGACTGGCTGCTAGTATGAAGACGACTTACAAAGAAGCGAGATATCCTTCATTACAAGCAAATGCGGTTTCATCCTGCGAAAATGATCTTCAAATTCCTCTTTCGTTATCAACAGTGTTCCAGACGATCAGCGTGGAGTTGTACACCCTTTCTATTTGGCGGGCGCTAATGGTGTGCGGATTTGGGTTTGTAGTAAGATCCAGCTTCTGACAATTTATCGCCTTCTGTCATAACTTCGGAGATAGGGAGTTTTAATTTCACAAACCGATTGCTTCTTTCTTTACATCTGCTTCATTTTTCCAACAGGACAAATCACAGTTCAGTTGGCGCCAATATAAGAGTTGCCCCATTGAAGGGAACAGCTACCATTACTCCAATTGGAGTTATGTGCTGCAGATCTCTTGGCTCAGTTGGTAAAGAAGACTTTAAACTTTAGGCACCAATATTTGTCACATTTTTTATTGGACGGATTCAAGTATAACCATAGCTGGGATTGGCCAATTTCTCGCTAAGTAGTGTACATTCGTTGCCAATAGGGTTTTCCAAATCATGAGATGTCACATCATCTGAAAACTAGTTGCGCCACCCTAGGAATACCCCAGGAGCATTTAGCTGGATATTCTCTTTGGTGGTATGGTCCTCTTTGGTTGCGACTATCCGAATCATCTTGGCTTTCACAACAAATTTTCACCACTAATATTGATCAGCGCCAATAATAATAATATGGGTTATTTTTTGCCGCCCAGGGATCGAACCTACGACGTCGAGGTGTGCATTGGGTTCGACACATGCCCACAAAGCCACGGGCTATCACAAATAACCTGTTAACACCGCTAATAATCACCATGAATCGTTTATCTGCAAATTGATTGACCGAACACTGACAAAAGCAAAACGGATAACAGATAACTAACTGTCTAGAAGCAGTAAAACTTCGCAAGAAACAGCAAGTTTAACCACTTCATCAATCTCATCTTCAACTAAGTGAATTAGAAGAAGCCATTTAGTTTAGGGTGAAGGAGACGAGTTAACATTATCATTTCATGCATTTTCCATCAAACCAAGCTCGGTAGTCAATTTTTAACAGTAATATCAAATTACTTTTCATTCCCGACAAACATAAACATCATCCGGATGTAGATAAGCATTTTATCGTCACCTCAAATGTGACTTGGAGTGTCGATGAGATACGCAACGATGATCATTCTTAGTCATCAGCTATGGTTAATATTTTAATAATTTTTTTTTTTTTTAATTTAAATCGGAGAGTCAGACCTTTAATTAGACGCAACATTTCTTTTTTAACAACGAAGGATATTGTTACAGACGGAATGCAGCTGGAGATCAAAAACTCTCATAGCCCTATTTTAACTTTTCGTATCGCGTCGAAGACACTGAAAAAATATTATTAATTTTGCTAACGCTGATAAGAAAATAAAATCGCGAAAGGCTGCGTGATGCTATCAAGAATGAAGAATTAAGAAGTGATAGTGAACTAAGAAATCATTCTCTGAAGACGTAACAACTTGACACTTTAGTCCTGCTGCATCTTCTCATTTGGGGTGTTACTGGAAGACTGCAGCAAAAGGCCTCAAACATCATTTGCGACGTACACTCGGAAAAGCCTCTTGACTTACGAAGAATTTACTACTCTATTAGAAGAAATCGACGCCACCCTGCACCATTTCATTTGATTTAAACTTTCGGTCCTCACTCCTGGACATTTTTCTGTCCGGGAAACTGCTGAAAACAATTCCTGAACCTGACACAGAAACTTTCAAGGTCATCTTTTGAGCAAATGATATCATATTTTTGTCTCCGTCAATATTCTTGGAGAAGAATACCTTATATACAACGCACAAAATGGAATCGTGCTCAGACTAACGCTAAAATTAATGACTTTGTCGTTATAATATAATATTGGTGGCGCTACAGCCCATAGAGGGCCAGGGCCTAACTTCTCAGCAACCACTCGTGTTGTGCGTGCTATTGTTCTCTCACGAGTGGAAGGGACCTACAGTTTAATGCCGAATCCGAACGGCTTTGTTTGAGAAGCTTTTTCTAGACAGGAAATACTCTTTGAGCATTGTCAGTGACTCGAGAGAGGTGGGGTGGTGAAAATAATTTTTGTCTCAGAGCTGGAATCAAACCTACGACGTCGAGGTTTCAAATACAGCCAACGATGAAGGGAAAACAAGGACAGAGAACCAATTTGTTTTTATAACCCGACGTTGGGTACAATGATTTTTTTTCACTTTTTAAAAATCTTTGTTTTCTTATGGGCGATGTTGGAGAAGAGCCTTAAAGCACCATGTGTGGAGTACATGTATTTACGCAGAGCAGTAGAACGATTTAAAAGCGGATGACGAGCGGGATTAAGAGATTCATATTCTGTTGATACATAGTTGAAAAGAAGAATTTTGAAAGGTAACACGGCAGGAATAATGTTATATGGACGCCACGCTTCTATAGGCATTGGGTATTGTATTCTATTATATTACAAAATTGTTTTCAGAGCTAAAAACGAAACTAAGATTGAATTTATTCGATGGTAAGAGATTTAGTATTGATAACTAGGGGTGCTTTGGGTGTTTTGTCGCCATGATTTTTTTGTTTAATAAATTTTTTTTGTAGCAAGCTATATTACGATTGCTTGTGTTTTATTAAATATTGTTTAAAAATGATACAAAATGTTATTATAGTCACTTGTCTCTATCTATCACATGCGGCTGGATGTCGCACTATGATGAATGCCAGTTTTCGAATATGGTGTTACCATTTGTCGTTAGGATCAAAATAACGGCATTGGGTATTACAATGGACCAAGTATGGTCTAAGTATGCTGACAATTTCACTGGCATTGCAATAATATAACCTAACTTGATACAAGAAACATATTCTAAAAAACCCCCTTTCGCTTCAGTTTTGTCCCATACTGTATGTGTAGTAATGAACTCAAAATAAACTACATACCTTTTGAAATTGTCTGTATTTTGCTCCATAAACCGCGTTGAAGTATCAGCACTCGAAAGAATTTGCTTTCCTTTATCAATGTCCTCCACTGATGTTGGCACAGAAATTAGCTTCTTTTCGAAATTTTGAGTGAAATTATAATCAGCTCCTAATGGCAATGGAATTGATCTGTTGCTGTTTCCAGACAAAATCATCAAATTTCGCAACTGACTTTCAGCTTTCTGTAGTACTTCATTATTCTGCGATTCCAGTACGTTAGCTTCTAAGTTATTTTGCAAAATAGGAATGGCTTTTTCGCCATAATTACTGTCCAAACTGTGATGGGGACGTGGGAAAGCGTGTCTCAAATCATCAGATTTATATATTTCACCAAAAGTTCTAAAAGTACATATATAGAATTTATTTAATTAATTAATGCCTCATAAATAAGCACCTGTCAGTACTCGGCAAGCTTTGGGTACACCTTAATCGTGTCCTTTCCTTTTGTGTACGCTATTTAATAAAATAGTTTCGTTGAGTAATATAATTTTAATTGAAGTAATATGGTAAAATATCTTACCATTTTGTGACTTCTGTATGTAGATCTGGTTAACATTCCGCGTGCATGAGCTTGTAGTGTAAGAGTGCCAGATTTCAGTTTGTTATAAAATGATCTTTGCTTGTACATTTTCCAATAGCTTTGAATGGTTATTGCTGCATTCCAACGCTGTCGATTTTGAATAAGTTTCTCTTGTGCTAATGACATTCTCCAATAAGATTGTATTGTTATAGCAGCACTTTTGTAAAGCAAAAACTTTTTCCGCTGAAGAATACCACGGAACCACCTTTGTATTAGTACAATGCTGTCAATTATTTTTGTGTGTAGTCTTATATCCAACCGCATTTTTTGAGATTCTCTCATATAGATTTTTGTAGCACCTGAATAAATTAAATAGTGATATTTATTTAGTTTGTATTTTAGTTTATCATTTTTTTTTGAATTTGTTCCTTCAGTTTGTAGACACTTTAGGGACATTTGTATGAGCCGCGAAGTACGAACATACATTTTTTAGATAACACTTCTTCAGCTAATAAGAAAAAGAGAGACTTGGCTGTATAACTAATTTTTGTTGAAACAATTCGCATACACTTATATATACAAATATATGTAACAAAAATTTGAGTATATACATATTCCAATAGTTTTAAGTGGTTATTGTTGCATTCCAACACTGACGATTTCGAATAAATTTCTCTTGTTATGCGTTTCTCTCGACGACATGTTTTCATGCCGTCTCCGGCCAAATTTGAGAAGAAATTCCCAACAGGAATACTACTTGACCATTGCCAGTGACTCTAAAGAGATGGGGCTGTGAAAAATATTTCTTTGGTCGGAGAAGGAATCGACACTACATCCGTATGTAGGTGTTCAAGTGTGTATGATGTGTATGAGACGACGCACATTTACACAAGCATTCTCGGGCGTAATTGAAGTGTATTCATTCAATATAATATTTGATTTTACAAAATGATACCTGTGCAATACCCGTTATAGTCCTTGTTATCAGAGGAAGGTTTTTAATCAGCACTTCCAACACATAATTGAAGGCTGCCTTATTCAAAACTTATTTACTTAAAACTGAAATTGAAATTGATTTCATAGAAATCATTAACTACAAATAATCTTGTAACGCAAAACGAAACTATTGGCGAATCGACTTCGATAGTCGGCGCCCTCTGGTGTTAGTTTTGATAAGCTACGTTCTTATGCAAAATTCAGGCACCTCATTCGCGGGAACAAAGTTGTATTGAAAATTCAAAATTGGTAGAAAATTTAATTTCTGAAATCATTTCATTTCCAATTCCGGGTATAATTGTTGGTGAAATACCCGGAAAAAGTATGCCAGTTTTGTAATTTAATACAACACTTGGGTACCTATACTCTACATTTCAACATTATTTGCATTAAAAAGTATTAGTTTTCTATTTACTTTCACTTTTTCAAATCATTACCACATTTCGAGATTTCAATTTAAATTCCTAACCCTCAACGATCTGTCAGAATTTTGTCTAAGAAAGTTAGTACCAAAAAACTCCGACAGTCATATGTCGATTGGCCAATTGGCAGCAAGGAAGTAGAAAAGGGAAAAACGAAGGAGACCGGGCATTCTGACGGTGACTTTTAATCATATTTTTAATAAGGATAGACGTTTATTTTAATGTGGAATATTTATCGAATTTTAAAATCTCTTAACCAACATGGTATCTGATAGCTCCATAATATCTTCACTGAATGCCCGTTAATATGCGCGAGATGTTATACAATTTAAAGATGTCTTAAAAAAAACTGGGGAATGCTATTCATTATTTTTAATAAGCAAACAATTCGGAACGAAAAACAGAGATATTAAAATTCTTTCATCAGACGCCAAATCTGGGCACATCTGATTTCGAAAAAGAGAGAAAACTGATGGCGGTAATATAGTATCTTACATTGATTGGATAAGGCGAACGGTGACCGCGGATCAAATACGCGAAGGGTATCTCAGATCCGTAGAATTACATTATAGGGGTTAATATATATTCAGGAGGATATACAGCAATAGATATGAACTGATAAGCAACAGATCTGAAATGGTGTCAAAGATCTGTGGCGAGACATGACAAAGCTATGCATTGTTCACCAATCACAGAACGTTGTAATATCTTCAATCATATATTCCTCACCAGGGGAAGGAAACTATTTTCATGGCTGAGTAATACGCTAATATTAATAATTTTTTGGCAGATATTGGATGAATTTTCCACGCAAGACATTTACTTTATAAATTAATATACAAAAATATTTGTAGATAATACTTATACAAAAAATATTGTATGCTTAGATACTGAGGACAATATGGATTGAAAATTGTGCCTATGAGGCATCTGTTAATTGAGTACTAAATATAATTTTAGTTTATTTAAAACTACACTACTATAAGTCAACATAAAAAATTACATACCAAGTTGGTAGTGTTGCTTGTTAAGATCTATAGTACTAAGGAAGTCTTTCACGTCTTTTTGCGAGCTCACCAAACCCTTTGGCAGTAGGATTCTATAGAGTTGTATAAACTCCTCGTAAGTCAGGCGAACGTTGTAGCCTGCTCTTCGTATTCGAACTGTCTCTAACATACCAGTATACCGCAGCTTAAAAATTGGATAAATAAAGTTATTGCATATCTTATAATTTATATAAATAATTTTACTCACTTGTCTAACTACCGTTGTTTCGTCAAATTTATTTGGTATTTTTTGTGCATTCGATTTAATACATCTTATAAAGAATGGATTAGCCTATAGTTTAATTTATTATTTACCAAGAGTTTGTGAGAAATGTGAATATGACATTAACCTGATTGAGAGTATCCATAAGTGCAGTCAAAGAGTTTTGAAATTGAGCTGTTACTGTAAGTGGTTGCTTTCGGGTTTTTATGCCTGTTTGATTAAATAAATTTGTTCCAGCGGTCATCATTTTAACAGTTTGAAGATTTTTTAAGCCTTTCTTTGGCCTCTCTCTTGGACGGAAGGATTTATTTTTTCTATTAAAAAAAATAAATAATATGATTTACTATAACTCTATCAATAGTTATATATTTTACTGTATACGTTTAAAATAAATTGTATTACGTAATATAACAAACGACAATTGAGCATATTAAAGCTTTTAAAAAAAATCAAAAAATGAACATCTTACTGAACAATTTGCGATGCTTTAGCCATAACTTCTTGACTGGACCGCTCAAATCTTGAGTAATTTTTTGAAAACAATTTATTAGAATTGCTTTCAGTGACGCCAGCCTGGCTGCTCTCGTATATAAGTTTACCATCGGGAAAGTTTTTATTATTAAATGCGATACTTGACCATGACCTTCTAGTATTACGCGGCGCGTTAGTGGCTAGTTGATTTGGGGCATTAGATAACTCATTTTTAACGTTACATCTTTTACTACACAAAAAACAAAATTAAAAAAAAAATAACAAATGTAAAACAAATAAATAGATAAATGAAAATGTCGCAATAACGTAAGCTAAATAATTTTACAATTAAATAAATGTTTACAAAAAAAATCATGCACTGGAAAATTAAATAACAGCAAATTATTCTTTCGTACACACACTATTTTGACTTACGCAATTCTATTTACTGTTAGATTTACAGATGAAACTGTCACTAGATGGCTAAATCAAAAATGTATAATGAGTACACAAAAGTATCCAATTGTTCTTTTACAATTTCTGATTAATTTTGATTATGGCTTATCGATAAATAATAAGTTAATTGATAATTTGTCTCTTTGTATTTATTTTAGGCATGTTTAATAAAACTAGCATTTAAATTAAATGATTATTGTTTTGTTCTTTTAAAAGTTGTTTTTGCATTAAAATTGAGAAAGTGGGCTAGAGTAGAAAAGACTGCAAATTAGAGAAACACATATCCCTTTGTAAACTATATACGATAAGATGCACATTTTATGTCTGTAAATAACAGTCACATGTAATTTAATACGGAATGAAAACCTAGATGATAAAAGCTATGATTATTCTCACAACATATAGGACTTATATTTCAATTTCTTCTGCCAGATAAAAGACAACAATTGCAAAGACTACGTCTTAAATTGAACCGGTGTGGTAAAGTAGTATTCCGAATGAGTAAAGTATGGCGCTAAACGAGCTATTAAGTGACTTCGATACTTACAACAAAGAAATTCAGTTGAAATTAAGTTATTAAGAGCTTTCTACTCTCTTTCAACAAGCTGGTAAACAATAAAGTTATAACAGTAATAACAGTATTAGCCTTTCCTAGGCTGTCTCAGAAAGCAAGCTTATCGCACGGTGAATTAATCCACTTACTACGATATACGAACAAAAGAAATTGTATTGCTTAGTAAACACCTCCGCGTATCGAGGCCTTAGCGTGGGCCTTAGGCAGACCTGCGAGCCTGCTGTTGGAGTTACTCTCTCTGCAAACTCGGATAGAGGTGAAAAGGTCTTCGCGCCTGAAAAGTAGGCAACGAAGAGGAGAGCACAAAGCCAAGCCAAGCTCGGAGCCTACCACCTCAGGTTAAAGGAGAGAAAACGAAAATTGAAACGACTAAAATCAAGTAAATGAAGTTTAAGGATAAACCTAGACAGCCGACTCTTTTGGAAAAGGCACACAGAAGAAGTAACTAAGAAAATGACACGTGCTCTAATGATTTGTCGAAGCTTAGTAGACAGATTGTGTTAAACAAGGCGGGATATTTGGAGCCAGGACAAAATAATTCAAACTCAAGTGCAAGGGCGCCAGCATCATTCAAGCAGAAATCTAGGCCATAGACAGATGCATTCAAATCAATCTTGACAAAAATATCATTATTGGAATTACATTTGTGACATTACTAGACAAAATAATGTACCATCGTTTATAATAAGCAAATGGGATAATTAAATCCTTTATTAAGAAAATAGGTCAGAGATCGAATTCATGTTGATATTTTCGAACGTAAAAAGCCACGATAGACGTAGACTTACTTAAATGGATTATTTAGTAAGTATGTACAATGCATTCCGAATGCTATGTGTATGTAGCTCAAAACCATAACACTTCCTACAACTAGTATATCGAAAAGATATTTAATATAGAAAATCTTGCAGATACATACCTCAATATAATGTCATTCTGTTGCCTGTATCGATTCTTTCCGCTGTACTTATTTAAAGCATAATCAGTTCTTTCCTTTCTATGTTTGTTTCCCGCATTTCTAAACGCGAAATAACTCCGGAAAAATGCTCTTATTATCGCCCATCGAAATACAGCAACCGGATCTGCTCCCACCAGCTCTCGCACAAAAGCCATACTAGAATTTTTTAAGACGCTAACAATATCTTGTCGCATCAAGTCCAAGTTTTTCTCTCTCATTTCAGTGACCTGTATATACATCATTATTATTTCCAGCAAATGCGAAATTCGATAGCAATTACCTGGTATTTAACTTTTCCAGCGTAATGTTTTATTATGAAAGCATTTTCCTTACGCTGTGGTTTTTCATAGAACTTATTTTCCTTGTGAACACTATTAAATTTTTGCAATAACGTTTCGTTGGTTGCTCCTGGAAAACTAAAATACGAATTATAATACTATTTCTTTGAATGATAAAAAACAAATAAATGCTTACTTGCACAAGTCATCCAAAATACAGAGAAGGCCTGTAGGTTTTGATTCAAACAAATGTAAACATCCTGAGTTGTCCATAAATTCTATATCACTCCATTTGATATCCTCCCGTTTATATTCATTTTGTTCATATTTAAAAACATGCTATATCTACTGTTAGTTTATTATTATATGGTATATAATTTTTATACGAACCAAGTTAAAATAGTATTGGAGGTGTTCATTCGCATAATTTATACAAAGCTGTTCAAAGCTGTTCTGTGGGCCAAAGTCTTCAAAGCCAAAAATATCAAGGACTCCAATTGAATGCCCAGTATGAGGTGTTTGGTCTTTATTGAGCAATGCATGATTAACCTGTAAGAAAAATGTTTTAATGTTGTATATATTGTGATTACAAAAAATCATTATATTTTTTTAAAAACATTCACTGAATCTTGGCTCTGATCGCGTTTTTTTTTTTAGGCGACTATCATTAACTCAATTTTCTTTGCATCATGTAAGACCATCCTTATCGTTTATTTTGTATACAGTTAAGGAGCACTGATGGAATCCGTCGGATTAGAGTTTCACATCACCTGTTCGTTCCACTTTCACTTTTTACTCCTATCGTGGAGTCCATCGGAAAGGTGTTCTGATCAACAGCAATTTGGGTAAAACATTTTCACTATAAAGCAGTCGTTCATTTGCTAATAAGCCATTCAAAGCGTTCTGCCAGTAAAAACATTCGTGCGAGATAAAAAATAAAAGTGTTTGAAAAAAGCCATATGGACATAATAGCTCTGTTTTTGTTGCCATGACTGACGTTCTCTCGACCAACCGTTTGAGTTGATTGATCGACAATCCGCCCGCGGAGGCTTATAGACAAAAGCGACATCCTTGCTCTAAATACGGGATTTGCAGTACCTCACGATAACGATGTTGTATATCCTACGCCCAAAATAATGACGTGGTTGGATAATCTAAAAACCAAAATGCAGTTTCAATTGTATATATTTCATTTAACTAAAGATCCAAACAACCAAAAAGTTAGCCACCAACGTCTCGAACATTGTGAGACATTGAGTACTCTTCGACGACCTATTGCTGTGGGTTGATTGTACCATTTTGTTCCATCACGAGCAAATAGTATTCCTCCAAGAATAGAATAGACTTGGCGAATTCAATTGTATTCTGTTTGTAGCTCTTGCAGCATCTCGTCATCATCCCCAACTTGAAAGGTTCAGTCTGCATCGGAATCATCTCCATCGGGAACATAGTCCTTATCGTCATCGTCACTAAAATCTCAATCTGAATGCTTCAGATCCACTCATTTGTTCTTCTTCGGCAAGTGTGCTGACACATTGGTACCTATCTTCTTTCCTCATGCGGCTCCAGTTGAATGCGTTTATTTCGTCAGACATGATAATTTACCTTTTATGTATGTTGTTACCAGTTTGCTTCTAACTCGCTACAGTATGAAGTAATGACAAAATGAGATACCCATAAATTGAACAGAATTTCAATGCATTTATGATATAATTCTCTGGAAGTCCTAGGTTGTAAACGATTTACAATCAGATGAGAAATGTACATGTGACCTAATGACCTTCTGCTTCTTCTTTGATTGGTACGGGGTGGACTGGGTCTCAACCAATATGCCTCTCCATCTAGAAAGGTCTTTCGCTAGCTGCCTCAAGCTGCGCACACCAAGTTGGTTGAGGTCCTTTTCCACTTGAGTCCGCCATCTCGTTCTAAGGCGTCCTCTGTTGCGCTGTCCCCTTTGGCTCGGTATCGAAGATTCTTCAGGCCGGAGCTGCGGTATCCATCCGCTCTACATGACCTAGCCATCTTAAGCGTTGGATGCGAAATCGCTTAACTACATCGCGTAGAGTTCGTGGTTGAATCTTCTTCTCCAGACGCCATCAACGCAAATAGGATCAACTATCGCAAGCAGAACTTTTCTCTTTCTCAAGCAGTTGTATGGACTTTTGGAAGATCGTGCCCCTGGTGTTGACTTTTAAGTTTCGCACTATCTTCTATAATATTATCATAAAGAAATTACACGACAGCTTGTAACCTTTTCTAAAACCTTTTTTGACATAGAAGATCTGCCAAGGTGTGAATATTTGGACTGAATCCTCGGCCTGAAACCACACTGATAAGGTCCTATCATATTATTACTGAACGGTTTCAGGCATTCACACAAAAAGCAGAGTTCACTAACTGGCTCAGTCGAAGGAGTCTCCTTTTTTATGGGCCGGACAAAACGACACTGAGATTTCACTCATCGAATATGCGTTCCTCCGACCATATCTTGCAGATAAGCTGGTGCATGCACCCAAACATTTGCTTTAAACAGTTCCTATCTTGACCTGACCACGTGGTGGCCGTGGCGATGTGGGTACGTACGTCGACGTCGTAGGTTCGATTCCAGCTCTGAGCGACAAAAATTATTTTCACGACCCCACCTCTTTCAAGTCACTGACAATGCTCAAAGAGTATTTCCTGTCTAGAAAAAGCTTCTCAAACTTGGCCGTTCGTAGTCGGCTCCCACTCGTGTGAGAACAATAGCACGCACAACACGAATGGTTACTGAGAAGCTAGGCCCTGGCCCTCTATGGGCTATAGCGTCACCCATATTATATTATTATTATTATTAAATCTTGACCTCTTCAAATTTGGTGGGACGGAATTCTTGCCCATTATCGTCCAGATCAAGTGGAACATTGTGCTGACAGCGGATTTTGTGTCGTCATCGCCGTTTAACAGTCTGCAGGAGTGATTTTTCCAAATTCTCAGCATCGATTACGATACTACTACTACTTGTCCATTTCTGAGGCCTGTTGTCGGTTCGTAACCGTCGATTTTGTATGTGGTGAGGGAGGGAGGCCAGGTCCATTATTTCACCCCCGAGCAGAGGGGGATCGCTGCATACATTAGTTCGACACACAAAGGTTGTTGTGATGGCTATGCAGGAGCGCCACGAGGAGGCTGTATGTCAACATGACTTACGCACAAGCAGGTTTTGCGCTGGCATCCTACCAGGTTTGGTGCAGTCAGGAATCTTGCCATGTGTACATAAGCCCATGAACAAAAGTAATAAGTGCAAAATGCTGTAAAAAATATATTTTCCCATTCAATTTGAAGGTCCAGTCAGACCTATTCCATTAGTTCTAGGGGTTATTTTACAAAAAAATGTGTCTCCTCACCCACTTGGATTTTTAATGTAATGTATTAAGCATTTGTACGTTCACAAAATCAGGAAGTTTGTTGAAGATAGCTCTACAATCAATTAGGAAAAAATGTTTTCGAAAATGCAAAAGTGTGGCTGGACCTACTCATTGACAGAAGTGTTAAACGAGCACTGAGAAACTGGGAATTAGTGGTCTTGTGTCCCAGAAAAATAAGAGCAAACATTAAAACTTAATCTGGGACACGCATGAAAACGACCAACCTTAAGATATTAGTGAGCATCCAGAGGATTGCATGCCTGCGTGCCATAGATGCAATGAGTACTACGGCGGCCTTGGAGGCAAAGCTAAACATACTACCTCTTGACTACATGCAGATGACTGCCGCTAAAAGGGGCATGAGAATCACCAAACCAGTGGCTGGCTCCTAACTACACTAGACATGCCATTACACTAGGAAGGCGAAGCCGAAAAGGACTATATTATCCCGTTGCCCGACTTTGCAATACCCCTCGGGGCTTTCCCAAGCAGTAAGACAAGTGAACAATACGATTATAGGGAAAGCAAATAAAATATGGAGCTCTGTAATCATCTGCGAGACCACTCGGAAACATTATATCGTTTTACAATTACAGCAAAAGGTAATCTTATCATCGTTGCATCCCAGAAATGTCTCTCAAAGAACAACTAAATTTGTAAGGAATTACCCGATTACGGTAACCAATGATACATCTAACCCCACTAGAACGACATCAGAATAAAACGATTTTTCACATAAATAATAATAATATAAAACATATAGAAGGCTTAGCTGCTCACGAGTAGAAGAGACCTACAGTTTTATGCTGAATCCAAGTTTTAAAGCAGATTTCAGAGGGGATTTTCGTTGGGGATCAACTCTAATCGTGTATGAATATTATATGCTTCCGGTATAACTATTTATCACAGTGTATACTTTTCATTGGACTTAAAGTGCATTTAATTTTATTCAGCGTCAAATTGGCAAGATCATCAGTTTCATTAGCAATGTTCTTATTACGAATGCTTAGTGCTTTTGTTTAGTAATAACCAGAAATAAAAAAGTACAGCCCACTAGTACAGCTCTTGCCCTTAACATTTTTTGAACAGTGTTGCTTACATCGTTTTCTCAATCCCAACTGGTATTTGATCTATTTTGCCGTAATAGACAAGGAGTCAATATGATGTGAAGTCGACTGTCATTATGTAACCTTATTTTTGGTAATAACTGTATTATAAACTATTTATGAACTTCACCGACCTGATATTATATAGAATTCCATAAATAAACAGAAGAAACAAAATTTCCCCAAATAAATTTCAGTTCAAGTTATAAAAGAGAAATAATAGATAACGTTAAAAACTTACTTGTAAAACAATCCAATCAAACAAAGCTCCATATAGACATTTAGCCAAAGCATCACGAGCTGCAATCGCTTCTGGTAGCTTATATTGCATTATTAAAGTTTCACCACTAGCTTTGACGCGTTTCGATGTCAGTGCTGCAAGCAATGTATCTTGCTTGACTTTGAGTAATTCGGAAATGATAGCCACAACATCCAAATTTCGAACTTGTACACTTTCATCATGATGATATGTTGACTTTTTTGGAAAAAACTCTACATTACCCAAAAGCAATACTGCTGACAGTACATTGAATAATCGTCGTTGTTTTTCCGGAGAAAATCCCACCATTTCCATACTTTGCTTCAAACGTGAGAATTCGTATTTCTCATTGCAATTTTCAAGTGTTAGGTTTTTAGAATTAAGATAATTATATTTATCAGCAAGAAGAAGATGTAACGATTCACGTTCTACGTCTGTTGCACCAGACAGTAAATAGTAAAAAACGTGATAATTCCGCTCGTATGGGCCCTATTGTAAAGAAAGATTCATAAATCAGATATAGTCATATTTATATTCATAGGTATTCTATATTACGTACCTGTGAGACTATTCGACTTTTTTCTAGCAAATATTTTTGGACAATCGCACCTTGTACCATACCATTTTCTCTGTAATTAACCTATAATTCCGAATATTTATATCTGTATGCATTAGATATTATCGATAAAATAAGTTAATACCTGTATAAATTTTCCAAATCTACTAGAGTTATTATTATGAGCAGTTTTTGCATTGCCAAATGCTTCTAATACAGGTCCTGCACTTAGTATTGTTTGCTCCACACCCGATCCATGGGATCCTTTTTGAGAAAGGGCCGTGAGGTGATGTAGAAGAAAATTTGTGCTTTCCGTTTTTCCCGAGCCGCTCTCTCCACTTATTACAATGCACTGAAAAAAATTTAATATTATTGTCAAAAAAAGTAAATATTGCAAAAATAATTTGTAATTCAACTATACCAAGTAAAGCTTTCGTCATTTTTTACGACTTTAGTTAACATTTACATCTTCTAAGTACTTTTATCATAACATTAAACTTATGCTTACTTGATTCCTGTTCTCTTTTAGCATGGAGTAATATGCATTATCAGCGATAGCAAAAATATGTGGCGGCAGAATGGGGCCAATTCTTTGATTTTGATACAGTCTTACATATTTTGGATTGTAAATTGGGTAGAATTTGAAAGGATTTACAGCAATGAGTATACTTCCAACATAGGTATAAATATAACCAGCTTCGAAACGTTGCCTAAGGTTTTCCAGTAAAGTTGATTCATTTAAGTCTAAAATTAAAAGAAACAATTCGAGAAAACATAAAATATACTATTGGAATAATTGAAGAAAAGTTCTTAATGACATTTAAAACAATATTCTTGAATTTATAGTATAATATATGTTATCTTATTAGTACATACAAATATAAATCATTTATAATATTAATATATGTACGTTTGTAGCGCAAGCTGCTATGGCCTACGGCTAGATGGTTTTATATTATTTAACTTAATAAGTGACATGGGATAATATACTCTTTTAAATCAAACAGACTTTGTTTAAATTTAAGGTGACAATTGTTTCAAAAAGAAATATATGCGTGCAGAGTTGTTAACGTTATTGCCAGCAGCGAGCACAGCCTATGTGTAAAAAAAAATGTTTATATTGCTTAAATGCCACAATGACCTCGACTGAAATTTATGACAATCAAGGTAGGAGCCCTTTAGTGATGATTGAATTATTTATCGTCTGCAATCGCAATTGATGACGGCAGATGTCTTAGAACAATTCGCAAGTATAAAATTAAGATAGGTGTTAACTTTTCCGAAAACAAATATTATGTACATGTCGTTGTTAGTTGTTGGCTTTGGCAAGGGAATAATATTTGGCACCTTAAATGTTTGCGGGATATTTCCTTCGTCATACATATTTCGGCGGAAGCTGCTTGGTGAAGTAAATTTTTCGACCGTATAAAGTTGGGATGGAAATTGAAATCGTTACTTAAATTAGTAAAGAACAGATGATAGTTTTAGAGTCGGGTACAATCGTTTTTAAAGAATGGGGGTGTAGTTGCCAACAAGGGCATACAATAGACTCTCGATAACTTGAACAATTAAAAACCAGAGTTTTATTATTATTATTATAAGTTTATTAACAAAGAATGAAATTACATTTATAATTATAAATATAGAGCTGACAACTTTTTAAATTGAGAGCTGATATCAGCCTATATACCTCATTTACGTTATCGTATAATATTTGTTTTAAAAGATCCGATAAAAATAGTACGAGTAATAGTCTTACTTTTTGAATTAATTTGATTACATGCGATAAGATGACTTATGGTAAGCATTTGGTTTTCGTGGCAGAAGTTAGCGGAGGCGTTTCTTTCCTGATGAGGTGTTTGTGTGTTAAGTTCGTGTGGCCCATTCGCAGTCTAATATATATTTTTATCTTCTTATGCGATATGTCTTTAGGGTATATGGCTTTTTCAGCATTGGGATTGAATTGCGTTTAAATGTGCTGGTAGTTTACCCAATTAAATTTTCTTTTATATTTCCATGTCTTAAGTAGATGGTTTCTTATGTCTCTTTTGTTGTAGGCATAGAAAGTGGTAAAAGGTTCCTTTCTCGCCATCTCATTACCGTTTATTCCGCTGTGCCCTGAGATCCAAGTAATTTTTAGGTTTCCGTTGCTGGAGATGAGCTTGTCGCGGATGACTTCGATTATTTCACTTTAATTGTTTATGTTTTTAATAGCTGATACAGAGACTGTCAGTGAAAATTATAGTTTTATTGTTTTTGGACTTGTTAATTGCAGTGAGAATGGCAAAAGCTTCAGCTGTGAATATTGAGGTGAATGCTGGGAGAAGCCCTTTAAAAATGGTTGTTAAGTCTTCAGCGATAACAGCAAATGATGCTCCGTCGTGCGACTTTGAGGCATCTGTAAACAAGAAGTTCCATCCTTGTTTCGTCGCTATTAGTAGCCTTGATGGAATATTTGCTGAGTGTGGTGATTACGGACTCTTTCGGCAAAGTCCAAGGGGGTAGAGTTCTGAATTAAATTTGTGAATGACAACTGGTATGTCAAGGTCTTTGGCCGACGTGAGAGCGGAGGTTAGAGTTGATAGAAGCCTTGGGTTCTTTTTCCGTTTTAAAATTTTTTTGGAGTCGTTGTGAATAGGTGACCTTCTCAAGCAGTTAATTTTTTGAATCATACCTGCAGTAAGATGGTATATTCTTTCAGTTAGTTGTGGTAATCCAGCGTCTGTGAGAAGGTTTCAAATTGGAGTAGTGCGAAAAGCCCTTAAGCCGCTTCTGATGGCTGCGCGGTATGGTGATGTGATGAGTCGAGTGGAACAACATTTACCATAAATCCCTAAACCATAGTCCATCTTTGACAAAATAACAGATCTGATTACCTTTATGACATTATTAACATTACAGTAGCTGATTTTACTAGACAAATATTTTATTATGTTAACCTTAGTAGTAAGACTCTTTTTTAAGTTTGTACAATGGTTCCTAAATGTAAATTTTGAATCGAATACCGATAATTTTAGCGGAGTTAACGTTACTTATATTAATATTATCTAATTGTACTAACTTTTTTTGTTGCAACTGTGTTTTTTGCATATATGAAGATGTTCACATTTTTGTAATTAAATTTTTCCACCTGAATACTTCCCTCATTCCGAAAGGCTTTGAAGGATATTTTCGAAGATTGCAGCAAGAAACGTTAACTCTTTGCATTTAGAATAAATAATCAAGTCGTCGGCATAGAGAGCGTGACCAACTATGTTGTGACGATCAACAATAGAACTGATTTCGTCAAATGCAATCATAAAAAGGACGACCGATAAAGGGGACCCTTGTGGAATGCCGTTTTTAAACTATGTAGGTAGATGAAAAAGTGCCATGCACCTTGATGCGAAAATATCTATTACTAAGAAAAGACTTGATGTAGTTTAGTATTTTGAGTCCAATTTTCCAATTGATTAGTTGTTTCATAACAACGTGCATTCCAATTCTGTCAAATCCAAATCAATCAAAAGCGTTGACACGTGATTTTTTCCTGACAGGGTTGATGTGATCACTTCATCGATCTTTTCATTCGAATGAATTTTCCGTATTTTGAGATTCGTACGAAAAGAAATTCATTTTTGAATGAACCTCAATGAATTTAATTCTTGAAATCAAACAAGTCTACATACAATTAATAAAATTACTTTATTTCAATTTGTTTTCATAAAAAATGTCTTAAATCAATCTAAAACAAACGTAAGGAAAATGATATTTGATTCGAATGATTCGAGTGAACTTTCGAATCTCAAAATGCAATCCGAATTCTACTCACATTCCAATGAAAGTGAATCTCAAAATGCGACTGATGCCTAAAGTGCACGTTCGTGACAACTATCTTCGAAGTTTGTCTCAACTTAGGATTAACCTGGAGAGTTGAAATTGATTTCATTTACAAGCTCACAGTGCTCTTAGATATTCGATTTGCCCAACTTTAGTATATTAAATTGTCCATGACATATTAATGACACTGCATGTTCATTTCAACTTTCGATTTACGGTGTGTGCTGATCGTGTACGGTTAGCAAAACGCATAAAAGCATAAGAATGGTTTATTCTCCAAATGAAAAAGATTTGCTGGTGACAAATTCAAATTCAACGATGCAATGCCAAGTAATTTAGTCTGTATATTTAATTGGTTTTCTTTTTAATCATGAGTGTTGTGCTTTCTATGAACTTCGCTCTTCGTGAAAAATATGTTAAGAGCCGAGCATTTATGTTGCGGTGAATGCAATAGCAAAAAATTGGAAGGTGATCCTAAGCATCGTTCTGTTAGCTCTTGTTGAATCAATGAATGGTATGGATGAACTGTATTCATTAACACTGTATTATTATATTAACTGTTACAATTCAACAAAGAAATTGACGTTTTCTTAAGATATGAACATTAATTTGAAGTTTGCATTCAAAAATGGGAAAATTGTACACTAAACAGTCTGAGGCAAAGCATCAACACACTCCTTTTAGTATATCAGTTCATGACCTACCCTCGCAAAGGAGAGAAAAACATCCTTATTTTCGCCTCCACCCGTTGCCTTTTCTTCTCGCCTGTTCTGACAGAGTTTCTTATAGAGACCAGATGCGTAATCTAACCAAACTTAAAGTAAATGTATTTAAGATGATGATCTATGGAAAAAATAGAGTTTATTTTAATTTCTTCTTCTACTCTGTCATTTCCTTTATGGGAGTCACTTCAATGATAGCAAAACATGGAAATTGTGACATTTTAACGCCACAGCCAATCCGGCTGATCGGCATGAGAAACAACAAATATTTTGTGTGAGAGAGTTGGGTGGAATAATGTTGGTATTATTAAATATATTATAAGTGTTTGTTGGTTGGGTGAGGCATCGTTTAAGGTAAGGTAAGGTATGAGATGAAAAATAAATAAAGTTTGGTTTAAGTTTCCCTGATTGTGATTAGGTTTTACGAAAGAACGGGCGCAGGATTTTGTTCATGGACAATTTTTTGGGCACCAGCCATGTTGCTTTTCTTAATCGTTTGATTTTTGTGATTTAATTAGGACCAAAGGGTTCTCATCGAGAAGCTGACCGATGTTGTCGTAAACAGTGCTAATATTGTGAATTGTTTTTTTTTTTATTAGGAAAACGCCGTAAGCGAAAATGGTTTTTCTGATAGTGATAAGTGATAAGATTATAATAAATTTGAGATTACTGGAAACATGATTTTGTGAGTGTGCACCAGGGATCGGTATCAATTTAGCCAATGGCGACATCCGGAGGTATCTGTTGCACCCCGTTTTTGAACTCCTGTGACATATTTGGACCTCAGATCTAAAAGGTTGTCTCCAAGGTCATGTCGGGATTTTGAGTAGAGTTAGCGGATGTCCTTGACTGTGATTGTAGCAGAAAGAGGTGCTTATTTGGACTTATGCAAAAAGTCTTAAGTTTTGTCTATAAAAGCGAACATCAATGTTAAATTCGGCCACACCAGCCTGATTTGCACCCACGCCCCGACAGAGGACAAAGATGAGAGCAGCAAGGATGACTTCATTGATCTCCTAGGAAGAACATACGATGAATGCCCCAGCTTCGACACCAATATACTTCTAGGAGATTTCAACGCTAAGCTGAGTAAGGAAGACATCTTTGCTTAAGGCATCGGGAAACACAGCCTACACGACAATACGTCCAGTATGTCAACACCCAACAGTTATACATAAGCAAAAATTGCTTGTAAATATTGACCCAAAAGTTAACGCCGGTGGACTTTGCGTCAGACACTCCTCCAGTATTCTTGATGTTCGAACGTTCCCAGGAACCAATATTGACTCGGACCATTTCCTTGTTGTTGACAAGGTAAAAACCAAGTTATAGATAGAATAACGGAGTCGAGAAAGAAATCCACGTTTCGCCGTCCGAAAGCTATCGAAAGATCGATTCTCCCAGAAACTCTCTGTAAATTCGAATCCGCTTGCGCAAACCATCGAAAAAGAATGGATTCGTTGTCAACATGCTATCAAAGAAGCCGCTACTGATGTGATGGGTACGAAGAGTGCAAGCATGCACATGCAGACAACAAGTAAAGCTACATCGAACAACGAGAATGGATCGTGAGCTCTACGAACAAAAGAGTCGCAGTCGATACTGAGAATCTAGAAGATCACTTCTGTAGACTTTTTAGAATGTTCGAATTGGAAGATGACAGACGAGAATTCTGTCTCCCAGGCTTAGACGAGCAGAGATAGCAATATCAAGACTGAAGTCGAACCAAGCTGCTGTAGCGGACGGGCTGTGGAATCTCAGCATCGTTTGCAAGATCCACAATAATCTCAGCTCAGCTTTGACTGAACCAACTAAACGTATAAGATCTTTTTTGCCATTTTGTGTACCCGTCAAAAGCCGTTAATTAATAATCCGATAGGTCCGTATCAGTGGAGATTCAATCCAGGAAAGTTCACAATAGGCCAGATCTTCTCACTTTGGCAGATCCTGGAAAAGACTCAAGAAGTGCAAATCGAAACCCAGCTTTCAAGACTGTGCATAGAGGAGAGCTATACAACGATCGTGAAATCTCGCTGCTCCATCAAGTTGGTAATGAACTCATTGAGACCTTCTATGCCAGAAAGGGTAGGTAGGCAAGGCGACACGCTGCCATGTGATGTCTTCAACATCCTGTAGAACATTGTGCGAAACTCAAACGTCATAACTAGAGGTACGATCTTTTTGAAGTCCAAGCAACTGTTAGCATACGCCGATGACATTGACCCAATTGGAGAAGTACCTCACCCAACTTGGTGTGCGAAACTGGAGACAGTTGGCCAGTGATCGCGTTAGTTGAAGGGGCTTGTCGTTTGCAGCCACCTCGGACTGTCCACATAAAGAAGAAGAAGCGTCCGCATAATAAATCTACATCCAGCCTGCTGAATCTATCGCCCGAGAGTGTGTGGGCCAGAAGTCATTAACTTATTTTTGTCAGTATACACCTCTTGGTTTTTACTAATAAAAAAACCGAAGACGTAAATAAATGTAAATGCATCGGTGAATAACGGAAGGCGAGATAAAAAAAAGTGACCCACAACACAAGTAATCAAAGGATGTTATCGGGGCGTGAGCTAGCCAGTGATCTAAGTTATAATATAATTTGTCACTACGACTAAGATAATAGGTCAGATCTTGAGAATTCAGTAGCACAATCCCAATACGACGATCATCTTCCATTTTGCCGACGGCAGACTTTGCAGCGGATTGAATTTTCCTCTATCAAAAAGACCAGCCACTGAAGATGTTGTCTCCTTGTAATTTTACATCTACACGTCAACATTATTACATACTTTTTTACACTTGCATATTTATTCAACGTTCTTCGGCGTTACCATTTTTAGTGGTGACAAAATCTGCCACATTCTACACACAGTGACACATATTTTTGGGTGACACGACTAAGAGAATAGGGGTGTTTATCTGGTTTTCAAATCTGGTCCAGTCACCATTTGCCCTTGGGATCAAATTAACGGCACTGATTATCGCATGGTATAAGTATGCTGGCAATTTCGTTGGCCTAACATAATACGGTCCTCGATAAACATATATATATATTTTTGATAGAAGTGGACACTTTTTCGAATGGGAAGCTCTAAGTTTATTTTCTATTAACGTTCTTATAATTAAAGAAACATCTTTATTAATTTGAAATCAGTTTTCATCTATGTAGATGTAAAGGTCTTTTTTAAAAGGGTTTTGTGCTTTCGACCACGAGTTTCATCCGAATGTTTGCAATTGATAGTATTTCCGCAATAACTCTCAGTGGTTTTCCTTCGTTTATGAATTGAGCTGGACTATTATTCTCCGTAGTTCTGGCGAGCGATGATTTTTCCGACCCATTGTTTTTTTTAACACGAACCTTTTAATTGTTAATTAATCGTTGTTAAGAATTCCTAAATTCCCTTTGAAGTAAAAATAATACAGATTTAACTACCTAAGCATAAACCCGTTGTTTTTTTGCAGAAATCTAAAAACCCCTGAGCATATTATTTAGCTTAGTGAACAAATCGTCATTTAGAGAACATAAATCGTAGAACTATGGAAACCAGTATAAATACAGTACAAACTCGGTAATTGCAACTTCGATAACTCAAATGTCCTGATAACTCTTTAAGATTATTTGCCGCAACCTTCGACAAATTGAATTCTGAAGGATTTGGTCGTCTGACAAACTTAAATTCTGAGTGTTTTTACAAGTTTTATAATGGATGGCTTTCGGGGGTACTGTGAGGTGGAGTGGTGGAGCGCGAATTGTTAAATTGAATCCGAATAATAAATAAATATAATAATAATAATGATGAGAGCGACATTAATATAAATGCAGAAAGATTCATTACAAAACATAATGTGGGTGGCGCTACAGCCCATAGAGGGCCAGGGCCTAGCTTCTCAGCAACAACTTGTGTTGTGCGTGCTATTGTTCTCACACGAGTTGGAGGGACCTACAGTCCTGACCGACTGCAGGTTAAATTTGAGAAGCTTCTTCCATACAGGAATCCTTTTTAAACATTGTCGGTGACTTAAAGAGGTGGGGCATTGAGAAGTATTTGGTTGGTCATACCGGGGATCGAACCCAGACACGTAGGTCCAAGTTGAGGTCGACGCACACACCCACAACGTTACGGGCTAGCAAGTGTAAAGAACGATATCGTTATTTGGCGCCTTGTACTGATTGCACTAAAGTTTAAGATAAAGGGTTAATACCTGTCAATCTATCGATAATGAAGTATTATAAAAATACATATGAATGTATATATTCTATTATTTAAAAGTAATATTTTCAATAGAATTGATGTCCGGAAAGTATTCGGTATTCTGCTTATCCGGCTTCCTTTATAAAACCTGGCGGGAGCCGAATGTTTTTATACCCGGCCGAATACCGGAAAGTCGTTATTTAACATGTGCATAATAAACAGATGTTTCTTTTAGCAATTTAATATAGGAACCTTATTAAAGCCATGGTGAATGAAAATTAGTTAGTCTGCATCATCATAAGTAAGAATTACGTTTGTTTTCGTTTACGATCCGTGCTTCAGAAAAGAAACTCTCCCTGTATATGCTACTAAATAGAATGGAAGATACGTTTTCACAAATTTTGAAAACGATACTCTCCTCTACTTAATGACCACCAAGATGGTGGTTCTCTATTCCGGTCGAACCGAACTGATTTCATAGACAAATTAAGTTCGATGCCGGTATCACTTTTGGTAGAAAAACTCAATCTGAATATAGGCTTTATGCAACCTACATTTGTACTTGGTTTTGATTTTCGGGAGTAGGACGGGAGGAGAAGGAAAAACATTGCACCAGTCTGATTTGAGTCTCAGAATACCAATCTATTATTTTTTAAATTTGGATAGACCAAAACTACTATTCACTACAACACTAATTTTCAGTCAATCTAGAAAAAAATTTCAAACGATTTCTTACTTAACAGTTCGAAGAAAAATATTGGCATTAATATTATACAACATATGTAATATCCTTATTAATAAATGCAATGCATTTATATTTGTTTAACGTACCTGGCAATTGACACAGATCGGGATATTCTCTATTTTCCGGCTGTAGAAGGAAAGGAATGAAATCTCTGAAGATTTGTGAATCGAGCCCATAACTGTCTAGCCATGTGATATCACTTTGTGATTCCCGTAAATAAAATCTAAATAAGAAAAACAAATTTCCGTTAAGTTCCTGAAAAGTGTAATTATCTCCCAATGTTTATTACCTGTGAAAGTCTCTATCAGAATGCATTGGCCATAGTAACATCACAGACACAGGTTTCTCTTCAGGAGCTAAGCGTCGTTCTTTACATTCTCCAGCAACTTCGGCAAGTTCGTAATTATTCCCCATAAGTCCAAGGCGCTCAACTATGCATGAAACAATTTCTTCAGCCGTAGTTTGCTTGGAAGCTTCAACGCTAAGAGCCTCATAGTGCAGAGAAAGTGCGCCCACATAAACCTTTTAATAAACAAAATTGTCGATAAAAAATACAATTTAAATATTACGTACAACAAAAAAATCTCGTATTGTAACAAAAACATTAAAATAATGAAACTGATCACATGTACATAAATACTAAATAAAATGATGGAGTCAGGACCATCATTTTTCTGTTTGATTGATCCTTAAAAATACATATTTAATAGATTATTTGATTCTATTTAATTTTTGAAGTATGAAGATTAGAAAATACTGATTTTACTCAAATTAGGGATATGGTATGAAATGAAAGGGTATGAGTTGCGAGTATTCAGCCCCCTCAACTTCAGTAGTCTGCCTTTCAGTCATATGAGTACAGTTATACATATTTACTATTACTCACAGCTTTCATCTTTCATTTGTTCATCCTTAAAACATTCTCCAACAAAAGAAGTATATTTAAAGTGAAACCAGTATCTACGTGTATCGGAGATGGCTGATCCTAGGATCATTATAAAAGTTAAGTGTCTTAATGTCAGCCCCTCGTAATCATATTTTTTTGAAACTTTTTGACTTAAGAAACAAGTAACATGGTGATGATCTTAAAAACATATACCTTCCGCATATTCCTAATTGTATCACATTTTCCAATAAACGTATGAGCCATTACCACACTCTTTCGAGGAATCAGATTCATAAGTGGGCTTTATAAATACGTGTGTATGTTTACTCCCAAGAAAATAAATCTCTTAAAAGCGTCAAACTCAAAAACATTCAACAGAGCAAATGGCAGAACAGCTGATCAAGAAATCTAAACATTAATATAAATATAAACAAAGTCGGATGTCGCCTTATATGAACGCCGCTTTCACTGAAGGTAATGGGTTCCTAGTCGTTTGGGAATAAGAGAGTTGACCGGATTGCCGACCTTGTACACCTCACAGGATTTTACAAGTCAATTACAAAACTACATATGTATGTCAGACATGACCTAATTGGAGTCATCACTGTGGAAACTAAATTGATGGTAAAGCTCTTAGTAACTTTACGAATAGTTACCGAACCTTCGAACATGTCCTTAAGGGGGTTCAATACAGTAACAACTGGTGATGTACGTGCTAGTTTTAACACGGTTAAATGGAACCTATAGAGCTTTATTCCGAATCGAAACCGGAAAGTGTCTGACTTTTTCTAGTCAGGAATATTCTTTGATCATTGTCAATAACCCCAAAGAGGCCGACCTATGATTACAGTAAAGTAAACTAGCAAGTGTATACTTAATGCTATATATCACAAAATGATCACAATATTAATTGTAAAAAAAAACAAAAACTACTTCTACACTGAATATATTACAAACATTTAATTCATTTGTTTCGAAAATAATCGACGAATGCTTTGTCAAACCATTGTGAGTCGCCCTACTGCCTGAGTTCTCACATGTAATATAAGATGGTTTTTTTGGATTTTATAATAAAATGTAAGGAACAAGGTGTTGGAATCACAATAAAGGAACAGTTTCATTGCAAAAAATTAGTATAATATAAACAACGTATATGTACATTTATATATTATATATGTATATCAAATTAAAGAAAAAATACCATTATTTCGATATTACCTGTAAAATGTATCTAGAACAATCACTGTTGATTTCGGTAGACTGCATTTTCACACAAAATTCTGCCTCATAAAGTTTAATTTTAAACCCCCAACTGCATTTTCATTATTTGCAATTTATTTGTTATTATTTGTATCGCGTTTTCTGTCTTCTGACGGCTTTATTGATGTCGTACCGAAATAACTGTAAAAAAAATTAGAGAAACACATTACACTTTGTGGGTGGTGGCGATCATAAAAACTGTGTTCACTTTTTTCACCATGCAAATAATTCAAATACAACTTTTTTAGTTCACATCTACATTTTTTTTATCAAATTAAGCATTTATCGCAACAAATGTAGATAATAAAATTTGTATTTATAGTCAAAGATTTTGTCCTGGTCGGCGTTTTGACTGTTTTCAGTATAACTTCCACCCTTCACTACATACAAACAGGAAACATCTTTACATAATGTATCGTATATACACGCATACATGATACCCAATTTTTTAAATGAGTCATGTTAATAATTAAAAAAAAACGAAAACACTACATTTTTGTGTTTTAGTACAATTCAACTGTAGCACCAAGACTAGGATTCAAACCAACAATCTTTAGAGGTAATCCATATAAGTCACTGAAGAAGCAGAAAAAATGGAATATCTACAACTTCTCCGTATTTTTATCGTCTACGCTTATTAGTGTAGTGCATGTTTATATTTGTAAGCTGATTCTCCCTCTTACAATCAATTAATTAGATTTAATTCAATAGTTTTTGCACAGAATTTATGAAAAAAAAAATATTCAGTATATCAATATTACAATAATTACTATTAACACTATTCAATGAGGTCACATGTCGTTAGTTATAAATTGATCCTATTCGAATCAAATACGCATGCAAAAGACAAACAGTATTGTTCATATAAAATGATATATTTTCTACAGGAAACGATTTCAAGAACAGTATAGTGGGTTTATATTGAAAATTTGTTCCCATAAATAACTTTTCACACACTTGCTCGTTTTGTTCATCAGTTTCTCGATTTACAGTGACGAAGAACTGACATAAAGAAAAACCTATGACACGACGCTTATATTCATATTTTCCGGTCAATTAGGTGATTAAACAACGTGTATTAACTTTGAAATAAACTGAATTGACGATTTAAAACACATTTAAAAAAATAATTCTCTGGAATCCAACGCTAAATAGCAACAGATAGAACACTTTGTAAAATCTGGATCTCACTCAAGATATGGCAGCCATATTGCTTGGTTTTTAGTACTATTTTATAGTTTAGAACAGTAAACTGGGAAGAAAACGATAAAACAGGGATGCCAATTTTAAGTATTAGAAATGTATATTAAATGTATGATGGTAATTACTGTTGTCAACATGTACAAACAGATATATATATTTATAGTCATGTATTTTACACAAACCTAGAAAATTTCAAAGTAGAATATTTTTGTCTAGCGAAAAGTTCTGAAAAATGGACATATAAAGTCGACATATATGTGTAAGTTCTATATACATACTTGTGATAAAAGCACTCAAATCTCAAAGTGTTAAAAATATGTATGAATTGTTCAACACGCCTTTTGTATTGAGTATTAAGATGTTTTTTTTTTTTCAAAATAACGAATGCATAAAGGCCCATTCATGAGCTGCGAACTGCGAACGCGAACTTTCACAAACAACCCTTTTCCTGAAAATATAAATAAAAAGCTCTTGGCATGCAGAAAGATTGTAACTGAATTATCGAGTTTTTTCATAGAAAAAAATCCCAATAAAAATTATTTTAAGTACCCTAATTAATGACTGCGAATCAATAATTTTCTTTGCGAACTGCCAAACTGAATTCATGATACACAAACGCGCAAACGCAATCCACAACCTCCACGATCAAAAAATTCGCAGTGAAGTGTAAAATTGCACCCGTAGTTCTCCGCGAACGACAAAACTCCATATGAATGAATTGTCAGAGTTTGCGAAGTTCGCAGTTCGTGGCGACCTCATATGAATGGGCCTTAAAAGGTAAGCAAAATTTGTGTGCCTACGAAAATTTGGTTGCTTCTGTGCAAAAAAGTGCTGCATACTTCTCTGGGCACTTGGAATATTTCGCTCACATTATCATAGTACGCCATGTCAAACCAATGAATGATGTAAACAAGATTACGCTTAATGAAAATCCGCCATGTTTTCGGTGACGTAGCGAGAAATAGGGGCATAAATTTCAAGAAAATGGGGAATTTGCAATAAAACTTTGCTAACTTTACAAAAAAGTACGAGCCATAGTCATCTTTAGACTAATATGTATAAATTTCCGCAATTAGTATGTCAACAAAGAACAATTCAACCGCTGTCATCTGCTCTACGTCACATCTGTCAGTTAAGGCGTAATCTTGTATACATCATTCTTGATGTCAAACGACCAAAAAATTATATACTTATGTATGTCATTTTACTCTCATGTGTCGTGTGGGATTGCATGTACGTATATATACATATGGCGGACGCACGCACGTATTTTATTGGGCACCTCATTGCAATCCTCCAAAACCGATTTTTGTGGATTTCAACTGCAACGCACGCCCCGGATTCTATGGGTTTGGGCCTTAAGCTCTACTGAGAAATCATTTCGTTCTTAAGGCCCATTCATATGAGGTCGCCACGAACTGCGAACTTCGCAAACTCTGACAACTCATTCATATAGAGTTTTGTCATTCGCGGAGAACTACGGGTGCAAACTTAAGGCCCATTCATATGAGCGGCGAACAGCGAACGCGAACTTTCAGAAACTACCTTTTTCCAGCAAATATAAACAAAAAGTTAAAATTCTTGGTATGCAAGAAGATTGTAACTGCATTATCGAGTTTTTTCATAGAAAAAAATCCCAATAAAAGTTAGTTTTAGTATCCTAATTAATGATTTGAAAGTTTTTCTCTGCGAATCAATCATTCTCTCCGCGAACTGTCAAACTGAATTCGTGATACACATGACATGTTGATGTGTTGACATTGTACTACATGCTGTACGACCGAGGGAAAAAGTTGAATAATTTTCAAATCCTCACTACTTCCTACACGACCGTCGTGCGGAGCATTTACATTTGGTCGACCTAGTACAAATTAGCCTGTCGACATGTCAACATGAACGTACCTTTTGACAGCAATTGTCTGGCAGCGATGACAAACGTCATGCTACTAATTACCCTCACACCGTGGCTTAAAAATAACGACTTGATTAACGACGAACGGAGCAAAAATCTGTCAGAGGCAAATTCTCAAAAACGTTAGGGAACGCAAATAAACCAATTGTGTAACTCATGTAATTTTCTAAGAGCTTGTTGCATTTTTCATAATGTGAGCGATGCCGTGTGTCAACTGTTACAGCTATTAATATGCATATTAAAAACAAGATTTTTTGTAACTTTTGTTTTCATATATTATTAAATTTGGGAATGAAGAAAACATCTGCCATTAATATTCAACAACATTAACAAAGAAAGTTCTCAACCTGATTTTTGGCTAAATGCCTTTAAACTAGACAAAAGTATCGATCCCGTACAATGCCGAAAGTATTTGCTTCTCCACACTTGATATGTAGACCAGAAATAAGAGAGCAAGGAGATATCTTCGGCCATTTCCCCCCCTAGACAACAAAAGAGGAATGTGAGAGTATTGGAAATCTCTTAGAAGGCTTTTACATACGTTAAATCGAGTAGCAATTTCTATCGGATTCCCTTTTGTGATCCCAAGCCACTTTTACACACAAGATTACAACGATCCCAACGATTGGGGTTTTTCGTCATTTTTATTTTGTCGCGAGCCAGGGTGGTTCTGCGCGGAGAAAATTTGTCTGATTGAGAAATTTAAAGTGACGCTTTAGATGTTGAAAATGCATGCTGTGATACATTTATGTATGTACATTTACAGAAAATAGAATAGACATTGCGAATGTACCCAATAAAAACAATTGTCGGTGCCTGTTGATAAAAGTTTTTAAGAAAGTTGTCGTGTTTTGCGCAATTACAGGCGTACTTAAAAGGGTTCATGACAATAAATTTCATATGCGTGCATATTTAAATCCTGGAAATGCATCCCAAAAAATATTCTAAATATTAAATAAACAGTAGATAAGAGCATAAAATTATCAACAAAGTCTTCCTACAATAAAGCCACTAATAATATGCATTTTCATTCCAAAAATCCCCGACCTCATCAAACATCTGTGGTACGCTTCCGATAATGCGTCCGTGTACCAGAAATAAGAGAGCAAAGAGATATCCATCTTTTGCCTCTCTTGCCCCTAGATTCCATCTCACAGCGTTTTTTATAGGCTTTCCACGCCGTGTCTGTGAATACGTGTGAGCTCTTGAGAACAGCTGATCCTCTTCCCCAACCACAGTATTGGGGTGGATTAAAGGTCTTATTTGAAAATTCGCTCGTTTACCCGACATTTTTCAAATTTTCTGTGTCAAGTATTCAACACAGTGAGGAGGCAACAAGCAAAGCGTATGTTCACGCTGTAAATTAATTAAGCTCCTGTTTATAGGAGTTTCTGTCTGCAGCATTAGGGTAATATTAATGAAGAAACAGATAAATGTATGTTTTTTTTGCTCAAATATGAGTTATATATGTAAAATGCATTGCCCGAGACTTATGTACAGGTATATATATATATATATAACTTTGAAACTGCTGCTTTTCCTTTTCTACAGATATATGATGGAAGTTACTTCCAAATTTTGGCAACTATTTTTCTCAATAGTTTTAGTTTCAATATCTAAGAATTTCTCTTAAGAAATAAGAAATTTTAATTAACTTTTTTCGAATTTATGAATGAATGCTATGAAAGAGATTTCATTTCTCTCGTATGACATAGAAATAGGCTTTATACTACTTTAATGTATTAAATGTATGCTAAATATATCTGTAAATAATACAGATTTATTATTGTTTTAGATATATAGCATACATATAATACATTAATGTATTATAAAGCCTATTTCTATGTCATACGAGAGAAATGAAATCATACATTTTTATTCACCCAATCCTACCATTAAAGTCATGAACCAACTGAACACTCTTCGAGCAATAGTACATGGTTGTGGCCAACTTCACACGATTTTCCCACAAAATCTATGAATCTCTCTCTCTCTTATCCCACAAAATCCACGAAACGGCCGCCATATTGTGGTGGATCAATATTTTTTGTGACAGTATTTGTGATTTATAAGGCGGCTTTTACACGAACTAAATTCGTCACTAACGGGACTCTTCTTGTAGGCAAGGGAAGTGAAACGTAAGGGGGGTTGACCGAATTGCATGTACACGAAAAATCTTGGGATTCGGCCTATTCTCTTTTGTCACCCTTCGCTTATTTTTCGGTTGCTTCATTCTTGTTCTCGAAGCGATGGGTACTGCATGGATGCTATGCATTTGTGAGAAAGAGAAGGGGCGTATGTGTGAAAGGGTGAAAAGATGATCGAGGATCGAGATTCATTCTTCGTGTTTTCCCTTATCTTTCTTCGATTTATCCTTTAGTATCGTGTGCGGCCTTGTGTGGCTGGTACACGGACGAATTATCAGATGCGTACCACAGATGTTTGATGAGGCCGGGGATTGTTGGAATGAAAATGCATTTTATTAGGGGCTTTATTGCAGGAAGACCTTGTTGATGATGTTATGCTCTTTCTTATCTACTGTTTATTTAATTTTTAGAATATTTTTTGGGATGTATTTTCAGGATTTAAATATGGACGCATATGAAATTTATTGTCATGAACCCTTTTAAGTACGCATGTAATTGCGCAAAAAACTGCAACTTTTTTTTAAAAACAATTATCAAGAGGCATCGATAATTGTTTTTATTGGGTACATTATACATAATTGTCAGCAATTTGATTCGCAATGTCTATTCTATTTTCTGTAAATGTACATAAATGTATCACAGTATGCATTTCAACATCAAAAGCGTCACTTTGAATTTCTCCTTATCAGGAAAATTTTCTCCGCGCAGAACCACCCCGGTTCGCGACGAAATAAAAATGACGAAAAATCCCAATCGTTGGGATCGTTAGGATTTTGTGTGTAAAAGTGGCTTGGGATCACAAAAGGGAATACGATAGAAATTGCTGCTCGATTTAACGCAATGTAAAAGCTGCCTATGCAGTACCCATCGCTGCGACAACAATCGAAGCAATTGGAAAATAAGCGAAGGGTGACAAAAGAGAATAGGCCGAATTCCAAGATTTTTCGTGTGCATGTACTATTGTTAAAAAGAGTGTTCAGTTGGTTCATGACTTTAGTGGTAAGATTGGGTGGATAAAAATGTAATGTCACATATTATTTACAGGAATATTTTGCATCAATTTAATCCATAAATGTAGTATATAGCGAGAAATGAAGTCACTTCCATAGCATTCAGTCATTTATTCGAAAAAAGTTAAAGAATTACAAATTAAAATTTCTTAATTGTTAAAAGAAATGACTAGATATTGAAACTGAAACCAACTCAGAAAAAAGTTGCCAAAATTGGGAAGAAACTTCGTTCATATATCTGTAAAAAAGGAAAAGCCGCAAAGAAACTGCTCGTTTCATTGATTAATGCAAATGTTTCAATATTATATATATGTATATATTTTATGTGTATACATAGTATTGGGGTGGATTGCAGATCTTATTCGAAAATTCGCTATAGAACATAGTTGTGGCCAATTTCACACGATTTTCTCAAAAATAATTATGAATCGGCCGCCATTTTTTGGTGAATTGACGAATCGGCCGCCATTATAGGGTGAATTGACGAATTTGTAAACTTATAAGTGAAATACAAAGGATTTCCACCACTCTCACATTCGTATCTTCTAGGAGCAGGAATGGATCTATCTTTGCTTCCTTATTTCTGATGGGCACCCACGCCTAGAGCTAATATTACCGGAATTTTCAACATCAAAAATAATATTTAGCAATCTCTACCCCATAAGGCCCATTCATAAGAACTACGAATTACGAACGCGAACTTTCAGAAACAACGCTTTTCCAAAAAAATACGAACAACAAATTATTCTGCTAGGTATACTGAATTATCGAGTTCTTTCATAGAAAAAATGTCAACAGAAGTTAGTTTATGTACCCTTAATTTAAAATTTTATCACTCGTTTGGTCTTTGCACTATCGAGTCGGTTGGGAAACTGTTATAACTTTGAGTAAATGAGCTTGCATTAGTTTGAGTTCTTTGGCCATTTTACTTTCAAAGGAAATCGAAACAGAAAGCGGTTGGTTGTTTTTTCTATCAAGTCCATGGTATATTTGGAAATAGTTTCCCCTGTTTTGTATATTTCAGTGGTAAAATATATCAATTTTACACAACGTTTTGCAGGTAAGTGCTAGATATCCCATATACTATTACTATACCTATATATGGTATAGTACCATCCCAGGATTTAAAGCACAATATGACCAATATGCGTCAAGGATGCAAGAGATCAGCTATATGGGATTAATACAAGAAGACGGGCAGTACGGTTCTTTGCAATATATGCAATATTCCCCTCCTGGGAAAACCTCATAAAAAACGCATTAAACATTCTATCTCAATAAAGGTGATAAGAAAACGGAGAAGCGGAGTGGCATATTTCTGCGTCTGACGTGGTAGAATTTTTAGGTTTTTGAAAATACCCAAAAAATGTTGGCTCGTGCGCCAGCTTTCAATATAGGTTTTTATAGCTTAGAAATTTTAATGTAATCACCCCTACTACGAATCTCTCCCGAACATCATTTCACCTGGAATATTTTCGTTAGTCCGAAATATTTTTGTTCACTCGAAATGTAAAAAGGTTATTATGAACAAAACTCCACTTCAAATCAGCTGTGACATATCGAACAATTGTCATTTTAACAAATAGTGAGCATTTTTTTAGTTACAAAAGTGTATCAATATCAAATTTAAGTTTCATATACATTATTTCCTATTTTACAATATATAATTTTTTTGTTTGTTTTTTTTACAAATTTCCTTTTCTTGTTAATTCAATTACTTTTTTCCTATATGTTATAAATTCATTTCATTTATTACTTCAGTCGGTAGATTATTGAATAATATTAGTCCTTTCATCAGGGAGAATGGTTATGAACTGTCTATGAACAGTGGGCAGAGTCTATGCTTACAGGGCATGCTGCTGATCGCAGCCAACAACGATCCTTGTTGATGCATAGATCAAGTTGACATGCAGCCTCCTAGTGGTGCCCGTGGATAGCTCTTTCAACACTCGTTAAGTTAGGCTAGGCAATAGTGGCTGACTGCTAAGGGGCCAGAGTAGATCCATTTTGCCAATTGCACTGTGCACGGTTATGACTCTTATGAGAGTTCTTAATGAGTGCTTGCCGAGTCTGAGTATACTAAGTGACCTTTTTAGGTTGAGTGGTGGGCAGATTTCTTCTATTTTAAGGCAGGTGGTGCCTTTTAGCCATTTGTCATTGGTGGCTTTAATTGTATGAATCATTAAAAGATGGCTGTAACGATCGGCATGGGAGGTGGTAGCCCTGCTATAGATAGGGATGAGGTTGTACCACACCTGGCGAGTTCATCGGCTTTGCAGTTTCCTGGTATGTCACAGTGTCCCAGCACCCACATGAGCCATCTCGTACAGAGACAGCCTGCAATTAAGGGATGTTTGACATTGTCCAGGTATTTCATAGGGCAAAAGAGGCTTTGTTGACTCTTTCCTGTATGTTGAGTTTCCAGTCTTGCTATCAATCGTGAGAATCTAAAATTTCACAATGGCAGTTAGCTGTAACATAGTCCCACACAGAAGTGGGGGGTTAAATGGGGGATTTTATATCTTCTGGTGAAGAGTACAATACACTTAATTCTGTTTTTACACGGTAGATTGGTTCCAGAAAAAAACCGTGCAAAAAAAGACATTGATCGTATGCAAAAATGGGTGATTCGTTCCTAATCTCTAAAAACTTTTAAAATTAGTGAAAAACAAGGATTTTTTTAAAAACAAGTATTATATTTAATGAAACGTTGGAAAAACAAATTCGCCGATAAAGAATGTCACAAAATATTAACACGTTTCAATTCTCCTAAACTTGTGAAAAAAGATAATTCTCTTAAATTTGTGATATGAACATACGGCAAATTCGCATTTTCGATGAACTTTTTAGGTGTTGGTAGAGAGTGGTTAGACGCTTCTTTTGAGCCCAAAATCATGTCGCTAGGACCAATAGAAGGTAGGAAAAAGTGTCGGGAAATGTGATCTCAAACGCAAATTAGTGTCGGAAAACCTGAATTGTAAGATTTTACAAAATCGCAAATATCTCGAAAACTAAGTGTTTTTCGGCGATCTTGCTTTTTAATTATATATTTTATGTGTATATATATATATAAAAAGAATTCTCCGAATATCAAGAGGATGAAAATACGCTTCTTTAGAGCCCTCAACCATGCCGCTACGGCCAACAGGAGAGGAGATATCAGCTTTGAAGCTGTAGGAGAAGTGACCGGTAGTTTACATGGTTCGATTGATTCATTTGACTTAAAATGCATATTATTCCATGTAAAAATACTCCTCTTGTAAGCCCTCACCCGTGCCTCGGTGACCAGTAGACAGTAGAAAAAAATGCGGAGAAGGTGAACAAAATTACAAATTCTACAAAATAGATGATATCTCGAAAGCTAAAAAAAAAATGCGGAGAAGGTGAACAAAATTACAAATTCTACAAAATAGATGATATCTCGAAAGCTAGGCGCTTTTCGGAAAATTCGCACTTTCGTAGAACTTTTTAGGTGCTGGTAGAGAATGGTTAGACGCTTCTTTTGAGCCCGAAATCATGTCGCTAGGACCAATTAAAGGTAGGAAAAAGTGTCGGAAAATGTGATCTCAAACGCAAATTAGTGTCGGAAACCTGAATTGTAAGATTTTACAAAATCGCAAATATCTCGAAAACTAAGCGTTTTTCGGCGATCTTGCTTTTTCCTTATATATTTTATGTGTATATATATATATACAAAGAATTCTCCGAATATCAAGGGGATGAAAATACGCTTCTTTAGAGCCCTCAACCATGCCGCTACGGCCAACAGGAGAGGAGATAGCAGCTTTGAAGCTGTAGGAGAAGTGACCGGTAACAGGTTTCGATTGAATTAGTTGACTTAAAATGCATATTATTCCATGTAAAAATACGCTTCTTGTAAGCCCTCACCAATGCCTCGGTGACTAGTAGAGAGTAGGGAAAAGGGCGGAGATGGTGTAAAAATTACAAATTTTACAAAATAGATTATATCTCGAATGCTAAGCGTTTTTCTGCAAATTCGCATTTTCGTTGAGCTTTTTAGGCGTTGGTAGAGAATGGTTAGACGCTTATTTTGAGCCCAAAATCATGTCGCTAGGACCAATAGAAGGTAAGAAAAAGTGTCGGGAAATGTGATCTCAAACGCAAATTAGTGTCGGAAAACCTGAATTGTAAGATTTTACAAAATCGCAAATATCTCGAAAACTAAGCGTTTTTCGGCGATCTTGCTTTTTCCTTATTTATTTTATGTGTATATATATATTACAAAGAATTCTCCGAATATCAAGGGGATGAAAATACGCTTCTTTTGAGCCCTCAACCATGCCGCTACGGCCAACAGGAGAGGAGATATCAGCTTTGAAGCTGTAGGAGAAGTGACCGGTTCGATTGATTCAGTTGATTTAAAATACATATTATTCCATGTAAAAATATGCTTCTTGTAAGCCCTCACTCATGCCTCGGTGCCCATTAGCGAGTAGGCAAAAAGGCGGAGAAGGTGAAAAAATTACAAATTTTACAAAATAGATGATATCTCGAAAGCTAAGCGCTTTTCGGCAAATTCGCATTTTCGTTGAACTTTTTAGGTGTTTTTAGAGAATGGTTAGACGCTTATTTTGAGCCCAAAATCATGTCGCTAAGACCAATAAAAGGTAGGAAAAAGTATCGGGAAATGTGATCTCAAACGCAAATTAGTGTCGAAAAACCTGAATTGTAAGATTTTACAAAAACGCAAATATCTCGAAAACTAAGCGTTTTTCGGCGATCTTGCTTTTTCCTTATATATTTTATGTGTATATATATGTATATACAAGGAATTCTCCGAATATCAAGGGGATGAAAATACGCTTCTTTAGAGCCCTCAACCATGCCGCTACGGCCAACAGGAGAGGAGATATCAGCTTTGAAGCTGTAGGAGAAGTGACCGGTTCGATTGATTCAGTTGATTTAAAATACATATTATTCCATGTAAGAATAAGCTTCTTGTAAGCCCTCACCCATGCCTCGGTGCCCATTAGAGATGATATCTCGAGAGCTATTTTCACATTTTCGTTGAACTTTTTAGGTGTTGGTAGAGAATGGTTAGACGCTTTCTTTGACCAATAAAAGGTAGGAAAAAGTGTCGGGAAATGTGATCTCAAACGCAAATTAGTGTCGGAAAACCTAAATTGTAAGATTTTACTCAATCGCAAATATCTCGAAAACTAAGTGTTTTTCGGCGATCTTGCTTTTTCCTTATATATTTTATGTGTATATATATATATACAAAGAATTTTGCGAATATCTATTGGATGAAAATACGCTTCTTTAGGGCCCTCAACCATGCCGCTACGGCTAACAGGAGAGGAGATAGCAGCTTTGAAGCTGTAGGAGAAGTGACCGGTAGTTTACATGGTTCGATTGATTCAGTTGATTTAAAATGCATATTATTCCATGTAAAAATACAAAAATACGCTTCTTGTAAGCTCTCACCCATGCCTCGGTGCCCATTAGAGAGTAGGCGAAAAGGCGGAGAAGGTGAAAAAATTACAAATTTTACAAGGTGCGTTTAAGGTGGCGCACCCAAGTGGAGAAGGACCTCAACCAACTTGGTGTGCGAAACTGGAGACAGCTAGCCAGGGCTCGCGATAGTTGGAGAGGCATGTTGGTTGAGGCCAGGGTCCACCCCGGACTGTAGCGCCAAACAAAGAAGAAGAAGAAGCGTTTTTCGGCGATCTTGCTTTTTCCTTATATATTTTATGTGTATATATATATATATACAAAGAATTTTCCGAATATCTATTGGATGAAAATACGCTTCTTTAGGGCCCTCAACCATGCCGCTACGGCTAACAGGAGAGGAGATAGCAGCTTTGAAGCTGTAGGAGAAGTGACCGCTAGTTTACATGTTCGATTGATTAGTTGATTTAAAATGCATATTATTCCATGTAAAAATACGCTCCTTGTAAGCCCTCACCCATGCCTCTGTGCCCATTAGAGGGTAGGCGAAAGGGCGGAGAAGGTGAAAAAATTACAAATTTTACAAAATAGATGATATCTTGAAAGCTAAGCGTTTTTCTGCAAATTCGCATTCTCGTTGAACTTTTTAGGCGGAGAAGGTAGAGAATGGTAGAGGTAGAGAGTGGTTAGACGCTTCTTTTGAGCCCAAAATCATGTCGCTAGGACCAATAAAAGGTAGGAAAAAGTATCGGGAAATGTGATCTCAAACGCAAATTAGTGTCGGAAAACCTGAATTGTAAGATTTTACAAAATCGCAAATATCTCGAAAACTAAGCGTTTTTCGGCGATCTTGCTTTTTCCTTATTTATTTTATGTGTATATATATACATACAAAGAATTCTCCGAATATCTAGGGGATGAAAATACGCTTCTTTAGAGCCATCACCCATGCCGCTACGGCCAACAGGAGAGGAGATAGCAGCTTTGAAGCTGTAGGAGAAGTGACCGGTAGTTTACATGGTTCGATTGATTCAGTTGATTTAAAATGCATATTATTCCATGTAAAAATATGCTTCTTGTAAGCCCTCACCCATGCCTCGGTGCCCATTAGAGAGTAGGCGAAATGGCAGAGAAGGTGAAAAAATTACAAATTTTACAAAATAGATGATATCTCGAAAGCTAAGCGCTTTTCGGAAAATTCGCATTTTCGTTGAACTTTTTAGGTGTTTTTAGAGAATGGTTAGACGCTTATTTTGAGCCCAAAATCATGTCGCTAGGACCAATAAAAGGTAGGAAAAAGTATCGGGAAATGTGATCTCAAACGCAAATTAGTGTCGGAAAACCTAAATTGTAAGATTTTACAAAATCGCAAATATCTCGAAAACTAAGCGTTTTTCGGCGATCTTGTTTTTTCCTTATATATTTTATGTGTATATATATATATATATACAAGGAATTCTCCGAATATCAAGGGGATGAAAATACGCTTCTTTAGAGCCCTCAACCATGCCGCTACGGCCAACAGGAGAGGAGATATCAGCTTTGAAGCTGTAGGAGAAGTGACCGGTTCGATTGATTCAGTTGATTTAAAATACATATTATTCCATGTAAGAATAAGCTTCTTGTAAGCCCTCACCCATGCCTCGGTGCCCATTAGAGATGATATCTCGAGAGCTATTTTCGCATTTTCGTTGAACTTTTAAGGTGTTGGTAGAGAATGGTTAGACGCTTTCTTTGACCAATAAAAGGTAGGAAAAAGTGTCGGGAAATGTGATCTGAAACGCAAATTAGTGTCGGAAAACCTAAATTGTAAGATTTTACTCAATCGCAAATATCTCGAAAACTAAGTGTTTTTCGGCGATCTTGCTTTTTCCTTATATATTTTATGTGTATATATATATATACAAAGAATTTTGCGAATATCTATTGGATGAAAATACGCTTCTTTAGGGCCCTCAACCATGCCGCTACGGCTAACAGGAGAGGAGATAGCAGCTTTGAAGCTGTAGGAGAAGTGACCGGTAGTTTACATGGTTCGATTGATTCAGTTGATTTAAAATGCATATTATTCCATGTAAAAATACAAAAATACGCTTCTTGTAAGCTCTCACCCATGCCTCGGTGCCCATTAGAGAGTAGGCAAAAAGGCAGAGAAGGTGAACAAATTACAAATTTTACAAAATAGATGATATCTCGAAAGCTAGGCGCTTTTCGGAAAATTCGCATTTTCGTTGAACTTTTTAGGTGTTGGTAGAGAATGGTTAGACGCTTCTTTTGAGCCCAAAATCATGTCGCTAGGACCAATAAAAGGTAGGAAAAAGTGTCGGGAAATGTGATCTCAAACGCAAATTAGTGTCGGAAAACCTGAATTGTAAGATTTTACTCAATCGCAAATATCTCGAAAACTAAGCGTTTTTCGGCGATCTTGCTTTTTCCTTATATATTTTATGTGTATATATATATATACAATGAATTTTCCGAATATCTATTGGATGAAAATACGCTTCTTTAGGGCCTTCAACCATGCCGCTACGGCTAACAGGAGAGGAGATAGCAGCTTTGAAGCTGTAGGAGAAGTGACCGGTAGTTTACATGGTTCGATTGATTCAGTTGATTTAAAATGCATATTATTCCATGTAAAAATACAAAAATACGCTTCTTGTAAGCTCTCACCCATGCCTCGGTGCCCATTAGAGAGTAGGCGAAAAGGCGGAGAAGGTGAAAAAATTACAAATTTTACAAGGTGCGTTTAAGGTGGCGCACCCAAGTGGAGAAGGACCTCAACCAACTTGGTGTGCGAAACTGGAGACAGCTAGCCAGGGCTCGCGATAGTTGGAGAGGCATGTTGGTTGAGGCCAGGGTCCACCCCGGACTGTAGCGCCAAACAAAGAAGAAGAAAAAGCGTTTTTCGGCGATCTTGCTTTTTCCTTATATATTTTATGTGTATATATATATATACAAAGAATTTTCCGAATATCTATTGGATGAAAATACGCTTCTTTAGGGCCCTCAACCATGCCGCTACGGCTAACAGGAGAGGAGATAGCAGCTTTGAAGCTGTAGGAGAAGTGACCGCTAGTTTACATGTTCGATTGATTAGTTGATTTAAAATGCATATTATTCCATGTAAAAATACGCTTCTTGTAAGCCCTCACCCATGCCTCTGTCCCCATTAGAGGGTAGGCGAAAGGGCGGAGAAGGTGAAAAAATTACAAATTTTACAAAATAGATGATATCTTGAAAGCTAAGCGTTTTTCTGCAAATTCGCATTTTCGTTGAACTTTTTAGGCGTTGGTATAGAATGGTTAGACGCTTCTTTTGAGCCCAAATCGCAAATATCTCGAAAACTAAGCGTTTTTGACGATTTTGCTTTTTCCTTATATATTTTATGTGTGTATATATATATACAAAGAATTCTCCGAATATCTAGGGGATGAAAATACGCTTCTTTAGAGCCATCACCCATGCCACTACGGCCAACAGGAGAGGAGATATCAGCTTTGAAGCTGTAGGAGAAGTGACCGGTAGTTTACATGTTCGATTGATTAGTTGATTTAAAATACATATTATTCCATGTAAGAATACGCTTCTTGTAAGCCCTCACCCATGCCTCTGTGCCCATTAGAGATGATATCTCGAAAGCTATTTTCGCATTTTTGCAAAATTATGTCGCTAGGACCAATAAAAGGTAGGAAAAAGTGTCGGGAAATGTGATCTCAAACGCAAATTAGTGTCGGAAAACCTGAATTGTAAGATTTTACAAAATCGCAAATATCTCGAAAACTAAGTGTTTTTCGGCGATCTTGCTTTTTTTTTATATATATTATGTATTTTATGTGTATATATATATATACAAAGAATTCTCCGAATATCTAGGGGATGAAAATACGCTTCTTTAGAGCCATCACCCATGCCACTACGGCCAACAGGAGAGGAGATAGCAGCTTTGAAGCTGTAGGAGAAGTGACCGGTAGTTTACATGGTTCGATTGATTCAGTTGATTTAAAATGCATATTATTCCATGTAAAAATATGCTTCTTGTAAGCCCTCACCCATGCCTCTGTGCCCATTAGAAAGTAGGCGAAAAGGCGGAGAAGGTGAAAAAATTACAAATTTTACAAAATAGATGATATCTCGAAAGCTAAGCGCTTTTCGGCAAATTCGCATTTTCGTTGAACTTTTTAGGTGTTGGTAGAGAATGGTTAGACGCTTCTTTTGAGCCCAAAATCATGTCGCTAGGACCAATAGAAGGTAGGAAAAAGTGTCGGGAAATGTGATCTCAAACGCAAATTAGTGTCGGAAAACCTGAATTGTAAGATTTTACAAAATCGCAAATATCTCGAAAACTAAGCGTTTTTCGGCGATCTTGCTTTTTCCTTATATATTTTATGTGTATATATATATACAAAGAATTCTCCGAATATCAAGGGGATGAAAATACGCTTCTTTAGAGCCATCACCCATGCCGCTACGGCCAACAGGAGAGGAGATAGCAGCTTTGAAGCTGTAGGAGAAGTGACCGGTAGTTTACATGGTTCGATTGATTCAGTTGATTTAAAATGCATATTATTCCATGTAAAAATATGCTTCTTGTAAGCCCTCACCCATGCCTCTGTGCCCATTAGAAAGTAGGCGAAAAGGCGGAGAAGGTGAAAAAATTACAAATTTTACAAAATAGATGATATCTCGAAAGCTAAGCGCTTTTCGGCAAATTCGCATTTTCGTTGAACTTTTTAGGTGTTGGTAGAGAATGGTTAGACGCTTCTTTTGAGCCCAAAATCATGTCGCTAGGACCAATAGAAGGTAGGAAAAAGTGTCGGGAAATGTGATCTCAAACGCAAATTAGTGTCGGAAAACCTGAATTGTAAGATTTTACAAAATCGCAAATATCTCGAAAACTAAGCGTTTTTGGACGATGTTGCTTTTTCCTTATATATTTTATGTGTGTGCCGCTACGGCCAACAGGAGAGGAGATAGCAGCTTTGAAGCTGTAGGAGAAGTGACCGGTAGTTTACATGGTTCGATTGATTCAGTTGATTTAAAATGCATATTATTCCATGTAAAAATATGCTTCTTGTAAGCCCTCACCCATGCCTCTGTGCCCATTAGAAAGTAGGCGAAAAGGCGGAGAAGGTGAAAAAATTACAAATTTTACAAAATAGATGATATCTCGAAAGCTAAGCGCTTTTCGGCAAATTCGCATTTTCGTTGAACTTTTTAGGTGTTGGTAGAGAATGGTTAGACGCTTCTTTTGAGCCCAAAATCATGTCGCTAGGACCAATAGAAGGTAGGAAAAAGTGTCGGGAAATGTGATCTCAAACGCAAATTAGCGTCGGAAAACCTGAATTGTAAGATTTTACAAAATCGCAAATATCTCGAAAACTAAGCGTTTTTGACGATTTTGCTTTTTCCATATATGTTTTATGTGTGTATATATATATACAAAGAATTCTCCGAATATCTATTGGATGAAAATACGCTTCTTTAGAGCCATCACCCATGCCGCTACGGCCAACAGGAGAGGAGATATCAGCTTTGAAGCTGTAGGAGAAGTGACCGGTAGTTTACATGGTTCGATTGATTCAGTTGATTTAAAATGCATATTATTCCATGTAAAAATACGCTTCTTGTAAGCCCTCACCCATACCTCGGTGCCCATTAGCGAGTAGACAAAAAGGCGGAGAAGGTGAAAAAATTACAAATTTTACAAAATAGATGATATCTCGAAAGCTAAGCGCTTTTCGGAAAATTCGCATTTTCGTTGAACTTTTTAGGTGTTTTTAGAGAATGGTTAGACGCTTATTTTGAGCATGTCGCTAGGACCAATAGAAGGTAGGAAAAAGTGTCGGGAAATGTGATCTCAAACGGAAATTTGTGTCGGAAAACCTGAATTGTAAGATTTTACAAAATCGCAAATATCTCGAAAACTAAGCGTTTTTCGGCGATCTTGCTTTTTCCTTATATATTTTATGTATTTTATGTGTATATATATATATACAAAGAATTCTCCGAATATCAAGGGGATGAAAATACGCTTCTTTAGAGCCCTCAACCATGCCGCTACGGCCAACAGGAGAGGAGATATCAGCTTTGAATCTGTAGGAGAAGTGACCGGTTCGATTGATTCAGTTGATTTAAAATACACATTATTCCATGTAAAAATATGCTTCTTGTAAGCCCTCACCCATGCCTCGGTGCCATTAGCGAGTAGGCAAAAAGGCGGAGAAGGTGAAAAAATTACAAATTTTACAAAATAGATGATATCTCAAAAGCTAAGCGCTTTTCGGAAAATTCGCATTTTCGTTGAACTTTTTAGGTGTTTTTAGAGAATGGTTAGACGCTTATTTTGAGCATGTCCCTAGGACCAATAGAAGGTAGGAAAAAGTGTCGGGAAATGTGATCTCAAACGCAAATTAGTGTCGGAAAACCTGAATTGTAAGATTTTACAAAATCGCAAATATCTCGAAAACTAAGCGTTTTTCGGCGATCTTGCTTTTTCCTTATATATTTTATGTGTATATATATATACAAAGAATTCTCCGAATATCTATTGGATGAAAATACGCTTCTTTAGAGCCATCACCCATGCCGCTACGGCCAACAGGAAAGGAGATAGCAGCTTTGAAGCTGTAGGAGAAGTGACCGGTAGTTTACATGGTTCGATTGATTCAATTGATTTAATATGCATATTATTCCATGTAAAAATACGCTTCTTGTAAGCCCTCACCCATACCTCGGTGCCCATTAGCGAGTAGACAAAAAGGCGGAGAAGGTGAAAAAATTACAAATTTTACAAAATAGATGATATCTCGAAAGCTAAGCGCTTTTCGGAAAATTCGCATTTTCGTTGAACTTTTTAGGCGTTGGTATAGAATGGTTAGACGCTTATTTTGAGCATGTCGCTAGGACCAATAGAAGGTAGGAAAAAGTGTCGGGAAATGTGATCTTAAACGCAAATTAGTGTCGGAAAACCTGGATTGTAAGATTTTACAAAATCGCAAATATCTCGAAAACTAAGCGTTTTTCGGCGATCTTGCTTTTTCCTTATATATTTTATGTATTTTATGTGTATATATATATATACAAAGAATTCTCCGAATATCTAGGGGATGAAAATACGCTTCTTTAGAGCCATCACCCATGCCGCTACGGCCAACAGGAGAGGAGATAGCAGCTTTGAAGCTGTAGGAGAAGTGACCGGTAGTTTACATGGTTCGATTGATTCAGTTGATTTAAAATGCATATTATTCCATGTAAAAATATGCTTCTTGTAAGCCCTCACCCATGCCTCTGTGCCCATTAGAAAGTAGGCGAAAAGGCGGAGAAGGTGAAAAAATTACAAATTTTACAAAATAGATGATATCTCGAAAGCTAAGCGCTTTTCGGAAAATTCGCATTTTCGTTGAACTTTTTAGGTGTTTTTAGAGAATGGTTAGACGCTTATTTTGAGCATGTCGCTAGGACCAATAGAAGGTAGGAAAAAGTGTCGGGAAATGTGATCTCAAACGCAAATTAGCGTCGGAAAACCTGAATTGTAAGATTTTACAAAATCGCAAATATCTCGAAAACTAAGCGTTTTTCGGCGATCTTGCTTTTTCCTTATATATTTTATGTGTATATATATATACAAAGAATTCTCCGAATATCAAGGGGATGAAAATACGCTTCTTTAGAGCCATCACCCATGCCGCTACGGCCAACAGGAGAGGAGATAGCAGCTTTGAAGCTGTAGGAGAAGTGACCGGTAGTTTACATGTTCGATTGATTAGTTGATTTAAAATGCATATTATTCCATGTAAAAATACGCTTCTTGTAAACCCTCACCCATGCCTCTGTGCCCATTAGAAAGTAGGCGAAAAGGCGGAGAAGGTGAACAAATTACAAATTTTACAAAATAGATGATATCTCAAAAGCTAAACGCTTTTCGGAAAATTCGCATTTTCGTTGAACTTTTTAGGTGTTTTTAGAGAATGGTTAGACGCTTATTTTGAGAATGTCGCTAGGACCAATAGAAGGTAGGAAAAAGTGTCGGGAAATGTGATCTTAAACGCAAATTAGTGTCGGAAAACCTGAATTGTAAGATTTTAAGGGGATGAAAAAACGCTTCTTTAGAGCCATCACCCATGCCGCTACGACCAACAGGAGAGGAGATAGCAGCTTTGAAGCTGTAGGAGAAGTGACCGGTAGTTTACATGGTTCGATTGATTCAGTTGATTTAAAATGCATATTATTCCATGTAAAAATATGCTTCTTGTAAGCCCTCACCCATGCCTCTGTGCCCATTAGAAAGTAGGCGAAAAGACGGAGAAGGTGAAAAAATTACAAATTTTACAAAATAGATGATATCTCAAAAGCTAAGCGCTTTTCGGAAAATTCGCATTTTCGTTGAACTTTTTAGGTGTTTTTAGAGAATGGTTAGACGCTTATTTTGAGCATGTCGCTAGGACCAATAGAAGGTAGGAAAAAGTGTCGGGAAATGTGATCTCAAACGCAAATTAGCGTCGGAAAACCTGAATTGTAAGATTTTACAAAATCGCAAATATCTCGAAAACTAAGCGTTTTTCGGCGATCTTGCTTTTTCCTTATATATTTTATGTGTATATATATATACAAAGAATTCTTCGAATATCAAGGGGATGAAAATACGCTTCTTTAGAGCCATCACCCATGCCGCTACGGCCAACAGGAGAGGAGATAGCAGCTTTGAAGCTGTAGGAGAAGTGACCGGTAGTTTACATGGTTCAATTGATTCAGTTGACTTAAAATGCATACTATCAAATGTAAAAATACGCTTATTGTATGCCCTCACCCATGCCTCTGTGCCCATTAGAAAGTAGGCGAAAAGGCGGAGAAGGTGAAAAAATTACAAATTTTACAAAATAGATGATATCTCAAAAGCTAAGCGCTTTTCGGAAAATTCGCATTTTCGTTGAACTTTTTAGGTGTTTTTAGAGAATGGTTAGACGCTTATTTTGAGCATGTCGCTAGGACCAATAGAAGGTAGGAAAAAGTGTCGGGAAATGTGATCTTAAACGCAAATTAGTGTCGGAAAACCTGAATTGTAAGATTTTACAAAATCGCAAATATCTCGAAAACTAAGCGTTTTTCGGCGATCTTGCTTTTTCCTTATATATTTTATGTGTATACATATATATACAAAAGAATTCTTCGAATATCAAGGGGCTGAAAATACGCTTCTTTAGAGCCTTCAACCATGCCGCTACGGTCAACAGGAGAGGAGATATCAGCTTTGAAGCTGTAGGAGAAGTGACCGGTTCGATTGATTCAGTTGACTTAAAATACATATTATTCCATGTAAAAATATGCTTCTTGTAAGCCCTCACCCATGCCTCGGTGCCCATTAGCGAGTAGGCAAAAAGGCGAAGAAGGTGAAAAAATTACAAATTTTACAAAATAGATGATATCTCGAAAGCTAAGCGCTTTTCGGCAAATTCGCATTTTCGTTGAACTTTTTAGGTGTTTTTAGAGAATGGTTAGACGCTTATTTTGAGCATGTCGCTAGGCCCAATAGAAGGTAGGAAAAAGTGTCGGGAAATGTGATCTCAAACGCAAATTAGTGTCGGAAAACCTGAATTGTAAGATCTTACAAAATCGCAAATATCTCGAAAACTAAGCGTTTTTCGGCGATCTTGCTTTTTCCTTATATATTTTATGTGTATACATATATATACAAAGAATTCTTCGAATATCAAGGGGATGAAAATACGCTTCTTTAGAGCCCTCAACCATGCCGCTACGGCCAACAGGAGAGGAGATATCAGCTTTGAAGCTGTATGAGAAGTGACCGGTTCGATTGATTCAGTTGATTTAAAATTAATATTATTCCATGTAAAAATATGCTTCTTGTAAGCCCTCACCCATGCCTCGGTGCCCATTAGCGAGTAGGCAAAAAGGCGGAGAAGGTGAAAAAATTACAAATTTTACAAAATAGATGATATCTCGAAAACGAAGCGTTTTGCGGCGATCTTGTTTTTTCCTTATATATTTTATGTGTATATATATATACAAAGAATTCTCCGAATATCAAGCGGATGAAAATACGCTTCTTTAGAGCCTTCAACCATGCCGCTACGGCCATCACCCATGCCACTACGGCCAACAGGAGAGGAGATAGCAGCTTTGAAGCTGTAGGAGAAGTGACCGGTAGTTTACATGGTTCGATTGATTCAGTTGATTTAAAATGCATATTATTCCATGTAAAAATATGCTTCTTGTAAGCCCTCACCCATGCCTCTGTGCCCATTAGAAAGTAGGCGAAAAGGCGGAGAAGGTGAAAAAATTACAAATTTTACAAAATAGATGATATCTCGAAAGCTAAGCGCTTTTCGGCAAATTCGCATTTTCGTTGAACTTTTTAGGTGTTTTTAGAGAATGGTTAGACGCTTATTTTGAGCATGTCGCTAGGCCCAATAGAAGGTAGGAAAAAGTGTCGGGAAATGTGATCTCAAACGCAAATTAGTGTCGGAAAACCTGAATTGTAAGATCTTACAAAATCGCAAATATCTCGAAAACTAAGCGTTTTTCGGCGATCTTGCTTTTTCCTTATATATTTTATGTGTATACATATATATACAAAGAATTCTTCGAATATCAAGGGGATGAAAATACGCTTCTTTAGAGCCCTCAACCATGCCGCTACGGCCAACAGGAGAGGAGATATCAGCTTTGAAGCTGTATGAGAAGTGACCGGTTCGATTGATTCAGTTGATTTAAAATGCATATTATTCCATGTAAAAATATGCTTCTTGTAAGCCCTCACCCATGCCTCGGTGCCATTAGCGAGTAGGCAAAAAGGCGGAGAAGGTGAAAAAATTACAAATTTTACAAAATAGGCAAAAAGGCGGAGAAGGTGAAAAAATTACAAATTTTACAAAATAGATGATATCTCAAAAGCTAAGCGCTTTTCGGAAAATTCGCATTTTCGTTGAACTTTTTAGGTGTTTTTAGAGAATGGTTAGACGCTTATTTTGAGCATGTCGCTAGGACCAATAGAAGGTAGGAAAAAGTGTCGGGAAATGTGATCTTAAACGCAAATTAGTGTCGGAAAACCTGAATTGTAAGATTTTACAAAATCGCAAATATCTCGAAAACTAAGCGTTTTTCGGCGATCTTGCTTTTTCCTTATATATTTTATGTGTATATATATATATACAAAGAATTCTCCGAATATCAAGGGGATGAAAATACGCTTCTTTAGAGCCCTCAACCATGCCGCTACGGCCAACAGGACAGGAGATATCAGCTTTCAAGCTGTAGGAGAAGTGACCGGTTCGATTGATTCAGTTGATTTAAAATACATATTATTCCATGTAAGAATACGCTTCTTGTAAGCCCCCACCCATGCCTCGGTGCCCATTAGAGATGATATCTCGAAAGCTATTTTCGCATTTTCGTTGAACTTTTTACGTGTTGGTAGAGAATGGTTAGACGCTTCTTTTGAGCCCAAAATTATGTCGCTAGGACCAATAAAAGGTAGGAAAAAGTGTCGGGAAATGTGATCTCAAACGCAAATTAGTGTCGGAAAACCTGAATTGTAAGATTTTACAAAATCGCAAATATCTCTAAAACTAAGCGTTTTTCGGCGATCTTGCTTTTTCCTTATATATTTTATGTGTATATATATATATACAAAGAATTCTCCGAATATCAAGGGGATGAAAATACGCTTCTTTAGAGCCCTCAACCATGCCGCTACGGCCAACAGGACAGGAGATATCAGCTTTGAAGCTGTAGGAGAAGTGACCGGTTCGACTGATTCAGTTGATTTAAAATACATATTATTCCATGTAAGAATACGCTTCTTGTAAGCCCCCACCCATGCCTCGGTGCCCATTAGAGATGATATCTCGAAAGCTATTTTCGCATTTTCGTTGAACTTTTTAGGTGTTGGTAGAGAATGGTTAGACGCTTATTTTGAGCCCAAAATCATGTCGCTAGGACCAATAAAAGGTAGGAAAAAGTGTCGGGAAATGTGATCTCAAACGCAAATTAGTGTCGGAAAACCTGAATTGTAAGATTTTACAAAATCGCAAATATCTCGAAAACTAAGCGTTTTTCGGCGATCTTGCTTTTTCCTTATATATTTTATGTGTGTATATATATATACAAAGAATTCTCCGAATATCAAGGGGATGAAAATACGCTTCTTAAGAGCCCTCAACCATGCCGCTACGGCCAACAGGACAGGACATATCAGCTTTGAAGCTGTAGGAGAAGTGACCGGTTCGATTGATTCAGTTGATTTCAAATACATATTATTCCATGTAAGAATACGCTTCTTGTAAGCCCCCACCCATGCCTCGGTGCCCATTAGAGATGATATTTCGAAAGCTATTTTCGCATTTTCGTTGAACTTTTTAGGTGTTGGTAGAGAATGGTTAGACGCTTCTTTTGAGCCCAAAATTATGTCGCTAGGACCAATAAAAGGTAGGAAAAAGTGTCGGGAAATGTGATCTCAAACGCAAATTAGTGTCGGAAAACCTGAATTGTAAGATTTTACAAAATCGCAAATATCTCTAAAACTAAGCGTTTTTTGCGATCTTGCTTTTTCCTCATATATTTTATGTGTATATATATATATACAAAGAATTCTCCGAATATCAAGGGGATGAAAATACGCTTCTTTAGAGCCCTCAACCATGCCGCTACGGCCAACAGGACAGGAGATATCAGCTTTGAAGCTGTAGGAGAAGTGACCGGTTCGACTGATTCAGTTGATTTAAAATACATATTATTCCATGTAAGAATACGCTTCTTGTAAGCCCCCACCCATGCCTCGGTGCCCATTAGCGAGTAGGCAAAAAGGCGGAGAAGGTGAAAAAATTACAAATTTTACAAAATATATGATATCTCGAAAGCTAAGCGCTTTTCGGCAAATTCGCATTTTCGTTGAACTTTTTAGGTGTTGGTAGAGAATGGTTAGACGCTTCTTTTGAGCCCAAAATCATGTCGCTAGGACCAATAAAAGGTAGGAAAAAGTATCGGGAAATGTGATCTCAAACGCAAATTAGTGTCGGAAAACCTGAATTGTAAGATTTTACAAAATCGCAAATATCTCGAAAACTAAGCGTTTTTCGGCGATCTTGCTTTTTCCTTATATATTTTATGTGTATATATATATATACAAAGAATTCTCCGAATATCTTCTTCTTCTTCTTCTTGTGGCGCTACAGTCCGGGGTGAACCTGGGCCTCGGTCAACAATCCTCTCCAGCTGGCACGTTCTTTAGCCAGCTGCCTCCAATTTCGCACTCCAAGTTGGTTGAGGTCTTTTTCCACTTGAGTGCGCCATCGGGTTCGTGGTCGTCCTCTATTGCGTTGTCCCACTGGCTCGGAGTCGAAGACTCTTCGGGCTGGAGCAGTGTTGTCCATGCGCTCTACATGGCCTAGCCATCTTAGGCGTTGAATCCGTAGACGCCTGACTAGACTCATGTCGCTGTACAGCCCGTACAGTTCGTGGTTGAATCTCCTTCTCCAAGAACCTTCAACGCAAACAGGACCGAAGATTGAACGCAGAACTTTTCTCTCGAAGAGACCAAGTGCGTCTTCATCCGCTCTTGAGATAGTCCAAGCTTCCGCGCCATACAGCAGGACAGGGATGATCAAGGTCTTATATAAGGTGAGCTTGGTCTTTCGAGAGAGGGCTCGACTACTCAATTGCCTCTTGAGCCCAAAGAAACAGCGGTTGGCAAGAGTTATTCTGCGTTTAATCTCAGTACTGATGTTGTTCGCACTATTTACTTGGGAGCCGAGGTAGACGAAGTCCTTCACTACCTCGAAGTTGTAGCTGCCTATGGTGACGTTCTGACCAAGTCGTCGATGTTGTGTGTCCTTTCTTGATGACAGCATATACTTTGTTTTGCCCTCATTCACCGCTAAACCCATTTTTGCCGCCTCCGTCTCAATACAAGCAAACGCTTCATTGACGGCTCGCTGAGTTCGGCCAATCACGTCAATATCGTCCGCGTATGCTAGCAGTTGAACGGACTTCTGGAAGATCGTGCCTCTAGTGTTGGCGTGTGAGTTTCGCACGATCTTCTCCAACACGATGTTGAAGAAGTCACATGACAGCGCGTCGCCTTGTCTAAAACCTTTTTTGACATTGAAGGTCTCGGTGAGTTCGTTACCGACCTTGATGGAGCAGCGAGAGTTCTCCACCGTCATCCTGCACAATCTGACGAGTTTGGCAGGGATGTCAAAACTAGACATGGCGTTGTATAGCTCGTCTCTATGCACACTGTCATATGCGGCCTTAAAGTCGACAAATAGGTGGTGGGTGTCGATCTGCTTCTCTTGGGTTTTTTCGAGGATCTGCCGTAATGTGAAAATTTGATCGATAGTGGACTTCCCAGGCCTGAAACCGCACTGATAAGGACCTATCAGGTTGTTGACGAATGGTTTCAGGCGCTCACACAGAACGGCAGAGAAGATTTTGTATGCGATGTTAAGGAGACTTATCCCCCGATAGTTGGCGCAGTCAAAGGGGTCTCCTTTCTTGTGGATCGGGCAAACGATACTAAGATTCCACTCGTCGGGCATGCTTTCCTCCGACCATATCCTACAGACGAGCTGGTGCATGCGCCCAACCAGATCATCTCCAGCTGCCTTAAACAGTTCCGCGGACAATCCATCCGCTCCAGCAGCTTTGTTCGACTTCAGTCTCGATATCGCTATCTTGACTTCGTCTAGATCGGGGGGACGGAATTCTCTTCTGTCGTCGTCCATTGCGTGGAGTGGAACATTCTGCCTGACAGCGGTATTGGTGTCCTCTTCGCCGTTTAACAGTCTGCAGAAGTGATCCTTCCAGATTCTCAGTATCGACTGCGACTCTACTACGAGTTGTCCCTCTTCGTTCCGACAGGCTTCTGTCCGATGTTTGTACCCTTTGGATAGTTGTTTCACCCGCTGGTAAAACTTTCGGACATTATTTCTGCCGTACCACCTCTCCATTTCCTCGATCGCGCGCTTCTCATGCTCCTTCTTTTTCTTTTTGAGAAGCCGGTGCTCTTCCCTTCTTTTAAGTTCGTAGAGCTCACGAACCGCTCTCGTCCTTCTATCCAGCGTCGCCTTATATGCTGCTAGCTTCGCTGAATGCGCCTGCCGACACTCGTTGTCAAACCATGGGTTTTTTCTAGGTGGCATTTTAAAACCCAGCACATCAGAGGCAGCTTCTCTGATGGCGTTTTGACAACGGTTCCACTGTTCGTCGATTGTTTCGCCTGGCAGGGTTGGACTCTCTGAGAGCTTCAGGGAGACTCGATCGGAGAAGTTCCCAGCGGTCGATTGCGATTGTAGCTTTCCAACGTCAAACTGTTTTGGTCTTGCTCTACTCCGTTGTACAATCGATATCCGAGTTCTGACCTTGGCTACAACAAGGTAATGATCCGAGTCGATGTTGGCACCTCGGAACGTTCGGACATCGAGGACACAGGAGGAGTGTCTGACGTCGATCGCAATGTGATCAATCTGGTTGACGGTTGATTGATCAGGGGACCGCCAGGTCCCTTTGTGAATGTTGAGGTGGGGGAACCGCGTGCTGGCTACAGTGAGGTTTCGCCCCGTCACGAAGTCCATCAGCCTGAGTCCATTGTCGGACGTGTTGTCGTGTAGGCTGTGTTTACCGACGACTCTAGCAAAGATTTCTTCCTTGCCCAGCTTTGCATTAAAATCTCCTAGAACGATCTTGGTGTCGTAGCTGGGGCATTGATCGTATGTTCTTTCTAGGAGATCATAGAAGTCATCCTTGCTATCATCGTCTTTGTCCTCCGTTGGGGCGTGGGCGCAAATTAGGCTGATGTTGCCGAGTGTTGCCTTGATGCGGATTGTTGTGAGGCGTTCGCTTATGTATCTAAAGCTTAAGACTTCTTGCCTAAGTCTGCCTCGAACAACAAAACCGCATCCAAACAAGCGCTGCCTTCGCTCTTTGTAGCAATCGCCGTAATATATGTCGCAGTTTTTCATCCTCTTTTTGCCCGGCCCATCCCATCGTACCTCTTGGATGGCGGTGATGTCAGCCTTATAGGCTTCTAGGGCCTCCGCAAGTTCATCGGCTGCACGTGGTCTGTTCAGTGACCTCACATTCCACGTGCAGAACCGAAAATCGTTGTCCTTATTTCGTTGTCCATGGTCGTCAGCAGTAGGGTCATCCGTATCCGGGGCTTGTTGCCGTCTCTGAACTATTGCGAGTTTTACACGGTGGGGAAGTTAACCCCACGCGAAACCCCCGAACCTGGAGGACCGGGTCCTGGTTTAAACCCCCGGACAAGGGGTCGCTGCATACATTGGTTCACCTCTAAGCGGCTGCAGTAGAGGTTATCCAGAGGGCGCCGCGGGGAGGCTGTATGTCAACTTGACCTGTGCATTTACAGGGATCGTTGCTGGCATCTCGCCAAGTTGAGAGCAATCAACAACTTTGCCCTGGATGCACAGGCCCATGCCCTCCTTCTCCGAATATCAAGGGGATGAAAATACGCTTCTTTAGAGCCCTCAACCATGCCGCTACGGCCAACAGGAGAGGAGATATCAGCTTTGAATCTGTAGGAGAAGTGACCGGTTCGATTGCTTCAGTTGATTTAAAATACATATTATTCCATGTAAAAATATGCTTCTTGTAAGCCCTCACTCATGCCTCGGTGCCCATTAGCGAGTAGGCAAAAAGGCGGAGAAGGTGAAAAAATTACAAATTTTACAAAATAGATGATATCTCGAAAGCTAAGCGCTTTTTGGCAAATTCGCATTTTCGTTGAACTTTTTAGGTGTTTTTAGAGAATGGTTAGACGCTTATTTTGAGCCCAAAATCATGTCGCTAGGACCAATAAAAGGTAGGAAAAAGTGTCGGGAAATGTGATCTCAAACGCAAATTAGTGTCGGAAAACCTAAATTGTAAGATTTTACAAAATCGCAAATATCTCGAAAACTGAGCGTTTTTGGACGATTTTGCTTTTTCCTTATATATTTTATGTGTATATATATATATATACAAAGAATTCTCCGAATATCTATTGGATGAAAATACGCTTCTTTAGAGCCCTCAACCATGCCGCTACGGCCAACAGGAGAGGAGATATCAGCTTTGAGGCTGTATGAGAAGTGACCGGTTCGATTGATTCAGTTGATTTAAAATACATATTATTCCATGTAAAAATATGCTTCTTGTAAGCCCTCACCCATGCCTCGGTGCCATTAGCGAGTAGGCAAAAAGGCGGAGAAGGTGAAAAAATTACAAATTTTACAAAATAGATGATATCTCGAAAGCTAAGCGCTTTTCGGCAAATTCGCATTTTCGTTGAACTTTTTAGGTGTTTTTAGAGAATGGTTAGACGCTTATTTTGAGCATGTCGCTAGGACCAATAGAAGGTAGGAAAAAGTGTCGGGAAATGTGATCTCAAACGTAAATTAGTGTCGGAAAACCTGAATTGTAAGATTTTACAAAATCGCAAATATCTCGAAAACTAAGCGTTTTTTCGGCGATCTTGCTTTTTCCTTATATATTTTATGTGTATATATATATATACAAAGAATTCTCCGAATATCAAGGGGATGAAAATACGCTTCTTTAGAGCCCTCAACCATGCCGCTACGGCCAACAGGACAGGAGATATCAGCTTTGAAGCTGTAGGAGAAGTGACCGGTTCGATTGATTCAGTTGATTTAAAATACATATTATTCCATGTAAGAATACGCTTCTTGTAAGCCCCCCACCCATGCCTCGGTGCCCATTAGAGATGATATCTCGAAAGCTATTTTCGCATTTTCGTTCAACTTTTTAGGTGTTGGTAGAGAATGGTTAGACGCTTCTTTTGAGCCCAAAATTATGTCGCTAGGACCAATAAAAGGTAGGAAAAAGTGTCGGGAAATGTGATCTCAAACGCAAATTAGTGTCGGAAAACCTGAATTGTAAGATTTTACAAAATCGCAAATATCTCTAAAACTAAGCGTTTTTCGGCGATCTTGCTTTTTCCTTATATATTTTATGTGTATATATATATATACAAAGAATTCTCCGAATATCAAGGGGATGAAAATACGCTTCTTTAGAGCCCTCAACCATGCCGCTACGGCCAACAGGACAGGAGATATCAGCTTTGAAGCTGTAGGAGAAGTGACCGGTTCGATTGATTCAGTTGATTTAAAATACATATTATTCCATGTAAGAATACGCTTCTTGTAAGCCCCCACCCATGCCTCGGTGCCCATTAGAGATGATATCTCGAAAGCTATTTTCGCATTTTCGTTGAACTTTTTAGGTGTTGGTAGAGAATGGTTAGACGCTTCTTTTGAGCCCAAAATTATGTCGCTAGGACCAATAAAAGGTAGGAAAAAGTGTCGGGAAATGTGATCTCAAACGCAAATTAGTGTCGGAAAACCTGAATTGTAAGATTTTACAAAATCGCAAATATCTCTAAAACTAAGCGTTTTTCGGCGATCTTGCTTTTTCCTTATATATTTTATGTGTATATATATATATACAAAGAATTCTCCGAATATCAAGGGGATGAAAATACGCTTCTTTAGAGCCCTCAACCATGCCGCTACGGCCAACAGGAGAGGAGATATCAGCTTTGGAGCTGTAGGAGAAGTGACCGGTTCGATTGATTCAGTTGATTTAAAATACATATTATTCCATGTAAAAATATGCTTCTTGTAAGCCCTCACCCATGCCTCGGTGCCCATTAGCGAGTAGGCAAAAAGGCGGAGAAGGTGAAAAAATTACAAATTTTACAAAATATATGATATCTCGAAAGCTAAGCGGTTTTCGGCAAATTCGCATTTTCGTTGAACTTTTTAGGTGTTGGTAGAGAATGGTTAGACGCTTCTTTTGGGCCCAAAATCCTGTCGCTAGGACCAATAAAAGGTAGGAAAAAGTATCGGGAAATGTGATCTCAAACGCAAATTAGTGTCGGAAAACCTGAATTGTAAGATTTTACAAAATCGCAAATATCTCGAAAACTAAGCGTTTTTCGGCGATCTTGCTTTTTCCTTATATATTTTATGTGTATATATATATATACAAAGAATTCTCCGAATATCAAGGGGATGAAAATACGCTTCTTTAGAGCCCTCAACCATGCCGCTACGGCCAACAGGAGAGGAGATATGAGCTTTGAATCTGTAGGAGAAGTGACCGGTTCGATTGATTCAGTTGATTTAAAATACACATTATTCCATGTAAAAATATGCTTCTTGTAAGCCCTCACCCATGCCTCGGTGCCCATTAGCGAGTAGGCAAAAAGGCGGAGAAGGTGAAAAAATTACAAATTTTACAAAATAGATGATATCTCGAAAGCTAAGCGCTTTTCGGCAAATTCGCATTTTCGTTGAACTTTTTAGGTGTTGGTAGAGAATGGTTAGACGCTTATTTTGAGCATGTCGC